>CM045986.1:6344286-8790799 GCA_025175895.1 Wurfbainia villosa
AGAGATGAATACAATGACTCTCCTCTTCTCCTTTCTCCCGTCCTATTCTACGATCTCACCTCTCCTCCTCCAAAAGTTCCTCCCCCCTTTTCTCCTTCTCTCCTTGGATGATTTGTGTGGAATCGAATTGACCTAGATCCCCTTCTTCCTCCTTTTTCTTTTCCTTTTATCCTCGCTCCTGGCAGATCTGATAACTCAATTGGCAATAGCTAGGAGTGAAAAAGAAGAGCTCCTAAAAAAGAACGATGACCTCAGCTGCCAGCTATTCTTGTAATCTGATAAGATCCAACAACGTGTCAACACTTTGACTCGGGAATTGGTAGAGCACAAAGTTCAACTTAAAGAGGCAGAAGGTAGGGCGTCTCAATCTTTAGCTGACCTCTTACAAGCTCAAACGATAAATAAAGATCTAGAGGCTTATCTACTATCGTGTCAAATGCAAGTGGGCAACCTCTCTGTTAAAGTTTCTACCCTTCCTAAAGAGTTGACCGAGATTGTTGGACAGCTGCAAGCGATGAAGAAGAAGCAAGTTGAGGCCATGACCTCCTTGGGGCAACGCATTGTGATAATCGCCGAGGACAGAGACACTCTTACCTCTTAGGTGGCTAACCATGAGGCCCAATGGAAAGAAAAGAAGGCAGACTTTCGGCTAAAGTGTGCCCAGAAAGTGACACAAATGTTTACTCTAGGTTTTGATGGGTCCACTACACAAAATTCCGCTCAGGGTTACCCTCCTCCAGGTGCCGATACAAGTCATTTAGATGTAGAAACTGCTATGGCAGCTTACCCGAAGGAACTCTTTGAATTATAACTTTTTGTTTCCTTTGAGAAATGTACTGTAGAGTTGATAAATGGAAAATACTTGATATTCGACAACATAGCTTAAAACTTTTCCTTCCTTCTTAGATAGACTAGATATCTTCTCTTTGCTATGCTCAACTATTCCTGGGTCAAAAACCTTCTTGGTGCCAGTCGACTACTACCTAATTTCACCCGAGGAGTTACCCAAGTCAATTTGAAGAATGGAATCCCCCAAGTTATCCTGAACCAATTTCTAAGTGGGAAGGATCTGTACAACTATTCAACCTGTTTGTTAAGTTAGCCTTTCATGGATTTTATTTTCTTAACCAAATGAGAATATGCTTAGTCACCTGAGAGTTAATATTCTTATTATTCCCAACAACAATCCTTTGGCTACCCCATGCAACCTTTCATCTCTCTTTCCTTTTCTCAAGGAATTAAGGACAATGCTATCCCTTCCCCTTTATAAATACCTACCTTGAACCCTTTTATTTCTAACCTACTTCTATGGCTTCTTTGGTGTTTCCTATTGACATAAGTTCAGACTCAGACTCCTTTGACTTGAGCCTTTTCGACTCAAACTTCTCTGACTCGGGCTCCTCTGATAATTCGACGATCCGTTCTACAACCACTTCAGTCTTTTGCACTCCATCTCCTCCAACTCCAACCGACACCACAACTCCCAATGTCAGGAGATCTTTCCGGCCTCCATTCCCATCCTTTGGCAATCGGGTGTGGAATCCTCCTCTGATCCGGGGGCAACCCGCCATGAATGCCAGAGCTCCCACCAACATTCCTCCTCCTCCGCCACTTGGAGCCCTTCTCCCCCTTTCTCCGACTGAGATTCCTCCTCCTCTTCAAGCTGAAGTTCCTCCCTCCCCCTCTTAGACGTGAGTCTTCACAGGGTGACCTTACAATTTGATCCTGAAAAGGAGTCCTCTACTGACTCTTCTTAATAATATCCAATCTTTGTAAATAAAGTGTCAATCGTTGTAATTTTCAATTCCTACATCTATGAAAAAAGAGTATTGAGCTCATTGTGGCTGCTGCAATTACCCCGAACATTTTTCCACCGATTGACTTCGCTAATAACTAGCAACGAATTTAGGGGGCCCCTACAAGAGACAACACCTGGACTGCGAATAAGCTTAATCCCGCCAAATATTCGCTTCTCCTGCAGAATATGATTGGTCACTTCGTTATCAATGCATCCAACTACCCCTATCACCGTCTGCATGCCTTCCCCTCTTATCTATCTTTACTCCTCTCGTTTTCCAAGAGGGTTAATTAATACCACTTTTCCTCTATAAAAAAACCCCCAACATTGCCTCTGGCCACTACATCCCTTCGTTCTTCTACCTTCGCCGGCACACTTCTCCCTTCCTCTATCTTCACCATGGAAGACGCATCAGAGCAAAGCAGCAACTCTCCTTCTCCTGATAGTCGGACTGAAGAGCAACGTCGTATAGAAGAGCTGGAAGAACAAGTCAGAGACCTGAGGAGGCGCCTACAATCAGCCTCCACTTGTAATTACACCCTACGCCAAGATCTGGTGATAGCCCAAAGGGCCTTATCAAAACACAGGTTCATGCAACAATCCTACCTCAAACAACTTTTCAATGCCAAGTCTGGTGCCTGACAGGCCCCAGCACCTCCGGAGAGGATCATCTGTGAAGCTCCTTAGTTCCCTTTAGGACAGA
This sequence comes from Wurfbainia villosa, assembly GCA_025175895.1. Taxonomy (NCBI): domain Eukaryota; kingdom Viridiplantae; phylum Streptophyta; class Magnoliopsida; order Zingiberales; family Zingiberaceae; genus Wurfbainia; species Wurfbainia villosa. The sequence goes on from CM045986.1 coordinate 6,346,788, forward strand.
CTTCTGTTAGTCTCTTTAAAAAGTTGTACATGTAATCCTTTTCTTCATCAATAAAAACCTTTATTTTAGCAAGTATGCCTGTGTCTTTTCTTGTTGCATGCTTCTTCTTCCGAAATGAACAAAATATTTTCAGCACCATATATCAGAACAAGAACTCATCAACTCCAGCATTAACTCGTCAAATCAACTTCTCCTCACTTCGTGATAACACCAGACAGGGATGAAATTCAGGTATAGTAGAGAAAGATGACCTTATCATTTTCGAGTAAATCAAAACAAGATTTGTTACTTCCACCAACTCCTGAGAATGCTTCCCCTTGACTCTTCCAGCCATATAATGATAACAACCCAATTTAGAGGCAAGTTAGAAAGATAAAGACGACTCGATTCGGAACTCGACCAAGTTAGATTACAACAACATCTATTTCACACTTCTTCATCAGTATCTCCACTTTGAATGTCACTCCGTTCCACCACCATCCGAGGATAATAGATTGACTTGAAGACAAGCTCCAGAAATAGCGACGACTCGATCCAGGGCTTTGCCTGATCAAGTTGGAATAATTTTTTACTCCGTCGTTGCATTCTTTAGTACATCTACCTTAAATCCAACTCCTCCGATTCACCACCACACGGGGATAATAGCGTCGGCTAAGGTCGAGCTGTAAAAAAGAGTGACGATCTGCCCTAAGGCTTTGCCTTGTTAGATTGGAATGATTTTTTATGTTCGTCACTTTCCAGATGGAATCTACCTTAAACTCGACTCCTCTGATCCACCATCACACGAGGATAATAATAATACAGCTGAGTGAGGTCTCAACTCTTCCCATCTACCCCCACACAGGGATGATAATAATACAGTTGAGTGAAGACTCAACTCTTCCGATCGACTACCACACGGGGATAATAATAATATAGTTGAGCGAAGACTCAACTCTTCCGATTTGCCACCACACGAGGATGATAAAAATACAGTTGAGTGAAGACTCAACTCTTCCAATCCACCACCACATGGGGATAATAATAATATAGTTGAGCGAGACTCAACTCTTCCGATCCGCCACCACACGGGGATGATAAAAATACAGTTGAGTGAAGACTCAACTTTTCTGAACCGCCACCACACAGGGATGATAATAATACAGTTGAGTGAAGACTCAACTCTTCTGATCCTCCATCACACTGGGATAATAATAATATAGTTGAGTGAGGACTTAACTTTTTCGATCCGCCACCATACGGGGCTAATAATAATATAGTTGAGTGAAGACTCAACTCTTCCGATTCTCTACCACACGGGGATAATAATAATATAGTTGAGTGAAAACTCGATTCTTCCGATCCTCTACCACATGGGGATAATAATAATACAGTTGAGTGAAGACTAAACTCTTCCGATCCGCCACCACACGGGGATAACAATAATACAGTTGAGTGAAGACTCAACTCTTCCGATTCGCCACCACACGGGGATAATAATAATACAATTGAGTGAAGACTCAACTCTTCCAATCTACCACCACACGGAGATAATAGTAATACAGTTGAGTGAGGACTCAACTCTTCCAATCCGCCACCACACGGGGATAATAACTTGGCTTAAAGACAAGCTAAAATAATAGTGACGACTTAGCGCAGGGCTTCAGCTGGTCGATTCGGAATAATTTTTTACTCCACCGCTTTTCATCAGTATATCTACCTTAAACCCAACTCCTCCGTTCCGCTATCACACGGGGATAATAACTTGGCTTAAAGGCAAGATGAAATAATAATAACGACTTGGCCCAGAGCTTCACCTGGTCAAGTCGGAATAATTTTTTACTCCGTCACTCTTCATTAGTGTATCTACCTTGAACCCAACTCCTCCGTTCCACCATCACACAGGGATAATAGTTTGGCTTAAAGGCTAGCTGAAATAATAGTGACTACTTGACCCAAGACTTCACCTGATCAAATCGGAATAATTTTTTACTCCGCCGCTCTTCCTCAATGTGTCTACCTTGAACCCCTTTACTCCGTCGCTTTTCATCAGTGCATCTACCTTAAATCCCGTTCCACCACTGCACGAGGATAATAGCTTGGCTTGGAGACAAGCTAGAAAAATAGTGACGACCCATCCTAGGGCTTCGCCTATTCAGGCCGGAACAATAATTTTTTCCTCCGCCAATATTCATTAGTGCATTTGAGCCTAACCCCTCCGTTCCACCACCACACGAGGATAATGGCTTCGGCTAGTACTGAGCCGTAAAGAATGTGACGACCTAATCTAGAGCTTTGTCCCCTCAGGTCGGATAAATTTTTTTACTCCGTCATTCTTCACAGGTGTATTTACCTTAAACTCTACTCCTCCGTTCCGCAATCGCACAAGGATGATGGCTTTGGCTAACACTGAGCCATAAAAAGTGTGATGATCTGATCTAGGGCTTCGCCCCATCAGATCGGAATAATTTTTTACTCCGTTGTTCTTCAAAGGTGTATTTACCTTAAACCTTACTCCTCTGTTCCACAACCGCACGGGGATGACGACTTCGGCTAACACCGAGCTATAAAAAGTGTGAGGACCTGATATAGGGCTTTTCCCCATTAGATCAAAATAATTTTTTACTCCGTCGTTCTTCACATGTGTATCTACCTTAAACTCTATTCCTCCATTCCGCAACCGTATGGGGATGACGGCTTCGGCTAACACCGAGCCATAAAAAGTGTGAGGACCTTATCTAGAGCTTCGCCCCATCAGATCAGAATAAATTTTTACTCCGTCGTTCTTCACAGGTGTATCTACCTTAAACCCTACTCCTCCGTTCCACCACCGCATGGGGATGATGACTTCGGCTAACATCGAGCCATAAAAAGTGTGATGACCTAATCTAGGGCTTCACCCTATCAGGTTGGAATGAGTTCAAATTCTCCAATCTTTATTCCAAGCCTATACTCCGACCCCAAGGCCCAATTTCTTCGCCTGCTACTGATGCATTTCTTCCCTTTATATACGACCCCTCGCCTTCCCCCTTCTTTATCCTTCATTCCTTCTATCTTCGACACTTCTCCTCCTTCTTTGACATTTTTCCTTCCCCTTCTTGCATCTTCCTTCTTTTTCTCCTCCCGGCAATGAGATGAAGGCTCTTTGTCAACAGGTACTCTTCCAACAGCTACGCGAAGCCGCGAGGAACAAGGGCCAATCGCCTTCCACATCAATGTTGCCGCCCCTCGCTCCCACTCCCATTAGGTCCTCCTACACCACTTCTCCAACCGCATCCATGCCCTGTTCATCATCAACTTCATTCGCTGTTATCCCATCATTGTCGATGGTACTTCCTAGTTTAGTACCATCTTTGCCTCTTTCTTCCCCAACCTTATCACCAAACCCTAGCCTTCCTTCCTCTTCTCCTTCACCCCTACATAGCCCCAGGCTATCTCCCCCCCTTTTCTACATATTCAAATCGAACTACGGGGGGTGGCACACCCACGGTTGTAGGGCAAAGAGACATCTGCCTTCGACCCCTCTTCCTTATTCAACCCCCCCCCCCCAACAAACATGGAGTTAACCCTGGTCATGCTCCCCTTATCTTCAACTTCCCCCACTTCACCCCCCCCCCTATCTTCTCCTACACGTGTCTTGACATTTGAGAGTCTTGCTTCACAGCTAGGTGTGGAATTCAACTCCGACATCCCTCCCCTCCTCAGTGAGAAACCATCAGTGGTCACATCCCCCTCGGTTGCTCGTACACCTTCGACTTCACAAACCATTCCCATGCCCCTATCTTCCAAATTACCAAGTTCCTCCCCCCATTAATTCTCCAGGGTTCCCCTTCTTCTATCATTCAACAAGTAGTTTCCGACATTTTGTCGCCATCATTGGGCTTCCCCCTCTCCTCTTTTACCCCCATAAGCCTCTTAGCAGCGACTCTCTTCCCTACAACTTCCACATCTCCCCTTTCTACGGATATTCCTCCCTTTTCTTATGAAACTCTTATTCTTCCTCCTCCCCGGTCAATAGCACAATCCTCTGCACCATCCCCCTTTCACCCATTATGAGTGAACCACCACTATTGGCTGCTTCTACTCCATCTTTTCCATCTATCCGGGATTCACGGATCCTTAATTTGGAGGAACTCATACCGTGGATGAAAAGCCAGCGACACATTCTGGAATTGGTAAGCTTCCTTGGTTAGTCTTGCCTATCCTTTCCAACAATAACTTTCTTCTCCATTCATTGTCTTTAGGTGATGGTGAATTATCAAGAGTTGTATCGCTCTTTATCTCACTACCAATCTCAGCTTCAACATTAGACTTTGCTGTAGAAACATTGGTGACCACTAGAGGGGGGTGAATAGTGCATTCGTTGCTTGATGGATTTCGATTGTGCTTGCTACAAAACTTATTATACGCAGTGGAAATAATAATAACAATAACAAAATAGACAAACACAACAACAACACACAAATATAACGTGGTTCGGAACCTTAGGATTCCTACTCCACGGGTTGAGCTCGAATGAGCTCTAACGATGCAAATATCACCACTAATCACAATACTTCTTCTCGATAACAAGTCAGAGGCGGAGAAACCTCTTACAATGATTACAAAAGTAATACAAGAAATAAACAAGAAAATACAATTGAAATACACAAAACATGTAAAGAAAACTTTACAAATGCGCTTTGGATGCTTGCTTGTTTGATTGCTTGAATCGTGCTTGAAGACCCTGATTTGCACCAGTAAATTGCCTCAAAAATGCCCAAGAAATCACTTCAAAATCACTGTTGAAATCCCTCCCGTCGAGCTCCTTTTAAGCCTCCTCGCGACCTGGATTTTCGCCTGACAATCGACTGCCAACAGTACCGTTGTCTCATAACGGACTTAATCCACATCGACATTCAAGTCAACAGATACACTGACAGTCGACTTCTATTACCCAACAGTCAACTACCGAGGCCGTAGCCGAATGACCAATCGGCTATCGAGCGTTCTACTCCCGTAACCTCAACCAACAATTGACTGTCATCCATGACATTCGATTACTCAAGCCATCAGTCGACTGCCCAATGTTGGCAGTCGACTACCAGGCCATTTCCTATAGTCGAACACCAGTCGAGTCTGAGCATTTCGACTGTTTATATTTCTAGTCGGTTGCCAAGTGTCAAAACACTTGACCAATCGACTGGTCCAAAGCCCCAGTCGACTGATAACCTCAACCATGAGGTTTAACCCCAAGTATGATGCCCTCATACTTGCTAGACCACCCGTAGCCTAGACCTAAGCCTTCTAGCTACCTCCAACCTCACGCCTATTGGATCCCTCCAAGTCATCCATGACTTGTTCATCCATACGCTAGCCTTGGATGCTTCCATCATTGTCATGCTAAGTTGGTCTACACTGCCAAGGCACATTGAGCTTATGCTACCAAAACTACCGCTTGGACTTTACGCCGTCAACCATTAGACTTATGCTGCCAAGACTCCACCCTTAGACTTTACGCCGCCAATATCACCCCTTGAACTTTCCTTGCCAACCCATGTTGGACTTTCCAATTGCCAAGACTCAAGCTTGGACTTTCCCTTGCCAAGCCATATGCTTGGACTTTTCATGCCAAGTACCCATGACTTGGACTTTCCCATTGTCAAGTGTCTCACTTGGACTTTCCATGTCAAGTATCTATGACTTGGACTTTCCCATGACAATCACATTGTCATACATTTTATCGAACATCAAAATACCACTCGAGTCAAACTCGAGTATGGTTAATTGTGACCTGGGTCGATTGCACCAACATTTGCGACAATCTGCAAACCACATTGCCTCTAGGGACAGAGAGAACTCCCTATTACAAGAATTGGCAAGGTGCCAAAATCAACTGTCAGAAGCTCAACGCCAAAGGCAGGCGAATGCTGAAATCATAGCAGCCCTTCAACAGAGGAACACAAAGACTATATCCATCCTCCGGCACGAGAAACAAAAGGATGAGAATACTATAGACACCCTTCGAACCCGATTAAGCAAAGAGGTATACCAAAACTCAACTTTGATATCGGACAGGGCTTGAGCTCATTCTCAAATACGCAGGCAAGAAACTTCTCTGTAGCAGTTAAGGGTCGAAATTGCCCACACTATGGCTTACACTGAGGTAGTGGAGGGGATTTCAGCTTCCATGCACCAGGATATGGTGGACATGTCGAGAGTTATGCAACAAGGTCAAAATTCCCAATCCGACGATGTATCCACCTTGGCTGATACTATAATTGAAGTATCACAGAGATATTGTCAAGCCCACCGAGCTCTCCGAGAGCACAAAGAACATTGTGCCAGGTTCCATCAAGATGCATATACGACTGATCAAAACCAATAGGAACGCTTGTGGTATTTGATGCAAACTACCTACCAGGATGGATTCAACGAGGTGGTTCAGCAAAATGTTGATCATGTGTTTACTCCAGCCCATCAACCCCCCTTTTTCTACATTGGGAGACTGACTTTAGATGTTATTCCCCAGAACACTTCAGATTATAACTTTCTTATCCGTTGATAGTGATTAAACAATTCCAGTAGTGTGTCGTGAGATTAGAATGGCAGCGTTTCCTCTGAATAGATAATTGCAACTTTGTAACAAATTAATTATCCTCAACATTGCTCTTTGACTTCTTTTTCCTTAGAACGAAAGCTAATTTTCATTAACACTTTCTTTTCATAAATACTAGTCACCACACCATGGCTGACCGTTAATGTTATGTTATTCCCTTTCAAGATTTTGAGAGAATATATATAACTACTCCGCTTAACACCCCTCGATTACATAATGTGAAAATATTTTAGGTGTACAATATTCCAGGGCCTGGGTAACTCCTTACCCTTTATCATCTTTTAAATAATATGTTGACCCAGCCACTCGGCGAGCCACAATGTAAGGCTCTTCCCAATTAGGGGCTAGTTTTATAAGATCTCCAGCATGGTTGACCTTGCATAAGACTAGGTCACCCTTTTGTTAAAGGCTCGTTGTATCCTTTGCTTGTAAGCTTTAGCTCGCATTCGGGCTTGCTCCCGCTTTTCTTCCACCAGGTCCAGCTCAATGCTCCTTATGACTTGATTTTTCTCTGGCTCATATGCTTTGATTCGGGCACTACTTAGAATGGCCTCCACCGGGATAACTATCTCAGTTCCATACACCAAACTGAATGGGGTTTCCCCTGTGACCGTTTTGGGAGTAGTTTGATAGACCCATAAGATCTTAGGCAATTCATCCACCCAATTTCCTCTCTGGGTGCCCAACTTAGTCTTGAACCCTTGAATTAGAATTCTGTTAGTCACCTCAACCTGACTGTTGGCCTAAGAATGCGCTACCGAGGTGAAAGCTTGCTGAATATTGAGGCTTTGACACTATTCCTTGATCTTCTTATCCCGAAATTGCCGCCCATTATCGCTTACTAACCTTCGAGGAATTCTATATCGATATATAATATTTTTCCAAATGAACTATATTACTGTATTTTCTATAATTTTAGCTAAAGGTTCAACTTTTACCCATTTAGAAAAGTAATCCACCGCTACCAATAAAAAATTCTTCTGCAAAGGGGCAGTAAGCATGAGGCTCACAATGTTCATTCCCCACTGATCAAAGGGGCAAGAAGCAACTACAGTTCCCATCAACTCGACAGGTCACTCGGATCTATTGCTTTGTTTTTGACAAGCTGAACAAGTTTACACCAGGCGGGTTATGTCTTGATGAAGGGTTGGCCAAAAATACCCAACCAACGGTACTTTTCTTGCTAACGCCCTTCCCCCCAAGTGATTGTTACAACATCCTTCGTGTACTTCTCGAAGCACTTACTCGGCGTCTTCCTTCCCCAAACATTTTGATAAAGGTAGGCCAAAAGACGTCTTATACAGAATCCCATCAATAATTGTAAATCACTTTGCCCCTTTGTTATCAAGATAGATGTCGCTCTACCTTCACTAGGAACCTTCCCATGTTGTAAGTATGTCATAATATTAGTTCTTTAGTCAGGTGCATAGTCACCTCCAGGCGCCGCATCTTCCACATCGCACACCGTCAAGGAACTAGGAATGTCCACACAAACAGAGTCTTGTAGTCTCACCCCCTCTAAAGCACAAGTCAACCGAGACAACTCATCTGTTTTTTTATTATCCTCCCTCGGGATTTGCTGCAAAATTACCTCCTGCAAATGAGTTTTTACTTTTCCAAAAGCCACCAAGTATTTTTGCAACTTTTCTTCTCGGACTATGAAATCACCCTTAAGTTGTGACATTGCCAACTGAGAGTCTGAATAGACAACGATCGACATGGCTCCAACAACATGAGCCGCTTACAACCCCGCCAAAATGACTTCATACTCTGTCTCATTGTTAGATGCCTGGTATTCGAGGCGGACGGCTATGCGGGTTTCCTCCCCTTCTGAAGATATGAGCAACACACCAACTCCACTTCCTACAGCTCCGGAATACACATCCACAAAAGCGCTCCATTTCTTCTTCCCTTCTTCTTTTTTGGCCGAGTTATTCTCCAAGCCTACTGGTACCTCTGCTTTATGGTATTCTCCAAGCCTTGACAGCAATTCGGGGATGGTAATGGATATCCTATTCACTTAGTTCCACAACCCACTTGGCTAATCTTCCTGAAGAGTTAGGTTTAGTAACCACTCTACCTAACTCACTGTTGGTCAACACATTTATCGGGTGGGCTAGGAAATAAAACCTCAATTTATGAGTCGTCAAGACTAGGTTGTATGTTAGTTTTTCCATCTTAGTGTACCGAAACTATGCTCCTTTCAAGATATGATTGGTATAGTAGATGGGATGCTATTGAGAACCTTCCTATTTTAACAACACCGAACTGATAGCCCCTTCCGAAACAGCCAAATACATCCACAACGATTCCCCTAACACTGATTTGACCAACAGAGGGAGTTCAGCTAAATACTTCTTTAGTTCTTGGAAAGCTTGCTCACACTGGCTGTCTAACTGAAATCGAGTAGCCTTGTGCAGAATTCGAAAGAAGGGTAGCCCCTTATCCACTGATCTAGCTATAAAGTGAGACAAAGAGACTATCATTCCCACCAATTTTTGAGTCTTCCGCAAATTGATAGGTGACTTCATATTACATAGCGCCTGTACTTTCTCTGAATTAGCCTGTAGTCCCTTCTCCGTCACAATATATCCTAGAAATTTTCCACTCTTCACCCCAAACAAACACTTCTTTGGATTTAACTTCATGTTATACCTCCTCAAAGTAGCAAAAGTCTCTTCAAGATCCACCACTAAATCCCGAGTCATCTTGGACTTGACCAGAATATCATTCACATATACCTCCATATTTTTTCCTTTTTATTCTGCAAAAATTTTATCCATAAGTCGTTGATAAGTAGCCCCCGCATTCTCTAGTCCAAAAGGCATTACTATATAAGCATACAACCTTCCAGTTGTCACAAAGCTGACCCGCTTCTGATCATCCTTCACCAAGGGGATTTGATATATCTTTGATAAGCATCCATAAGTGATACAACTTCATACCCCACGGTAGAGTTAACTAACTGATCAATATGAGGCAAGAGGTAGCAATCTTTAGGGCACACTTTATTCAAATCACGAAAATTAATACACATCCTCCACTGCCCAGAAGGCTTGGGGAGAAAAACTACATTAGAAACCTACTCGGGGAATTGAATTTCTCTAATATGATTGGTCTGCAATAATTTATCCACTTCTTCGGTGATGACTTTGTCTTTTTGGGGCCCAAAATGCCTCCTCTTCTGTTGAACGGGTCGGGCTCCCCGATTAATGTTGAGATGGTGCTCGACAACTCTAGGGTTTATCCCCGTGAGATCATGCACATCCTTGGCGAAAATGTCTTCATTCCTCTGTAAGCAGGCCATCAACTCTTCCTTCACCTCCAGCTATTGAGCCACTCGAGTGATTTTCCTAGGGGCTATTTCCACCAATTCGTCATCCTCCATCTTTTCAACTTTGGGACGGGATTCTTCCAACACATACTCTTGAGGTGACGATGACCTTCCCTTTGGGGTCATATACCCTGACTTTCTTCTGATCGTCCCTTATCATTTGGATATAACAATTCCGAGCTGCTCCTTGCTCTTCTCGAGTTTCCGCAACAAGCTGCCCTATTAGGAATTTAACCTTCTGATGATAAGGGGAGGCCACCGCCTGAAGAATTGATAAAAAAGGATGACCCAGAATAACATTATAGGTGGAAGGAGCATCCACCACAAGAAAAGGAATTATATTGGTTTTCTGACTGGACTTGTTACCCAGGGTGAGAGGTAGAGAAATTTGGCCGATAAGATGCACCATGTGCCCGACAAAACCAAAAAGAGGCGTTGCCACATCTTCCAATGGCACATTTCCTAGCTGCATTTGCCCAAACGGCTCCTGGAAGAGGATATTAACAGAACTCCCCAAGTCCACCAGGACTCGGTCTACTTTATAATTAGCTAATGAAACCCTAATTACTAGAGCATCTGTGTGAGGTAGGAGGATACCCTATAGATCTTCAGACCCAAAAGATATCAACGGTGCATGGTGCAGGGCTTGATCTGCTCCAATAGTCAAGCTTTCCATTCGACGGGCATAGGATTTCCTGGCTCCGTTGGAATCCCCATCAGTGGGTCCTCCTGTAATAACATGGATGACTCCCCGAGTGGGGATGTTGCCCGAGGCTACCAATGCACCTTCGCCAGCTGACCCTGGCTGTGAAGGGCCTTCCTGGTGTAGTGATTGAGGCTCCGATGGGAGGAGAGCCTGAGGTCTTCTGTTGTAAGGTCCAAGATGGACAACATTCAGCCGACACCCTCATCCCACTGGATTCCTTATTTGGGGCTGCAAGTGAGGGTATTCGGCTCTAATGCGCTCCAACTCCATTTGCAACTTGTAACAACGATCACTAGTATGCCCATATTCTGTGTGGTATTGGTAGAAACAGGGAGTGAGAGGATTACGGGGAATCCCCCGATACCCTGTTGGACGCTGCAGGATACCTTGCTGGTCGTATGCCTCCATTTTTCGCTCTTTCCAAGTTTGTGGGGTAGGCAAAGCTTCTGCGGCCATAATCCGCAAGGGAAGGATAGGATGAACTCCTGGCATCAATACTTGCGACCGAGGCACCCCAGGCAAGAAAGGCCTAGCATATTCACGCCTATGAGGTCCTCGTTGGACAAGAGGAGGGTTCATCTCTGTTGGGGCAGGGGTCGATTTCTTCTCTGCCCTTCTTACCTTCAGCCCTTCTTCCTCGTTGATATATTCTTCTACACAGCCTAGCAATTCCTCATTGTTAGCTACGTGCTTTCTCAACAAGGAGCTGAGGAAGGGTCCTTCCTTTAACTCATGAGGAATAGCAACCTTCAAAATATCTGGTCATGTTGAGGGGATTTCCCTAGTAGTGGTGGTGAAGCAATGAATGTAAATCCTCAGCGACTATGAGGATTATTTCTTTAGGTGCAACAAGATAGAAGCTCATGCTTATAAACTTTGCAACTAGAAAATTGCTGCAGAAACATTGCCTTAAAATCTGCAAAACATGTGATAGAACCAGGAGGTGGAGACCCAAACCACCTTTGAGCAGAGGTTGTCAAGGTGATACGGAAAGCTCTGCATTTAAGAGCGTTCGAATAATAATGGAGGTAGTTCCTTTGAATTGAGATAAAAGCTCCTCAGGATCCGAGCTACCATTGTACATCCCCACCTAAGGAGCTCGAAAGTGTGGAGGTGGTTGCTCTAGAATAATGTCCTCGGTGAATGGACATGGCTTGTAAGGTTCAGGTGCCCTAGTAGACTGGATTTCTCCTCGGTCTTCAAGTCTCATTTGCACTGCTGGAGTAGGGTAAGGATATGTCCTTCCTGATAGCTTCTCACCAAGTAATATTTCAGTGTCTAGCAGAGTCGATGTATAAACGTGGGAGGGTCCTTCACACTGCTGCTCCCTTTGAGAAGGCTCGCCAGAATGGGGATGAAGATATCCCATCTTTTTCCTTTCTCTAACCAAAGCTTCAGAGACGACTGGATCTACCATAGCCTTCAACTGTGATGACAACAGAGTTATGGGGCTCTCTTCGATGCCAGGGGTCGTTGGAAGAGGAATCTCTGGCAAAGGCATCTTGACATCTTTCTCGATAGTGTTTCCCACAGACGACGCCAACTGATGTGGATGGTCTGGATTTTTCACATTTTCATGAAGGAGGCACTGACGTCAAGGAAGATTAGGGTTCTCTCCGACTGTAACAGTAAAGAGTGATGGATGAGGATGAAGGGAACACACATCACAATGAGCAACAACACAAGATTTAATATGATTCGGAATTCAAATCCCTACTTCACGGGGTGAGCTCTAGAGCGAGCTACGGTGTTAAACACCTCAATTATAAAACCTCTCCTTTTCGGAAATACTTTCGGGAGGTGGAGAAAACCTCTTACAAGTTTTTTACCGTGTACAATGTAAAGAGATGAATACAATGACTCTCCTCTTCTCCTTTCTCCCCTCATATTCTTTAATCTCACCTCTCCTCCTTCTCCAGAATTTCCTCCTCTCTTTTTTCGTTCTCTCCTTGGATGATATGAGTGGAATCGAATTGGCCCAGATCCCCTTCTTCCTCCTTTTTATTTTCCTTTTATCCTCGCTCCTAGTAGCCCGTTGTGATGTAACCAACCATCCCCATCGTCGTCCACCTGGTCAGCCCTTTTCCACCTCCAGAATAATTCTATTAAGAGGATAAGAAATAGAAACTTATGAGAATATTATATGGGGTCCTAGTTTGTTACGTCATATCACAAACTCTCATAAGTCAACATACCCAGGAATATTCTACCCCTCATCTTTACCCTCTATTTTCTCCTCGAAGGTCTTTATTTTTCTCCAGCCATCTCCCCTGACTGACTCAGCCCTCCTTTCCGGCCATGAGGCTCATTCCTTGACACTTCCCCTTAACTCCTCGAGTCACTTCCCGACTCCCATTCCGAGTTATCCATCTGGCTTTCTTTTGACTCTCAGACTTTTCCGTCCTACTTCACGTTGTCACTCTATCTCCTTGGTCTACTTTCTTTGATTAGGCGTAGTCGGTTTAAGTAACAGGTCACACAAGTCCTTCCCCCTTCCAACAGTCGATATTTTGATATCTATCCTTTAAATCAGGTCACAGCAATATCAAAATTTATTCTCGGTAATCACAACTTCGAGCTTTTACCGTCTTAAGAATTCTACTTTGAGAGCATTAGATTTTTTAAAAAATATTAGAAAATAATTCTATGAGCTAGATCTTTTTTTGACAATATTGTATATAGAAATTGATAACTCCTATAACTAATTGATATTGTCTAGAGCTAGACCCGGCCAAGGTCTGGGTCAAACCTGGACCCGACCCGGAATTGGACCATGGTCAATGGTCGTTAGCGAATCAGCCGGGTTTGACTTTGGACCGGACCGCTATTAGCGGTCCGCCCGGTTTAAAACCGAACCGAAAAAAAAACGAACCGGCAATTTAAAAAAAAAAAATTAACGGCCACGATTTCGTGGCCGTTGTGGTGCAATGGGTGACCCACCGGGTCGGCCCGGCCCGGACCCGGCGGGTCCACCATTTTTTTTTTAAACAAAAAAAATGACGGCCACGATTTCGTGGTTATTGATCATCCGTTGTACAGCAATCTACGACCGTCGGCCCTTTATTTTTATGTTTTTTTTCCTATAAATACACCTCCATTCCCTTTCATTTTTTTACAAATCACAACTTCTCTTCTCTAATTCTCATTCTCTCATTTGCTTTCAAGTCTCAACTTTCAAGTCATATTTTTACAAATGTCTGGAGCCGGATCAAGTCGTAAGGGTGCGGCAGATGCCAGAAAGGGAAAGAGCATAATGCCACCACCGCTCGAGTTCGAGTTCGAGCAAGGCGGCGATTCACCTCAATTCAATATCGGCGACTATGATCTTGATATTTCCGGTGATGAATTTTAAATACGTCATTATCATCAAAGTCAAGAAAGTATAAGCAATACATCCAGTATGATGGTGGGTTCTACGACTACAAGACCAACTCGAGTGCCTCGCCCCGCATCCGATATCTTCACCAAACATTTCGAAAAAGTAACGCTCCCTTCCGGTGATATGCAAGCAAAATGCAAATATTGTTCGAAATGTTACAAATTTCAACAAGGAGGAGGTTACGAAACCCTTACTCGACATGTGGAGAGAAATCATCCGGTGGAAATTGGTATTGATCGTTCTCAAACTCAAATTCCGACATTCTCTTCTCAATCAGGTTGGGGTAACGAATCTAAACTCTTTAAATTTGATGAAACTAGATTTAGAGAAGAAACTGCTAAATTTTGTGCAATTGAACAACTTTCTTTTAGTTTTAGTGATAAATTATCTTTTGAAAATTGGCTTTCTACAAGTGCAAATCCTTCTATTAAACGTATCCCAAGAAATACTCTAAAACGCACACTTTTAAAATTAGTCTTAGAACAAAAAAAAGAATTGATTAAAGAATTTTCTAGTTTAAACAGTAAAGTTTCTTTGTGTTCCGATATTTGGAGTGATCATTGACAAAGTTGTTCATATATGGGTATTACTTGTCATTGGATTGATAATAATTGGGACATTCAAAAAAGATTACTAGCATATAGATGTTTTAACGAAACACACACGACACAAAATATTTCACAACTTATTTTTGTTATTTTAGAAGAATATGGTCTAACTTCTAAAGTTTTTTCAATTTCTTTTGATAATGCTAGTGCAAATACCTCTAGTATTAGTGAACTTATTGATATATGTAAACCATCAATAGGTGGAAGATTTTTTCATATTAGGTGTACATGTCACATTTTAAATTTGTGTGTTCAAGATGGACTTAAAAATTTAGGATCACATATTCAACCAATTAGGAGTGCAATTCATTATTTATGGACACATCCTCAAGTTATGAAAGAATGGAGAAAATTTTGTAAAATAAATAGTATGAAGCCTAAACGGTTTGCACGTGACGTTCCAACTCGTTGGAATTCTACTTATAAATTGTTGTTATCTACTTTTGAATACAAAGATTTATTATGTATGTTTTTTCATCAACATGTTCAATCACGTGATATTTATTTGTTTTCAAATCAATGGAATATATGCACTAGTATTTGTGAAATTTTAAAAAAATTTAGTGATGCTAGTGACCAATTATCAGGTATTTATTATCCAACTTCACATTTAGTTTTAACACATTGTTGTAATATTGCATGTATTTTTAATGAACATATTCAATCAAATGATACTTATTTATCTCAATGTATTTATGTAATGAAAGAAAAATGGGAAAAATATTTCTTAAACATTCCTGAAATATTTTTATGTGCTTTTGTTTTAGATCCTAGACTTAAATTAGATAGTTTGCAAGATATGTTAGCATTATATTATGAATCTTTAAGTCCTATTACCGAAACTGCTCCTAATATTCCTTTGATTTTGTTTAATATTAAAACTCATTTACATGATATTTATAATGAATATAACATTAAATATGGTGAACAAACTATTGAACATGAAATACATCAATCCACTACAACTAGTATTATTACTTCTAAACTCACTAAAACACAATTGTTATTAAGGCAACGGACTAAACGTCCACGAGGATCCTCAAGTTCCAGTCAGGAACTTGAGAATTATTTTACCACTTCTTTTGATTTTAGTGATGCAGATGAAGAAAGCTTCGACATTCTAAAATGGTGGTCGCAAAGAACTCAAATATTTCCAATCTTATCTATAATGGCAAAAGAAATTCTAGCTTGTCCAGTTTCAACGGTTGCAGTGGAACAAGCTTTTAGTATCGGAGGAAATACATTGGACGAGAGACGTTCTAGCTTAAGGCCGGAAAATTTGGAAGCGCAATGTTTACTCAATGATTGGTCAAAAGCTGCAAGTCGAACCCAACATATTAAAAGTGACGAAGAAGACCAAGACGAAACAGAAGGAACATCCGGAACTACGACGACGGGAGGAAATACCGAATACGACTGAAATTGATTGAATATAATGAAAATTGAAATGTATTTGATTTTTTTATTGTAATAGATTTTTTTATTTAAGTCCAAGATGTAATATATTTTTTATTGAGATAATGAAATATTTGATAGAGTTTTTATAAGTTTAATTGTGCAATTTTTTTTATTTTAATTATTTACATCATTCTTTAATTTTTTATTTATTTAACTAAGACGACGATTAACCGGATCGGACCCGAACCCGACGGATTGGACCGGACTCGCCCGGACCGAACCCGCAATAAGCTCCACAACACAGTAATCTTGCCACGAGCGGGCCAATTAAGGGTCGATATTTTGTCAACCCGGACCCGACGGTATTATTAATAATTTTTGATAAATTTGATATAATTATCAAAGTATGCATAACTAGTATCAAAATTGATATTTAAAGGTTTCATGCTTTTATTTTTTAAATTTGGGTAAATCAAGAATTTTATCTCAATAATCTTACATTTACAAGTTAGGAATTTGAACAATCTATTAAATGACAATATTGTTTCAAATTTATCAACTTATTTTATTATTGACCTTTATAAATAATAAGGTGAAGTAGGATATTAGTCTTCTCGTGTTGAATCATGATGGTAAAATAATATGATTTACCATAAAATATTAAGATAGACTTGTTTAAATTTTTTGTTATAATTCTTATTCTATATTATATTATTTTTACTTGTATATAAATCTTATTATAAATGTGTACTTATATGTTAATATTTTATGGCAAACCTCACCAAACTTGAGTTTGTGGCTCTCAAAATTTTGGAAAAAAATTACTTATCATGGATCCTTGATGCTGAAATTCATTTGAATGCAAATGGACTCAGAGAAATAATTAAAGAAAATAATAAAAATATTTTGCAAAATCGAGCTAAGGCAATGATTTTTCTCCGTCATCACCTCCACGAAAATTTGAAAATCAAGTATTTAACAATGTAAGATCCACTTGAGTTATGGAAAAGTTTAGAGGAAATGTTTAATCATCAAAAAAGGGTAATACTTCCTAAAGCTTGTTATGATTGGATTCATTTACGATTACAAGTTTTTAAATCTGTGAGTGAATACAATTCAGTCATTTTTAAAATGAATTCTCAATTAAAGTTATGTGAAGAGAATATTACCGATTATGATATGTTAGAGAAAACACTCTCTACTTTTCATGCCTCGAATATGCTCCTGCAACAGCAATATCGAGAGAAAGGGTTTAAGAAATATTATAAACTAATTTCTTATTTGCTTGTGGCTAAACAAAATAACGAGTTATTAATGAAAAAACATGAATCTCATCTAACTGGCTCTAGTCCATTCCCTAAAGTGATGCGACAACTCACAACAATATTTGGACATGGACGAGGATGTGAAAATGATCGTGGTCAAGGATGCGGTTGTGGTCGTAGTCATGGTCATGGTTATAACTAGAATGTTTATCGTAATGATCATAGTGGACATACAAACAATTAGAAGTGGAAATATAATGATAAAAAATAAGAAAAAAATAGATCCAATCAGAATGTTGAGAATAAATGCTACCGATGTAAGATGATTGGACATTGGTCATGTACCTGTCGTACGCCAAAGCATCTTGTCAAGTTTTATCAAGCCTCGTTGAAGGAAAAGGATAAGAATGTGGAGGCAAATGTCTTGTATCAAAATAATGACCCTAATAATATTTTTGAGGGTCTTAAAAATTTGCTCCAATTAGAAGTTAGTGATTTTCTTGAGAATGTTGAATAAGGTGATTTTAATTAACGTAATTATTTTTATTTCTCAATATTTATAATAAATTCAAATTTATTGCTAATTTATTTATTTATTTATTTTAAGACCTATGGATATTATTGGGTCAAAGATTTAAGATGAGAAACTCTGTCTTGTAGACAGTGCAACTACACATACAATTCTCAAAAGTAAAAGATATTTCTCTCATCTTATCATGCAAAAACAAAATGTGAATACTATATTTGGTAGTGTAACCTTAATCGAAGGCTCCAGAAGAGCAAACATTTTACTACCAGGAAGAACAAATTTCTTGATCAATAATGCATTATATTCACCTAAATCCTATTGAAATTTATTAAGTTTCAAAGATATTCGCCTTAATGACCATCATATAGAAACAACTAATATGGGAAATAACGAGTATTTGTGCATTACTAATGTTAAAATGGGATATAAATAAGTTTGGAAAGACTATATGTTTTCTCTTCGAGGCTTTATTATACATACATTAAACCAATTAAAATAAATGTCGTAGTAAATCAGAAGTTTACTAGTCAAAATGAATTCCTTTTATGGCATGATAGATTGGATCATCCTGGATCTGTAATGATGTGACGAATTATAGAACATTCTTTCTGGCATCCATTGAAGAATCAGAAGATTTTTCAATCGAATGAATTCTCATGTGTTGCATGTTATCAAGGCAAATTAATAGTAAAGGTCTCACCGAGTAAGATTGAGTTCGAATGTCCTACATTTTTAAATTGGATTCAAGGTGACATATGTGGACCGATTCACTCACCATGTGGACCATTTAGATATTTTTATGGTTTTAATAGATGCATCTACAAGATGGTCACATGTATGCTTATTATCAACTCAAAACCTAGCATTTTCGAGATTACTTGCTCAAATAATTTGATTACGTGCACATTTTCCTAATTATCTCATCAAAATAATTTGCCTTGATAATGCTGGAGAGTTTACTTCTCAAGCATTTAATTACTATTGCATGTCTATTGGTATAAAGATTGAACATCCTATAACTTATGTTCATACTCAAAATGATTTAGCAGAGTCATTTATTAAACACCTTCAATTAATAGAGAGACCATTACTGTTGAAATTCAAGCTTCCTGTTCATGCTTGGGGACATGCAATCTTACATGCAACAACACTAGTTTGCATCCGACCCACTAATTCTCAAGCTTCTCCTTTCCAATTGATTTATGGAAGAGAACGTAATATCTCTCATTTACAAACCTTTGGATGCGCAGTTCGTGTCCTCATTGCTCCCTCTCATCGAATAAAAATAGGGTCTTAAAGGAAATTAGATATTTATATTGGTTTTGATTCTCAGTTCATTATCAAATATCTTGAATCCATGACAGGAGATATTTTTACTGCTAGATATTTTGATTGCCAATTTGATGAAGTATTTTTCCCAACTTTATGGGATAATAATACTAGTAAAGAAAAGATAGAAAAAGAGATTATATGGAGTATTCCATCCTTATGCCATTTTGATCTTCACACAAAACAATGTGAACTAGAAGTTCAACGGATCATTCATTTGTAACAGATTGCAAATCAATTGCCAGATAATTTCTCTGATCCAAAACGAGTAACAAAATTATATGTTCCAGCAGAAAATACTCCTATCAGAATTGATATCTTTGAAAGATCTCTCTCAACAAATGAACCTAAATCATGCTTGAAGTGTGGAAGATCAACAGGTTCTAAAGATAAAAACCCTCGAAAGAAAAAGGGAACACATGAACAAATTGATCGTCTAGAAAAAGAAAATAAGTCAATCCAAGAAGAAAAACTTCCAGAAGAAGTTGAAATAGATAATCAAGAAATATCGATAAATTACATTTCCACAATGAAAATATGGGATCGGACAAATACAAATATTAATGATATATTCGTATATAATGTGACAATTGATATTTTGAGTGAAAATAATGATTTTGAACCCATGACTTTAAAGGAATGTCAATCAAGAGAAGATTGACCAAAATGGAAAAAAACAATTCAAACAGAATTAACATCTCTCTAAATATGAGGTTTTTAGGCCTATTGTCAAAACATCTGAAGGTGTTAAACCAATAGGACACAAATGACTATTCGTACGAAAAAGAAATGAGAAAAATGAGATTATACGATATAAATCTTGACTAGTTGCACAAGGTTTTTCGCAATGACCTGGAATTGATTATGAAGAAACATATTCTCCTGTAATGGATGTTATTATTTTTCGTTATCTTATTAGTTTAATAGCACAGAAAAGACTTCATATGCAGATGATGGATGTCGTTACAACATATTTATATGGTGCACTAAATAATGACATATACATGAAAGTCCCAAAAAGACTAAAGATTTCAAAAACATACAATTCTCGAGAATTATTTTCTAGTAGATTACAAAGATTTTTGTATGGTAAAGAAATCGGGATGAATGTGGTACAATCGTCTTAGTAAATATTTGCTAAAAGATTGTTATACAAATAACTATATTTGCCCACGTGTTTTTATAAAGAAGTTCAGATATGGTTTTGTAATAATCATTGTTTATGTTGATGACTTAAATATTATTGGTTCTCCTGAAGAGATCTCTAATGCAATAAACTATTTAAAGAAAGAGTTCAAAATGAAAGATCTTGGTAAAACTAAATTTTATCTCGGCATGCAGTTCGAATACTTAAAGAATGAAATTTTTGTCCATCAATTAATTTATACTGAGAAAGTTTAAAACGATTTAATATGAACAATTCATATCCATTAACCAATCCAATGATTGTTCGGTCACTTGATATACAAAAGGATCTTTTCCGTCCTCGAGATGAAAATGAGAAAGTTTTTGGTCTTGAAGTGTCCTACTTAAGTGCAATTGGTGCTTTAATGTACCTTGCTAATAATATCCGACCTGATATTATTTTTGTTGTAAATTTATTAGCAAGTTATAGTTCTGCTCCAACAAGAAGACATTGGAACGGAATTAAACATGCATATTTTTTGATATATCCGTGGAACAATTGATATGTATCTATTCTACCCTTATGAACTAAATGCACAATTAATTGAGTATGCAGATGCAGGATATTTATTAGATCCACACAAAGCTAGGTCACAAACGGAATATGTATTTACATATGGTGACACAATAATATCTTGGCAATCTATGAAATAAACTATAACAGCTACCTCATCATATCATACTGAAATAATTATAATTCAAGAGGCAAGTTGTGATTGTGTATGTCTTAAAGTAATGACTAATCATATTAAAGAATCATGTGATTTGTTAATAAACAAGAAGACTCAACGATACTTTATAAAAAAAATGCAGCTTGTATAACACAATTAAAATGTGGATATATCAAAGGTAATAGGACGAAACATATTTTCCTAAAATTATTTTTCACACATTATTTATACAGAGTGGAGACATTGATGTACAAAAAATTTAATCAAGTAAGAATCCTGTAAATTTATTCACAAAATCATTACCTACAACAATATTTGAGAAGTTGATCCATAAGATTGGAATACGACGTTATAGAGATATTAAGTAATGTTCTTAACAGGGGAAATATTGCATTAAAATACATATATAAAGAAGAATGTACTCTTTTACAAGACATATTCTTTATACAATAGATATCTAAAAGGGAGTATTATAAATTATATGTTATTGGATGTCTATTAATAATTTATACGTTATCATAAAAATTAAAATATTATTTTCTTCTCAAATATATATAAATATATATCTTTGTATATATATATATATATATAAAGAATAATTAAAATTATTCCTCTTTCAATCTTTCAAAAAGATTTTTTATTTATTCCTATTTCACAATAATAATAATAACGTTGTACGTTATTGTCGTATGTCTAGTCAGTCTTCTTCTCTCTCCATGCCCAGTAAATGGGCCTCCGCTGCTTTGATAAGGAACGTGCTAAACATCGGAAAAAGGACTCGTTAACCAACTGTACTATGAGGATGGTCTATAAATCGTTAACCTACTGTTTTTAAAAAATATCATCCATTTTTTCCGAAGCATTCACAATAACATGTCGATAAAAAAAATATACAAATAAAAACTAACACTTTATTATAAAATATCCATGCCAATAAAAAAATATAAGGAAAAATTATTTTTAAAAAGATTACATATGATGCTCGTCGTAATCATTCGTACAGGTCCTAAAAGAAGCATACATAAGACCTTCGCACAAAATTTAATTATTAAAGCTATCACACACTTATCATTTTAATAAATTTGTTCGTTTATAATTTTTAATAGGCAAAATTAAAAGTTCGCTCGCTATTATTTTTTTTGTCACAATAAATTTTATTTTTTAAATATATATATATATATATATATATATATATATATATATATATATATATATATATAGTTTATCCGCGCTATCGTCCTGTGACTCATGCGACCACACGGCGGTGTCGTCATCGCTGCCGTGTCGCCGTCTGACTGGCCGAGGTCACGGACCACGCGATCGACGTGGTGGCGGCATGTCCGGTCCGGCCGGTCGCCGCGCGGATCCCGATCCTTCGCGGCCGGATCCGCCGATCGCGGCCGCTTTATGATCGGGCCGCGACTATCGGATTCGGCCGCGATTCGGCCGGAACCGCACGGAAGGATCTCCGGCGCGGCGATCCTTCCGCGCTTGATCACCGGATCGCGGCGATCCGGCGACCATGGCGCATATATATATATATATATATATATATATATATATATATATATATATATATATATATATATATATATATATATATATATATATATATATATATATATATTAAAATAGCACTCCAATATATTGTTACCCTAAAACAATATTCTTATTTTAATATTATTATACCAAGTATATCAAAACTGCTCAACATATCAAAAATATTTCAACTCAATTTAAATTATTACAAAAAATATTAATATATTAAAATAATATTTAATCATTTTAACATTGTTACCATAATTATTATCAATAGTTACAACTATTACAACATAGTATCATGAGATATTTTTTGGATGAAAAATATATTGAAGTTTTATTTTAATCTTTTCTAAAAGGGTATTTTTTTTTTCAATAATAAAAAATTTCTCCTTTTGATTATTTTTACTTTTTTTTTATATAAATATATAAATTTTCCTCAATAATCTATTAATCGATATGGCGTGTCCATATATGTCATTTGATACGTCAAGGATATGAAATGTTAGTCGAGAAAGCTTCTGTCTCTACGAGGATGACGTGGTGGTTAAAGTACGACGGTGCTTGCAAAAATGATATGAATCGATTTCGAAAGATGTCTAAAGTTTTTTCTTGAATTCAGATAACCATTCACATGTCTTAAATTTATAATGTCAGGCTCATACGACTCACGATTTATCTCTTTTACAATAACCATGAAATAGACCGATGAAAATCATTAAATTAACGGTTCTAACTTTTTAGAGAGTTGATCAAGAAAGCTCTACTCCGTATGATAAGGATAAAGGAGGAATAAATTAGGAGTTTCAAATTATCACGTATAATTTTAATTATATGACATGATTCAAATTATGAAAATAAAATATAACTTTATTTATTGGATAATTTCAGAATATTTTTTTAATAATATGATTTTGAATTATATATCTCATAAAATATGCGATATTATTTGAGAATTAAATAATATAATTTTATATGAATAATCAAAATTATCAATAAACATTTAGAATTAAAGGCATAGAAACAATGTAATTAAACGAATTAACATTATGATTTTGAAGTGGATAATTTAGCATGCAAATACAAGATTAGTTAACAAACTCTTAACAAAAATTTGTCAAACAAAATAAAATGGTTAGTATTTTATAGAGTTCGAGATAAATTTATTATTTTCTTAAAAGTAACTCTAATAGAAAAAAGACATGATCACATTTCAAATTGAGCACCAATTATTGGATCGATTAAACAAATTCAATCAAACTTAATTTGGTTAATCCTCGCCAGATAATACTTCTTAATCCTCTCATAATTCATCACATTCCTCGCGTCTAATTGGACCGAACCAACCAGCTGAACCAGGACATTGGACCGGTTGCGTGTCGAAGCCGTAATTAGGAACGAGTCTAAGCAGAGTTGAACCGGTCAGTCTCCAAAGCAATAAGGACCGCCGTCGTGTGCTCCGTTCCTCCCCAAGTGACTACCTACCGTCGTCCTCCCCTCTCCGAGTCCAAGTTACGATGAGCCTCTCCACCGCCACCAAAACCACCGACTCGGCGTCGATCCCATGCGGCCGCCTTGGAATCCCGCTTACCTTTCCTTCCTTCTAACCCTCCTACTCTGCTACTCCACCTCCATCGCCTCCCCCTTTTCCACCCTCGCCGTCTCGCAACCCACTCCTAATTCTACCCTCGTCTGCGCCCTCGTTCACTCCGACCTACCCCTCCGCTACGATCTCAACTGTACCAACGTCTCCACGGGTTACCAGCATCGATATCGCGCCAGGGTCACCCTACGGAGCCGTCGCCGCCGGAAATGACTTCCTCTGCGGCCTTACCCTACCGTCCGACAACTCCAACGCCATCATGCGCTGGTGGGCCTTTTCTTACCATCCCAACGATACCTACGAGAAGAGGATCTACTGGGGTCCGCCCCTGGCCGCCCTTGCTTCCGGTGACACCCACGTCTGCGGCCTGACGGGAAGCTGGCCGCAATGTTGGAGATGGAAGGAGATTAAATTCCCTCCCGATATCGAGTTTTCCGACATCGCTGTGGGGCGAAACTTCGTCTGCGGGCGGGAGAAATCCGGCAGGATCCGGTGCTACGGGAGCGACATGGGGGTAACCAGTAACGTGCCGAAGGAAAACTTCAGCTTGCTCGCTGCTGGGACCTGGCACGCCTGCGCGAAGTCAGATGCCGGCCGGCTGACTTGCTGGGGCAGCGGAGCACCAGCGTGGGAGCCGGATCAACCCGACATCGTGTCCATCGCACTGGGGGAGAACAAGACCTGCGTGCTGCGTTCCAATGGAACAGTTCTGTGCTGGGGGGAGGGATCACGGCCGCCGGAAAGCCTCTCTGGGGAGCAGTTCTTGAGGATCCAGGCGAGGGGCGACGCCATCTGCGGCATTTTGTTGCTCAATTTCTCGGTGGTTTGTTGGGGCAACGAGTTGTTCCTGCAGAGGCACACGGTTTATAAAAGCGTCTTACCGGGGGCGTGTTCTCCAGCCTCGAGCTGCGTCGGCTGTGTGGTGCTACCAGGCTCCGGTAACATGTGTCCATCAGGCGAGGTCATCTGCCAATTGTGCCTATCCCATCTCGATTCAAATTCGACGAACAGTCTGCTGCCGTCTCAGCAAATTGGTAGTGGTCGCAAGAGGACACTTTTTGTGGTTCTTGGATCTGTAGGGTTCAGCTTGGGATTGTTAACCTTTCTGGGTTTTCTGGCCTTTCGAGCTCTCAGGAAACTGAGCAATGCCGGAATACTTGGTTCTGTGCGGTCGAACCGCTGGAGGCAGCCATTGGCGCGGGATTCATCTCTCGACGGTCGGCTCGGCGGGACTGTTGAAGAGTTTTCGCTACAGTTAGTCTTTGAGATCACTGACAATTTTTCGGAGACGCACAAGATCGGATCGGGAAGCTTCGGTGCGGTCTACCGTGCGACGCTTCCGGACGGTCGTGAAGCCGCGATTAAGCGCGCGAATCCGCCGTCCGCTACGCCGTCCACGTCCAGGCGACACGAGCAGCTTCGCCGACTAGACCAGGAGCAACGGGAGCGCGCATTCTGCTCCGAGCTGGCCGTGCTCTCGCGTATCAACCACAAGAATTTGGTCCGCCTTCTGGGCTTCTGCCGGGAGCGCAGTGAACATGTGCTGGTGTACGAGTACATGACCAATGGCACCCTTCACGACAACCTCCACCGGCGTCCCATGGTCCTGTCGTCGCCGATGAGCTCGTGGACTACGCGGCTACGCCTGGCGCTCGACGCGGCGCGGGGCATCGAGTATCTGCATGCCTACGCGGTGCCGCCCATTATCCACCGCGACATCAAGTCCTCCAACATTCTGCTCGATGAGGAGTGGACGGCCAAGGTCGCAGATTTTGGGCTATCGCTGACGAGCCCTGAGGACGAAGGAAGCGTCGCCGCCGGCACGGTTGGGTACATGGACCCGGAATATTACCGGCTGCGCCGACTGACGGAAAAGAGCGATGTTTACAGTTTTGGGGTAGTGTTACTTGAACTGGTCACAGGGTGCAAGGCCATCCACCGGAGCATGGAGGTGGAGGGGGAGGACGGGGAGGCGGAGGGAAGCACCACTCCGCGGAACGTGGTGGAGAGGGCCGTGCCCTACATTGAGGCTGACGAAGTGGCGCGAATTATGGATCGCAGGGCCGCGCCGGCTTCCCCAGAGGAGATAGAGGCGGTGGCATACGTGGGGTACGTGGCGGCAGAGTGCGTGCGGGCGGAGGGGCAGGACCGGCCCACCATGGGGGAGGTGGTCGGGGCCCTGGAGAGATCCTATGCGGCTTGCGCAGGCGCCACCGCCGCTCGGACGGAGTCCACCGGACTCAGGGCCTTGTCGCGCGCGCCAAGTGTCCTGTGAGTGGTCTGAAACAAGTTCACATCTATCCAATTCTTTTCTTCATATTTTGTCTCTGTTCTTAGATTGCTATCTGATTCATCTGACAAATATTAGATTCTTTTTCCATGTGTTTTTTGGTCTGATTTTCTTCGATTTCTCCTCATTCCTTAACTATTTGTTTTTCTCTAATGCTTGAAAGGGATTCACAACTATTCTTGTAATTGTTTTCAAGTTTCAGATGTTCTTTGTTTTGTTTCAACAATTTTAAAATTGTTACCATAGTAGACATACACATGATTTTGTTATGTAGTTCTTTAAGGTCTGGTATAGTTGTCAAGGTGCTAAATGATTTGGTGAGTGATGATGACAGGGTTGGCAAAATGGCTCAATCCCAACATAGAAGAATTCAGCAAATTTGCCATAGGAAATTAGGTGTGAATCATCTTTAAACATAGTTGGTGTCAGCTCATAGTTAATAATGCGAAAGAGATCGCCCACACCACTAATGACTTCAAGTGATCATCAAGAATAGAAAGTTTCAGAGATGTTTTTACATATACGAGTTTACTACAATACTATTAACAAGTGCAGTGTTCTTAAATTAATACTTAGTCAGCCGGGACTTCTCATGTAGTTTCAAAACCTTAGTTAGATGCTGATAGAGTAAGTCAAACCAGGGCTCCTAAGGATCATTGCTGCTTGATCTCGTAGTTAGAATGTCTATGTTATTCTCTCATTAAGTCAACTGGATCGTCGTTGTTACTTGCTATAGGGGTTATATCACCCTTGGTACCAAATGTAGATTCAGTTATGGATGTGTGTGAGAAGAGCATGAGGTTCTTCCTTTCGCCACCCCATTGATCATTAATGTGACGTGTATTCTACTTTCTAGCTGTCTGGCCATCTATAATTTAAACAAAGTTGTGTCCCAACCTTTTATTTTTTCAGTGGACCTGCCCATGATTCACAGGAGTTCATTGGAACCGTTGAGGGCAATAATTCACAATTTGCATTTTGTGATTATGAAATTATGGTTTATTTAACAAAAGCTGATAGAGACACACTTGACCTTCAACATAGGAACAGTTCATACAGTCACCAAACTGAAAGGGAACTGGAAAATAATATATCAAGGATTGGTGTTGTCATGTCCTGAGTGTATGTCGAGTTGAAAAAAAACGGACATCTTCTCTGTACGTGACACAATATCCTATTTATATAAGTCTTTCGACCACAACCACAATAACATACATAAATATAAATATGACAAAATACAACGGAAATTAACACAACGACATAACAACCTACACGCAATGCATATCGGTATTACTAATACCAAAACATAAAGAAAAGCATCGTCAAAATCCGAATCAACAAGTGCATACATCAACAATATCTAGCACAACATTCACCATATAAATCCGGATCGATATATGAAACATCCGAAAACAAAAGGAAACATAAATTCAAAGTTGGGACCCTCGGAAGTGAGATGAGAGGTTGCCAACTAGCGTTGCTCCAAGCCAATCACGAAGTCGGCTACCTGTTACCTGGGTGATAAGAAAATCCAGGGTTTGTGATGGTGAGTACAAAACTCAACGGTAATAAAAATAGAAGTGCATGCATAATATATATATATATATCACATGCGAGTCAACAATATGCTGTCTAAGGGCATAACAAATATACACCAGCATAATATAACAACTGTATAACTAAACTGATTAACAATAACAATATAAGGTACTGACATACCTAAAGATCGACAATGATGTAACTCATACAACCTTAGTATAAGTACCATAATACAACACCTACAACATGGTAGAGTAAATACTGACTCTATATCAACAACACCGACATACTAACATTCTATGACAAATATAACAATGAACCGGATCTATCTTGTATCACCTCAAGGTACTGGTCAAAGGTATACAATAGCCCGACCAACTCATACATAGGTATCCCACATACTATCATATAGTAAATGAAGTAGCATGTATAGTACAAATAAATACGACATCACAACAAACATATATATATAGACTGCATCTATATATATACTAATCACAACCATCCATATATATATATATATATATATAACACGACAATGCAGAATACATGGTCATGCCTGCTCACCCTAATCGCTACCACGTGACTTAGGTGGCTTGACATGACAACTGTCCCAACTCAACACCAACCACTACTCTCGAATGGGCGAGTAGGCAGTATGAATAAGTCGCATATAAGCGTAAAGAGCTAGCTACACAATGGAGGTCCCTGCTGTTGGCCACTCTGATAGTCACTATCCATGAGTGGTCGAGTGCCACACACACAGGACAACTGCACGCAACTCCAACTATCACTGTCTATAGTGGTCGAAGCGACAACAAATGCTCGCTCACACCGCGATTCCTCCATGAGTAACCTGGGAGGCAGGATGACTGACGGCCCTCTCAACTACAAGGGAGACCAAGTCGTCAGTATGCATGTAAATGAAATGAATACACGACAACACATGTATATGTCCACAATACACTCTCTATTCTATAGAGAGGCATATACAGTTGACAACAACTAAGCTAGGACCTCTAGTTCGTAGCGATGCTGTATCGACAAATCACACGTCCATACATGACTACATGATCAATAGTAGATCTATACACAACATCAGGATATGATATGAAAACTCATTTTACTTCTAGAATATCACTCACCCTCGAATGATTTATCTAAATTGCACAATTCGGATCTACAATCGAATTTAGCTACGTACACATAGGTAAACCACTACAGGTCCACTTATCATAACATCTATAATTCATAACAAAGATGAATGAATAGATAACAACAATGACAGAGTATTTAAGTGCAAAGACAAGTATCAAGCATAAAAAAAACTAAAGTGAAGTCAAGGTCGAAGTGACAATAATATGAAGTTATATACTTCAGGGTTTAGCTACTATCTAACCAGGGTAGGAAATATTACCCACCTGCTATAAAGCTCGAAATAAATATCTTCACGGTCACAGACTTGCCTTCTATCCACGTTCTGCACATATTAAACATTATGGTTAAGTGCAAACATACAACTAATATTCAACTAAATTCGAATTAACATCTCGATCACACACATTTCGTAACCCCAACTATTTCTCCGTGAGTACAACATCTCGATACACCCTCCAAACACATCCAACCCATTCACAACTCATTCACAAACTGTGCACAACCTTCACATCTCATCTCATGCACAACCTTCACAACCCCTGATTACACCCATTTAGGGCTCTAACCAACCTCAAAATCACCCTCAGCTCCAATACAAGGCATAAACAGAGCATCTCTTCACCAGACAATCTAACTGAGTCATCTCCTCTCACTCACAACCACCACAACCGTCACAGCCATTCACAACTCCAATCACAGTCGAAAATTCCCAATAGAACATCACAACCAAGACCCACAACCCTCTCAACTGACCAAGACTTCTACTCACAGCCAAAACTCCTCATGCACAACAAAATCGAACAACAACAATTGAAGAGAAAGGTAAATCACGCTTACCAACCCTAGAAACTCCACCGTCATCCATCCTCTTCTTATCCCCTGTTCACCGGACAACCCAACGCTCAAGATCATCGCCCAAACAATCCACGCTCGACCAAGGAAAATCATAGTCGTCCAAGATCGAGGAAGAACAACACCAACTCACCTAACTCCGGCGACGATCGGCAGAGGCCTCACCCCAAATCGGCAGCTTACCGTCGAACGTCGCCGATTTAAGCTCCCCTCGCCACTCGCTCGCTCTTTGCTCTCGCTAGTATGCAGAGGTCGTCGAGGGGTCCAGTCGCCGTCGCTTGCTGCGAGGTAGACGTCGAGAGGAAGAAGAAGAGGGCTCAGTAGTCCTGGGTTTCGAAAGAGCAGAGAAGACGAGAGGCACGCGTGGTGAGGAAGAGGCGTCGTCGCGTGTGAGGAAGAAGAGAAACCGAAGAAATGCCCGGGTGAAAAGGAACGGAAGAACTCGACCATTAAGGGGAGGCAACTTGGAAAACGCACAGGAGGAAAAGATGAGATCGCACGAGGAGGAAACTCGCGATCGGGCTTGGGCATTAAGGAAAGAAGCGGATCGAGTTTGATAAAAACGGATCGGGTTTAATTAAACCTACAATCATTCAATTAAACCCATATGATTTAAACCTAGGTTAGGTTTAAATTAACTTCTAACCATGCATCATTAAATTTAATTTATCCCAATAATATTACTCATTTAGCCATCTATTTATGGTATTTTATATTTTCCCCCACTTAATAAAATTTGGTCTCCAAATTTCGTACTTAAAATGCAAAAATTAATTCAAGCAAGTTTTCGAAATAACCACATATCTCAAGTGAACAGATGAGGGTATCGAGCTCAGATAGTATCTTCCAGCTCCCACGTAGCCTCCTCATTAGTATGATGCTGCCATCCAATTTTTACAAGTCGAATGATTTTGTTCTGCAACTGACGCTCCTTGCAACCAAGAATTTGCACTGGAATCTCCTCGTAGGTCGCATTAGACTGAAGTGGAATCGGTACCTCCTTCAGAACATGATCAGCTCGTGGTACGTATTTCCTCAACATAGAAACATGAAATACGTTATGAACACCTGCAAGTGTCGGAGGTAAAGCCAATCGGTAAGCTACACCCTCAATCCTCTCCAATATCTCAAATGAACTAATATAGCGTGAAGCTAATTTTCCTTTTAACCCAAATCTTTTGACTCTTTTGGTGGGTGAAACTCGTAGGAATACATGATCCCCGACTGAGAATTCCAAAGGTCTTCGCCTCCTATCCGCATAACTCTTCTGTCGATCCTGTGCCTCGGATAATCGTCGTCTGATTACTTGCACCAACTCTGTATCATGTTGAATACTCTGTGGCCCCAGCAACTGTCGCTCCCCAACCTCCTCCCACAACATGGGAGATCTACAGGGTCTACCATATAAGACATCAAAAGGAGCCATCTGAATAGAAGAGTGCCAATTGTTGTTATAAACAAATTTCACTAAATGAACGTAGTCCTCCAAACTGCCTTCGAAATCCATAATACAAGATTTCAGCAATGTTGGGATCTCTTTATGCAAAATAGCATATGCGCAACGGAAAAATTAGGATCCCTTCCAAGTGATCTTTGCGAAAGAAAAACTCGTACAAAAATAAATTTCTCAAAAGAAAACCTATCTTATAGGAGAATTCTACCTTTGTTGCGTGCCCTTTCCTTGGATGTGTTGGATCTTTCAAAGACGCTCAAATGTCCGCGGCCTCTATATGTAGCCACACGAGCAAGCTCTTGTCTCACAAAAGAAAACTAGAAGATCTCTCCTTTACTTCTTGCTAGAGAAGTCCCTAAAGGAGAGGAAGGTAGGGAAGAAGAGAAAGGAAGAAGAAGACTACTATTCTTGCTAGCTTACACTCACAAAACCACATAACAAAAGCCTCTCCCACCAAGCTCTCACCAAGCCTTAAGCTCCAACTCAACCCCTTTGGCCGGCCACCCCATGGGGTGTTTTATAGGATTTGAAAAACCTTTCATCTCCTATCACATTCAATGCAATCAATGACATTGAAAGATAATTAAACAAGGAGTTATCCTCCTTGTTTTGGCCGCCACATGTGGAAAATCCAAGGGTCAAAACCCTTTGTCTCCCAACTCATCAAGCTTAGGTGGCATGCTTACGTGACATGCTTACGATGACATGATGTTGAATTAATCTTATTAATTCAATGCTTATGTTATTATATTGAATTAATCTCATTAAATCAATAAGGTAACATATTGAATTAATCTTATTAAATCAATTGCTTAGCATATCAATTAATCTCATTAAATCAATAAGCTAAAATTCTCATTAAGCTTAAAGTCCAAAAACCATTTTTTGTACTTAAGCTTATTCCCAAATTATTCTAGTCAAACTAGAATGCACTAATTCTTCTAATCATCACGCTCTTTGTGTGTGACCCTATAAGCTCATAACGCGTTGGCGGTGGATCTAAACTCTTTTAGATACACAGCAATGGCGACATCTAGCAATACATCATTGCTATCCAAGTTACTGAGATAAGTCAAGATCCTAACCTTTCCGTGACTACTATAATGTATGACCGCGTCCTTCTATCCTTGATATCGACAATTGACGAGGCATATTCCTCGTCTATGTGTTTCTTGATCCCTGAGTAAACTAACTCAAACAAATGAGCTCAATATCTCATATTGACTCATTCGAGCATGGCCATGCGTTTTAGTAGTTCTACTCAATCAAGGGCCCCATGATATCACTCCCATATGGGAGGGATAGATCCCATCTACATCACTCACATCCCTCCGCATAATTTGTTATATACCCAAGAATCGCCTTTATGGTCCACCCTATTGACGCTCGTTTCGATACCAAAATACATAACTCCTTATGTAGGGAACCGTAGTGACTTCAGGTTTGAGGACTATTCATACCAATAGTCACATGAGAAAGTTTATGACACTCATATAACGATCCATGAAACTGTCTCGTGGGTTAGTTCAAGATATATTCTCTAATATATACCCATGTGTCAACTTGATATCATATATCCATGACTTGTGAGATCAGTCATCAATCGACCTACATGCTAGTCTTTATGTATTAATATTGCCCTTGCGTATTAATACTGACTAGAACATTTAGGAAAGTGTTCTCTCATACCTCTCATAATCAATTCTCGCGATTGATGAACCTACTTTTCTAGGCATTATTATATATTTAATTTAAATTGATACAAGCAAGACGTAAATATATAATAACCAATCCTTTGCCTTTATAGAATATGATACAAAATGTTCCCTATTCAACCATCACATGATTGGTTCTAGGGCTATAACTAACAATCTCCCACTAGCACTAGTACCAATCACTATGATATCTAAGACCTAGTGACCTAGTGCGACCATCATGCTTCCTCCGTACAAAGCCTTCGTCAATGGATCTGCGATGTTAGCTTCGTACTCTGCATATCCTCACATCTCCTCTATCGATGATCTTCTCGAACGAGATGGAAGCCGCGATATGTGTTTGGTCCTGATGTGATCGAGGTTCCTTAGCTCGCAATAGCCCCATTGTTGTCAGATAGAGGTCTATTGGATCCGCAATGCTAGGAACTACTCCAAGTTCACCGATGAACTTACGGAGCCAAACAACCTCCTTTCACGCATCGACGCAAAGAATATACTCGTCATTGTAGAATCAAGAATCGTGTCCGCTCAACTTTTCCACTCACACTCCACCATTCGTGCAAAACACGACTCGATTATGATCTATAGTCATCCTTGTCCGTTTGGAAGCTTGCATCACCGTAACCCTTTACGCTTAGCTCCTCATTGCCTCGAATATCGTAAAATATTCTTTTTTCTTCGTAAGTATTTAAGAATATTTTTTCGCTATCCATGACTTTCACCGAATACGATCGTATCTACTCGTATGCTCAAAGCATACGAGACGCCGTGAAGTACAAAGTACGGCGTATATGATAGACTATAGCGGATGCATAAGGGATCTTATCCATGTGATCTCTCTCCTCCTTAGAAGAGGGACTTGAGTCTTGAAAGACTCACACCATGTGATAAAGGCGAAATCCTTTCTTGGAATTTTGCAGAAAGCGATCTAGCACTTTATCAATGTATGTACTGACTTAGGCAAGTAATCTTTTAGATCTATCTCTATAGATCTTGATGCCTAAAATATAGGCAAACTTCACCTAAGTCTTTCATCGAGAAACAATTCCCTAACCACATCTTCACAGACTGAAGTGAGGGAATATCATTTCCGATGAGAAGTATGTCATCTACATACAAGACAAGAAATACAACTGTGCTCCCACTATTTCTCTTGTAGACACAAGGTTCATCTTCATTCTTGATGAAACCAAACTCCTTGATTGCATCATCGAATCAAGATTCCAAATTTCGAGAGGTTTGCTTTAGTCCATAAATGGACCTTTGCGAGCCAGATACCTTTCCAGATGCTTTGGATCTTCAAACCCTCAGCCGTGTCATGTACACATCCTCGAGTAGCTTCATTCGTAGCGGTTTTGACATCCATCTGCCAGATCTCATAATCGTGGTAGGTCGATAGCAAGTATGATCCGAATGGATTTAAGCATCGCAATCGTGAAAAGGTTTCATCATAGTCAATACCATGAATTTGTTTGAATCCTTTAGCCACCAATCTACCTTTATAGGTATGCTTATTACCATCCATGTCAGTCTTTACTTTAAAGACCCACTTACACCCAATAGGTTTTACCCCTTCAGGTGGATCAACCAAAGTCCATACTTGGTTAGTGTACATGGATTCCATTTCGGATCTCATGGCCTCTAGCCATTTCTCGGAATCTGGGCTCATCATAGCTTCTTGATAGGATGTAGGCTCGTCAAGATCGACAAATACTTCACCGTTTTCCAAGAGAAAAGAATATCTCTCGGGTTGACGGATCTGATCCTAGATCTACGAAGAGGTTGGTCTACTTGAGCAGTGTTTGCTCCACAACTCTTTGGGCAACAATTTCTCATCCACAACACTTGTGGTGCCCTGCTCATTTTCCATCAAAGCCTTAGTGTTATCTTCATCCTAAATTTCTTCAAGATGAATTTTACTCCCACTAGTTTTTCTAGAAATAAATTCTCTTTCTAGAAAGACATTTTCGCAACAAACACCTTGCCATGTGTGGGATTATAAAAGTAATATCCCTTAGTTTTCCTTGGGATATCCTACAAAATAATACTTATCCGATTTGGGTCCTAGTTTATCCGAGACTGACGCCTAACATAAGCTTCACAACCCCAAATCTTTATAAAAGACATTTTGGGACTCTTCCCACCCATAACGTAATGATGTCTTTTCTACGGATGGGACGCGATTCAGTGTGAAAGCTACTGCCTCTGAGAGCTAAACCCCAAAAGGAAGTAGGTAGATCATCGACTCATCATCGATCGCATTCATATCTAATAGAGCACGATTTCTCCTTCTTCGGATACACCATTCTATCAGGTGTTCCAGTGGAGTGAGTTGGGATATTATCCCACACTCACCAGTGATCACGAAACTCTTGACTAAGGTATTCACCACCTCGATCCGATCAAGTAGCTTAATACGCTTACCAAGTTGGTTTTGTACTTCATTCTTGAATTCTTTCAACTTTTCAAAGGATTCTCGACTTATGTCTCATCAAATATAAGTAGCCAAATCTACTCATATCATCAAATGAAAGTAATAAAGTACTTATAGCCTCCTCCGCTTCGACATCAAAGGGTCACATACATCAAGATGTATGAGTCTTAACAAGTCCGCTACTCTCTCGCCATGACCACTAAATGTAGATTTAGTCATATTTCCTAAAATACAAGATTCGCATATCTCATATGATTCAAAATCAAAAGAGTCAAATAATCCATGTTAATGGAGTTGGGATATTCGTTTTTCAAATATGTGACCTAGTCGACAGTGCCAGAGATATGTTTTGTTCAAATTATTCGATTTGAACCGTTTGGTATTTACGTTATAAATTGGGTTTTCTAAATCTAGAACATAGAGACCATTCATAAGTGGTGCATTACAATAGAACATTTCATTCAAATAAATGGAACAACATTTGTCCTTTATTATAAAGAGAAGTTTTTCTTGTCTAAACAAGATACGAGATTATGTTCTTTGTTAATGCAGTGTACATAAAAGCACTCCTCTAGTTCTAAGATAAGCCCGAGTGGGCAAAGACAAAGAATATGTTCCTACAACGAATGACTTTTGCGCCATTGCCTACTCGAGGTCCACTTCGCCTTTTGCCATTAGTCTACTATTTCTCGGTCCACGCATTAGTACAAATGTGAGATGCACATCCGTGTCTAATACCCATGTAGAAGAAATAGATAGATTAACTTCTATAACGTGTATACCTGAGGCAGAAGTCCCACTTCTTTTATTCTTTACTTCCTCAAGGTAGATTTTGCAGTTCCGCTTCCAGTGTCCAGTCTCACCGCAATGGAAATAGTCCCCTTCCTTAGGTACTTTACCTTTACCCTTCAAGTGGATGAATTGGCCTTGCCTTTGGCTTGGTCTTATCCCTTGCCTTCAAGGCCCTTCTTGACCATTAGTACATTACTAACTTTCTTTTGAGATTCGTTCGTGATTCTTAACATCGAGAATCTCGAGTAAAGGTTTATCAATTTCATTCATGTTATAATTCATGACGAATTGATTATATGCTTAAGAACGATTGCGAGGATAACATCGGCCCTTTCGCTCATGGAAAACCTAGTCTTTCGAGGTTCTCAACGTACCCAATCATTTTAAGTACGTGAGTTCCTACAGTGTTCCTTCTTGCATCTTGCATGCAAAAAGAGCCTTAGACACTTCAAAACGCTCGTTTAGCTTGATAGTTGTTTTAAATGCTCAACCATATCATAGGCATCCATGTTCTCATGTTGCTTCAAGCTCGAGTTCATGGTGGCAAGCATAAGACATGACACATCTAATCGTCATCTTGATGCTTCTTATAAGCATCCTTTTCAAGACGAGTGGACGCAGGGCGGGTGTTTGAGGATAGGACCGCTTCTAGGACATACTGCTTTACGTTCTTGCTTGAGGATAATCCTCAAGTTCCTATACCACTAGAAAGTTAGCTCCATCGAGCTTGTCTTTCTCAAGGACAGATCGCAAGTCGAGGGGTGTGTCGTGTTAGATGACATGGTGATCTACAACATTAAAATGCAAAATTAAGTATCATACCTAAGTCATTTAATTAGGCCTTTAATTAAATGAGGCTCCCACTAAATTCTCATAGCTTTGATATGAAGCTAATTATCATGTAGGCAAACACATTTTGCTTACATCATTAGCTTCTATTTAGCTATAAATTTATATGGGATAAAGATCCACATCATAATTCGTCTTGAGTTAGCTTTGGCTAATCGCCCGTAGTATGATTAGGTAGGCAATCTTTTGCCAATTACATCCGATGTAACTCTTTAATAGCTTTGGTTAAGTTTAGATTAGTTTAGTGCTTATTCCTAAACCACTTCAGTATGTGCAAGGCATGTAAGCCTTCTTTGATATCTGAGCAACGACCACTTCTAAGACAAAGTCGATGTTCTAAATCACACAAAACTAATTTTTAAAATTTATGTTCAAAGCTAATATATGCCTCTACTTTCTTAATTAAGTCTTAACTAAGTTTGATAGCGGGACATCACGATTGTCCACTCGCACTCTTCCAAGATAAAATGCATTGCTTTGCTTTGCAAACCCAATAACAAATGATCGAGTAGTGAGTACCAAACTTTAGTAGGCATATCGCTTAGACTTATTAAGAAATAAACTTAAACATGCATCACATACATATTAGCATACATCACATATAAGCTAAATTAACATGCATCACATACATATTAGCATACTAAGCGTGTCATGGTTATGTCCTTATTCTACAATCTTCTCAAGCCAATGAGAAGATTGATCGTCAACCTAGGGATAACATCTTCTCCCAAGTGCTTCCTTTTGGTTGTCGTGTGTTGTTGACTTCCTCCTTGTAACATCATCTTCCAATGGACCCTCCATCTTTATTTTGTATATTACAAAAGGAGAAATATTCGAGTTACATTCGAGTCTAAAACTAATTTTACAACAAGAATTTTAGGAGAAAGGCACGACACGCAGGCCGTATTAAGAATTACAACACACACATTAACAAACTTTATGTCAATTTTAACTTTTAAAAGACATCGGATATTTAATTATGTTTGAAAAATTGCTAATGCAATTATCAACTCATAATAAAATTTATCCTACTTCTATATCATATATAAAATAGAGAAAACCTATTTTTATACGATCTTTCGTGGCTCGATACCACTGTTGGGATCTCTTTATGCAAAATAGCATACGCAAGAATCTGGAAAAATTAGGATCCTTCCAAGTGATCCATGAAAGAAAAACTCGTACAAAAATAAATTTCTCAAAAGAAAACCTATCTTATAGGAGAATTCTACCTTTGTTGCGTGCCCTTCGCAATCCCGCTTTTCCTTGGATGTGTTGGATCTTTTAGCACGCTCAAATGTCCGCCTCTATATGTATCCACACGAGCAAGCTCTTGTCTCACAAAAGAAAACTAGAAGATCTCTCCTTTACTTCTTGCTAGAGAAGTCCCTAAAGGAGAGGAAGGTAGGGAAGAAGAGAAAGGAAGAAGAAGACTACTCTTCTTACTAGCTTACACTCACAAAACCACACAACAAAAGCCTCTCCCACCAAGCTCTCACCAAGCCTTAAGCTCCAACTCAACCCCTTTGGTCAAGCCACCCCCATGGGTGTTTTATAGGATTTGAAAACCTTTCATCTCCTATCACATTCAATGCAATCAATGGCATTGAAGATAATTAAACAAGGAGTTATCCTCCTTGTTTTTGGCCGACCACATGTGGAGGAAATTCAAGGGTCAAAACCCTTTGTCTCCTTCCACCTCATCAAGCTTAGGTGGCATGCTTATGTGGCATGCTTAGGTGGCATGCTTATGTGGCATTCATGGATGTTAAATTAATCTTATTAATTCAATAAGCTTATGTTATCATATTGAATTAATCTCATTAAATCAATAAGGTAACATATTGAATTAATCTTATTAAATCAATTAAGCTTAGCATATTGAATTAATCTCATTAAATCAATAAGCTAAAATTCTCATTAAGCTTAAAGTCCAAAAAACATTTTGTACTTAAGCTTATTCCCAAATTATTCTAGTCAAACTAGAATGCACTAATTCTTCTAATCATCATGCTCTTTCAGTGTGGACTATAGGCTCATAACGCGTTGGCGGTGGATCTAAACTCTTTAGATACACAAGCAATGAGCGATCTAGAATACATCATTCTACCCAAGTTACGAGATAAGTCAAGATCCGACTAACCTTTCCGTGACTACTATAATGTATGACCGTGTCCTTCTATCCTTGATATCAGATTGACCAATGAGGCATAGACCGTGTCATCCTCGATCAATCTATGTGTTTCTTGATCCCTGAGTAAACTAACTCAAACAAATGAGCTCAATATCTCATATTGACTCATTCGAGCATGACCATGCGTTTTAGTTGTTCTACTCAATCAAGGGGCCCACAGATATTACTCCCGTCATATGGGAGAGATAGATCCCATCTACATCACTCACATCCCTCCGCATAATTTGTTATATACCTAGTAATCGCCTTTATGGTCTACCCTGTTACGGGTGACGTTTGACGATACCAAAGTACATAACTCCTTATGTAGGGAACCGTAGTGATTTCAGGTTTGAGGACTATTCATACCAATAGTCACATGAGAAAGTTTATGACACTCATATAACGATCTATGAAACTTTCTCATGGCGAGTTAGTTCAGTATATATTCTCTAATATATACCCATGTGTCAACTTGATATCATATATCCATGACTTGTGAGATCAAGTCATCAATTGACCTACATGCTAGTCTTTATGTATTAATATTGCCCTTGCATATTAATACTTGACTAGGAACATTTAGGAAAGTGTTCTCTACAGCCTCTCATAATCAATTCTGCCAATTGATGTGCTGTAGATAAGAACCTACTTTTCTAGGGCATTATTATATATTTAATTTAGCTGGTACAAGCAAGACGTAAATATATAATAACCAATCCTTTGCCTTTATAGAATATGATACAAAATGTTTCCTATTCAACCATCACATGATTGGTTCTAGGGCTATAACTAACAAGCAAATCCTCCAATGTCTGAATGGTACGCTTAGACTGTCCATCTGTCTGCGGATGAAATATTGTACTAAGCCGAAGCTTTGTGCCCATGGCCTGCTGCAGATTCTGCCAAAATCGTGAGGTAAACTGCGGATCTCTATCAGATATGATATTCAAAGCACTCCATGCATCCTGATAATCTCTCGGTAGTACAACTTTGCCAGACGATCCAACGGGCCCGTCCCACGAATAGGCAGGAAGTGAGCTGATTTGGTTAGTCGATCCACAATCGCCCAAATCGTCTCACGTCCTTTACGGATTCTAGGTAATCCCATAACGAAATCCATAGTGATATGCTCCCACTTCCATTCCAGAATCAGAATTTCTTGAAGCAATCCAATGAGTTTCTAAAATTCAGCCTTCACCTGCTGTCATACTAATCATTTAGCAACAAAGTCTGCGATATCTCTCTTCATACCGTTCCATCAGTATAAACATTTCAAATCTCGGTACATCCGAGTACCACCAGGATGTATAACAAATCTCGAATGATGTGCTTCCTGTAGCAACTCTTCCTTAAACTAATTCAACTCCGGAACCCACCATCCTCATTGGAGATGGGGAATTATCTTCTCACAAGATAATCTACCGTCCAAAATCTACTCCACCACACACTTTGTGAGTGCATGAGAGACTATAACGACTAATCTCCCTTGTTGCAATTGTCCGTGTTCCAACAACTCTATAATAGCTACCCATTAGATAGTCAAAACTCCATAAGCACTTCTGCTCCATACAACTATTACACAAGATCATATTTGCTAAACTACGTCACGTACATAACAATTTATCTCGTAGTTTCTTAACTAACGTAAGCATAAGGTACGTCCCATGCAACTGCATCAGAATCACTCTAATTCTTGAAATGATGCATTTGCGTACAATGTCCTTCCATTCACACCGAAAGGATTAGTTAACACTGATGCAAACGTCAATCATCATCTAGGCCCTGAAACCTAGTTTCACAAGCTTCTGACCAAGTGATTTTCATCACCTGCTTGGTCAAACAAGTCTGTAGTATAGTAATGCTAAAAACATTCTATCTACATCTACAGTAATAACCAAATCATACAAAGAAATCACCATCTACGGTGCCCGAGTGCGCAACTCCAACTACAGCCATCAATAGTGACCAAGTTATGCAATTTCAACAACCACAAACTGATCTAATCGTATCCAGAATATACGATTTCTCAAATCCATGGACGATTAAATCGTTAAATAGTCTAACAACATAATCAAAAGCTCATAAAATTCATACTAAGTATGAAATTGTCATCTCTACACACCTGTATCCTCTTTACTCTAAACTGATGATATATCAACTATCACAATGACAATGATAATTGTATGATACCATGTCACTACAATATCAACACTCCAGTCATAAACCAATCCTAGAATATACACAGGTGTCCTTAGCTGATTTAAACAGGTCATCTATCCACAATGAAGGATATTCATTTTCAACAACTACTGCATTCCATCATCAATAATTGATGCATAATCTCAAAGGTCCATCTCTCTTTTAACAAAGAGTTTCGAGTCTAATCTAGAAGAAATATTGGGATAGATAAATATCCCATCCAACACCTCATATAATCACAACTTACGTTCTTCCAATTTTCATAGTGTTTAGCAATACTGTTATTAATAAAATTATCTCCCGGTATAAGGTCTTCAATACTTCAATATCGAAACTATTCTCAAAATCACTTCGACCGCATACTCCACTTGTCTATACAGTGATAAGCCTAAAAGTGCATCAGAAACTACATCCGAATACTCTCGGATTATATGCACATCCGAGAGACATATTAAACCATCATTTCAACAATTTAACTATCTGTAAGGATATGTCTATAGTAAAAATACGTCTATTAAAGTCCAAGGGCATCCCTTGACTTCTAAATTGTTGGTCAACATCTCGCCTGATGGTAAAGATACCACCGATCTACATAATCTGAATATAGAAATCATTCTCATCCTATCTTAGAATGTTCTAGACATAGATACCTGTAAATTACCAGTATCTTTCAATATGTCAATCGAGAGGGTAATCTAAAGTAATACCCTGAATGATCAATCCTTCGACCCCCTACATCTCCTCTCGGGTAGTCATGTATACTTCTCCAACTTCTGCTCCTAGCAACTGAGCTCATGTAGGTGCAAAAGACTACCATGGAGAAACTAAAGTCAATTGCCAACATAAGGACACAACTCGAAACAGCTGCAATGGAGGTGGTAACCACTGTTGTACCAATAAGGAGTACACCATCGGCTGTAAAGTACTGAATAATTGTCAACGTCGTAGCACGCTCCATACTCTGCAAATGGTATAGCTGCAACTGGAGAATACAAAATAGATATGACCAACATTGTATACTCCCTCCTCTGTACAAAGTATAACCACGTCTAGGGAGGTAACAGTTGTTGTTATCTGCATGAGTCTTCTAAGATGTCTTCTGCTGATACTACTGAGTAAATCACTTCCCCGGGAGGGAAGTATCAAGGAATTCTAACCACATCTGAGATAGTAAATTGCTGTTGGTGTGATAACCTAATCTTCTGTGATGATCTCTGCTGTCGAGATTGTGCATCATCCTCCTGGAACCACATCAATAATCTTCAATTGAGTCTTCAAAGTACACCTTCTCATATGTACTGGTTGCCTACAATAGCAATAGATGAACTGATCCAACAGATAATCCGACTTTGCATGTGTCCGTGATCCTCACTGCACGCACATAATCCGGAGTCTTTCTTCTGATTTCGCGGATGTGCATGAGAACATCCTGATGATCTGCGGTTGGTCTTCTATGATTGGAAAACTCTCCAATAGTAGCTCATGGCCTATGACCTGAACTTGCTCCTTTTAACCAACATTTGGAGACTTCTGAAAAATTTGACTTGCAATGTCTATTTATCGATCTTCAACTCTTACAACACTTGTAGAAAGTCATTTATAAACTCATGACTCGATCCAATGCCTCCCGGCAGGATCTGATAGGAGATTCAAACATCCCAATCCAAATGTAAGCCAATAAACCGTGGGTAGCTTAAAATATTCATTCACATTCTTGAGCTATTAGGTGGTCGTAAACCTCTGCAAGTCTAACGACTCTACACGATACTCCTATTACTAATTGATAACCTGTTTAAAGCTCAAGAAT
The DNA here is from genome assembly GCA_025175895.1 of Wurfbainia villosa. Taxonomy (NCBI): domain Eukaryota; kingdom Viridiplantae; phylum Streptophyta; class Magnoliopsida; order Zingiberales; family Zingiberaceae; genus Wurfbainia; species Wurfbainia villosa. The sequence continues at coordinate 6,390,175 of CM045986.1, forward strand.
TCCCTATAATGAGTCAAAGAAAGTGACGCGGGAAAATACTCTCTCTCAACATTACTAAACCATGATCAAGTGATATATTATTCTCCGAAGGTTATTTCGTGCATCTTCTACCAAGTACCGGCTTGATCCCGATAATGGTATGCAACTAACTCTGCTTCTTTTGTATAACACAAGTTAAATACTCAAAAGTACCTTCAAAGTTATACAACCCAGTACGAACAACTCAGGGATCAAAATTCCTATGAAACACTGTAAACAAATCATCTACTATCTGCATCAACAATAGTATGCATGCCCTATTCATTACCCCCATGGTAACAATCCAACTAGCATAATCAGTGCTAATTTCTATGACTATAATCTTTGATTTCCACAAGAAATATAACGACTTGACCCTTGCTTTCCAACTCGGTATCAGTCGGCTCTTAAAGGAAATTCACCTTTTCGACATAGGTTCAAGACTCACGGACTCAACAGGTCGTTCTCGTGGTAAACTCAAACCACGATTACGAATAATAACCAACACACTACATGTTATTCCCTGTCATAAACACTAATTGCATAGCCAACAAAACCGAAAGTATAAACACTAAAGGTAACTCCGGTTGGTTGCTTTGGTGGACGACTCCTACTACAAGTCTGTACAGGTGTCATAACTCTGTCTGTATACACCTGTTGAACAAGTTTAGATAAGTATCTAACTAGAATATAAGTTATCAGGAATTCTTACTTCATGCTGCCCGGAGCTCATGCCGCTGTCAATCTCATCTCACAAAATCAAAACCGAAACAAATCGACTCCCGAGAATCCAAGATTCAACGAAAATATCATTGTATGACATCGCAGAACCTAGTGCTCTGATACCAATAAAGTTGTCATACCCCGAGAGTATGCCGAGCCGAAAAAAAAAGAAGATAACATCTCCCGTGCACGTGACACAATATCCTATTTATACAAGCCTTTCGGCCACAACTACAATAACATACATAAATATAAATATAACAAAATACAGCGGAAACTAACACAACGACACAACAACCTACACACAATGCATACCGGTATGACTAACACCAAAACATAAAGAAAAGCATCGTCAAAACCCGAATCGACAAGTGCATACATCAACAATGTCTAGCACAACATCCACCATATAAATCCGGATTGATATATGAAACATCTGAAAACAAAAGAAACATAAATCCAAAGTCGGGACCCTCGGAAGTGAGATGAGAGGTTGTTAGCCAGCGTTGCTCCAAGCCCATCACGAAGTCAGTTACTTGTTACCTGGGCGACAAGAAAACCCAAGATCTATGGTGGTGAGTACAAAACTCAATGATAATAAGAATAGAAGTGCATGTATGTGTATATATATATATATATATATATATATATATATATATATATATATATATATATATATATATATAATATATATATAATTAAGTGATCAACAATAACAATATAAAGTAAGATCGACAACGATGTAACCATAATACAACACCTACGACATGGTAGAGTAAATATTGACTCTGTAATCAACGATTCCGACATACTAACATTCTATGGCAAATACAACCATGAACTAGGTCCATCCCGTATCACCTCAAGGTACTGATTAAAGGTATACAATAGCCCGACTAACTCATACACAGGTATCCCACACACTATCATATAACAAATGCAAGTAGCATGTATGATGATGTACAAATAAATGCAGCAAATATAGTACAAACAAATGCAACATCATAACAAATTTATATATAGACTGCATCTATGTATATACTAATCACAACCATATATATATATATGCAAAATGCCATAAGAATACGACAATGCAGAATGCATGGGCATGCCTGCTCACCCTAACCGCTACCACGACCTCAGTGTCACCTAGATGGCTCGACATGACAACTGTCCCAACTCAACACCAACCACTACTCTTGAGTGGTAGAGTGAGCAGTATGAACAAATAACATATAAGCGTAAAGATCTAGCTACACAATGGGGGTCCTTGCTGTTGGTCACTCCGACAGTCACTACCCATGAGTGGTCGAGTGCCACACACATAGGACAACTGCACGCAACTTCAACTACCACCATCTATAGTAGTCGAGTGCGACACAACAAATAATCTACCCTTACACCAGTTACTCCTCCATGAATAACCTGGGAGGTAGGATGACTGATGACCCTCTCAACCACAAGGGAGACCAAGTCGCCAGCATGCATGTAAATGAAATGAATGTACGACGACACATACATATATCCACAGCACACTCTTTATTCTATAGAGAGGCATATACAGCTGACAACAACTAAGCTAGGACCTCCAGTCCATAGCGACGCTGTATCGATAAATCACACATCCATACACGACTACATGATCCATAGTAGATCTATACACAATATCAGGATATGATATGAAAACTCACTTTACTTCTAGAACATCATCCACCCCTGGATGATTTATCTAAATTGCACAATTCGGATCTACAACCGAATTTAGTTATGTACACATAGGTAAACCACTACAGGTCCACTTATCATAACATCTATAATTCATAACAAAGATGAATGAATAAATAACAACAATAACAGAGTATTTAAGTGCAAAGACAAGTATCAAGCATCAGAAAAACTAGAGTGGAGTCAAGGTCGAAATGACAACAATATGAAGTTATATACTTCAGGGTTTGGCTACTACCTGACTAGGATAGGAAATATTACCCACCTGCTATAAAGCTCGAAATAAATATCTTCATGGTCGCGGACCTGCCTCGTATCCACATCCTGCACATATTAAACATTATGGTTAAGTGCAATCATACAACTAATATTCAACTAAATTCGAATTAACATCGCGATCACACACATTTCGTAACCCCGACTATTTCTCCATGAGTACAACATCTCGATACACCCTCCAAACACATCCAAACCATTCACAACTCATTTACAACCATTCACAGCTCAGGCACAACCTTCACAGCTCAGGCACACACATTTCGTAACCCCGACTATTTCTCCATGAGTACAACATCTCGATACACCCTCCAAACACATCCAAACCATTCACAACTCATTTACAACCATTCACAGCTCAGGCACAACCTTCACAGCTCAGGCACACACACATTTCGTAACCCCGACTATTTCTCCATGAGTACAACATCTCGATACACCCTCCAAACACATCCAAACCATTCACAACTCATTTACAACCATTCACAGCTCAGGCACAACCTTCACAGCTCAGGCACACACACATTTCGTAACCCCGACTATTTCTCCATGAGTACAACATCTCGATACACCCTCCAAACACATCCAAACCATTCACAACTCATTTACAACCATTCACAGCTCAGGCACAACCTTCACAGCTCATGCACAACCTTCACAACCCCTGATTACACCCATTTAGGGCTCTAACCAACCTCAAAATCACCCTCAGCTCTAATACAAGGCATAAACAGAGCATCTCTTCACCAGACAACCCAACCGACTCCTCTCCTCTCACTCACAACCACCACAACTGTCACAACCGTTCACAACTCCAATTACAGCTGGAAATTCCCAATAGAACATCACAGCCAAGACCCACAGCTCTCTCAACCGACCAAGACTCCTACTCACAGCCAAAACTCCTCGGCAGACAACAAAATCGAACAACAACAATTGAAGAGAAAGGTAAATCACGCTTACCAACCCTAGAAACTCTGCCGTCAACCATCCTCTTTTTATCCCCTATTCACCGGACAACCCAACGCTCAAGATCACTGTCCAAAACAATCTACGCTCAACCAAGGAAAATCACAACCGTCCAAGATCGAGGAAGAACAACACCAACTCACCTAACTCCGGCAACGATCGACAAAGACCCCCAAATCGGCAGATCACCGTCGGACGTCACCGATTCAAGCTCCCTCTGTCACTCGCTCGCTCTTTGCTCTCGCTCGTTCGCAGAGGTCGTCGAGGGGTCCAGTTGCCGCCGCTTGCCGTGAGGTAGACACCGAGAGGAAGAAGAAGAGGGCTTGACAGTCCTGGGTTTCAGAAGAGCAAAGAAGACGAGAGGCGTGCGCGGTGAGGAAGAGGCGTTGTCGCGCGTGAGGAAGAAGAGAAACCGAAGAAAAGCCCGGGCGGAAAGGAACGGAAGAACTCGGCTATTAAGGGGAGGCGGCTTGAGAAAATGCATGAGAGGAAAAGATGAGATCGCACGAGGAGGAAACTCACGATCGGGCTTGGGCATTAAGGAAAGAAGTGGATCGGGTTTGATAAAAACGGATTGGGTTTAATTAAACCTAGAATCATTCAATTAAACCCATATAATTTAAACCTAAATTAGGTTTAAATTAACTCCTAATCATACATTATTAAATTTAATTTATCCCAATAATATTACTCCTTTAGCGATCGATAGGTTGATCTGACAGATGGTTGCACTCTTGAGGCAGTTGCTGATGTCAGTAACTAAACAATTCAATTACCGAAGGATCAAACATTTCTGCCGTCAGCGCTCGATCTTGACTTGGGTCGTGTGCTTGCACACCTGGTAGTATACTCTCAACGACCGAGTGCAGCTGTCCTCACATCCACAGAATTGCATTGAAGAAGGGTTGATTGAGAGACATCGATGTTGTTAAGATGACGAAGATCATTCAGGGAACAAGCTTGCAAATCGTAAAGTATATTGCTTGACCCTCGAGGTAATGCATTGGAAATGTGTATTCACGGAGGAAGAAAGCTAATTCAGGTGACTTCTTAGCTAGCCAACTCTTAATACCTGAAATTTTTAGGCAAGAGGTTGATTTCTGTACTTGTATTCTTTTCATAATTGTCTTAGCTATGTCGACGAGCCAAAAGAGTTCCATGAATCAAGTAATGACATCCCCGGAAGCTTCTTTTACGGAAAGAAGCATAAACCCATGCAACCAGAGATACATAGAAGATTGTTGTCACACAAATGCCACACAAGGCAGCTCTTTTAATTGTCTGTTTCTGAGAAGGTGGCAATTTTGACTATCGAATATCGGGTACCGATATAAAAGTCTGGTAGAATTGCTCAAAAGTGCATAGCACCTGGAGTTCAATCGAAAGCATGGCATAGGTGTATGCAAATGTTAGTTCCCCATGGTATCATGTTAGTGTCAGTCTTTAGTGTTAATCATGAGATGATTGATTAGGGATCATATGTATCATATTTCATTAATAACAGGTAAAAATTGATTATTATATTTACTTTACGTGTGTGCTGGCTAAATAAATATAATAATGCCCTTGAATAGTAGATTCTAATTTACAGTTTATCAATTGGGAGAATTGAATATGAGAAACTATAGAGAATACTATACTTAAACATTCCTAGTCAAGTATTGTATTAATAGACAAAGGAATATACTGATATATTGAGACTAATATGTAGGTCAATGGATGACTTAATTTCACAAGTCATGGATATGTGATATCACATTGACACATGAGTATATATATTAGAGAATATATGTACTGAATTAACCCGTCATGAGAAAGTGTCATGAATTGTTATATGAGTGTCATATAATTTCTCATGTGACTATTGGTATGAATAGTCCTTAGACCCGAAGTCACTACGATTCCCTATATAAGGAGTTATGTATTTTGGTGTCGTCTAACGTCACCCGTAATAGGGTGCACTATAACGGCGATTACTGAGTATGTAATGAATTATGCGGAGGGATGTGAGTGATGTAGATGAGATATATCCCTTCTATATGATTGGAGTGATATCTTTGGCCTCTTGATAAAGTATGACCACGAAATACATGATCATGCTCAAATGAGTCAATATGAGATATTAAGCTCATTTGTTTGAGTGAGTTTACTTGGGGATCAAGACATATAAAGATCGATAAGGGGATGACACGGTCTATGCCTCATTGATCGATCTAAGATATCAAGGATAGAAGGACACCGTCATACATGATAATAGTCATGAAAAGATTATCGAATCTCGACTTTCTTATAACTTGGGTAGCAATGATGTATTGTTAGATGCTGCTCATTGCTTATGCATCTAAAAGGGGGATTTTAGACACATTGTCAACGTTACAAGAGCCTATTGGGTCACACACAAATGACATTCTATTTTGAAGATGATTTCTTTTAGTTGACTAAAAGAATAATTGAGCAAATTGCCAAGACTCGAGTTAGACTCAAGCTGGTTGAACTTGAGTTAGACTCAAGTTAAACCATGATTCATCATGCAGAAAATCCAAGGGTCATCTATCACTTTGCATGATTAATGTGATTAATCATGCAAAGGGACCTTGATATTCATGATGAGGAGATGAGAGGTTTTATGCATCGATGAAAGAGAATACCATGGGTCATGGTATTCATTAGGAGTAATGGGAGTTGATGGTTGTGTGGCTATTGAAATGCTTTCAATGTGAAAGCTATGGGGGCTTGGTGTTTGGGCGAGCAAACCAAGAAATTCTTCTCCCTCTTCTTCTTCTTTTCTTCCAAGTGTTCTTGGTATTTTGCTAGGGTTGCTAGTACAACGTAACTTCAAAACTACTGAGTGTCAGTGTGGATATCGTGGAGACACGATTGTTCTTACCATATTGAGATCCGAGAGCGCTTGGATTTGTGAGATTACGAAGGGCTCGCATCGAAGGTATACTTCTCCTTCTAGATAAGATCTAAACAAAGTAGGATAATCGACACGATTTATATGTTTTGCATGGATCTCTGGAGGGATCCGATTTATATTTAATTTCCGTTGCGATTGTGCAAAATATTCGTCCATGATATTATGAATGTCACGATTCGAATTTTTTTCCCAACCTATCACATTGGAGATGAGTTTTCTTTAGCCGGACTAAAAGTGAGAACGCAAAGGGTATCAGAATTTATTGCTTCATTGAGATTTTATTTCTCAAGGGAATATATTTTTTAGAAAATTTAGCTATTTAGCAAGATTGAGAAGATAAAAATCTAGCTTGGTCAATAGACATTGGTTTCGAATTAGGATGGTGAGTCACTTAGCATGACACCATCCAAACCACTTAATTTGTTGGTAGTTACCTTCACACCTACATGAAGTGTCGATGTGACCTATCACTAGACGTGGATATGGTGCAAGCCTGTCCACCACTTGATGTGGTTTTGGTAATTATCAGATACTACCTTAAGTATCCGTCCAAATAGCGGAGAACAGGGTGTGTGAAAGAGAAGAGAGTGTCATTAGTCTGTCGGAGAACAGAGAGACTTGAGACTGTGTCTTGCTACATCCAAGGCGTGACTAGGATTTAATTTGTGAATATGTGGAGACTTTTCGAATTGTAATCATCTTCCCAACAAGCTTCAAATTGTCACACCCCGAGAATATGCCGAGTAGAAAATATTCGGACAATATCTCCCCTGTACGTGATACAATTCCCTTATATACATAAAGTCTTCCGGCCACAATCACATAACAAATATATGGACATAATCCATAAAACACAGTGGAATATACTGACAAAAGATACAAAGACTTAACTATGCACTCCGGAGTGACTTTGACACAACAAGAATCATAATAGAAACCACATCGAAAATCAAATACATACAACACATCCGTAACCACAAATATGGAAACGATATAGGATGAAATCCCAAAACAACAATCCAACAGAATACAACAATATGGAAATAATATCGAATCATTCGGTGTGAGATGGGATCACCAGAGTCAAACATCCAAGGAATCTTCATTACACAGGCGACGAAATCCGAGTCTGTGATGGTGAGTATAAACTCAGGGGTAATATGTAGAAAGTGCATGAACAATATATAAGGATATAAAGATCTACAAGTATACATATGAAGATCTACATGTATACAGAATGAGTCCAATAGACATACAGTCCTAAATATAATAATAAGTAACCACAGTATAGTCATACTTAATGCATATACTAAACTGATCAACTGAACATATAGTAATGTACTAATGTACCTGACGGTCTGCAACACCATAAGCTATATCATCCTGAACATGTATACAATAACATAACCCATATAACATACAAGGTCAATCTCACACCTGACCAACACTCAGACATATGAACAGTATATAATCACATGTAATAACATCCCGATCCAAACTACACTATGACATGTGTTAGGAATCGTTGGAATAGCTAGAGGGGGGTGAATAGCGTAGATGAAATTCGCTCGCGTTTGTGTCTACAATTTCGTTAGTGCGCAGTGGAAATAGAAATAATAAAAGCGATAACGAAATAGACAACAAGCTAACACAATGATATAACGTGGTTCGGAACCGCACGGTTCCTACTCCACGGATCGAGCTCTAAAGAGCCCTAGTGATGCACACGCACTCACTAATGATAAACACTCCTTCTCGACACAAGTCGGAGGCAGAGAAACCCCTTACAATAGATCTTACAACAGTAAGAACGAAATACAAGCAATATACAATGTAAATATGAAATACAAGTAAAGAAAAGACTTTACAACACTTGTTTTGATTGCTTGAATGCTTGGTTGCTTGCTTGCACTTGGAGACCTAATTTGCACCAACAAATCGCCCCAATAGCCCTCAAGAACCGGTTACTTTTTCCTCCATCACGAGCTCTATATATAGCTTCAACCTGTGCTGGAAAAAGTCTATCAGTCGACTGATCGAGACCATCAGTCGACTGATGCCACTGTTGTCGTGAGACAACGGCTAGTTCCACGTTGGATAAGTCCAACGGAACTACCATCAGTCGACTGATTGTGACCATCAGTCGACTGATGGAGTCCTCACTCGACTCCATTCTGTGGCCGAATTCTCGAGCACCGATCGGTGATCACGATCAATCGATCGTCGAGCCATCGATCGCCAACCTATGGCGATCCAGGCTAAACTAACAGCGATTAAACCCTAGTTGACTTGGTCCAGTCGATTGCCACATGGCACCAGTCGACTGGCACACCTCAAACATGAGGTTTTAACTCAAGTATGGTTCCCCCATACTTGCTAGACCACCCTTAGCCTAGACCTAAGCCTTTTAGTCACTTCCATCAGCCTCACGCCTCTCGGATCCCTCCAAGTCATCCATGACTTGTTCATCCATCGCGCTAGCCTTCAGGTGCTTCCGTCGGCTATGTCATGCTAACGGTGTCTACACCGCCAAGGCACATTGGACTTACGCCGCCAAGACTCCGCTTGGACTTTACGCCGCCAATATTAAACCCCTTGGACTTCAAATGCTAACCCATGTTAGACTTTCCATGCCAAGACCATGCTTGGACTTTCCTTGCCAACTCATGTTGGACTTTCCATTTGCCAAGACCCATGCTTGGACTTTCCTTGCCAACACATGTTGGACTTTCCATTTGCCAAGTACTCAGGACTTGGACTTTCCCAACTGCCAAGTGTCCAACTTGGACTTTCCATGACAATTATATTGTCATATGTTTTTGTCGAAACATCAAAACACATCAAAACATCACTCGAGCCAAACTCGAGTCCTGGTCAATCGTGACCTGGGCCGATTGCACCAACAATCTCCCCCTTTTTGATGTTTGACAAAAACCAAACAAATAATTGAGTTAGAATACTAACTCAAATCCTTTACCAATTATCCCAAATGTTCTCCCCCAAACATTCTCCCCCTTTTTGACTAACATCAAAAAGGTTTTCTCTCCAAGGAGGTCAATGTCTCATGTCCCAATGAGATCTTACAATCTCCCCCTTGATCCAACAATACTTAGGATGCCTACCATCTTCCTAATGATAAGTCCCATATCACTCAAGGAGAGGCAATCCTATTCACTCTCCCAATTCCCAAATTGGGTTTCTAAAAATCCATCAATTTCCCAAATTGATAACATTCTCCCCTTCAAGGAGAAAAACACATCCATCATCCCAAGATGGATATCTCCCCCTAAAAGTTTGCTCCCCCTTGACCATTGCACCAACAATGTCCTTGGGAAGTCCCTAAGCCAATAGGAACTCTAAACCATCAAAATTAAGGTTAGAAATTCAACATTGAACTTTCCACACCTTAAAATTGATACAAACCCTAAACAACTCTCCTAATCCATATCCAATAGCTTTTCACCCTTTATAATGCTTCCCAAAGCATATCCTAGGGTTAGGAGTGGTTAGGGACCTTTGCCATGGCTGAACACGGACTAACCAAACTTAGTTTTCCCGAAATCAGCCTTGGCAGTTGACTCACCACCATCAATACCTTAATTCACTCATCACCGATCACACTCAGATAATTATACGTATATCAAAAAATCACGAAATTTGATACGTATAATACCTATGACACATACAATGGGGGAAAATGTTTGAAAAATATTTTACCCATAAAATAGTGAATTTGATACAAAACTCAAAATCATTGAAATTTTCAATGTTTTGGCCCTATTTTGTATCAACTTCATCAATGATGATTGCTATCAAAAGATAGACTTCACCAAGGTTTTCTAAAATGATTTTAAAATATTTTCAAAACCTTATCTTGGATCATATTCCTTGGGCTTTATGTATGTGACTTGTACACGAGCTCTCCTAATGATCCACAACTAAAATTAGATGAGTTTTAGTTCATCTAGATGCAAAAACTATGCACCTTGAACTTAACTCATATCCTAGCATCTCACATGTATCTATGGTGTATAAATACACATACATGTCAATTAGATGTGAGATGTGGGTTTTGTTCTCCCTAAACTAGGGTTTCATGCATTTTCTAAAGCAACTCTACCTGATTCCCTTATTACTGGGACTCCAAGTCATGCCATAGTCCTTAAATCAATTTTAATCAAGTTAATGCATGAATGTATGATCATGGCATAAGTAATAGCATTATTAAAACATGGCCAAAGATCAATATGTCATGACATATGATGAAATTTAAAAAAAAAACACATGACATCTAAGGTAACCCTAAACAATGTCATGACATGGTATATGATAGCAATACAATTATATAAATATTCATTCACACACACAAGATTTTTCAGAAACAAAGATTTCATTTAACTTAAAATTTGTCTTTTACATTCAAAATGGAGATTGACTATGCTCAATCTCACTACAAAAATGACAACCAAAAAAAAATCTAATATCCTCTAATCATCCGCAGGAGGTGGCGGCGGAGGAGGCTGGCTTCGAGTCGAGCCGCATCATCTCTAGCATATCGAGCTGATGCTGCTCTATGCGGCCCTGGGTCTCCTCCATCCTATCGAGACGTGCGCCGAAGGAAACCTCGCTCTGTCGGTAGCTCGACGCGACCTAGCGCCAACCATCGATACTCGAAATCGACTCCGGTAGCCACGACGATCTGACGGACCAACTGCTGATGTGTCTGCTGGCATTTGGTCATCCTCATCAGTGGTCTCTGTATCCTCGTGGTCCTCTGTCGCCTCTCTGGGTGGCGGAGGAGGCTGTCTGTGTGCCCTGGGTGGTCGAGGCGCCAACTCCATCTGTCCAGCGCCCATCCATAGCTTAGCTAAGGAGACGGTACGAACTGATTTACAGTCGTACACTTCCGATAGATGTGCGAGAGCCCTATGGATGTTGATGCCTACGAGTCGAGCCATCTTTGTGATGATATGTCCAATGGCATATGCACTTTCCCTTGTGCGAAGTGAAGTGCACAATGCAATGGAAAATGTTCAATGCAAAGTTTATGTCTAGCGATGGCGCATGGCATATAGAAGAAAGAGATGGGGAGGCCGAATCTTGGCCAGACCCCGAGTGACAATGGGCAGAAAACACCCAACAATGACCTTGTAGAGGACATTGTCAGGTGCTGACAACTCGGTGATAGGAAATAGATTCTGGGCCAGTGGACGAGGATACCCAAAGATATGCTCATGCATGGACTCCATAGAGATATGGGCAAAAGGCTCAGGTAGAGGAAAGTCCATGGTAGGGTAAAAGATAAAGGTGTCATCTGAAGGCCTACACTCGAGAAACTCCTGCAGTATCGCAGGAGTGAACTCTAACTCGCGTTTTGCAACGCGAGTAGTGTATGTAGGGCCGTCATCCACCTTTTTAAGGTTTTGATAGAATTCCTTAATAAGGTCATCATTGATTGGATGCGTGCACAAGACGATTTTCATCAGATTGTAGTATGCAATTAGTTCCATGACGTCACTACAATGCCTATTGAAAAAATTCCTATCGATGTACCTAACCAACATAGGTTGGTACAATCGAGATTCACTCTCGGATGGATCATTCCTACGGGCTCTCCTATTATGAATGTAATGTGATGATATGCAATGCAATGACAACAATACACGATTAGATAAACCTTAATTGTAATGGAAATGAAAATTAGGGCTCGGAAAAAATGGGTTACTTAGCGCCATGTGTGTGGGAGGAAGACTCAAATGTTCTTGAGGATCATGGGAAAAGTCGTAGGAAAGCTGGTCGGAACCCTAAGCGGAACAAGAGTAATAAACCCTAAATCGCTGAACTAGGGCTCAAGATAGGTCAAAATGGAAGAGGAGAGATTTGTTTATCAAACCTAGGACTTTGGAAGGTTAGTGCAGCAGGAAGAGTTGGTCGGAGAGAGGCGTGATCGGAGGCGAAGGAGGAAAAAGCGATTCGTCGGCGTGAAGGCGCGAACCCTAGCGGTTCGCGTTTATAAAACGCGATTGATCGTGATGTGGAGCATCGATCGGTGATGTGATTTATTACGGTTTTACGAGCGACGATCGGATCCGGCTCGGATCGCGTCATTGTCGAACCTTAGCGTGCTCTGATAGCATCGATCGGTGATGTTGCCATCGATCGGCCCGATGTGCACATCACTCGGTTCGTTCGAGCACTTGTTTCGAGCACTCGTCATTAAATCGAGCACTCGGTGATGGCCTTCGGCCTCGGTGAGCGATATCGATCGGGATGGACCTCATCGTTTTATCATCTTAATTATTCCATTTTATCACGTTAGATCTTGTATTTCGAATGTGTTGATGTTATACTTTTATTTATGTATTTGTTAATGTATTTTAATGTTTTATCTCATTTTTGCAAACATTAACATTCAATGATTTCCAAAACCTAACATCTCACCCTTTCTAAGTGTTAAAATACACAATCAAGGTAAAAGACTTGTTTTGTGAGATGTAATCTATCCTAGACATTCCTTCCATGCAAATGTTGGTGCAACAATGCTCCAAGCATTTATGTGTTTTGATGTTTGATAATCATTTAAGTTAGGCAATGTGTTGTGATCTAATTGCGAATGTGTTTAAGTGACAGGTAAAAGAGAAGTCCAAGTATGATCTTGGCAAAGGAAGTCCAAGGGATGGACTTGGCAGCATAAGACCAAGCTTGTAGTCTTGGCAGCGTAAAGTCCAAGTGAACCTTGGCAAAGGAAGTCCAAGTATGATCTTGGCAAAGGAAGTCCAAGGGATGGACTTGGCAGCATAAGACCAAGCTTGTAGTCTTGGCAGCGTAAAGTCCAAGTGAACCTTGGCAAAGGAAGTCCAAAGTAAGGTCTTGGCAGCATAAGTCCAAGCTTGTAGTCTTGGCGGCGTAAAGTCCAAGCATTTGGCAACCCAAGACATGACGAAACCGAAGGAAGCTCTTGGAAGCAAAGCGCAAAGGATGAACAAGTCGCGGACTCGGAGGGATCCCTGAAGGCGCAAGGCTTAATACGGAGCTAGAAGGTTGAGTCTAGGTCTAGGGTATAAAAACAAGTATGAATTATTCATACTTAATGAGTATCGATCAAAGCGATGTATCGATCGTGATCATCGGTGAGTCGGTGTGAAACCACGACCATCGATCGCCTTGGGCATGTCGATCGGTGATTCTACGATCGGTCATTGCTATAAACAACGATCTGATCGAGGAAAGAAATGCCACGAATGCGCCTCACTCATTGCTGCCGTGATCACTCGATCGATCACTCCATCACGATCGATGGAGAGATCGATCGGTGATCACTGGCCGTTGGAGATTGCGGCTCGAATCTCCGCGAGATCGCGTTGGCCGTTGGCTTGGCGATCGTGATGGCATGCATCAGTTGGTGATCGAGGCCCAACGGGAAAAACAGCCCCTCTTCTATAAAAAGGGGTCATGGGGAGCATGGGGAGGCTAGTGCTCTAACTCCTAACTTCATCCTCGTGCTCACCAAGTTTTCTAAGTGTTCTTAGCAATCCAAAACCTCCTCTTCTAGTGATCTTCATCATCCATCATTGTAAAGAAGAGGAGTGTATTGTAAGAAAGGTTTCTCCACCTTGGTTCATCCAAAGGAGAAGATAGTGAAGCTTGGCTAGGGCTAATCCACCTTACGGATTGCCGTGGAGTAGGAGCGTCATCTCCGAACCACGTAAATTGGGTGTTAGCGTTTGGTTTCTTATTTCGTATTTGTATTTGTTTTGTATTTGTATTGCTTCCGCTAACTTGATTGTAGAAACGAAGAAACGCTAATCACCCCCCCTCTAGCGTTACAAAGGTCCTAACAAGTGGTATCAGAGCCCGGATCGCTTGGAAGATCTCACCATCAACCAAGGCATCAATGGCTCTTCAAGAGGGATATAGCATCGCCAAGCCACCACTCTTCGATGGGAGTCACTTCGCATATTGGAAAGGTAGGATGAAGTACTATTTAATGAGTAATATTGAAATTTGGCATAGTGTTGTAGATGGCTTCGAGGAACCGGTGGATGAGCGTGGAAACCCTATTCCAAGCAAGGATTGGACAAGGGAGATGAACCGCACTTCGAGTCAAATGCAAAGCCATCCTCACCATCCAATGCGGCGTCACAATGGAGCAACTCAACAAGGTGGGGCCTTTTGAATCCGCCAAGGAGCTATGGAAAAGCTCATTGAGCTAAATGAAGGTTCAAGGAGTCAAAGAGGGCAAAGAAGGACCTTCTAATTGGACAACTTCAAGCCTTCCAAATGAAGATGCATGAAACCGTAAGCCAAATGCATGGAAGGTTCAAGGAAATTGTGAACGGACTCCATATCATAGGTGAGCGAGTTGACAACCGGGATTTAGTGAGGTATATTTTACAAGCTTTTCCTAGAAATTCTTTATGGACCTCTATAGTTGATGCCATTAAAGTAACTAGGGATCTCACAAATTAAAATTGATGAACTATTTTGTGAGTTTGAATTGCATGAACAAACTAACATGTCTTCTAAGGAAAAGGGTTTGGCCCTATTTGTTGAAAAGAAAGAAAAGAAGAAGAAAGAAAGGACAGAGGTGTCATCTTCATCCGAGTCGGAGCAAGAGTCAAGTAGTGATGGAGACTCGGCTAGTGAGGTGGCCCATTTTGTCAAGAAGTTCCTTAGAAAATCAAAGGAATTCAAGAATAGAGAAGCAAGGAAGGGGTTCCACTCATCAAGAGGTAAAAGTAGCGGTAATTCAAATTTTAACAATAATGTGATTTGTCATGCTTGCAATAAGAAGGCACATAAAGCCAAATTGCCCGGAGCTAAAGAAGAAGGAGGAAAAAGAAAAGAAGAAGAAGGACAAGAAGGAGAAGAAGAAGAAGGAGGCTATGGTGGCTCAAACCACATGGGACACACCAAGCGTTGAAGACTCATCTTCCGATGATGAGCTTTGCCACATCACTCGCCATGTGGCACTCATGGCACTAGGAGATGATTCCGGAACGTCAAGCCAAGAAGAAAGCTCCTCAAGTGATGAATCGTCATCTAGTGACGATGAGGTAATGAATTCTCCTAAAGTAGAACTTCTTTACAAATCAATTGCATATCTTCAAGAAGCTCTAGATAAATCTAAATCTAAGGTTAAGAGCATGAAGATAGAATTAAAAGCCATTAGGGATGAAAAACTTTTACATGTTGACTCTTGCATGCTTAGTGAAGAAAATGAAAAACTTAAGGATGAGGTTAGTAAATTGAAAACATGTTTAGAAAAATTTTCAAATGGCTCAAAAGGTCTTGACATGATCCTTAGTAGGCAAAGAGCGGTTTATAACAAGGCCGGTTTAGGATATAAGCCAAAAGAGAAAGAGGTTGCTTATATTTCATTAATTAATAGGAAAGGAACCATTAAGGGTAAGGTTAAGAAAGCTTGGGTACCTAAGAAGTTTTTAATTAATGTTACCGGTCCAAATGTTTGGGTACCAAAAGCTTGTGTTTTCATGTGATTTAGGTAGGAGCGAGGTATGTGGATTGTGGATAGCGGTTGCTCAACACATATGACCGGGGATGTGAGCAAGTTCTCCACAATTAAATACGTAAAGAAGGGAGCGGTATCTTTTGGGAATAGTGGAAAACTCAAGATACTAGGTAGAGGTACAATTGAGGTATCCCCTAAAATTGTTATTCACAAAGTCTTGCTAGTTGAAAATATGAAGTTTAATTTATTAAGTGTTAGTCAACTTTGTGATGCAAACTATCATGTCTCGTTTGAATCCTCTAAATGCATGATTAAACACAAGGAATTAAATGATTGCATGTTAGTTGGATATAGAAAATCAAACATCTATTATGTTGATCTTTCATATGCTTCTAACATTTCTACTAAGTGTCTTGTGGCAAAAGAGGAAGAATGTTGGCTATGGCATAGAAGATTGGGGCACGTCAACATGAAAAACATAGCCAAAGTAGCCAAGATGGAGTTGGTCAAAGGGTTACCAAAGATCAAGTATGTCAAGAACAAAATGTGTGATGCATGCCAAGAAGGAAAACAAACAAAAGCATCACACAAAGGTAAAACCTTAACTAATACGTCTTTACCATTAGAATTATTGCATCTTGATTTATTTGATTGCCATAGCACTCCATCTTTAAATGGTAACAAATATTGTTTAGTCATTGTGGATGATTTTTCTAGGTATACTTGGGTTTACTTTATGAAACATAAGGATGATACCTTAGAAATAATCATAGGATTTAGTAAAAGGGTTGAAAATGAAAAGAAACTCAAAATCAACCGGATCCGTAGTGATCATTTGAAAACTTTAAATTTTCACAATTTTATTTAGAGCAAGGGTACAAGCATGAGTTCTCTTGTCCTAGAACACCCCAACAAAATGGGGTGGTGGAAAGGAGAAATCGTGCCCTACAAGAAGCGGCTAGGACTATGCTAAATGCATACTCTCTACCTAGCTACTTGTGGGCGGAAGCGGTTAATACCGCTTGCTATATCCAAAATAGGGTTCAAATCCATAGGTTTTTAGGAAAGACACCTTTTGAACTATGGAATGGAACTATTCCCACAATTCACTATTTCAAAGTCTTTGGATGTAAAGTTTATATCTTAAATACCAAAGACAACTTAGGGAAATTTGAATCTAAAGCGGATGAGGGAATTCTAGTTGGATACTCATCCACAAGTAAAGGGTATAGAGTCTACAATAAGAGAAACCAAGGGATTGAGGAGTCCACCAATGTTCAATTTGATGAAACCACTAGTACCTACCCTAGAAAGTCCTCCATTGATAAGGATATTAATGACAATAATCAAGACATTACCCAAAAACTTCAAAAGTTGACCATTAGGGCAATGATCAAGGGTGATGAAAAGAAGATTCCGATGATGAAAGAAGGGTGGAGGATAACAATGATCAATTTGAAACCCCTTCTAGAAACCTAAGAATTCATCAAGATCATCCACTTGACCAAGTAGTAGGAGATCTATCTCAAGGAGTAAGAACTAGGTCATTTCATAGGGCTCCTACTAGTCAAGTTGCTCTCATCTCACAAATTGAGCCTAAATCGATCAATGATGCACTCCATGATCCGGATTGGATTTTGGCAATGCAAGATGAATTGGCTCAATTTGAGAGGAGTCAAGTTTGGGAGTTAGTACCTAGACCCAATGATAGCACCATAATTACTACAAGATGGGTCTTTAGGAATAAGTTAGATGACCAAGGGAACATCACTAGAAATAAGGCTAGGTTGGTTGCTAGGGGATTCAATCAAGTTGAGGGGCTTGACTACGATGAGACTTATGCCCCGGTTGCTAGATTAGAATCTATTAGAATTCTCTTAGGGTATGCTTCCTACATGGGATTTAAACTTTACCAAATGGATGTTAAATCGGCATTTTTAAATGGTTTTATTAAGGAGGAAGTGTATGTAGAGCAACCACCCGGGTTTGAGAACATAGATTATCCAAATCATGTATATAAGCTTAGGAAAGCATTATATGGGTTAAAACAAGCTCCTAGGGCATGGTATGAAAGATTGTCATCCTTCTTAATTTCTAAGGATTTTAGAAGAGGACAAGTAGATCAAACCTTATTTATAAAGTCAACATTGAAAGATATATTCATAGCAGTATATGTTGATGATATCATCTTTGGGTCTACAAATGATGATCTACTTCAAGACTTTATAAAAAATATGGAAAATGAATTTGAAATGAGTTTAGTTGGAGAACTCAATTTTTCCTAGGATTACAAGTAAAACCAATGAAGGTATCCATATTTATCAAACCAAATATGCAAATGAAATGATCAAGAAATTTGGTTTGGAAAATGCCAAAATTGTAAGCACTCCTATGGCCACTAGCACTAGAATAGATAGTGATCATGATGGTAAATCAATCGATCTTAAACTTTATAGGAGTATGATAGGTAGCCTACTATACCTAACCGCTAGTAGACCCGATATTTTATTTGCGGTAGGTATGTGTGCAAGATACCAATCTTGTGCCAAAGAATCACATTTAGTAGCCGTCAAAAGAATTTTAAGATATATTAAAGGTACTCTAAATGTAGGACTTTGGTATCCTAGGACTAGGTCATTTGAATTGCTTGGTTATACCGATTCCGATTATGCCGGGTGCAAATTAGATAGGAAAAGTACTAGTGGTGGATGCCAATTTCTTGGGTCCTCCCTAGTTAGTTGGAGTAGTAGGAAGCAACATTGTATTGCTTTATCAACCACCGAAGCCGAATATGTGGCTATGGGTGGTTGTGTAGCTCAATTTCTTTGGATGAGACATACTCTTGTGGACTATGAGCTACACTACTCTAACATTAAGGTTTATTGTGACAATGTGAGTACCATCAACTTGACCAAAAATCCGGTACATCACTCTAGGACCAAGCACATTGAAGTGAAACATCACTTCATAAGAGATCATGTGGCAAGAGGGGATATTGAACTTAATTATGTAGAATCTAAGTCCAACCTTGCCGATATCTTCACCAAAGCTCTTCCCGAAAATGAATTTTCATCTTTAAGGAGAGAGCTTGGTATGTGCTTTGTGGAGTAAAATTCTAGGCTTGCATAATCCCATGATTATATGTTATCTTTATACCTTGTTACATCTCACAAAAAGCCTTAAGAACCTTGATTTTTGTATTGAGACACCTAGAACCATGTGAGATAATAGGGAAGGTGTACTTGGCTCATCATGCTTGTTATGATGCATTACTATGGGCCAATGACACACCTAGAGACATAAACACCTTATGGACCAATCATTGGGAAGGCTTGTATTCAAGTAATGGATACATAGCTCAAAGAACATGGTTGGAAATTCCAAATAATATATATTTTAAACTATGTTCATCATATTTTGAAAAACAATTTCAAATGAACCACAAAAGTGATACAGTGTTGCAAACTCTTTAGAACTTTGTTAGATTCCAAGGTTGTATCAATCTTGCAATCTGAAAAACATATATTTTCAAATTATTTTCCTTCATCAAGTATGATTTCAGAAATGTGTACACGAAATTTCGTGATTTTTCAAGATTTCTGAATTTCTACTGCATTTCTAAAGTTAAATTTGAAAAGGTGAAATTTGATTTAGTCTAGCGATCGTTGGTTGAAACCGATCGGATACATGCGTTTTCTGATATTAAACTCCATTTTCTGATATTTAGTGTATCCTTGATGTCCTAAAACTATGGTATGATAATGTTGCAATAAACAAAGTTGTAGGACAGATTAATGCAGTGTTTTAGGGGGAGTTTCATATATAATAGTGTTTTCTTCCCTAAAATCCATTGTTGGTGCAAAGTTAGAACTTCATGGTTAATTCCTTGATATGCTTTGTTTCAAATATGGTTTACACATCATATCTTGGATTAAGGGGGAGCCTAATTTCAATCTTATACCTTAGTCCAAGATCCAATACCCTTAACTCTTTCATTTATGAATCCTTCTCTTTTTGATGTCACAAAGGGGAGAAGAAATGTTTAAGTTAGAATCTATATTGGAAATATGATTAAAAAGACCTAACTTAAATGATTGTCAAACATCAAAAAGGGGGAGATTGTTGGTGCAACAATGCTCCAAGCATTTATGTGTTTTGATGTTTGATAATCATTTAAGTTAGGCAATGTGTTGTGATCTAATTGCGAATGTGTTTAAGTGACAGGTAAAAGAGAAGTCCAAGTATGATCTTGGCAAAGGAAGTCCAAGGGATGGACTTGGCAGCATAAGACCAAGCTTGTAGTCTTGGCAGCGTAAAGTCCAAGTGAACCTTGGCAAAGGAAGTCCAAGTATGATCTTGGCAAAGGAAGTCCAAGGGATGGACTTGGCAGCATAAGACCAAGCTTGTAGTCTTGGCAGCGTAAAGTCCAAGTGAACCTTGGCAAAGGGAGTCCAAAGTAAGGTCTTGGCAGCATAAGTCCAAGCTTGTAGTCTTGGCGGCGTAAAGTCCAAGCATTTGGCAACCCAAGACATGACGAAACCGAAGGAAGCTCTTGGAAGCAAAGCGCAAAGGATGAACAAGTCGCGGACTCGGAGGGATCCTGAAGGCGCAAGGCTTAATACGGAGCTAGAAGGTTGAGTCTAGGTCTAGGGTATAAAAACAAGTATGAATTATTCATACTTAATGAGTATCGATCGATTGAAAACGATGTATCACGATCGGTCGCCGTCGGTGAGTCGGTGAAACCACGACCATCGATCGCTTGCCTTGGACATGTCGATCGGTGATTCTCGATCGATCGACGCTATGGGATGATCGATCAAGGAAAGAAATGCCACGCAATGCGCCTCACTGATCGTGCCGCGTGATCACTGATCGATCACTCCATCACGATCGATGGAGAGATCGATCGATCACCGCCGCTGGAGATTGCGGCTCGAATCTCCGCGAGATCGCGTTGGCCGTTGGCCGGCGATCGATGGCATGCATCACGACCGATCGAGGCCCAACGGAAAAAACCCTCTTCTATAAAAAGGGGTCATGGGGAGCATGGGGAGGCTAGTGCTCTAACTCCTAACTTCATCCTCGTGCTCACCAAGTTTTCTAAGTGTTCTTAGCAATCCAAAACCTCCTCTTCTAGTGATCTTCATCATCCATCATTGTAAAGAAGAGGAGTGTATTGTAAGAAAGGTTTCTCCACCTTGGTTCATCCAAAGGAGAAGATAGTGAAGCTTGGCTAGGGCTAATCCACCTTACGGATTGCCGTGGAGTAGGAGCGTCATCTCCGAACCACGTAAATTGGGTGTTAGCGTTTGGTTTCTTATTTCGTATTTGTATTTGTTTTGTATTTGTATTGCTTCCGCTAACTTGATTGTAGAAACGAAGAAACGCTAATCACCCCCCCCTCTAGCGTTACAAAGGTCCTAACAGCAAACATATGGTAAAACATATGAAGTATGGTGAATACAAGACATCAAGTTGTGTGGCACTTGAGTATCACTCTAGATATTACCTTTACATCTTAACCACACATTTCTTGATACATGACCTTCCCAAGTGTGCCAATAATCAAAGGTACACACTATGACCTCTAAATCTAGATCGTGTCAATTTTATTGATTTTCATGTTTTCAAGATATATATTGACACAACCTAAAATTCTTTGAGATTAAGACTCAAGGATATTTTCAAAGTAACCATAACCTTGAAAGTAACCTTAAAGTGCCACCTTTATTGTGGTTGAGTTAACTACCCATCCAATCAAGGTTGGCACACCCTAAACCCATCTTAGCGTGAATCAATCACGCTCTTAGAAACTCAAAATCGATTTGAGCTCCTAGGGTTAATTAGATATTCCTTAGGGATAACCTCCCTAGATACCTTCCTCATGACCCTCCTAGGCTTATTAGCCTTGGTCATTTTGGTCTTGCCTAGGTTAACCTTAGGGATTGCCTCCCTAACAACCTTCTCAGTGGCCATCCTAGGTTTCTTCGAAACCATGGCCAATAGGCACAAACCTTGGTCAACTCTAGGAATGACTTCCCCATTGACGTTGGTCTTCTTAGACCTAGTTAGTGTCCCATAGTCAAACGGAACACTATGGTAAGTCACTTTGGACTTAGGTTTGTAACCCAAACCATTCTTGCCCTTGGTTGACTTTTGACTCTTAGGTCCTAGAAGTTGATTTTGACTTCTTGACCTAAGAGTTTGACAATTTGACCCTTGAGATTGATTTTGTATTTTGTTTAGGGTCTTTTCCAATTTCTCAAGCTTTGACCTCAAGGCTTGGTTTTCTAATTCTAATTGCCAAATTTTAGAATTTTTATTTAACTCTTGGGCATTGGACTTTCTTGGCGAATGCCTAGTCCATTTTGGATTAAAACCTAGATGTTCTTGGATTTTCTTAATAGATTTCTTAGGTATTGTTTTTCTAAGGACATTAGTCCCAAATTTCTCCTTATTCTTAAAGTGAACATTCTTAGCTCCTAAACACATATGTTTGTTATTTCTAGCATGCTCTTTATGATACATACCACAATTGCTAAAATTAGTTCTAGCATGCTTTAAATTAGACGGAGCATTATTTAAATATACCTTAGGGTTTGCCTTAGTGGCTCCCCCTACTTGTGATGCTCCCCTTTGCCCCTTCTTCTTCTTCTTTGGGCATTGACTCCGGTAATGACCCGGTAGTCGACATTTGAAGCAAATGACATGCTCCTTGCTCTTTTGTCTTGGAGAACCGGCATCCATTGACTTTTGTTGACTTTTAGGCGTCGAAGGAGTTTTCTTGATCCTCTTTGGACATTTGCTCTTGTAATGCCCATACTCCCTACACTCAAAGCACATAATATGATTTTTGTTTGAAAATAAAGTGTTTGAGTTACCTAGGGTGGTGGTAGGTGCCGGAGTTGAATTTTGAGCTTCCTCATCTTGATCGGATGTTGAGAGCTCTTCTTGAGGTTGCTCCGGTGTAGAGGATGGTCTATCCTCCTCAATCCTAGAAGTAGATGCTTCTTCCACCTCTTCTACTTCTTCTTTCTCCGATTCGGAAGTTGACTCCATCTCAACTTCCGATTCCTCACTTTCACTTGAGGATGAACTCTCCTCATGGTATCTTGTCAATTTTCTCCATAGCTCCTAGGCATATGTAATCCCTAACTTGCACAAAACATCATTAGGGATTAAATCTTCCAAAAGTTTCGTTACCTTAACCCGGTCTTGAGCTTTTGGCGTTGCTCTTGGGTCCACTTTTTCAATTTTAGGACATTCCCCTTCTTATCCCTAGGGGGTTCAAGACCTTCAATGAGGATGAACCAATCCTCTATGTTCATCATCAAGAATGTTTCCATTCTTGCTCTCCATGCCGGAAAATCTTCTGGATCATATGGAGGTGGAGTGTTGATTTCCCATCCAAGCTTGTTTTGGAATTCCATCTTCACCCTCTAGCCTTTCACCTTAGCTCCCGGTTGTTAATCCGTAGAAGAGCCCCGAGCTCTGATACCACTTGTTAGGAATCGTTGGAATAGCTAGAGGGGGGTGAATAGCGTAGATGAAATTCGCTCGCGTTTGTGTCTACAATTTCGTTAGTGCGCAGCGGAAATAGAAATAATAAAAGCGATAACGAAATAGACAACAAGCTAACACAATGATATAACGTGGTTCAGAACCACACGGTTCCTACTCCACGGATCAAGCTCTAAAGAGCCCTAGTGATGCACACGCACTCACTAATGATAAACACTCCTTCTCGACACAAGTCGGAGGCGGAGAAACCCCTTACAATAGATCTTACAACAGTAAGAACGAAATACAAGCAATATACAATGTAAATATGAAATACAAGTAAAGAAAAGACTTTACAACACTTGTTTTGATTGCTTGAATGCTTGGTTGCTTGCTTGCACTTGGAGACCTGATTTGCACCAACAAATCGCCCCAATAGCCCTCAAGAACCGGTTACTTTTTCCTCCATCACGAGCTCCATATATAGCTTCAACCTGTGCTGGAAAAAGTCTACCAGTCGACTGATCGAGACCATCAGTCGACTGATGCCACTGTTGTCGTGAGACAACGGCTAGTTTCACGTTGGATAAGTCCAACGGAACTACCATCAGTCGACTGATTGTGACCATCAGTCGACTGATGGAGTCCTCACTCGACCAGTCGAGTCTCGACTCCATTCTGTGGCCGAATTCTCGAGCACCAGTCGACTGATCACACGATCGGGCCGATACTGAAACCATCGATCGGCCCGCCAACCTATGGCGATCACTAGGCCATAACCCGCTCAAACCCTAGTTGACTCGGTCGATCGTGCCACATGGCACCGCACACCTCAAACATGAGGTTTTAACTCAAGTATGGTTCCCCCATACTTGCTAGACCACCCTTAGCCTAGACCTAAGCCTTCTAGTCACCTCCATCAGCCTCACGCCTCTCGGATCCCTCCAAGTCATCCATGACTTGTTCATCCATCGCGCTAGCCTTCAGGTGCTTCCGTCGGCTATGTCATGCTAACGGTGTCTACACCGCCAATGCACATTGGACTTACGCCGCCAAGACTCCGCTTGGACTTTACGCCGCCAATATTAAACCCCTTGGACTTCAAATGCTAACCCATGTTAGACTTTCCATGCCAAGACCATGCTTGGACTTTCCTTGCCAACTCATGTTGGACTTTCCATTTGCCAAGACCCATGCTTGGACTTTCCTTGCCAACACATGTTGGACTTTCCATTTGCCAAGTACTCAGGACTTGGACTTTCCCAACTGCCAAGTGTCCAACTTGGACTTTCCATGACAATTATATTGTCATATGTTTTTGTCGAAACATCAAAACACATCAAAACATCACTCGAGCCAAACTCGAGTCCTGGTCAATCGTGACCTGGGCCGATTGCACCAAGGTCAATCTCACACCTGACCAACACTCAGACATATGAACAGTATATAATCACATGTAATAACATCCCGATCCAAACTACACTATGACATGATGCTAATCAAATGCATACAACAGCCTGGACCAACACATATATCATGCTCAACACACAGCAGTATATAATATGCAAATGACATTTATCATGATGTACAAACATATGCAGTAAACAAATGCAGCATCTCACAGGCATATGTAAAACATATATCGAATACATGCATACATATATATCAGTAATGCATATGCATGGTCATATCTGCGGACCCATCCAACCACGACCCCAGTATGGCCTGGGTGGCACAACATGACAACTATTCAAACTCCAGCTACCACTACTCTCGAGTGGCCGAGTTGGGTAGTATGAATGAGTAACATATAAGCGTAAAGAGCTAACTACTCCACGGGGGTCCCTATTGCTAGTCGCTCCATCACTACCCATGAGTAGACGAGCTCCGCACACAGGACAATTGCACGTCACACAATCACCGTCTATAGTGGGCGAGTGCTAACACCACTCTGCACAATGGCCAGGTGCGCATCTCCAGCTACCACCGTCTATAGTGGCCGAGCGCGGCACATCCAATGCTCTGCCCTCAACCCTGCTACCACTACCCGAGTGGCCGGGAAGGCAGGATGATTGACGACCCTCTCAACCACAAGGGAGACCTAATTGCCAGCATGCATGCAATGTAATGATGCATAGCTCCACACATGTATCCTCGCAACACTCCCTATCCCATGGTGAGTCCTGGTCAACCAAAAGTCAACTATGCAAGGCCTACTAATCCACAAGACTCTCTCTATCACACAGAGAGTCATACACATTTGACAGTCAACCACGCTAAGACCTCCAGTCCGTAGCGAGATACTATCGACCATCCATATAACCATACGCAGGCATATGATCCATAATGGATATACAATCATGCTAGGACCTCTAGTCCTTAGCTACATACTGACAACCACACACTTATTTATGCACAGATAACTAGATCCACCATAGATGCACAACTAATATGTGTACGATACAACAATCGCCTCTATAATCTGATCCATCACCTAACCCTAGTGATGTGACCCGGTAAACCAATCTGAGTTCTCAATGGTAACCCTAATCACATGTACTTAACTGAACATCTATCAGCTAACACACAATAGGGTTTGTAGTTCATATCCGTGATAGATAAATGATGAAGTAACAACAATATATCTCAAAGGTCAAGGCTAAGTATAAGCACATGATTAAATAAGAGTGGAGTCAAGGTAAAAGAATTCAACATAAATCCAAATTCATGCACCGGAATTAGTCAAAACTACCTAACCAGGGTAGATATTACCTACCTGATATTAGAACACCAGTTGTCTTCACGTCCGAGAACTCTGCCTCAAGTCAAAGTCCTGCACACAATATAACCACCGTTAAGTTCTAACATACGACAAATATTCATACCAAAATTTACATCGCTCTCATAACCCAGATCTACATTCATCCTTGGCCGATTTAACCAAACAAGCTCTCTCTCTCCATTGATCCCACAGCTTCCTCTCGACAGATCAACTATCAACCAATGGACCTAATCTCAACACTCCATCATTCACAGCTCCTCACAACCAAACTCAATCCACAAAATACCATGGTCAGCAACCCCAAGAACAATCAGAATATGAAAACATCCCCACAAATCTGAGCTGTAATGGTAGCTTACCACAAGATCAAACCAACACCTCATTCAATTCAATACACTAAAATCTCCATCTACCGAACAGATCACAACCCCAACAACTTATTGAACATCTAAACCATAGCAGTAGCTTACCTTCCCCATCTCATACACAGCTTCCGGCTGAAATCCCTAACATCACAACTCAACAAACCAACTGCAGATAAGTTCCATACCAATACCCCATCACAACTGAAATCACCGAAATCTCTAAATCCAAACCTTACTACAATCAAAACAACATCTAGCTCAGCTTACCTTGCACATGGAAATCTGACGACGACAGTGGCAGAAACGGAGAGCGACACCACAAGACCAATCTCGCTGCAAAACAGAGCTTGTGGCGGACATAGGCTGCGACGGGGCGACGGTGTAAGCTGAGCTCAAGAGTCGGCGATGGCAGATCGTCGGAAAAGGTGAGATCCAACTCGGGAAAGCCGGCGACAGCTGGTTCTCGCGGCGAGGGGACTGAGCAGAGGCAACGACGATCGGCCGGCTGCTCCAATGAAGATCTCCGGCGACGCCGGAAGAGGAAGAACGATCGACAATTGTGAGGAAGATATCGGCAGAAGAAATTTGGAGAGGGAAACCTCGCGATCGGGAGGAGTATCACGCGGTGAAGAAGGGATCGCAATGAAGAGGAAGGGAAAAATCGTGATAAGAAAAGAGAGGAAATGCACAAATTGGGTCGGGTTCAGCCTTTAAGAATTGGTCTCTTATGGTTAAGTTAGCCTAGGTTAAGTCCAAGCTTGCCTAAGTTGACCCAAAGCTAACCCAACCACCCATTTAAGCTTAATTAGCTACTTAATGGGGTTTAATCCATTTAGTAAGTTTAATAAAAAAAAAATTCACCGTATCTTACACAAATAGCTAGATCTTCTACTCCGACAAGATTTGGCGAATCACGAACTCATTATAAGTTTATATTCACAGACTTATTAATTCATGCAAATGTTCAATAATTCCTATATTGGTATCAGAGCAAGCATAGGTTTGCATGAATTTTTTTGTTAGACTATTGATTTCACAATTTCATCGCGAAGATGATAAATAGTGAATTTGTCGAGTGATTCCCGATTGAGAAAAGTGTCGCTTGAGCACTTTAAGTGCTCAGGACATAGGAGCGCAAAGCGCTCGACTTTTCTCATAGTTTTTCCGAGTGAGAATCAGACGATTCCTGACTAAGAATCGCGACACTCCCGAGTGGGAAATAGTGATGTCGCACGTGAATGTTTCCTCGACCGAGCACTTTTAGTTCTCAGCATAGAGAAGCGCATGATGCTCGATGTGTGCTCAGTCGCAGAACACAAGGTGCTCGAGTGACAGAAGCATGCGACACACAAGTTGTGTGCTCGGGCAATGCATCGCTTGGGTTGTGTGCTCGGGTGATGCGGCGCTCGAGTGGAGCACAGTGCCCGAGCATGAGGTACACGACACTGCAGCGGATGCTTAGTGCTCGAGCGCTGTGCTCGGGCGCACGTGCCAGAGCACCAGGCGATTGGGAAATCGGTGCTTGAGCACGCAGTGCTCGGGTGGCTGGTGCCTAAGCACATGTTGCTCGGAGCACAGTGCTCAACACAAACTTTTAGTGCTTGACATGAAGTGGTAGCGAGGTTCCTTGCCTCGTGGTGCTCGAGCAAGAGCGGCATGTGTTGGATCGTTTAGAGCGCTAGAGGGGGGGGGGGGTGAATAACGCAAGACAAAATTCGTTCATTTGTTTGTTCGATATAAAATAATGCGTGTGAGAGTAAATGCAGTGGAAAGGAAAAAGTACTCATTTGTTTTTACTTGGTTCACAGCCTTCGGCTGCTAGTCCAAGGCCCTAACGGCCCTAGACCGCGTACGGAGGGCAAACCACTAAAAACACTCCTCCTCGTTAGAGGAAGGAGTAAGCGAATACAATCTATGAAAAAGCTCAAGGTAGAGGGACACTCGCCCTCTCCTTGTTACGATTAAAACATGATAAATAAAGATAAACGACAATAAGAAAGAAAAACCAACGACTAAGTAAAGTAAGAAAATTAGGCACTTGTCGTCGGAGATGCGGTAGCACTTCATCGTCGTAAGGTCGTCGTAGAAGAGTATCGTAACGGAGGCTTTTTGGAGAGCTTTTGATGATGAAAATAGGGTGGAGAAGCCCTACTTTTATAGCCTTGGAAACCCTAGATGTTCACATCTTCAACCAATGAGAACAAGCATCCTATCCCTTCAAAAATGGAGATAAGCTTTGACTCTCCTCGAAGCTGATTTTTGACCAATAGTCGACTGCTACTCTTATCAGTCGACTGCTGATGGATCAATCGACTGATACAAGCCCTCAGTCGACTGATGGTAGGTTTCCCAGTTGCAATGAAGAGTTAGCTCGAAAATACAGTTAATACAAGTAAATTAAATGGCCATACACCATCCTATCTCGACTTAGACCTTCCATGGGAGGTCTTGGTCGAATCATCGCCTAAGAATGTCCCCATACAGAGGACACAACCTTCCTTGCGCTCACTCACACGAGCTTACCTCTTTCATTTACCTTGTAGCTTCTGCTTCCGGTCTTCCACCTGATTCTTTCGGCTCCCTCCGAAGTCATCCTGATGTCGCTCGACCACCACGACTCCCTCCGGATGTCGCTGACCTTCATCTCTAGCTTTAGTACTTTTCTGCACACTTGATTTAGCTCGTGAGATAACAAAATGAGTTTAACTTTGTATCGTTTGCTATAATCAAAATTCAGGTTCGACTTAGGTGCCTACTGTACCAACAATCTTTCCCTTTTTGATCTATAACAAACCCATACAAAGTTAAGAAAATAATATGCATGAAGAATCAAAGATTCAGTAGGAGTAATAGAGACTTTCTTCCAAGTACTCCCCCTTGACCGAGGGTGAGTCTTGAAAGAAGATCCTAATCCTCCCCCTTGATGTTTCCTATTTAGGAAGAGTTTAAATAATTAAGAATTACTTAAAGTTGTCCTAAAAAATAAGTTTATGTTAAGAAGATTTCTTAACTTGGTCTTTCTCCCCCTTTCTTACATTAACATTTGACCATGGCCATAAGAATATAGAATTAAGTTACTAAGTTAAGTTATCAAAAAATGATCCCTTAACTTTGACATTTTCTCCCCCTTTTGCCATAAATCGGAAAGAGGGGGTTTGAAAAAAATAATATAAGTATTAAGTTTAAGTTCCAAGTCCAAGCATGTTCCATATTATTTTGAAAATAATATACTAAAAATAAGCTCATCTATTAAATTTTCAACTCTTATTTGACTTGATTGATATGAAAGATCAACAAGTCCTGGTCAGAGTCGGTTAATATATATGATTATACTCCGTGGTTCATGGCGATGCACTAGCTCTACATCTGGAACCAGGAGTAAGGTCCTAACATCTCACGCCCATCTACGTGGCTAAGTACACAAACACATTAGTTCTATGTGTTGTGAGATGTATTGACTCTTTAAATCTATATGTGCATGATATCTAGGGTAAGCCCTAAGCTAGTTCTATTAACATGAAAAGAGAAGTAAATACTAGAGTATATAAAAAGAATGTAAGTTCTACTCTATTACGCACATGCCTAATTTTCGTCTTAGTAGACTAAATTCGACTTCGGGTAGTGGCTTGGTTATAGATAAAGCAACACAGTGTTGCTTCCTACTACACCAACTCACTAGACTCGAGCCGAGAAGTTGACAACCACCACTCGTTCTCTTCCTATCGAGTTTACTACCGATATAGTCCGAGTCGAAGTAGCCGATTAGTTCGAACTCGGTAGATCTAGGGTACCAAATACCTATGCTTAGCATGCCCTTTAGATATCTAAGGATACGCTTAACTAAAGTTAGGTGAGACTCTTTAGCACAGGTTTGAAACCTTGCGCACATACTTACTGTGAATAAAATGTCGGGTCGACTCGCGGTTAAGTATAGAAGACTCCCTATCGCACTCCTATAGTATTTTAGGTCTATGGGCTTTCCTTCTAAGTCCTCTCCTATATTGACATTATTTATCATGGGTGTATTGAAGGTTTTAGCGTCTTGCATTCCAAAACGTTTAATTAATTCTCTAGTATATTTTTGTTGATGTAAGTATATTCCATCCTTAGTTTGTTTAATTTGTAGTCCTAGAAAGAAACTCAATTCACCTACTAAATTCATTTCAAATTCACTTTCCATAAGTGAAATGAATTCGTTTAGTAGGATTGAATTGGTTGTTCCGAAAATGATATCATCTACGTAAATCTGGGCTATGAAGATTTCATTACCTATGGTTTTTACGAAGAGGGTTGGATCGATTAGGCTTTGGTTAAACCCTTTAGACTTAAGATAAATTGAAAGTTTCTCGTACCAGGCTCGAGGAGCTTGTTTGAGTCCATAGAGAGCTTTCTTTAGTTTAAGGACATGGTCGAGTTTATCTAAGCTTTCGAATCTTGGGATTTGGCTAATGTACACTTCTTCTTTAATAAGTCTATTTTAAAATGCCGACTTAACATCCATTTGAAATAACTTAAATCCTCGATTTGCAGCGTAAGCTAACAACATTTGGATAGATTCTAGTCTAGCTACGGGGGCATAGGTTTCATCATAATCTAATCCTTCTACTTGACTGAATCCTTTGGTGACTAACCTTGCTTTATTTCTAACTACTTCACCTTTGTCATCAAGTTTGTTTCGGAAGACCCACCTTGTTCCAATAACTGATTTATCTTTAGGTGGTGGTACTAATTCCCAAACCTCGTTCCTAGTGAATTAAGCTAGCTTTTCTTGCATTGCAATAATCCAATCGGGATCAAGAAGAGCTTGTTCAATGGTTTTGGGTTCGATTTTTGAAATCAAGGAGATTTGACTAAGGTTTCTATAAGATGATCTAGTTCGAACCCCTAAGCTAGGATCGCCTTTCACTTGGTCGATAGGATGATTCATTTGAATCCTAATTTGACTTGGGTTAGGGTCACCTATGACTTGGTCGACTGGATGACTCGTTGGACTTGGGTTAGGATTAATACTAGACTCAATCTCAGGGTCGGAGTCGAGTCTGGTATGAGTCGGTTTGCTAGTTGGTGTTGCTACGGGTTTTGTAGGTTCGTGTCCTTCATCGAACACTACATTAATAGTCTCTTCAACTCTAAGGGTGTCATGGTTGTATACCCTATAGGCTCTGTTGGTGCAATCGACCCAGGTCACGATTGACCAGGACTCGAGTTTAACTCGAGTGATGTTTTGATGTTTCGACAGAAACATATGACAATGTGATTGTCATGGGAAAGTCCAAGTGGGACACTTGGCATTTGGGGAAAGTCCAATATGGGTTGGCAAGGAAAAGTCCAAGCTTGAGTCTTGGCACTTGAGAAGTCCAAGGGGTTTGGTATTGGCAGCGTAAAGTCCAAGTGGGAGTCTTGGCGGCGTAAGTCCAATGTCCCTTGGCGGTGTAGACACCGTTAGCATGACATAGCCGATGGAAGCACCTGAAGGCTAGCGCGATGTATGAACAAGTCATGGATGACTTGGAGGGATCCGAGAGGCGTGAGGCTGATGGAGGTGGCTAGAAGGCTTAGGTCTAGACTAAGGGTGATCTAGCAAGTATGGGGACACCATACTTGGGTTAAAATCTCATGTTTGAGGTGTGCGATCGGTCGATGCCATGGCGGTCGGTGCGAATCAACTAGGGTTTGGCTGCGAATTGCCATAGCGATCGATTTTAGGACACAAAATGGAGTCTCACTCGACCGCTGGGACAAGTAGTCGAGTGATGCTTCATCAGTCGACTGATGTGTATGATCAGTCGACTGATGTCCTAGCCGTTGGATTTTTCCAGCGTGGATTACACCGTTGTCTCACAGCAACAGTGTGATCAGTCGACTGATGGTCCCGATCAGTCGACTGATCGACCTTTTCCAGCACAGGTTGAAGCTATAAAAGGAGCTTGTGATGGAGGAAAAGGCAACGATTTTCTTGGGCAAAATTGAAGGGGAAAGTTGGTGTTTTCCAGTCATTCAAAGCTAGTTCAAGGCAATCAAAGATCAAGCAATCAAAAACTCTTGTAAAGTGTTTTCCTTTACTTATATTTGTATTTCATTATCGTATTTGCTTGTATCTATTTGATTATTATTGTAATCATCTTGTACGAGGTTTCTCCGCCTCCGGATTGTTCCGAGAAGGAGTGTTTATTAGTGGTTGCGTGTTCATCACTAGGGCTCGTAGAGCTCGATCTGTGGAGTAGGAACCGTTCGATTCCGAACCACGTTAAATATTTGTGTTTGCGTGTTGTTTATTTTGTTATTGCTTTCATTACTATTCTGCTGCATGCTAACGAAATTGTAGAGATGACACGCGAACGATTTCCATCACGCTTAGCACGACACTATTCACCCTCCCTCTAGCGGCCTCAAATATCCTATATTTGGTATCAGAGCCCGAGACTCTTCTACGGATTAACCACCGGGAGCTAAAAGGCTAGAGGAAAGATGGAATTCCAAAACAAGCTTGGATGGGACATCAACACTCCACCACCATATGATCAAGAAGACTTTTCAGCATGGAGAACAAGAATGGAGACATTCTTTATGATGGATATAGAGGATTGGTTCATCCTCGTAGAAGGTTTTGAACCCCCTCGGGATAGGAAGGGACAAGTCCTCAAGTTGAAGAAATGGACCCAAGAGCAATGACAAAAATTCAAAACCGAAGCCAAGGTAACAAAACTTTTAGAAGATTTGATACCTAATGATGTTTTGTCTAGGCTAGGTGAATATCTTGATGCCAAGGAGCTATGAGATAAATTAGCCAAGTTCAATGAGAAGCCCCACTTGGCACAAGTAGAAGAAGATAAGGAAGAGGATGAAGAGAGGTCATCTTCCTCACGAGCAAGTGAGGAATCGGAAGTTGAAGAGGAGTCGACTTCCGGATCGGTGGAAGAAGAAGTAGAAGACACCTCCACCTCTAGGATTGAGGGGGAGGAAAGAATTTCCACTCCGGAGCAACAAGAGAAAGCTTCGACATCTAGTCAAGATGAAGAAGCTCCAATTCCGGTCTCAATTAACCTAGGTAACTCAAACACTCTAATTTCAAATAAAATCCATATATTGTGTTTTGAGTGTAGGGAGTATGGGCACTATAAGAGCAAGTGCCCAAAGAAGGTTAAGAAGACTCCTACGGTGCCTAAAAGTCAACAAAAGTCAAAGGATGTCAGTTCCCCATCACCTAAAGACAAAGAGCACATCATTTGCTTCAGATGTAAATGCTGAAATCAATGTCCTAGGGGGAGCAAAAAGACCCAAGAAGGAACATCACAAGTAGGGGGAGCTACTAAGGCAAACCCTAAGGTATATTTTCATAATGCTCATTCTTTAATTTCTGAATCAAAGCATGCTAGGAATGATAACTCTATATCTATTTCAAAGAAGGAGAAATTTGGGACTAATGTCCCTAGAAATGTCATTCCTAAGAAAGTAATTAAGAAAATCGAAAACCATTTAGGTATCAATTCCAATAAGGGTAGACATATGTCTAAGGTGAATGGTAATGCCCAAAAACCTAATCAAAAATCATTTGGGCAATTAGAATTAGAGAACCAAGCCTTAAGGTCAAGGCTTGAAAAACTAGAAAAGATCCTAAACAAGATACAAAATAAATTTCAAGGGTCTAATGGTCAAAGTCAAGGGTCAAGATCTCAAAGTCAACATCTAGGACCCAAAAGACAAAAGTCAACCAAGGGCAATCAAGGTTTGGGTCACAAATCTAAGCCTAAGGTGGCTTACCATAGTGTTCCATTTGATTATGGAACACAAATTAGGTCTAGGAAGACCAAGGTCAATAGGAAAGTCATCCCTAAGGTTGACCAAAGATTGTGCCTAGTGGCTAGGGTTTCAAGGAAACCTAGGAAAGCCACTAAGAAGGTTGCAAGGGGAGTTACCCCTAGAGTCAACCATGGCAAGACCCAAATGACCAAGGCTAATAAGCCTAGAAGGGTCATTAGGAAGGTATCTAGGGAGGTTATTCCTAAGGAATACCTAATTAACCCTAGGAGCTCAAATAGATTTTGGGTTCCAAAGAGCGTGATTGATTCACGTTAAATGAGTTAGGATGTGCCAACCTTGATTGGATGGGTAGTTAACTCAACCATTGTAAAGGTGACATTTTAGGTTATTTTCAAGGTTATGGTTACCTTGGAAATACATTTGAGATTTAATCCTAAAAGATTTTAGGATGTGCCAATATTTTTTTGAAATCATGAAAATCAATAAAATTGGCACAATCTAGATTTAAAGGTCATAGTGTGTCACTTCGATCTTTGGCACACTTTAGGAATCAATGTATCAAGAGAAGTGTGTTTAAGGTGTAGAAGTTACATCAAGAGTGATACTCAAGTGTCACACACCTTGATGTCTTGCACTTACCATGCTTCATGTGGTTCACCATGTGTTTACATGGAAGGAATGTCTAGGGTGGATTGCATCTCACAAAACAAGTCTTTTACCTTGATTATGTATTTCAACACTTAGAAAGGGTGAGATGTTAGGATTTTGAAACCATTGAATGTTAATGTTTGCTAAAATGAAATAAAATATCAAAATACATTAACGAATACATGAATATAAGCATAACATCAATATGTTCGATATACAAGATTAAACATAACAAAATGGAATGAGTTAGATAAAGAAATCAAGATTTTCTAAATTTGACGAAATCGGATATCGATCGACTGATAACATCAGATGTACGATATCGTGAGTCAAGCGATTGAGTCGCTTCGAGACTCATTGTTTGCACATCGATCGGTGATGGGATACATCGATCGGTGATGGTCTTCATCGGCGAAGATCATCATCAGTGCTCATTGGCGATTGAGTGGTGATCGCATCGATCGATGGGAAACATCGATCGGCCCGATATTCTTATAACACACCATAGAATACTCGTGATCGATTGTTGAGCCAGGAAGCGATCATTGCCGGTTGATAAACCGCTAATAAGCGCTATTCGATCGATTGATCTGCACATCGATCGGCCCAGCCGCGATTTTATAACGCCGAACCACTAGGGTTCGGCATCTTCACGCGGCGACCTCTCGTTTTCTTTCTCCTCTCCGATCGCCAACTTCTTCTCCGACCAGTTTTTCCGACCGTGCCGGCCGCCCAAGTCTTAGGTTTGGTAGCTAAGCTCTTCCACTCGTGTTTTCACTCATCTCATAACCCTAATCCGCTCATTTCCAGCGGTTGTTTCCTCTTTTTCGATTAGGGTTCTGGCGTCCAAGTCCTCCGGCGAACTTTCCGGCGACCTTTTCAGCATTCTCTGATCATCCCTCCAAATGGCGCCAAAGTAAAATTTTCTTACTCAAAAAACCCTAATTTTTCCTTTCCATTGTAATCTATTATAATCTAATCGTGTATTGGTGCCCTTGCATTTCATATCGTTGCATTACATTCATATAGGAGATCCCGTAGAAATGATCCACCCGAGGGTGAATCACGATTGTACCAAATCATGTTGGTTAGGTACATCGATAGGGACTTTTTTACACGTTACTGTAGTGACGTCATGGACATATTTGCATATTATCATCTTATGAAAATTGTCTTATGCACACATGCCATCAATGATGATCTCCTTAAGGAGTTCTATCAGAACCTAAAGAAGGTAGACGATGGCCCTACCTACACTACTCGCGTTGCAAAACGCGATTTAGAGTTCACTCTTGCGATATTGCAGGAGTTTCTTGAGTGTAAGTCATCGAATGACACCTTCATTTTCTACCCTACCTTTGATGCCCCTTTACCCGAGCCATTTGACCATATCTCTTTGGACTCCATGCATGAGCATGTTTTTGGTCATCCTCGTCCACCAGCTCAAAATTTATTTCCTATTACTGAGCTATCTACACCTGACAATGTACTCTACAAGGTCATTGTTGGGTGTTTTCTTCCGATCGTGACTCGGGGTCTGGCCAAGATTCGGCCTCCCCATCTCTTTCTACTGTACGCCATGCATAATAGATTAGACATAAACATTGCATTGAGCATGTTTCATTGCATTGTACATTTCATATCCCCTGTACAAGGGAAAGTGCATATGCCTTATGACCACATTATCACTGCATGGTTAGAGTCAGTAGGCATAAACATTCACAGGGGATCATTGAGGGCGCTATCCGAGGTGTACGACTGCATATCAGTTCGTAACTTCTCGTTAGCGAAGCTGCGGATGGGGCGTGGGCAGATGGAGTTGGCACCTCGACCTCCGCCCAGGGCACATGGAGAGCCGCCTCTGGTGCCTAGAGAGGCTGCAGAGGACTATGAGGATCCAGACGCTGCTGACGAGGAGGATCAGATGTCAGCAGATGCATCAACAGCGGGTCCATCAGATCATCTTGGCCAGCTGGAGTCCAGATTCCAAGACTATCAGCAGACAATCGACTCTCGGCTGTCAGAGCTCTTAGTAGGGAAAGCCTCCATGGGCGCACATCTTAGTCGGATGGAGGAGAGATACATTCAGATTGCTGAGTCCCAGAGCCGCATCGAGCAGCGTCAGCTCGATATGTATGAGATGATGCGGGCCTGGACTTTGAGCTAGCAGCCTCCTCCACCTCCACCGTCTGCAGATGACTAGATCTAGATGATGTTAGAATTTTTGTTTTTCAGTTTTTTGTAGTGAGATTGAGCATATCAAATCTCTATTTTGGATGTAAAAATTGAAATCTTCTTAATTTGAATGAAATTTCTATTTATGAAAATCATGTGTGTTTGATTATGTATTTGTATTAATGTATTGGTTTATGGAAAATTGTCATATCATGACATGAAATTTCATCTTATTATATAACATGTCATGCCATTGGTTATGATTATTTTAGATGTCATGTTTGTTTTTAGATTATATCATATGCCATGACATCATTGGTCATGCGTTATTATTGATATCATTTATGCCATGATCATTTCATGCATTTAATTGTTTAAAATTGATTCAAGGATAATGACATGACTTGGAGTCCCATTTATAAGGGAATCAAGTAGAGTTGCCTTAGAAAAATACATGAAATCCTAATTTAGGGAGAATAACTCCACATCTCACATCACATTGACATGTATGTGTATTTATACACCCTAGTTACATGTGAGATGCTAGGATAATAAGTTAGGTTCAAGGTGCATAGGTAGTGCATCTAGATGAACTCAAACTTATTTTAATCATCACCAAGAATCATAAGGAAAACTAATATACAAGTTATGTATATTTAGCCAATAAACCATGGTTCAAAATAGGTTTTCAAAAACATTTTAAAATCAATTTAGAAAACCTTGGTGAAGTCTATCTTTTGATAGCCATCATCATTGTAGAAGTTGATACAAAGTAGATCAAAAACTTTAAAGTTTTAATAGTTTTTGAACTTTGTACCAATCTCCTATTTCAATGGTAAAAATATTATTCCAAAATTTTTCACCGATTGTATGCGCGATAAGTAATATACGTACCAAATTTCGTGATTTTTCGATATACGTATAATTATTTATGATTTTTTGAAATTCGTTTCTGATAATTGAAAATCGAGATTTTCAGTTATCAGTCGACTGCCCTGGGTGGCAGTCGACTGATGATGGTGTCAGTCGACTGATATCTGAATCACTCGACTGATTGTCTGATTTCGGGAAAACAAGGTTGTTTAACCCGATTTCAGCTGCGGTTAAGGTCCCTAACCACTCCTAACCCTAGGATATGCTTTGGGAAGTATGATGAAGGGTGAAAATTCATTGGATATGGATTAGGAGTGGTGTTTAGGGTTTGTATCAATTTTAAGGTGTTGGAAAGTTCAATGTTGAATTTCTAACCTTAATTTTGATGGCTTAGAATTCCTATTGGCTTAGGGACTTCCCAAGGACATTGTTGGTGCAATGATCAAGGGGGAGCAAGCCTTTAGGGGGAGGTATCCATCTTGGGATGATGAATGTGTTTTTTTTTTCTCTTTGAAGAGGAGAAATTATTGGGAGAGTATCATCAATTGGGAAAAGTGATGGGGTTTTGATACCCAATTTGGAAATTGGGAGAGTGAATAGGATTGCCTCTTTTGAGTGATATGAGACTTATCACTAGGAAGATGGTAGGCATCCTAGGTATGTTTAGACCAAGGGGGAGATTGTAAGATCTCATTGGGACATGAGACATTGACCTCCTTGGAGAGAAGACCTTTTTGATGTTAATCAAAAAGGGGGAGAATGTTTGGGGGAGAACATTTAGAGAATGTTTAAGATTACCAATTTGGGATAATTGGTAAGAGATTTGAGTTAGTGGTCTAACTCAATGGTTTGTTTGGTTTTTGTCAAACATCAAAAAGGGGGAGATTGTTGGTGCAATCGGCCCAGGTCACGATTGACCAGGACTCGAGTTTGACTCGAGTGATGTTTTGATGTTTTGACAAAAACATATGACAATGTGATTGTCATGGGAAAGTCCAAGTGGGACACTTGGCATTTGGGGAAAGTCCAACATGGGTTGGCAAGGGAAAGTCCAAGCTTGAGTCTTGGCACTTGAGAAGTCCAAGGGGTTTGGTATTGGCAGCGTAAAGTCCAAGCGGGAGTCTTGGCGGCGTAAGTCCAATGTGCCTTAGCGGTGTAGACACCGTTAGCATGACATAGCCGATGGAAGTACCTGAAGGCTAGTGCGATGGATGAACAAGTCATGGATGACTTGGAGGGATCCAAGATGCGTGAGGCTGATAGAGGTGGCTAGAAGGCTTAGGTCTAGGCTAAGGGTGATCTAGCAAGTATGGGGACACCATACTTGGATTAAAATCTCATGTTTGAGGTGTGTGCCTCGATGCCATGTGGCGGGACCGCATAATCAACTAGGGTTTGATCGCGAATGCTGCCTAGCGATGACGCCATAGGTGGGCAATGATCGATTATCCCGGCAATGTGATCGTGATCGATCGATCGATGCTCGGATTTTAGGACACAGAATGGATTCTCACTCGACCGCTGGGACAAGCAGTTGAGTGATGCATCACGATCGATGTGTATGATCGATCGATGTCCTAGCCGCTGAATTTTTCCGGTGGATTACACCGTTGTCTCACGAATAAGTGATCACGATCGATGGTCCCGATCCGATCGATTGACCTTTTCAAAGACAAAGTAAAAGGAGCTCGTGATGGAGGAAAAGGCAGCGATTTTCTTGGGCGAAATTGAAGGGGAAAGTTGGTGATTTCCAATCCTTCAAAGCTAGTTCAAGGCAATCAAAGATCAAGCAATCAAAAGCTCTTGTAAAGTGTTTTTCTTTACTTACATTTGTATTTCATTATCGTATTTGCTTGTATCTATTTGATTATTATTGTAATCATCTTGTACGAGGTTTCTCCGCCTCCGGATTGTTCCGAGAAGGAGTGTTTATTAGTGGTTGTGTGTGCATCACTAGGGCTCATAGAGCTCGATCCGTGGAGTAGGAACCATTCGGTTCCAAACCACGTTAAATATTTGTATTTGCGTGTTGTTTATTTCATTATTGCTTTCATTACTATTCCGCTGTGTTCTAACGAAATTGTAGAGACGACATGCGAACGATTTCCATCACGCTTAGCACGACGCTATTCATCCCCTCCTCTAGCGGCCTCAAATATCCTACAGGCTCTACTTGTAGTGGAGTATCCTAAGAAGATTTCGGTAGATGTTTTGGAGGTGAACTTTCCTAGGTAATCCTTAGTGTTCAGAATATGTACCTTACATTCAAATACCCTAAAGTACTTGATGTTAGGTACTTTATCGTGATAGATTTCGTACGAGGTCTTAAGGTGCCTCTTTACCAAAAGGATCCTATTTGGACATAGCAAGTCGTACTAACGGCTTTTGCCTAAAACCTGTCGGGTAGGTTATACTCGTTTAGCATTGTCCTAGCGGCTTCTTGTAGGGTTCTATTTTTAAGTTCGACTAGACCGTTTTGTTGTGGGATTCTAGGACACAAGAATTCATGGTGATATCCGTTTAGGTTACAGAAATATGTAAACCTGTGGTGTTCGAATTCACCATCATGATCGCTCCTAAGACTTTTAATTTTAAGGTCCTTTCGATTTTCGATTAGTTTAAACAAGTTGATGAGTTGATCTAGGGTATCACTTTTATGTTTGATGAACCTAACCCAGGTAAACCTAGAATAGTCGTCAATTATGACTAAGCAGAATTGACTACCATTAAGTGACTTAGCTCCATGTGAATCGAATAGATCCATATATAGGAGCTCAAAAACACTTTTGGTTCGTTCTTGATTAGTTAGTTGATGTTGTATCCTAGATTGTTTACCTTGTTGACAAGCATTACAAATTTTATTGTCTAAGTTGTTAAGGTTGGGTAAACCTCTGACTAAGCCACTCTGACTCATCTTGTGGACGAGTCTTGGGTGCGAGTGACCAAGTCGTCAGTGCCACAACCAAGATTCCTCTTGCTATGTCATAAGACACTTGGTTGAGGAGTTAAGTAGATTAATAGTATAGATGTTGTTATTCCTAGTTCTTTTAAGGATTGTTTTAGAGGTTTTATTTGTTTTAATTTTGCATTCATTTTCTAGGAATAAGACCTTATAGTTATTATCACACAGTTGACTTACGCTAAGTAAATTATATTCGAAATTTTCAACTAGTAAAACATTTTGAATGATAAAGTTTGAGTTGAGCTCAATATCACCTGATCCGATGATTTTGAGCTTGCTGTTGTTTCCAAAGGCTACTGATCCTTGCCACTTGAATCGAAGCTTTGAAAACTTAAGTTGATCCTCAGTCATGTGTCGAGAGCAACCACTATCCAACATTCATTGATCCTACAAGCAAGGTAGTTGGATCGGATATTGAAATTTAAATTTTGGTTGTAAATTATTAGACCTAGATCATCTCATCCATTTCTACATGATTAAACATGTTATCCTTATATGTTCTTGTTAGATGAATTCAATTTTACTTGATTAATTTTAATGAATCGAAACTAGTCAATCTTGTGTTAGATTCGGATTTGACCCTAAGCTCATCAAGTCACCTTTTTAAGATCTTGGCTTCCAGGTTGTGGCGAGGCACAGGGGCCTTCTTTGATCAGAAAAATGACCCCTTAGACAAAGCCAATTTCAAGAAAATAGTAACTTGACTTACTTAAGACCACTTCCTGGTCTAACTAGTTTAGGATACGGTGAGGTAGCTTCAGCTAGTTCCACTCGGTCAAGTGAACCGAACTAGATACGCCTTATCTAGCTCGAGTACCCAAGACTTCGCTTTCCTAGCGTACTATCATCTCGCCGCGTCCTAGTACTATTGTTATCAAGTATTGACGATTTATAATTCCTATCTAACCATTCTAAAAAAGAAAAGAAAGAGAAACTAAGCATGCTATTTCTAAGTAATAGTATGAACAAGTTTTGTACTAGCTCCCCTTGGACCATTTAATCGGTTCGGTCTTTCCACATAGTGGATTTGGTCCTTGGGAACCCAGTACTGGTTGGATCCTAATTGAGAAATCAAAGTGGTCATAGGTACCCATGCTTGGACATGTATTCTATTTCGACTTACGATTGACATATACGACTTGTTAGTCGTATTTGAGCTAAACCCAAGCCTGACCTTGTTGTACACGACCCTTTGCGATCTAAGTACGAGGTCAAGTCCCTTGGATCCCAAAGTGAACCTTTCCAACGTGTTCCTAAGATCTTTGACTTGACTTTTCAAAAGTGAGTTCTCAACTTTGAGCTTTTCAACTCGAGTTGAGTCCTTCTCTTGAACTTGACTAGTTGAAGAGGTTAGGGAGACCTCGTGTTTAAGGAGTTTAACCTCCTCGAACAGGGTCTCGACCTTGGACTCGGACTTAGCTAACTTTCTAGTTAGAAACTTAATTGCATTGTATAAGGTACTAATGAGGGACTAACTTACCTTGAGAGTTTCTCTTGAACCGAATGCGTATCCATGGCTTGTCTTGAATAAAGATTCGTAGTCTGACTCATCCTCGGGTTCAGATTCGGACTCCGACTTTGATTCGATTGGTTTAGCCATGAAGATGAGGTCATCGTCTTCTTCCTCCAATGCCTCTTCCCATGTAGCATTGAGCGCCTTTTTGAACTTCGGTGCTTTGTTTTTAAGCTTCGGGCATTCCGACTTGATATGTCTGTACCTATTGCATTCATAGCACCTAACGTTAGAATTAGTTTTAGATTTACCTTCGTTGAGTTGAGTGACGGGTCGTCTTCGGCTCTTGATTATCCTCCAAACTAGGTTGACTAGTTCGGTCTCTATCTCCGGATCGACCTCCGACTCGTACTTGTCCTCTTCTTCCTTCAGGGGTGGCTTACTTGCGGGCTTCTTCTTTTGACCTGCAATGAGAGCTATACCTTTCTCGGGTACCGAGTTAGAATGTTCGTGGAGTTCAAATTCTAAAATTAATTCATCTAACCTAATTTTTGATAAGTCCTTAGAGACCTTGTAGGCATCAACCATGGATGCCCACAAGGTAGTCCTAGGAAATGAGTTCAAGACGTACCTTATTAGGTCACGGTTTTCGACCTTTTGTCC
Organism: Wurfbainia villosa; assembly: GCA_025175895.1. NCBI lineage: Eukaryota > Viridiplantae > Streptophyta > Magnoliopsida > Zingiberales > Zingiberaceae > Wurfbainia > Wurfbainia villosa. Next base: position 6,433,463 of record CM045986.1, read on the forward strand.
GATGGCGTGCAAGTTGTTGACGATGTCTTGTACTCGGGCGTGTAGTTGAGTCGCAGTCTCATGTTTCTGCATTTTTAAGTTATATAATTTATTAAAAAGAAGGTCCCATTTGCATACCTTTGCTTCATCGGTTCCTTCGTGCAATTCCACTAATTTGGTCCACAAGTCCTTTGCACTTATGAAGGGGCCGACGCGACTAAGCTCCTCCTTGGACAAGCCGTATTGGAGGATTTGAGTCGCCTTGGCGTCGGCTTCAACTTGTCTTTTTGTAGCATTGATCCATTGGTTATAATCCAAAGATTCACCCACTTCGTTAGTCATAAGTGTGAATCACGTTTGGATTATGATCCACATCTCGATTTGGGTCTTAAGGAAGCACTCCATCCGACCATTCCAATAACGAAAGTCATCTCCATTGTAAAACGGAGGTCGAATGGTGCTAAAACCCTCGAGATGGGCCATTGATATAAAAAGAGCAAGAAAGATGCAAAAAAACCTAGCAACGACAAAAACAAGTGGAAGGTACCAAGACTCGCGTCTTGGATTAGTAGTGCGGGAGAAAATCTAATCGAACGAAAGAGCTTGTAAAAAATTTGAAATAAACAGAAATAAAAATGAAAATAAATCTGTAAAAAAGCTAGATTGGTGGTTTCACCAAATCTTAGCACCCCCGGCTCTGATACCAATTGTTGGATCGTTTAGAGCGTTAGAGGGGGGGGGGTGAATAGCGCAAGACAAAATTCGTTCGATATAAAATAATGCGTGTGAGAGTAAATGCAGCGGAAAGGAAAAAGTACTCATTTGTTTTTACTTGGTTCACAGCCTTCGGTTGCTAGTCCAAGGCCCTAACGGTCCTAGACCGCGTACGGAGAGCAAACCACTAAAAATACTCCTCGTTAGAGGAAGGAGTAAGCGAATACAATCGATGAAAAAGCTCAAAATAGAGGGACACCCTCCCCCCCTCTCCTTGTTACGATTAAAACACGATAAATAAAGATAGACGACAATAAGAAAGAAAAACCAACGACTTGTTGTCGGAGATGCGGTAGCACTTCGTCGTCGTAAGGTCGTCGTAGAAGAGTATCGTAACGGAGGCTTTTTGGAGAGTTTTGATGATGAAAATAGGGTGGAGAAGCCCTACTTTTATAGCCTTGGAAACCCTAGACGTTCACATCTTCAATCAATGAGAACAAGCCTCCTATCCCTTCAAAAATGGAGATAAGCTTTGACTCTCCTCGAAGCTGATCCTTGACAAATAGTCGACTGCTGATGGATCAGTTGACTGATACAAGCCCTCAGTCGACTGATGGCAGGTTTCCCAGCTGCAATGAAGAGTTAGCTCAAAAATACAGTTAATACATGTAAATTAAATGGTCATACACCATCCGATCTCGACTTAGACCTTCCATGGGAGGCCTTGGTCGGATCGTCGCCTAAGAACGTCCCTGTACAGAGGACATGACCTTCCTTGCGCTCACTCACACGAGCTTACCTCTTTCATTTACCTTGTAGCTTCTACTTCCAGTTTTCCACCTGATTCCTTCGGCTCCCTCCGAAGTCATCCCGGTGTTGCCCAACCACCACGCCTCCCTCCGGGTGTTGCTGACCTTCAGCTCTAACTTTAGTACTTTTTTGCACATTTGATTTAGCTCGTGAGATAACAAAATGAGCTTAACTTTGTATCGTTTGCTATAATTAAAACTCAGGTTCGACTTAGGTGCCTACTGCACCAACAATGTGCATGCGCTGGATGCTCAGGTGCTCGGACAAATGGTGCTTGGAATTGAGAAATATGCGATGCACAGGAGCACAAAGTGCTCGGGCACTGAGCATGAGGTGCTTGGGCGCTGAGCAAGGGGTGCTGGGGTGACAAAAAGCTGGGTTCTTGGGTTGTGTGCTTGGGAGATGTAGTGCTTGGGTAGCGCAAAGTGCTCGGCTCGATAAGAAATGCATAATGCTTGGGTTTGTGCACGCGGTGCTCGGCAAAAGTGCTCAGTTCCATGAGAAATGCACAGTGCTGGGTTTGTGCACGCGGTGCTCGATAAAAGTGCTCGACTCCATGAGAAATACACAGTGCTCGGGTTTGTGCACACAGTGCTCAACTTTAGTGCTTGGGACTGAGTTTGGCCGAGTGATAAAAATCTTAAAGCACTTGACAGAGTGATTATGCTCGATCTTGAGTAACTAAGTCGACAATGGCTAACTTGGTAAAGTTGACAATGGTCAACTAAATCTCATAACTAAAATTTCGAGTTGTTGTGAGAACGACTTGAACTCGAAATCAACAACTCAGAATAGGCTTAGTAAATTAGGGTTGGTGGCTTGGGACGTTGAGAAGATAGGATACCACACGCGGTGCTCGGAGTAGAGCGTGTGGTGTTCGGGCTTTCACAGAACACTGTTGGATCGAATTTTCAAGGTATCAGTGGACTGGTCCTAAGTGGCAGTTGACTTCTAGACTATTGAGTGACACTAGTCGACTGATACATATTTTAGTCGACTGAAAGAGGTGTCAATCGACTGGTAAATGGATCAGCCGACTAAGACTCTTGAAATCAAGAAGATTTATTTTTATTGATTAATTGTGTTGGTTCTATGTAGGTATAAATTGAATTAAATCAGTTTTGTACTGGTTAGTTTATTTTATAGTGACTTAATTAATTTTAATTTTCAAATGACACGGATGATTACTACGATAATTCGTCGCGACTTGTTGCCAAATAAACTAAGGGAAGCTATCCAGGGGATAGTGAACAACTTTGCTTATAGAGTTGGTGGGCACATTAGGAGACTTGATCGTTTATTCTGGAGACTCAAAATGTAGGAATTTCCTATTCTGAACAACTATCGGATTTGGGCATTGATACGTTTACTGTCGACAAATCTCAGTGTAGTTGCACATCATATATGGGGGCGCTACAAGAGGCACATCACATATGTCGAATTGTGCATAAAGCTTTCACTTTGCGTATCCAAAGGATGATGTTGAGAGTGAAGATGATCCAGAAGAAGAACTGAAGAGGACCTTTATGTGGGTTCTATACAAGATTATATAATTGATCAACCTAAGAGTGTCCTAGCTGAGAGTGCCCTAGTTAAGCCTAGAAAGATAGGGCGTGTAATGATTACTACTGCACTAGTATTTGTCCTAGTAGGAGTAGTAATTACCTATATAGTTTATTAGAGTTGTTTCGGTTATGAGTAGTAAAGAATGTTATGTGTTGATTATCTTTATGTAGTTTATTATGTGTTAACAAAACTTCTATTTGTAAATGATTAGTTCATTTATGTTATATCATGATTAGTTCATTTTAAATTGTATCATGATTTGCTAATGATTAGTTCATTAGCTGGAGTGTATGTAATATAATTGATCAATGTAAGTTAGATTGGAACATATGAATGATGAGTGGAAATATAGTTGTCACTTGATTTTGTAAACCAATTCAGATTTATATTGAGTCAATAAGAAATTACATATATACAATTTACACTGAATATCTAAATAATTTATTTATTTATGGTAGATTATGACAACTGAAAATATTATAGCTGAACTCAACAAAGGTGAGAAGTTAAATGGGAAAAATTACAAAATCTGACAACTCAAGATACAATATATTCTTGAGAAACAGGAAGTTCTAGAAGTTGTACATCGGGGTTTAGAAAAACTTGTTGAGAGTCCCACTGCACAGAACAAACGAAACCTTGATGCCTATAAGGCATGAAAAAAGGACTTTATTACTAAGGATATATTGGTTAATTCAATGATAGACAACCTAGTTTTTTTGTATGAGTCATATTCTTCGGCTCATGCAGTCTGGGTAGCCCTTAGGGAGAGATACAGTGGAGTTAGTCTGAGTAAGCTTCGACAATTGACAATCAAGTTTGTTAGCTACAAGAAGCACTCGAATGTCTCCATAGTTCAACACCTGAGGGAGATGTCCAACATGATTTGAGAGCTTAAAATTGCTGGTCATGAGTTGACCGATGAACAATAGGTTTAAGCAGTTATCCGTTCCCTTCTAGATTCTTGAGAGATCATGAAGAAGCCCTTAAATCATAGTGAGAGTATTAAGACTTTCACTGATATTTCACACCATGTAGAATTGGAGGCAGAGAGAGTAGAATCCGCGAGAATTTATGGACTAGCTTATATAACTATCAGTTCTACTGGATCATCTGGATCTTAGAAGAAGAAATGATTCAAGAAGAGAAAGGGAAAGAATAAGAAAGTTGTTGCTGCCGTTGGGAAAGACTCAAACAAGAAGAGCAAAAGAAGACCGGGAAGAAACCTAAAAGCAAGATGACTTGCTTTAACTGTGGCAAGAAGGGTCACTTCATTCAGGAGTGTACTGTGTCAAAAAAGGTAAATCCGAGTCTGTCTTCTTTTCCTGAGCATTTTGTTGCTAGTTCAGTGTTGTTAGCTGATTTTTATCCTTTGTGGATTATAAATTCGGGAGAAACCAACCATGTAGCTCGGGAGCGGGTTATATTCATGGAGTATCGTCAGATACCAGCTGGCAATAAATGGATTTATGTAGGAAACAATACAAGAGTTGAAGTCAAAGGAGTCAACACTTGCAAACTCAACCTTCGTGGTAGAAGTACTTTGTTTCTACATGATGGCTTGTATGCTCCTGAGATTCGACAGAATCTAGTTTTTGTAATGTGTCTTCTTGATTTGGATTATTGTATTAATTTTTACAATCGGTGTATTAAACTTAAGATTGACTCAGTGTTAATTGGATATGATTTTTTAACAAATAATTTTATGGTTATTGATGTAGAACCAGATGTCAATTATGCTATTGATGGTTATTTTTCAAACATTGCTCTTACTAGTTATGCAGATATAATTGATGAGATTTGATATGCTAGATTATAACATATATGACAAGAACAAATGAATCGGTTAGCTAGAGAGAGCTTATTGGACACTCACGCTAAAATTAACTTGTCTACATGTGAGCATTGTATTGCTGAAAAAATAACTAAGAAACTATTTGGTAAGACTATGAGGGCATATTCACTATTGCAATTAATTTATTCGGATATTTATGGTCCAGTGAATATGAAAGTTAGGCATGGAGGCTCATATTTCATTATATTTATAGATGATTTCACTCAGTTCGATCATGTGTATTTGATTTCTCAAAAATCTAAAGCATTGGATTGATTCATTCGTCATATGAATAAAGTTGAGAATCGAATGGAATGTAAGGTTAAGACTTTACACACTGACCATGAAGGGGAATATTTGTCTGATCTATTCAAGACAATATGTAATGATAAATGAATTATTAGACATCTAATAATCTTAAGAGCTCCACAACAAAATGAGATTGCTGAAAGAAGAAATAGAACTCTTCTTGAAATAGTTAGGTCTATGATGACTTATACTAATTTGTCAATCTCCTATTGGGGAGATGTGTTATTAGCAGTGGCTTACATACTTAACAAAGTGTCTTTAAAATTAGTTCCATCTACCCCATATGAACAATAGATAGGTAGAAAACTAGATTTGAGTAATTTGAGACCCTGGGGTCGGCTGTCTATGTTCATGGTAGTTCTCATAAGTATAAAAAAATAGGACCTAGAGGTAATAAATGTATCTTTATAAGATATTATGAGACCTCCAAAGATTATATTTTCATAGGCGAGCAGCAGGATGAAACCATCTTTGAAATAAAATCGAGAGATGTTACTTTTCTCGAAACTGAGTTCCCAGTTGAAGGTGATATTGATAAGACTTCCTCTATTTGAGGAGGATGAGACTTTATCAATAAGAGAGGTGTCACAAGGGATGTATGAGTCTAGTCAACTGAGTGAGAGTATTTTGCCAAGTCATAAGTTGACTTTTCAATAACCCAACTTACGAAAAAGTGTTTGTAAGATCAAACCTAAAAAGAGGTTTGATATTGAGAATGAGGCAAGGATGACACTACAGTTGATGATGATGAACCTCAATCCGTTGAGGAAATATTAGGATGTAGAGTTAGAGAAAAGTGAAAAGCTGCAATGGTAGAAGAGATGGAGTCAATGAAAATAAATAATGTTTGAGATTTAGTCAATCTTCCTTTAGGCCAAAGGGCTATTATGAATAAGTGGAGTCTCAAAATAAAAAGGAAAGCAAATGAATCGATTAAAAAATACAAAGCTCGTTTGATTGCAAAAGGATATACTCAATTGGAGGGTTAGACTATGAAGATATATTTTCTTCTATAGTGAAGTTTGTGTCAATACGAATTCTTTTGGCTTTAGTAGTATATTATAACTTGGAATTACATTAAATGAATGTAAAAATCACTTTCTTTAATGGTGAGCTTGACGAGGAAATCTATATGGTTCAGCTAGAATGTTTTATTGTTGAAGGTTAAGAGAAGAAAGTATGTAGACTTAAAAAGTTTATATATGGGTTAAAGCAAACGTCAAGACAATAGAACATAAAATTTAACAAAATAATTTTATCTTATGGTTTCGAAATGATTAATGAGGATCATTGTATTTTCCTGAGAAAGGAAAGAGAAAAGTATGTCATTTTATCATTATATATTGATGATATACTAATAGCAGGAATGACATAGGGTTCATGATAGAAGTCAAAAAGTGACTTTAATTACAGTTTGACATAATATATATGGGAGAAGTTGAGTACATCTTAGGGTAAAGATTGTAAAAGATCACAGTTTGACATAATATATATGGGAGAAGTTGAGTACATCATATGAGTAAAGATCGTAAAAGATCGCTCTAAAATACTTTTGAGTTTGTCTCAAGAGTCTTATATAAATAAGATATTATAACATTTCAACATGTCAGATTACAACAGTGAATATACATCTATTGTGAAAGGTATTATTCTGAGTAAGAGTATGAGTCCCAAGACTTCTGAGAAAATAGACGAGATGAATAAAAGATCATATACTAGTGCTATTAGTAGTTTGATGTATATTATGTTGTGCACTCGTCCCGATATCAGATATGTTGTTGGCTTAATTAGTCAGTTCCAATCAAACTTAGGACCGAGACACTAGAAAGCTGTGAAGAGGATATTCAGATATCTGAAAGAGATAACAGATTATTGTCTTTATTTTCAAGGATTAGATATAAGTTTGAAGGGCTATTCAGATGTTGATTGGGTTGAGAACATGGATGATATGAAATCCACATCAGGCTATGTATTCTTGTTGAATGGTGGCTCCATCTCTTGGAACAACAAGAAACATGCTTGTGAAGCCTTGACGACTATGGAAGATGAATATGTGGCATGTTCAGTGGTTGTGCAAGAAGTTGTCTGGTTAAAAAGATTCCTGAAGCATCTGAAGATTCCTGAGGATAGTGGGACTCTAGTTACTGTCTATTGTGGCAGTCAAGTTGCTATAGCTTTTTCAAAGGATCCCAAATACCATAGCAAAGGCAAGCTCATAGCTATAAAGTATAACTTTGTGAGGGATATTATTGCTAAGAAGAAGGTGATTCTTGAGTATATCTGTACACACGCTATGCTTGCAGATCCTTTTACTAAGTCAATGGCTAGAGAGTCATTTTATAAACATCTAAAGTCTATGAGACTTCGAAGAATATAACAATATTATAATGACATTTGATTGTGTGATATGTCATAATTTATTCAGTGTATTTATTCTTGTTACATTCAAATAAGATCTCGGTGAGCATGTTGACAAGTTGAGATTGATCCTTTCACATGGACAATCATCTCTATTTATCAAGTATGAATATAGGTAAGACCATTGCTTATAGGATAGCTTGTGAAGCTATATGTATATAAAGACATACCTATAAGCTGGGTCGCCTTGATAATTGTATCAAGATAAGATCATTTAAGATTAATGATCGAAGTAAATGAACCCACCATTTACCATATCTATTTGAAGCCATATAAGAATTCATGTGTTGAATTCTGAATTAGACATTGAGAATGTCTATATCGAAATCTATATGATGTTAATTTGAGAAAAATATGCACTCTTTATTAGTAAAAAGAATAACATTGTAACATGTGATTTATACCATATGTGTTATGACGATAATAAGGGTAGTAGGAGAATGAATCTTTATTTATCTACTATGTGAGCCCTTTGAGATTATATGTTAATCTCAGTATTTATCTTAAGTGATATTTAGCTGATTGCTTAAAGTTTTAAGCAGGGTCTACTAATTTAGCATGTAAACCTATTGACTATGATTGATTTAGTTTATGGAACATGACTAGGAAAATGACTGATTAAAATGAATGGACTCGAGCTAAAAAGGAAGATTAAATAAATTTGCATCTTTTGAAGTTTATTCACTGATCGACCCATTTCTATTTAGTACGAAAATATGATTGCGAATATAAAAGATATGGAATATGCTCTTGGCATAATAGTCATTATAAGGGATTAAAGATATTCATATTGATGTAAATATTTTAATCTAGGTAAATAGCAAAGCATTGATGCCTCTTAGAGAATGGATATGTGCCATCTGGAAAATGATTGTGTGCCACCTGGAGAAAGGTTGTGTGTCGTTTAAAGTAGTTGTGTATAATTTGGTGAGCAACTAAGTAAGATCTAATAACTTTCTTAGCATTGATCGCTCAATGAGTAGCTATATAAGGTGTACCAACTTTCTTAGCATTGATTGCTCTATATGCTTATTCTCGCACAAATCATTTTTCTTAAGTATGAATTGGATGTTCTATATTAGTCTTTGTGATTATTGATCTCTGTTCAATTAATTTTTGTAACTATATATATATATATATATCTGTGTGTGTGTGTGTGTGATTTGATGCTCGACTTACGTCGTGTAGCTCATGCATAAAAATGGGGATGCACAGTAATGTTTGTTGTTGCTCGAGAAAGTATAGTAAATGAGAAATTCATAGTATTTCCCATCGGAGGCCTCGACGCTCAACACCGCTGGCTCTCAGTCGAATTCCGACTGCGATCCGACCACAATTCGACCGACACAGAAGTCCAACCAGATCACGGTTAGAATTGATCGTGACTGTAGTTGCCAGTGGTTGTGGCACTGGCGGTCGCAAATCACTTGGATTCCAGTAGTCATTCGGTCGGAATCTAATCGAATTGCAGTCGCCAGTAGACGGGCTCAAAGTTCGACATGATCACGGTCAGACTGCAGCGGAATTGACTGTGATTGTGGTCGCGGTGCTGGCGATTGTAATTTGATCGAATTTCAATTGAAATTTGATCACGGTTCGACCGGACTTCGTGCCCGATCTGATTCCGACGAGATTGCGGCCCGAATTGGCCGTAGCGTTGGCGACCACAATTCGATTGGATTCCAATCGTAGTTCTGTCAATCGGTCAGTTAGATGGCGACGACAACGGTTGTATGTGAAAGGGAAATGCACAATAACCATGCCACAACGACATTTCAGAATCGCTGATGGAAGGTCAGATTCCTACGATTCGGTCGGATTTTGACAGTGGTTTGGTCATAATCTGACCGTGGTCCGATTGACACCGGAGTCCGGTCGGATTTCGGTCAGTTAGACGGCGACGACGACGATTGTATGTGAAAGGGAAATGCACAATAACCACACCGCAACGACATCTCAGAATCGCTGATGGAAGGTCAGATTCCTACAATTCGGTCGGATTTTGACAGTGGTTTGGTCAGAATCTGATCGTGGTCCGATCGACATCGGAGTCCGGTCGGATTGCGGTCAGATTTCAATCAAATTGTAGCCGCCAATGACAGGACCACTGGAGACCACAGTTGAAATCCAACTGTGGTCCAATCGGCATCAGAATTCGGTCGGATCTCGGTTGAATTCCAATCGGATTGTGGCTGCTAGTGTCGCGGCCATTGACGACCACAACCATGGTCATTTCCGACCGTAATCTGGTTGAAATTCGATCGCGATTCGACCGACATAGGAGTCCAACTGAATCATGGTTGGATTCCGATCGACCACTAGTGATTTTGAGCTGCGAGGGGTAGAAAGTTACAGCGGAGGAAGCTCTGTGCATTTCTCATTCATTGTGCAATTGCGATAGATCGAACAGTAGAGAAATCGTCGAGCACGAGTCGTGCAGCGGAAGACACTCAACATATCAAATTTGTGTGTGACACATCAGTGCATGCCCGTGCATGATGAGCTCTCCACCGCCTGATCAAATGTGATTGTACAGTAAATGAAAAATGCACAATATTTCTCTCCTATGACTTTAATCAAATTCTTCATTGTCGATTGTCATCCGCATTATAACCCAACCCTTGAACCTGTCGGGGTCATCATTGTCCGACCGATTGAATCGCTATCAGATTGGGCCGGAATCCGACTGAATTACGATCACTAACACTGCGGCCGCTAGTAGTTGCAATTACACAAATTCCATCTATAATCCGATCAGAATCTGACCGCGGTCTGACTAACATTGGAGTCTGACCAGATTACGATTGGATTTGGATTGAATCACGGTAGGATTCTAGCCGAATTACGATCGAAATCGATTGCCATTGTAACCCATTCCAGCCACGATCCAGCTAGAATCCGGCTGTAGTCCAATCGAAATCCGATCGCGGCCCGATCGGACTCTGACTCAACCCGGATCACGAATCTGGTCGGAGTTTGTGTTGGGATCTATTTGATGTACTAGAGGGGATGAATAGTGTTCATCAATTTTCTCGATTGGGTGTTCATCTATAACAATATTAGTGCGCAGTGAAATATACAAAAATAAATAGCACAAAACACATACAAAGCACAACACACATGACAATATGGATTTAATGTGGTTTGGAACCCTAGTTTCTGCTCCACGGTCGAGCTCTAGAGTGATCTCTAGTGATGCACACCACTACTAACAAACTTCTCATTCTTGGCAACACACCAGAGGTGGAGAAACCTCTTACAAGCAAGAGTTTATAAAAAAATATAATAACAAGTGTAAAGAATGAAAATAAAATACACGTTACACAAAAATACTTAAACACTTGATTGCTTGATTGTTAATTGTTTTGGATTGTTCTTGAAGGTCTAGAATGCAACAATACTTTCCCTTCAAAATCGCCCCAAAAATGCTGCAAAAATCCTCCCCAAGATGCTCCTTTTATAACTTGCATCGGGCTAGATTTTCGCTTAGCAGTCGACTTCCAAAAGGCCACAATCGATTGCTCGCCTATCTGCTATCTCACAACGGACTAATCCACGTTGGATTCTGCCTAACATATACTTGAGAAGTTGACTTCCCTTATCAGTAGTCAACTGCCAAGCAGTAATCGACTGCCAAGACATTCTGTGCTCGTATCCATTTAGGTCAGTCGACTGCCATTGTTCAGTCGACTGGTGTAATCCAGCAGTCTACTGTCATAGCACAACTCAAGCAGTTGAGCCTTAGTCGACTACTCGACCAGTCGACTAGGTTATAACTCCAGTCAACTGCCACAAGTTAGCTGAGCTCCCGAGTGTCGTGCACTTGGCCAATCGACTGGTCCAAACCTCAACCATGATGTTTAACCCAAGTATGATCTCCTCATACTTGATCGACCACCCTTGGCCTATACCTAAGTCTTCTAGCCATCTTCATCAGCCTCACGCCCTCGGGGTTCATCCGAGTCCTCCACGACTCGTTCACCATTCGTGCTAGCCTTCAGGTGCTTCCGTCAGCTATGTCATGCCTTGCGGTACCCTTAGCCTAGACCTAAGGCTTCTAGCTATTTCCATCAGCCTCACGCTCTTATGGTTCATTTGAGTCCTCCATGACTCCTTCTACCTTCGCGTTAGCCTTCAGGTGCTTCCATTAGCTATGTCATGCTAACAGAGTCAAGAGGTTGTACCTCCAGGACTTCTTCATTGCCAAGCCTCAATGCTTGAACTTTCATTGCCAAAACTACACACTTGGACTTACATGATCAAGACTACACCCTTGGACTTTTCTTTTCTAAATATTCATATTTGGACTTTCACTACCAAGACTACACACTTGGACTTATGTGATCAAGACTACACCTTTAGACTTTTCCTTTGCTAAGTATCCATACTTGGACTTCTCCATTGTCAAGAATCTAATCTTGGACTTTCCTTGTCAAGTCTCCAAATTTGGACTTCCACTCAAGTCTCATTCGAGCTAGGTCACCCTTAACCTAAGGTCGATTGCTCTAACAATCACCGCCTAGCAATCTCCCCCATATGATCTTGGACATCCCAAACATCCACTTGTCATATGGTTAACATATTGTCAAACCATATTGTCAAATAATGGTCAAACCCATTGTCAAACATCAAAAACCTACTCGAGTCCCACTCCAGTCTGGTTAATCATAACCTGGGTTGATTGCACCAACAATCTCTCCTTTTTTTATGTTTGACAATACGTTTAAGTTAGGTTGTTCCATAAACCCAACTTAACTCTTCTTATGCCAAAGCATAATGAAGGTTTACCTAACTTAAACCCTTACTTCTTCCCCTTTGACATGCATCAAAAAGTCTACCAAGATTTTTGATGTCTCATCTCTAAATGAGATCCTACATTTTCCCCTTTTGTCCAATCATCTTAGATGCCTTTTCTTTTCTTAGTGATACAACCCTTATCACTAGATGAGAGGCAATCCTCATTCTCCCCTCATTTAAAAAAAACATCCATCATCCCTTGATGGACAAACTCCTCCTAAAGGCTTACTCCCCTTGACCATTGCATCAACAATATCCTTAGAGAGTTCCTAAGTATATAGGAAATCTAAATAAACGAAAATAAGGGTAAAGGTTCAAAATTGAACTTTAACCTCCCTTAAAATTTGATACTCCACCCTAACTAACGATCCTAATCATTTTCAATGATAATTTCACCCTTCCAATGCTTGTGTAAGCATTCCATAGGGTTAGGAGAAGTTAGGATACCTTTGGGGTGCTGATAATTAGTTAAACAATCTTTGTTGAGTCAAAATCAGACACAACAGTCAACTGAACCACAACCAGTCGACTGGTTTATGCATTTGTAGAAAATAGGGTTTCAGACTGAATTTTGGAAAATTATAAGTAATTATACATTTTTTAAAAAATTTGAAATTTCATGTGTATAATACTTATGTCAAATATTATAGGTGAAAAATAATTTTATATTAAAATATCTATTATTTTGAAAGATTGATACAAAGTTCAAAAGTATTGAAACCTTTCAATGTTTTGTCTAACTTTGTGTCAATCTTTTCAATGGTGATTGCTATCAAAAGATAGACTTCACTAAGATTTTATAAAATGATTTTGAAATATTTTTAAAATTTTATATTGAATCATGGTCAATGAGCTAGATGTACATGACTTGTACATTAACTTTCCTCATGATTCCTAATATGATTGAATGAGTTCTAAGTTCATATTGATGTACCATTCAAGTACCTTGAACTTAACTCATATTCCTAACATCTCACATATGTCTAAGGTGTATTAATACGTACACATATCTTCCTAAGTTTTTGTGAGATGTGAGTTTTGATTTTCCCTAAACTAAGGGTTCTTGTATTATACCTAGGCATACCCAATTTGATTCCCTTATTTTGGGACTTCAAATCAATGGCATTGTCCTTAATTTCAAATTAATTAGTCAAATGCATGAATGATGATCATGACATAAATTGATTTGCATAATTAGACATATTTTCCAATGATGCATGATATCATAGCATGATATAAAATTAACCTAAATATTATCATGACATTTTAAATAATAATATGAGTGTGATGTTATGACATGATATATAATAAACAAAGCATGACGTATAAATAATTCAAAGGTATAGAGACACCTAAGTCTTAATTCCAATTGTCATTTGTTAGAATTATATCAATTTTGCCATAATAACCAAATCTCCCAAGTGTGTCAAAATCCAAAATGACACACTTTTGACTTATAATCTAGTTGTGTCAATTTTGATCAATTTTTCAACCTTTTTTCTATTGGCACATTCTAAAATTTTTTAGGATTATAATCTAAATTCATTTTCAAGATATCACATTACCTTGAAATTGTCTTAAAGTGTCAACTCTACCATGGTTAGGTTAACTACTCATCTATTTAAGATTGACACACCCTAAACCCATCTAGCATGAAGGGATCATGCTCCTAGGAATCTAATATCTATTATAGATCTTTGGATTTACTATGTACTCACTAGATATAACTTCCCTTAGTAGGTAGTCCTAGAGTTAATGATTCTAGATTTGTCCTTAGATTTAAATTCATAGGATTTATCCCTTAAGCAAAAATACTTATTCTAGCATGCTTTTGATCATGAACAATTGCAAGTGCATTAAAATCATTCTTAGCATGTTTTTTATCCTTATATAAAGTAAGAGCATTATTAAAATATATCTTAGGAATTGTCTTAGCTCTCCCTACATATGAAGCTCCTCTTTTATCCTTCTTAGGGTGACTCCCCCTCGTACATTGACTCATATAATATCCTTTTTTATTACATTTGAAGCACACAATGTGCTCCTTTTTTTTTTATTTACATCAGGTATCAGGTACGATTTCTCTTCCCTACTAGTCCTGATGGCTGACCGGCCTTGCCCCACGGCCTTCAACGAGAGTCCCCATTGGTTAACGAGGGTAAATCAGGATGACGCGTGACCCGACACGTTAGGACCCATGCTGCCCAGAAGGATCGACCACGCTAGGACGAGGGGGCAGCGTGCACCTCCACTCGCCCAGCACGCGTAACCAGGGCGGAATCGACCCCTGGATGCGCAGAGGGGAACTTCGTGCCTTACCAACGCGCCGTCGCCCTAGGGGCTACACAATGTGCTCCTTGCCTTTACGTATCGTGGCTCTGGCTTCCTTGGTCTTCTCCTTCGCCTTTGGTGTTGGTTGAGCCTTCTTGACTCTTTTTGGGCATGTGCTCTTATAATGTCCTACTTCCCTTTACTCAAAACATGTTATGTAATTTTTATTTTTATATGGATGGTAGTAGGGAATTCTTGAGCTTGTTCTTCACTTCTCTCGGATGTGAAAGACTCTTCTTGATCTACCTCTAGTATTGATTGCCTATCCTCCCCCTCAATTCTTGAAGTGGAGGCTTACAAGACTTCTTCTACCTCGGACGTTGAGCACCTCTCAATATTCAATACTTCACACTCTTGAGAGGATGATGAACTTGCTTTTATAGTCTTATCATCATCTCTACTTTGGGTCGGTGAGAAGTTTTCGTGAAATTTTGCCAATTCGTTCCAAAACTCCTTGGCATCCTTATAATCACCTAATCTACACAAGAAATCATTAGGAATTAAATTACTTAGCATTTTGATTACCTTAATATTTATCTTGAATTTCTTGAGTTGTTCCTTAGTCCATTTCTTCACCTTGAGGATTCCTCACTTCTTGCTCCTTGGAAGTTCGAAACCGTCCATTAGGGCATTCCAATATTTGATGTTCATCATGAGGAAGGTCTCTATTCTCGCCTTCCATTGGTCAAATCCTTCAAATCTGTAGACTTCATAAGGAATGAGAGTTTGATGTCGTGTCCTATTCCATCTTGAAACTCCATTTTCTCTTCACCTCTAGCGCTTGTGCTCTCTTGGTGGTCAGTCCTTGAAGAGCGGTCTCACTATACCACTTAATGGTATCTTCCGAGCAAGTCCGACTCTAATACCAATTGTTGGGATCGATTTGATGCGCTAAAGGGAGTGAATAGCATTCGTCAATTTTCTCAATTGCGTGCTTGTCTATAACAATGTTAGTGTGCAGTGGAATATATAAAAATAAATAGCATAAAATATATACAAAGAACAACACACACGACAATATGGATTTAGCATGCTTCAGAACTCTAGTTCCTACTCCATGGTCGAACTCTAGAGTGAACTCTAGTGATGCACACCACCACTAAGAAACTTCTCTTTTTTGGCAACACACCGGCCGTGGAGAAACCTCTTACAAGCAAGAGTTTATACAAAAATATAATAACAAGTGTAAAGAATGAAAATGAAATACACGCTATACGAAAATGCTTGAACACTTGATTGTTTGCTTGTTGATTGTTTTGGATTACTTTTGAAGGTCTAGAATGCAACATCACTTTCCCTTCAAAATCACCCCAAAAATGTTGTAAAAATCCTCCCCGAGTTGCTCCTTTTATAAGCTACATCTAGCTATATTTTCGCCTAGCAGTTGACTTCCAAAAGGCCTAAGTCGATTGCTCACCTATTCGTCGTCTCACAACGGACTAATCCACATTGAATTTCTTCCCAACGTATACTTGAGCAGTTGACTGTCAAGCTAGTAGTCAACTGCCTAGTCAACTACTAGAAATTTTATGCTCTTGTCCACTTAGGTTAGTCAACTGTCCTATATAACAGTTGACTGTCATTGTCCAATCGACTAGTGCAATCCACTAGTCAACTGCAAGAGCACAACATGAGCAGTTGAGCCTCAGTCGACTGGGCCATAATCCCAGTCGACTGCTATGAGTCAGTTGAGCTCCCGAGTGTCGTGCACTCGGTCAGTCGACTGGTCTAAAGTCCCAGTTGATTGATAAACCTTAACTATGAGGTTTAATCCAAGTATGATCGCCTCATACTTGATCAACCACCCTTGGCCTAGACCTAAGCCTTCTAGTCATCTCCATCAGCCTTACACCCTCAGAGTCCGTTCGAGTCCTCCACGACTCGTTCACCCTTTGCACTAGCCTTCAGGTGCTTCCATCGGCTATGTCATACCTTGGGTACCCTTAGCATAGACCTAAGCCTTCTAGACTTCTATCATCCTCACACCCTCAGGGTCCATCTGAGTCCTTCATAACTCCTTCACCCTTCGTGTTAGCCTTCAAGTGCTTACATCGGCTATGTCATGATAATTGAGTCTCCTTTGCTAAGAGGTTGTTGTTGGTGTAGGGGCATCGGATAATCGAACCTAGGTTTTAATAATGACAAAGATTCAAAGTTAAGCTATTTTGTTATCTCATATATGCCAAGTGTGCATGTATTGTATTAGGTTTTGCTAAGGTCAACGACACCAGGAGAATCTCAAAAGGAGAAACCTCGATGGTCAAGTGATCGGAAGATAAGCGATAGGTCAGAAGGACCAAAGGTATGCTTCGGGTGTGGAGTGATGGTACGAACGTGTCCTCCGTATGAGGACAACCTTAGGCGTCGATCCGACTAAGACTTCTAGAGGAAGGTCTAAGTTGAGATCGGATGGTAAAGGACCGTCTTATATATATAGGTCTTGTGATAACTTTGTTTTATGTGCTTTCTATCATATTATCGAGCAATCAGTGTAAATCCTGAGCAGTCAGTGCAATTACCGAGCAATTAGTGTAAATCCCAAGCAGTCAGTGCAATTACCGAGCAATTAGTGTAAATCTCGAGCAGTCAATGCAATTGTCGAGTAGTCAGTGTAAATCCCAAGCAGTCAGTGCAATTGTCGAGCAATCAGTGTAAATCTCGAGCAGTCAGTGCAATTGCCGAGTAGTCAGTGTAAATACTGAGCAGTCTGTCACGATGGAGAAAAAGTCACTTCGAACAGCCGAGTGGTCAGTATAAATCTTGAGCGACCAGTACAAATATCGAGAAGTCAGTATAACTTTTGAGAAGGTAGTTCAAATACCGACTGGGAAAGCTATGCGACTCAGTGCCAGTCGACTGATGTTTAGTCGACTAATGTATGCGAATTAGCCACAACACGAAGTCACGAATTGGATCAGGTAAACTTGCCACTGCGAGAGAAGATAATCTGCCACCTCAAGATAAGATCTATGAGTTTTGGATCTAGATCTGGAATTAGTCCAAGGCACCAGGCTATAAAAAGAGAGCTAAATCACTATTCTGGATATAAATGAATAACTGAAAAGCTGCTCAAAAGTGTTGCATCAAGTCGAAGTTCTCATCTCTGCTCATCAAAGTTGCTACGTCGTCACAACTTCCAATTCAACTTCCTGCAGTTTGTATTATTTTGTTTATTGTTACTTAATATTTAATTGCTAGGAGGAAAGGTAGGATTATTACCTTTTCCTCCACATCACTCTATAATCGATTTGTCTCTTACCTTCAACGAGGAAGAGACTGTTTAGTGCTTTGCCCTTCGACGACGATCTAGGATCGCGGGCTTTGGATTAGCAGCCGGTAGGCTGTGAACCAAGTAAAAATCACTTGTGTCCTTTGTCTTTATTTTTGTGTTTTCGCTGTGCTTATTTTGTGTTTAGAAAAGAAGGTTTCTTTTAAAAGGCTATTCACCCCCCCAGCGTTTTCTCGATCCTATAATTGGTATTAGAGCGGGAGCGCTCAAATTCGGTGCAACCACCGATCGAGCAAGTTTTTTTTCCTTTATATTCTTTGCATAAGTTTTATCTCGCACTACTAATCCAAGACCCAGTCTTGGAATATTTTTGTTGTTTCTATTTCGTGCAGTTGTTGATTTATATGGCTAGTCAAGAGGGATTTAGTACCGTTCGACCTCCGTATCTTTGCGGAGATGACTTCCGTTATTGGAAGGGTTGGATGGAGTGTTTCCTAGAGACTCAAGTCGACATGTGGATCGTCATCCAGAAAGGGTTCGATCTACCAACCGACAAAAAGGGTGAGCTCTTGGAGTGTGATATGTGGACCAATGCAATGAAGAAACAAATTGAAGCGGATGCCAAGGAAACCCAAATTTTGCAATGCGGTATATCAAAAGAGGAGCTCAACCGCGTCAACCCATTCATCAACACTAAAGATTTGTGGGATAAACTTATCGAGTTCAATGAAGGAATCTCCGATACAAAGGTATGTAAAAGGGATTTACTTTTAAATAAATTCTTTAATTTAAAAATGCATAACAATGAGACTACGAGTCAACTTCATGCTCGCATCCAAGACATCCTGAACGACCTCCATTCGATCAGACAGAAGGTGGAGAATCACGATATTATAAGGTACGCACTTAAGGCCTTCCCTAGGACTACATTGTGGGCATCAATGGTTGATGCTTACAAAGTGTCTCGGGATCTTTCTAAGATTAGATTAGATGAACTGTTTTCTGAATTTGAATTACACGAACAGATTAATTCGGCTCTGGTCAAGAAAAGTATAGCTCTGTTTGCAGGGAAAAGGAAAACAAAAGGTAAACCAACTCCCGAAGGTGATGAGTCTGATTCGGATCTAGACGATTAATTGGAAACGGAGATCATCAACCTTGTTTGAAGACTAATCAAGAAAAGAAGGCGTACAAACAAGTTAGCTAAAGAGAAAAATCCCAAAACAAATCAAAAGGTCGAGCAAGACTACAAGTGCTACAAATGCAACAAGAATGGCCATTTCATAGTCGATTGCCCCAAACTAAAGTCAAAATCTACCAAGAAGGCTCTAGAAGAATCATCAGATGAAGAAGAAAGAGAACAAATCAACAACCTTGTTCTCATGACAAGACCCTCTGAATCCGAGCCCGAGTTAGAATCCGAGTGCGAGTCCAACTCCGAGTCCGAGTCAGAGTCCAAGACAAGCCACGAATCTATGTCCATTTTTGAAGGTTCAATAAAGGTATGCTGCTCTACAACTAGAAACTTATATAATGCAATTAAATATTTGAATAAAAAGTTAACTAAGTCTGAGTCTAAGGTCAAGTCTCTTCTTAAGGAAGTTGAAACCCTTAAGAAGACTAATTTAATTTCTTCAACTAGTCACATTCAAGAAGGAACCTCAACTCGAGTCAAGACACTTGAGGAAGAGAATTCCTCCTTGAAAGGACAAGTTCAAGATCTTAAGAAAATGTTGGAAAAATTCATGTTGGGATCTAAAGGTCTCGACCTAATACTTGGGTCTCAACGTGTTGTGTACAACAAGATCGGACTCAGATTTAAAGCAAAAAATAAATCTTTTATTTCACTCGTAAATTGTGATCGTAAACGAGTCCAAGCATGGGTCCCCAAGTCGAGTCTAAAATCACAACTAGCATCAACCAAGTATTGGGTTCCCAAGGATCAAATCCACTATGTGGACAGACCATATCGATTCAATGATCTAGGGGGAGCCAATACTAAAATTGTGTGCTCAATTACTTGATTAATTTAGCTTTGCATGCTTAGTTAATTTTTATTTGCTTAACTTAGAACGGCTAGATAGGACTAATAGTTAATTAGCCTTGATAACATAGTATCAGGATGCAGTGATATGATAGTATGTTAGGGAAATGAAGTCTCGTGTGTCCGAGTTAGATAAGGAGTATCTAGCTTGGTGCATTTGGCTAAGTGGAACTAACTGAAGCTACCTCACTACATTCTAAATAAGTTAGACCAGGATGTAACCCTAAAGTGAATTAAGTGCACAATTTCTTAAGATTGGCTTTGTCTAAGGAAGTGGTTGTTGTTCCAATCAAAGAAGATCTCTGTACCTCGCCACAACCTGGAAGCTATCTTTTGAAAAGTTCACCTAACTAACTTGAGGATAAATCTGAATCTAAACCAAGGTTAATTATTTTTCAAATCATTAAAATTAACTAAGTAAAATTGAAAAATCATCTCACATAACATATAAGGTTAACCTGATTAATCATATAGATTGGGTGAGATGAAAGTTAGAATAAAATTTTCTAAAACTATTTTAAAATTCCAATATCCGATTCAACTACTTTATGTGTAGGATCAATGGATGTTGTACAGTGGGTGCTCCAGACACTTGACCGGAGACCGACTGAAATTTACGAAGTTAAAATTCAAAAATCATGGATCAGTAGCCTTCGGAAATAATGAAAAACTCAAGATCATCGGATTAGGTGATATTGAGCTAAATTCAAATTTAGTTATATGCAAAGTATTGTTAGTCGAAAATTTTGACTTTAATCTTCTAAGTATAAGTCAACTTTGTGATAGTGGATATAAGGTTAAATTTTCTTCAAATGACTGCTTAATTAGAAAAATTGATTGCTTAGAAGTCATACTTAAAGGACTTAGGAAAAATAACATTTATACCATAGACCTGCCAACTTCCTCACTCAAGTGTCTAATGACATAGCAAGAAGAATTGTGGTTGTGGCACAAGAGAATGACCCACATCCATCCAAGACTTATTTCAAAAATAAGTCATAATGGACAAGTTAGAGGTCTACCCAAATTAAGAAATTTAGAAAATAAAGTGTGTGATGCTTTCCAACAAGGAAAACAAACTAAAATTTCACATAAATTAACTAATTCTAATAGAACCAAAAGTGTACTTGAGCTCCTACACTTGGATCTATTTGATTCACATGGAGCCAAGTCACTAAGTGGCAGTCAATACTATTTAGTAATAGTAGATGACTACTCTAGGTTCACTGGGGTTAAGTTTTTAAAACATAAAAGTGAAACAATTGATCAATTTATCAATCTCTGCAAATTATTTGAAAATTAAACGAATTAGAAGCGACCACGGAGGAGATTTTGAAAATTATAGGTTTAACGAATTTTGTATATGAAATGGGTATCACCACGAGTTCTCTTGTCCGAGAACTCCTCAACAAAATGGGTTAGTCAAAAGGAAAAATAGAACCCTACCGGAAGCCACTAGGACAATGTTAAATGAGTATAAATTAAATGATAGATTTTGGGCCGAGGCAATAAATACCGCTAATTATGTTCAAAATAGAATATTAATAACTAAACGTCATAATAAAACTCCTTATAATTATATTAAAACAAAATACCAAATATTAAATATTTTTGGATTTTTGGATGTAAAGTACATATATTAAATACCAAAGATGTTTTAGGAAAATTTACTTCAAAATCAGTGGATGGTGTATTTTGTAGGTTATTCGACTACTAGTAAAGCCTATAGGATATATAATTCAAATAAATTAAAAATTAAAGAAACTATTAATGTAGTATTTAATCAGGATAATAATCCTCCTAAACCTAAAACAACAATCGACTTAACTAATGAAAGCCTAGATGATGAAGATAGAATTGAAGCCAACCAACAAGATAAATCTAACACTAACCCTAATACAAGAACATCTAGAGTTAGATCTGACCATCCAATAGACCAAGTTTTGGGTGATCCTACTCAAGGCATTAGGACTCGAGCATCTTATAGAAATTTAAGTCAGTCTCACTCATATCCAAGATTGAACCTAAATCTATAGATCAAGCTCTTCTTGATCCCGACTGAATCATTGCGATGCAAGAAGAGTTAGCTCAATTCACAAGAAACTAAGTTTGGGACTTAGTACTAGCATCTAAGGACAAAAATATTATAGGAACTAAGTGGGTATTTCGGAATAAGCTTGATGGCAAGGGTGAGATTGTTAGGAATAAAGAAAGATTAGTTGCTAAAGGGTTCAATCAAATAGAGGGATTAGACTATGATGAAACTTATGCACCAGTAGCCAAACTTGAGCTTATTCAAATGTTGTTAGCATATGTCGCACATAAAGGATTTAAATTATTTCAAGTGGATGTTAAGTCGGCATTTCTAAATGGTTTTATTAAGGAAGAAATATACGTAACCCAACCTTCAGGATTTGAAGATATAACTCAACCAGATCATGTGTTTAAATTTAGAAAAGCTTTATACGGACTAAAACAAGCACCTAGGGCATGATATGAAAGATTAACAACCTACCTAATATCAAAAGGGTTTAAACAAGATTTAGTCGATCCTACATTATTTGTAAAAGCCTTCACAAAAGAAATTTTTATAGCTCAAATTTATGTAGATGATATTATTTTTGGTTCAACAAATAGTACATTTTTAAATGAATTTGTATCATTAATGGAGAATGAATTCGAAATGAGTTTAGTAAGCGAACTCAATTTTTTCTTAGGATTACAAATAAAACAAACAAAAGAGGGAACTTATTTGTATCAAAATAAATATGCTAGGGAATTAATTAAAAAACTTGGCATGGAAAATGATAAGGAAATTAGTACACCTATAGCAACTAATGTAAAAATTGATAATGACTTAAAAGGAAAATCAGTAGATTTAAAATATTATAGGAGTGCAATAGGTAGTCTTTTGTACTTAATCGCAAGCTGACCTAATATACTTTTTGCCGTAGGTATATGTGCAAGATTTCAATCTTGTGCTAAAGAATCGAACTTAACAATAGTTAAAAGAATTCTTAGATACATTAAGGAAACATTAAATGTAGGAATATGGTACCCTAGAACTAATAACTTTGAGCTAATTTGATACTCTGACTCAAATTATGCCGATTGTAAACTCGATAGGAAAAGTGCTAGTGGCAGCTACCAACTTCTAGGACAAAACCTAGTCAGTTTGTCTAGTAGAAAATAACATTGTATTGCATTATCTACTACCGAAGCTGAGTACATAGCAATGGGTGAGTGTGTAGCTCAACTTCTATGGATGAAACACACTCTAAATGATCTACAACTAAACTTTAAGGATACTAGAGTTATGATAGACAACATTAGCTCAATCAACCTAACTAAAAATCCAATACAACATTCAAGAACTTAACACATAGAAATTAAACATCATTTTGTTAGGGAACATGTAACAAATGGTGAAATAAAATTGGATTATATAGAATCTAAATCAAACTTAGATGACATTTTTACTAAACCATTACCTGAAGCAGAGTTCAGTTCACTTAGACAAAAACTAGGTATGTGCTTAGTAGAGTAGTAATTTTTTTACTACTTATCTATCAATTTTCACTTATGCTACATGGAGCTAGCATAGGACTTACCTTAGAATGCATGAGCCTATAGTTTTAAGGAGTTAACACATCTCACAACACATAGAGTTAATGTGATTGTGTATTGAGCCACGTAGATGGGTGTGAGATGTTAAGACATTACTCTTGATTCTAGATGTAGAACAAGTGCATTAACATAAATTATAGAGTATAATTTTTCAAAATAATCAACTCTAATCAAGACTTATTGATTATCTAATATTAATTGAGTCAGAACAGAGTTGAACATTCTTATAAGGACAATTTATTAGATGAGTTATGTTGAAAATATTATTTTATAAAAAGGGCACATGCTTGGATTCATAAAAACTTATAATTATGTCTTTTATCTTTTAAACTTATAATTTGAATTTGCGCAAGAGTTTCTTTCTTTATATATGTTCGAACATTAATCTTAGAAAGGCACCCCATGGAGTTATTTTTGACATATGGCAAAGGGGGAGAGAGAGGTTAAAAGTTAAGAGGTTAAAAGGTTAAACTTTTTCAAAAAGCAGTTGTTTCTCAAAACTAAAAGTAGTTGTTTTTCAAAACTCACCTAGAATTAAGGGGGAGATTACTAATTTTCTCTTAACTTTGAATTGATTTGTCATAGATCAAAAAGGGGGAGATTGTTGGTGCAGGGGCACCAGATAATCGAACCTAAGTTTTGATAATGGCAAAGATTCAAAGTTAAACTATTTTATTATCTCATATATGCTAAGTGTGCAGGTATTGTATTAGGCTTTGCTAAGGTCAACGACACCAGGAGAATCTTGGAAGGAGAAACCTCGATGGTCAAGTTATCGGAAGCTAAGCGACATGTCAGAAGGACCAAAGGTAAGCTTCGGGTGTGGAGTGATGGTAAGGGTGTGTCCTCTGTACGGGAACAATCTTAGGCGTCGATCCGACTAAGACTTCCGGAGGAAGGTCTAAGTTGATATCAGACGATAAAGGACCATCTTATATATATAGGTCTTGTGATAACTTTGTTTTATGTGCTTTCTATCATATTGTCGAGCAATCAATGTAAATCTCGAGCAGTCAGTGCAATTGCCGAGCAATCAGTGTAAATCCCAGGCAGGCAGTGCAATTGCCGAACAATCAGTGTAAATCCTGAGCAGTCAGTGTAAATACTGAGAAGTCTATCGTGATGGAGAAAAATTCACTTCGAACAACCGAGCAGTTAGTATAAATCCTGAGCGACCGGTATAAATATCGAGCAATCAGTACAATTTTTGAGCAGGCAGTTCAAATACCGACTGAGAAAGTTGTGCAACTCAGTGTCAGTCGATTGATGTTCAACTGACTAATGTCTGTGAATCATCCAAAACACGAAGTCTCGAATTGGATCAGTTAAACTTGCCACCTCAAGAGAAGATAAGTTGCCACCTCAAGAAGTTCTCAAAAGTCCAAGGCACCAGGCTATAAAAAGAGCGCTAAATCACTATTCTGGATATAACAGAATAACTGAAAAGTTGCTCAAAAGTGTTGCATAAAGTCGAAGTTCTCATCTCTGCTCTCTCATCAATGTTGCTACATCGTCACAGCTTCCAACTTCAACTTCCGGCAGTTGGTATTATTTTGCTTATTGTTACTTAATCTTTAATTACTAGGAGGAAAGGTAGGATTGTTACCTTGTCCTCCATATCACTCTATAATCAGTTTGTCTCTTACCTCTAACGAGGAAGAGAATGTTTAGTGCTTTGCCCTTTGACGGCGATCTAGGGTCGCAGGCCTTAGATTAACAATCGGTAGGCTGTGAACCAAGTACAAATCACTTACATCCTTTGTCTTTATTTTTGTGTTTCCGCTATGCTTATTTTGTGCTTAGAAAAGAAGTTTTTTTTTACGCTATTCACCCTCCTCTAGCATTTTCTCGATCCTATAGTTGCGTCTCCGAGACTTCTCCATTGCCAAGCCTCAATACTTGGACTTTCTCCGCCAAGACTGCACACTTGGACTTACATGACCAAGACTACATCCTTGGACTTTCCTTTTCCAAATATCCATATTTGGACTTTCAACGCCAAGACTACACACTTAGACTTACATGGCCAATACTACACCCTTGGACTTTTCCTTTGCCAAGTATCCATACTTGGACTTCTACATTACCAAGAATCCAATCTTAAACTTTCTTTGTCAAGTCTCCAAACTTGGACTTTCACTCGAGTCTCACTCAAACTAGGTAGCCTTTGACCTGAGGCCGATTACTCCAACAATTGCCTCCTAACAATCTCTCCCATATGACCTTGGATATCTCAAACATCTACTTGGTCAAATAATATTGTCAAACAATAGTTATATCTATTGTCAAACATCAAAACCCTACTCGATACCCACTCGAGTCTAGTTAATCGTGACCTGGGTCGATCGTACCAATAATTTGGCCATGTTCCGGTTGAAATCTGGCCGTTGTACTATCGGAATCCGACCGTAGTCTGGTCGGAATTCAATCGATTTGCGACTACTAGCACAACAATCACAATTATGGTCAATTCTAACTGCGATTCGGTCTGAATCCAGTCATGATTAGGCTTGACTTCGGTGTAGGCTAGACTGTGATTGGATTTTGATTAGACTCCAGTGTCAATTTGATCGTAGTCAAAATCCAATCGCTCGTCGGCGATGTCGAGCGACAACTTCCTCTAACGAGTGAAACACTATGCATTCTCCATAACTGTGCATGCTTGGGTGCTCACAGTCGCGCAATGCGCATCGCACAACATAAGAATTTCGTGTGTGTGATATATATATTGTTGGGGATCGTATGACTGCTAGAGGGGGGTGAATAGCATATCGTTGACGTAGATGGAATTCGATCACGTGCTAGCTACAATTGTTAGTGTACGTAGCAGAATATATAATAGTAGAAAGAAAAACACACTATAAGCACACAATACACAAGATATACGCAGTTCGGAACCTTAGGGTTCCTACTCCACTAGGTGAGCAGTGATGCACACACCACTAATAAATCTCCTTTTCGGAGACAAACTGGAGGTGGAGAAACCTCATACAAATGATTACAAAAGTAATACAATGAAATACAAGCAAATACAAAGACAATAATGAAATACAAGTAAAGAAAATTTTACAATAATTACTTTGAATGCTTGCTTGTTTGATTGCTTGAGCTGTACTTGAAGATCCTGACTTGCACCAGCAAATCACCTTAAATCGCCCAAGAAATTGCTATGGAAATCCTCCCCATCGAGCTCCTTTTATGCCTTCACGCGAATTGGATTTTCGCTTGACAGTCGACTGTCAACAGTGTCGTTGTCTCACAATGGACTTGATCCACGTTAACATTCAATCCAATGGGATACATCGGGCAAGCATCGCCATTTCAAAGAATAATGGTCAAGCCGCAGAGCTGGCTCATTGCTCACCGGATATCAAGCATTCTATGCTCGCAACCAAAATTCCGCAGAGAGTCAACGCCTCCAAGCGATCGACTTATCATATCGATCGCCCAATGCTAGCAGTCGACTACCAAGGCCACTTGTCGCAATCGAATGTCAGTCGACTCACGACAGTCGACTGGTCATAATCCCAATCGATTGCTCAGTGTCGACTCGGTTGCCATGTGTCAAAACACGACCAGTCGACTGGTCCATAACTCTAGTCGACTGCTACACCTCAACCATGAGGTTTATCCTAAGTATGATGCCCTCATACTTGCTAGACTACTCTTAGCCTAGACCTAAGCCTTCTAGCCACCTCCATCATCCTCACACCTATCGGATCCCTCTAAGTCATCCATGACTTGTTCATCCATACGCTAGCCTTTAAGTGCTTCCATCGACTATTGTCATGCTAAGCTGGTCTACACCGCCAAGGCACATTTGGGCTTATGCTGTCAAGACACACGCTTGGACTTTACGCCATCAACCATTAGACTTATGCTGCCAAGACTCTACCCTTGGACTTTACACTGCCAATATCAACCCTTGGACTTCCCAATTGTTAAGTACCCATGACTTAGACTTTCACCGCCAAGACTACATACTTAGACTTATGTGGCCAAGACTGCACCCTTGGACTTTCCAATTGACTTGGACTTATGTGGCCAAGACTACACCCTTGTGTTGGTGCTTATAAGCTCCACATATCTCCACAATGGTATGATATTGTCCACTTTGGGTCTAAGCCCTCATGGTTTTATTTTTGGGCTTTACCCAAAAGGCCTCACACCAATGGAGATATCTTTTTTCTTATAAGCACATGATCTTTTCCATGTCTTACCAATGTGGGACTTTGATTGTATTCCCCATACTCCCAACAATCCCCCCCTCAAACGAAGGACCACATTGGGCCCCCCCTCAAGCCTATCCCTCCTCGAAGGATTTTCTCTGCTTGATGTCCGATCTTCAACCCACCAGGACTTCCTGCCAGTTGTTCGGTCCCCCCGACCCAACTAGACTTCCTTCCTGATGTCTGGTTCTCTTGATCCGGACGTGGGAGCTCAACTTCCTTCGTTCGAAGTTCATGGCTTGACATGGACCATGGCTCTGATACCAATTGTTGGTGCTTATAAGCTCCACATATCTCCACAATGGTATGATATTGTCCACTTTGGGTCTAAGCCCTCATGGTTTTATTTTTGGGCTTTACCCAAAAGGCCTCACACCAATGGAGATATCTTTTTTCTTATAAGCACATGATCTTTTCCATGTCTTACCAATGTGGGACTTTGATTGTATTCCCCATACTCCCAACACCTTGGACTTTCCTTGCCAACCCATGTTGGATTTTCCAATTTCCAAGATTCATGCTTGGACTTTTCATTGCCAAGTACCCAAGACTTGGACTTTCTCATTACCAAGACCCATGCTTGGATTTTCCATGTCAACTCTCCCACTTGGACTTCTCCATCATATGGTCAACCCCATGTCAACCATATAGTCAACCCATTGTCAAACAATGGTCAACTCATCGTCAAACATCAAAATACTACTCGAGTCAAACTCGAGTCTGGTCAATCGTAACCTGGGCCAATTGCACTAACAATCTCTTCCTTTTTTATGTTTGATAAAAACCAAACACCTTTGATTTAGAATACTAACTCAAGTCATCAACTCTCATACTTTGGATACTTCTCCATCCAAATTCTCCCCCTTTTTGACTTACATCAAAAAGACTCTCTCCAAGGGTATCAATGTCTCATATCCCAATGAGATCTTACAATCTCCCCTTGGTTCAAAAACATCTAGGATGTCTTCACTTTTCCTCGTGATAAGTCTCATATCACTAAATGAGATGTCATCCTCATTCTCCAAATTTTCTAAATTCTCCCCCTTATGAGGAAGAACACATCCATCATCCCATGATGGATAATCTCCCCCTAAAGGCTTGCTCCCCCTTAACCATTGCACCAACAATGTCCTTGGAGAATCACTAAGTCTATAGGAACACTAAACCATCAAAATTAAGGGAAAAAGTTCAAACTTGAACTTTTACACCCCTTAAAATTGATACACACCCTAAACAACTCTCCTAATCCATATCTAATGGATTTTCACCCTTTCAATATTTTCCAAAGCATATCATAGGACTAGGAGTAGTTAGGGTAGCCTGACATAGCTGAAACATGAGCTAAACATCCTTGTTTACTCGAAATCAGTACTGGCGATCGACTTTGTCAGTCAACAGTTGACTTCCCTTGACGCCAGTTGACTGCCATCCATGACAGTCGACTAATTTCTATAAGTATAGAAATCAGGTTCAGAAACTGAAATTCAAAAATACATAAGTAATTATATGTAATTTGAAAAATAGTGAAACATCATTTGTATAATACTTATAACAATCATAATGTGTGAAAAATATTTGAAAAATAAAATACCCATTAAATATTGAGATTGATACAAAATTCAAAACCATTGATAACTTTAATATTTTTGACCTATTTTGTATCAACTTCTTCAATGGTGACTTCTATCAAAAGATAGACTACACTATGGTTTTTTCAAAATGATTTTAAAACCTTAATTTCAATTATGGTCTATGGGCTAAGTATACATGACTTGTACACTAGCTTTTCTTATGATTTGTCTATGATATAAGATGAGTTTGAGTTCATCTAGATGTAAGAACTATGCACCTTGAACTTAACTTATTTTCTAGCATCTCACATGTGTCTAGGGTGTATCAATACACACACATGTCAATGTGATGTGAGATGTGAGTTATGTTCATCCTAAATTAAGGTCTCATGCATTTTTCTAAGGCAACACTATTTGATTCCCTTATACATGGGTCTTCAAATCATGTCATGTCCTTAAATCAATTTTATTAATGCATGAATGATGATTATGACATATAAAGATAACATAATTGAAAATATGTGTTAATAATCATCATGTCATGACATTAAATATAAACCTAAATATACATGACATAAAAACTTAAACCTAAGCATTATCATGGTATATAAAATGATAAAATAAAATATGATGTCATGACATAACATATGTCAAACAAATCATGGCACATAAGAAGTAAAGGTATAAAAATATTTAAATTTTAGCATTAGTTGTCATTTGTTGGGATTAAGTTCATTTTGTCATATTACTACTTATCTCCCAAGTGTGCCAAAAATCTAAAATGTCACACTATGACCTCTAAACTTAATTGTGCCAATTTTAATCAATTTTTCATAGTTCTCAAATTCAATTGGCACATCTTAAAATCTTTTAGGATATAAATCCAACCTCATTTCCAAGGTATCACATGACCTAGAAAATGTCCTAAAGTGTTAACTCTACCATAGTTAGGTTAACTACCTATCCACTTAGGGTTGACACACCCTAACCCATTTAGCGTGAGGGAATCACGCTCCTAGAAATCCAATACCTATTGAAGCTCCTTGGGTTTATAAGGTATTCGCTAGAGATAACTTCCCTATATACCTTCCTAATGATCCTTTTTGGCTTGAAAGCCTTTGTCAATTGGGTCATGTCTTGGTCAACTCTAGGGATAACTTACCTTATGACCTTCTTAGTGGTCTTTCTAGGTTTCATGAAAACCTTGGCCACTAGACATTTACCTTGGTTAACCTTAGGGATGACTTCCCTATTAACCTTGATTTTCCTAGACGTATGAATGGTTCTATAATAGAATGGAACATAGTGATAGTCTTCTTGGGCTTAGGTTTGTGACCCAAACCTTTCTTGCCCTTAGGTGGACCTTGCTTCCTAGACCCTAGGTTTTGACTCATTGATCCTAAATTTGGACTATTTCACCCTTGCATTTGATTTTGCATCTTTCTAAGGGTCTTTTTTAATTTCTCAAGTCTTGACCTCAAAGCTTGGTTTTCCAACTCTAATTGCTCAATCTTAGTGGGCCCATTATTTCTTTGAGTATTTTTGTTCTTCCTAAGCATATGTCTATGGTTCTTAGGATCAATGCCTAGGTGATTCTCTACCTTTCTAATAGACTCCCTAGGTAGAATGGGTCTAGAGTTGTTGTTTCTAGATTTGTCCTTAGATAAGGTAGGTCTAGTATGATCCTTAGACCTAAAATTACAACCCTTAGCACATAAACAATAGAATTTATTGTTTCTAGCATGCTTTTCATGAACAATAGTAAGATTACTCCTAGCATGCTTATTTTTATCATAAAAACTAGTAGGTGCATAACTAAAATATACTTTAGGGTTTGCTTTAGAGACTCCCCCTACATGTGATGCTCCTTATTGGACCTTCTTGGACCTTCTTCCTTCCCTTAGGGCATTGACTCCTATAATGTCCCTTTTGATTGCACTTGAAGCAAATTACATGCTCCTTGCTTTTCTTAGTGGGGACACCGACATCCTTAACCTTTGGCGTTGGTTGAGCCTTCTTGACCTTCTTAGGGTACTTGCTCTTATAGTGCCCATATTCCCTACACTCAAAATATACAATATGATTTTTATTATTAATTAAAGTTCTTGAGTTACCTAGAGTGGTGGTAGGAAGAATTTGGTCCAATTCTTCATGGCTCTCAGAGGTAGATGCTTCTTCTTGTTGCTCCAGTATTGAAGATGGCCTAATCTCCTCCCTCTCAATCATAGAGGTGGAGGCTTCCTCCAATTCTTCCATTTCTTCTTCCTCCACGGATGTCGAACACCTCTCGACCTCCGAATCCTCACTTTCTTGTGAGGATGAGCTTTCTTCCTCCTCCTTTGATTCTTCCTTATTCCCTTGGACCGATTGGGGCTTCTCATGAAATTTTGCCAATTTGCTCCAAAGCTCCTTGGCATCCTTATATTCACTTAACTACACAAAATATCATTAGGAATTAAATCAACCAAGAATTTTATTACCTTCTTATTTTTCTTGAATTCTTGGAGTTGTTCCTCGGTCCACTTCTTCATCTTGAGGAATCCTCCCTTTGGCCCTCTTGGATATTTGAATCCTTCCATCAAGATGTCCCAATCTTCGAAGTCCTTCATCATTATGAATTTTCAATCCTTGTCTTCAATTTATTGAAGGCTTCTCGTCCATAGAGGGTGTATGGAATTGCCGTGTTGATGTCTCATCTCAATTTTTCTTCAAACTCCATCTTCTTTCCTCTAGCATTCTCCCTTAGTTGTTAAATCTTGAAGAGCGACCTCATTCTGATACCACTTATTGGGGATCGTATGACCGCTAGAGGGGGGGTGAATAACGTCTCGTTGACATAGATGGAATTCAATCACGTTCTTGCTACAATTGATAGTGTACGCAGCGGAATATATAATAGTAGGAAAAAAACACACTACAAGCACACAATACAAAAGATATACGTGGTTCGGAATCTTAGGGTTCCTACTCCACGGGGCAAGCTCAACGAGCTCTAGTGATGCACACACCACTAATAAATCTTCTTCTCAATGACACACCAGAGGTGGAGAAACCTCGTACAAATGATTACAAAAATAATACAATGAAAAACAAGCAAAAACAAACACAATAATGAAATACAAGTAAAAAAAACTTTACAATAATTATTTTGAATGCTTGCTTGTTTGATTGCTTGAGCTGCACTTGAAGACCCTAACTTACACCAGCAAATCGCCTCAAATCGCCCAACAAATCACTGTGGAAATCCTCCCTGTCGAGCTCCTTTTATGCTTCCGCGTGATTTGGATTTTTGTCTGGCAGTCAACTGCCAACAGTATCGTTATCTCACTACGGACTTGATTCACGTTGGCATTCAAGCCAATGGATACACTTGTAGTCGACTATCATTTCCAACAGTCGACTGCTCAAGCTCATAGCTGACTGCTCAGTTGGCTACCGAGCATTCTGTGCTCATGACCAAAACTAGCAGCAGTCAACTATCCTCCATGACAATCGACTGATCATGTCCAGTCGACTGCCTAATGCTAGCAATCGACTACCAAGGCCACTTGCTGTAGTTGAACGCCAGTCGACTTACGACAGTCGAATGGTTATAATCCCAGTCGACTGCTTAGTGTCGACTCGGCTACCAAGTGTCAAAACACTTGACCAGTCGACTAGTCCATAACCCCAGTCAACTGCTACACCTCAACCATGAGGTTTGCCTCAAGTATGATGCCCTCATACTTGCTAGACCACCCTTAGCCTAGACCTAAGCCTTGTAGCCACCTCTATCAGCCTCATGCCTATCGGATCTCTCCAAGTCATCCATGACTTGTTCATCCATACGCTAGCCTTCAAGTGCTTCCATCGGATAATGTCATGCTAAGCTGGTCTACACCGCCAAGGCACATTTGAGCTTACGCTGCCAAGACACACGCTTAGACTTTACGCTGCCAACCATTGGACTTATGCTGCCAAGACTTCACCCTTGGACTTTACGCCGCCAATATCAACCCTTGGACTTCCCAATTGCCAAGTACCCATGACTTGGACTTTCACCGCCAAGACTGCACACTTGGACTTACGTGGCCAAGACTACACCCTTGGACTTTCCAATTGACTTAGACTTTCACCGCCAAGACTATACACTTGGACTTACGTGGCCAAGACTATACCCTTGGACTTTCCTTGTCAACCCATATTGGACTTTCTAATTGCCAAGACTCATTCTTGGACTTTCTAATCCTATGGCCAAGACCCATGCTTGGACTTTCCATGCCAAGTGTCCCACTTGGATTTCTCCATCATATGGTCAACCCCATGTCAACCATATAGTCAACCCATTATCAAACAATGGTCAACTCATCGTCAAACATCAAAATACTACTCGAGTCTAGTCAATCATGATCTGGGTCGATTGCACCAATATATATATATATTGGTGCCACCAGCATCGCAGTCGTTGGCGGTCGTAATTTGATCGGATTCAGACCAGAATCTGATCGTAGTTCGGTCAGTCCGAGGACGACGACGACCCTGATGGGTTTAGAGGTTAGGCTATAGTATTCATCAGAGAAGAAGACAAACGATGAAGGTACTGTGCAATATTCATCAGAGAGAGAGAGAGAGAGAGAGAGAGAGAGAGAGTATATCGTGCTTTTTCTTCGTTGCAAGCTTGTCAGTGCCATTGATGTTCGATCGGATTTTGGTTGTGGTTCAGGAAGAGGGATGCCAAAGATGATTCGGACGGGTTTAGAGGCTGGTCTTAGTGCAGATGGCGATCGACGATGAAAAATTTGGCTGGAGTCGCAGGAGAGAAACACTGCGCATTCATCCGTGCACACATTTATTATCCACCGCCCAATCCTCTAAGGTTTAAAGATTGAGCTATAGTACGCAAGCGATTGGACGATGGATAATGAAGGTATACAAGGGTGTTGCAGATGAATTGGATAGGATAATATTTCTATATATATCGTGTGCACTCCGTGTGCACCCGTGAATGTAAAGGTGTTTTCAATGAGCGTCGTTGCTCTGATGGCGACAACGGCGACCCCGATGGATTTAGGGTATTAACTATGATGCTCATCGGAACAACGACGCACGTCAAAAATACCTTTACATTCACGGGTGTACATGGAGTGCACACGATAGGTGCACACTATATCAAAACTCTATATAGAAATGTTATCGTGTGCACCTATTGTATGCACCCGTGAATGTAATTGTGTTTTCGACAAGCATCGTTGCTTCGATAGTGACAGTAGCAACCCCAATGGGTTTAGGGGATTGACTATAACACTCATCAGAACAACGATAAGTGTCAAAAATACCTTTGCATTTACGGATGCACACGAAGTGCACACCATATCAAAACACACACTCTCTCTCTATATAAAAGAAGTTATTATGCTTGATTTCATTAGACAAATGGATCTAAGGTACTTTCGTATCATCACACGATCCAAAAGAAATCTCATTATTTCTCCTATCATTACTTAATCCCAAAAAATAAAAAAAATCCCACATTCACATCACCATTAGATGGAAAACTGAGGCACAGTGCTTTCCTTTCTTCTCATAATCCAAATGAAGTCATGTGGTTGCCCTTTCTTTGGACAAAAGGTTGAAATCAATCAATCTAGTGATCCTTATCAATTCGTCCTTAGATCATTATAAGAAAAATAAATTACAAAAATATTTGATCAAAAGTCAATTGATAAATCATATAGAGAATCATCACTCTGCAAAATGTGCTTGACTCTTTTTGTGATGACACTATGTAACATGTTTTCGTTTCATCATTTAACCAAGCCTTAGTCTCTGCATCCTTATCGGATGAAGACTCGATGTAAGCTATTCTTTTCACTATAAAAATATAAGGATTTTGCGATGAAGTTTGCAAAATTCATTGCAAAATTATTTTGCAACGAAATTAATTTCGTTGCAAATAAGTCACAAAATTTTGCAATGAAAAAAAATAAATTCGTTGTAATTTTTGCAACGAAAAGTTATTTTCTGTTAGACTCTCCGAGCCACAAAAACTGCTTTTTGCATTGTGGATACCTCAGAAGCCGACACGGATCCGTGCGAAGATAAATAAAAATTCATGTACATATTTATCTACACTAGATCTACCTTACATCTACATGGGAAGAGTGTTACCCTTGTAGCGATGCCCTTCGCTTATCCCGCTCATCCAAAAGATTGTCGAATCTCATAGAGTGTCAAGTGTACACTCCTCTATACGTATCCACGCGGACAAAAGGGTGGAGAGAACCACTTAGAGTGTGCTAGAACTCTTGGGAGGTTTCGGCCATGGAGGAGAGGGAGAGAAGAAGATAGGAGAGGAAGAAGATGAATTCAATTCACACTTATCTTTTTTGTCAGCCACATTAAGGAGGGTTAAAACCATCCATGTAATACCAAGAGTCATGGCTCTTGGTCTTCCTCATGAGGTGGCACAACATGATGTGTCCATGATGATGTGGAACATCATCATTGGTCAGCCCTATGCCAAGTCACCATGAAGTGACATTTGGTCAAGTCAAACTTGACCCTCCATCTTCCCTCTCAAGTCAAGTCAAACTTGACCTCTTATCTCCCATGGTTGATCAAATCCAACCTTTGATTCAAGTCAATTTGATTTAATGAATCTCTATTCATTAGTTTAAATTGACTCAATGAATCAAATCTAAATTAGACTCATTCAACACTTGAATCAAATTGAGTCCAACTCAATTAGTCTAATTTGGATTACTCTTAATTCAATTTGGTTCATCACATGGACCTAATTTTCTTGGACCATCATATGAACCTAATCTCCATATAATTGTCCTTTGTGTGTGACCCTAGAGGATCTTGTAACATTGGCAATGCTCCTAAACTGATTTAGAAACATAAGCAATGTGCGGTATCTAGCAACACATCATTGCTACCCAAGTTACAAGAATGTTTAGATCCAACATCACCTTTGTGACTACTAATTATGACTCTCACAATATGTGACAATGTTCGTCTATCCTTGACATCTAGATTGAACAATTGTGGCATAGACCATGTCATCCTCTGTACAATCTATATCTTGAACTCCAAGTAGACTCACTCTAATCAAATGAGCTCAATATCTCATATTGACTCATTTGGGCATGGTCATGCACTTAGTGGTCTCACTCTATCAAGAATCATGATATCACTCTCTTCATATAAAAGGGATAGATCTCATCTACATCACTCACATCCCTCCACATAATTTGTTACATACCCAGTAATCGCCTTTATAGTCCACACATTTACAGGTGACGTTTGACGAAACCAAAGTATGCAACTCCTTATGTAGGGAACCATGGTGACTTCAGGTCCAAGGACTAATAGTCATACTAATAGTCACATGAGAAAGTATATGACACTCATATAACGATCCATGATACTTTCTCATGGCAGGTCATTCAGTATACATTCTTCAATGCATACCCATGTGTCAACTTGATATCTCATATCCATGACTTGTGAGATCAAGTCATCGAGTTGACCTACATGCTAGTCTGTTTGCATTAACATTGTCCCTGAATATTAATATTTGATTAGGAATGATTAAGAGTAGTATTCTCTATATCATCTCATTATCGATTCAATTAATCGATTGATATAGATAAGAACCTTCTACTCAAGGACGCTATTATACTTAGTTATTTGACCCCAATATAAGTAAGTATAATAACCATAAAGAAATGCCTTTATAAATATATATAGGAGTATGATACAATAAGTCCATACAACAATCATCACATGATCGACTCTAAGACTTTCACTAACAATCTCCCACTAGCACTAGTGTCAATCAGTGTAGTATCTAATACCTAATGACCTAGTGTGACCATCATACTTTTTCTGTGCCAAAGCCTTGGTCAAGGGATCTGCGACGTTAGCCTCTGTGGGTACTATGCAAATCTTCACATCTCCTCTATCGATAATATCTCGAATGAGATAGAAGCATCGTAGTATGTGTTTGGTCCGCTAGTGTGAACGAGATTCCTTAGCCTGCACAATCGCTCCATTGTTGTTACAATAGAGCTCTATGGGATCTGCTATGCTAGGAACCACCCCAAGCTCAGTAATGAACTTGCGGATCCAAACTGCCTCCTTTGCTGCCTCTGATACAGCAATATACTCGGCCTCTATTGTAGAATCAACAACTGTGTCCTGCTTTGAACTCTTCCAGCTCACAACGCCACCATTCAAGCAAAACATGAACCCTAACTGCGATCTATAATCATCCTTATCAGTTTGGAAGCTGACATCACTGTAACCCTTTACAATTAGTTCTCCATCGCCTCCAAATATCAAGAAATATTCTTTAGTCCTTCTCAAGTACTTAAGAATATTCTTGACCGCTATCTAGTGATGCTCACCTGGATCTAACTAGTATCTGCTCGTCATGCTCAAAGTATACGAGACATCAAGACGAGTACATAGCATGACGTACATGATAGATCCTATGGAAGATACATAAGGGATCTTATCCATGCGGTCTCTCTCCTCTTTAGAAGAGGGACTTTGAGTCTTCAAAAGACTCACACCATGTGACATCTGTAGAAAACCCTTCTTGGAATTCTTCATGGCAAACCGTAGTAATACCGTGTTAATATATGTACTCTAAATTAGGCCAAGCAATCTCTTAGATCTATCTCTATAGATCTTGATGCCTAGAATATAAGCTGCTTCACCTAAGTCCTTCATTGAGAAACAATTCCCCAGCCAAGTCTTCATAGACTGTAGCAAAGGAATGTCATTCCCAATGAGTAGTATGTCATCCACATACAATATAAGGAAGACAACTGTGTTCCCATTAACCCTCTTGTAAATACAGGGTTCATCTTCATTCTTGATGAAACCAAACTATTTGATCGCATCATCGAATCGAAGATTCCAGCTCCGAGAAGCTTGTTTTAGCCCATAAATGGACTTTTGTAGCTTTCATACTTTGCCAGTATATTGTGGATCTACAAAACCCTCAGGTTGTGTCATGTACACATCCTCGAGAAAGTTTCCATTCAAAAATGCGGTTTTGACATCCATTTGTCAGATCTCATAATCATGATACGCTGCAATAGTAAGCATGATCCGAATGGACTTAAACATCGCAACTGGAGAAAAGGTTTCATCATAGTCAATATCATGAATTTGCTTGAAACCTTTAGCTACCAATCAGCCCTCCATGTCAGTCTTTCTCTTAAAGATCCACTTACATCCAATGGGTTTGACACCTTCAGGTGGATCAACCAAAGTCCATACTTGGTTAGTGTACATGGATTCCATCTCGGATCTCATGGCCTCTAGCCATTTCTCAGAATCTGGGCTCATCACAGCTTCCTGATAGAAGGTAGGCTCATTCTCAATGAGCATAATGTCATTATGGTTAGACAAGAGAAATGAGTATCTCTCAGGCTGACGACGTACCCTATCAGACCTGCGAAGAGGTAGGTATACATGAACAGGTTATTGTTTCACAACTCTTTGTGCAACAATTTTATCATCCACAACACTTTGTGGTTCCTGTTAAACCTCCATCAAGGCCTCAGTGCTATGGTCTATATCTTGAATTTCTTCAAGATAGAATGTACTCCCACTAATTTTTCTAGAAACAAAGTTCCTTTCTAGAAATACCCCAGTCTTTGCCACAAACACTTTGTGCTGACTGGGAATATAGAAGTAATATCCCTTCGTTTCCTTGGGATATCCAACAAAATAGTACTTATCGGATTTGGGTCCCAGTTTGTCTGAGACTTGATGTCGAACATAAGCCTCACAACCCCAAATCCTCATGAAAGACATCTTAGGATTTTTCCCTGTCCATATCGTATATGATGTCTTTATCATAGCTTTGGATGGAACACGGTTAAGTGTGAAGGCTGCTGTGTCTAGAGCATATCCCCAAAAGGATATAGAAAGATCTATGTGACTCATCATAGATCGTACCATATCTAATAGGGTACGATTCCTCCTTTCGGATACATCATTCCACTGTGGTGTTCCAGGAGGAGTGAGTTGGGATAGAATCTCACACTCAGCTAGATAGTCACGAAACTCATGGCTAAGGTATTCACCACTTCGATCTGATCGAATATCTTAATACTCTTGTCAAGCTAGTTCTGTACTTCATTCTTGAATTCTTTGAACTTTTCAAAGGATTCTGACTTATGTTCATCAGATACACATAACCATATCTACTGAAGTCATCAGTAAATGTAATGAAGTACCTACATTGAAAGGGCCACACACATCACTATGTATAAGTCCTAACAAGTATGTTGCTCTTTCGCTGTGTCCACTAAAGGGAGTCTTGGTCATCTTGCCTAGAAGGCAAGACTCGCATGTCTCATATGATTCAAAATCAAATGAGTCCAGTAACACATCCTTATGGAGCTGGGATAAGCAACTCTCATTTATGTGATCTAAACGACAATATCAGAGATAGGTTTGGTTCAACTCATTTGATTTGAACCTTTTGGTACTTATGTTATAGATGGGGTTCTCTAAGTCTAGAATGTAGAGTCCGTTCATCAGAGGTGCACTACAATAGAACATATCATTTAAATAAACAGAACAATATTTGTTCTTTATTATAAATGAAAATTCCTTTCTTGTCTAAACAAGAAACTGAAATGATGTTTTTTGTGAGAGCAGACACATAACAACATTCATCTAATTCTAGTACAATCCCAGAGGACAGAGATAGAAAATAAGTTCCTATAGCAACAGCAGCAACCCTTGCTCCATTGCCTACTCGTAGGTCTACCTCGCCCTTCGTCAATGCCCTGCTATTTTTCAGCGCCTGTACATTAGTACAAATGTGAGAAGCACATCCGGTATCAAATACCCACGATGAAGAAATAGATAGATTGACTTCTATAACATATATACCTGAAGTAGAAGTCTCACTTCTCTTCTTCTTAAGATCTTCTAGGTATCCTTTGCAGTTCCACTTCCAGTGACCGGTCTGACTACAGTGGTAGCATTTACCATCCTTGGCAACCCCTCCTTTAGGTTTCAGTGCCTTGCCTTTGCCCTTGGCTTGGGACTTTCCCTTACTTTTAGGCTTGCCCTTGCCTTTCTTCTTTTGTACCATCAAAATGGAGTTGGGCTTTGCCTTCTTAAGGTTGAGCTCAGCAGTTCTCAACATGCTAAGCATCTCAGACAGTGGCTTATCAATTTCATTCATATTATAATTCATGATAAATTGATTGTAACTTTCTGGCAAGGATTGCAAGATCAAGTCAGTGGCTAGTTCTTGGCCAAGTAGGAATCCCAACCTCTGTAGGTTTTCTATGTACCTAATCATCTTGAGTACATATGGACCTACGGGAGTCCCATATTGCATCTTGCACTGAAACAATGCCTTAGAGATCTCGAATCTCACATGTCTTGCTTGTCCTTGATACAGTTGATGAAGATGTTCAACCATATCAAAAGCATTAATGAACTCGTGTTGCTTCTGAAGCTCAGAGTTCATGGTCGCGAGCATGAGGCATGACACATCTAATGATGTTCCTTGTAAGCATCTCGGTCATCTCACGAGGCAGTGGCAGGAGGTGCTTCTAGAATGGGCTGCTCCAGGACGTATAGTTTTCTTTCTTGTTTGAGAACAATTCTCAAATTCCTGTACCAGTCCAGGAAATTAGCTTCATTGAGCTTGTCCTTCTCAAGGACAGAACGAAGGGAGAGAGTGTTCATGTTTGACGACATGACAATCTACAAAATAAATAATACATAAAGTAAATATCATATTCCATTTATTATTTAATTAGGCCTTTAATTAAATGATGCTCCCACTGAATTATAGGACTTTTGTAGAATCGAGTCATGGATGTGGTCAAACCACACTACTAGATTCATACCAACTAGCTATAATTCTCGCGGGACAAGATCCAAATCATACTACACCTTGAGTTAGCTTTGTTAGTGAAAGCCCTAGAGCCAATCATGTGATGATTGTTGTATGGACTTTATTATATCATATTCCTATTTAGAAAGGCATGGTTATTATATTTACTTGTATTGGTGTCAAATAACTAAGTATAATAATGTCTTTGAGTAGAAGGTTCTTATCTATATTAATCGATTGGTTGAATCGATAATGAGATGATATAGAGAACACTACTCTTAATCATTCCTAGTCAAGTATTAACATTCAGGGACAATGTTAATGCATATAGATTAGCATGTAGGTCAACTCGATGACTTAATCTCACAAGTCATGGATATAAGATATCAAGTTGACACATGAGTATGCATTGGAGAATGTATATTGAATGACCTGCCATGAGAAAGTATCAAGGATCATTATATGAGTATCATATACTTTCTCATGTGACTATTAGTATGACTATTAGTCCTTAGAACCTTAAGTCACCATGGTTCCCTACATAAGGATTTGCATACTTTGGCTTCGTCAAACGTCACCCGTAAATGGGTGGACTAAAAAGGCGATTATTGTGTATGTAACAAATTATCCGGAGGGATGTGAGTGATGTAGATGGGATCTATCCCTCCTATATGACGGGAGTGACATCGTTATTCTTGATAGAGTGAGACCACGAAGTGCATGGCCATGCCCAAATGAGTCAATATGAATATTGAGCTCATTTGATTAGAGTGCGTCTACTTGGAGTTCAAGATATAGATTGTCCCGAGGATAACACAGTCTATGTCTCAATTGGTCAATCTAGATGTCAAGGATAGAGGGACATTGTCACATATTGTGAGAGTCACAATTAGTAGTCACAAAGGTGATGTTGGATCTCAACATTCTTGTAACTTGGGTAGCAATGATGTGTTGCTAGATACCGCTCATTGCTTATATTCCTAAATCGGTTTAGGAACATTGCCAACGTTACAAGAACCTATAGGGTCACACACAAAGGGAAATTAGATGGAGATTAGGTTCATATGATGAACCAGGAGGATTATGTTCATGGGATGAACCAAATTGGTTTAAGAGTAATCCAAATTAGACTAATTGAGTTAGACTCAATTTGATTCAAGTGTTGAATGAGTCTAATTTAGATTTGATTCATTGAGTCAATTTAAATTAATGAATAGAGATTCATTAAATCAAATTGACTTGAATCAAGTAGTTAGATTTGATCAACCATGGGAAATAAGAGGTCAAGTTTGACTTGACTTGAGAGGGAAGATGAATGGTCAATTTTGACTTGACCAATTGTCATGTCATGGTGACATGGCATGGTGGTCGGTCAATGATAATGTTCCACATCATCATGGACTTATCATGGGGTGTCACCTCATGAGGGAGACCAAGAGCCATTGGTTCTTGGAGTTACATGCATGCATATAACCTCCCCCCCCCCCTCCATGAAGTGGCTGACCACTCTTGATGTGGGTTATGAGTGGGAAGTTAATTTGTGTAACTTCGTCATCTTCTACGTTGGTTCTTCCCTCAAGCTCTCTCCTTTCTCCTCCTCATCTTGCCGTGGACTTCTAGGAGCGCTAGCACACTCAATATTGTCTTTTCTCCACCTATTGCTTGTGTGGATATCAATAGAGGAGTGTACACTTGACACTCTCGAGTTCCGGCAATCCATTTGGACGAGCGGGATAAGCAAAGGGCATCGCTTCAAGGGTAAACTCTTATCATGTAGATCTAGAGTAGATCTAAAGGTATTAAACACATACATGTAGTTTTTATTTACCTTCGCACGGATCCGTGGCCGACTTCCGGGGTTTCCGCAATGCAAAAAGTGGATTTTACAGCTCGGATAGTCCAACAGTGGTATCAGAGTCACGTGCGAAGCATGTATGTGTTTTTATTTTTGTAGTTTTTTTATTAGATATAAAAACTATAGATCTATAAGTTTCTGTAAATTTCCTATTTTTATAGAATTTTTTGGGTATTTTTCTCGAAGAGTCGAAGCAACAAGTGTTGGGATACTTGTAGGCTTCAACCATCGAAAAAAACTCTCTAGAACGGCGAAATCTCGCTTTAGGTTTTTGGGACAGCATCTTAATTCACTGTAAGATCAAGATGGGACACTCGCAAAATTTATTTTCTGAGTAGGGCCGCTGCCCCTAACCCCGAAAGGGGCATTGTCCCGCGATCGAGCTCGGAAACCGCTTAGCGGGACCGTTATGGAGAGGTGACTCATAAAATTGAAAAAAAATAGGAAAAATTATAGAATTTTTTTGTAAAATACATAATTTAGAATTATGTATAATTCTGTGATGGTCATGGCCCAAAAAGCCCAATATGATTGGATAAATGTGTTGTGATTCATAATACGACCTGCGCGCCATTTTTGTAGTTGTGCATGTTGTATAGGGTATGCGACATGCGCGTCGTGCCTCTTCTTTTAAAATTTTAGTTGTAAATAGTTTTAGACTCGAATG
The DNA here is from genome assembly GCA_025175895.1 of Wurfbainia villosa. NCBI lineage: Eukaryota > Viridiplantae > Streptophyta > Magnoliopsida > Zingiberales > Zingiberaceae > Wurfbainia > Wurfbainia villosa. Next base: position 6,477,309 of record CM045986.1, read on the forward strand.
TAACTCGATTTTCATGTTTGTAATGTACAAAAATGGAGCGGTGGAAGGTCCACTAGTAGACGGAGTTACGAGGAGGGTGCCGACGACACATGGCGGTCAAAGGAGGCGCTTGGAGAAGCCGCTAACCCTAGGTTGACCGTCCGATCTTCTCATTGGCTTGAGAAGATCATAGTAGGGTCATGACCACATCACAATTAATTTATATATATATATATATATATATATATATATATATATATATATATATATATATATATATATATTTGTTTTGCTTGTATGTATGTGATGCATGCTAGTAAATTTTGCTTGTATGTATATGATGCATGCTAGAATATTTTGCTTGTATCTATATGATGCATGCCAGTATATTGCTTGTATGTATGTGATGCATGCTAGTGTAGGGTAATAAAGGTCTTGATGCGTATATGATACACATTCACGATTAGATTAGATCTTAATCGAATCAACTCAAAAATGCCTACCAAGTTTTGATACCCATCACTACCTCGATCATTTGTTGTTGTTGAATCTGCCAAAGAAGAGCAACGTATATTATCTTGGTAGAGTGCGGAGGGACAATCTTGGTCCCACCTATATAGCTTGGGTGAGAGTAAGCTCAATTAGATTGAGTAAAACTAGTTAACTCAATTGGATCTAGTAAAACTATATGCATATTTCAACCGTTGGAAAGATAGGATAAGATCGGATTTACACTAAATCTTGGGTGATTTAGCCAAAGCTAACTCAAGGTCTTTTGTAAATGTGGATCTTGATTCTATAAACAAGAGTTGCATAGAGATGTAATCGGTAATGTGTTACCTACCGATCATACTAAGTCTTGGGCGATTTAGCCAAAGCTAACTCAAGGCCTAGTATGATGTGGATCTTATCCCGCAAGAATTATAGCATGTTTGTATGAATCTAGTAATGTGGTTTGCCCACATCCATGACTCGATTCTACAAAAGTCCTATAATTCAGTGGGAGCATCATTTGATTAAAGGTCTAATTAAATGATAAATAGAATATGATATTAATTTTCTCCATTGTGTATGTTGTAGATTACCATGTTGACAAACACGAACACTCTCTCCCTGCATTTTGTCCTTGAGAAGGATAAGCTTAATGGAGCTAATTTCCTGGACTGGTACAGGAACCTGAGAATCGTTCTCACCCAAGAAAGGAAACTGTACATTCTGGAGTAGCCCATTCCAGAGGCATCTCCTGCCACTGCCTCGCGAACTGACAAAGATGTTTATAAGAAGGATCAAGATGATGCATTAGATGTGTCATGTCTCACGCTCGCGACCATGAACTCTGAGGTTCAGAAGCAACACGAGTTCATGAATGCTTATGATATAGTTGAACATCTTCGTCAACTATATCAAGGACAAGCAAGGCACGAGAGATATGAGATCTCTAAGGCATTATTTTAGTGCAAGATGGAACTCCCATAGATCCATATGTACTCAAGATAATTGGGTACATAGAAAACCTACAGAGGTTGGGATTCCCACTTGGCCAAGAGCTGGCCACTGACTTGATCTTGAAGTCTTTGTCACAAAGCTACAATCAATTTGTCATGAATTATAATATGAATGAAATTGATAAGTCACTGCCTGAGATGCTCAGCATGTTGAGAACTGCTAAGCTTAACCTTAAGAAGGGAAAATCTGACTCCATTTTGATGGTGCAAAAGAAGAAAGGCAAGGGAAAGCCTAAAGGTAAGGGAAAGTCCCAAGCCAAAGGCAAAGGCAAGGAACTGAAACCGAAAGGAGGGGTGGCCAAAGAAGGGACTTGCTTCCACTGCAAGGAAGTTGGACACTGGAAGCATAACTGCAAAGCATACCTTGAAGATCTTAAGAAGAAGAGAAGTGAGACTTCTACTTCAGGTATAAATGTTATAGAAGTCAATCTATCTATTTCTTCATCATGGGTATTAAATACCGGATGTGCATCTCACATTTGTACCAATGTGAAGGTGTTGATAAATAGCAGGGCATTGACAAAGGGCGAGGTGGACCTACGAGTAGGCAATGGAGCAAGAGTTGCTACTATTTCTTTAGGAACTTATGATCTATCTCTGCCCTCTGGGCTTGTATTAGAACTAGATGAATGTTGTTATGTGTCTGCTTTGACTAAGAACATAATTTTGATTTCTTGTTTGGATAAGAAAGGATTTTCATTTATAATAAAGAACAAATATTATTCGGTTTATTTAAATGATATGTTCTATTGTAGTGCACATCTAATGAATGGACTCTACATTCTAGACTTAGAGAGCCCCATCTATAACACAAGTACCAAAAGGTTTAAGTCAAATGAGTTGAACCAAACCTATCTCTGCATTGTCACTTAGGTCACATAAATGAGAGTCGCTTATCCCAGCTCCATAAGGATGGGCTGCTGGACTCATTTGATTTTGAATCATATGAGACATGAGAGTCTTGCCTTCTAGGCAAGATGATCAAGACTCCCTTTAGTGGGCACAGCGAGAGAGCAACAGACTTGTTAGGACTTATACATAGTGATGTATACGACCCTTTCAATGTTGCTGCTAGAGGTGGTTACAAGTACTTCATTACATTTACTGATGACTTCAGTAGATATGGTTATGTGTATCTAATGACACATAAATCTGAATCCTTTAAAAAGTTCAAAGAATTCAAGAATGAAGTACAAAACCAACTTGGCAAGAGTATTAAGATACTTCGATCAGATCGAGGTGGTGAATACCTTAGCCATGAGTTTCGTGACTATCTAGCTGAGTGTGGGATTCTATCCCAACTCACTCCTCCTGAAACACCACAGTGGAATGGTGTATCCGAAAGGAGGAATCGTACCCTATTAGATATGGTACGATCTATGATGAGTCACATATATCTTCCTATATTCTTTTGGGGATATGCTCTAGACACAGCAGCCTTCACACTTAACCGTGTACCATCCAAGGCTATGATAAAGGCACCATATACGATATGGACAGGGAGAAATCCCAAGATGTCTTTCATGAGGATTTGGGGTTGTGAGACTTACGTTCGACGTCAAGTCTCAGAAAAACTGGGACACAAATCCGATAAGTGCTATTTTGTTGGATATCCCAAGGAGACAAAGGGATATTACTTCTACATTCCCAGTCAGCACAAAGTGTTTATGGAAAAGACTGAGATATTTCTAGAAAAACTAGTGGGAGTACGTTCGATCTTGAAGAAATTCAAGATAAGGACCATAACACTGAGGCCTTGATGGAGGTTGAACAGGAACCACAAAATATTGTGGGTGATGAGATTATTGCACAAAGAGTTGTGGAACAACCACCTGTTCAGGTAGATCTACCTCTTCGCAGGTCTGATAGAGTACGTCGTCAACATGAGAGATACTCATTTCTCTTGTCTGACCATGATGACGTTATGCTCATTGAGAATGAGCCTAGCTCCTATCAGGAAGCTGTGATGAGCCCAGATTCTGAGAAATGGCTAGAGGCCATGAGATCCGAGATGGAATCCATGTACACCAACCAAGTATGGACTTTGGTTGATCCACCTGAAGGCGTCAAACCCATTGCATGTAAGTGGGTCTTTAAGAGAAAGACTGACATAAATGGACTTACGCATACCTATAAAGGTCGATTGGTGGCTAAAGGTTTCAAGCAAATTCATGGTATTGACTATGATTAAACTTTTTCTCCAGTGGCGATGTTTAAGTCCATTCAGATCATGCTTGTTATTGCAGCATACCACGATTATGAGATCTGGCAGATGGATGTCAAAACCGCATTTCTGAATGGAAACTTGCTCGTGGATGTGTACATGACACAGCCTGAGGGTTTTGTAGATCCACAGCATACTGGGTTTTGGATTTTCCGAGCCGTAAAAAATACTTTTTGCATTGCGGAAACCTCGGAAGCCTGGCCACGGATCCGTGCGAAGTATAGCAAAAATAAATTCATGTATGTGTTATGGAAACCTAGATCTACCTTAGATCTACATGATGAGAGTGTTACCCTCGATATGATGCCATTCGCTTATCCCGCTCGTCCAAATGGCTTGCCGAAACTTAAAAGTGTCAAGTGTACACTCCTCTATTGGTATCCACACAGACAAATGGTGAAGAAAAACAACCTAGAGTGTGCTAGCACTCCTTGGTATTCTCGGTAAGATGAGGAATAGGAGAGAGCAAGAAGGAGAGCAAGGAAGAAGAAGATGATGTTAATTCCAATAACTTCATCCCATGAATAAAAGTGGTCGGCCACTTTGTTTTGGGGGTTACATGCATGCATGTAACTCCAAGAGCCAATGGCTTTTAGTCTCCCTCATGAGGTGGCACCACATGATAAGTCCATGATGATGTGGAACATCATCATTGGCCGGCCCCCATGCCAAGTCACCATGACATGGCAATTGGTCAAGTCAAAATTGACCATTCATCTTCCCTCTCAAGTCAAGTCAAACTTGACCTCTTATCTCCCATGGTTGATCAAATCTAACCACTTGATTCAAGTCAATTTGATTTAATGAATCTCTATTCATTAATTTAAATTGACTCAATGAATCAAATTTAAATTAGACTCATTCAACACTTGAATCAAATTCAGTCTAACTCAATTAGTCTAATTTGGATTACTCTTAATCCAATTTAGTTCATCCCATGAATCTAATTCTCATGGTTCATCATATGAACCTAATCTCCATCTAATTGTCCTTTGTGTGTGACCCTATAGGTTCTTGTAACGTTGGCAATGCTTTTAAACCGATTTAGGAACATAAGCAATGAGCGGTATCTAGCAACACATTATTGCTACCCAAGTTACAAGAATGTTGAGATCCAACATCACCTTTGTGACTACTAATTGTGACTCTCACAATATGTGACAATGTCCCTCTATCCTTGACATCTAGATTGACCAATTGAGGCATAAACCATGTCATCCTCGGTACAATCTATATCTTGAACTCCAAGTAGACTCACTCTAATCAAATGAGCTCAATATCTCATATTGACTCATTTGGGCATGGTCATGCACTTCGTGGTCTCACTCTATCAAGAATAACGATGTCACTCCTGTCATATAGGAGGGATAGATCCCATCTAAATCAATCACATCCCTCCACATAATTTGTTACATACCCAGTAATCGCCTTTATAGTCCACCCATTTACGGGTGATGTTTGACGAAGCCAAAGTATGCAACTCCTTATGTAGGGAACCATGGTGACTTCAGGTCCAAGGACTAATAGTCACATGAGAAACATATAACGATCCATGATACTTTCTCATGGCGGGTCATTCAGTATACATTCTCCAATGCATACCCATGTGTCAACTTGATATCTCATATCCATGACTTGTGAGATCAAGTCATCATGTTGACCTACATGCTAGTCTCTACGCATTAACATTATCCCTGAATGTTAATACTTAACTAGGAATGATTAAGAGTAGTGTTCTCTATATCATCTCATTATCGATTCAACCAATCGATTGATATAGATAAGAACCTTTTACTCAAGGACGTTATTATACTTAGTTATTTGGCACCAATACAAGTAAATATAATAACCATGCCTTTATAAATAGGAATATGATACAATAAAGTCCATACAACAATCACCACATGATTGGCTCTAGGGCTTTCACTAACAATCTCCCACTAGCACTAGTGTCAATCACCGTAGTATCTAATACCCAATGACCTAGTGTGACCATCATGCTTTTTCTGTGCCAAAGCCTTGGTTAAGGGATCTGCGATGTTAGCCTCTGTGGGCACTCTGCAAATCTTCACATCTCCTCTATCGATAATCTCTCGAATGAGATGGAAGCGTTATAGTATGTGTTTGATCCGCTGGTGTGAGCGAGGTTCCTTAGCCTGCGCAATAGCTCCATTGTTGTCACAATAGAGATCTATAGGATTTGCTATGCTAGGAACCACCCCAAGCTCAGTAATGAACTTGCGGATCCAAACTGCCTCCTTTGCTGCCTCTGATGCAGTGATATACTCGGCTTCTATTGTATAATCAGCAACTGTGTCCTTCTTCGAACTCTTCCAGCTCACAGCGCCACCATTCAAGCAAAACACGAACCCTGATTGTGATCTATAATCATCCTAGTCAGTTTAGAAGCTGGCATCGCTGTAACCCTTTACAGCTAGCTCCTCATTAGCTCCAAATATCAAGAAATATTCTTTAGTCCTTCTCAAGTACTTAAGAATATTCTTGACTGCTATCCAGTGATGCTCACTTGGATCTGACTGGTATCTACTCGTCATGTTCAAAGTATATGAGACACCAGGACGAGTACACAGCATGATGTACATGATAGATCATATAGAAGATGCATAAGGGATCTTATCCATGCGGTCTCTCTCCTCTCTAAAAGAGGGACTTTGAGTCTTCGAAAGACTCACACCATGTGACATCGGCAGAAGTCCCTTCTTGGAATTCTTCATGGCAAACTGTAGTAATACCGTGTCAATATATGTACTCTGACTTAGGCCAAGCAATCTCTTAGATCTATCTCTATAGATCTTGATGTCTAGAATACAGACTGCTTCACCTAAGTCCTTCATTGAGAAGCACGTCCCCAGCCAAGTCTTCACAGACTGTAGCGAAGGGATGTCATTCCCAATGAGTAGTATGTCATCCACATACAATACAAGGAATACAACTGTGCTCCCATTAACCCTCTTGTAGACACAGGGTTCATCTTCATTCTTGATGAAACCAAATTGTTTGATCGCATCATCGAATCGAAGATTCCAGCTCTGAGAAGCTTGCTTTAGCCCATAAATGGACCTTTACAGCTTGCATACTTTCCCAGTTTGCTATGGATCTACAAAACCCTCAGGTTGTGTCATGTACACATCCTCGAGCAAGTTTCCATTTAGAAATGCAGTTTTGACATCTATCTACCAGATCTCATAATCGTGGTATGCTGCAATAGCAAGCAAGATCCGAATGGACTTAAACATCGCCACTGGAGAAAAGGTTTCATCATAGTCAATACCATGAATTTGCTTGAAACCTTTAGCCACCAATCGACCCTTCTAGGTATGCGTAAGTCCATCCATGTCAGTCTTTCTCTTAAAGACCCACTTACACCCAATGAGTTTGACCCCTTCAGGTGGATCAACCAAAGTCCATACTTGGTTGGTGTACATGGATTCCATCTCGGATCTCATGGACTCTAGCCATTTCTCAGAATCTGGGCTCATCACAACTTCCTGATAGGAGCTAGGCTCATTCTCAATGAGCATAACGTCATCATGGTCAGACAAGAGAAATGAGTATCTCTCATGTTGACGACGTACTCTATCAGACCTGCGAAGAGGTAGATCTACCTGAACAGGTGGTTGTTCCACAACTCTTTGTGCAATAATCTCATCACCCACAACACTTTGTGGTTCCTGTTCAACCTCCATCAAGGCCTCAGTTCTATGGTCCTTATCTTGAATTTTTTCAAGATCGAACGTACTCCCACTAGTTTTTCTAGAAATAAAATCCCTTTCTAGAAATATCTCAGTCTTTTCCACAAACACTTTGTGCTGACTGGGAATGTAGAAGTAATATCCCTTTGTCTCCTTGGGATATCCAACAAAATAGCACTTATCGGATTTGAGTCCCAATTTGTCTGAGACTTGACATCGAACATAAGTCTCTCGACCCCAAATCCTCATGAAAGACATCTTGGGATTTCTCCCTGTCCATATCATATATGGTGTCTTTATCACAGCCTTGGATGGTACACGGTTAAGTGTGAAGGTTGCTGTGTCTAGAGCATATCCCCAAAAGGATATAGGAAGATATATGTGACTCATCATAGATCGTACCATATCTAATAGGGTACGATTCCTCCTTTCGGATACACCATTCCACTGTGGTGTTCCAGGAGGAGTAAGTTGGGATAGAATCCCACACTCAGCTAGATAGTCACGAAACTCATGACTAAGGTATTCACCACCTCGATCTGATCGAAGTATCTTAATACTCTTGCCAAGTTGGTTTTGTACTTCATTCTTGAATTCTTTGAACTTTTTAAAGGATTCAGATTTATGTGTCATTAGATACACATAACCATATCTATTGAAGTCATCAGTAAATGTAATGAAGTACCTGTAACCACCTCTAGCAGTAACATTGAAAGGACCGCATACATCACTATGTATAAGTCCTAACAAGTCTGTTTCTCTCTCGTTGTATCCACTAAAGGGAGTCTTGGTCATCTTGCCTAAAAGGCAAGACTCGCATGTCTCATATGATTCAAAATCAAATAAGTCCAGCAGCCCATCCTTATGGAGCTGAGATAAGCAACTCTCATTTATGTGACCTAAGCGACAATACCAGAGATAGGTTTTGTTCAACTCATTTGACTTGAACCTTTTGGTACTTATGTTATAGATGGGGCTCTCTAAGTCTAGAAAATAGAGTTCGTTCATTAGAGGTGCACTATAATAGAACATATCATTTAAATAAACTGAACAACATTTGTTCTTTATTATAAATGTAAATCCTTTCTTGTCCAAACAAGAAACCAAAATTATGTTCTTAGTTAAAGCAGACACATAACAACATTCATCTAGTTCTAGTACAAGCCCAGTGGGCAAAGATAGATCATAAGTTTCTATAGCAACAACAGCAACTCTTGCTCCATTGCCTATTCGTAGGTCCACCTCGCCCTTTGTCAATGTCTTGCTATTTCTCAGCACCTGCACATTGGTACAAATGTGAGATGCACATCCGGTATCTAATACCCATGATGAAGAAATAGATAGATTGACTTCTATAACATTTATACCTGAAGTAGAAGTCTCACTTCTCTTCTTCTTAAGATCTTCAAGGTATGCTTTGCAGTTACGCTTCCAGTGTCCAACTTCCTTGCAGTGGAAGCAAGCCCCTTATTTGGCCACCCCTCCTTTGGGTTTCAGTTCTTTGCCTTTGCCCTTGGCTTGGGACTTTCCCTTACCTTTAGGCTTGTCCTTGCCTTTCTTCTTTTGCACCATCAAAATGGAGTCAGATTTTCCCTTCTTAAGGTTGACCTCAGCAGTTCTCAACATGCTGAGCATCTCAGGCAGTGACTTATCAATTTCATTCATGTTGTAATTCATGACAAATTGATTGTAGCTTTGTGGCAAAGATTGCAAGATCAAGTCAGTGGCCAGCTCTTGGCCAAGTGGGAATCCCAATCTATGTAGGTTTTCTACGTACCCAATCATCTTGAGTACATATGGACCTACGGGAGTCCCATCTTGCATCTTGGACTAAAATAATGCCTTAGAGATCTCATATCTCTCGTGCCTTGCTTGTCCTTGATATAGTTGACGAAGATGTTCAACCATATCATAAGCATTCATGAACTAGTGTTGCTTCTGAAGCTCAGAGTTCATGGTCACGAGCATGAGACATGACACATCTAATGCATCATCTTGATGCTTCTTGTAAGCATCTTTGTCAGTTCACGAGACAGTGGCAGGAGGTGCCTCCGGAATGGGTTGCTCCAGGACGTACAATTTCCTTTCTTGGGTGAGAACAATTCTCATGTTCCTGTACCAGTCCAGGAAATTTGCTTCATTGAGCTTGTGCTTCTCAAGGACAGAATGCAAGGAGAGAGTGTTCGTGTTTGTCGACATAGAAATCTATAACATACACAATACAGAAAATTAATATTATATTCCTTTTATCATTTAATTAGGCCTTTAATCAAATGATGCTCCCACTGAATTATAGGACTTTTGTAAAATCGAGTTGTGGATGTGGTCAAACCACATTACTTGATTCATACAAACTAGCTATAATTCTTGCGGGACAAGATCCACATCATACTAGGCCTTGAGTTAGCTTTGGCTAAATCGCCCAAGACTTAGTATGATCAGTAGGTAACACATTACCGATTACATCTCTATGCAACTCTTATTTATAGGATTAAGACCTACATTTACAAAAGACCTTAAGTTAGCTTTGGCTAAATCGCCCAAGATTTAGTGTAAATGCGATCTTATCCTATCTTTCCAACGGTTGGAATATGCCTATAGTTCTACTCGATCCAATTGAGTTAACTAGTTTTACTCAATCTAATTGAGCTTACTCTAACCCAAGTCGTGATAGGCGGGACCAAGATTGTCCCTCCGCACCCTACCAAGATAATATGTGTTGCTCTGCTTTGGCAGATTCAACAACTACAAATAATCGAGGTAGTGATGGGTATCAAGACTTGGTAGGCATTTTCGAGTTGATTCGATTAGGATATAATCTAATCGTGAATGTGTATCATATACGCATCAAGGCCTTTATTATCCTACACTAGCATGCATCACATACATACAAGCATTATTCTAGCATGCATCATATACATACAAAAAAAATATCCTAGCATGCATCATATACATACAAGCAAAATTTACTAGCATGCATCACTTACATACAAGCAAAAACAAATATATATATATATATATATATATATATATATAAATTAATTGTGATGTGGTCATGGCCCTACTTCGATCTTCTCAAGCCAATAAGAAGATCGGACGTTCAACCTAGGGTTAGCGACTTCTCCAAGCGCCTCCTTTGACCGCCATGTGTCATCGGCACCCTTCTCGTAACTCCGTCTACTAGTGGACCTTCCACTGCTCCATTTTGTATATTACAAACATGAAACTCGAGTTATATTCGAGTCTAAAACTATTTACAACTAGAATTTTAAAAGAAGAGGCACAACGCGCAGGTCGCATACCCTATACAATATGCACAACCACAAAAACGGCACGCATGTCGTATTATGAATTACAACACATTTATCATCCAATCATAATGGGGTTCTTGGGCCATGACCATCACATAATTATACATAATTCTAAATTATGTATATTACAAAAATTTCTATAATTTTCCTCTTTTTTTCAATTTTATGAGTCACCTCTCCGTAACGGTCCCGCTAAGCGATTTCCGGGCGCGATCGCAGGACAAGTCCCCTTTCGCGGATAGGGACAGCACCCCTACTCGCAAAAATAAACTTTGCAAGTGTCCCTACTTGATATTACAGTGACTTAAGTCGCTGTCCCAAAAACCTAAAGCGAGAACTCGCTGTTTCGGAGAGTTTTTCTCGGTGGTTGAAGCCTACAAGTGTCCCAACACATGTTGCTTCGACTCTTCGAGAAAAATACCCAAAAAATCTATAAAATAGGAAATTTATAGAAACTTAAAAAACTGTCATTTTTATATGTAATACAAAAATGACAAATTTAAAACACATACATGCTTCGCACGTGGCTCTGATACCACTTTTGGACTTTCCGAGCCGCAAAAATCGTTTTTTGCGTTGCGGAAACCTCGAAAGCCCAGCCATGGATCCGTGCGAAGTATAACAAAAATAAATTCATGTATGTGTTATGGAAACCTAGATCTACCTTAGATCTACATGATGAGAGCGTTACCCTCGATGCGACGCCCTTCGCTTATCTCACTCGTCCAAATGGCTTGCCGGAACTCAAGATTGTCAAGTGTACACTCCTCTATTGGTATCCACACGGACAAATGGTGGAGAAAAATAACCTAGAGTGTGCTAGTACTCCTTGGTAGTCTCGGCAAGATGAGGAATAGTAGAGAGCAAGAAGGAGAGCAAGGAAGAAGAAGATGATGTTAATTCCAATAACTTCATCCCATGAATAAAAGTGGTCAGCCACTTTGTTTTGAGGGGTTACATGCATGCATGTAACTCCAAGAGCCAATGACTCTTGGTCTCCCTCATGAGGTGGCACCACATGATAAGTCCATGATGATGTGGAACATCATCATTGGCCGGCCCCCATGCCAAGTCACCATGACATGACAATTGGTCAAGTCAAAATTGACCATTCATCTTCCCTCTCAAGTCAAGTCAAACTTGACCTCTTATCTCCCATGGTTGATCAAATCTAACCACTTGATTCAAGTGAATTTGATTTAATGAATCTCTATTCATTAATTTAAATTGACGCAATGAATCAAATCTAAATTAGACTCATTCAACACTTGAATCAAATTGAGTCTAACTCAATTAGTCTAATTTGGATTACTCTTAATCCAATTTGGTTCATCCCATGAACCTAATCCTCATGGTTCATCAAATGAACCTAATCTCCATCTAATTGCCCTTTGTGTGTGACCCTATATGTTCTTGTAACATTGGCAATGCTCCTAAACCGATTTAGGAACATAAGCAATGAGCGGTATTTAGCAACACATCATTGCTACCCAAGTTACAAGAATGTTGAGATCCAACATCACCTTTGTGACTACTAATTGTGACTCTCACAATATGTGACAATGTCCCTCTATCCTTGACATCTAGATTGACCAATTGAGACATAGACCGTGTCATCCTCGGTACAATCTATATCTTGAACTCCAAGTAGACTCACTCTAATCAAATGAGCTCAATATCTCATATTGACTCATTTGGGCATGGTCATCCACTTCGTGGTCTCACTCTATCAAGAATAACGATGTCACTTCTGTCATATAGGAGGGATAGATCTCATCTACATCACTCACATCCCTCCGCATAATTTGTTACATACCCAGTAATCGCTTTTAGAGTTCACCCATTTACTGGTGACGTTTGACGAAGCCAAAGTATGCAACTCCTTATATAGGGAACCAATGTGACTTCAGGTCCAAAGACTAATAGTCATACTAATAGTCACATGAGAAAGTATATGACACTCATTTAACGATCCATGATACTTTCTCATGGCGGGTCATTCAGTATACATTCTCCAATGCATACCCATGTGTCAACTTGATATCTCATATCCATGACTTGTGAGATCAAGTCATCGAGTTCACCTACATGCTAGTCTCTACGCATTAACATTTTCCCTGAATGTTAATACTTGACTAGGAATGATTAAGAGTAGTGTTCTCTATATCATCTCATTATCGATTCAACCAATCGATTGATATAGATAAGAACCTTCTACTCAAGGATGATATTATACTTAGTTATTTGGCACCAATACAAGTAAATATAATAACCATGTCTTTATAAATAGGAATATGATACAATAAAGTCCATACAACAATCATCACATGATTGGATCTAGGGCTTTCACAAACACTGGGAAAGTATGCAAGCTGCAAAGGTCCATTTATGGGCTAAAGCAAGCTTCTCGGAGCTAGAATCTTCGGTTCGATGATGCGATCAAACAGTTTGGTTTCATCAAGAATGAAGATGAACCCTGCGTCTACAAGAGGGTTAGTGGAAACACAGTTGTCTTCCTTGTATTGTATGTGGATGACATACTACTCATTGAGAATGACATCCCTTCACTACAGTCTGTGAAGACTTGGCTGGGGACGTGCTTCTCAATGAAGGACTTAGGTGAAGCAGTCTGTATTCTAGGCATCAAGATCTATAGAGATAGATCTAAGAGATTGCTTGGCCTAAGTCAGAGTACATATATTGACACAATATTACTACAGTTTGCCATGAAGAATTCCAAGAAGGGATTTCTGCCGATGTCACATGGTGTGAGTCTTTCGAAGACTCAAAGTCCCTCTTCTAGAGAGGAGAGAGACCGCATGGATAAGATCTCTTATGCATCTGCTATAGGATCTATCATGTATGTCATGCTGTGTACTCATCCTGATGTCTCGTATGCTTTGAGCATGATGAGTAGATACCAGTCAGATCCAGGTGAGCGTCACTGGATAGCAGTCAAGAATATTCTTAAGTACTTGAGATGGACTAAAGAATATTTTTTGATATTTGGAGGCGATGAGGAGCTAGCTGTAAAGGGTTACAGCGATGCCAGCTTCCAAACTGACCAGGATGATTATAGATCACAGTCAGGGTTCGTGTTTTGCTTGAATGGTGGCGCTGGGAGCTGGAAGAGTTCGAAGCAGGATACAGTTGTTGATTCTACAACAGAGGCCGAGTATATCGCTGCATCAGAGGCAGCAAAGGAGGCAGTTTGGATCCGCAAGTTCATTACTGAGCTTGGGGTGGTTCCTAGCATAGCAGATCCTATAGAGCTCTATTGTGACAACAATGGAGCAATTTGTGCAGGCTAAGGAACCTCGATCACACCAACGGATCAAACACATACTATGGCGCTTCCATCTCATTCGAGAGATTATCGATAGAGGAGATGTGAAGATTTGTAGAGTACCCACAGAGGCTAACATCGCAGATCCCTTGACTAAGGATTTGGCACAGAAAAAGCATGATGGTCACACTAGATCATTGGGTATTAGATACTACAGTGATTGACACTAGTGCTAGTGGGAGATTGTTAGTGAAAGCCCTAGAGTCAATCATGTGATGATTATTGTATGGACTTTATTGTATCATATTCCTATTTATAAAGGCATAGTTATTGTATTTACTTGTATTGGTGCCAAATAACTAAGTACAATAACGTCCTTGAGTAGAAGGTTCTTATCTATATCAATCGATTGGTTGAATCGATAATGAGATGATAAAGAGTACACTACTCTTAATCATTCCTAGTCAAGTATTAACATTCAGGGACAATGTTAATGCGTAGAGACTAGCATGTAGGTTAACTCGATGACTTGATCTCACAAGTCATGGATATGAGATATCAAGTTGACACATGGGTATGCATTGGAGAATGTATACTGAATGACCCGCCATGAGAAAGTATCATGGATCGTTATATGAGTGTCATATTCTTTCTCATGTAACTATTAGTATGACTATTAGGCGATTACTTTCTCACCATGGTTCCCTACATAAGGAGTTGCATACTTTGACTTCGTCAAACGTCACCAGTAAATGGGTGAACTCTAAAAGCGATTACTGGGTATGTAACAAATTATGCGGAGGGATGTGAGTGATGTAGATGAGATCTATCCCTCCTATATGATAGGAGTGACATCGTTATTCTTGATAGAGTGAGACCACGAAGTGCATGACCATGCCCAAATGAGTCAATATGAAATATTGAGATCATTTGATTAGAGTGAGTCTACTTGGAGTTCAAGATATAGATTGTACCGAGGATGACACGGTCTATGCCTCAATTGATCAATCTAGATGTCAAGGATAGAGGGATATTGTCACATATTGTGAGAGTCACAATTAGTAGTCACAAAGATGATGTTGGATCTAAACATTCTTGTAACATGGGTAGCAATGATATGTTGCTAGATACCGCTCATTGCTTATGTTCCTAAATCGGTTTAGGAGCATTGCCAACGTTACAAGAACTTATAGGGTCACACACAAAGGGCAATTAGATGGAGATTAGGTTCATATGATGAACCATGAGGATTAGGTTTATGGGATGAACCAAATTGGATTAAGAGTAATCTAAATTAGACTAATTGAGTTAGACTCAATTTGATTCAAGTGTTGAATGAGTCTAATTTAGATTTGATTCATTGAGTCAATTTAAATTAATGAATAGAGATTCATTAAATCAAATTGACTTGAATCAAGTTGTTAGATTTGATCAACCATGGGAGATAAGAGGTCATGTTTGACTTGACTTGAGAGGGAAGATGAATGATCAATTTTGACTTGACCAATTGTCATGTCATGGTGACTTGGCATGGGGGTCGGCCAATGATAATGTTCCACATCATCATGGACTTATCATGGAGTGCCACCTCATGAGGGAGACCAAGAGTCATTGGCTCTTGGAGTTACATGCATGCATGTAACCCCCCCCCCCCCTCCATGAAGTGGTCGACCACTCTTGATGTGGGTTATGAGTGGGAAGTTAATTTGTGTAACTTCATCATCTTCTACCTTGGTTCTTCCCTCATGCTCTCTCCTTTCTCCTCCTCATCTTGCCGTGGACTTCAAGGAGTGCTAGCACACTCAAGATTGTCTTTTCTCCACCTATTTCTTGTGTAGATACAAATAGAGGAGTTTACACTTGACACTCTCGAGTTCCAGCAATCCGTTTGGACGAGCAGGATAAGCGAAGGGCATCGCTTCAAGGGTAAACTCTTATCATGTAGATCTAGAGTAGATCTAAAGGTATTAAATGCATACATGTAGTTTTTGTTTACCTTCGCACGGATCCGTTGCCGACTTCTGGGGTTTCTGCAACGCATAAAGTGATTTTTGCGGCTCAGATAGTCCAACAAGCTTTGGTTAAATCGCCTAAGTCTTAGTATGATCGGTAGGTAATAAATTACCAATTACATCTCTATGCAACTCTTGTTTATAGGATCAAGATCCACATTTACAAAAAAAACTTGAGTTTGCTTTGGCTAAATCGCCCAAGATTTAGTATAAATGTGATCTTATCCTATCTTTCCAACCGTTGGAATATGCCTATAGTTTTATCCGATCCAATTGAGTTAACTAGTTTCACTCAATCTAATTGAGCTTATTCTCACCCAAGCTTTGATAGGCGGGACCAAGATTGTCCCTCCGCACCCTACCAAGATAATATGCGTTGCTCTGCTTTGGCAGATTCAACAACAACAAATGATCGAGGTAGTGATGGGTATCAAAACTTGGTAGGCATTTCGAGTTGACTTGATTAAGATCTAATCTAATCGTGAATGTGTATCATATACGCATTAAGTCACTAATTACCCTATACTAGCATGCATCACATACATACAAGCAAAAACAAAATATATATATATACAAATTAATTAATTTGTGATGAGATCATGGCCCTACTACAATCTTCTCAAGCCAATGAGAAGATCGGACGGTCAACCTAGGGTTAGCGGCTTCTCCAAGCGTCTCCTTTGACCGCCATGTGTCGTCGACACCCTCCTCGTAACTCCGTCTACGAGTGGACCTTCCACTGCTTCTTTTTGTATATTACAAACATGAAACTCGAGTTACATTCGAGTCTAAAATCTATTTACAATAGGAATATAATAAGGGAGGCACGACACGCAGGTCGCATATCATATACAATATGCACAATACTAAAAATGGTGCGCAAGCCGTATTATGAATTACAACACAATTTTATCCAATCACATTGGGATTTTTGGGCCATGACCATCACAGTATTATACATAATTCTAAATTATGTATTTTACATAAATTTCTATAATTTTCCTACTTTTTCCTTTCAATTTTATGAGTCACAACTCCGCAGCGGTCCCACTAAGCGATTTTCGAGCGCGATCGTGGGATAATGCCCCTAGCGGGGTTAGGGGCAGCGCCCCTTCTCGCAAAATGAATCTCGCGAGTGTCCCATACCGATCTTACAGTGCCTTAAGTCGCTGTCCCAAAAAAACAAAAACGATACCTTGCCATTTCGGAGAGTTTTTCTCGGTGGTTGAAGCCTACAAGTGGCCAAACACTTGTTGCTTCGACTCTACGAGAAAAATACTCACAAAATATATAAAATTAGGAAAATTACAGAAACTTACGGATCTGTAACTTTTCATATCTAATAAAAAAATTACAAATATAAACATGTACATGCTTCGCATGTGGCTCTGATACCACTGTTAGACTCTCCGAGTTACAAAAATCGCTTTTTGCATTGCAGAAACCTCGGAAGCCGGGCACGGATCCGTGCAAAGATAAATAAAAATTCATGTACATGTTTATCTACACTAGATCTACCTTAGATCTACATGAGAAGAGTGTTACCCTTGTAGCAATGCCCTTCACTTATCCCGCTCGTCCAAAAGATTGTCGGATCTCATAGAGTGTCAAGTGTACACTCCTCTACACGTATCCACACGGACAAAAGGGTGGAGAGAACCACTTAGAGTGTGCTAGCACTCTTGGGAGGTTTCGGCCATGGAGGAGAGGGAGAGAAGAAGATAGGAGAGGAAGAAGATGAATTCAATTCTCACTTATCTTTTTGGCCGGCCACATTAAGGAGGGTTAAAACCATCCATGTAATACTAAGAGTCATGGCTCTTGGTCTTCCTCATGAGGCGACACAACATGATGTGTCCATGATGATGTGGAACATTATCATTGGCCAGCTCTATGCCAAGTCACCATGAAGTGGCATTTGGTCAAGTCAAACTTGACCCTTCATCTTCCCTCTCAAGTCAAGTCAAACTTGACCTCTTATCCCCCATGGTTGATCAAATCCAACCTTTGATTCAAGTCAATTTAATTTAATGAATCTCTATTCATTAGTTTAAATTGACTCAATGAATCAAATCTAAATTAGACTCATTCAACACTTGAATCAAATTGAGTCCAAATCAATTAGTCTAATTTGGATTACTCTTAATCCAATTTAGTTTATCACATGAACCTAATCCTCTTGGTCCATCATATGAACCTAATCTCCATCTAATTGGCCTTTGTGTGTGACCCTATAGGTTCTTGTAACGTTGGAATGCTCCTAAACTAATTTAGAAACATAAACAATGAGCGGTATCTAGCAACACATCGTTGCTACCCAAGTTACAAGAATGTTGAGATCCAACATCACCTTTGTGACTACTAATTGTAACTCTCATAATATGTTACAATGTCCTTCTATCCATGACATCTAGATTGAACAATTGAGGCATAGACCGTGTCATCCTCTGTATAATCTATGTCTTGAACTCCAAGTAGACTCACTCTAATCAAATGAGCTCATATTGACTCATTTGGGCAAGATCATGCACTTAGTGGTCTCACTCTATCAAGAATCATGATATCACTCCCGTCATATAGGAGGGATAGATCCCATCTACATCACTCACATCCCTCCGTATAATTTGTTACATACCCAGTAATCACCTTTATAGTCCACTCATTTATGGGTGACATTTGACGAAGCCAAAGTATGCAACTCCTTATGTAGGTAACTATGGTGACTTCAGGTCCAAGGACTAATAGTCACATGAGAAAGTATATGACACTCATATAATGATCCATGATACTTTCTCATGGCGGGTCATTCAGTATACATTCTCCAATGCATATCCATGTGTCAACTTGATATCTCATATCCATGACTTGTGAGATCAAGTCATCGAGTTGACCTACATGCTAGTCTCTTTGCATTAACATTGTCCCTGAATATTAATACTTGACTAAGAATGGTTAAAAGTAGTATTCTCTATATCATCTCATTATCGATTCAACCAATCGATTGATATAGATAAGAACCTTCTACTCAAGGACGCTATTATACTTATTTATTTGGCACCAATACAAGTAAGTATAATAACCATAAAGAAATGTCTTTATAAATATATATAGGAATATTATACAATAAGTCCATACAACAATCATCACATGATCGGCTCTAGGGCTTTCACTAACAATTTTCGTCGTCAAATTCACAACAAAATAAATTTTGTCTCCAAATCCGATAAATATACATGTCTTGAGCAGTCGCTAACAATATCACCAGTCGACTGACATATTCTACCAGTCGACTGAAGATCCATAATTTGATGATAAAATTTTTTTTTCATCGTAGATTTGGTGATGAAAAAATATTTTCATCGTCAAATTCTGAACCATCAGTCGACTAACTACGATCAACAGTCGACTAACATTGGACTAGTCGATTGGTCAATCGATTGAAAAATATTTTGTGTCATACTACAGTATATCACCAGTCGACTGTCGTATTACACCACTCAACTATTGTCTCGTGTCCTCCCAACAGACTTAGTATCAGTCGACTGGTGGAAGACGTCAGTCGACTGGTGATACTGTAACAGGGTACAAAATATTTTTTAGTCGACTTGTCAATGTCAGTCAACTGATGGTCATAGGTAGTTGAATGATGTTTCAAAATTTTACGACGGAAATATTTTTTTCATCACCAAATATGCATCGAAATTTATTTTTGTCATAAATATGGAAAAAAAAACCACAATATAACCAACTATTTCTACCTATTTTTATAAATTTTACAACCAAAACACATATAAAATGATTCAATAAAATTTTAACATCTCACAATATCAAATATACTATGTATCAAACTTCATAAATATCTAATCATTCAAAATGAAAAAAATACTAAATCAACAATACATATAACAAATCATTTATTGTATGAAACTTAATACAAGCATATCGAATGTGACAAGTCAAATAATATTTAGATATAGCAATTCAGACATAACCTCATAATCACCACCATCATCAAAAAATTTATCTTTATCGTCATTATTACAAGCACCAATGGGAGGAGATCGAGGAGGAGGTAGTTGACTTGAAGCAAAGGATAATTAAAGACGATATATGATTAGCATTCGTTGTTTGTGAAATTCGTTTATTTGTTCATTTAAATCCTTGACTTCCTGATCCCTTTATCTTTGTAAAGTGTGGACATGCATCTTTAAGTTTGTTATCTTTTTGCATTAGTAACTCCTTCAAATGGCTAACTTCTTCGGTCAATTGATTTATTTATGCTCTTACTGCTAGTGAGGCTGAAGAAGATGTACCAAGGACTTTATAAGTTCGGCTCAAAGAACTCAGTCCAACTATTCTTCCACCTTTCGATCAACCAGTCACTTCGAGCTATAGATTCATATTTCCAACAAATGACTCAAATTCAACAACATCATCACTTGTACCTAAATTTATCTATACAAGTTCATCATATTTCTCTTGTATTGAAAAGAAAAAAAAAGTTAAATCATATCAAATGAGTTTAAATTTTTAAAATTACAAACCTTCATTGTTCTAGCTCTCTTCCCACTCCACATCTTGTCTTTCTTTTGAAATGTACGGGCAAAAGTGTCAATGAATAATGGCTCATTTACCATTTCGTTGGCCTAAACAAACATTGTTATAAATAATAAAATAGTGCATATTAAATTCAAAGAATTAGGTTTTGAAAAAACTCACCAATCAATGTATATGTTCATCGATATTTATTGAAACTCCCGCATATGTTGCAGATGAAGCGCCAAAATTATAAGTTTGATTTTTCTTATTTTGTTCACTCCTCCAGTTGCTATCCTCAGATCCTCAATATTTAACAATCCTATTCTAATTCTCCTCAGTTATGCAGTGTGACTTTTTAGATCTGATTTTCGCATGAGTTAATACGTTTATAATGTGATCGTCATACTTTTTCTTAAAAATCCTCTTTACTCCAATGTTTCACTCTCCTCCCAAGTAAATACCCACTGCAATGGTGAAAAAATTAATTGATTATATTAACTGTAATTTTATATATAAATTGATTGGAATAACTTACCTTGAACTCATTCCACTACAGATTTTTTATTTTTTTTGGAGTGCTCATATAAGTCATCGAAGCTTCACCCCAATGGTTATTCACTATTTTATTAAACTCGTGAATAACATATATAGAATTTATAATTTTATCATAAAATAAAAATAAGCCATGTTAAATATTTATGAAAAATAATCTTATTAAAAACATAGATAATTTAAATTTCACTGTGCTCTATGTTTAATAAACATGATCGAACACACACACGCCAGCCCTTTGAATGTTCTGGCGACCTCTTCAAACCCTAGGAGCAACATTTGACTGCCAAGATCATAATGTTAGGACTTTCCTTGCCAAGAGCTATGGTTTTTCAGAGCAGCAACATGTAACTGAATGATCTTCCATCAAGATTCTCCGTCTATAATCGCCACGTCGAAATTATCAATCATAATTATTAAAATAATAAAAATTACATTTTCATTGAATGTATAGCGGAGAAAATGAGAAACTGTCCATATTTAATTTAAAGTATTAAATCACCGAAATAATCTAATATGTCAAAAAATTTCTCAAATAATAAATTGTAAAAAAAGACAATTCATTAAAATATCAAATATATAAAATTAAGAATGAGATAGGAAATAGAAAAATATTTGATACTAAATAAAAGTTATCCATTATCAAAAATCGAAGTCCTCATTATCATTTTCATCCTCATCATTTGTCTCTTCAATATCATTATCATCATCATCATCATCCTCTTCCTCCTCATCCTCGTACTCATCTTTTATCTCAAAATTAAATTCCTCGTCTTCATCTTCATTAATTTCACTTGCATCAACGTCGATCATAATACCGTTGGGATCTCATAACATTGAAATATTATATTCATCGATCTGAAATGTATTCACAACTTCTTCTTGCTGATATGCTATGTCTTCTCAATGTTCCTCTATTTTTATTCGTGCTTTTGTTTTATAAATAATCCACCAATCAATTTGTCACGTTTCAAACTAGGATATAAAGTATAAATACTTAAATCATTTGTTGTGCCAACACAAATGGTTCATACCTCTTATATAATTTTTTATAATTTATTTCAACCAAATTAAACTATGGAACGACAGGGTCAAACCAACAACACATAAATAAAATAACTTGCAAATCTGAGTCAGGATACTCTACCTCTAAAATTTCATCCAGCAAACCATAAATTCATTCCTTGCACCTTCATCGTTAGATGACTGAACACAAACTCCACTATTCATTGTAGTTTTTCATATTCCATATGCTTGAGTATGAAAATTATATCCATTTATGAAATATATCGACCAAGTTTTCACCATTGATTTTGGACCCCATAACAGATGGTTAGCAATTCTTGCTTAATGTGAGCTTGATTATTATGAACCTAAAGTCAAATAAATATGTGTTAAAGTTAAGATTTAACCAATTGATTATTATAGACTACTTAAATATTTTTTAAACCATGGTGCAAATTCTTCATCGTTAAAACGATCAAACTCATGTGTTGAAAGCTCAGAATATAAGTTTTGAAAAATTCTACCATAAAAATAATTATAACATGAGCAATAATTTACGATATAAGAAATACATAATATAACATATATATACTAACTCGAAATATGAAGTTACTTCTGAACAGTTCAGTAAAATATATGTGTGGAATGTTCATCATTCTTGACCAGTTAAGTATCTACATATACAAGATCCACTTGGTCGACCAAGATAGTTAAAAATTGAGAATGACTTCAAATTTAGATCAACAGGACTCTCATCATTTCTTCTCGCTCTCTGCCTTTTGCATTGAAAGTGGGATTCAAAATAATATGATGCAAAAGTTATAACTTCCTCCACAATATATGCATTAACAATAGAAGCCTCAACATGTGCCTTATTTTTTATTTTTTTCTTCAAATGATAGAGGGATCTAATAGTAATAAAATAAAATTTATTAGAAAATAACATATGCTAAAATTAGTCAATTTATAATGCACTAACAACGAAGTATAGAAAATGAAAAATTCACCTTTTAAATGGATACATCTATCGAAATTGAATAGGACCTCTAACTTTGGCTTCATATGGCAAGTGAACTAAAAGATGTTCCATGAAATTAAAAAATGATGGTGGAAATATTCTTTCTAAATTACACAAAATGATCAGAATATCTCTTTCTAATGTGTCCATGTGTAAATGACTCAACACTATCGAGCAAATATCATGAAGGAAAATGTTTAACTCCATAATGACACCCCATATAAAATTTGGTAATATTTCCTTAAAAACAATAGAAATTAGTGTTTCCGTGAATATATGTCAGTCATGACTTTTCAAACCAATCAATTTGTATCCCTTCAAATCAAAGCATCCTCCAAGATTAGAGACATAACCATCAAGAACTCTCAATGATTTCAACCATTCACAAACAATCCTTCTTTGATCCTTATTCAATGTATAAACTAATTTTGGCTTTGGTCTCCTACTATTTTCATCTGTTGGATCGAAGCGGATCGCTAGAGGGGGGGTGAATAGCGATAAAACCTTTTTTTTGTTCGTTCGTTAAAACTCGAGTAGATAATTAATTTACAGCGGAAAGATAAGCAATAAATAAAATGAGACAAATATTTTTACTTGGTTTGTAGCCTTTGGCTACTACTCCAAGGCCCTAGTGATCCTTGATCACGCACGGAGGGCAATTCACTAAAAACACTCCTCCTCGTTGGAGGTAGGAGTTTGACGATTACAAAAAAAACCTTCGAAAGAAAAGATAGAGAGACAAACCCTCTCTTCTATTAATGTAAAGTGCAACGATAGAAAACCTCGATTAATAAAAGGAATTGCAATATTTAAAGAGACGACAAATTAAAATATCAACAACTAAAGAGTAGAAACTAAGCTAGGGTTGTTGACAGCACTTCGTCGTAGAGTCGTCGGAGAATCACGGAGTTACAAAGGTTTTTGAGCACTTAGAGATGATGAAAAACCTTAGGAGAAGCCCTCCTTTTATAGCCTTTAAGCCCCTCATCGAATGGGTCTTCAACCAATAGGAATTGGGCACAAAACTCCTTGAAAAATGGTGATAAAGCTTGACTCCTCGAGGCTGATTTTTGACCATTGGTTGAACTGATTTCTTGGCCGGTTGAACTGATGGCTCAGCAGTTGAACTGATCCTTGTCCGGTTGAACTGATGGCTTAGCAGTTGAACTGATCCTTGGTCGGTTGAACTGATTTTCAAACTTTTCGACTGTAATAAAGAGTTAGCTCGAAATATAAGTGAATTCGATGGCCACTTGCCATCCGATCTCCACATAGACCTTCCATGGGAAGTCTTGGTCGGATCGTCGCCTAAGGATGTCCCCGTATGGAGGACTCGACCTTACTTACGCTCACTCACATGAGCTTACCTCAACATTTACCTTTGAAGCCTTGCTTTCGGTCTCCACCTGATTCCTTCGGCTCCCTCCGAAGTCCTCCCGGTGTCGCCCGACCACTACCGTTCTCTCCGAGTGTCACTGACCTTCGACTTAGCTTAGCATTTCTGCATACTTGATTGAGCTCGTGAGATAATGACATGAGCTTAACTTTATATCGTTTGCTATAATCAAAACTCAGGTTCGACTTAGGTGCCTACTGCACCAACATCATTGACATCAAGAGTTGGTCGTTTACAAATGAGACGCATATCTTTTCTTACATTCAGATTATCTTTTATTTTTACAGTAATATCCGTCATTGTATTTATCAGATTATTAAAAACATTCTTCTCAATATGCATTACATTGAAATTATGATGAATCAAATGACTTTACCAATACGGTAAATCCTAAAATATACTCCGTTTAGTCCATTTATGTGTACTTTCATATCCATATATTGTAACATTTGAGTCTTCAATAACAGATGGAAAGTTAAGCACTTTATGTCATATGCATTCATCGGTTAATCTCAATAGTGGAGGTGTTCTTTCAATTCTATTCTTAATGAATTCTTCTTTATTTCTTCTGAATTTATGATTTGGTGGTAAAAATTATCTATGACAATCAAAATAACTCGCCTTCTTTTCATGTTTCAATCTGAATAACTTTGATCTCTCCATATATATTGGACATCCTAAAATCTCAGCAATACTCCATCCTGATAACATACCATAAGTCAGAAAATTATTTACAGTTCAAAAAAACATAACTTTCATTATAAACATCTGATTAGTATGAACATTATATGTAGAAACACCCTCATTCCATAGTTGTTTGAGCTCTGTAATCAGTGGTTACATGTAAACATCTATTAACTTCTTTGGATTTTACGGGCTAGAACAATCAATCTTAAAAATATATATGGTGTTTTCATACACATACCACGTGGCAAATTATATAGAGCTAAGATAACTGCCCAGCAAGAATAAGTTCTTCCTGATTTGTCAAATGAAGTAAATCCATCAGCACAGAGACCTAACCTAATATTTTGAGTCTCATTCGCAAACTCAGGATATGTTCTCTCAAAATTTGTCTACACTTCTACATCTGATGGATGACACATTAGTTCTTCATCTGTTTCATGATTTTCATGCCAAGTCATGTGTTCAGCAGTGACATTTGATGCATAAAGTCTTTGCAATCTAAGAGTTAAAGGTAAATAGAACATTTGTCTGTATAATTTATGTCGCTTATTACAACCCAATCTCATGGTACTCTTGTATCTACATTGATTACATAATTTACAAATCTCTACATCTGCATTGACTCCCCAATATAGCATACAACCATCTTTGCAAACATCAATTCTTTCCAACAGAAGACCTAATTCTTTCACAAGTTTTTTCATACTAGAAAAAAATCATTGGGCATTATGTGATCATGTGGCAATACTTCTCCAATAATTTGAACAAAATCATTAAAATAATCTTCAAACACATTATACTCAACTTTAACATTCAACAATCTTGCGATTAAAGATAATTTAGTGTGATTGTCATAACCAGACCATACGGATTCATCTGCAGCTCTCAACACTTCTTGAAATTAGAGATATGATGTAAAATATGGAGAGAGAAAATTATTCATATGGATTAACCTTTAATTAATTGGGTTTAATTGGGCTAATAAGGTTGATTAGCTAGTTGGATTGAGTCCATTGGGCTGGT
Source organism: Wurfbainia villosa (assembly GCA_025175895.1). Taxonomy (NCBI): domain Eukaryota; kingdom Viridiplantae; phylum Streptophyta; class Magnoliopsida; order Zingiberales; family Zingiberaceae; genus Wurfbainia; species Wurfbainia villosa. Next base: position 6,503,559 of record CM045986.1, read on the forward strand.
TTCGGATTGGGCTGGAATTGGGCTGGAATTTAGGCTTGGGCTGTATTTGGGCTTGGGCTGGTATTGGGCTTGAGCTGTATTGGGCTTGACTGGATTGGGTCAAAGCAGATTGGGTTGAACTTGGGTTGGTTTAACCGAATCGCTCGAACGGCGTTTAAAACAGGGTCGGAAATTCACGATCAACATTACTCCTTCCGCGATCTCTCCGTTTCTCTTCTCCGCGTCGCTTTTCTTTTCGCCGCGCGATCATTTCATTCCTCCTCAGCTCGCCGACGTTCCGGCGAGAGAAACTCGACGGCGCCGCCACCTTGGTTGATCTCCGGCCGAAGATCAGTGAGTTCTCGCCTGGGGATCTCGGCGACTCTTTCGGTGGATCGGTAGTTAGGTAAGAGGTCAATTTTCTTTCCTCTTTAGGTGAGAGTGAGATCTAGCGGTGGGTTTCGATGTTGGCTTCAATCGATGGTTTTGGCGAGTTGTGAAGCTTGATGGTCGCCGAGCGAGGATTAGGGAAGGAGCAAGGCACATGTGGATTCTAAGGGAAAGTAAGCTCGATCCAATCTTTTTCTTCTCAGCTGTTAATTGCTTCATTTAGTGTTTGATACGATGGATTGGGAATTGAAGCTGTTGTGTTCAGATTGTCGGTGTGATTGGGATTTCGCCGTTGAACAGGGGTTAAAGGAGGAAGGTGCTGCCGGTGAGGAGTTAGCTTGTAAGCTTTGATTCACCTTCCGTTACCATCTGGTAAATTCTATATGGGGTGTTCGTTGATGGATGTGTTGGGTAGTTCTGTTTCTGTCTTCGATCCAGTGAGGTTGGAGCTGGGAATTGAGCTTGAGGTAAGTTGTCATAGCTATAGGATTTGTGGGGATGTTTTCATATTCGGATTGTTCTTGATTTGCTAGATTGTTCACGTTGGCAATCGATTGTTTGGGCAGAAGCTTGAGGGTGGCAGTCGTGAAACATGGTGAGGATGAGGTGAGGAGAAATTGGATTAATGATCTAAGTTATGTTTTGCTTTTGATTTGGTTGGTTAATGCAGATCTAATACCTATACTTGGAATTGGGTAGCTGTGATTGAAGCTGCACTAGTTGAGCTACGGTTGGAGGTATTGACAATAAGGTATTGTGAATTGGTGTATTGATGAGATGTGAGCTCAGTTATGGGAATTGACACACGATTGTGTGGGAGCAGAGATTTCCTTGTGGATCTAATTCGGAAAAGCAAGGTATGTCCGATTGGTATATTTATAGTTAATATTGTAGACTGATTGGTTAATATGAATTCATTCATCCTGTAGTATTAGATTGTTCGATTAATGGATCGAGATATATGGTTGATGTGGGAGTTGATTCGATCATTAGATATGTGACAGTACTTTATTGTATCCTATTGTTACAGGACTTTGATTGTGATAGATACATGGACGTGGAGATGAATAGCACGGGTTACATAGCAGGGTAATATCTACAGTCCGAGTAGTTTTGATCAAATTTCGGTGCATGATCTTGGATTTATGTTTATACCTGTTTACCTTAAATCCACTCTTATTTAATCATATGCTTGTACTGCCTTGACCTTTGAGATATATACTATGGTACTTCATTGATTATCTAGCTCGGATAGGAACTATAAACCCTATTATGTATTAGCTGATATATGTTTAGTAAGTACATGTGGTTAGGGTTATCTTTGTGACTTGATTAGATTCTTTATCGTTACATCACTAGGGTTAGGTGATGGTTTGGATTATGGAGCCGATTGTTATATCATATCCGTATTAGTGGTGCATTTATGGTGGATCTAGTTGTCTGTGCATAGATAAGTGTATGGTTGTCAGTATGTGACCATGGACTAGAGGTCCTAGCGCGATGGTATATCCATTATGGATTGTGTGCCTGTGTATGGTTATATGGACGGTCGATTGTATATCGCTACTGACTAGAGGTCTTAGCGTGGTTGACTGTCAGATGAGTATGACTCTTTATGCGATAGAGAGAGTCTTGTGGATTGTAGTCCTTGCATAGTTGACTTTTAGTTGACCAGGACTCCCCGTGGGATAGGGAGTGTCGCTAGGATACATGTATGGAGCTATGCATCATTACATTTGCATGCATCTTGTGGGGTCTCCCTTGTGGATGAGACGGGTCGTCAGTCATCCTGCCTCCCCAGCCACTCGGGGTAGTGGTAGCAGGGTTGAGGGCAGAGCATTGGATGTGCCGCGCTCGCCCACTATGGATGGTGGTAGCTGGAGATGCGCACCTGACCACTATGCAGAGTGGTGTTAGCACTCGCCCACTATAGACGGTGGTTGTATGAAGTGCAGTTGTCCTGTGTGCGACGTTTGTCTACTCATGGGTAGGGACAGCGTGGCTTGCAGCAGGGGCCCCTAGGAGTAGTTAGCTTTTTACACTTATACGCTACTCAGTCATACTACCCAACTCGGCCACTCGAGAGTGGTGGCAACTGGAGTCGGACTAGTTGTCATTTGTCGTGCCACCCTGGCCACTCTGGGGTCGTGGTTGGACAGGTCCGCAGACAGTGACCATGGATATGCATTGCTGATATATATGTATGCATGTATTTGATATATGTTTTACATATGCCTGTGAGATGCTGCATTTGATTGAGCTATGATTGTTGCACATGCTTGTACATCATGATACATGTCATTTGCATTTTATTTACTGCTATGTGTTGAGCATGATACATGCGTTGATTCAGACTGTTATATGCATTTGATTAGCATCATGTCATTGTGTGGTACGGACCGGGTTATTATACAGGTGATCATATACTGTTCATATGTCTGAGTATTGGTCAGGTATGGGATTGACCTGGTATGTTATATGGTTATGTTATAGTATACCTGTTCAGGATGATCTAGCATATGGCGTTCTGATGACCAGTCGTTGCACGCTGGTACATTACTTTATGTTGATTAGTTTAATATATACATGAGTATGACTTCATCAGTAAGTTACTTGTTATTAGATTTGGATATGACTGTATGTCTATTGGACTCATGCTGAATACCTGTAGATCTTCACATGTATACTTGTAGATCTATCCTTATATATTGTTCATGCACTTTCTATATATTACCCCTGAGTTTATACTCACCACCCCGGGACCCTGGGCTTCCTGTCGCCCAGATAACAGGTAGAAGATTCCTTGGACGTTCGGAGCTCCGTCAGCTGATCCCATCTCACACCGGACGAATGGATATGTTTTTCGTGTTGTTGTATCCTTACGGATTGTTTGTTTGGGTTTTTCCCTGTATTGTTTCCGTATTTGTGATATACGGACATATTGTATGTATTTGGTCTTTGATTCGATTTCTGTTATGATTCTTGTCGTGTCAAGTCACTCCGGAGTGCACAGTTGGTCTTTGTATCTTGTTGATCTATTTGAATTGTTTCCGCTGTGTTTAGTATGTTTGATATGTTGATATCTGTGTATATCATATTATTGTTGTGGGCCTACGGGCCTTGTATTAACCCGATATGTTGCCACGTACAGGGGAGATGTCGTCCGTTTGTTTTTCGGCACGGCATACTCCCGGGGCGTGACAATTTTATTGGTATCAGAGCCCTAGGTTGCGAAGTCCATTTTCGGATTTTATTTCGTTCGGACATCGAGTTTTGCTTTACTCGGTCTTGGTTGTGAGATCCGCCATTGCAGACATCTCCGAGCTACAAGGATTAAGGTATGTTAACTGTTATTACATATCCTTCTATTGGCTATGCATTTAGTTGCTTATAACAGTGCATGACTTGTAGTATGTTAATCAGTATTCGTAACCGTGGTTTGAGTTTGACCACGGGAACGATATGTTGAGGTTATTAGATATGTACCTGCTATCGAAAAGGTAATTACCTTTGAAATACCGAGAGCCGAAAGGTGGTTAGGTAGTCACATCTCTTGTGGAGATCAAGAATTACGGTCCTAAGATTTTCACTAATTATGTTAGTCAGATCATTACCCATGGGTAATGGATGAGTATACTATTGCTGATGCATATAGTAGAGGATTATTTTGGTGATATTCATAGGGATTTTGATCCCTGAATTGGTCGTTCTAGGTTGTATAACGTTGAGGGTACTTTTGAGTACTTAACTCATGTTATACAGAGGAAGCTAAGTTAGCTGCATACCATTATCCAGATTTAGCTGGTACTTGGTGTAAGATATAGGAAATAACCTACAGGAAATAACGTATCACTTAGTCACAGTTCAGTGATGTTGTGAGATAGTATTTTCCCACGTCATCTTCTTTGACTCATTGTCAGGGAATTCTTAGGCATCGAGTAGGGTGATCGTTTGGTTACGAAGGTACCATGCAGAGTCGTTAGACTTGCGAAAGTTACGACTATTTAATAGCCCAAGAATGTGATTGGGTTGGTTTTGACCACCCATGGGTTATCAGTTGACATCTTGATCAGGATGTTTGGATCTCCTACTAGATCCTACCGGAAGTCCTTAGACCGAGTCATGTGGATAGAAATGACTCCGTAGTAAGTGTTTTAAGAGTTGAAGATTTGATAAGCAGATATTGCAAGTCAAATTATTGGAATTAGAAGTCTCCAAATGTTGGATAAAAAGGAGCAAGATTAAAGTCATGAGTCATGAGCTACTATTGGAGAGTTTTTCGATCATAGAAGACCGATTGCAGATTGTCAGTAGCTTCTCATGTTTATCAGTGAACTCAGAGGAAAGACTCCGAAGGGAGATTATGTGTGTGCGATCGGGTGTTACGACGAGACACAGTCGATTATTCGATGGACCATTGTATCTGTTTCTACTATAAGCAGCCGGTATCTACGAGGAGAGTATGTATTTTGAAGACTCAGTTGAAGACTATGGATGATGCTTTCGAGCGGACGATCCATAACCTTGAAAGCCGAGATTATTACAGAAGATTAGGTTATCACATCAGCAGCGATCTACTACCCCAGATATAGTTGGAGTTCTTTGATACTTTCATCCGGAAGAAGTAAGATTTACCAAGACATCTCGAAGATTCGGACATTGCATAACAACTGTTACCTTCCCAGACGACAACAACTGTTACCTTCCCAGGCGTAGTTATGATTTGTTCAGAGGAGAGAGAGTATACGACGATGGTCGTATCTATGCGGTATTCTTCAGTTGCAGCTGTACCTTTCGCAGAGTTGGAGCGTGCTACGATGTTGACAGTTCTTCAGTATTTTACAGCCGGATGTGTATCTTTTGCGATACAAAGGTTATCATCTTCGTCTGCGATTGTTTGATTTGTACCTCCGTTTCTGATTGATTTCATTTCCTCCATGGCAGATTTTTGTAGCTACTTGAGCTCGGCCGTCCAGAACAGATGTTGGACAAGTTTACATGATTACTCGAGAAAAAGTATAGAAGACCGAAGGATCGGTCCTTCGGGGTATTACTTTAGGTTATCCTATTTGCGGATATATCGAGAGATACTGGTAGTTTACAGGTATCTTTGTCTAGAACATTCTTGGATAGGGTTCGAAGGGTTCCTATCGACTTGTGGGTCGGTGATTTTCTCTACCGTCAGTTGAGATGTTGATCAACAATCAAAGTCAAGGGATACCCTTAGCCTTTGCTAGACATACCTCTACTATAGACATATCCTTATGGATAGTTAGATTGTTGGAGCATTGGTATACTAGGACTCTCGGATGTACGTATAATTCGAGAGTATTCGAATATAGTTTTGGATAAACTCCTAGGCTTGCCACTGCATGGGCAAGTGGAATATGCGATTGAGGTGATTTCGGGAATAGTCTTGATATTGGGGACCTCATACCGGGAGATGATTTTATGGGTATCAGTGTTGCTAAACACTATGGGAGATTTATCTTTCCTAGTATTTCTTCTTGAGAAGACTCGTAACTCTTTGTTAGAAGAGAGTCAGACCTTGAGTCTATGCATCGATTATCGATGATTGAAATGTAGTAGTAGTTGAGAATGAGTATCCTTTGTTAGGGATAGATGATTTGTTTAGATCAGCTAAATGACACCTGTGTATATACTAGAGTTGATCTACGATTGGAGGGTTGATATTGTAGTGACTTAGTGGCATACAATTATCATTGTCGGTGTGATGATTGAGCTATCTATAGCTTAGAGTAAAAAGGATGCAGGTGTGTGGAAGACGAAATTTCATACTTGGTATGAATTTTAGGAGATATTGATAATGTTGTTAGACTTATCGACGATTTAGTCGTTCATGAATTTGAGGAATTAAGTACTCTTGGAGTATTTGAGATCGATTGTCATCATATCTGTGGAGGATATATTTATGGATATATTCTCAATCTTGAGGGAAGTTGTGGTTTCCCTAGATTGATTTGGTATTTACCGTAGATGTGGATAGGATGCACTAGCGATACTATATCGTCGACTTGTGGGACCAAGAAGGTGATGGCAATCACCTGGTCGGAAGTTTGTGAAGCTAGGTTTCAGGGCCTAGAAAGTGGCTGACTTTTGTGTCAGTGTTAGTTAATCCGTCCGATATGGATGGAAGAGTATTGTACGCAGATGCATCATTTCAGGGATTGGGAGCGATTCCGATGCAGTTGTATGAGACGTATCTTATGCCTACGTCAGTTGAGGAACTGCGAGATAAGCTGTCATATATATGACGTGGAGCTTAGCAGTTATTATCTTGAGTAGTAGATGTATAGAGCAGGAGTGCTCAGGGAGTTTTGGCTAGCTACTAGGTAGCTGTTATAGGGTTGTTAGAACACGGATAGATGCAACTGAGGAGATTAGTCATTATAGTCTTCCGATTACTTTCGATTCGTGTGAATGAATTTTAGACATTATATTAATTTCTCTTGCGAGAATAAATCTCTGTCTCTAGGAAGGATAATGGTTCGCAGAGTTGCATTCGCTTTAGGAAGAGTTGTTTTAGGAGACTCTTCATTCGAGAGTAATGATTTATTCGAAGTGTATCCGAAAATAGTGAGTATTGAGACGTTCCAGTTGGTGGAACGATATGTGGGACATGGATGATTTGGTAGTTTGATGTTGGGTATGCCCACAAGCAAAGGTGGAATATGGTGATCGGTAGGATTGCGTACCGTGATGAAGTGGGAGTCTAATGCGTTAGACTGTGTTGGGAGATTATCTAGAATTCTAAAAGGACTTGATAGGATTTGGGTAGTCAATGATCGATTAGCTAGGTCCGCTCATTTTCTTCCGAGCCGTAAGATGGACTCCGTTGGATCGCTTGATAGAATTATATCCATGGAGTATCCTTGGGTATCATTTCTAATAGTGATTCATGATTCACCTTACGATTCTGGTAAAGTCTCCCATCGGTTACGAGTATAGAGCTCCACTTTGGTACAGTTGTTTACCTTTTTAGAGGTCGGTTGAGTGTATATAAGAGCTGAAATATAATATTCGAGCTCAGTACCACTTAGTCACTTGAGGTGTGACTTTTCTCCGGATACTTGAGATGATTATTTTGACATATCGTACAAGTATATAAGTCGGAAATTTAGGGACCAAATTTTTATAAGTGGGGGAGAATGTAAAATAGGGAAAAAAAAATTATTCATATGGATTAACCCTTTAAATAATTGGGTTTAATTAGTGGTTTAATTGGGCTAATAAGGTTGATTAGCTAGTTGGATTTGTATTTGGGCTTGGTGGTATTGGGCTTGTGGTATTGGGTGTATTGGGCTTATTTGGATTGGGTCAAAGTAGATTGGGTTGAACTTGGGTTGGTTTAATCGAATCGCTCGAACGACATTTAAAACAGGGTCGAAAACTTGCGATCAATATTACTCCTTCCGCGATCTCTCCGTTTCTCTTCTCCGTGTCGCTTTTCTTTTCGCCGCGCGATCATTTCATTCCTCCTCAGCTCGCCGATGTTCCGGCGAGAGAAACTCGACGGCGCCGCCACCTTGGTTGATCTCCGGCCGAAGATCAGTGAGTTCTCGCCTGGGGATCTCGGCGACTCTTTCGGTGGATCGGTAGTGTTACGTCGTAGCAGCGAGCTGCCAATCGAGGATTTCGTTGACGATCATCACCGGAGTTAGGTAAGAGGTCAATTTTTCTTTCCTCTTTAGGTTGAGAGTGAGATCTAGCGGTGGGTTTCTGATGTTGGCTTCAATCGATGGTTTTGGGCAGAGTTGTGAAGCTTGATGGTCGCCGGCGGACAGGGGATTGGGGAAGGAGCAAGGCCTGTGGATTCTAAGGGAAAGTAAGCTCGATCCAATCTTTTTCTTCTCAGCTGTTAATTGCTTCATTTAGTGTTTGATACGATGGATTGGGAATTGAAGCTGTTGTGTTCAGATTGTCGGTGTAATTGGGATTTCGCCGTTGAATAGGGGTTAAAGGAGGAAGGTGCTGCCGGTGAGGAGTTGGCTTGTAAGCTTTGATTCACCTTCCGTTACCATCTGGTAAATTCTATATGCGGTGTTTGTTGATGGATGTGTTGGGTAGTTCTGTTTCTGTCTTCGATCCAGTGAGGTTGGAGCTGGGAATTGAGCTTGAGGTAAGTTGTCATAGCTATAGGATTTGTGGGGATGTTTTCATATTCAGATTGTTCTTAATTTGCTAGATTGTTCACGTTGGCAATCGATTGTTTGGGCAGAAGCTTGAGGGTGGCAGTCGTGAAACATGGTGAGGATGAGGTGAGGAGAAATTGGATTAATGATCTGAGTTATGTTTTGCTTTTGATTTGGTTGGTTAATGCAGATCTAATACCTATACTTGGAATTGGGCAGCTGTGATTGAAGCTGCACTAGTTGAGCTACGGTTGGAGGTATTGACAATAAGGTATTGTGAATTGGTGTATTGATGAGATGTGAGCTCAGTTATGGGAATTGACACACGATTGTGTGGGAGCAGAGATTTCCTTGTGGATCTAATTCGGAAAAGCAAGGTATGTCCGATTGGTATATTTATAGTTAATATTGTAGACTGATTGGTTAATATGAATTCATTCATCCTGTAGTATTAGATTGTTCGATTAATGGATCGAGATATATGGTTGATGTGGGAGTTGATTCGATCATTAGATATGTGACAGTACTTTATTGTATCCTATTGTTACAGGACTTTGATTGTGATAGATACATGGACGTGGAGATGAATAGCACGGGTTACATAGCAGGTGGGTAATATCTACCTGGTCTGGTAGTTTTGATCAAATTTCGGTGCATGATCTTGGATTTATGTTTATACCTGTTTACCTTAAATCCACTCTTATTTAATCATATGCTTGTACTGCCTTGACCTTTGAGATATATACTCTGGTACTTCATTGATTATCTAGCTCGGATAGGAACTATAAACCCTATTATGTATTAGCTGATATATGTTTAGTAAGTACATGTGGTTAGGGTTATCTTTGTGACTTCAGATTGGGTTACTGTCTTACATCACTAGGGTTAGGTGATGGTTTGGATTATGGAGCCGATTGTTATATCATATCCGTATTAGTGGTGCATTTATGGTGGATCTAGTTGTCTGTGCATAGATAAGTGTATGGTTGTCAGTATGTGACCATGGACTAGAGGTCCTAGCGCGATGGTATATCCATTATGGATTGTGTGCCTGTGTATGGTTATATGGACGGTCGATTGTATATCGCTACTGACTAGAGGTCTTAGCGTGGTTGACTGTCAGATGGGTATGACTCTTTATGCGATAGAGAGAGTCTTGTGGATTATAGTCCTTGCATAGTTGACTTTTAGTTGACCAGGACTCCCCGTGGGATAGGGAGTGTCGCTAGGATACATGTATGGAGCTATACATCATTACATTTGCATGCATGCTGACGACTGGGTCTCCCTTGTGGATGAGACGGGTCGTCAGTCATCCTGCCTCCCCGGCCACTCGGGGTAGTGGTAGCAGGGTTGAGGGCAGAGCATTGGATGTGCCGCGCTCGGCCACTATGGATGGTGGTAGCTGGAGATGCGCACCTGGCCACTGTGCAGAGTGGTGTTAGCACTCGCCCACTATAGACGGTGGTTGTGTGAGGTGCAGTTGTCCTGTGTGCGACGTTTGTCTACTCATGGGTAGGGACAGCGTGGCTTGCAGCAGGGGCCCCTAGGAGTAGTTAGCTTTTTACGCTTATACGCTACTCAGTCATACTACCCAACTCGGCCACTCGAGAGTGGTGGCAGCTGGAGTCGGACTAGTTGTCATTTGTCGTGCCACCCTGGCCACTCTGGGGTCGTGGTTGGACAGGTCCGCAGACAGTGACCATGGATATGCATTGCTGATATATATGTTTGCATGTATTTGATATATGTTTTACATATGCCTGTGAGATGTTGCATTTGATTGAGCTATGATTGTTGCACATGCTTGTACATCATGATACATGTCATTTGCATTTTATTTACTGCTATGTGTTGAGCATGATACATGCGTTGATTCAGACTGTTATATGCATTTGATTAGCATCATGTCATTGTGTGGTACGGACCGGGTTATTATACAGGTGATCATATACTGTTCATATGTCTGAGTATTGGTCAGGTATGGGATTGACCTGGTATGTTATATGGTTATGTTATAGTATACCTGTTCAGGATGATCTAGCATATGGCGTTACAGACTGTCAGGTACGTTGGTACATTACTTTATGTTCAGTTGATTAGTTTAATATATACACTGAGTATGACTTTACTGTAGTTACTTGTTATTAGATTTGGATATGACTGTATGTCTATTGGACTCATGCTGAATACCTGTAGATCTTCACATGTATACTTGTAGATCTATCCTTATATATTGTTCATGCACTTTCTATATATTACCCCTGAGTTTATACTCACCACTCCGACCACTGGGCTTCTATCACCCGATATGGTAGAAGATTCCTTGGGCGTTGGAGCTCGTCATTGATCCCATCTCACATGGATATGTTTTTCGTTGTTGTATCCTTACACGGATTGTTTGTTTGGGTTTTTCCTGTATTGTTTCCGTATTTGTGATATATGGACATATTGTATGTATTTGGTCTTTGATTCGATTTGTTATGATTCTTGTCGTGTCAAGTCACCCGAGTGATTGGTCTTTGTATCTTGTTGATCTATTTGAATTGTTTCAGTGTTTAGTATGTTTGATATGTTGATATCCGTGTATATCATATTATTGTTGTGGGCCTACGGGCCTTGTATTAACTCCGATATGTTGCCACGCAGGAGATGTCGTCCGCTTGTTTTTTGACGGCATACTCCCGGGGCGTGACAATTTTATTGGTATCAGAGCCCTAGGTTGCGAAGTCCATTTTCGGATTTTATTTCGTTCGGACATCGAGTTTTGCTTTACTCGGTCTTGGTTTTGTGAGTTCTGGGATCTGGCTGTTGCAGACATCTCCGAGCTACAAGGATTAAGGTATGTTAACTGTTATTACATATCCTTCTATTGGCTATGCATTTAGTTGCTTATAACAGTGCATGACTTGTAGTATGTTAATCAGTATTCGTAACCGTGGTTTGAGTTTGACCACGGGAACGATATGTTGAGGTTATTAGATATGTACCTGCTATCGAAAAGGTAATTACCTTTGAGAGCTGACTGATACCGAGTCGGAAAGCAGGGGTTAGGTAGTCACATCTCTTGTGGAGATCAAGAATTATGGTCCTAAGATTTTCACTAATTATGTTAGTCAGATCATTACCCATGGGGTAATGGACAAGCGAGTATACTATTGCTGATGCATATAGTAGAGGATTATTTTGGTGATATTCATAGGGATTTTGATCCCTGAATTGGTCGTTCTAGGTTGTATAACGTTGAGGGTACTTTTGAGTACTTAACTCGTGTTATACAGAGGAAGCTAAGTTAGCTGCATACCATTATCCAGATTTAGCTGGTACTTGGTGTAAGATATAGGAAATAACCTACAGGAAATAACGTATCACTTAGTCACAGTTCAGTGATGTTGTGAGATAGTATTTTCCCACGTCATCTTCTTTGACTCATTGTCAGGGAATTCTTAGGCATCGAGTAGGGTGATCGTTTGTTCGAAGGTACCATGCAGTCGTTAGACTTGCGAGGTTACGACTATTTAATAGCCCAAGAATGTGATTGGGTTGGTTTTGACCACCCATGGGTTATCGATTGACATCTTGATCGGGATGTTTGGATCTCCTACTAGATCCTAGGAAGTCCTTAGGACCGAGTCATGTGGATAGAAATGACTCGTAGTAAGTGTTTTAAGAGTTGAAGATTTGATAAGCGGATATTGCAAGTCAAATTATTGGAATTAGAAGTCTCGAATGTTGGATAAAAGGAGCAAGATTAAAGTCATGAGTCATGAGCTACTATTGGAGAGTTTTTCGATCATAGAAGACCGATTGCAGATTGTCAGTAGCTTCTCATGTTTATCAGTGAACTCAGAGGAAAGACTCCGAAGGGAGATTATGTGTGTGCAGTGCGGGTTACGACGAGACACAGAGTCAGATTATTCGATGGACCATTGTATCTGTTTCTACTATAAGCAGCCGGTATCTACGAGGAGAGTATGTATTTTGAAGACTCAGTTGAAGACTATGGATGATGCTTTCGAGCGGACGATCCATAACCTTGAAAGTCGAGATTATTACGTGAAGATTAGGTTATCACATGTGACGATCTACTACCCGGATATAGTTGGAGTTCTTTGATACTTTCATCCGAAAGAAGTAAGTTACTCGTGATGTCGGTACCAAGACATCTCGAAGATTGACACATTGCATAACAACAAGTACCTTCCCGAACAACAATCTTACTTCAGCGTAGTTATGATTTGTTCAGAGGAGAGAGAGTATACGACGATGGTCGTATCTATGCGGTATTCTTCAGTTGCAGCTGTACCTTTCGCAGAGTTGGAGCGTGCTATGATGTTGACAGTTCTTCAGTATTTTACAGCCGGATGTGTATCTTTTGCCGACAACGGTTATCATCTTCGTATTGCTTTGATTTCATTTCCTCCATGGCGATTTTGTAGCTACTTGAGCTCGGCCCGTCGAGCAGATGTTGGACAAGTTTACATGATTACTCGAGAAAAAGTATAGAAGACCGAAGGATCGGTCCTTCGGGGTATTACTTTAGGTTATCCTATTTGCGGATATATCGAGAGAATCTTGGTAGTTTCTGGTATCTTTGTCTAGAACATTCTTGGATAGGGTTGAAGGGTTCCTATCGACTTGTGGGTTGATTTTCTCTCTACCGTCGGTTGAGATGTTGATCAACAATCAAAGTCAAGGGATACCCTTAGCCTTTGCTAGACATACCTCTACTATAGACATATCCTTATGCATAGTTAGATTGTTGTATCGTTGGTATACTAGGACTCGGATGTACGTATAATTCGAGAGTATTAGGATATAGTTTTGGATAAACTCCTAGGCTTGCACATGGGCAAGTGGAATATGCGATTGAGGTGATTTGAATAGTCCCGATATTGGGGACCTCATGGAGATGATTTTATGGGTATCGGTGTTGCTAAACACTATGGGAGATTTATCTTTCCTAGTATTTCTTCTTGAGAAGACTTGTAACTCTTTGTTAGAGAGAGTGGACCTTGAGTCTATGCATCGATTATCGATGATTGAAATGTAGTAGTAGTTGAGAATGAGTATCCTTTGTTAGGGATAGATGATTTGTTTAGATCGGCTAAATGACACTGTGTATATACTAGAGTTGATCTACGATTGGAGGGTTGATATTGTAGTGACTTAGTGGCATACAATTATCATTGTCGGTGTGATGATTGAGCTATCTATAGCTTAGAGTAAAAAGGATGCAGGTGTGTGGAAGACGAAATTTCATACTTGGTATGAATTTTAGGAGATATTGATAATGTTGTTAGACTTATCGACGATTTAGTCGTTCATGGAATTTGAGGAATTAAGTACTCTTGGAGTATTTGAGATCGATTGTCATCATATCGTGGAGGATATATTTATGGATATATTCTCAATCTTGAGGAAGTTGTGGTTTCTAGATTGATTTGGTATTTACCGTAGATGTGGATAGGATGCACTAGCGATACTATATCGTCGACTTGTGGGACCAAGAAGGTGATGGCAATCACACTGGAAGTTTGTGAAGCTAGGTTTGGGGCCTAGAAAGTGGTGACTTTTGTGTCGGTGTTAGTTAATCCGTCCGATATGGATGGAAGAGTATTGTCGCAGATGCATCATTTCGTGATTGGGAGCGATTCCGCAGCTTGTATGAGACGTATCTTATGCCTACGTCAGTTGAGGAACTGCGAGATAAGCTGTCATATATATGACGTGGAGCTTAGCAGTTATTATCTTGAGTAGTAAATGTATAGAGCAGGAGTGATCAGGGAGTTTTGGCTAGCTACTAGGTAGCTGTTATAGGGTTGTTAGAACACGGATAGATGCAACTGAGGAGATTAGTCATTATAGTCTTCTAGTTACTTTGATTTGTGGTGAATGAATTTTGGACATTATATTAATTTCTCTTGTGAGAATAAATCTCGTCTCTAGGAAGGATAATGGTTCACGAGTTGCATTCGCTTTAGGAAGAGTTGTTTTAGGAGACTCTTCATTCGAGAGTAATGATTTATTGAGTGTATCCGAAAATAGTGAGTATTGAGACGTTCCAGTTGGTGGAACGATATGTGGGACATGGATGATTTGGTAGTTTGATGTTGGGTATGCCCACAAGCAAAGGTGGAATATGGTGATCGGTAGGATTGCGTACCGTGATGAAGTGGGAGCCTAATGCGTTAGACTGTGTTGGGAGATTATCTAGAATTCTAAAAGGACTTAATAGGATTTGGGTAGTCGATGATCGATTAGCTAGGTCCGCTCATTTTCTTCCGAGCCGTAAGATGGACTCCGTTGGATCGCTTGATGGAATTATATCCATGGAGTATCCTTGGGTATCATTTCTAATAGTGATTCATGATTCACCTTACGATTCTGGTAAAGTCTCCCATCGGTTACGAGTATAGAGCTCCACTTTGGTACAGTTGTTTACCTTTTTAGAGGTCGGTTGAGTGTATATAAGAGCTGAAATATAATATTCGAGCTCAGTACCACTTAGTCACTTGAGGTGTGACTTTTCTCCGGATACTTGAGATGATTATTTTTGACATCTCATATATATAAGTGAAAATTTGGGGACCAAATTTTTATAAGTGGGGGAGAATGTAAAATATGGAAAAAAAATTATTCATATGGATTAACCCTTTAATTAATTGGGTTTAATTAGTGGTTTAATTGGGCTAATAAGGTTGATTAGCTAGTTGGATTGGGTTCATTGGGCTGGTTTCGGATTGGGCTGGAATTTGGGCTTGGGCTGTATTGGGCTTGGGCTGTATTTGGGCTTGGGTTGTATTTGGGCTTAATTTGGTATTGGGCTTGAATGGTATTGGGCTTGAGCTGTATTGGGCTTGACTGGATTGGGTCAAAGCAGATTGGGTTGAACTTGGGTTGGTTTAATCGAATCGCTCGAACGGCATTTAAAACAGGGTCGGAAACTCGCGATCAATATTACTCCTTCCGCGATCTCTCCGTTTCTCTTCTCCGCGTCGCTTTTCTTTTCGCCGCGCGATCATTTCGTTCCTCCTCAGTTCGCCGACGTTCCGACGAGAGAAACTCGACGGCGCCGCCACCTTGGTTGATCTCCGGCCGAAGATCAGTGAGTTCTCGCCTGGGGATCTCGGCGACTCTTTCGGTGGATCGGTAGTGTTACGCCGCAGTAGCGAGCTGCCAATCGAGGATTTCGTTGCCGATCATCACCGGAGTTAGGTAAGAGGTCAATTTTTCTTTCCTCTTTAGACTGAGAGTGAGATCTAGCGGTGGGTTTCTGATGTTGGCTTCAATCGATGGTTTTGGGCAGAGTTGTGAAGCTTGATGGTCGCCGGCGAACAGGGGATTGGGGAAGGAGCAAGGCCTGTGGATTCTAAGGGAAAGTAAGCTCGATCCAATCTTTTTCTTCTCAGCTGTTAACTGCTTCATTTAGTGTTTGATACGATGGATTGGGAATTGAAGCTGTTGTGTTCAGATTGTCGGTGTGATTGGGATTTCGCCGTTGAACAGGGGTTAAAGGAGGAAGGTGCTGCCGGTGAGGAGTTGGCTTGTAAGCTTTGATTCACCTTCCGTTACCATCTGGTAAATTCTATATGCGGTGTTTGTTGATGGATGTGTTGGGTAGTTCTGTTTCTGTCTTCGATCCAGTGAGGTTGGAGCTGGGAATTGAGCTTGAGGTAAGTTGCCATAGCTATAGGATTTGTGGGGATGTTTTCATATTCGGATTGTTCTTGATTTGCTAGATTGTTCACGTTGGCAATCGATTGTTTGGGCAGAAGCTTGAGGGTGGCAGTCGTGAAACATGGTGAGGATGAGGTGAGGAGAAATTGGATTAATGATCTGAGTTATGTTTTGCTTTTGATTTGGTTGGTTAATGCGATCTAATACCTATACTTGGAATTGGGCAGCTGTGATTGAAGCTGCACTAGTTGAGCTACGGTTGGAGGTATTGACAATAAGGTATTGTGAATTGGTGTATTGATGAGATGTGAGCTCAGTTATGGGAATTGACACACGATTGTGTGGGAGCAGAGATTTCCTTGTGGATCTAATTCGGAAAAGCAAGGTATGTCCGATTGGTATATTTATAGTTAATATTGTAGACTGATTGGTTAATATGAATTCATTCATCCTGTAGTATTAGATTGTTCGATTAATGGATCGAGATATATGGTTGATGTGGGAGTTGATTCGATCATTATATATGTGATGCTTATCATTGTATCCTATTATTCTGAGGACTTTGATTGTGATAGATACATGGACGTGGAGATGAATAGCACGGGTTACATAGCAGGTGGGTAATATCTACCTGGTCTGGTAGTTTTAATCAAATTTCGGTGCATGATCTTGGATTTATGTTTATACCTGTTTACCTTAAATCCACTCTTATTTAATCATATGCTTGTACTGCCTTGACCTTTGAGATATATACTCTGGTACTTCATTGATTATCTAGCTCGGATAGGAACTATAAACCCTATTATGTATTAGCTGATATATGTTTAGTAAGTACATGTGGTTAGGGTTATCTTTGTGACTTCAGATTGGGTTACTGTCTTACATCACTAGGGTTAGGTGATGGTTTGGATTATGGAGCCGATTGTTATATCATATCCGTATTAGTGGTGCATTTATGGTGGATCTAGTTATGCATGCGTGCATAGATAAGTGTATGGTTGTCGTATGTGACCATGGACTAGAGGTCCTAAGCGCGATGGTATATCCATTATGGATTGTGTGCACTGTGTATGGTTATATGGACGGTCGATTGTATATCGCTACTGACTAGAGGTCTTAGCGTGGTTGACTGTCAGATGAGTATGACTCTTTATGCGATAGAGAGAGTCTTGTGGATTATAGTCCTTGCATAGTTGACTTTTAGTTGACCAGGACTCCCCGTGGGATAGGGAGTGTCGCTAGGATACATGTATGGAGCTATGCATCATTACATTTGCATGCATCTTGTGAGTCTCCTTGTGGATGAGATAGTCGTCAGTCATCTTGCCTCCCGACCACTTTCGGGGTAGTGGTAGCGAGGTTGAGGCGAGCATTGGATGTGCGCGCTCGGCCACTATGGATGGTGGTAGGCCGGAGATCGCGTACTTGTGCAGTGGTGTGCACTCGCCCACTATAGATGGTGGTTGTGTGAGT
This sequence comes from Wurfbainia villosa, assembly GCA_025175895.1. Classification (NCBI taxonomy): domain Eukaryota; kingdom Viridiplantae; phylum Streptophyta; class Magnoliopsida; order Zingiberales; family Zingiberaceae; genus Wurfbainia; species Wurfbainia villosa. Next base: position 6,521,234 of record CM045986.1, read on the forward strand.
GCAGTTGTCTGTGTCACGGCGTTTGTCTACTCATGGGTAGGACAGCGTGGCTTGCGAGGGCCTAGGAGTAGTTAGCTTTTTACGCTTATCGCTACTCGGTCATACTACCTCGGCCACTCGAGAGTGGTGGCGGGGAGTTCGGGCTAGTTGTCATTTGTCGTGCCACCACAGCCACTCTGGGGTCGTGGTTGGATGGGTCATGACGATGACCATGCATATGCATTCTTGATATATATGTATGCATGTATTTGATATATGTTTTACATATGCAGTGAGATCTTGCATTTGATTGAGCTATGATTGTTGCACATGCTTGTACATCATGATACATGTCATTTGCATTTTATTTACTGTTATGTATTGAGCATGATACATGCGTTGATTCAGACTGTTATATGCATTTGATTAGCATCATGTCATTGTGTGGTAGATCGGGTTATTATCTGGTGATCATATCATTCATATATACAGTATTAGTTAGGTATAGGATTGACACAGTACGTTATATGGTTATGTTATAGTATACATTGGGATGATCTAGCATATGGCATTCTGATTTATCGAATGCGTTGGTACATTACTTTATGTTCAGTTGATTAGTTTAATATATACACTGAGTATGACTTTACTGTAGTTACTTGTTATTAGATTTGGATATGACTGTATGTCTATTGGACTCATGCTGTATACCTGTAGATCTTCACATGTATACTTGTAGATCTATCCTTATATGTTGTTCATGCACTTTCTATATATTACCCCTGAGTTTATACTCACCACCCCTGGACCCTGGGCTTCCTGTCGCCCAGATAACAGGTAGAAGATTCCTTGGACGTTCGGAGCTCCGTCAGCTGATCCCATCTCACACCGGACGAATGGATATGTTTTTCGTGTTGTTGTATCCTTACGGATTGTTTGTTTGGGTTTTTCCCTGTATTGTTTCCGTATTTGTGATATACGGACATATTGTATGTATTTGGTCTTTGATTCGATTTCTGTTATGATTCTTGTCGTGTCAAGTCACTCCGGAGTGCACAGTTGGTCTTTGTATCTTGTTGATCTGTTTGAATTGTTTCCGCTGTGTTTAGTATGTTTGATATGTTGATATCTGTGTATATCATATTATTGTTGTGGGCCTACGGGCCTTGTATTAACCCGATATGTTGCCACGTACAGGGGAGATGCCGTCCGTTTGTTTTTCGGCACGGCATACTCCCGGGGCGTGACAATTTTATTGGTATCAGAGCCCTAGGTTGCGAAGTCCATTTTCGGATTTTATTTCGTTCGGACATCGAGTTTTGCTTTACTCGGTCTTGGTTTTGTGAGTTCTGGGATCTGGCTGTTGCGGACATCTCCGAGCTACAAGGATTAAGGTATGTTAACTGTTATTACATATCCTTCTGTTGGCTATGCATTTAGTTGCTTATAACAGTGCATGACTTGTAGTATGTTAATCAGTATTCGTAACCGTGGTTTGAGTTTGACCACGGGAACGATATGTTGAGGTTATTAGATATGTACCTGCTATCGAAAAGGTAATTACCTTTGAGAGCTGACTGATACCGAGTCGGAAAGCAGGGGTTAGGTAGTCACATCTCTTGTGGAGATCAAGAATTACGGTCCTAAGATTTTCACTAATTATGTTAGTCAGATCATTACCCATGGGGTAATGGACAAGCGAGTATACTATTGCTGATGCAGATAGTAGAGGATTATTTTGGTGATATTCATAGGGATTTTGATCCCTGAATTGGTCGTTCTAGGTTGTATAACGTTGAGGGTACTTTTGAGTACTTAACTCGTGTTATATAGAGGAAGCTAAGTTAGCTGCATACCATTATCCGATTTAATGGTACTTGGTGTAAGATATAGGAAATAACCTACAGGAAATAACGTATCACTTAGTCACAGTTCAGTGATGTTGTGAGATAGTATTTTCCCACGTCATCTTCTTTGACTCATTGTCAGGGAATTCTTGGGCATCGAGTAGGGTGATCGTTTGGTTACGAAGGTACCATGCAGAGTCGTTAGACTTGCGAAAGTTACGACTATTTAATAGCCCAAGAATGTGATTGGGTTGGTTTTGACCACCCATGGGTTATCAGTTGACATCTTGATCAGGATGTTTGGATCTCCTACTAGATCCTACCGGAAGTCCTTAGACCGAGTCATGTGGATAGAAATGACTCCGTAGTAAGTGTTTTAAGAGTTGAAGATTTGATAAGCAGATATTGCAAGTCAAATTATTGGAATTAGAAGTCTCCAAATGTTGGATAAAAAGGAGCAAGATTAAAGTCATGAGTCATGAGCTACTATTGGAGAGTTTTCCGATCATAGAAGACCGATTGCAGATTGTCAGTAGCTTCTCATGTTTATCAGTGAACTCAGAGGAAAGACTCCGAAGGGAGATTATGTGTGTGCAGTGCGGGTTACGACGAGACACAGAGTCAGATTATTCGATGGACCATTGTATCTGTTTCTACTATAAGCAGCCGGTATCTACGAGGAGAGTGTATTTTGAAGACTCAGTTGAAGACTATGGATGATGCTTTCGAGCGGACGATCCATAACCTTGAAAGCCGAGATTATTACAGAAGATTAGGTTATCACATCAGCAGCGATCTACTACCCCAGATATAGTTGGAGTTCTTTGATACTTTCATCCGGAAGAAGTAAGTTACTCAAGAAGATCACCAAGACATCTCGTAAGATTCGAACATTCGTGACAACAATCAAGTTACCTTCCTGCGACAACAACAAGTACCTTCCCAGCGTAGTTATGATTTGTTGAGAGAGAGAGAGAGTATACGAGATGGTCGTATCTATGCGGTATTCTTGATTCTGTGTACACTTTCGCAGAGTTGGAGCGTGCTACGATGTTGACAGTTCTTGATTTTACGGATGTGTATCTTTTGCCAGTACAACAGTGGTTATCATCTTCGTGCAGTTGTTTCAGTTTGTACCTCCGTTTTCAGCAGTTGATTTCATTTCCTCCATGGCAGATTTTTGTAGCTACTTGAGCTCGGCCGTCCAGAACAGATGTTGGACAAGTTTACATGATTACTCGAGAAAAAGTATAGAAGACCGAAGGATCGGTCCTTCGGGGTATTACTTTAGGTTATCCTATTTGCGGATATATCGAGGGATACTGGTAGTTTACAGGTATCTTTGTCTAGAACATTCTTGGATAGGGTTCGAAGGGTTCCTATCGACTTGTGGGTTGGTGATTTTCTCTACCGTCAGTTGAGATGTTGATCAACAATCAAAGTCAAGGGATACCCTTAGCCTTTGCTAGACATACCTCTACTATAGACATATCCTTATGGATAGTTAGATTGTTGGAGCGTTGGTATACTAGGACTCTCGGATGTACGTATAATTCGAGAGTATTCGGATATAGTTTTGGATAAACTCTCGAGCTTGCCACTGCATAGGCAAGTGGAATATGCGATTGAGGTGATTTCGGGAATAGTCTTGATATTGAGGACTTCATACCGGGAGATGATTTTATGGGTATCAGTGTTGCTAAACACTATGGGAGATTTATCTTTCATAGTATTTCTTCTTAAGAAGACTCGTAACTCTTTGTTAGAAGAGAGTCAGACCTTGAGTCTATGCATCAATTATCGATGATTGAAATGCAGTAGTAGTTGAGAATGAGTATCCTTTGTTAGGGATAGATGATTTGTTTAGATCAGCTAAATGACACCTGTGTATATACTAGAGTTGATCTACGACTGGAGGGTTGATATTGTAGTGACTTAGTGTCATACAATTATCATTGTCGGTGTGATGATTGAGCTATCTATAGCTTAGAGTAAAAAGGATGCAGGTGTGTGGAAGACGACATTTCATACTTGGTATGAATTTTAGGAGATATTGATAATGTTGTTAGACTTATCGACGATTTAGTCGTTCATGAATTTGAGGAATCAAGTACTCTTGGAGTATTTGAGATCGATTGTCATCATATCTGTGGAGGATATATTTATGGATATATTCTCAATCTTGAGGGAAGTTGTGGTTTCCTTAGATTGATTTGGTATTTACCGTAGATGTGGATAGGATGCACTAGCGATACTATATCGTCGACTTGTGGGACCAAGAAGGTGATGGCAATCACCTGGTCGGAAGTTTGTGAAGCTAGGTTTCAGGGCCTAGAAGGTGGCTGACTTTTGTGTCAGTGTTAGTTAATCCGTCCGATATGGATGGAAGAGTATTGTACGCAGATGCATCATTTCAGGGATTGGGAGCGATTCCGATGCAGTTGTATGAGACGTATCTTATGCCTACGTCAGTTGAGGAACTGCGAGATAAGCTGTCATATATATGACGTGGAGCTTAGCAGTTATTATCTTGAGTAGTAGATGTATAGAGCAGGAGTGCTCAGGGAGTTTTGGCTAGCTACTAGGTAGCTGTTATAGGGTTGTTAGAACACGGATAGATGCAACTGAGGAGATTAGTCATTATAGTCTTCCAGTTACTTTCAGTTCTGTGTGACAGAATGAATTTTGGACATTATATTAATTTCTCTTGCGAGAATAAATCTCTGTCTCTAGGAAGGATAATGGTTCACAGAGTTGCATTCGCTTTAGGAAGAGTTGTTTTAGGAGACTCTTCATTCGAGAGTAATGATTTATTCGGAGTGTATCCGAAAATAGTGAGTATTGAGACGTTCCAGTTGGTGGAACGATATGTGGGACATGGATGATTTGGTAGTTTGATGTTGGGTATGCCCACAAGCAAAGGTGGAATATGGTGATCGGTAGGATTGCGTACCGTGATGAAGTGGGAGTCTAATGCGTTAGACTGTGTTGGGAGATTATCTAGAATTCTAAAAGGACTTAATAGGATTTGGGTAGTCGATGATCGATTAGCTAGGTCCGCTCATTTTCTTCCGAGCCGTAAGATGGACTCCGTTGGATCGCTTGATGGAATTATATCCATGGAGTATCCTTGGGTATCATTTCTAATAGTGATTCATGATTCACCTTACGATTCTGGTAAAGTCTCCCATCGGTTATGAGTATAGAGCTCCACTTTGGTACAGTTGTTTACCTTTTTAGAGGTCGGTTGAGTGTATATAAGAGCTGGAATATAATATTCGAGCTCAGTACCACTTAGTCACTTGAGGTGTGACTTTTCTCCGGATACTTGAGATGATTATTTTGACATATCGTACAAGTATATAAGTCGAAAATTTGGGGACCAAATTTTTATAAGTGGGGGAGAATGTAAAATATGGAAAAAAAAATTATTCATATGGATTAACCCTTTAATTAATTGGGTTTAATTAGTGGTTTAATTGGGCTAATAAGGTTGATTAGCTAGTTGGATTGGGTCCATTGGGCTGGTTTCGGATTGGGCTGGAATTTGGGCTTGGGCTGTATTGGGCTTGGGCTGTATTTGGGCTTGGGTTGTATTTGGGCTTGGGCTGGTATTGGGCTTGGGCTGGTATTGGGCTTGAGCTGTATTGGGCTTGACTGGATTGGGTCAAAGTAGATTGGGTTGAACTTGGGTTGGTTTAATCGAATCGCTCGAACGACATTTAAAACAGGGTCGAAAACTTGCGATCAATATTACTCCTTCCGCGATCTCTCCGTTTCTCTTCTCCGCGTCGCTTTTCTTTTCGCCGCGCGATCATTTCATTCCTCCTCAGCTCGCCGACGTTCCGGCGAGAGAAACTCGACGGCGCCGCCACCTTGGTTGATCTCCGGCCGAAGATCAGTGAGTTCTCGCCTGGGGATCTCGGCGACTCTTTCGGTGGATCGGTAGTGTTACGCCGTAGCAGCGAGCTGCCAATCGAGGATTTCGTTGACGATCATCACCGGAGTTAGGTAAGAGGTCAATTTTTCTTTCCTCTTTAGGTTGAGAGTGAGATCTAGCGGTGGGTTTCTGATGTTGGCTTCAATCGATGGTTTTGGGCAGAGTTGTGAAGCTTGATGGTCGCCGGCGAACAGGGGATTGGGGAAGGAGCAAGGCCTGTGGATTCTAAGGGAAAGTAAGCTCGATCCAATCTTTTTCTTCTCAGCTGTTAATTGCTTCATTTAGTGTTTGATACGATGGATTGGGAATTGAAGCTGTTGTGTTCAGATTGTCGGTGTGATTGGGATTTCGCCGTTGAACAGGGGTTAAAGGAGGAAGGTGCTGCCGGTGAGGAGTTGGCTTGTAAGCTTTGATTCACCTTCCGTTACCATCTGGTAAATTCTATATGCGGTGTTTGTTGATGGATGTGTTGGGTAGTTCTGTTTCTGTCTTCGATCCAGTGAGGTTGGAGCTGGGAATTGAGCTTGAGGTAAGTTGTCATAGCTATAGGATTTGTGGGGATGTTTTCATATTCGGATTGTTCTTGATTTGCTAGATTGTTCACGTTGGCAATCGATTGTTTGGGCAGAAGCTTGAGGGTGGCAGTCGTGAAACATGGTGAGGATGAGGTGAGGAGAAATTGGATTAATGATCTGAGTTATGTTTTGCTTTTGATTTGGTTGGTTAATGCAGATCTAATACCTATACTTGGAATTGGGCAGCTGTGATTGAAGCTGCACTAGTTGAGCTACGGTTGGAGGTATTGACAATAAGGTATTGTGAATTGGTGTATTGATGAGATGTGAGCTCAGTTATGGGAATTGACACACGATTGTGTGGGAGCAGAGATTTCCTTGTGGATCTAATTCGGAAAAGCAAGGTATGTCCGATTGGTATATTTATAGTTAATATTGTAGACTGATTGGTTAATATGAATTCATTCATCCTGTAGTATTAGATTGTTCGATTAATGGATCGAGATATATGGTTGATGTGGGAGTTGATTCGATCATTAGATATGTGACAGTACTTTATTGTATCCTATTGTTACAGGACTTTGATTGTGATAGATACATGGACGTGGAGATGAATAGCACGGGTTACATAGCAGGTGGGTAATATCTACCTGGTCCGGTAGTTTTGATCAAATTCCTGTGCATGATCTTGGATTTATGTTTATACCTGTTTACCTTAAATCCACTCTTATTTAATCATATGCTTGTACTGCCTTGACCTTTGAGATATATACTCTGGTACTTCATTGATTATCTAGCTCGGATAGGAACTATAAACCCTATTATGTATTAGCTGATATATGTTCAGTAAGTACATGTGGTTAGGGTTATCTTTGTGACTTCAGATTGGGTTACTGTCTTACATCACTAGGGTTAGGTGATGGTTTGGATTATGGAGCCGATTGTTATATCATATCCGTATTAGTGGTGCATTTATGGTGGATCTAGTTGTCTGTGCATAGATAAGTGTATGGTTGTCAGTATGTGACCATGGACTAGAGGTCCTAGCGCGATGGTATATCCATTATGGATTGTGTGCCTGTGTATGGTTATATGGACGGTTGATTGTATATCGCTACTGACTAGAGGTCTTAGCGTGGTTGACTGTCAGATGAGTATGACTCTTTATGCGATAGAGAGAGTCTTGTGGATTGTAGTCCTTGCATAGTTGACTTTTAGTTGACCAGGACTCCCCGTGGGATAGGGAGTGTCACTAGGATACATGTATGGAGCTATGCATCATTACATTTGCATGCATGCTGACGACTGGGTCTCCCTTGTGGATGAGATGGGTCGTCAGTCATCCTGCCTCCCCGGCCACTCGGGGTAGTGGTAGCAGGGTTGAGGGCAGAGCATTGGATGTGCCGCGCTCGGCCACTATGGATGGTGGTAGCTGGAGATGCGCACCTGGCCACTATGCAGAGTGGTGTTAGCACTCGCCCACTATAGACGGTGGTTGTGTGAGGTGCAGTTGTCCTGTGTGCGGCGTTTGTCTACTCATGGGTAGGGACAGCGTGGCTTGCAGCAGGGGCCCCTAGGAGTAGTTAGCTTTTTATGCTTATACGCTACTCAGTCATACTACCCAACTCGGCCACTCGAGAGTGGTGGCAGCTGGAGTCGGGCTAGTTGTCATTTGTCGTGCCACCCTGGCCACTCTGGGGTCGTGGTTAGACGGGTCCGCAGACAGTGACCATGCATATGCATTGCTGATATATATGTATGCATGTATTTGATATATGTTTTACATATGCCTGTGAGATGCTGCATTTGATTGAGTTATGATTGTTGCACATGCTTGTACATCATGATACATGTCATTTGCATTTTATTTACTGCTATGTGTTGAGCATGATACATGCGTTGATTCAGACTGTTATATGCATTTGATTAGCATCATGTCATTGTGTGGTATGGACCGGGTTATTATACAGGTGATCATATACTGTTCATATGTCTGAGTATTGGTCAGGTATGGGATTGACCTGGTACGTTATATGGTTATGTTATAGTATACCTGTTCAGGATGATCTAGCATATGGCGTTACAGACCGTCAGGTACGTTGGTACATTACTTTATGTTCAGTTGATTAGTTTAGTATATACACTGAGTATGACTTTACTGTAGTTACTTGTTATTATATTTGGATATGACTGTATGTCTATTGGACTCATGCTGTATACCTGTAAATCTTCACATGTATACTTGTAGATCTATCCTTATATGTTGTTCAAGCACTTTCTATATATTACCCCTGAGTTTATACTCACCACCCTGGGACCCTGGGCTTCCTGTCGCCCAGATAACAGGTAGAAGATTCCTTGGACGTTCGGAGCTCCGTCAGCTGATCTCATCTAACACCGGACGAAATGGATATGTTTTCCGTGTTGTTGTATCCTTACGGATTGTTTGTTTGGGTTTTTCCCTGTATTGTTTCCGTATTTATGATATACGGATATATTGTATGTATTTGGTCTTTGATTCGATTTCTGTTATGATTCTTGTCGTGTCAAGTCACTCCGGAGTGCACAGTTGGTCTTTGTATCTTGTTGATCTGTTTGAATTGTTTCCGCTGTGTTTAGTATGTTTGATATATTGATATCTGTGTATATCATATTGTTGTTGTGGGCCTACGGGCCTTGTATTAACCCGATATGTTGCCACGTACAAGATAGATGTCGTCCGTTTGCTTTTTGGCACGGCATACTCCCGGGGCGTGACATATGATCCATTATTTACATTTGCATTAACACCTATTACTTCTACACCCTCAAACGGTGATGAATAATTGGTATACATTTGCTCAAATATTTGAGGAAAACTAAAACTTGTCGCGTTCAGTTCGGTAATCAAATTATGACCCACTCCATCAACTATCATCCTCTGATTTGAATTGAATTGATCATAATATCTTTGATCCCCACTAACTGACATTTGTAAGTTTCATCCAACCTCTTCATCAGATATAAATGGTTCACCATGACATATCCAATTATAATAATTTGGGGTAAAACTAAATCTACAAAGATGTTCTCAAACTTTATCACACTGAAAAAATTTACCATTATGCCACTTTTTGCATAGACACCTTAACTTATTCTCATCTATAAACTCAATATTACTACTTGTTGGAGGATCGGTGGTCGGTTAGAGGGGGTGAATAGCCTTCTTCGTGTACGATGGAAATCTCGTTTGTTCGTCGTGTGCTTAATCGTCTACAATATCGTTAGCGCAGTGGAAATGCAATGATAAAAACAATTAAGCTAAACAAGATAAGTAAAGAAGATGCAAACTCAAACACGCCAATGTACTGTGGTTCACGGCCCTTACCGCTAATCCACGAATGATTCATTCGGCGAATCACTCCCTAAATAATCCACTAGTCTCTCCTTCAAGGTGGAGGTAAACCTTTTTTTACAAGAATCACTCTCTCTTATAATATAATTGAAATGAACACAAGGAAGAGGAGTGGAAACGTTTTGGGCACTTGGGAGAACTTTAGAGTCGAAGCATTAGCCTCCTAAGAGCACCCAAGGCTTCTTCTTATAGGGAAAAGGTCATTCTTCCCATTGGGAACCAAGCAGTCGACTGATGCAATCATCAGTCGACTGTTGTTGTAGCCGTTGCCTCGCAACGACCTTATCCACATTGGTTTCCAGCCAACGGCTCCCACATCAGTCGACTGATCATCTCTATCAGTCGAATGATGGAGCCATCAGTCGAGTGACCGAAGCGATCAGTCGACTCCAAAATCTTTTGTGCCCGAATTCACCTCGATCAATCGACTATCGTCCCTTGACAGTCTACTGCCAAACCCTAGCAGTCGACTATTGGGCCAGAAAAGCTTCAGTCGAACACCGATCGAACATCAGTCGAGTGCTATCGACCCAGAGCAGTCAACTAATATCTATATCAGTCGACTAGTGTCAGATAAAACCTCAAACAAACCATTTGTTTGAGCATCCAACGATCGAGTAAAACATCAACCCACTTGGTTGAGCATCCGACACTTCCACTTCGTCGGATAGAAACCTCAAACTAATGTTTGAGCGTCTGACTTAACCATACATCGGGTAAAATCTCAAACCCTAGTTTGAGCATTCGACTTGTTGGGTAAAACCTCAACCTACTTGGTTGAGCACCCGACACTTGACTTAGTCATTCGGCCAAGTTCACCTATGAGCTACGTTACACTTTGCTCATTCTCTCATCTCCCTTGAAGTCCCTCGCCGAAGTTCTCTTCGTCCGGCCACGTCCCTTGGATATATCAAGCACACGACTTCGCAATGTCATCCTTCGCATCTAGCCCTGAAGTCTAGTTCCTTGGCTTCACTCCAATGTTGCTCGTACGACGGTCCCTCGGATGCACCAAGCGCATGGCTTCGCAATGTCGTCCTTCACTGACTCAAAGACCCGAGCCATGAGATGGTGAACCCACCAATGCTTTCATCAAGCCAACACATGTGTGAATTACTAAGTCCTACACGACTTCAACACACATATCAAATCAACATAATAGCCTAAATTAAACCCTTTGCCACACACATCAAAACCACATCATACATGGGTTGATTGCCCTAACAATCTCCCCCTTTTTGATGTGTGGCAATCCGTTTAAGTTAGGTAAAACATTAACAAATACATAAGGCAAGAAAGAATGTAAATTAAATATAAGTATCAAAACACTCCCCCTTAATACATGCAACTCCCCCTTAACACATACTAATTCTCTCCCCTAGCATGATTAACTTAAATCCAATATTTCTCCCCCTTTGACACCATCAAAAACACTAAACATATATTATACAAGCATGACATCAAGTCTAAAGAGAGAAAAATAATAAAAACAACCTCAAGCAGTCCAGCGATCATTCTATCGGAATGACGAATGACTAGCACATGAAAGATCAGTTTTCTGATTTTCGAACCGAAATTCATAAATGCATAAAAATTTCCATAAAATTTGAAAAATCATGAAATTCGGGGAACATAATTCTAATAAGTTCCTTTATCAGTGAAAAATAGTTTTTTTGATGAAAATTCATTTAATTTTCAAACATTTGGCAAAAACTCAAAGGTGTTGAAAATCACTAAAGTTTTTATCAACTTGAAAGCCTAGTTTTGCCTTGAAATGATTTAAAACATGAACTCTCAGTTTATAAAACATGAAATGATTTTAAACCATTTAAAATATCCAACTATGATCTATGGGCAATATGTCCATTGATTAAATATTTATTTTCCCCATAGTTGGTCTATGATTGCTATGTCATGATACACCTAATGACCCATCAAAATGTTATAATCATAAATGAGTCATTTGTATCAACCTAACATCTCACCCTTTGCTATGTTTTCAATCAAGTTAGCCTTATGGTGAGTTGTGAGATGTACTTAAGGTATTATACTTAACCATCAATTTCATGCAATTTCTACAAGGTTAAGTATAAACAAACATGACCATGAATTCAAGTATTATCCTTAAATACACATCATAATAAATCAAGTATATCATTCAATTCATAGGTCACACATTTTTCAATCATGATAATAAAGCAAGCATTGTTCATGAGTCCATATTATGATCACAAAGAACATATTATTCATCATGGTTTAAACATTATCACCCAATATCATCCTAAGTCAACCATTTAACATGATATAAGTAAAGTCCACTTATGGTTGACTTTCCTAGGTTTTCCTAACCCTTGAGGATTGACTTGGGAACCGAATACAAATTCTTTCCGATGGGGTTCACCAAGTACTCCTTTGGGATCCATTTTCTAGCTATCATTATAGTTGTTTTGGCTTGACCCCTAGCAATTAGGCAATGGTAGGCCTTTTCATTCTTGGTTCCCTTATATCCTAGGCCTTTCTTATTAAAGTTTATCCTTTGGCTCCCAATGATCATGTTTAGAGTGTTGGAGTCTATAGTGAATTTTTCTAGGACCTTAGTTAGAAAATTTACCTTTTCCCTTAAGCTCCTTTTTTCTTCTACTAAGCATGCATCATTAACACTAGAAGAAATATCATTAACATGTGAGCATGCATTTTTCAATTTTTCTTCTAGTTCATTAATTTCATTAAGCATGCTTTTGTTCTTCCTTTTAGCCCTAAATAAGTCCCTAGTTAGGCTAGTTATCATTGAAACAATATCATTGGAGGGGAGCTTCATTACCTTGCTTACCCAATCCCCTTTTGATGATGATGATGATGAGGCTCCCCCTTCACTCGAGATCTCCTCTTCACTTGAGCTTGTTTCTTCTTTTTCCGAAGAGGTGGAGTCCAAGTCATTTATTGCCATTAATGCAAGGCTTGTGAAGGCTTCTTCTTCTAATGATGATGATGATGGATCACCCCACGTCACCGCTTTAAGGTTGTGGGCTTTTGTCTTCCCCTTTTCTTTGGATTTCTTTTCTTTTTTCTTCTTTCCTTTCTTCTTGTCTTTCTTCTTGTCTTCCTTGCTTTTGTTCAATAAGGGACACGCATTCCTCATGTGTCTCTCTCCTTGACAATTATAGCATATGACCTTTCTCCTTGGCCTTCTTCCCCTATCATGAGATTTATTAAACTTAAAATTCTTTAAAGCACGTCTCACTTTCCTTACCATGTATGCTTCCTCATTGTTATTCATTAATGATGAGGAGGAATCTTCATCGGATGAGGAGGGTGGCGTATCCTTCTTCTTCTTTCCCTTGTCAGCCATGAGTGATAATCCTCTTGATGACTTGATTGGCTCTTCTACTATTCCTTCAAGCCTAGTTTCATGTAACTCCATAGTTGAAAAAAATTCTTCTAGATTACTTATCTCTAGATTCTTGGAGATGTAAAAAGAGTCTACTGTGGAGCTTCATTTTGAAGACCGGGGGAATGCATCTATCGCCTTCATTATCATATCCCGGTTCGATAGTTTCTCTCCTACACTTGATAAACCGGTTATTATTTCTTTAAAGTGTGAATGTAAAGATAATACTTTCTCTCCCTTTTCTAACTTGATATTACTCAATTGTGATCGGAGGAGGTCCCTTCTTGCTAATTTGGCTTCCGAGGTACCTTCATGAAGCTCCACTAGCTTCTCCCATATCTCTTTGGCACTTGCACATTCTCCTATCCGATTTATCTCTTATTGAGGAAGCACATTGAATAGGTGATGTTTTGCCTTTGAATTTTTCAAGTGCTCCTCCGTTTGCTTCTTTGTCTATCTTGACTTTTCTATTAGTCTCCCCTCTTCATCCCTAGGCATCTCAAAATCGTTTTCCATGATTTTGAAATCGGTTTCGAAAAATACCTCTATTTGCTTTTTTCACCAAGCGAATTCTCCTTCGAACTTAAGTGGATGAATGTTGGAGCTGATCATCTCTTGTCGTGCTTGTGTTGGCGATGAGTCTGTGACAAGCTCCTCGCTCTGATACCACTTGTTGGAGGATCGGTGGTCGGCTAAAGGGGGGTAAATAGCCTTCTTCGTGTACGATGAAAATCTCGTTCGTTCGTCATGTGCTTAATCGTCTACAATATCATTAGCGCAACGGAAATGCAATGATAAAGACAATTAAGATAAATAAGATAAGTAAAGAATATGCAAACTCAAACACGCCGATGTAACATGGTTCATGGCCTTTGCCGCTAATCCACGGACGATTCGTTCGGCGAATCACTCCCTCAATAATCCACTAGTCTCTCCTTCAAGGTGGAGGTAAACCTTTCTTACAAGAATCACTCCCTCTTACAATATAATTGAAATAAACACAAGAAAGAAGAGTGAAAACATTTTGGGCACTTAGGAGAACTTTAGAGTAGAAGAATTAGCCTCCCAAGAGCACCTAAGGCCTCTTCTTATAGGGAAAAGGTCATTATTCCCGTTGGGCACCGAGCAGTCGACTGATGCAGTCATCAGTCAATTGTTGTTGTAGTTGTTGCCTTGCAACGACTTTTATCCACGTTGGCTTCCAACCAATGGCTCTCACATCAGTCGACTGATCATCTCCATCAGTCGACTGATAGAGCCATCATTCGAGTGACCGAAGTGATCAGTCGACTCTAAAACCTTCTATGCTCGAATTCACCTCAATCAATCGATTGTCGTCCCTTGGCAGTCGACTGTTGGGCCAAAAAAGCTTCAGTCGAACACCGATTGAGCACCAGTCGAGTGTCATCGACCCAGAGCAGTCGACTGATATCTATATCAGTCGACTAGTGTCAGGTAAAACCTCAAACAAACCATTTGTTTGAGCATCCGACAGTCGGGTAAAACCTCAATCCACTTGGTTGAGCATCCGACACTTCCACTTCGTCGGGTAGAAACCTCAAACTAATGTTTGAGCGTCCGACTTAACCATACATCGGGTAAAACCTCAAACCCTAGTTTGAGCATCCGACTTGTCGGGTAAAACCTCAACCTACTTGGTTGAGCATCCAACACTTGACTTAGCCATTCGGCCAAGTTCACCTATGAGCTACGTTACACTTCGCTCATTCTCTCATCTCCCTTGAAGTCCCTCGACGAAGTTCTCTTCGTCCAGCCACGTCCCTTGGATGTACCAAGCGCACAGCTTCGCAATGTCATCTTTCGCGTCTCGCCCTAAAGTCTACTTCCTTAGCTTCACTCCAATGTTGCTCGTCCGGTGGTCCCTCGGATGCACCAAGCACACGACTTCGCAATGTCATCCTTTACCGACTCAAAGACCCGAGTCATGAGATGGTGAACCCACCAATGCTTTCGTCAAGTCAACACATGTGTGAATTACCAAGTCATGCACGACTTCAACACATATCAAATCAATATAACAACCTAACTTAAACCCTTTGTTACACACATCAAAACCACATCATACATGGGTTAATTGCCCTAACACTACTAGCAAAATTCAAAAATTATTTCAGCTCAATAATAAATTAATCAGACGTTCAAGTAAGTTCTTTTTATACATTCAACTCTTTTCTTTCTCTATTTTTCTTGTTTCTAAATTTATATCAAAGATTAATTATATTCTCATTATTTTGCATCGATATTAATTGAACAATCAATTTATTTTCAAAATAAATTCTTTTAATACATATTTATTTTTGGTATGATATTGAATTATAGACTCTAACATATGAAACTAATAATAAATTTTTACAATAAAATAAATACATAAAAACAAACATTATATATATTATAAAATGATAATGGTAAAAAAATTTGAAATATAATATATATCTTCCCTGGTGGAAGCAACAAATGAGCTGACAGTAGAAAACTTTACGAACACATTGATCACCTGAAGGACAAACAACTGTACAACAAATTAAACCCAAGAGAAATAAAATATTAAATTTGTACACTTTATATTACACATTAAAATTTTTAAAGAATTTGAATAACCTGTCAATCTGACAAGCAACATGAATTAGCTACCCGTGCAGCTCGCCCGCCCAAGGTCAACACGTGCTACAAGGGGTCGCGAGTGTGCAAGCAACGACTACGACTGTGCAGGTGAAGGTCATGATGTGCCGACATTGAAAAGGGCCTTGATCGTGCAGGCGAAGTCGGAGGGATGGCGACTATGTTGCGGGTCGAGGAGGTGTCGCACAAGGCCGAGGCAATGCAATAGCTACATAAGGGCTAAGGGTGATGCCCCAGCCGCGCGCGGAGCCCAGAGCGATGCCCCAGGACAAGGGTGGCACGCCCCTCGGCTTGCGACGAATTCTAATTTCGTCATAAATTTTATAACGAATTAATTTTTCGTCGCAAATTTGACGACGAAAATAGTATTTGTTGCAAAATTTATGGCGATTTTAGTCATAAAATTTAGGTTGTAAATTCTACGACAAATAAATAGTTTGTTGTTAATTTTGTGACAAAATATATTTTGTTGCAAATTTGATTGTTGATTTGCAATGATTTAATATTTCATCGCAAAATTTGTTCTAAATTAGCGACAAATATTTTTCGCCGTAAAAATTCATCGCTAAATCCTTGTATTTTTGTAATTTTTACCGTTAAAAAAAACAAGTCTTAGCATGCTTGGCTCTTTGAGAATACTAAGAGGGAGCCAAGGAAGATCTCGATAAAAGCTCTCCGATATCCAAGTTAATCCAAGTTAGATATCGTCTAAGAAAATGAAATAACAGAGCAGGAGCAAAGAGGAAATTATAGTTTCAAGTAGTCCAATCTTTCTTTTGCTTGCCCACGCGGATATCCTTTTATACAAAGCTGGGAGGAAGTGATTGAAAACCTCACCTATACTCCTCGACTCCTCGCCTTCCTGTCCGCGCCCATTTATGTCCTACTTATCACGCCCATTCACATATGCAATTGTCTTCTTTTTCTTACATGTTCATTCATGTTCGCACATATTCTGCTCATGCAGGCAAAGCACCCTCATCTGCTATTGACCAAGTTGGTTGAGTTAACCCTTGAACCAAGCTCCTCCTTGGGCCCAATTCAGATTGGCCCTGAAGGAGCGACTTCACCCTGAAATTCAATGTGTTTCCGTGTTGATCAAGTCCGATCCACATAGCCCTTGCTACGTGGACTCTGTCATCTCTGTCACATCACATACCATTGTCTAGTGACAACGTGAAAGCTAACTTGAGGTGAGGCACCTTCTTATCTAAGAAAATTTCAACTTGCCAATTGTCGAATGAATTTCAACATAAGATACTCGTGCGTCAAAGGATGCCTTAGCATGTTCATCCTTGCTCGATGAAGATTTGCCACAAGCTACTCTTCTATCATGAACATAATCTAAAGGAATTCTTAAACCTCCTTAATGAGAAGACAATTTACAGAAGCCATCAATGAGAATAAAAAATGCCCAAGAAGCTTACTATTAGTCAAGGATAAGAATTTTTTGACAGATGGAATAACATAATCCAAAAAGGGAACTCATTCAAAATTACCTTTCAAACTAGATCCTTCATTTTTCTCTAGTAATTATATCCTGAACTTTCTCCAGAGTAAATTATTTAAGTATTTTTCTATAACAAAGAGACAACCTGGACTCTACCAAAACTCTGCCAACATATAATCTTCAGTGAAAGGAAAAAAAAACAAAAACAAAATTGATATCCTCTTTTTTTTTCTTTTTTTTGAAACGTTGATGTGTTAGGTAGGTACATTTGCTTGGGTACAGGGGTCTAACTCTTTGAACAAGAAAAGAAACAAAAAATTGAAGAAAAGGCAAAGACATAGATAAGTTGCTAAACCCTGGGAGTTGGTCCGAACTCAACACCAGCTAAAATCCAACATGCTTTTCAAAGGAATGGTCGTGAATCCACTTCCACCAACAAGCTCTGCCCTCATCCAACTCTTAGGCAGCTCCAGCCGAGTAGGACTGACTATAAAGAATCTATTGTTTGTGAAAAGAAAAGATTGTCATTCCTCCATGTCATCTACCTAAGCTTTTCCACCCTGCACAAGAAAAGAGATGAAGGATTGCATCTAAATTTTGGTTTGTTGTCAAGTGGGATTTTCAAGTGCCAGGAACTCATTCAAGGGAGTATCGATATATCATGTTAGCAAACTACTCTGTGGATGGTAATCTAATACTGCAATATAATTGAATTATCTGCTTCCTTGACGCGTTGGTGAATGAAAACTTACTGTTTGTTAACGGATAAGAGAACACAAGTTCATTCCAAGCATCAGGGACTCCAGGAAGGCACCAGTGGCTGCAATCAAGAATCGAAGAAGGGTGGCTCCAAGTGCCGATATGGGCATCACTCCTGAAGGCACCCATCAATGTTACATTGAGGACAGTAACAGGAACTGTCATGTTTCCAACTACCATAGCTATTATATCAGCAAACTCACTCCTGTCATCAGCTTTAGCCACTGAAAGAGGCTGCTCTGTCACCTCACAGGCCGTCTGATTTAAGCCACTGAGACACAAGGAGACCATATCAGTAAGTTTTGCGAGAGCAATCTACAATGCGTTTATCTATACTTCTGATCGAACAAGTCGAGTAGTAAGCACTTAAAAATTGATTTTGCATCTGACTACCATTGTAGCAAAAGGTGAAACTGTCACCCTGGCAGCCCCTACTAGCCGGCTCCACAGCCATCATAAGGTAGGTAGAGAGGTAAATCATGGAGGATATTTTTTTGCCCAATCAAGCGCTAGTGGGGTGGGAGTAAATGCAACCAATGAGCTGAATCCAGTCCAACAAAAATCACTCACCTCATACATGTATGTTTAAAGATTCATATGGAATCAATAAAAATTAACTGCATTTGATAGATTGGATGTTAGATTAGATAATGGATGCAGCACTCACTCTAATATTTGCTGAATGTTTTTTTTTCTCATAGCATTAGCCAATTTAAATTACAAGTAAAAACCCATATACTATCGACTCAATGATTTGCTCCTTTGAGGTACCTAAGATGTGCACCACCAATAGGGTCCACATGTTTCAGGATTCACATGTAAAAATATTTGAAATATAATTATGAAACTGATCGACACAGGTAGAAATACAAATAAGAAACACCATCTCAGAAAACTCAGGTATGAAAAATTTCATTGCAAATATAAGAGACTGCAACAGAATTATGATTGCAAAATAATACTAAGATGTCTGATGCAAAAAATGAAAGACATCCGGAAAGTATTTTGGTTGCCAAGTTTTAACTTGACCACAGCTGAGTTTATCCATGAGCTTAGTGACTAAAAGGAAAACTAATTTAAAAAATAACTACACTGATCATATAGGATAGCCTTATTTACTGCCACTAAGAGGTCAGGATTTTAAGAAATATTATAGAAATAATCATCACAGGACTAAAGTTCAGTCTGAATAGAGAAATAGTCTATCTAACAAACATTTAGTGAACACAGAGTTTAGCCTCAATCAACTCTCTTAGAAGGGAAACTACTAGTCCAAACACAAATTAATAGAAGGAATTGATAATAGAAACCAAATCAAATTGAGCCAACAACCACAACCCTCAGCGATTTATGTTGCCTTTTATTTTAATTGTAGATGTGGTTATGTTAGCAATCAGCGAATAAGAAATATAAATGGGGAAGACGGACAGGGAATTTAACTCTCCATCCTCACCCTAAACCATAGGCGGGGCAAGGCAAGACATATTTAGTTAAATCGTCTTCCCCGTCCCAAGATCTAAAATTTAGTCATGTAACTTCTGGCAATTGATTAACCAGACAATATGACTGAAAATTTGTGGAGTCAAACTAGGTTTGGCCTGGACCATTAGAGCTGGTGAATCCATGATGGTGTGAGTTGATAACACAAACTTATGCTTTTAATGGGTGTAATCTTGATATTTAAGATGTGAGGCAAAGATAGAATAACTAGTAGTTTGCGAGTGAGCTAAAATAGAATCCAGATTGAGCAAGTACTCTGCACGGTATAAATAACAAAGGCACTTGAATTTCATATTTAATTATCTTAATTTGGAAAATTGCATTTGAGAATTGCAAGTACAACTACCTAGAAATGAAAGTGCCCATCAGGGCATCCCTCCAGCTAGAAATGCAACATATTAAGTTGGAATAACTACCTCCAATGGGAAGGCTCAAAAGTTCGGAAGAAAACATGAGTTCTGTTTGTGTTAACCATTGTCTCAACCCATGATGCCCAAGTATCTAAGGCTACTCTGAAAGCAGAATTGATAGACATGCCGAGCTTCAATGTGCCTCCAGTCTGGAAATAGCAACCCCTGTAAAGGTAAAGTAGAGCCTTTTAGACTTGTTTGAAGTGCAGTTTCTTACATAAATTAGGATCCTTTGATGATGTGGTTTGCCAATCAGAGCTAACACAAGAAATTTTGATCTTTATATCACTTGTAAAATGAGTATCTCAGCATCATTTTATGTTTTGACAGGAAATATAGGATGTTTATATTCAAAACACAACATTTAGATCACAGCTTCTGGACAAATTACCAGATTAATGTAGTGTACAATTGAACCATAAGTGAATAGAACCATCTACAGTATCCAGTAGCCATAAAGTAATGGACTCGCAACGAATTCAGATCTTCATGAAGTTCACCAAAAGGTAGCAAGTATAAATTTATCATATTACTTCAAGAGAAATTTCAATTTTCAAATCTGCAAGATTGCATTCGGACTGAATTCTTTAAAGCATGGAATGCTGCCTATTGATGTAAAAAAAACTTGAAAAATAAAATAAAATGGCAGAAAAACATGGATGCTGATATCAGAAACAGTTGTTAGTCCTATTCACATCATTCATATAGGCATCCTTGTTGCTAATTTTGCATGTTGTGTCTATGAAATGCTAGAAATGGAAGAACTAAAAAAGGTTTATAATAACCAGACTGTCTAATCCATATAATCTTCGGCAACATTCTTAGTCTATAATCCATGGAACAAATGAACCTGATGATTACATTGCCATTGATGGACCTAAAGAACCAGTTTACAACAAATGAAATATGTGCTAGCATTTTTGTCATTTTGTATATACTTAAAACATCTTCCCTAAACATATTCAGGTTAGATTGGATGCGTTGTCAATGTATTCATCCATAAGTCCACAACACTGGGAAAAAAAAAAATGAATAGAGATGCATATGTACAGCATCTATTCTGTAGTAAATTCATTTCAGAACAATCTCTCAGTAACGTAATGAACAGCAAAATAAGGTAAACAAGTAGTGAGGAAACATCTCAAAGAAAAGGAGCCAGGACTGGAATTTAGAAAAGCAGTACATTTATTCGCTATATCATACTTCCTTTTTCTGCAGTTAGGTTCTTGAATATGGATAAAAAAAGGCTAGAGAAGATAGGGTACCAAATTCCAGTGAATAAAACAGAAATGATTTTAGAAGTAAAACGAAGGATAGCAAGAAACCTCAGGGACAGTAGAAGCTTCACCTTCCAAACAAAATCAAGGTAAATATGGGCAAAATGTGGAAGCCAAATTTATTAAAAAACTTACATATCAAAGAGTTTAGTAGGTGTCCACCAATGCCCAGAATTGAAGATCAAGACATCTGAATCTATCCACTTATAATTAATATCATCCATCGTGTCTAGCTTAAGTGTCATGCGAACCCTTCGTGGTCCATGCTTTGGTGGCAAACTCTGCTGCACTAGAAACACTGATCGAAAGAACTCCACTGTCAAGTTGAATGTCTGGAACTTAACACCCAAGAATCGAATTGTTTTTGAGATACTATTTCCATTTACTTCATAAACAGTATTGGGATCCTGCACCCCAGTCATAAGCATACATATGAGAGACTCCCACTGAGTACGGCTCATTGAGTCTCCCACGAAGACAACTCGTTTTCCTCTGAGCCTTTCTAAGATTTCACGTGCATCAAATTCAGGGATGTAGCATCGTCGAGGTTTCCATCTCCATTTAAGATAGTTCATATCCTGTCTCCCGTTTGCAAAACAATTAAACCCCCTTTCAGCAAATGGACATTCAGTGCTGTTGTAAAGTGGATAATAAGAATCATCAGGAACCCAGCTACCATCAAAGACATTACAGACATCAGATTCATCAAAGAAGCCCGACACCAATCTTCCACGACCGAAGTATCGGAAAGCATAGAGGTAAAACATACATCCAGCAACCAGTATCACCGAGACCAAACCTAAGATCACAGCCAGATTGCTGAAGGATGGTCCTTGCGCTACCCACCATTTCCGATGAGCTGAAACCCTAGGGCTGCTGACACTTCTAGGCGTAAGCCGAGACGAAACACTCCTGCTAAAACTACTGCTCATCGTCGCACTGCAGATGCAACAAAATGAGAATGACCCACCTCCCAAAGAATCAAGCAATATTCCAAGAGGATCAAATCGACTTCAAGAAGAAAGAGATCGACCGGTTGCATCTAGGATCGACCAATCTAATCCCTCCAAGAACACGAAACCATTTTCCACCCTCACGAGGCTTCCAACTCGATTCCAAGGGAACAAAGATTCGATTTTGAGCGCAGAAGGAACGATCTCTTCGATATTCCAGAATATTCACAAGGGGAAGCGGATCGACGCGAGTGAGGAACAGAAATCAGACCCGGTAATCCTCGAGGCGTGCCGCCCCCAGCTCTCCATTGCGGTCGCTCGTTCTCGGGAACACCCTCCCTAGCGAGAGATCTTTCTTCGGATACCCTGGAAGGGGAGGAATACGGCGGAACGGAGAGGCCGCGCCCCGTGGGAGGTGGTGAAGATCGGTGGAGGTGCTGGATTTTAAATAGCTGCCGATCAAGGGTGTTTCGGTAAATTAAAAAAAAAAAATAAAAGAAGCTACTATGACAATGACAATAAATTTTCTACGAAGTTGGAGAACGAATTTTGCCGATGAAAATGAAATATCTTTTTTGAGGTGAAGCGGAGTGCAAATTTGACATGCAATTCAACTTTCCTTTTTTTTTTTAGGTTAATTATTGACGAAGCATTGAAGGAGAGAGAAAAAAAAATGAACATAGGGAATTATTATTTTTATTTAGAAAAAAGAAAAAGGATTTAAATACAGGGGTTTATATTTAAATAGTTGAGGCAGGAAAAAATAGCAATCGTTACTGCTTAGTTTGATTTAACAAAGACATGTATCAAAGTCAGCCAGTGCGTTGAGGTTGGAAGTAGCAGGTAACGTGAGAGGCAAGACCGCAAGATGTCTGATTGATTCTGTTGATGAGACTATTGATAGTGCTTCCTTAGTGGAAGGAATAATTAATGAAGGGAATCGATGAGAATAAAATAAAAATAGTTATATGTGATTCTGAAATGAGATTTGATATTTTTTTTTATCAAAAATTATATTTGTTTCATAAATATATGAGAAATAGAAATGAAAAAGATGATAATAAATTCTCCATCTAGTTCAATAATTTGTTTCCCTTGATTTGTAGCGTAACTAGTGTGGGTTGTTGGAACAAGTGGTTTCAATGGCTAAGAATATTTTTTTATTTTTTAAAAAGTGAAGATTATTTGATTGTTTTGTAATCAATCTGGTTATCATTATTCTTCAAATTCTATATATAGGATATTCATTTCATCATTTTTATATCATCATCGTCTTTAATATTCTTCTCGAATTTTAAAATTTCAATCGCTTTCAATTTTAATTTTCTCATTATAATGAAATTAAAGGAAGTTCATCTTGTTCTCAAAGGAGTATAAAAAAAATCATTCTGAATATCGATTTTGACGACATTTAATTTATTGATAACGAATCAAAGTATCTTGACAGTTGACACATAAAAAAGTATTGAAACTTTTAAGGTTCGAAAAACTCTACTTTTAAAATAATCTATTTTTAATATTATGAGAAAATTACTTTTTTGTCCGAAAAAATATAAACAAAATGTAAGTATTATAAAGTATCATATAAATTTCAATAGAGTGGTGGTTATGAGTCATGGAAGCGACATGTCAAACAAAACATCCGATAAAATTTAGAGTCGAATATTCTCAAATACAACTTTTCAAATTTTTATCGTTCATTGAAGATACTGATAGAAGTTATTTAAATATTTCGATATCAAATTAAAAGAATCAATAACTAGATTTCTTTTAATTTAGGATTTAAATATATTTTTGAATATTTTTGTTAAAATACTTTAAACTCGTCTGCTGAACATATTTGATGAACTATATTTATTAGTATAATTAGAAAATTAATAAGAAATAAATAATTTAATTTAAGAATTTAATAAATTAAATAATAAAGTGTCTTTATAGTCTAATATTTGAAATAATCATTGGTAAATCATTCATATATGAGCATAACCTGCTATTAGATTGATAACTCATAAACAACTTAAAAATATATTTATTAGCATATTATGTTTTTGACGAATTATATATTACTCATAATATCTCTCAGTTATTATTTTAATTTTAGAAGAATATAAATTAACTAATAAAATATTTTTAATATCATTTTATAATGCTAGTTCGTTAACAAAAGAAAATTGAAAAAATAATTTTATAATATTCCTAATATTTATTTAGTTATATTTATTTTATATATGATATGCAATGTTAGTTATGTATTATAATACTTTAATTTCATTAAAATATTATTCTTCCACTTTATTAGAAAAAATTTATTTGATATTTATAAAAAAATATACTTTAAAATATGAATTAGAGACTAATATTATAGAATTTCAAAATATTAGTAATAATAATTCAAAACTTATAGAATCAAAACTTTTATTTAAAGAATAAATGAAACATTCACGAGAATCTTCAAATTATAGGTAGAAATTTAAAAATTATTTTACAACTTATTTTAATTTTAGTAAAACAAGTAGTAAGCAAATTTTAATATTTTATGGTAGTGGTCATAAAGGGCTGAAAATTTTTTTCATCCTCTTCGTTATGACAAAAAAAATTCTAACTTGTCTTATTTATTTTTAATTTCGGAGGTAATATATTAGATGAATGATAATATACTTTTGTCTCTTATTTTTTTAGGTGCACAAAAATTATTTAATGATTGGACAATAATTAAAAAAATAAAGGAATACAACTTTTAAAGATGAAATAAAATAATTTGATATCAAGGAACTAGATTAGGAAATAGAAGTAACAATATCAATTTGTAAAGTAATACAAGTAAAAAGGTAAGTGAATTATATGGACTTTGATTCTCCTATATAAATGAAGAGATATTTAGACAATTTAAATAAATATAATTTTTTTTTCTTAACAAATTATATATTTTTTAATTTATAATAATAATTTTGAACAGTGAACCTGCAATTCCAAATTATATTGAACGATTAAAATTAAGAGTTGACCTTACATGAATATAGACAAACAAATCAAATATGTTCATTAGCTTTTTAAGCTAGTTTAAAAAATATTTAATTTGTATCGTTCATGAGCTCGTGACTCAAATCCAACTCTATTTATTTTACACAATTTTAATTTAAATATATTCAAATTAAGATTTGAATAACTCGAATCAAACTCAAATTTGAGTCATTTTGAAATACAATTTGATTTTACTTAAATCAAGTTAATTTAAACAATCCAAATCATTTGTTTTTTTAACTTCAAATTGAATTCAAATATTTTTCAAGATTTAACTCAAATATTAATATTTTCATATTATTTCACTTGATTCGGTTTGTTTGAATCCTTATCCATGAATCGTTGACCATCAATTTTGAATTATCAAACTGTCGATTCTGAACTATAGTCAAGTCTATATTTGTCCTACTATACTTTTATATTTATAAAAAGACATATTTTTCCTAAAATATCATTTTATTTAAAAATATATAAAATATAATTGTATAGTTAAGGTGACTATATAACTCAGATGATCGTATTATCTAACAACTCCACCAATCGATTAGGTTATGGAATAGCCTAAGTTACACGAGGCCAAAGAAATTTTTTATATTTTCTAATAAAGGAAGTATTTTAAAAAAGAATTGTACATTTTGAAAATATAAAAGTAAGATGTGTTCATTGATAATTTCGAAAATCTATGTAAGTTGTTTTGGAAAATACCAAGGAAAAAAGAAGACATTTTTATTAAAAAAGATTTTCTCTTACAAAAAATTACAAATAATATTCTTATTTATTCTTATTCTAATATTAATATAACAACTATAATACAAATTATTATATGACATAACACCCAATTCAAATTCTCAAATTATCTAAAACTAGAAATGAAGTGTATAAAACAAATAAAAAAAGTAAACTTGCTATATAACATTAGAAACTATATTAATTTAAGGATAATTAATATATAAGACTCTATATAGTAAATATAGAAAAAAAATATTTTAAATAAAGAAAATAAGGTAATCTAATAGGGAATATAATTATTTTTCATTTTATTATAAAAAATAGAAAATATTAATTACTAAATAATAAAAATTAAATTATTGATTTATTATAAATACATAAATTTTGAATATTTTATAATTTAATTCTATTTGTTGTAAATGCATCTTAAATATTTCCTATTTTTAAGTTTTTAAATTTCTTTCGTTATATTAAATGCCCAAATATTTAATATTTCTAATATTAAAGTTTTTTTTTTAAAATGTTTTTATTACATATAAAATGTGAAATTTATGTTCATTTTTAAAAAAAATTATTTTCTTTCCTGGGACATTTAATTAAGAAAAATTCAACTCTCGACGAGTTACAAGTTTATTTTGTTAGAATAATATGACATGAAGGTAATGATGATTTTACAAATTTTATAATAAAATCAATATAAAAAACGAATGCTCAAACTTTTTTTTTTTAAAAAAATTAACATATCCTTTAATTTTAAAATTGCACTTATATTTAAATAAATTAAAAAGTTAAATGAATAAATATTATAATTAATCTTTCTGACCAAATAAACAATATATATACGTAAGATCTCATATTCGGATCAAGAGAATCAGATATCAGATAGGAAGTTCAGTTTAATCGGGAGGATCGAACAACTGGTAGAAAGTCCAGTTGGGCCAGAAGAGTTGGACAACTAGCAAGAAATTTAGTTGAGTCAGAAGGACAAACAGTTGGTAGGAAGTTCTGGTAGGTTGAAGATTACACATTAAGCAGAGGAAGTCCTTCGAGGACGAATAGACTTGAGGGATAGGGAGAGGTCAATGTGATCCTTCGTTTGAGAGGAAGGGATTATTGAAAGTATTGGAAATACAATCAAAATCCTACATTGATAAGATATGGAAAAGATCATATGCTTATAAAATGAAAATATATTTTTATTGGTATGATGTCTTTTGGGTAAAGCCCAAAAATAAAACTATGAGGAATTAAATCCAAAGTGGACGATATCATATCATTGTGGAGATATATTATAAGATACGAAAAAAAATAAAATAAATAAATAATATTAAATAAAATAAAATAATAGCCCTTGCTAATTGAGAATTACCTCGTGGAATTTTCAGAAATTTTTAGAAATTTTTCCGAATTTAAAAGGAGTCCATATGAGAAAGATTTAAGTATAAATGGGAGTTGGGTCGACTTGAGTTAACTTGGACTTAACCTAGGTTAGCTTTGAGTCAAGCTTGATCCAACCCAACCGAACCGGTTAGCCTTAAGAACCCAATCCCAATTTCCCGATCGCATTCCTTCTCCTTTCCTCTGTTCGGCGCGATCCCCTTCTTCACCGCGCAATTTCTTCTTCATCGCCGGCTTCTTCCTATTTCTTTCCCGATTCGAGCTGCTCCTCGCTGAGAGCTCTTCGCCACTCCTCCTCCTTCTCTCAAGCATCGTCGGAGCGGTCGCCAGCTCCGTCGAATGCCTGCGGCAGCCACGGTCGATTCCTTGCTTCATTTGATTCTACTTCGTTGCCGCAGTAGGTATTGTCTGACGCCAATTTCGATCTGCAATTTCCTTTGGATCGCTGCTAGCTTGTCTTCGTCGGTCGTTCACTTCTCCAAGCTAGATGGACGACACCATCTACCTTCAAGTCGTGACCTCCCCTTCGGTTGTCATCGCCATCGCGAACTCCACTTGCTATTGCCGCCGCTGGCCGCTACTAGGAGTGAAATCAGCAACATTTTCGTTGTTGCGATAGGGAAGAACATCATCAAGGTAGATCTTTGGATTGGGCTGCAAATTGGCTATTGAGATTATTCTGTTTTGCTGTTTTTGCAGGGTGAACGTTGATCCTTGGTTTCGATTTGGTGGATGTTGGTTGAGGTTTGTAATGGTTCTGTTGTGTTGAAGGGAAGAGGCTTGAGGGTGGCAGCCGTGAAACATGGTGAGGATTAGGTGAGGAGAAATTGGATTAATGATCTGAGTTATGTTTTTCTTTTGATTTGGTTGGTTAATGCAGACCTAATACCTATATTTGGATTTGGGCAGTTGTGATTGATGCTGCGCTAGGTGAGTTACGGTTGGGGGTAATTACGGTAAGGTATTGTGAATTGGTTGGAATGAAGTAGGAGGCTCATTGATTTAAATCTAGTGTATGTTGTATGATTGTTGTTGCGATATTTCAGGCCTTATGAGCTTACAGTTGCATTGTTATTGGTTGAATCACAATTTCCTTCGGGTGAACAAGCTGGGAGAGATTAAAGCAACATGAGGTAAGTATAGATCTAAGTGATATGAATGCTTACAATATTTGTAGTTGATTGTGGATTATTAGTTGATCGAGATACAAGGTTGATGTAGGATTTGATTCGATAATTAGATATGTGATGGTGCTTAACTATATCCTATTGTTATAGGACTTTGATTGTGATAGATACATGGACATGGAGATGAATAACACGGATTACGTATCAGGTGGGTAATATCTACCTTGGTCAGGTAGTTTGATCTGAATCTGGTGCATAAATTTGGACTTATGCTATTACTTTGATCTTAGATCCACTCTTATTTAATCATATGCTTGTACTGCTATGACCTTTGAGATATATTGTTGTTACTTTATTGATTATCTAGCACGGATATGAACTATAAACCCTATTATGTGTTAGCTGATGGATGTTCAGTAAGTACAGGTGGTTAGGGTTATCTTTGTGACCTCAGATTGGGTTACTGTGTTACATCACTAGGGTTAGGTGATGGATTAGATTATAGAGTTGATTGTTGTATCGTATACTTATTAGTTGTGCATCTATGGTGGATCTAGTTGTCTGTGCATAGATAAGTGTGTGGTGGTCAGTATGTGGCTAAGGACTAGGGGTCCTTGCGTGATGGTATATCCATTATGGATTGTGTGCCTGTGTATGGTTATATGGACGATCGATAGTATCTCGCTACTGACTAGAGGTCTTAGCGTGGTTGGCTGTCAGATGTGTATGACTCTTTGTGCGATAGAGAGAGTCTTGTGGATTATAGTTTTTGCATAGTTGACTTTTGGTTGACTAGGACTCCCTGTGGGATAGGGAGTGTGGTGAGGATACATGTATGGAGCTATGAATCATTACATTGCATGCATGCTAGCGATTAGGTCTCTCTTGTGGTTGAGATGATCGTCAGTCATCCTACCTCCCCGGCCACCTCGGAATAGTAGTTGCAGGGTTGAGTGTAGAGCATTGTTGTGCGTGCCGTTCTCGGCCACTATGGATGGTGGTAGCTGGAGATGCGCACTTGGCCACTGTGCGGAGTGGTAGTTAGCGCACTCACCCACTATAGACGGTGGTCATGTGATGTGCAGTTGTCCTGGGTGCGATGCTCGTCTACTCATGGGTAGGGACGGAGTGGTTAGCAACAGGGACCCCCCGTGTGAGTAGCATATAGCTCTATGGCGGCTAACTACTATTTCATACTACCCAACTCGGTCACTCGAGAGTGGTGGCGGCTGGAGTCGGGATAGTTGTTATGTCGTGCCACCCTGACCATACTGGGGTCGTGGTTGGACGGGTCTGTAGGAGATTTGAGGCTGCTAGAGGGGGGTGAATAGCGTCTCGTGATCTTACGATGATGGAATTCTTTCGTATTTGATTGTCTACAATCTTGTTAGCACAGCGGAATAGTAATAACAAATAAATATAACAAGATACACAATCACAACACGGTCATATAACGTGGTTCGGAACCGAATGGTTCATACTCCACGGATCGAGCTCTAAAGAGCTCTAGTGATGCACACGCACTCACTAATCACAAATAACTCTTTCTCGACACAAGTCGGAGGTGGAGAAATCTCGTACAAGGATTACACTAAGTAATACAAAAGATACAAGCTAATACAAGTAAAGAAAAACACTTTACAAGAGCACTTTCGTTGCCTTGGACTAGCCTTGAAGGACTGGAAGAGCACCAACAATTCCCCTTCAAATCGCCCAAGAAAACCGCTACTTGAGCCTTACACGAACAACTGCTTTTATCCTCCATCGGGCTGGATTTTCGCCTAGCAATCATCGCCATGTCATGATCGCTAACATCAGAGGTGTGAGAGACAACGTCTCAATCCACGTTTGACAAGTTCCAACGGTACTCTCACGATCGGCATCGCCGCCGATCGCCATTGCCTACGAGCATTTGCTCGAATCTCAACTCAGCAATGATCGCATCCTCGATACGATCGTGCCCGACATCACGATCGCTTAATCGAGTAGATCGTTCACTTAAAAATGAGGTTTTAACCTAAATATGGTTCCCCCATACTTACTAGGTCACCCTTAGCCTAGACCTAAGCCTTCTAGCCACCTCCATCAGCCTCACGCCTCTCGGATCCCTCCAAGTTGTCCATGACTTGTTCATCCATCGTGCTAGCCTTCAGGTGCTTCCATCGGCTATGTCATGCTAATGGTGTCTACACCGCCAAAGCACATTGGACTTACGCCGCCAAGACTCCACTTGGACTTTACGCCGCCAATCATTGGACTTATGCTGCCAAGACTTCACCCTTGGACTTTACGCCGCCAATATCAAACCCCTTGGACTTCTCAAATGCCAAGACTCAAGCTTGGACTTTCCCTTGCCAACTCATGTTGGACTTTCCATGCGAAGACCCATGCTTGGACTTCCCTTGTGCCAAGTACTCAAGACTTGGACTTTCCCAAAATTGCTAAGTGTCCCACTTGGACTTTCCATGCCAAGTACTCATGACTTGGACTTTACCTTTCCCATAATCACATGGTCAACCCTAGTCAACCATCAAAGTCTCCCTCGAGTCAAACTCGAGTCTGGTCAATTATAACCTGGGTCGATTGTATAAACAATCTCCTTAAAATATTAACCGACATTAATGTCAAACATACTATGTCAAACATCAAAACATCACTCGAGTCTGGTCAATCGTGACCTGGGCCGATTGCACCAACAATCTCCCCCTTTTTGATGTTTGACAAAACAAACCTTGAGTTAGGCCCCTAACTCAAATTTCCTTACCAATTATCCCAAATTGGTAATCCCAAATACTCTCCAAAACTTCTCCCCTTTTTTGACTAACATAAAAAAAAGGTTATCTATCCAAGGAGGTCAATGTCTCATGTCCCAATGAGATCTTACAATCTCTCCCTTGATCCAAAAATACCTAAGATGTCTACCATCTTCCTAGTGATAAGTCTCATATCACTCAAGGGAGGCAATCCTATACTCTCTCTCAATTTCCAAATTGGTTTCTCAAAAACCCATTAATTTTCCCAATTGATGATGCTTTCCCAATAACTTCTCCCCCTTCAAGAGGAGAAAACATATCCATCGTCCCAAGATGGATAACTCCCCCTAAAGGCTTGCTCCCCCTTGACCATTGCACCAACAATGTCCTTGGGAGGTCCCTAAGCCAATAGGAACTCTAAACCATCAAAATTAAGGTTCTAAGTTCAAACATGAACTCTTCCACCCTTAAATTTGATACTTTGACCCAACACCTCTCCAAATCCATATCCAATGGATTTTTACCCTTTCTAATGCTTTCCAAAGCATATCCTAGAGTTAGGAGTGATTAGAAACCTTTACCATAGCCGAACACGGGCTAAACAACCTTATTTTTCCTGAAATCAACTTGGCAGTCGACTACTTACGAATCACGATCAGCCACTACATAGTCGACTACCATCAGCGACGATCGATAATCAAATTCTCAAATTTCAACTATCAGAATTGAATTTTGAAAAAGCATAAGTAATTCTACGTATATCGAAAAATCACGAAATTTGATACGTATATTACTTATAGTCAATACAATGGGTGAAAAATATTTGAAAATTATTTTACCAATAAAATATCGAGATTGATACAAAATCCAAAAGTGAAGAAAAACTTCAATGTTTTAGCTTACTTTGCATCAACTTCATCATTAGTGATTGCTATCAAAAGATAGGCTTCACCAAGGTTTTCTAAATTGATTTCAAAATATTTTTGAAAACTTATTTTGGATCATATTCCTTGGGCTCTATGTACATGACTTGTACACTGCTTTCCCAATGATCCACTTGTTGGTTAAAGATGAGTTTTAGTTCATCTAGATGCAAAAACTATGCACCTTGAACTTAAACCATATCCTAGCATCTCACATGTATCTAGGGTGTATAAATACACATACATGTTAATTGGATGTGAGATGTGAGTTTTGTTCTCCCTAAACTAGGGTTTCATGCATTTTTCTAAGGCAACTCTACTTGATTCCCTTATAAATGGGACTCCAAGTCATGCCAAAGTCCTTAAATTAATTTTCAATCAAATTAATGCATGAAATGATCATGGCATGATGATAGCAAAATAAAACATGGCCAATGATCATGATATCATGACATATGATATAAAACTTAAACTCATGACATTCAATCCTAATTCCTAAACATAATCATGACATATAAATGATAAAAATAGGCATGATGTCATGCCATGACATATGACAAACAAAGCATGACATATAAAATATATAGGTATAATAATACCTAAATTTTAATATTAGTTGTCATTCCATATAATTAATTATATTTTACCATATTTCTACTTTTCTCCCTAGTATTCCAAAAACCCAAATTGGCACACTAACCTCTAAACCTAAATCGTGTCAATTTAATTGATTTTTCATAATTCCAAAAATACATTGGCACATCCTAAAATCTTTTAGGATTAAAAAATCAAACCTATTTCCAAGGTACCCATAACCTTGAAAATTGCCTAAAGTGCCACCTTTACCATGGTTGAGTTAACTACCCATCTAATCAAGGTTGACACATCCTAAACCCATCTAGCGTGAATCAATCACGCTCTTAGGAACCCAAAACTTATTTGAGCTCCTAGGGTTAATTAGGTATTCCTTAGGGATAACCTCCCTATATACCTTCATAATGACTCTCCTAGGCTTGTTAGCCTTGGTCATTTTGGTCTTACCTAGGTTGACTCTAGGGGTAACTTCCCTTGCAACCTTCTTAGTGGCCATCCTAGGTTTTCTAAAAACCCTAGCCACTAGGCACAACCTTTGGTCAACCTTAGGGATGACTTCCCTATTGACCTTGGTCTTCCTAGACCTAGTTTGTGTTCCATAATCAAAAGGAACACTATGGTAAGCCACCTTAGGCTTAGGTTTGTGACCCAAACCTTGTTTGCCCTTGGTTGACTTTTGTTTCTTAGGTCCTAGGTGTTGACTTTGACTTTTGAATCCTTGACTTTGACCATTATACCCTTGCATTTGATTTTGCATAATTTTGAGGGTCTTTTCTAATTTCTCAAGCTTTGATCTCAATGCTTGGTTCTCTAATTCTAATTGCCCAATTTTAGAATTTTGATTTGGTCTTTGGGCATAGGACTTCCTAGGCATGTGTCTAGTCCATTTAGGATTAAGGTCCAAGTGTTCTTCTATTTTCCTAATGAATTCCCTAGGAAGGACTTTTCTAGGATTGTTTGACCTAGGGTTGCCCTTAGGTAAAATATTTCTAGAGACATTAGTCCCAAATTTCTCCTTCTTCCTAAAGTTGACTTTCTTGGCTCCTAAACAATATTCATTGTTTCTAGCATGCTTTTCATGATAGATAGCAAGTGAATTGAAATTCCTAGCATGCTTTTTAACATTTAAATTTGAAAAAACATTATTTAGATATACCTTAGGGTTTGCCTTAGAGGCTCCCCCTACTTGTGATGCTCCCCTTTGCCCCTTCTTTTCCCCCTTTGGGCATTGACTCCGGTAATGTCCCGGTAGTCGGCACTTGAAGCAAGTGATTTGTTCCTTGCTTTTCTTGGTGGGAACACCGGCTTCATTGACTTTTGGCACCGGTGGACTCTTCTTGATTCTTTTAGGACATTTACTTTTATAATGTCCTACCTCCCTACACTCAAAATAAATTATGTGATTTTTATTTGAACCTACATTGCTTGAGTTACCTAGGGTATTTGTGTTGGTAGGTGCCGGAGTTGGAGCTTCTTCATCTTGACCGGATGTGGAAGGCTCTTTTTGGGGTTGCTCTGGTGTAGATATTCTAATTCTCTCCCCCTCAATCCTAGAGGTTGAGGTTTCTTCTAATTCTACTTCTTCCACCACTTCTTCCTCCTCGGATGTCGAACACTCCTTGACCTCCGAATCCTCACTTTCTTGTGAGGATGAACTCTCTTCCTCATCCTCCTCATTTTCTTTGATTGAGTGAGGCTCTTCATGGAATTTTTCCAATTTGTTCCATACCTCCTTGGCGTCTTTACAATCCCCTATCTTGATCAAAATATCATTAGGGATTATATTAAGCAAAATACCCATTACCTTATTGTTGATGTTATAGTATCGGAGTTGTTCTTGACTCCAATTCTTCTTCTTGATTTTTTTTCCTTCTTCGTCTTTTGGAGTGTAAAAACCTACTAAGACACTAATCCAATTATCAAAGTCACACATTAGAAAATGCATCATTCTACCTTTCCAATACGCGAAATCTTCGCGGTCGAAGGAACGCGGAACGTTGATGTCGTCACCCAATCTTTCCTTGAATTCCATCTTGTTCCTCTAGCATCTTGACTCTCGGCGGTTAGTCCATAGAAGAGCCCTGGGCTCTAATACCAATTGTAGAAGATTTGAGGCCGCTAGAGGGGGGTGAATAGCGTCGCGTGATCTTACGATGATGGAATTCTTTCACGTTTGATCATCTACAATCTTGTTAGCACAGCGGAATAGTAATAACAAATAAATATAACAAGATGCACAATCACAACACGGTCATATAACGTGGTTCGGAACCGAATGGTTCCTACTCCACGGATCGAGCTCTAAAGAGCTCTAGTGATGCACACACACTCACTAATCACAAATAACTCCTTCTCGACACAAGTCGGAGGTGGAGAAACCTCGTACAAGGATTACACTAAGTAATACAAAAGATACAAGCTAATACAAGTAAGAAATACAATGCAAGTAAAGAAAAACACTTTACAAGAGCACTTTGGTTGCTTGATCTTTGGTTGCCTTGGACTAGCCTTGAAGGACTGGAAGAGCACCAACAATTCCCCTTCAAATCGCCCAAGAAAACCGCTACTTGAGCCTTCCACGAACAGTTGCTTTTATCCTCCATCGGGTTGGATTTCCGCCTAGCAGTCGACTGCCATAAGTCACCAGTCGACTGCCAACACTGTAGCTGTGAGACAACGGCTCAATCCACGTTGGACAAGTTCCAACGGTACTCTCACCAGTCGACTGCCAACATTGGCAGTCGACTGCCAACGCCCGTAGCCGACTGCCCAGTCGGCTACGGAGCATTCTGTGCTCGCAACTCAACTGGCAGTCGACTGTCATCCCTTGGCAGTCGACTGCCGTCGACATCAGTCGACTGCTCCAATGAGCAGTCGACTGCCAGAGCAATTTCAGCTCTTAAACGGCAGTCGAACTCAAGTCGACTCACGGCAGTCGAACCGGCCATAATGTCAGTCGACTGCCAACCTCAAAAATGAGGTTTTAACCCA
This sequence comes from Wurfbainia villosa, assembly GCA_025175895.1. Classification (NCBI taxonomy): domain Eukaryota; kingdom Viridiplantae; phylum Streptophyta; class Magnoliopsida; order Zingiberales; family Zingiberaceae; genus Wurfbainia; species Wurfbainia villosa. Next base: position 6,556,822 of record CM045986.1, read on the forward strand.
AATATGGTTCCCCCATACTTGCTAGACCACCCTTAGCCTAGACCTAAGCCTTCTAGCCACCTCCATCAGTCTCACGCCTCTCGGATCCCTCCAAGTCGTCCATGACTTGTTCATCCATCGCGCTAGCCTTCAGGTGCTTCCATCGGCTATGTCATGCTAACGGTGTCTACACCGCCAAGGCACATTGGACTTACACCGCCAAGACTCCGCTTGGACTTTACGCCGCCAATCATTGGACTTATGCTGCCAAGACTTCACCCTTGGACTTTACGCCGCCAATATCAAACCCCTTGGACTTCTCAAATGCCAAGACTCAAGCTTGGACTTTCCCTTGCCAACTCATGTTGGACTTTCCATGCCAAGACCCATGCTTGGACTTCCCTTGTGCCAAGTACTCAAGACTTGGACTTTCCCAAAATTGCCAAGTGTCCCACTTGGACTTTCCATGCCAAGTACTCATGACTTGGACTTTACCTTTCCCATAATCACATGGTCAACCCTAGTCAACCATCAAAGTCTCCCTCGAGTCAAACTCGAGTCTGGTCAATTATAACCTGAGTCGATTGTATAAACAATCTCCCCAAAACATTAACCGACATTAATGTCAAACATACTATGTTAAACATCAAAACATCACTCGAGTCAAACTCGAGTCTGGTCAATCGTGACCTGGGCCGATTGCACCAACAAGGTCCGCAGACATGGTCATGCATGTGCATTACTGATATATATGTATGCATGTATTCGATATATGTTTTACATATGCCTATGAGATGCTGCATTTGATTGAGCTATGATTGCTGCATATGTTTGTACATCATGATACATGCCATTTGTATATTTTATATTGCTATGTGTTGAGCATGATATATATGTTGGTTTAGACTGTTGTATGCATTTGATTAGCTCATGTCATAGTCTAGTATGGACTGGGATGTTATTACATGTGATTATATACTATTCATATGTCTGAGCGTTGGTCAGGTATGAGATTGACCTTGTACGTTATATGGGTTATGTTATTGTATATCTGTTCAGAATGATATAGCTTATGGTGTTGCAGACCGTCAGGTACGTTGATACATTACTTCATGTTCAGTTGATCAATTTAGTATACGTATTGAGTATGACTATACTGTGGTTACTGGTTATTAGATTTGGATAGGACTGTATGTCTATTGGACTCATGCTGTATACCTGTAGATCTTCACATGTATACTTGTAGATCTCTATACCCTATATGTTGTTCATGCACTTTCTATATATTACCCCTGAGTTTATACTCACCACCCCAGACTCTAGGTTTCCTGTCGCCCAGGTAACAGGTAGAAGATTCCTTGGATGTTCGGAGCTTCGTCAGCTGATCCCATCTCACACCGAATGGATAGATATTTATACCGTATTGTTGTATTTTTGTTAATTGTCATTTTAGGATTTTACCCTGTATTGTATCCGTATTTGTGATATACGGATGTGTTGTATGTATTTGGCCTTTGATGTGGTTTCCATTATGTTTCTTATCGTGTCAAGTCACTCCGGAGTGCACAGTTGAGTCTTTGTATTTGGTTTTGTGAGTTCTGGGATCTGGCTGTTGCGGGACATCTCCGAGCTGCAAGGGTTAAGGTATGATAACTGTTATCATATATCCTTCTGTTGGCTATGCATTTAGTTGCTTATAACAGGTATGACTTGTAGTGTGTTAGTTGCTATTCGTAACCGTGGTTTGAGTTGACCATGGGAACAACATGTAGAGTCTGTGTCTTTGACCTGTTGTCGAAAAGGTAAATTATCTTTGAGAGCCGACTGATACCGAGTCGGAAATTAGGGATTAGGTAGTCACATTTCATGTGAAAATCAAAGATTACAGTCTTAAGGATTTTCACTAATTATGCTTGTCAGATTATTACCTGTGGGTTAATGGACCAAGCAAGTATACTATTGCTGAGGCAGATAGTAGAGGATTTGGTATGTAGTGTTTTATAGGGATTTTGATCCCTGAGATGTTCGTATTAGATTGTATAGCTTTGAATGTACTTTTGAGTACTTAACTTGGGTTATACAGAGAAAGTAGAATTGGTTGCATACTATTATCGGGATCAAGCCAGTATTTGGTGGAAGAGGTAGGAAATCACCTTCAAGAAATAACACATCACTTGGTTACGGTGTAGTGATGTTGTGAGAGAGTATTTTCTCACGACATCTTCTTTGACTCATCGTTAGGGAATTCTTGAGCTTCAGGTTGGGTGATCGTTTGGTAATGAAAGTACCATGCAAAATCGTTAGACTTGCGAAGATTACGACCATTTAATAGCTCAAGAATGTGATTGGGTTGGTTTTGGCCATCCATGGTTTATTAGCTGACATCTTGATCAGGATATGTGGATCTTCTATCAGATCCTACCGGAAGGTATCAAATTGAGTCATGTTCATAGAAATGACTCCGTAATAAGTGTTTTAAGAGTTGGAAATTTGATAAGCAGACATTGCAAGTCAAATTATTGGAATCAAAAGTCTCCGGATGTTTGACAAAAGGAGCAAGATTGGAGTCATGAGTCACGAGCGACTATTGGAGAGTTTTTAAATCATAGAAGACCGACTGCAGATTGTCAGAATTTTTTTATGTTTATCAGTGAAATCAGAGGAAAGACTCCGAAGGGAGATTATGTGCGTGAAGTGCGGGTCACGATGAGACGCAGAGTTAGATTATCCGATGGATTATGTTATCTGCTTCTACTGTATCTACGAGGAGAGTATGTACTTTGAAGACTCAGTTGAAGAATATGAATGGTGCTTTCGAGAGGACGATCCACAACCTCGAAAGCCGAGATCATTACAGAAGATTGAGTTATCACATCAGCAGCGATTTACCCCCTCAGATATAGCTGGAGCTCTTTGATACTTCTAGTCGAGAGAAGCGAGTAACTCAACACTATTAGCAGAGGACATCTCAGAAGACTCAAACATTTAGACAAAAACTGTTAGCTCTCTAGACGACAACTAGTACCTTCCCAGGCGTGGTTATGCTTTGTACAGAGGAGAGCTTATACGACGACGGTCGTATCTATTCTACATTCTCCAGTTGCAGCTATACCTTTCGCAGAGTTGGAGCGTGCTACAATGTTTGCAGTTCTTCAGTATTTTACAGCCGGATATGTACCCTTTGCCAGTACAACAGTGTTTACCATATCCACTGTAGTTGTTTTGGTTGGTATCTCAGTCTCAGCAGTTGACTTCAGTTCCTCCATGGTAGTCTTTTGCATCTACATGAGCTCAGTCGCCAAGAGCAGAAGTTGGACGAGTTTACAGGGTTACTCGGGAAGAGGTATAGAAGACCAATGAAGTGATCATTCGGGGTATTACCTTAGATTATCCTATTTGCTGATATATCTATAGATACTGGTAGTTTATAGGTATCTTTGTCTAGAATGTTCTTAGATAGGATTAGAAGGGTTCCTATCGACTTGTGGGTTGGTGAGTTTTCTCTACCGTCAGGTGAGATGTTGATCAACAACCAAGAAGTCAAGGGATACCCTTAGCCTTTGCTAGACATACCTTCACTATAAACATATCCTTACGGGTAGTTAAATTGTTGAAATGAGGGTATAACATGTATCTCGAATGTGCATATAATTCGAGAGTATTCAGATGTAGTTTTGGATAAACTTCCGAGCTTGCCACTGCATGGGCAAATAGGAATATGCGATTGGGGTGATTTCGGGAATAGTTCCGATATTGAAGACCTCATATCGAGAGATGATTTTACGGGTATCAGTGTTGCTAAACACTATGGGAGATTTATTTGTCTTAGGGTTTCTTCTCGAGAAGATCCAGAACTTCTTGTTAGAAGAGGGACGAACCTTTGAGGTTATGCATCGATTATCGATGATGGAATGCAGTAGTTGCTGTGAATGAATATCCTTCATTTTGGACACCTGAGTATACTCTAGGGTTGATTATAATTGGAGTGTTGATATTGTAGTGAATTAGTGTCATACAATTATCATTGTTGGTGTGATGATTGATATATCATCAGCTTAAAGTAAAAGGATGCAGGTGTGTAGAAGACGACATTTCATACTTGGTATGAATTTTAGGAGATGTTGATAATGTTGTTAGACTTATCGACGATTTAGTCATTCATGGATTTGAGGAATCAAGTACTCTTGGAGTATTTGAGATCGATTATCATCATATCGGTGAATGATATAGTTATGGATATATTCACGATCTTAAGGGAAGTTATGTTTCCTAGATTGATTTGGTATTTACCATAGATGAGGATAGGATGTTCTAGCGATACTATACCACCGACTTGTTGGACCAAGAAGGTGATGGAAATCACTTGGTCAGAAGTTGTGGAAGCTAGGTTTCAGGGCCTAGACAGTGACTGACATGCATCAGTGTAGTTAGTCCTTCCGTTGGGGATGGAAGGGTACTGCACATAGATGCAACATTTCAGGGATTGGAGCGATTCCGATGCAGTTGTATGAGACGTGTTTTATGCTTACGTCAGTTGAGGAACTGCGAGATAAGCTGTCATATATATGACGTGGAGCTTAGCAGTTATTATCTTGAGTAGTAGATATATAGAGTAGGAGTGCTCAGGGAGTTTTGGCTAGCTACTGGGTAGCTGCTATAGGGTTGTTAGAACACGAATAGATGAAACTAGCGAGATTGGTCATTATAGTCTTCCAGTTACTTCCAATTCTGTGTGACAGGATGGATTTTGGACATTAGATTGATTTCTCTTGTGAGAAAGGAATTCTCTATCTCCGAAGAGATTAGTAGGGTTACGTACCAAGATGGAGGTAGGAGCTTAGTGCGATGGGTTGTGTTGGGAGATTATCTGGAATTCGGAAAGGACTTGATGCGATTTGGGTAATTGATGATCGATTAGCTAGATCTGTTCATTTCCTTCCGAGCCGTAAGGTGTATTTCGTTGGATCGTTTGACGGAATTATATTCATGGAGTATCCTTGGGTATCATTTCTGATAGTGATTCATGATTCATCTTACGATTCTAGCAAAATCTCCAATAGGTCATGGATATAGAGCTCCACTCTGATACAGGTATTTACCTCTTAATAGGTTGGTTGAGAGTGTATATAAGAGCTGAAATATAATATACAAGCTCAGTACCCCACTTAGTAATTGAGGTGCGGGACTTTTCTCTGAATACTTGAGATGGTTATTGTGACATCTCGTACTCGTTCATTAGTCGAAAATTTGAGAACTAAATTTTTATTAGTGGGGGAGAATGTAAGATACGAAATAAAATAAAATAAATAAATAATATTAAATAAAATAAAATAATAGCCCTTGCTAATTGAGAATTAGCTCGTGGAATTTTCAGGAATTTTAAAAAAATTTCTGAATTTAAAAGGAGTCCATATGAGAAAGATTTAAGTATAAATGAGAGTTGGGTCGACTTGAGTTAACTTGGACTTAACCTAGGTTAGCTTTGAGTCAAGCTTGATCCAACCCAACCGTACCGATTAGCCTTAAGAACCCAATCCCTATTTCCCGATCGCATTCCTTCTCCTTTCCTCTGTTCGGCGCGATCCCCTTCTTCACCGCGCAATTTCTTCTTCATCACCGGCTTCTTCCTATTTCTTTCCTAATTCGAGATGCTCCTCACCGAGAGCTCTTCGCCACTCCTCCTCCTTCTCTTAAGCATCGTCGGAGTGGTCGCCAGCTCCGTCGAATGCCTGCGGCAGCCATGGCCAATTCCTTGCTTCCTTTGATTCTACTTCGTCGCCGCAGTAGGTGTTGTGTGACGCCAATTTCGATCTGTAGTTTCCTTTGGATCACTGCTAGCTTGTCTTCGTCGGTCGTTCACTTCTCCAAGCTAGATGGATGACACCATCTACCTTCAAGTAGTGACCTCCCCTTCGGTTGTCATCGCCATCGTGAACTCCACTTGCTATCGCTGCTGTTGGCCGCTACTAGGAGTGAGATTAGTAACATTTTCGTTGTTGCAATAGGGAAGAACATCATCAAGGTAGATCTTTGGATTGGGCTGCGAATTGGCTATTGAGATGATTCTGTTTTGCTGTTTTTGCAGGGTGAATGTTGATCCTTGGATTTCGATTTGGTGGATGTTGGTTGAGGTTTGTAATGGTTCTGTTGTGTTGAAGGGAAGAGGCTTGAGGGTGGCAGCCGTGAAACATGGTGAGGATTAGGTGAGGAGAAATTGGATTAATGATCTGAGTTATGTTTTGCTTTTGATTTGGTTGGTTAATGCAGACCTAATACCTATATTTGGATTTGGCCAGCTGTGATTGAAGCTGCGCTAGGTGAGTTACGGTTGGGGGTAATTACAGTAAGGTATTGTGAATTGGTTGGAATGAAGTAGGAGGCTCATTGATTTAAATCTAGTGTATGTTGTATGATTGTTGTTGTGATATTTGTGCCTTATGTAGCTTCTGGTTGCATTGTTATTGGTTGAATCGCAGTTTCCTTCGGGTGAACAAGCTGGGAGAGATTAAAGCAACATGAGGTAAGTATAGATCTAAGTGATATGAATGCTTACAATATTTGTAGTTGATTGTGGATTATTAGTTGATCGAGATACAAGGTTGATGTAGGATTTGATTCGATAATTAGATATGTGATGGTGCTTAACTATATCCTATTGTCATAGGACTTTGATTGTGATAGATATATGGACGTGGAGATGAATAGCACAGATTACGTATCAGGTGGGTAATATCTACCCTGGTCAGGTAGTTTGATCTGAATCTGGTGCATGAATTTTGACTTATGCTATTACTTTGATTTTAGATCCACTCTTATTTAATCATATGCTTGTACTGCTTTGACCTTTGAACTATATTGCTGTTACTTCATTGATTATCTAGCACGAATATGAACTATAAACCCTATTATGTGTTAGCTAATGGATGTTCAGTAAGTACAGGTGGTTAGGGTTATCTTTGTGACCTCAGATTGGGTTACTGTGTTACATCACTAGGGTTAGGTGATGGATTAGATTATGGGTCGATTGTTGTATCATATACTTATTAGTTGTGCATCTATGGTGGATCTAGTTGTCTGTGCATAGATAAGTGTGTGGTGGTATGTGGCTAAGGACTAGGGGTCCTAGCGTGATGGTATATCCATTATGGATTGTGTGCCTGTGTATGGTTATATGGACGGTCAATAGTATCTCGCTACTGACTAGAGGTCTTAGCGTGGTTGGCTGTCAGATGTGTATGACTCTTTGTGCGATAGAGAGAGTCTTGTGGATTGTAGGCCATGCATAATTGACTTTTGGTTGACCAGGACTCCCCGTGGGATAGGGAGTGTGGCGAGGATACATGTATGGAGTTATGCATCATTACATTGTATGCATGCTGGCGATTAGGTCTCCCTTGTGGTTGAGAGGATCGTCAGTCATCCTGCCTCCCCGGCCACTCGGGATAGTGGTTGAAGGGTTGAGTGCAGAGCATTATTGCGCGTGCCGTTCTCGGCCACTATGGATGGTGGTAGCTGGAGATGCGCACTTGGCCACTGTGCGGAGTGGTAGTTAGCGCACTCACCCACTATAGACGGTGGTCGTGTGATGTGCAGTTGTCCTAGGTGTGGTGCTCGTCTACTCATGGGTAGGGACGGAGCGACTAGTAGCAGGGAGCCCCGTGTGAGTAGCATATAGCTATATGGCGGCTAGCTACTATTTCATACTACCCAACTCGGTCACTCGAGAGTGGTGGCGGCTGGAGTCGGGATAGTTGTCATGTCGTGCCACCCTAGCCATACTAGGGTCGTGGTTGGACGGGTCCGTAGACATGGCCATGCATGTGCATTGCTGATATATATGTATGCATATATTCAATATATGTTTTACATATGCTTATGAGATGCTGCATTTGATTGAGCTATGATTGCTGCATATGTTTGTACATCATGATACATGCCATTTGTATATTTTATATTGCTATGTGTTGAGCATGATATATATGTTGGTTCAGACTGTTGTATGCATTTGATTAGCGTCATGTTATAGTCTAGTATGGACCGGGAGGTTATTACATGTGATTATATACTATTCATATGTCTGAGTGTTGGTCAAGTATGGGATTGACCTTGTACGTTATATGGGTTATGTTATTGTATATCTGTTCAGGATGATATAGCTTATGGTGTTGCAGACCGTCAGGTACGTTGATACATTACTTCATGTTCAGTTGATCAGTTTAGTATATGTATTGAGTATGACTATACTATGGTTACTGGTTATTAGATTTGGATAGGACTGTATGTCTATTGGACTCATGTTGTATACCTGTAGATCTTCACATGTATACTTGTAGATCTCTATACCCTATATATTGTTCATGCACTTTCTATATATTACCCCTGAGTTTATACTCACCCCCCCGGACCCTGGGTTTCCTGTCGCCCAGGTAACAGGTAGAAGATTCCTTGGACGTTCGGAGCTTTGCCAGCTGATCCCATCTCACACCGAATGGATGGATATTTATACCGTATTGTTGTATTTTTGTGGATTGTTGTTTTGGGATTTTACCCTGTATTATTTCCGTATTTGTGATATACGGATGTGTTGTATGTATTTGGCATTTGATGTGGTTTCTATTATGTTTCTTGTCGTGTCAAGTCACTCCGGAGTGCACAGTTGAGTCTTTGTATTTGGTTTTGTGAGTTCTGGGATCTGGCTGTTGCGGGACATCTCCGAGCTGCAAGGGTTAAGGTATGATAGCAGTTATCATATATCCTTCTGTTGGCTATGCATTTAGTTGCTTATAACAGGTATGACTTGTAGTGTGTTAGTTGCTATTCGTAACCGTGGTTTGAGTTGACCACGGGAACAACATGTAGAGTTTGTGTCTTTGACCTGCTGTCGAAAAGGTAAATTACCTTTGAGAGCCGACTGATACTGAGTCGGAAACTAGGGATTAGGTAGTCACATTTCATGTGAAAATCAAAGATTACAGTCTTAAGGATTTTCACTAATTATGCTTGTCAGATCATTACCTGTGGGGTAATGGACCAAGCGAGTATACTATTGCTGATGCAGATAGTAGAGGATTTGGTATGTAGTGTTTTATAGGGATTTTGATCCCTGAGATGTTCGTATTGGATTGTATAGCTTTGAATGTAGTTTTGAGTACTTAACTCGGGTTATACAGAGAAAGTAGAATTGGTTGCATACTTTTATCGGGATCAAGCCGGTATTTGGTGGAAGAGGTAGGAAATCACCTTCAAGAAATAACACATCACTTGGTTACGGTATAGTGATGTTGTGAGAGAGTATTTTCCCACGTCATCTTCTTTGACTCATCGTCAGGGAATTCTTGAGCTTCAGGTTGGGTGATCGTTTGGTAATGAAAGTACCATGCAAAGTCGTTAGACTTGCGAAGATTATGACCATTTAATAGCTCAAGAATGTGATTGGGTTGGTTTTGGCCATCCACGGTTTATTAGCTGACATCTTGATCAGGATATTTGGATCTTCTATCAGATCCTACCGGAAGGTATCAAATTGAGTCATGTTCATAGAAATGACTCCGTAGTAAGTGTTTTAAGAGTTGGAAATTTGATAAGCAGACATTGCAAGTCAAATTATTGGAATCAAAAGTCTCCGGATGTTTGACAAAAGGAGCAAGATTGGAGTCATGAGTCACGAGCGACTATTGGAGAGTTTTTAGATCATAGAAGACCGACTGCAGATTGTCAGAATTTTTTTTATGTTTATCAGTGAAATCAGAGGAAAGACTCCGTAGGGAGATTATGTGCGTGAAGTGCGGGTCACGACGAGATGCAGAGTCAGATTATCCGATGGATTATGTTATCTGCTTCTACTGTATCTACGAGGAGAGTATGTACTTTGAAGACTCAGCTGAAGAATATGGATGATGCTTTCGAGAGGACGATCCACAACCTCGAAAGCCGAGATCATTACAGAAGATTGGGTTATCACATCAACAGCGATTTACCCCCTCAGATATAGTTGGAGCTCTTTGATACTTCTAGTCGAGAGAAGCGAGTTACTCAGCACTATCAGCAGAGGACATCTCAGAAGACTCAGACATTCAGACAACAACTGTTACCTCTCTAGACGACAACTAGTATCTTCCCAGGCGTGGTTATGCTTTGTACAGAGGAGAGCTTATACGACGACGGTCGTATCTATTCTACATTCTCCAGTTGCAGCTATACCTTTCGCAGAGTTGGAGCGTGCTATGATGTTGGCAGTTCTTCAGTATTTTATAGCCGAATATGTACCCTTTGCCAGTACAACAGTGTTTACCATATCCGCTGCAGTTGTTTTGGTTGGTATCTCAGTCTCAGCAGTTGACTTCAGTTCCTCCATGGTAGTCTTTTGCATCTACATGAGCTCAGTCGCCAAGAGCAGAAGTTGGACGATTTTACATGGTTACTCGAGAAGAGGTATAGAAGACCGATGAAGTGATCTTTTGGGGTATTACTTTAGATTATATTATTTGCTGATATATCTATAGATACTGGTAGTTTATAGGTATCTTTGTCTAGAATGTTCTTAGATAGGATTAGAAGGGTTCCTATCGACTTGTGGGTTGATGATTTTTCTCTACCGTCAGGTGAGATGTTGATCAACAACCAAGAAGTCAAGGGATACCCTTAGCCTTTGCTAGACATACCTTCACTATAAACATATCCTTACGGGTAGTTAAATTGTTGAAATGAGGGTATAACATGTATCTCGGATGTGCATATAATTCGAGAGTATTCGGATGTAGTTTCGGATGAACTCCCGAGCTTGCCACTGCATGGGCAAGTAGGAATATGCGATTGGGGTGATTTCGGGAATACTTCTGATATTGAAGACCTCATACCTGGAGATGATTTTACGGGTATCAGTGTGGCTAAACACTATGGGAGATTTATTTGTCTTAGGGTTTCTTCTCGAGAAGATCCAGAACTTCTTGTTAGAAGAGAGACGAACCTTTGAGGTTATACATCGATTATCGATGATGGAATGCAGTAGTTGCTGTGAATGAATATCCTTTGTTTTGGACACCTGAGTATACTCTAGGGTTGATTATAATTGGAGTGTTGATATTGTAGTGACTTGGTGTCATACAATTATCATTGTTGGTGTGATGATTGATATATCATCAGCTTAAAGTAAAAGGATGCAGGTGTGTAGAAGACGATATTTCATACTTGGTATGAATTTTAGGAGATGTTGATAATGTTGTTAGACTTATCGACGATTTAGTCGTTCATGGATTTGAGGAATCAAGTACTCTTGGAGTATTTGAGATCGATTGTCATCATATCGGTGAATGATATAGTTATGGATATATTCACGATCTTAAGGGAAGTTATGTTTCCCTAGATTGATTTGGTATTTACCATAGATGAGGATAGAATGTTCTAGCGATACTATACCATGGGCTTGATTTGTTGGACCAAGGAAGGTGATGAAAATCACTTGATGAAGGTTGTGGAAGCTAGGTTTGGCCTAGATAAAGCGACATGCATCGCAGTAGTTAGTCCTTCCGTTGGGGATGGAAGGGTACTGCACATAGATGCAACATTTCAGGGATTGGAGCGATTCCGATGCAGTTGTATGAGACATGTTTTATGCTTACGTCAGTTGAGGAACTGCGAGATAAGCTGTCATATATATGACGTGGAGCTTAGCAGTTATTATCTTGAGTAGTAGATATATAGAGTAGAAGTGCTCAGGGAGTTTTGGCTAGCTACTGGGTAGCTGCTATAGGGTTGTTAGAACACGAATAGATGAAACTAGCGAGATTGGTCATTATAGTCTTCCAGTTACTTCCAGTTCTGTGTGACAGGATGGATTTTGGACATTAGATTGATTTCTCTTGTGAGAAAGGAATTCTCCATCTCCGAAGAGACTAGTAGGGTTACGTACCAAGATGGAGGTAGAAGCTTAGTGCGATGGGTTGTGTTGGGAGAGTATCTGGAATTCGGAAAGGACTTGATGCTATTTGGGTAATTGATGATCGATTAGCTAGGTCTGTTCATTTCCTTCCGAGCCGTAAGATGGATTTCGTTGGATCGTTTGACAGAATTATATTCATGGAGTATCCTTGGGTATCATTTCCGATAGTGATTCATGATTCATCTTACGATTCTGGCAAAGTCTCCAACAGGTCATCGATATAGAGCTCCACTCTGATACAGGTATTTACCTCTTAATAGGTTGGTTGAGAGTGTATATAAGAGCTGAAATATAATATACAAGCTCAGTACCCCACTTAGTACTTGAGGTGCGGGACTTTTTTCTAAATACTTGAGATGGTTATTGTGACATCTCGTACTCATTCATGAGTCGGAAATTTGTGGACCAAATTTTTATTAGTGGGAGAGAATGTAAGATACGAAATAAAATAAAATAAATAAATAATATTAAATAAAATAAAATAATAGCCCTTGCTAATTGAGAATTAGCTCATGGAATTTTCAGGAATTTTTAGAAATTTTTCTGAATTTAAAAGGAGTCCATATGAGAAAGATTTAAGTATAAATGGGAGTTGGGTCGACTTGAGTTAACTTGGACTTAACCTAGGTTAGCTTTGAGTCAAGATTGATCCAACCCAACCGTACCGATTAGCCTTAAGAACCCAATCCCAATTTCCCGATCGCATTCCTTCTCCTTTCCTCTGTTCGGCGTGATCCCCTTCTTCACCGCACAATTTCTTCTTCATCGTCGACTTCTTCCTATTTCTTTCCCGATTCGAGCTAGTCCTCGCCGAGAGCTCTCCGCCACTCCTCCTCCTTCTCTCAAGCATCGCCGGAGCGGTCGCCAGCTCTGTGGAACGCCTGCAGCAGCCACGGCTGATTCCTTGCTTCCTTTGATTCTACTTCGTCGTTGCAGTATGTATTGTCCGACGCCGATTTTGATCTGCAGTTTCCTTTTGATCGCTGCCAGCTTGTCTTCTCGGTCGTTCACTTCTCCAAGCTAGATGGACGACACCATCTACCTTCAAGTCGTGACCTCCCCTTCGGTTGTCATCGCCATCGCGAACTCCACTTGCTGTCGTCGCCGCTGGCCGCTGCTAGGAGTGAGATCAACAACATTTTCGTTGTTGCGATAGGGAAGAACATCATCAAGGTAGATCTTTGGATTGGGCTGCGAATTGGCTATTGAGATGATTCTGTTTTGCTATTTTTGCAGGGTGAACGTTGATCCTTGGATTTCAATTTGGTGGATGTTGATTGAGGTTTGTAATGGTTCTGTTGTGTTGAAGGGAAGAGGCTTGAGGGTGGCAGCCGTGAAACATGGTGAGGATTAGGTGAGGAGAAATTGGATTAATGATCTGAGTTATGTTTTGCTTTTGATTTGGTTGGTTAATGCAGACCTAATACCTATATTTGGATTTGGGCAGTTGTGATTGAAGTTGCGCTAGGTGAGTTACGGTTGGGGGTAATTACGATAAGGTATTGTGAATTGGTTGGAATGAAGTAGGAGGCTCATTGATTTAAATCTAGTGTATGTTGTATGATTGTTGTTGCGATATTTGTGCCTTATGTAGCTTCTGGTTGCGTTGTTATTGGTTGAATCGCAGTTTCCTTAGGGTGAACAAGCTGGGTGAGATTAAAGCAACATGAGGTAAGTATAGATCTAAGTGATATGAATGCTTACAATATTTTTAATTGATTGTGGATTATTAGTTGATCGAGATACAAGGTTGATGTAGGATTTGATTCGATAATTAGATATGTGATGGTGCTTAACTATATCCTATTGTTATAGGACTTTGATTGTGATAAATACATGGACGTGGAGATGAATAGCACCGATTACGTATCAGGTGGGTAATATTTTCCCTTGTCAGGTAGTTTGATTTGAATATGGTGCATGAATTTGGACTTATGTTATTACTTTGATCTTAGATCCACTCTTATTTAATCATATGCTTGTACTGCTTTGACCTTTGAGATATATTGTTGTTACTTCATTGATTATCTAGCACGGATATGAACTATAAACTCTATTATGTGTTAGCTGATGGATGTTCAGTAAGTACAGGTAGTTAGGGTTATCTTTGTGACCTCAGATTGGGTTACTGTGTTACATCACTAGGGTTAGGTGATGGATTATATTATGGAGTCGATTGTTGTATCGTATACTTATTAGTTGTGCATCTATGGTGGATCTAGTTGTCTGTGCATAGATAAGTGTGTGGTGGTCAGTATGTGGCTAAGGACTAGGGGGTCCTAGCGTGATGGTATATCCATTTTGGATTGTGTGCCTGTGTATGGTTATATGGACGGTCGATAGTATCTCGCTACTGACTAGAGGTCTTAGCGTGGTTGGCTGTCAGATGTGTATGACTCTTTGTGCGATAGAGAGAGTCTTGTGGATTGTAGTCCTTGCATAGTTGACTTTTGGTTGACCAGGACTCCCCGTGGGATAGGGAGTGTGGCGAGGATACATGTATGGAGCTATGCATCATTACATTGCATGCATGCTGGCGATTAGATCTCCCTTGTGGTTGAGAGGATCGTCAGTCATCCTGCCTTCTCGGCCACTCGGGATAGTGGTTGCAGGGTTGAGTGCAGAGCATTGTTGTGCGTTCCGTTCTCGGCCACTATGGATGGTGGTAGAGATGCGCACTTCGCCACTGTGCGGAGTGGTAGTTAGCGCACTCACCCACTGTAGACGGTGGTCGTGTGATGTGCAGTTGTCCTGGGTGCGGTGTTCGTCTACTCATGGGTAGGGACGGAGCGACTAGCAGCAGGGACCCCGTGTGAGTAGCATATAGCTCTATGGCGGCTAGCTACTATTTCATACTACCCAACTCGGTCACTCGAGAGTGGTGGCGGCTGGAGACGGGATATTTGTCTTGTCGTGCCACCCTGGCCATACTGGGGTCGTGGTTGGACGAGTCCGCAGACATGGCCATGCATGTGCATTGCTGATATATATGTATGTATGTATTCGATATATGTTTTACATATGCCTGTGAGATGCTGCATTTGATTGAGCTATGATTGCTGCATATGTTTGTACATCATGATACATATCATTTGCATATTTTATACTGCTATGTGTTGAGCATGATATATATGTTGGTCCAGACTGTTGTATGCATTTGATTAGCGTCATGTCATATTCTAGTATGGACCGGGATGTTATTACATGTGATTATATACTATTCATATGTCTGAGTGTTGGTCAGGTATGGGATTGACCTTGTACGTTATATGGGTTATGTTATTATATATCTGTTCAGGATGATATAGCTTATGGTGTTGCAGACTGTCAAGTACGTTGATACATTACTTCATGTTCAGTTGATCAGTTTAGTATATGCATTGAGTATGACTATACTGTGGTTACTAGTTATTAGATTTGGATAGGACTGTATGTCTATTGGACTCATGTTGTATACCTATAGATCTTCACATGTATACTTGTAGATCTCTATACCCTATATTTTGTTCATGCACTTTCTCTATATTACCCCTGAGTTTATACTCACCCCCCGAACCCTGGGTTTCCTGTCGCCCAGGTAACAGGTAGAAGATTCCTTGGACGTTCGGAGCTCCGCCAGCTGATCCCATCTCACATCGAATGGATGGATATTTATACCGTATTGTTGTATTTTTGTTAATTGTCGTTTTGGGATTTTACCCTTTATTATTTCCGTATTTGTGATATACGGATGTGTTGTATGTATTTGGCCTTTGATGTGGTTTCTATTAGGTTTCTTGTCGTGTCAAGTCACTCCGGAGTGCACAGTTGAGTCTTTGTATTTTGTTTATCTGTCAGTATGTTTCCGTTGTGTTTAGTATATTCATGTTTACTTATTATGTTGTTGTTGTGGGCCTACGAGCCTTGTATTAATCAGATATGTTGCCACGCATGTGAGGAGATGTCGTCCCGCTTTCTTTCGCACTACAGATACTGTCAATCTTATAGGCACTAACACATTATTCACTATTCGATCTCCTCAGGTTCAAGATTTGAATTATAGTGTTTATCTGATCGGACGATGGATAATGGAGATGAGTGCTCAGTAATGAAAAATGCATAATGATTTCGTCGTCTTCTTCTTCCCCAAATGTGCACTATAGCCAACGCCTGAATCCATCGCGTCACCATCGTCGTCATCGTTGGTGACCAGTCGATCGATCAACCGAACCACAGTTGGATTCTGATTAGATTTCAATCGAAATCCGGCTAAATTGTGGCCGCTAACGCTGCGTCCTCTAGCAGCTGCAATTGCGGTCGTTTCCAATCAAAATCTGATCGAAATATGATTGGAATCCAACTGAAATTCGGTCGAAATCCAGCCGTGATCCGGTTGGGATTGGAGTCCGGCCGGATTGCAGCCTGATTCCGATCGAAAATGGTCATGATTGCGATTGTTTTCGATTTGCGGTCCGATCGAGCTTTAGTCTCGATCGGATCGCGGTCGGATTCCGACCGGATTTCAATCGAAAATTATCGCGATTGCAGTCAGATGTCAACTAAAAATAACTGTGATTGTGGTCACCAATAGAGTTGTCAAACGAGCTGACCCATGGCGGGGCAGGTCAATCTGTCGTAAATCCAACATTTAGCGTGGAGGGGCGAGCCGATCCGCTATTCTGGCGGGTTGAGAAATCTCTAATCCAATCCAACCCAACCCAAGGTGAGTTGCAGATTAGACGACCCAACCCATGAGCCAGAAATAGAAACAAAATCTAAAATTATTGAGACGTTGAGGGCTTGAGGTGATAATTGATAAGAAGGATAGAATACTATGATAAGAAATTAGGCATTTGAAACAACTAAAATCTTGTAATTAAGATCCAATTATAGATCGACAATGTTAGATACTAATATTTTTTTATTCTTCCAACACTCTTCAAATTGTCAAAATCTTGACAATATGCAAATTTAAGTTTTAGCTCCTCCAAATAGATATCTAATTGAGATTTTTTGGCACTAGTAATTGGTTGATTCTGATATGTGATCATTTCCTATATTAATTGAAATAGTAGTGACAAAATAATTATAAACTAATTAGAATATATCAAAAAAATTTATTAGAGTACTTAAAATCGAATATTTTTTTATTATTTTCTCTAACTTTTCTTATATTTTGTGCCGAGTTGTATATGTGATAGAAGAAGATTGTGATTATGAGCTTGTTAGTATTAAAATATTGGTAAAAAAAACTTAAACAATTTTTCTTTTATAAATTTTATCTTCTTTTGATATATCTCAATCTGCGGGCCAACTCAAGTCCGCCACGGACCAATCCATCTAGACTCACAACTTGCACGAATTGATAAAATTTCAACTCAACCCATTTAAATTACGAGTCTAACCCAACTTGACGACTCTAGCCGCCAGCGCTGCAGTCGCAATCGTGGCCTTTTCCAATAGGAATCTAGTCGGAATCCGATCGCAATCTGACCGGATGCCGGTCCCGACCGGATCCCGGTAGGAACCAGACCGCCATCCAGTCGGACTCTGATCCCGACTGGATCGTTGTCGGATTCCGATTAAATTTCGATTGGATTCCGATCGAAAACGATCGCAGCGCTTGCGACCACAATGCGATCGGATTCCAATCTCAGTCCCAATCAAATCTGACCATGATCTGGCCGAACTTTGATGTCGGCCGACTCACGGTCGGATTCCGATCGATCGTGGTCGAAATTCGATCACTCTACGATGATGCCGAGCGACGATGATCAGCCGTTTCGAATATCAAAAATATAAATGAATATAAAAGGAATCATACTAAGTAATTTTTAAAATTTTGAATTATTATCCTACATTACTTTTTTTTTTACGTCTTTGGATATATATGAATGCATTATTTATGTGATTTAAAGACATAATGAGCATATGGTCAATTAGACTCTATAGTTAAAAGGTCTTATCTAAAATGCTATTGGAGAACTTTTCTAAAAAATTGTTAGAGGATTTTTCTAAAATTAGATAAGAATATATACATTTTTATTTTAACAGCAAATTCGTCAATTATAAGAGAGTTAAAGTCTTCCAATAATAATTTAAAAAATTAATTTTTTATTTTCACATGCTTGTTAGACAATCATATATAAAAGTTCGGCAATTTACCAAACACAGCTGATAAAGTTTCGAAATGTCCAAAACGTGCACTATACTTTAAGAATTACCAAATCACGCGCATAATTTCCAAAATACCCCTCCCGCCAAACAATGTTTTTAATGCAAAGATCCCGCATGCATCCGAGCCACATTTCCAAATCCCGAGCCATCGAAACGTCCCGTCCAAACAAGTCACCACATTACCGTCTTTGTGTCTTCAGCTTTCGGGAAATCTTCGAGCGCACAAAAACTTGGAAAAGTTTAGACTCAATTTTTCCTCCAGCTTCATTCCGTTAGCTTCCGAGTTCTTGGAATTTCGTCGAGACGCTTCGAGGTAATATGATGTCGTCCTCTCTTTTAACTAGAGTTTTACCCATTTCTTACTCGGTTTTAGGGTTTCCGTTGAAAGGCGTACATCTGATTGGTTTTTTTTTCTACCATTCTGTGTTCAAGAATGAGTCAAGCATCCGGTTCAACCTCTCCTTCACCGGCCAAGGTATGTGTCGCATTCCTTGCTTTAGTCCAATATGAAGTATGCCATATGTTTAAAATGATTTTTCCGTTATGGTTTTGGAATGGTTTCAAACATTAAAATACAAATGGATGATCTCTTCAATCTGTATATGAATTAGATAAATAGAGTCCTAAAGTTTTTTTAACAGCATTATTGCAAAGAATTGCCGAATCTGAAATTTATTTTTTACAATGACAAAATGAAGGAATAAATTTGTATTTTCAAATTGATAGGGAAATAATGAGTGTGCAAAGAAACTGCAATGGACCAGCGTTTTAGGCCACTTTATTAAATTTTTTGGAGGTCCAAGTGCTAAAGGAAAGCAACGTCCGTCAGTTTGTTTACATGAAAGGCACAGAGAGATCATTAAACAAACCTCATTTGCTGTTTTTTTTTAATATATAAGACATTCCACAAATCCGTGGCATATTGGTCAATATATTTCAAAGTTGGGATTAAATTAGCTTTAAGTTTCAATTTTCAATCGTGCGTTGCTTTCACCAGAAGAGATGTGTCCCTTTTGCTCGGTATTGCAGATAGAGGGGCTTATGTTCCTATGAATTCAATTAATGCATCAGGTGCTCTTTTCAATTCTCAATTATCTAAAAAAGAACCAACTAGATCGAGGTTAGAGTTTTTGCTTAAAACTTTTTCTACTAGAGTAGAAGTAGATGAAGATGTTTTGGTATTTTGTAAGTTGTATGTATTGTATATATTTGCTTGTGTGTTGTTCTGTACTACTACATATAAGGTCCCCATAGGTCTTGTAGATATTGTAGATGATTTTGACAACATAGGTAGTTTCAATTGGGTCGAAGCCATCCATCAATTTATGGCTCCACAATTGCCTACTATTGGAGATATATGTTCATATACTAATACTGATTTCTTGAGAATAAGACTTCCTTACCTAAAGGGATTTGCCGGCCTTTTGGCTGTAAGTTCTTTCTTACTAAATAATTTTTTCTTTTATATTTACGTAAGTATGTAACACTTTCGATATGAGTAGGCTTGGTTTCTGGAACATGTCCCAATCCAAAGATCGTACAATACCGAAGGCCCACGAATAAATAAGTGGAGGGCAACTCCTTCACATATTAGCAAGGTCAGGAATTTATTGGACCAAGTCTCCCCTGAACAGGTAAATAGAAGACCACAACTTAGGTTTTTTTCATTTTCGTTATCTAAATAATTGTTGATTTTTTGATAGGTCATTGTTGATCTAGTATGTACCCGTAGTGAAAATATATTGCTTGATAAGGTTGACTATTATATTGAAAATACTCCTCATCCAATAGAGACATCATCATCACAAACTATACAAGAAAAATACCCAGTTAGTGAATGCCATGAGTGTTTAGTTTATCAGAGATAACTCAAAGAGTTAAGAATGGAAAACATGACACTAACTGAAAGGGTAAAAGAACTAATGGAAATTATAGGAAGAGAAGGTATGAAGGCTGAACCAAATAAGCCCGAAGTTGACCCTCAACCTCAACCGGAACCAATTGCCAGCAGAACAAGACGGCGAGATAGAACCCGCTATGATTACAGGGATACTCCCGTTGATAGTCAACTATGGGCAAAATTGGTACCTCAAAGCAAAAGAAAAAAGACAGAAATTTCTGATGTTGAGTTATTAGAAGGGAAACCTGATAAAGCTGTAAAAGAAGCAGAAGAAAGGCAAACAAAAAATTGGTATGGATGAATTGCAAGCGAGGGATACTATCTGTAGTTTGGAAGAAGATGAAAAAGATCTTGACAGGGATGAAGCAATAATTGATAAACTCAACCAAATGAGAATGGAAGCCATTGCGGTTAGTCAGAATACTTCCCAAAATCAGTTTGTGTTATTTTATTTAAATAACTAATATTATTTTTGTATTATAGTATGTCAAGAAAAAGTGTAAGACGGCAAAGAACCAGAAACAAGATGCTGATGTGACCTACTTGCTAAAAAGTTTAGAAAAAATAAAGTATGGTAGTTACATCCACCATTACATTCAAAAATTTTATTACAATATTATAAAGTGCAAATATTTATTTACGATTAAATTTTTTTGTAGGCCGATAACAGGTTATGTTTGGGAGGAAGGTCCTTTTTCATTAACTCTGAATTCTTTATACTCTGGAGTTAATGGATCTGTTTTCACAGATGGGGAGGTTATCGATACATTTTGCTCAATTCTTTTTAGGGGGGCCTCCTCTTCATGTAGGTCATATAACAAGTCTGCGTATTGCTCATCCCTGTTCATTGTAAGGGAGTTAAATTATCTTGTATTTTCATGACATTTGATGTTATACTAACTGTTTAAATATTTTTTCCTCTACACACAATTTCAGTCAGCATTAAGATTGTCGTGGAAGACTGCCACAACACAAATCATAAACACGGACATGAATGATGGAGAGGTTAGATATATTTTTATACCTCTAAATACTGATCAAACTCACTTTCACCTGTTGTGTATCGACACAAAAGCAATGAGTTTCAATCATTACAACTCCATTTCATATGGTGGAAGATCAAAAGCTGATTTTGAAGCAGTGGTGAGTAGTTAAATATTTTAAATATGGATATTCCATCAATTTAACTTAGTTATCTGTTAATGAATAGTTATGTTAACTTAGTCATCGTGTAATTATAGGTATCCCAATTTAAAGGATATTCACCTAAGGAGCTTGCAGCAATTCATCCATGTTTACAAGCCTATTACCCCTTCGACAGTTGGGTTTCTGTTACAATTGATTGTCCCCAACAAGTGGCAAAGTACTAAAAGGAAAATACTGAACGTGAAAATTATACTTTTGAATTGAAATATAAAATTTTTCTTTGCATGTTTACAGCAATGATTGTGCCTTCTTTGTGATGCAATACATGAGATGTCTGCTTTATGGTGAGAAGATGGACTTCAAACAAGCGTATGACCAAATTCAGAATAGATGTCTCTGTCTCAATTTTAAGGGATGGGTTCTTCCTGATGTAATTTTAGAAAAGTTCAGGTGGCAGTATAACAATGCATTGTTGTAATTAATGAATTTTGCTAATTTGTAAATGGTACTGCTTTCCATAGATCAACAGTGACTATAAATATGTTTATTGTTTGTGTTTGAGCTTTAATAAATATTATATAATATATTGTTGAATGCTGTCACGTACAATATCAGTATCGAAAAGAGAAATATGGTCTTTGAATTTAACTCCAGAACACGGTGGTGTGGAATTAAAGTCCCCATGCTAATTCATCTGGGTGAAAAATAGGTGGTCGGGAATTAAAATCCGGGAACTCAATGGTCTAGGATTTTAATTCCCGGGACCACGCAATTCGAATCGCCGGGAATCTCGGTGAATTTAATTTAACTCAGAACACGGTGGTCTTTGGGAATTAAAATCCCAGAACACAATGGTCATTTTAATTCCCAGGACATTTCAAGTGGCAGGAATACGTGGTTCGTAATTATAATCCCACAAACAGGAATTTATTTATTTCCCAGGACCACGTACAATTTCGAAATGGCTTAGGAATAAGGTGGTCTGATTTCAATTTCGGGACCACGTCTGATTTAAAACGGTAGGGAACACGGTGATACACAGGATTTCAATTCAGGACCAATCTGATTACGGCGGGAATACGGTGGTCGAGATTTCAATTCCCAGTACCACGTACACTTTCAAACAGCCCGAAAATAAGGTGGTGCCGGGAATTAAAATCCGAGGAACTCAATGGTCCTGGGATTTTAATTCCCACGAATGTTCAGCAACGGAATACGGTGGTCTTTGGGAATTTAACTCCCGAGAACACAAAGTCGTCCGAGAGAAATAAGGTGGTGTTGGGAATTAAAATCCCAGGAACACAATGGTCCTGGGATTTTAATTTCCAGGACCACGTAAAATTTCAATCCGAGAATACGGTGGTCTTTGGTAATTATAATCCCAGAAACAAAGTGGTCCTGGGAATTTATTTCTCAGGACCACGTACAATTTCGAAATGGCTAAGGAATAAGGTGATCTTGGGATTTCAATTCCGGGACCGCGTCTGATTTAGAACTGGAACGCGGTGGTCACAGGATTTCAATTCGACCACGCGTCAATTTAAGGCACATTGGTCCCGGGATTTCAATTCGCATACACTTTCAAATACCTAAATAAGGTGGGCAATTTTAATCCGAGAACACAAGTCTGTGTAGGGCCATCAATGGGTTTTGGTCGAAACCCGTTGATGGACCTCTGAGTCCAAATTCAAATCTTTACATCGATTGAAAGACCTACTTCACATGCATGTTGTTGCATCGAGGAACCTTTTGATCCTCCTACCTCCAAGTTTTGGCCACGTGCACGACAGCGATAAATTAGTGTGTAAACCTAATCCTGAAAAGCGAAATTTTGGACAAGATACACAGGGTCAAGTCCCAAAGCCACTGAGTTGGTTTGGACCGAGTTGAGGTGACTAGGGCCATCAATGAGTTTTGATCGCCTATTGATGGACCACGAGTCCAATTAAATTCTTTAGATCGACTGAAAGACCTAACGACTTCACATGTTGTTGCGTCGAGGAAACTTCCTTCTGATCCTCCTACCTCCCGAATGTGTGCCACTTGCACGAGGATTGATTTCTAAAATGTATAAACCTAATCCTACCTTGAAAATCGAAATTTTGGACCACGATAACGTAGGGCAAGTCCCAAGAGTTGGTTTGGACCGAAGTTGAGGTGACTAGGTCCATCAATAGGTTTTGACCGAAACCCATTGATGGACCTACTGAGTCCAAATTCAATTCTCTTTACATCATCGAAAGACCTAACAGCTTCACATGTTGTTGCGTCGAGAAAACTTCCTTCTGATCCTCCTCCTCCTAGTTTTGGTGCCACTTGGCACGGATTGATTTGAAAATTGGTTGTGTAAACCTAATCCGCCTTGAAAATCGTAAATTTTGGACACGATACAGAGGGCAAGTCCCAAAGGCTTTGGAGTTGGTTTGGACAGTTGAGGTGATTAGGTCCATCAATGGGTTTTGACCAAACCCGTTGATGGACCTACAGGAGTCCAAATTCCGAAATCTTTACATCGACTGAAAGACCTAACGCCTTCACATGTTGTTGCGTCGAGGAAACTTCCTTCTGATCCTCCTACCTCCTAGTTTCGGCCGCGTGTCACTTTGCACGGGGATTGATTTCTGAAAATTGGTTGTGTAAACTTAATCCTGCCTTGAAAATCAGAAATTTTGGACACGATACACAGAGGGGCAAGTCCCAAAGCCACTGGAGTTGATTTGGACCGAAGTTGAGGTGACTAGGTCCATCAATGGGTTTTGACCGAAACCCATTGATGGACCTGAGAGTCCAAATTCAAATCTTCATCATCGAAAGACCTAACGCACTTCATGTTGTTGCGTCGAAACTTCGATCCTCCTCCTAGTTTGGCGTGTAATTCGTGGATCGATTGATTTCATTGGTTGTGTAAACTTAATCCCGCCTGAAAATCGAAATTTTGGACACGATACAGAGGGGCAAGTCCCAAAGCCACCGGGTTGATTTGGGACCAGTTGAGTGTAGGTCCATCAATGGGTTTTGAGAAACCCGTTGATGGACTTCTAGGAGTCCAAATTTCAAATCTTTACATCGGTGAAGACCTAATGCCTTCACATGTTGTTGCGTCGAGGAAACTTCCTTCTGATCCTCCTACCTCCTAGTTTCGGCCGTGTGCCACTTGGCATGGGGATTGATTTCTGAAAATGTAGTGCTGGGAATTAAATGGCAGGAACACAGTGGTCTTGGAAATTTTATTCCCAGCACCACGTCCATTTGTGAACTGCCCGAGAAATAAGGTGGTGATGGGAATCTTAATCCCAGGAACACGGTGGTGCTGGTAAGTGAATTCCCAGCTGCGTCGATTCGAATGATGAGAAAAATGTAGTCTTTGGGAATTAATTCCCGGAACACTGTCTCGAAAATTTAATTCCCGACCACATCCATTTAGGACTGGCCGAAATAAGGTAGTCTTTGGGAATCTTAATCCCGGAACACGGTGGTAGTTGAAAGTGAATTCGGCACGCATAGTTTCAATGCCGAGAAAAAAATGTGGTCTTTGGGAATTAAATCCAGAACACAAATGGTCCTCGAAATTTAATTCCCAGGACCACGTCCATTTGGTACCTGGACGAGAAATAAGGTGGTGCTGGGAATCTTAATCCCAGGAACACGGTGGTCATGACAAGTGAATTCCCAGCACCACACGATTTTAATGGCGAGAAAAATTGTGGTCGGGAATTAAATCCCAGAACACGATCCTGAAATTTTACCACGCGTCCATTTTAATCCGATCGAAATAAGGTGGTGCTGAATCTTAATCCAGAACACGATGGTCTTGAAGTGAATTCTCACCACGCAAAATTTTATCGCCGAGAAAAATTGTAGTGTAAATTTAAATCCCAGAACACAATGCTCCAAATATAATTCTGGACCACGTGCATTTGGCCCTAAAATAAGGTGGTCTTTAATCTTAATCCCAGAACACGGTAGTCTGAAATTTAATTCCTAGCACCATGCGATTTAGAATCGCCGAGAAAAAGTGTGATCTTAAAATTCGTAGAACACAAAGTATCTGAAAATTTTATTCAAGACACCATGTCCATTTGAAAATCGAGAAATAAGGTGGTCTTTGGGAATCTTAATCCCAGAACACGGTGGTCTTCGAAAGTGAATTAACACCATGCATAAATTTGAATCCTCCGAAAAATTGTAGTGGATGAACTTTGAATTTAAATCCCGAGAACACAAGTAGTGGCAAACTCGACCACGCCCATTTCTATTGGCCGAAATAAGAATCTTAATCTCAGAACACATTTAATTCCCAAATCCCATCACAAAATCATAAAGTCATATTTTATATATATTCCTTATTAGTCCATTTGGATCAAAATATGTATCTGATTGGATTGCACAGGGTTTTAAAGTTTGCTCGAATGCTTGGGCGTACATAATATTAAACATATCCTGTGTATAAAAAATCTATCAAAACACCAAGTAAAGTTTACAATTCCTTGCAAAGGGACAAAACTTACAGAATCCATTACGAAAATTGAGTTATAGTAGCTTATCTCACCTTGCACCTTTGATCACTAAGATCAAAAATATCGCTTATGCAATCCCCATGTGTCAAAACATTCCAATCAAATATTGTAAGGAAAGAGTCCATGTATAAGTTAATAGCATCGGTCTTCCACACTCGGTCCGATATCATTACACTACACAAGGAAAGAGTTATTAGCAACTCTCAAAACATAAGATGAAAGGTATATACAAAGAATATAAGACTGTCTTACTCTATTTTTTTGTTTCAATAAACACTCCCCAACGTTTGGATCCATCTTACCGGTGAATTCTTTATAAGCTTGTTGTATACAAAATAAAACTGTTCAGTTTCAGAAATATTTTGTCTGAAAAATAGAAAGGATAACTTATGCTCACCTCCAATATCCTCTGCTTGACTTCGTCGAGTGTTGGTTGTTTGTCCGTGGAGACTTGTGTGCCGGTATCTGATATTTCGGGTTCACCCTCCTCGGCAATTGATTTCCCTTTTTTATCCTGGCCTGACTCCTGCTCAATGGTTGGCTCTGTAGGAGAGATATTAGGGTCTACTGAGGAATACTCAATAGCATTGCTGGGGATAATTTGAGTTTCAACTCTCCTTCTTTTAGGGATGTTTGAAAACCATGCAGGAGGGAGGCTTCTAAGGCTAGGGGGTGATAGACCATCAAGAGCCTTCTTCCTCACACAAACCTTCCGCCTAGTGTATGCAGAAGAAGGTTGTTGGGTTTGTACAGCTTGTATAGGCTGTGATTGTAACCCCTCTACATCCCGGGATTGTAAATTGAGTTGAAGCTCCAGTATTAAACTGTCCTTTTCAGCGATTAATGCTTCTTTTTCAGCAATTATATCATCCCTTTCACTTATCTCGTTGTCCTTCCTGTTCCTGACCTCCTCTAACTCTTGAAGAAGCTCCTGTATTGTCTTTTCTTGTTGTTCGATGGTCGCTTCCTTAAGTAGGGAGGTGCTTTCAAAATCACACCTTGCTTCAACTAGCTTGGTGCTTAGAGTAGATACAATTTTTGCATTCTCCTGGCATCGGGATGTGCCATTCCTCGTGGCCAACGAGTTTGGGTTGAGGAGTTGATCTGAAAATCTAGGTGGGGAAGCGGTGTGTACCAGATGCAGCTCTGACTGTGCTGGAATTAGATCGACAATGATTTTGTCAGGTACGAGACCATCTACCATCTTCTTAACGACCCTTACATTTGTGGAACTCCACCTCCATCTCAGCATTCTTGGCAAAGCATGAGGGACATGTGGAGGTAGGATACACAAATGCTCACACATCCATACCTGAAATGACAAGATTAGTTGTTAATAGACAGATTTATATATACTATTTGCGGAAGACATAAAATATATTCACTCACAGCCAATAAGTGTGTGAAACCCTTAAGCATTGGTCTCGTAGATCCACCTACGACGTCTGCTTTTGGTCGCAATGTGACTCCCATACCAATTGACTCCATTTGAGGAGCCATGTACGTATAAAGTGCTTCACACCAATTGTACCTGCCTAAGTTATCAAAATCCTCTACACAATCTATAAGTGATCGCATAGCTATTCTAGGCTTACTGTTGGTGGTAGTAAAAAATACACAAGAGAAAAAATATAAAATAAACAACTGACAATAAAGTTTTGCAAATCCTAAATTATCTGGAGATCTGGAAGTCTTCAATAAATCCTCCAGATGCTTGTTAGAGCAATCAGCTTCCACGAAATATTGCAAATATAGTTGTCGGAGGAGCTTCATTATTCATAGGAACTTCAAGTCCATCATCGGTAGACGAGGATGAGAGACATCCGTCTTTGTGAAATGCAATTTCTTGTCTTGGAATATAAAACATTTCTCCGTCCCAATTATCAAACATATTCGAGCGAAATTCGACATGGGTAATATCTGGAATGTCCAAAACCCACGCAAAGGGGGAGCTCCGAATAAGCGTTTCTTCTTCCACACTCGGCGGCACACTTGCAATAAATGTTTTAAACTGTGAAAAGTTGCTTTTCCAATTCATTCTCTTAGTTCTTCCTCGCATCAGCGCATGGGTTCTTGTAAGTATCGCGATGATTCACGATTGAAGCCATCGTTAACGAAAAAATTCCTTAGGTTAACAACCAAATGCATTATACATCGATTTTAAACTAATAGATGAAATGGATTGAAACATGTGTGATAATACAAACAAGCGTTACCTCTGCTTAAATGGTAAACCCTAAAACCCTAAACCCTATCGGGCCCGAGTTTAAGCGAGATCGCATGGAAAAAGGCAAAAACCCTAGATAGATCGGAAGAAAGCGAGCAATGGCAGAATTTAAGAAATCTACAAAACTTACTTAGGTCGAAAATCGCGTTGAGATGGTGTTGAGCTGGTGTTGAGATGTTTTAATTCGCATCGGGGAGGTTGAACTGCAGGGGTTTTGGTACTGCAGGAGTTTGGTCGCGGAGAGTTTGAGCGACGGGGAATGGGCGAATTCCACGAGAGACGCAAGGAGCGAGAGAGAAATGAAATGTGGTGTTGAGATGTTTGAACTTCCACCGGGGAGTTTTATATTAACGGGTCGGGTGCGGTCGGATGGATTTAGAATACGGTGGTGCTGGTAATTATAATCCCAGAAACAAAGTGGTCCTGGGAATTTATTTCCCAGGACCACGTACATTTTCGAAATGGCTAAGAAATAAGGTGATCCTGGGATTTCAATTCGGGACCGCATAATTTAGAGCTGAGACACAGTGGTCCTGGGATTTCAATTCCCAGGACCACGTACAATTTAGAACTGGCCGGGGAACACACAGTGGTCCTGGGATTTCAATTCCCAGTACCACGTACACTTTCAAACAGCCCGGAAATAAGGTGGTGCTGGCAATTTTAATCCCAGGAACACAGTGGTCCTGTGTAGGGCCATCAATGGGTTTTGACCGAAACCCATTGATGGACCTACAGGAGTCCAAATTCCGAAATCTTTACATCGACTGAAAGACCTAACGACTTCACATGTTGTTGCATCGAGGAAACTTCCTTCTGATCCTCCTACCTCCAAGTTTCGGCCGCGTGCCACTTGGCACGGGGCCTGATTTATAAAAATTGGCTGTGTAAACCTAATACTTCCTTGAAAAACAAAAATTTTGGACACGATACACAGAGGGTCAAGTCCCAAAGCCACTGGAGTTGGTTTGGACCGAAGTTGAGGTGACTAGGGCCATCAATGGGTTTTGACCGAAACCCATTGATGGACCTACAGGAGTCCAAATTCCGAATTCTTTACATCGACTGAAAGACCTAACGGCTTCACATGTTGTTGCGTCGAGGAAACTTCCTTCTGATCCTCCTACCTCCCAGTTTCGGCCGCGTGCCACTTGGCACGGGGATTGATTTCTGAAAATTGGCTGTGTAAACCTAATCCTGCCTTGAAAATCAGAAATTTTGGACACGATACACAGAGGGATTTAGATTACAATTTTGCAAAATAGCGTAATAAATTTTTTCATTACAATTCTGCAAAATAGCTTAACATTAACATTGACATTAACATTAACATTAACATTGTTTCCTTTAAAAATATTTACACAACCACATTAAACATACTTAGGAATTAGTAGCCGGTGGCATTCTACAAGACCTCCTATTATGCCCAAGCTATTTGCATCTGCTGCATTTATTTTTCACCCTCCCAGTATGTTTGGACTCTATGCGTGCCTTTTTTCTTCATGCCGCACAAGGCTACGAGGAGGTAGAACTCAAAAATTTTGTCACCATTAGGCCAAAATTTCTTACTTGACATGGGTAAATCGATCCATGTAAGTGGCCTCGAGTTTCCCTTAGAAAATAATGCTTGCGATAGCGGTATGGATCCATGTTCCGATATATGATGGCATGATAGCATGCGAACAAGGAATTCTGAAATTTGAAACTCACCGCAGATGCAACCGCCTATCCAAATCAACAATATCTGAAGAAGCTATTATGCAGACTTCCATTTTTGTTTGTGAATATGGGAATACCGAATATAATCGAGTTCTTTCTCTCCTTTCATCAATCTCTTTAATGGCATAAGGTGTTAGAAAACCTGACCTTTTTGAAGATTCTTCCCTACGGTTATAGAACCATTGAGCAAGCTTTCTTCTAGTGTTGTCAATTAAACTGGTGATGGGAGTTCACGTGTTTCCTTGAATAATGCATTTAAACTCTCGGAACAATTAGCGGTTAACATTGTGTACCTCCTGCCAGGAAAGTGTGCATTGGCCCATCTTTTTGGATCGATCATTTGTAGCCGCATATGCTTCCTTGTGTTTGTCATGCATGTTCTGCATTAATCGATCAAAGTCAACTCTTGTATTGGCTCTTGCTGCTGCCCAAAATAAACCTAATGAGGATCTATCCCGGGTATCTGTTACCATGTTACAAGACAAGTGATAGCAACAAAAAGCATGATGGGCAGATGGATACACTTTGTTAACTGCTGATATAATCCCCCGATGTCTATCCGATACAATGCTCAACGACTCTGGCAGGGCATCAAGGAATGTCTTTACATGATCAAAAAACCACTCCCAAGCAGATCCACATTCAACCGGCAATTCAAATGCAAGCGGCATAATTTTTGCATTACGTCAGCGGCGGTAGCCATTAACAAAACACATACTTGCTACCATATGTGTAGCATCAATTCCAATTAGTTTTCGAAATACGACTGAATACTCTTGACAAGCACCAAATGCCCAAAAACATCGTTGAAATTGATTTTCACCATTTCTTAGTACTGCAACATATGTATCGGGATCTCTAACTCTTAACTCACACAAGTACATTGGAAGATCAATATAGGCCTGATCAAAATCACCTACCACTCTTTTTAATGCTTTACATTTGTGTATGCTTTCTTGTATGAAATGTGAACACCAAACCTAGCTTGCATTTCTCTTCGAATTGAACTTGGTTTGTAATCATCAGAGGTAGCTAACCGTCCCTACAACTGTTTGCTACAAATGTGGATGCAAGCATGGTGATTTGTCGTTTCCTAACACCGTCACATTCATCTATGCCGCTTACATATTTTGTGACAGTTGAACTCCACGTCTCCACTTGCAACTAGACTCCATGAACAAGGCTGACTCTAAAGCAAATAACTTTAATTCTATTAAGTCTGGTGTCAACTGGCTTGTATCTGAAGTTTTTTAGCATCGCATGCCTTACTAGTGCATCTTTAAACTCTTGTCGAGAGGAAAAAACTTATCCAATGAAAAATTCATTTGGATCTGATGAACCGACATCTGCCAATAGTCTTATTTGTGGATTTAAAACATAGGGATCATCAGCAATTGGGAACACTTCCTCTAAGTCACTGTACTGATCTGGATTTAACTCACCTTCTTCATGTTGGATATCATCAGCGAAGAATTCTTCCGAAGAATTTGTATATTCTAACTCTTCTATCCCATGTATATCACTTACCTCCTCTTCACTCCAAGTTTGTTCAAAATATTCATGATCTCTTTGTGGTAGCGGTGACAAACTCTTCTTGAGTATGGAAGAAGCATCTCTATTTATATCAAGGTGTTGATCAGGTAATTATTGCTCACATCAATAAACTGAGATGAAGATGAAATATTACTTGGGCACAGATTTATGGAATCTTGATCATCTAACTCTCTATCCTTCAAATTTGATTCAATTGTTTCCAAAAATGTTAACACTTCATCAGGAAGGGGGTCGTCCCTGCAAATGTTTTTAAAATCAACACTGTTATATGTAGTGTGCTATGCAAGTAGGCTGAATTTTTTTAACTAGGCTTTAGAAGTCTGAAGACAAGTGGAGGATGAGAGTTTATGGTTAGGTTTCCCAATTATGCACTTAACTAATTAGAACATTTGATGTTGATAGGGCCATCAATGGGTTTTTACCGAAACCCATTGATGGACCTTTCAATGTTGAAATTATGAACGGTTTATATGGAATGGAAGAGGAAGACATTTACAGGGTTTATGCGCAGAGGGATACTTAGTTCCCACACTCCTACAGGCAGTTATGGGTGCGTGCCAATTGACACGCAGCATGCCAATTGGCACACTCGTCTGAATGTTGGCACAGAGCATTAATTTTCATAACTACTGTTTGGGAGCATAAGGAAAGGTGGAGAATGATAGTATAGGTCACGCTTGGACTCGACCCGCCTAGAGGACTTTATTTATCTCCAATATAAATTGACAGCACCACTCTTTTTCTCAGCCAGGTTCCCTCTCCATGGTGCTGGAAATTTATATCCCAGGCCCACGGTGGTGCTGGGATATAAATTCCCAGCACCACCATTTATCTCGACCAGTTCCATCTCCCTGGTGCTGGGATTTTTAAACGCAGAACCACTGTGTTGCTGGGGTTTTAGTTCCCAGCACCACCAACAATTCCGGCAAATTTTATGTACATGGTGCTGGAAATTTCATTCCCAGCACCATGGTGTTGCTGGGGGTTTTAATCCCATTACCACGGTGGTGCTGGGATATAAATTCCCAGCACCACCATTTATCTGGACTAGTTCCATCTCCTCTGGGATTTTTAAACGCAGAACCATTGTGTTGCTGGGGTTTTAGTTCCCAAAGACTACCAACAATTCCGGCAACTTATATGTACATGGTGCTGGAAATTACATTCCCAGCACCATGGTGTTGCTGGGGGTTTTAATCCCATTACCACGGTGGTGTTGGGATATAAATTTCCAGCACCACCATTTATCTCGACCAGTCCAATGCCAATGGTGCTGGGAGTCTTATTTGCAGGACCATAGTGTTGCTGAGGTTTCAAATCCCAGCACCACCCTTAATGTCGACCACTTATATCTCCCTGGTCTAGTGAATTAGATTCCCAGCACCAAGGTGTTGCTGGGAGTTTGAATCTCATTACCATCGTGGTGCTAGAATATAAATTACCAGCACCACCATTTATCTCGATAAGTTCATTCCCCATGGTGCTGGGAGTATTAAACTCAGCACCACGGTGGTGACGAGATTTAAATTCCCAACACCAGATTTTATCCCGAATTTGTTGAACCTTAATGGTGCTGAGAATTTGAAGCCCAGCGCCACGATGTTACTGGGATTTAAATTTCCAGCATCACTTTTTATCCGGATCAAATGAGTGAGAATTTCATTGCCAGCACCACCTACTCTCCCATGGTGCTGGGATTTTAAATTTTAGGGATACGGTGGTGCTGGGAATTTCATTGCCAGCACCACCTACTCTCTCAGACAGATTGAATCTCCTAGTGCTGGGAATATCAATCAGGGAACTTAAGTAATCGTGGGATTTAATTGGAAGCATCACCTTTTAAGTTAGGTGGAATTTATTTAGGTGGCGACAAAACTCGGTTATGAATCTCCTGCATCGCAATTATGAGTGCATTAGTCTACTTTGGTATGATATGCCTACATCGTATTTATGGGTGTGTGACAAACTTGGCTATACAACCACCTACAATGCATTTATTAACCTCATAGCAGTCTCAAGAATAAAAACATATACATACATGATAATACTATGTGAAGAGGCTGGTGAGTGAGCTGCGCCAACTTCTGGATTAAGTGTTGATATATTCATGGGAGCAGTGATGTCGTTGATAACTATTAGGGTTTCATAAAAAATGGTGTTTCTCAGTTGGTTTACGGAGGAAACCTACGTGTGGTGCTCATCAACAGCATGGGGCTGCCACTCCCACGCGGCTGGAAGTGACATTTGGATGGCTCGGGATTTCCAGTTGTGGCTTGGATGGATGCAAATCTCTCTCTGCATTAAATTGTAATCTGTTTGATGGGAGGGGTATTTTGGAAATTATACGCGCGATTTGATAATTCTGAAAGTATAGTGTGCGTTTTGGGCATTTCGAAACTTTATCAGCTGTGTTTGGTAAATTGCCGATAAAAGTTTGGTGCGATATATTTTTTTATTAATTATTTTCTCATTTCATATCAATGTGTAATGGATTCTTGTCAGTTTGGTTTCTAATGTTTTGAAAAGATTGTTAATAAGTTACAGTAGATTCAATGAATTGAATATGTATTTGATAAATCGTGCACATTCAAAGAAATAAACTTATATTAGTCCAAATAATTTCCAATATCATTTAATTTAAAATATATTGAGGGCTATATTTTTTTCAAATGTAAAGACAACTATCATATGAAATATTTAAATGGAAGTAGAATATATAATTATATATTGCTGATGATATTATTTTTTTATTAATGGTAAGTAAACTAATTAGGAAATATTTTTTTTTATGAATGATTTCTAAATTAAATTGAAAAAAATTAATGATATTTTTTATTTTTAAGAATAAGAATATGTTAATATGCATTGTGAGAAAATATTAATTAAATACAAGAAATTTAAAATTATCAATTAAATACATAAAATTCAATTTTAAAAAAGGAATTAAATTTATATGCAGTTAATGTGCTTTAAAATTGAAACCGTTACGTTCGTCTTGAATTGAATTAATGGAGGGAGATACTCAATTTATTTTTTTTTAGTGAATCTAGAAGAGATACCCCCATTTCCTTGCAAACTATAATAAAAAAATTATTATTATTTTTTAAATTCTGTTACCGAAGAAGTCAATGCATGATTATTATAACTAATGTGATAAGTTAGCATTTTTTTTTGATATCATGTATGATTTTTCTTTCCTATTAATCTTGATAGTTGACCGACCCTGTCCCACGGCTTTCGACTAGAGTCTCTACCGATCAACGAGGATGAAATCAGGATGACAGATGGTCAGAGCACGTTTGAATTCATGCTACACCAGAAGGGCCGACTACGCTGGAATGAGGAGCATCGTGCACCTCCATCCGCACAGTGCGTACTATCAAGACAGAATCGACCCTTGAAAATACAGAAGGAAGCCTTATGAATTACCATCGCGTCATTACCCTGGGGGCAATAAATTAGCATTGATGATATCTATAAGAAAGCATATGACCAAGAAAATAAATCTTCATAATGTTTCCATAAATGATTGTCGTGACATTAATGCACAACACAAAAATTATTAAACTGTTTTTTTTTGCAATAATATTTTCTTAATTTTTCCTTCGTTTTTTCTCCGCTATTTTTTCTCTCATTTATTCTCTCTCTCTCTCTCTCTCTCTTTTTCTCCTCTCCTTTGCTTTGATTTTTTTACTATTAGTATTATTGCAGTATAATATTAACTAGCAATACACGGAAAAATATGTGGAAATCCGATTAAAACTTTACTGGAGGAGAACAATCGGAAAGAATCATAGACAAAAATATTATTAAAGCTTGAATGATGGAGAATGAAAGAATAATTAATAATAAATTTTTGACTCTAATACCAATTAATGCAACATCAAATTTAAACCATTGAACCACCTTGAAACTAATAATAAATTGAATGAAACATGATACCAGTTAGAACTGATCTAGGATTGAGAACCTTATGTTTATGACTACATCTTGTTCATTGAGTTCAGCTGATACTCTAAGACATCTTATCTCGGCAAAATCGAATGAAAAAGACATCTTATCTCGGCATAGTCGAATGGAGAAGACATTTTATCTCGAATACATTATATTCGGGCCCAACGACATGCCACTTCAAATGTATTTGTATCTCGGTAGATCTCAAGATTGTTGGTGCAACAATGTCCCAAGCATTTATATGTTTTGATGTTTGGATAATCATCTAAGTTAGGCAACAAATTGTGAACGTGTTCAAGTGACAGGGAAATCCAAGTATGAAGACTTGGTAAAAGCAAAGTCCAAGTATGATCTTGGCAAGAGAAGTCCAAGGTAAAGGTTTGGCGACATAAGACCAAGTATGTTGTCTTGGCGGCATTAAGTCCAAACAAACTTTGGTAAAGGAAGTCCAACGGCAAGTCTTGACAGCGTAAGTCCAAGCATGTAGACTTGGCGGCGTAAAGTCCAAGCACACTTTGGCAAAGGAAAACCCTAGACATGACAAAATCGAAGGAAGCTCTTGGAAGCAAAGCGCAAAGGATGAACAAGTCGCGGACTCGAAGGGATCTTGGAGGCGCAAGGCTTAAGGAAGAGCTAGGAGGTTAAGTCTAGGTCTAGGGGGTGAAATCAAGTGTGAATTACTCACACTGATACAATGTATCGGCCCGAGTCAAGATGAAACCACGACCATCGATCATTTATTTTGATCAAGGCGATCGGTGATGTTGCGATCGATCACCGCCAGCGATGGCGATCGATAAACATAAATCTGAGCACGAATGTAGTCGCACTCGATGCGGCGGCGATCACTCGATGATCACTCCATCACCGATCGATGGAGGATCCGATCGGTGATGAAAGTGTCGTTGGATGAAACGACTCAATCCCGTGAATCTGACTATTCGGTAGCCGTTAACCACGCCGATGATCGGCGATCGTACATCCGATCCGATCATGTCTAACGGAAAATCAGCCTCTTCTCTATAAAAAGAGGGCTGGTGGAGGTTTTTGGGGTTAATGCTCATTCTCTAATCCTTCTTAAAAGCCTCCACGAATTCTCTAGCTTTCTAAGTGATTTAAATCTCCTCCTCTTCTCTCTAAGCGTAGATCTTCATTCTTTGTAAAGAAGAGGAGTTGTATTGTAAAGAAAGCTTCTTAGTGGATTTGCTTGGATTGATCCACCTTAAGGATCACCGTGGAGTAGGAGCGCTATCTCCGAACCACGTAAAAGGCTTTGTTTGCATTGTTATTATTTTTTACATATATTATTTGTGTTTGCTTCCGCTAATCATTTTTGTAGAAACCGAAAAATGCTATTCACCCCCCTCTAGCTTCCAAACGATCCCTAACAAGTGGTATCAGAGCCAGGTTCGCATCGGAAGATCTAACAATCAACCGGAGCAAAGATGACATTTCAAGAGGGGTATAGCACGACGAGGCCTCCGTTCTTCGACGACAACGATTTCGGATATTGGAAAGGTAGGATGGAGTATTATTTAATGAACGATATTGAGAATTGGTTTAGTGTTGTAGATGGTTTTGAGAAGCCGGTCGACGAATTCGGAGCACCACTACCAACAAAAGATTGAACAAGAGAGATGACCAAGAAAGCACAAGCAAATGCAAAAGCAACGACCACACTTCAATGTGGTCTATTCAAGGAGCAACTCTCTAAGGTCGGGCCCTTCAACTCCGCAAAAGAGCTTTGGGAGAAGCTCATCGAACTCAACGAAGGATCCAAAGAGACAAGAAGGGCCAAGAGGGATATTTTGATTGGCCAACTCCAAAGCTTCACTATGAAGACAAACGAGACCGTGAGCCAAATGCACAGGCATTTCAAGGAAGTAGTCAACGGACTACACGTTATAGGTGAAAAGGTCGATAACCGAGACCTTGTAAGGTATGTATTACAAGCTTTCCCTAGGACCACCTTATGGGCCTCAATGGTAGATGCCTATAAGGTCTCTAGGGATCTTTCATTAGTCAAGTTAGATGAACTTTTTTGTGAATTTCAATTACATGAACAAGCTAACACTTCATCCAAAGAGAAGGGTATAGCTCTTTTTGTAGGAAAGAAGGAGAAGAAGAAGAAGGAGAAGAAGGAGGTGTCCTCCTCATCCGAATCTGAGGAAGACTCATCAAGTAGTGAAGATGAGTTATCGGCAAGTGAGGTGGCACATTACGTCAAGAAGTTCGGTGGGAAGTCAAGGAGACTCACCAAGAAAGACGTAAAGAGGATGTTCCAATCCTCAAGAGGTAAATCTTCAAGTAATTCAAATTCTATCTCTAATGTGACTTGTTTTGGTTGCAACAAGAAAGGGCATATAAAGCCAAATTGCCCGGAACTAAAAAAGAAGGAGGAGAAGGAAAAGAAAAAGAAGGAAAAGAAGGAGAAGAAGAAGAAGGAGGCAATGGTGGCACAAACATGGGACACTCTAAGTATGGAGGAGTCTTCCGATGATGAGGAAGTATGACATGCCACCCAGAACCTAGCCCTTATGGCATTAGAGGAAGAAGCCGGGAGCTCAAGCGGGGAGTCCTCTTCCTCTTCAAGTGATGAATCATCATCAAGTGATGATGATGAGGTAAATAACTCACCTAAAGTAGATTTACTTTATAAGACTATTGCATGTTTACAAAATGCTTTAAATAGATCAAAAATTAGGATTAAGGATCTAAAATTAGAAATCAAATCACTTAAGAGTCTAGATTCATCATGTTGCAAACCATCTAGTGATATTGATGAATGTACTCTTAGGGATGAAAATGATGAGTTAAGAAAAGAAATAGGTAAATTAAGAGCATGTCTAGAAAAATTCACTAATGGTTCTAAATATCTAGATATGATTATTAAGGATCAAAGGGAAATTTACAATAAGGCCGGATTAGGATATAGACCTAAGGAGAAAGAGGTAGCATTTGCATCCCTTGTTAGTAGAAAATCAATGATTAAAAGCAAGGGGAGAAAGGCATGGGTACCAAAGAAATTTATAATTGATGCTAGTGGTCCTAAGATTTGGGTACCTAAGGATTGTGTTTTTCATGTGATATAGGTAGAAGAACCAAGCTTGTGGATAGTTGATAGTGGGTGCTCAAAGCATATGACCGGGGATGAGAGAAAATTCTCCACTATCAACCACACTAGCCAAGGAAAAGTGTCATTTGGTAATAGCGGCAAACTTAAAATTCTAGGAAAGGGCACCATTGAGGTATCTCCCAATCTTGCCATTCATAAAGTTCTATTAGTTAAAAATATGAAATTTAATTTACTTAGTGTAAGTCAATTATGTGATGCAAACTTTGATGTTAAATTTGATTCCTCAAAATATTTTATAAGACACAAAACTATAAATGATTGCATGTTAGTAGGCTTTAGGAAATCAAATATATATTATGTTGATTTATCCTATGCTACTAATCCTTCCACTAAGTGTCTTATTGCAAAAGAGAAAGAAAGTTGGCTTTGGCATAGGAGGCTAGGACACATAAACATGAAAAATATAGCCAAAATAGCAAAATTGAAGCTAGTCAAAGGATTGCCTAGGGTCAAATTTCTCAAGGACAAGATGTGTGATGCTTGCCAAGAAGGGAAACAATCAAAAACATCACACAAAGGTAAAAATTTACTTAGTACCGCTTTACCATTAGAATTACTACATATGGATTTATTTGATTGCCATAGTACCCCATCTATAATTGGTAGTAAATATTGCTTGGTAATAGTAGATGATTTTTCTAGGTTTACTTGGGTGTTTTTCTTGAAAAATAAAGATGAAACCTTAGGAATAATCATAGGATTTAGCAAAAGAGTAGAAAATGAAAGAAAACTCAAAATCAACCGGATTCGTAGTGATCATGGTGGAGAATTTGAGAATTCAAATTTTTCAAATTTTTGCTTAGAACAAGGGTACAAGCATGAATTTTCTTGTCCTAGAACACCCCAACAAAATGGGGTTGTGGAAAGGAAAAATCGTGCCCTACAAGAAGCGGCTAGGACAATGCTTAATGCATATTCCTTACCTAGCTACTTCGGAAGCGTTAATACCGCTTGCTATATCCAAAATAGTATTGATTCATAGGTTTTAGGAAAAACTCCATTTGAATTGTTGAACGTTACTATTCCAACAATTCATTATTTTAATGTGTTTTGATGTAAAGTTTATATTTTAAATACCAAAGACAACCTAGGTAAGTTTGAGTCCAAAGCGGATGAGGGAATCCTAGTTGGATACTCATCCACTAGGGTAGGGTATAGAGTGTACAATAAAAGGACTCAAAAGATTGAAGAATCTTCAAATGTCCAATTTGATGAAGCTTCCAATACTTACCCTAGAAAATCTCCTATTGATGATGATATTAATAATGAAAATCAAGAAATTACCCAACAATTGCAAAATTTAACCTTAGGGGGTAATGATCAAGGGGGAGGATTGGATCAAGGGGGAGTAAGGAATGATTCCGATGATGAGCGTAGGATTGAGGTTGATCATGATCAAAATCAAATTTATACACCTCCTAGAACCATAAGAGTTCATCAAAGTCACCCCTTAGATCAAATTGTGGGTGAATTATCTCAAGGAGTTATGACTAGGTCATTCCATAGGGATCCTACTAGTCATATAGCTCTAATTTCTCAAATTGAGCCTAAAACAATTAAGGATGCATTACTTGATCCGGATTGGATCTTAGCAATGCAAGATGAATTGGCTCAATTTGAAAGGAGTCAAGTATGAGAGTTAGTTCCTAGGCCAAGTAAAAACACTATTGTTACTACAAGATGGGTCTTTAGGAACAAACTAGATGACCAAGGGAATATCACTAGAAATAAAGTACGATTAGTTGCAAGGGGTTTTAATCAAGTTGAAGGACTTGATTATGATGAAACATATGTCCCGGTTGCTAGGTTAGAGTCCATTAGAATACTTTTAGCATATGCCTCCTATATGGGTTTCAAACTCCATCAAATGGATGTCAAATCGGCATTCCTAAATGGGTTTATTAAGGAAGAGGTGTATGTAGAACAACCTCCCGGGTTTGAAAATATGGACTACCCAAATCATGTATACAAGCTTAGGAAAGCCTTATATGGTTTGAAACAAGCTCCCCGGGCTTGGTATGAAAGATTGTCATCTTTCCTAATCTCTAAGGATTTCAAAAGGGGTAGTATAGATCAAACTCTCTTTATAAAGTCAACATCTAAGGACATCTTTGTAGCCCAAGTGTATGTTGATGACATTATCTTTGGGTCAACAAATGATGAACTTCTTCAAGACTTTATTCAAAATATGGAAAAAGAGTTTGAGATGAGTCTAGTTGGAGAATTAAATTTCTTCCTAGGATTGCAAGTTAAACAAACAAGTGAAGGAATTTACATTTATCAAACCAAATATGCTAAGGAAATGGTTAAGAAATTTAGTTTGGAAAATGCTAAGGTAGTGTCAACTCCAATGGCAACCAATACTAAAATAGATACTGATAGTGAAGGAAAACAAATAGATCGTACCCTTTATAGGAGCATGATTGGTAGCCTCTTGTATTTAACCGCTAGTAGACCCGACATATTATTTGCGGTTGGTATGTGTGCTAGGTATCAATCATGTGCTAAGGAATCTCATTTAGTTGCCGTTAAGAGAATTTTAAGATATGTTAAAGGCACACTAAATGTAGGTCTATGGTACCCTAGAACTAGGTCCTTTAATTTGATTGGGTACACCGATTCCGATTATGCCGGTTGCAAATTGGATCAGAAGAGTACTAGTGGTGGATGCCAATTCCTTGGGTCCTCCCTAGTGAGTTGAAGTAGTAGGAAGCAACCTTGTGTTGCTTTATCCACCACCGAGGCCGAATATGTGGCTATGGGTGGTTGTGTAGCTCAACTCTTATGGATGAAACATACCTTAGAAAATTATGAGCTATCTTACTCTAACATGAGAGTATTTTGTGATAATGTGAGCACCATTAACTTGACCAAAAATCCAGTGCATCACTCTAGGACCAAGCACATTGAAGTGAAGCATCACTTTATTAGAGACCATGTGGCTAAGGGGGACATTGAGCTCAATTACATTGAATCCAAGTCCAACCTAGCCGACATATTTACCAAGGCTCTCCCCGAGGTAGAATTTTCATCACTTAGGAGAGAACTTGGAATGTGCTTGGTTGAGTAAAGGTGTAGGTTTGCATGATCCTATAGAAATACTAGGATTTATCCCTTTAACCATCTCACAAAATACTTAGGAAACCATGATTTTTGTATTGAGCCACCTAGACAACATGTGAGATGTTAGGAAGATGCACTTGGTTCATCATGCTTGTTATGATGCATTACTATGAACCAAAGTGTCATCCAGAGACATTAATCCTTCATTGGACCAATCATTGGGAAGGCTTATTCACAATTGATGTGCATATAGCTCCAAGAACATGATTGGAAATGTCAAATAAAACATATTTTAAACTATGTTTATTATGTTTTGAAAAACAGTTTTCAAATGAAACACAAAAGTGATACAAAGTTTGCAAAATTTTAGAATTTTTGCTAGTTTCCAAGTTTGTATCAAAATTGAAATCTGGAAAACATATATTTTTCAAAATATTTTTCCTTGATAAAGTATGATTTCAGAAATGTGTACACAAAATTTCGTGATTTTTCAAGGTTTCAAATTTCGACGCATTTAATTTCATCGAAAAGGTCAATTGACATAGATGGCGTGATCGTTCGAAACTGATGATACATCTGTTTTCATAAAAATAGCTCCATTTTCTGATATTTAGTGTATCTTTGATGTCCTAAAACTCTAGCTTGACAATATTAGGTATAAACAACTTGTGTAACTGGTTAATGTGGCGTTTTAGGGGGAGTTTCACAATTTTATCTTTTTCATCCTAAATGAAGATTGTTGGTGCAAAGTTAGGATTTAAATCTTCAAATTGTTTGATAGATTTTTGTTCCACATGTTTTTGTTACTCATCATGAACTATATCTTGGATTAAGGGGGAGTTAATTTTCAATTATATACCTTAGTTCAAGATTTCAATATTTTCAATTCTTTTATGGAATATATGATTTCTTCTCTTTTTGATGTATGTCAAAGGGGGAGAAGAAATGTTTAAGTTAAAATTGGATATATGATCATATGTGTATCTCTAAAAGACCAAACTTAAATGATTGCCAAACATCAAAAAGGGGGAGATTGTTGGTGCAACAATGCCCCAAGCATTTATATGTTTTGATGTTTGGATAAACATCTAAGTTAGGCAACAAATTGTGATCTAATTATGAACGTGTTCAAGTGACAGGAAAATCCAAGTATGAAGACTTGGTAAAAGCAAAGTCCAAGTATGATCTTGGCAAGAGAAGTCCAAGGTAAAGGTTTGGCGGCATAAGACCAAGCATGTTGTCTTGGCGGCATTAAGTCCAAACAAACTTTGGCAAAGGAAGTCCATGGGCAAGTCTTGGCAGCGTAAGTCCAAGCACGCTTTGGCAAAGGAAAACCCTAGACATGACAAAACCGAAGGAAGCTCTTGGAAGCAAAGCGCAAAGGATGAACAAGTCGCGGACTCGGAGGGATCCTGGAGGCGCAAGGCTTAAGGAAGAGCTAGGAGGTTAAGTCTAGGTCTAGGGGGTGAAATCAAGTGTGAATTACTCACACTTGATG
Organism: Wurfbainia villosa; assembly: GCA_025175895.1. Classification (NCBI taxonomy): domain Eukaryota; kingdom Viridiplantae; phylum Streptophyta; class Magnoliopsida; order Zingiberales; family Zingiberaceae; genus Wurfbainia; species Wurfbainia villosa. The sequence goes on from CM045986.1 coordinate 6,599,609, forward strand.
AGTATCAGTCGACTGATACAATGTATCAGTCGACTGGTCAGGTGCCCGACTGAGTCAGGATGAAACCCTGACCATCAGTCGACTATTTTGATCAAGGTAGTCGATCGATGGGATCACCGATCGCCAACGGGCTCGACTAATAAATGTAAATACGAGCACAGAATGGAGTCGCACTTGACTGCGACCGGCGATCACTCGACTGATCACTCCATCAGTCGACTGATGGAGGGATCAGTCGACTGATGAAAGTGTCGTCGGATGAAACGACTCTGAATCCTGGGAATCTGGCTATTCAGAAGCCGTTAACCATGCCAGCAGTCGACTGATGCTGTACATCAATCGACTGATCGTGCTCCAATGGGAAAATCAGCCTCTTCTCTATAAAAAGAGAGATGGTGGAGGTTTTTGGGGTTAATGCTCATTCTCTAATCCTTCTCAAAAGCCTCCACGAATTCTCTAGCTTTCTAAGTGATTTAAATCTCCTCCTCTTCTCTCTAAGCTTAGATCTTCATTCTTTGTAAAGAAGAGGAGTTGTGTTGTAAAGAAAGCTTCTTAGTGGATTTGCTTGGATTGATCCACCTTAAGGATCGCCGTGGAGTAGGAGCACTATCTCCGAACCACGTAAAAGGCTTTGTTTGCATTGTTATTGTTTTTTACATATATTATTTGTGTTTGCTTCCGCTAATCATTTTTGTAGAAATCGAAAAATGCTATTCACCCCCCTCTAGCTTCCAAACGATCCCTAACAAAGATGTATTATATCCCAATATATATATATATATATATATATATATATATATATATATATATATAGAGAGAGAGAGAGAGAGAGAGAGAGAGAGAGAGAGAGAGAGAGAGAGAGAGAGAGAGAGAGAGAGATGATCTGCTGCGCGCGCTACGATGTGCGATCGTGCACGATAGTATTTCAGTCGTCCGATCAAAATCGCGATTGCATAGTAACAGGAAACACACAATGTTTTTTTCCGTGTAATTTCATCGTTGTCACCGTCGATTCACCCTCGGCTGACCAGATTTCGATCGGAATCCGACAGCGATCCGATCAGACTCTAGTGCTGATCGAATTCCGATCGGACCACCACCGGATTCCGACCGAATCGGGGCAGGAATTCGGCCTTCCGCTGGCGAGATTGAAGGCGTCGGGATGCTCGCGCATAGTCGGGCAGTGAAATGGGGCTCAACGGATCATCTCTCTCTCTCTCTCTCTCTCTCTCTCTCTATATATATATATATATATATAAGTGACGTGACGGTCATTAAAATCAAGACGTCCAACAAGACATCTCCTGTTAGAGGCCCCCACTCGACAAGGAGACATATACACATGCTTACCTCAGAGAAACTTGTCTATCATATTAATGGATATATGTCTCCCATCAATCGTGTAGGAAGCATTAATTACGCTACATACGCTGATAACATTTATAAAGGTAATGCTTACTATTATCTCTAAAAACGGTAGGTCATCCTTTAAAAGCGTCATGATGCCCATACCCTCCGTACCTCTCCGTAGAGCCATCTCTGTTTATATAAGGGTAATTTGAGAAGGAGAGGAGAGATTCAAAAAAACATCTAAACTCTTGCTCTTTTGCTTTCCTTGCTTCTCCTCTACACACTAATCCCTACCTTGAGCATCAGAGGGGTTTGGCCAAGATCTCTCTCGGCGCCCTTCACCGCTTTTCTTCTTGGCAGGGTACATCTTAGTAAGTTGTGACACTCCATTCGGCAAGTGCTAAGACGACGTCAAGTAATCCGAGACAGCGCACTCTCTGCTTCGGCAACTCCTGCCACGTTAGCAAGTCAGCTGAATCCCCGGTCTTCGCCGCTTTCGCCGTTGGACACCTCAACATCTCAGTCTCAGCCGGAACATAATTGACGTCATCTGTGAGAACTCATAAACACAACTGAGATAGAGATGGGAGACCAAGGAGCGAACTCCGGCAACTGAAACTCTACTGAGGGAAGCATGACAAAGGAAAGCATTATCGCCTTCGTCAAGACTACCATGGAGGACGCTCTACTCAAACACTTCCCTAGGGGTCCTGCTCCGATGTCGACGTCCCCCAACCCGGTCTAAGGCCCAACATCAGTACTCGCTCCTTCGACTTCGACCCTGCGAAAGATGATCCCAATAGTATCGCTACAGTTCGAGTCATCTTCAACGACGTCTTTACAAGAGTCCTTTGAAGAGGTGCCCTTATGTACATTGCTCAAAAGAGATCCTAAAAAGGAAAAAACTCCATTAATCAGCATGAACTCTCCCCTCTCCCCCAGTATTATAGCCGAGAGACTCCCCAGATATTTCAAGTTGTTGTCTATCGGGGAGTATAATGGTTCCACTGACTCAGAGGAATATCTAGGTCGATTCAAGAAAGCTGCCCTACTGCATAACTATACCGATGGAGCAAAGTGAAAAGTCTTCTCCCTCAACCTAGTGGGATCCATATAAAGGTGGTTTGACTAGCTTCCCTAAGGATCCATTTGCTCCTTTGAAGAACTCTCTGCTCTTTTCCTCCAATACTTCGCCAGTAGCAAAAGGTACCGTAAAACTGCTCAGTACCTTTTATCTATAAAGCAAAGAAGTCATGTGTCTTTAAGGGAATATATACACCGATTCAACCGGATGGTTATGGGCATCTTGGGTGTCTCACCCGAGACGATAGTTAACGCCTTTTCCCAAGGCCTAATACGGGGAGATTTCTCAAAGTCCTTGATGAAGAGACCCCGTCTCATTTTGAAGCCTTGCTGGGACGAGCAGAGGTTCACATCAATTTATAGGAGCCTGAGAGAGTGCAGATGAACAGAAAGGCGTGGGGGAGTCTAGCAAGCCTCATCCATCAAGGTCGAACAAAAAAGCCCTCATCCCAGCATCGACTTGTGCTCCTCGAATCCCTCACGCTTATGCTCCGCGCTAGGCCAAAGATAAAGTAATTCATGTTGTACATGAGACTACTCAGCCATCAATAATGCCAAGTCAACATGGCCCCTTCTGTGCCTTCCATCAAGTATATGACCACTCGACCCGGAAATGTTGCAACTTGGCCGAAGAAATCATACAAGTGATGCGGGAGAAGCAACAACATTGTAATACCCAGCCTAGATTTCCATGGATAGAAGCAAGGCCTAAGCCGAGGAACCATGCTCAACAAATTCCTTTAAGGCGGGCTTGCCAACCTGCACCGGAGGAGCTGGATAAATGAGCCCAGGCTCCACGGAGGGCCAGGGAGTCTTCCCCAAGGCAGCCGACCCCTCGACCATACTCGCTAAGAGACCTCTCCACCACTCCACACTACGGTACCATCAACATGATCACGGGAAGAACCATGAATGGAGATTCAAATCGAGCCAGGAAAGCTCATGGAAGACGGCTAGAGAATATGAAAGTAAACACCAGTCAAAGATGTGCCGAAGGACCCTCGATGAACTTCAGCTCTGAGGACCTACGTGGAGTTTCTATCCCACATGGCGATGCCTTGGTGATCCCAACCACCATAGCTAATTATGGCATGACCAAAATCTTCGTGGACATAGGTAGCTCGGTTAATATTTTATTTAAGGAAGATTTTATCCACATGCAGCTCGACTCGGCTCAACTTCAACCGATGAACATGACCCTATTCAATTTTTCGGGTCATGAAGTATCTCCACTCAGCCAGATTGATTTACCTCTATCCTTAGGACAAGAGCCCCTCCGCTGGACCAGGATTACCACTTTTATGGTGGTAGATGTTGCCTCTGCTTATAATGTCATCTTGGGAAGGCTAGCACTGCATTCCTTCGAAGCTATTGTATCTACTTATCACCAAAAAATCAAATTCCCCGTAAAGGATCAAGTGGGCGAAGTTGTGGGAGACCAAAAGGCAGCTCGAAGATGTTACATGGAAGAAGCATGGACAGGTCCCAGGAAGAGTCGGAAGATTGAAGCCGCGGAAGTTTACACCCTCCGAGAGGAGCCACTGGGTGAAGATGAAGCTGCGCATATATGGTCAGATAAACCTAGCTAAGTTGTCTAAGTTGCTGCTGACTTACCATCCAAGATAAAGCAAAGGGTAGTCAATTGCCTTGCGGACAACCGAGATGTCTTCACCTGGCTCGAGGAGCAAAACCGAAGCATCTCTCGAGCTATAATGGAACATCGTTTGAATGTTCTCCTCGGAGTCCGAGCAGTAAAACAAAAGAGAAGACACTTCGGCCCAGAAAAAGATCAAATTATCCGAGCCGAAGTACAGAAATTGCTACAAGCCAGATACATCTGAGAGGTCAGTTCCCCGAGTGGTTATCAAATGTTGTATTAGTTCCTAAGCCAAGAGGGAATTGAAGGGTATGTATAGATTTTCGAGATCTCACTAAAGCATGCCCTAAAGATTGCTACTTCTTGCCTTGGATAGATCAACTAGTTGATTCTACGACAGGATGTGAGTTAATTTACATATTAGATGCATACCAGGGGCACCAGCAAATTCCATTAGAATAAGAGGATCAAGAAAAGGTTAGTTTTGTCACGGCGGATGTCACTTTTTTCTACAAGGTTATGCCATTCGGATTAAAGAATGTTGGCACCACTTATCAGAGGCTAATGGACAAGGTCTTTCGGTCACAAATAGGTCGAAACATTGAAGTGTATGTGGACGATATTCTCATCAAATCCACCAAAGCCGAAGACATTATTAAAGATATGGCCAAAACATTCAGCACACTGCGCCGATACGGAATCCAACTTAATCCTAGCAAGTGCATATTCAGTGTCAGAAATGGTTGGTTTCTTGGATATATTGTGACCAAGCGAGGTATTGAAGTCAATGTTAGGACCTGTGCGCCCGCTAGAGAGGGGGGGGGTGGTGAATAGCATTTCGTCGTTTCGAAGATGGAAATTGATCGTTCGTTTCTACAAATCGGGTTAGTGCATCAGAAATAATAATAACACGAATAAAAACACAACAATCACAAGATCAATACACCAAGATATAATGTGGTTCGGAACCGTATGGTTCCTACTCCACAGATTGAGCTCAAATGAGCTCTAGCGATGCAACCAACACTACTAATCAAATATACTCCTTCTCTATAATAAGTAGGAGGCAGAGAAACCTCGTACAAGAGATTATACTAAGTAATACACTGAATACAAGCAAGTACAAGTATAAAATACAATGCAAGTAAAGAAAAACACTTTACAAGAGATCTTTTGGAAGCTTGCTTGTTGATTGCTTTGGACTAGCCTTGAAGACCTTGAATTGCACCAGCAAATCGCTCCAAATTGCCCAAGAAATCAGTTGCCAAATCCCTCCCTTTGTGCTCCTTTTAAACCTGCAACTCGAGTTGGATTTCGCCTAGCAGTCGACTGCTCCTGTAGCCATTGTCTCACAATGACATGAGCCACATTGGATAAGTTCTAATGAATAGACCATCAGTCGACTAGTCATGTCCATCAGTCGACTGATCATGTCCATCAGTCGACTGATCGAGTCATCACTCGACTGTCAAATCCTAATAATTGACTTAGGAACTTTCTGTCCCTGAATACCCGACCAGCAGTCGACTGCCCAATGCTGGCAGTCGATTGCTAGGCCAATTCCTACAATCGAACTCTAGTCGACTCCCATCAATCGATTGACCATAATATCAGTCGACTGATAACCTCATCCATGAGGTTTTACCCCCAAGTATGGTGCCCCCATACTTGCTAGACCACCCTTAGTCTAGACCTAAGCCTTCTAGCCACCTCTGTTAGCCTCACACCTATCTGATCCCTCCAAGTCATCCATGACTTATTCATCCATACGCTAGCCTTCAGGTGCTTCCATCAGCTATTGTCATTCTAATGTGGCTTACACCGCCAAGGCAAATTGGGCTTACACTGCCAAGACTCCACTTGGACTTTACGTCGTCAACCATTGGACTTATGCTGCCAAGACTCCACCCTTGGACTTTACGCCGCCAATATTCCCTTTGGACTTTCCTTGCCAACCCATGTTGGACTTTCCATGCCAAGAATCAAGCTTGGACTTTCCTTGCCAACCCATATTGGACTTTCCATGCCAAGTACACAAGACTTGGACTTCTCCCATGACAATGGTCAAACCATCGTCAAACATCAAAACATGACCTGGGTTGATTGCACCAACAATCTCCCTAACACATTGTCAGGCATCAATGTCAAACATCAAAATACTACTCGAGTCAAACTCGAGTCTGGTCAATCGTGACCTGGGCTGATTGCACCAACAATCTCCTCTTTTTTAATGTTTGACAAAAACCAAACACCTTTGAGTTAGACCTAAACCCTAACTCAAATCTCCTTATAAATTCTTCCAAATTAGTAGTTTCACTTTCTCCCCCTTTTTGACATACATCAAAAAGGTTCTTCTTAAGGAGATCAATGTCTCATATCCCAATGAGATCTTACAATCTCCCCCTTAGTCCAAAAACACCTAGGATGCCTTCACTCTTCCTAGTGACAAGTCTCATAGAACTTAAGAGAGGCTTCCTATAAACTCTCCCAAATTCTCTCCCTCATGAGGAAGAAACACATCCATCATCCCATGATGGATACCTCCCCCTAAAGGCTTGCTCCCCGTTGACCATTGCATCAACAATGTCTTTAGAGAGTCCCTAAGCCTATAGGAACATTAAATCATCAAGAATTAAGGTCCAAAGTTCAACATTGAACTTTCACATACATTAAAATTGATACACACCCTAACAACTCTCCTAATCCATATCTAATGAATTTTCACCTTTTCTAATGCTTTCCAAAGTATATCCTAGGATTAGGAGCAGTTAGAGAACCCTAATATGGCTGAAACATGGGCTAAACATCCTTGTTTACTCGAAATTAGCGTTGACAATCGACTCTGACAGTAATCAGTCGACTGCCCTATACATCAGTCGACTGCCATCAAGCGACAGTCGACTGATAACTGAAATTTTCGAATTTCAATTATCAAAAATGAACTTTAGAAATTCATAAATAATTATACATAATTTGAAAAATTCTAAAACTTTATATGTATAATACTTATGACAAATAAAATGGGTGAAAAATATGTGAAAAATAATTTACCCATAAAATAGTGAAATTAATACAAAGTTCAAAAATGAAGAAAAACTTCAATGTTTTGAGCCCTATTTGTATCAACATCATCAATGGTGACTTCTATCAAAAGATAGATTGCACCAAGATTTTTCAAATTATTTTAAAACCTTATATTGGATCATGTTCTTTGGGCTCAATGTATATGACTTGAACATAAGCTTTCCCAATGATCCATCCATGATTTTAGATGAGTTTGAGTTCATCTAGATGCAAAAACTATGCACCTTAAATTTAACTCATTTCCTAGCATCTCACATGTATCTAGGGTGTATCAATACACATACATGTCAATGTAATGTCATATGTGGGTTTTGATTCATCTTAAACTAAGGCATCATGCATTTTCTAAGGCAACACTACTTGATTCCCTTATACATGGGACTTCAAGTCATACCATAGTCCTTAAATCAATTTTAATTACTTTAAATGCATGAATGATCATGACATAAATGATGATATAAGTAAGCATGACCAATGATCATGATGTCATGACATATGATTAAATTTAAATACACATGACATAAAAGATAAACCCTAAGCATAATCATGACGTTTATATGATTTAAATGAATATGATGTCATGACATGGTATATGACAATCAAGACATGAAAAATAAAATATAAAGGTATATAATATCTAAATTTTAATATTAGTTGTTATTTTTTATTATTAAATTTATTTTGTCATATTACCATTTATCTCTCAAGTGTGCCAAAAACCCAAAAATGACACACTATGACCTCTAAATCTAGTTTGTGCCAATTTGATTGATTTTTCATAATCTTCAAAAATATATTGGCACATCCTACAAGCCTTTAGCATTATAATCAAACTTATTTCCAAGATATCCATAACCTTAGAAATGATCTAAAGTGTCACCTTTACCATGGTTAGGTTAACTACCTATCCATTCAAGGTTGGCACACCTAAACACATCTAGCGTGAATCGATCACGCTCTTAGGAACCCAATACCTATTGGAGCTCCTTGGGTTTACTAGGTATTCCTTAGGGATAACTTCCCTAGATACCCTCCTAATGACCCTCCTAGGCTTTGAAGCCTTGGTTATTTGGGTCTTGCCTAGGTCAACTCTAGAGGTAACTCTCACTTTGACCTTTTTAGTGGCTTCCCTAGGTTTCTTTGAAACCCTAGCCACTAGGCATTTACCTTGGTCAACCTTAGGGATGACTTCTCTATTGATCTTGGTTTTTCTAGACCTAACTTGAGTTTCATAATCGAATGAAACATTATGATAGGTCTCCTTGGGCCTAGGTTTGTGATCCAAAACCTTCTTGCCCTTGGATGGTTCTTGTTTCATAAAACCTAGGTTTTGACTCATTGACCCTAGAGTTTGACCATTTGACCTTTGAATTTGATTTGTCATTCTTGCAAGGGTCTTCTCCAATTTCTCAAGTCTTGACCTCAAGACTTGGTTCTCTAGCTCTAACTTTTCAATCTTTGTAGGCCCGTTATTTCTTTGACTTGATTTGTTCATTTTAGGCATATGTCAATCTTTCTTAACATTAAGGCCTAGATAGTTCTCTATTTTCCTAATAGACTCCCTAGGTAATATTGCTTTAGGAACATTAGTCCCAAATTTCTTCTTATTCCTAAGGTTGACATGTTTCGCTCCTAAACAATAAAACCTATTATTTCTAGCATGTCTTTCATGAATAATTGCGAGATTACTTCTAGCATGATTTTGATAATTAATTGAAGAAAATGAATTATTGAATTTTACCTTAGGGTTAGCTTTTAAGGCTCTCCCTACTTGTGATGCTCCTTCTTGGACCTTCTTCTTTCCCCTAGGGCATTGACTCCTAAAATTCTCCAGTTGTTGGCACTTGAAGCAAATGATGTGTTCCTTGCTTTTATGTGTTGGGGGACCGACATCCTTGGTATTTTCTTAAGGTTTTGGTGTTGGTTGACTTTTCTTGACATTCTTAGGGCACTTACTCTTGTAATGCCTAGCTTCCCTACACTCAAAACAAATTATGTGATTTTTAATTTTACCAAAATTGCTTTAGTTACCTAGGTCAATGGTGGGAACCGGAGTTGATTCTTCATCTCCTCGACCGGAGGTAGATGACTCTTCTTCTTGGTCCTGCATGGAAGGTGATCTCTCCTCCCCCTCAATCCTAGAGGTGAAGGCTTCCTCTGATTCTTCTACTTCTTCTTCCACCAAACCGGAAGTTGGCTCCTTCTCAACTTCCGACTCCTCACTTCCTTGTGAGGATGAGTTTTCTTCCTCTTGTGTCGAGTGAGACTCCTCATGGAATCTTGCCAACTTACTCCATAGCTCCTTGGCATTCATGTAATCCCCGAGCTTGCACAAAATGTCATTAGAGATCAAATCAATAATAAATTTTACTACCTTCTTATTTTTCTCAAATCTTTGAAGTTGTTCCTCATTCCATCTTTTCATCTTGAGGAATCCTCCCTTTGGCCCTCTTGGATATTCAAATCCTTCCATTAGGGCGGACCAATCTTCGATGTCCTTCATCATCATGAAGTCTTCAATCTTTACCTTCCATTGATTGAAGCCTTCTCGTCTATAAAGCGCATACAGGACCGGTGTGTTGATGTCTCATCCTAATTGTTCTTCAAATTTCATCTTCCCTCTAGCATCTTTGCTCCCGGTTGTTAATCCGTAGAGGAGCCCCGGGCTATGATACCACTTGTTAGGACCTATGCGTCCGCTAGAGGGGGGTGAATAATATTTCATCATCGGAGATGAAAATTGATCGTTCATTTCTACAAATCGTGTTAGTGTAGTAGAAATAATAATAACACGAATAAAAACACAACAATCACAAGATCAATACACCAAGATATAACGTGGTTCGAAACCATATGGTTCCTACTCCATAGATTGAGCTCAAATGAGCTCTAGCGATGCAACCAACACCACTAATCAAATATACTCCTTCTCGACAACAAGTCAGAGATGGAGAAACCTCGTACAAGAGATTACACTAAGTAATACACTGAATACAAGCAAGTACAAGTATGAAATATAATGCAAGTAAAGAAAAACACTTTACAAGAGATATTTTGGAAGCTTGCTTTGGACTAGCCTTAAAGACCATAATTTGCACCAGTAAATCGCTCTAAATCTCCCAAGGAATCAGTTGCCAAATCCCTCCCTTCGTGTTCCTTTTAAACCTGCAACTTGGGCTGGATTTCACCTAGCAGTCGACTAATCGAGACCATCAGTCGACTGCTCCTATAGTCATTGTCTCACAACGACATGAGTCACGTTGGATAAGTGTTGGATCGAGAAGCGTCGCTAGAGGGGAGGGGGTGAATAGCGAGCATAAAACTTTCTTTCGTTCGTTCGATAAGAGTAAGCACAGTGGAAAAATAAATAATATAATTTATTTTTACTCAGTTCACAGCCCACCGACTGCTAATCCAAGGCCTCGCGATCCTTGACCGCGTACGAAGGGGCAATCCACTATAAAGTCTCCTCCTCGTTGGAGGTTGGAGGTTGGAGACAACGATCACAAAACCGAAAGGACGAGGATGAGGCAACAAGCCTACCTCACCTCGTTACGATTAAAACAATGAATATAGTAAATAAAAGAAATACTTGTTGCCGACGAAGATATTCTGAACTTGGCGTTGCATTGGCGTTACGACGTTTAGAGCTTTGGTGTTGCGGGAGCACTTTGAGAGTAAGATGATTGATCTTTGAGTTGGAGTCCTCTCCTCATTTTATAGACTTTTGCATTGGAATAAGTCCTGATAGAAATCCTCAACTTTTAGAACTGATCACGAGGTGTCTTCTTATCTTATTACGAAGTGGTCGCGTCAAATATTATCCATTTTGACTTAGCACAAAAGGCTGATTCGTCGCCATCACCGATCGATGCCTTCCATCACCGATCGATGTACATCACGACCCGCCAATGACTATGAGATCGCTAACTGCCACTTCTGCAGTAAGAGGTTAGCATGGAAAATGGTAAATATGATGGTTCCTTACCATCCGATCTCGACCTAGACCTTCCATTGGAAGTCTTAGTCGGATCGCCGCCTACGATCGTCTCCGTACAGAGGACACAACCTTACCATCTCTCTTCACACTCGTTCTTATCTCTGGTCCTTTATGACATGTCGCTTTACTTTCGATCTTCCACCTAGGTTCTTCGACTCCCACGAAGTTCCCCCGGTGTCACCCAACCACCACGGTTTCCCGACTCGAGATTCTCTGGGTCTCGCTGACCTTCAACTTAGCTTAACCATTTCTGGCATACTTAATTCAGCTCATGAGATAACAATATGACCTTAACTTTGGATCTTTGTCATAATTAAAACCTAGGTTCGATTATCTAGTGCCTCTGCACCAACAATAAGTTCCAATGGATAGACCATCAGTTGACTGATCATGCCCATTAGTCGACTGATCATGCCCATTAGTCGACTGATCGAGTCAACACTCGACTGTCAAACCCTAACAGTCGACTCGGGAACTTTTTGTACCTGAAAACTCGACCAGCAGTCGACTGATCTCCAGATCAGTTGACTGCTTAGGCCAGTAGTCGACTACCCAATGCTGGTAGTCGACTGCTAGGTCAATTCCTGCAGTCGAACTCTAGTCGACTCCCATCAGTCGATTGACCATAATATTAGTCGACTCATAACCTAATATATGAGGTTTTAACCCCAAGTATGGTGCCCCCATACTTGCTAGACCACCCTTAGCCTAGACCTAAGCCTTCTAGCCACCTTCATCAGCTTCATGCCTATCAGATCCCTCCAAGTCATCCATGACTTGTTCATCCATATGCTAGCCTTCAGGTGCTTTCATCAGCTATTATCTAATGTGGCCTACACCGCCAAGACACATTGGGCTTATGCTGCCAAGACTCCGCTTGGACTTTATGTCGCCAACCATTAGACTTATGCCGCCAAGACTCCACCCTTGGACTTTATGCCTCCAATATTCCCCTTAGACTTTCCAATTACCAAAACTCAAGCTTGGACTTTCCTTTCCAACCCATGTTGGAGTTTCTATGCCAAGACTCAAGCTTGGACTTTCCTTGCCAAGACCCATGCTTGGACTTTCCTTGCCAACCCATGTTGGACTTTCCATACCAAGTACACAAGACTTGGACTTCTCCCATGACAATGGTCAAACCATCGTTAAATATCAAAACATGACCTAGGTCGATTGCACCAATAATATTCTCAACACATTGTCAGACATCAATGTCAAACATCAAAACACTACTCCAGTCAAACTCGAGTCTGATCAATTGTGACCTGGGCCGATTGCACCAACAGTCAACCTCGAGAAAGCTCAAGTCTTGCAAAATATAGCTTCTCCTTGGTACACCAAAGAAGTGCAAAGGCTGCTTGGAAGGATAACAACACTCTCACGATTCATTGTTAGGGCAATCAACCCAAGTATAATCTTTGTCTTGATGTGTGTGTCAAAGAGTTTCAGTTAGGATGTGGATGTGTTTGATGTGTGTGTTTAGTTGTATAGGACTTACTGAATCACACATGAGTAGCTTAATGAAACATTGGCTAGTTCATCCATCTCGTGGTTCGGGTCCTTGAGTTAGTGAAGGATGGCACGGGGAGAAGCCATGAGCTTGGTGCATCCAAGGGACCGTCGGACGAGGAGCATTGGAGTGAAGCCAAAGGAAACAAACTTTAGGGCCAGATGTGAAGGATGATACGAGAGAAGCCGTGAGCTTAGTGCATTCGAGAGACAGGCTGAAGGAAGAGAGCTTCAATGGTGTACTCCGTGGGGAGATAAGAGTTGAGCAAATGTAACCCGGGACGGGGTAGTTCAACTTAGGGAGCTTGGCCAAATGTCTAAGGTCAAGTGTTAGATGCTCAAACATATGTGTTTGAGGTTTTATCCGATGGTCAGATGCTCAAACATCTTGTTGTTTAAGGTTTTACTCAACAACAGTCGACTGATATAGATATTAGTCGACTGGTCAAAGTTGACTGTTAGTTGACTGGTGTCAGCTAAGGTTTTGTGGCCCAATAGTTGATTGCTAGAGTTTGACAGTCGATTGGTCCACCATTAGTCGACTGCCAAGGTATGACAGTTGACTATTATAAGTGGACACAGGCATAGAAATTTTGAGTCGATTGATTGCTTGGAGTAGTCGACTGATGGCTCGATCAGTCAACTGCTAGTGTGATCAGTCGATTGCTTAGTGTGTCGTTGGACTGTGACGACCGCGGTTCAAGCTTGGTCAGAAGTCATTGGAGGAAATCCGTTATAGTGGCAATCGACTGCTGGTATGCAGCAGTCGACTGTTGCATGCCTAATGGAAAAATTGGCCTCCTCTCTATAAAAGGAGGCCATGGGAGTCTTGGAGAGACAAATGCTTTAACTCCTAAACTTGTCTTAAGCCTCCCCACAGTTTCTAAGTGTTTATACTCCTCTTCTCTTCTCTTCTTATCTCTATCATATTGTAAGAGGGAGAATGTGGTGTAAGAAGGTTTCCTCCACCTTGGTTTTAGCTAAAGGAGAGTTTAGTGAAAAGGTTGAGGGAGTGATCATCCTAACGGATTATCGTGGACTAGCGGCAAGGGCCGTGAACTACGTTACATCGATTGTGTTTGTATTGCTCTCTTTATTTTGTTTTAGCTTTAATTGTGTTCTTGTTAGTTATATTGTCATTATTTTGCTGCGCTAACAAGAGTGTAGATAATCAAGAACACGTGAAGTCCATCGAGACGCATTTAGGCTATTCAACCCCCTTCTAGCCGGTCCATCGATCTACAACATTCATCCCTAAGTCGACTAAGTTGAGTTTACCCTTTTTTAAGATACTCTGTAAGTCGGCTCAATTTTCATGGGATGAAAAATGTGAATAAGCCTTCATGGAGCTAAAGCAATATATATCTGAATTACCTACGCTAGCAAAGCCAGTAGCAAGAGAAAGCTTGCAATTATACTTGGTTGCATCTGAAGAAGCCGTAGCCTCCGTCCTAATCAGGCAGGAAGAAGATAGGCAACTCCCAATTTATTTTGTCAGCCACTTGTTAAAAGCTGCTGAAAGCTAATATACAACACTTGAGAAGTTGGCTCTGGCTCTTCTTATAATGGCCCGGAGGCTCCACCCTTATTTTTTATCCCATCCGATCATGTTATTAACCAGCAGTGGCCTCGGATGAATATTAACTAACCCCGAGGCATTTGATCGCTTGATCAAATGGACCACAGAATTAGCCGAGTATGATATTCAATACCAACCTCGGACGACTCTCAAGGGACAAGTATTAGCGGATTTCCTAGCCAAGACATCGAGATCCGAGAAGAATGAGGTATGGAAAATATATGTTGATGGCTCGGCTACTAAGCAAGTAAGCGGTGTAAGAGTATTGTTGATATCTCCTCAAGAAGACATGATCCGAATAGCTGTGCAACTCAATTTTTGAGCCTCCAACAACGAAGCCGAGTATGAAGTTTTACTGGTGAGTCTTCGGGCAGCTTGGCATGTCGGAGCTTCCTGGATTGCTTTACATTCCGACTCACAATTGGCTGTAGAATAAGTTAAAGGGTCATTTGACACCAACAATCAGTGGCTCCAGCTCTACATACATGCTTACCGCAAGTTGGCAGTAGAGTTCCAAGAGATAATCCTTCATAAAATTCCTCGGGTAGATAATTAGAAGGCCGACAAGTTAGCTCGCATGACTAGCACATTTACCACTTGGAGCCTAGAGGACTCACTGACCGAGACCCAGCTCGTAACTCATATAGACCAAGATCAAAATGTGTCGAGAAGCCCTCTGGATTGGATATATCCTTTAGTTGATTATCTGAAGAGGGGAATATTACCGGATGACCAAGCCGAAACACAGATCATCAAGAGGAGAGGGACTCGCTTTGTATTAATCTGAGATACCCTATATAAGCGGGCCTTCGCTCATCCCTTGCTCAAATGTCTCGGCCTCGAGGAAGCCAATTATGTCATGAGAGAAGTACATGAAGGCTGCTGTGGAAACCATTCAAGTGGAACATCCCTAGCTCGAAAGATTATATTGGCAGGATATTTTTGGCCAACCCTTCAAAAGGACTCCACCCACTGTGTACGTATATGCCTCAGTTGTCAGAAGCATCAGAATTTCTCTCAACAACCAGCGAAGTTATTAAAGGCGCTAGTAATATCATGCCCCTTCGTCCAGTGGGGAATGAATATAGTGGGTCCACTACCAATTGGGCCAAAAAAAGTTCCTATTGATCACTGTGGATTACTTTTCAAAGTGGATGGAAGCAGAACCATTGGCCAAAATAACTGAGGAAGTTGTACTGAAATTTCTCTTGAAGAGTATAGTTTGTCAATTTGGCATTCCGAGAAGATAGTCTCAGATAATGGGCAACAATTTCAAGGTCGAAAGATAAGAGAATGGTGCCAGCATCTAGAGATTCAATAAGCTTTCACATCAGTAGCTTATCCTCAAAGAAATGGACAAGCTGAAGTCACTAACCGGGAGTTAATTCGGGGGCTCAAAATTAAGCTAGACTATACAGGGGGAAGTTGGGTTGAAGAACTATCAAGCATTTTATGGGCGTACAGAACAACCCCCAAAGACAGTACGGACCTCACTCCTTTTCATTTGGACTACAGTTCTGAGGCCCTTGTCCTTGTGGAAATCGACATGGGCTCACCCAGGATCTCGGCTTACACTTCGGACAACAACAACAATGATGAAAAAAGACTGGCAGAATTAGCCTTGGTAACCGAGACGAGAAAATACTGCCAGCCGAATGAACGCCTTTCGGAGAAAGATAGCTCAAGCCTATAATAAGAAAGTTGTACCTCTCTCCTGTAGGGGATCTCGTGACCGCTAGAGGGGGGGGTGAATAGCATCGTTGCTTGTCGATGGAGGAATTTGTTCGCGATCACATGCTTGCTACAACTCAGTTAGTCAAGCAGTCGTCATATCAGTCAACTGCCACCAAGAGTAATCGACTTATATCTCGAAATGTAGATTTCAGACTTCAGAAATGATTTTTCAAAATGCATAAGTAATTATACGTAATTTTAAAAATCATGAAACTTCATACGTATAATACTTATTACCAATACAATGGGTGAAAAATGTTTGAAAAATATTTTACCCATAAAATAATGAAATTGACACAAAGTTCAAAAGTTGAGAAAAGCTTCAATATTGAGCCCTCTTTGTATCATCTCATTCAATGGTGATTGCTATCAAAAGATAGACTTCATCAAAGTTTTTCAAAATGATTTTGAAATGTTTTTAAAACCTTTAATTCCATTTTCCTAAATATCTCACTTGTATCTAAATGTGTGAAACACACACAAGTCAAGTTCTAGTGAGATGTGAGCTTTGTTCATTTAGGGTCTCATGCATTTTTCTAGGCAACATTATTTAATTCCCTTATGCATGGGACTTCAAATCATGCCCTAGTCCTTAAATCCATTTTATTTATGCATGAATGATGATTATGACATAATTGATACAAGAATAAAAGCATGTACCATATAATCATGATGTCATGACATGTGATAATATAAAAACTAAACATACATGACATTTGAATAACCCTAAGAGTGCGTTTGGTTGAGGGTTTTTGTTGATAACCTGATTAGGTTATCAACAAAAATCTTGTTTGGTTTAGGTTATGAACAATTACCTGGTAATTGTTCATTACTGGTTATGAACAAAAACCTTTTTAGGGGGAATCGAAAAACCTTGGAGAACCAGGGTTTTTGTTGATTCCCGGGGTTAAGGAATTTTTTTTCTAATATTACCCCTAGCAATATATTAAATGTCAATTTGTCAAAACTCAATCGATTATCGCCATCACGGCAAGCCGCCGCCGTCGTCGTCATCGTCTCGCCGCCGCTGGATCGCCGTCGTATCGTTTCGCTGCCGTCGCTCGCCGCCATCGCTCGCCGCCATCGCCCGATCATCGCCGCCGTCGTCGTTGGTCGCCGCCGCTTGTCGTCGTCGTCGCCGCCGCGACTTCTCGCCGCCGCGCTCGTCGTCGGCCGTTGTTGCCGCCGATCATCGATCGTCGCCACCCGTCGCCCATCGTTATCGCCGCCGATTGACCGATCACAGTTGTCGCCGCCCGATCGCCGGTCGACTCACCCGTCGTCGCCTTGCCGCGCCGCCGCCGCCGTCGCCGCTTCGTTATCGCCGCCGATTGATTAGAAAAGAAAAGGATAATTTAGTAAAATATTAAACTAAGTTATATATTAAAACTTCCAATCAAACAAGATTTTTATCAAAGGGTATATTTTATTCCAAGGTTATGTTTTATTCTCTGGTAATCACATAACCAAGGTTATGTATGGTTACTTGAACCAAACGCACCCTAAGTATTATTATGATATTTTATATGATAAAAATAAATATGATGTCATGTCATGGAAAGACAAACAAAGTATGACAATTATAAAGTGCTAAGGTATAAAATACCTAAGTATTAAGCCCAAATTGTCATTTCTAAGATTAAATCCATTTTTACCTTAATGGCATTTATCCCCCTAGTGTGCCAAAAACCCAAAATGACACACCATGACCTCTAAGATTTAATTGTGCTAATTTAATCATTTTTAACTTCTCAAAGCACATTGACACATCCCAAAGTGTCAACTCACTATGGTTAGGTTAACTATCTATCCACTTAGGATTGTCACACCTAAACCTATCTAGCGTGAATCGATCACGCTCTTAGGAATCCAAAACCTATTTGAGCTCCTTGGGTTAACTAGGTATTCCTTAGGGATGACCTCTCTAGATATCCTCCTAATGACCCTTCTAGGCTTGATAGCCTTGGTCAAATGGGTCTTACTAAGGTCAACTCTAGAGGTAACTCCCCCTTTGACCTTCTTAATGGCTTCCCTAGGTTTCCTTGAAACCCTAGTCACTAAACATACACCTTGGTTACCCTTAGGGATGACTTCCCTAGTAACCTTGGTCTTCCTAGACCTAGTTTGAGTTCCATAATCAAATGGAACATTGTGGTAGGTCTTTTTGGGCTTAAGCTTGCCCTTGGATGGTTCTTGATTTCTAGGTCTTTGACTTTGACTCATAAACCCTAGGCTTTGACTATTTGACCCTTTAATTGAATTTTGCATTTTTGCAAGGGTCTTCTCTAATTTCTCAAGACTTGACCTCAAGACTTGATTTTCCAACTCTGATTGTCCAATTTTTAATTTTTCATTTGGTCTTTGAGCATTATCATTTCTTTTAGGCATATGCCTACCCTTCTTAGGGTTAATGCCTAAATGATCTTCTATTTTCCTAATGCTTGTCTTAGGTATGATTTTTCTAGGGACATTAGTCTCAAATTTCTCCTTATTTGTAATGTGGACATTTTTAGCTCCTAGACAATAGTATCTACTATTTCTAACATGCTCTTTATGATAAATAACAAAATTGCTAACATTATTTCTAGCATTCTTTTTACTATAAAATTTAGAAGACACATTATTAGATTTTACCTTAGGGTTTGCCTTAGAGGCTCCCCCTACTTGTGATGCTTCCTCTTTTCTCCTAGGTCATTGACTCCTATAGTGGCCCCATTATTGGCACTTGAAGCATGCCACGTGCTCCTTGCTCTTTCTAATTGGGGCTCGACTTCATTTGACTTCTCTTGACTTTTAGGCGCCGGTGGAGCTTTCTTGACTCTTTTTGGACACTTACTCTTATAGTGTCCTACTTCCCTACACTCAAAGCATATTATATGAATTTTATTATTAATACATATATTTAAGTTACCTAGGTCCGTGGTGGAAGCCTCTTGAGCTTGTTCATCTTCTCGACCGGAGGTTGATGGTTTTTCTTGTTGCTCTGGTGTAGATGATCTAATATCCTCCCCCTCAATCCTAGAGGTGGAGGCTTCTCCTACTTCTTCCTCTTCTTCCACCGATCTCGATCCGGATGTTGATTATTTATCAACTTCCGAATCCTCACTTACTTGTGAGGATGATGTGCTTGCTTCCTCGGTCTCCTCTGATTGAGCCGATGAGCACTCTTGTTCTTTGGGCTCCTCATGGAGTCTTGCCACTTGGCTCCATAGCTCCTTGGCATCCATGTGTTCACCTAAGCTACACAAGATGTCATTAGGAATCAAATCAATAATAAATTTGGCTACCTTTTTGTTTTTCTCGAATCTTTGGAGTTGTTCCTCACTCAATCTCTTCTTCTTGAGGAATCCTCCCTTTGGTCCTCTTGGATATTCGAATCCTTCCATTAAAATGGACCATTCTTCAAAATCTCTCATCATGATGAAGTCTTCAATTCTTCTCTTCCATGAATTGAAGCCTTCTCGTCCATATAGTGCATACGGGACCGGCGTGTTGATATCCCATCCTTGTTGTTCTTGAAACTCCATCTTCTTTACCCTCTAGTGGTGCTCTCTTGGCGGTTAGTCCAAATGAAGAGCGGCCTCACTCTGATACCAATTGTAGGGGATCTCGTAATCGCTAGAGGGGGTGAATAGCATCGTCGCTTGTCGATGGAGGAATCTGTTCGCGATCGCGTGCTTGCTACAACTCGGTTAGTGCGCAGCGAAAATAATAGAAATAAAGCAATAACAAATTACAAACACGCAAACACAATAATATAACATGGTTCGGAACCGAATGGTTGCTACTCCACGGATTGGGATCGTAAGAGCCTAGCGATGCAAATCACACACCACTATAACAATAACTCCTTCTCGTAACAATCCGGAGGTGGAGAAACCTCGTACAAATAATTATACTAAGTAATACAATGAATACAAGCAACTATAAATATGAAATGCAATACAAGTAAAGGAAAACACTTTACAAAGATCTTTTGGTTGCTTGATCTTTGATTGCCTTGGACTAGCCTTGAAGGACTGGAAAATACCAACTATTCCCCTTCAAATCGCCCAAGAGAACCATGCCAAAATCCATCCTTCTGAGCTGCCTTTATAATCTGTATTCGGGCTGAATTTTGCCTAGCAGTTGACTGATCGGGACCATCAGTTGACTGCCCCTGTAGTCGTTGTGAGACAACGACATGAAACACGTCGGATAAGTCCAACGGATACACCATCAGTCAACTGATGTCTCAATCAGTCGAGTGCTTGTGTCGATCACTCGACTAAAGAGCATTCTATGCTCGACATCTCGGCAATGATCGGCCCGATCTCGATCGATCATTGCTAATCCTCGATCGGCCTTGATTCTGGCGAGCTAAACCAATTCGGCATCAAACTCCCATTGACTCACACCAGTCGACTGACCCATGGTCCCAGTTGATTGATACACATCAAACATGAGGTTTTAACCCAAGTATGGTGCCCCCATACTTGCTAGACCACCCGTAGCCTAGACTTAAGCCTTCTAGTTACCTCTGTCAGCCTCGTGCCTATCGGATCCCTCCAAGTTATCCATGACTTGTTCATCCATACGCTAGCTTTCAGGTGCTTCCATCGGCTATTGTCATGCTAACGGTGTCTACACCGCCAAGGCACATTGGAATTACGCTGCCAAGACTCCCGCTTGGACTTTATGCCGCCAAGCATTGAACTTATGCCGCCAAGACTCTCGCTTGGACTTTACGTTGCCAATATTCCCCTTGGACTTTCCCTTGCCAACCCATGTTGGACTTTCCATGCCAAGATCCATGCTTGGACTTTCTTTTGACAAGACCCATGCTTAGACTTTCCTTGCCAAGACCCATGCTTGGACTTTACATGCCAAGTACTCGAGACTTGGACTTTCCCAATGCCAAGTGTCCCACTTTGACTTTCCATGCTAAGTACCAATGACTTTGACTTTACCATGACAATCACATTGTCATGCGTTTTGTTGAACATCAAAACATCGCTCGAGTCAGACTTGAGTTCGGTCAATCATGACTTGGGCCGATTGTACCAACAACTCCTTCCAGCCCAGCGACTTTGTATGGAAGAAAATTCAGCCAACAGGGGAGGTTAGCAAGTTGGCACCCCGATGGGAGGGTCCTTATAAGATTACTAAGAGGCTCAGCTCGGGAGCTTATTATCTGCAGGATAGTGAAGGAAAAGAGCTGACTCGACCATGGACCGCTTTCCATTTATAGCCCTACAATGTGTAATGGCCAGATGGTATGTAATGGTGCTTTTCTTTTGAATAATAAAAGGTCTCTCTCATAGTTGCAGACCTATATTTCTCTAAGTCGCCTATTACGACGCATCTCACGGTGCATCTCGGTCTTATAAAAGTCGCCTATCATGGTGCATTCTTATAAAAGTTGCCTATCACGGTACATTCTTATAAAAGTCGCTTATCACGATGCATTCTTATAAATGTCGCATATCACGATGCATTCTTCTAAAAGTCGCCTATCATGGCGCATCTCGGATAAGCCGCCTATCACGATACATTCTTATAAAAGTCATCTATCACGGTGCATTCATATAAAAGTCGCCTATCACGGCGTATTCTTCTAAAAGCCACCTATCACAGCGCATCTCGGATAAGCCACCTATCACTGTGCATTCTTGTAAAGTCACCTATCACGGTGCATTTTTATAAAGGCTGCATCATGGTGCACCTCGGCAGAGTCACTTATCGTGGCATGTTATTTCTAAGTCGCCTATCACGGTGTATCCCTCTGGGTCCCTCACTATAGAGCCTTATAAAGGTACTTATTAGGGTCCATTACGATTCTAAGCATTTCTTACTACTACTTATACAACATGGTTTACTTCATTACGTTTCTTGATGTGGTAGAAAGGTCGAGAGACTTAATCATTTCTTTCAAAGCAAGACACAATATTTAAACTCGGCAAAAAACTTGTTATATTAAAAGTTCAATACAAACATGGGTTACAAGTTCTTAAAATTTCCAAAGAGAAAATAGAAAGGAAAATGCGGAGTACAGTTACAAAAGTCCTACTACTATTGCGAAAAATAAAAAATAAGTCATTTGGGGAGGTTACCGAGTGTCGAGTCCAGGGTCTCGTCTATTAGCAGCTGAAGGTCTAGGAACTCGACAGAGGCTCCTTCAGAGGGTATCTGACTTCCTTGAAGTGTTGGATGACTCCCTCGTAGCCTATCTCTAGGAGGTCGACGGTGCGCCCTCCTATAATATTGGCAAATTCTTTGGAGGCCAAGAAGGCCTTCTTGCATTGATTCCAATGACCCTCCTCCCCGGCTTGGTAAGAGACTAGCTCAGCCTTAGCCGTCTCAGCTTGGGCTGCTAGTTCCTCCCGCCGGGCTGCCTCTGAGACCGCTTGGGCTTCTTGTGTCTGCTCAACCTCGAGTAGTTTTGCTCGCAACTACTCTGCCTCGGCAGCTTGGGCTCGGAGTTCTTCTGCTTCGACCACTTGGAGTCGCAGGTGCTCGATCTCTTGAGCTTGGCTCCGCAGATCATCCTCGTAGCAGAGGGTCTTAGACCGAAATATGGCTGCCTCGGCCTGGGCCATCCCAAGCTCCGTCTCTTTGTCACGGAGCTGAGCTAAGACAACCGACACCTGGGTCCGCATCCCGTGAAAGGTTGCGGTCATGGGGGGCAGGTGCATCATCAACTCCAGGTGATATCCCCAGAAATGCGATACAACTAAGTTGGTTAGAAAAAAAACAACAACAATAAATGAAAAACTTCTGCTTACTTGAGCTAAATGAGGGTTCATGGCATCACACAATGTCAGGACGGACTTGTCCTTGACGGATGATCCGACGACATCATGGATCTCCTTGAGAAATCCCCGGGGAGCTGACCGCTCTCTTCTCGACACAGAATATTCTGATGACATCCCAGGGAGAGAGGGACCTAGACTGTGTGAACGAGAAGATAATGGCTCGGATGGGGGGAGAGGGGGCCTCCGAGTACTGTTAGTAATATATGAGAGATGTCCTAAGGCAATCGCCTTATGTATGAACCATTTATATGATAAATGAAGATTCACTATTTGAGTATACATGTTTTATGTATTTGATTGGATCTTAAACTCATTTACTGAATGTCCACGATGCGATTCACAGCATGAGAGAATTTATGATTGGATCACAACTAGTGAGTATCTCTACATGTGTAATTGTGATGTATCGGAATTATCCCTAGTCGATGAATTGATGGATTTGGACGCCATCAATTACAGCCGAGACTAACAAGGTATACTCCTTGGTGTATCCAAGCGGTGATTCTCCTTTTTGGAGACATTGTGATGTCGGAGTTAATCGTGGATGCTAGTTATGGTAACTAGTTCATTGGAGTGACCCGGTAGTAAGACTTCATATGGTTCTCTGCATATATAGATATGTCAATGAAGTTCTTCTTGGCTTAAGTGCGAGGTTCATTTGACTTGCGGTATTCAAGTCATCTTGATCATGGAGACTTATGCTTTGACATCTTAAGCAAACATCTCTAAGGAGATGTGGACCCGGGATGATTGGGTATAAGTCGAAGTGATCGAAGGTGTTTGAATAGCCTATAAAGGATTCACCACTCCTTGCGAGGAGATGTATACCCATGGCCTCTCGTCGGATTGTTACTAAAGTCTTTGGCCAAAGCATTACATGTTTAGAGTAAGGTACTCTTCGATACATGTGGAGTAACTAGAATCCGTAGGAGGAGGAAATGATACTTGGGCTAGGTGTGACGTAGTCAGCCTAGTGGGGACTGACACAATAGACCATGTCCTGAACCAAGTGGGTATAAGATGAGTGAAGGGAATGGGGCACGATTCATTCGAGCTCTTTGAAGGGTTTGAAATAGTTACGGATCGGCGTTGATCTTTTTGGTTAATTGGGGATCATGATGTACTACTAGGTGCCACTCATGATCGTTCTATAATTAATGGTTAATTATAGGCGGCCAACATAAATCGAGAACCTATTTGGTCACCGCACGCTGTGGCGTAATCCAAAGGATTTAAAAGCGAGCTTGAGAATGGGATTCTCGGCCGAGAGAAACTAAGGTTTGGTTGGACCAAACATGAAGCGAGCATGAAATCGTTTGATCGCAATGGAAGCGTGGATGGGCGTGTCTTATGAAGACATAATGGATGAACCAAAATGGTTTGGTTCTAATCCAATGGAGGAGAATAAACCAAAGGGTTTGGTTTATTTTAAGCGAATGAACCAAAAGTTGGTTGAGGTTCGTTTTAACTTAAAATAAACCATCATGGTTTGGTTTATTTTAACTTATCTTAATGGAGCGGGTTAACGGGCCTAATGGTTATGATCCAATAACCATTAAGAGAATTAGTTCTCTATAAAAGAGGGCTTAAGGGATAATTAAGCCCTAATCCAAAAACCCCTAGCCCTAAGGTTGCCGCCCACCTCCTCCTTGGAGCTCGGCGCCAACCTATTGCCGCCCAAAGCTCCTCCAACCGGGCGCCCGTAAGGCTGCTTCCTTCCCTTCCGGCCGAGCTGCTGCCGGTTAGTGCTCCGGTGATCTCCTTCAAGTTTGGCATCAAGGTGAGCTCTATCTCCCTTGGTTGGCCGGCGCCGATCACCTCCACCAAAGCTGTCCAGTTTTCTGGACAGCTTGTTCTCCTCTCGTCGGAGCGTCGTTTGGACGACGGTTAGAGCTCCGACAGCGGCTAACTTACCGGGGATTCGATCTCCGGTAATCCTCTGAGGTAGAGGACGGCGATTCGTCAATTGGTTGACGAATACCTCTCCGGAGAAGCGAGTTTTGAGAACTCGTATTAGGATCCGAATTTGGATTCGGATCGTGATCATCTCTCGATCACGTCGTCTTCAACACGAGGCTAGTAACCCATACGAAGATGAAGCTCATGGCTTAGCGAAGTCATCCCGAGGAACTCGGCGTGGATACGGATAGAGACGATTCTAGCGAGGATCGTTCCGGTTGATGTCGTTCCCGCTACACGTCATACGAAAGGTATAACGTAGATAAATTTCCTTTTATTGCAAATTTAAATTTACGGTTATGTCTACACTTGTTGTAATATGCATGCGTGTGTTGTGTGTGTTGTAATAAATGTAGATTTATTATTTTTATTGCTTCCGCTGTGTTCATGTTTACGAAATGTGATCGAACACACACACGCCGCGGTACCGGAAACCCAACAGTGGTATCAGAGCCCAGGTTGTGTTTCGACATAATCGTAAAAATGGTTTTGCGATAGTCATAATGTATTTCTGGAAATTTTCTAATTTTGGAAATTTAGAAGTATTTATGGAAATTTTTCAATTTTGAAAAGTCTAGAAGTATTTATGGAAATCTTCCACTTTTGGAAAGTTGGAAGTATTTATGGAAATTGATATTTTCCATAAATAAAATATTTGATTAGATTCTGGAAATTTATTTCCTAATTTAATCATGATTTTATTTGGGAAATCAAATCTTAAAATATTTTATTTCCATAAGTAGTTTTAATGATTTAGGAAATTGTTTCCTAAATAGATTTTCCTTAATCAAATAATTCCATGAATAAAATATGTGATTAGATTTGGAAATTTGTTTCCTAATTTAATTATGATTTGATTTGGAGAATCAAATCTTAAACATATTTTATTTCTATAAATAGTTATGACATATAAGGAAATATATACATGACATAATTGTATGCCATGTAATTGCATTAGATGCATAACATTATGCCATGCGTGTCGTGACATGTAGATGTATGTCATGTATGCCATGTCATGTAGATAATAGTTATTTGCATGCAAAGAGGATGAGACATAAAAACCCTTAAACAATATTAAAGCCTACACCTTCCATTAATATGGTTAGAACCAGAGTTCCATTTCTTGTTTGGGTTGTTGGACTCTCTCCAAGCCCGGCTCGAACCCGAACATGTTCAAACCATGGAATAGTTTAATACTAATATGGTAAGAGTCAGAGGTCAATCGTTAGCTTTGGTTGTTGGACTCTCTCCAAGCTGGGCTAATTGGTTGAATGCGCTCTAACCATATTAAAACTATTTCCCGATTAATGGGTTGGCTTTAACCTAGAGCATCGGCTTGTTGGACTCTCTCCAAGGTCGATGTAAAGGGAGGTGAAGTTGGGTGCTATGCATATGATGCATACTTGTTAATGTGTTAACAACCCGATGTATGTGTGAACATTCAATTAGTTGATAGCACATTGTGATAGTTGCATATACGTGATATGCAATCGGTATAGTTGATACCAACCGTCGTAGTTATGAATGACTTGTTGGACTCTCTCCAAGGTTGTTCATAACTATGATGGATATCAGCCCATTCGGAGATGGACCTACGATCTCCCGAAGTGATTTTGGGGTTTTTGAAATTCGAAAAATGAATGGGATTTATAAATGTATATTGATGCATTTTAAAAAATCATTTTCTCATATATGCTCATTTTGTATTTCTAAGATTGATCATTATGTCTTTGAATTTGCGTTCCATTTTGGATTCGAATAAATTGACTGGGCCGAGCTTCATGGACTGGCTTAGAAGCTTGAGAATTGTTCTCAAGGTTGAAAATCTTGCAAATGTCCTCGAAGCGCCTCTTCCCGCCTCGGGCCCTAGTGATTTATGCAACTCGACCAATTGTTGGCCTATAGAAACATGTGAGTGATTCGAACAAATGAGTTGCATCATGCTAGCCGCGATGGAACCCAAAGCTACGAAAGCATGATGAGCATATGGATGCTCATATCGTAGTCCTTCATCTTTGTGAGTTGGTTGATGAGCAAGTGAGATTCAAAGGTTCAAGTCTCAAAGCTCCTCTTCACCTCGAGATGCTAGAAGGTTCATCCGTGGTATCGCCAATATGTCAAGACTGTGGAGTCTTCGAGAAGCATGAGCAGGGGATGGTGTATTAGTTGATTCTCAAGAAAGGTTCTAAGAGGAAGTCAAAGGAACAAAGAAAGGGAAAGAAGAGAAAGGCTAAGAAGGTAGAACTAGCACAAAAGGAAACTTGCCATCATTATGGCAAGGAGAGCCATTCAAGAAATTGCAAGATTTATCTTGAGTGAAGAAGAATAAGGCATAAGATGCTCCATCTTTTCATATATCTTATTGATTGTCATTCTATTTCCTCACACTTGGGTATTGGATATCGGGTGTGGCTCACATATATGTAATGACATACATGGGCTAAGGAATAGAAGAAGACTCGCCAAGGAGAGTCAAATTTACGTGTTGGGAATGGAGCAAAGGTTGTCGACTCGCCATCGAACGTATTTGTTGAAACTCCCTGCAGGACTTGTCTTAGAACTGGACAATTGCTTTTATGTTTCTTCGTTGATAAAGAACATCATTTCTATTTCTTGTTTAAATAGAAATGGTTTCCATTTGACGTTTAGTAACAATTGTTGTTATATAACTTTGAATGGTGTTCTTTATGGAACTGGAACTTTAAGCAATGACATTTATACGTTGGACGTATCCAGTGACATTTTCAATATCGAAGCGAGCAACAAGCGTGCTCGAAAGGATAATCAATTAGACTCCTACATGTGACATTGTCATCTTGGCCATGTAAGCAAGAAACGCATGTCCGAATTACACCGATGTGGAATTCTGGAATCGTTTGAATTGGATTCATACGATACATGCGAATCATGCTTAAAAGGCAAGATGACTAAGTTACCTTTTACTGGAAAAGGTGAACGAGTGGGAGAGTTACTAGGTCTAATACATACCGATGTATGTGGACCTATGTCAACTCAAGCTTTAGGAGGCTATAGCTACTTCATTACCTTCACCGATGATCACTCACTTTGGGTATGTGTTCTTGATGAAACACAAGTCCAAGCCTTTGAAAGGTTCAAAGAATTCAGAAATGAAGTAGAGAAACAACATGACAAGAGTATTAAAATACTTCGATCGGATCGAGGTGGTGAATACTTAAGTCAAGAGTTTCTTGATTATCTAAGAGATAATGGCATATTATCTCAATGGACTCCGCCATATACACCACAGCATAATGGTGTATCTGAGAGGCGTAACCGGACCTTGTTGGACATAGTCAGGTCAATGATGAATCATGCGACTCTTCCCAAGTCCTTTTGGGGCTATGCACTTCAGACAGCTGTTTACTTGTTAAACAGAATGCCTACCAAGGTAGTCTCAACTACTCCATATGAGATATGGAATGGTAAGAAACCTCATGTATCTTACTTGAAGATATGGGGTTGTCCTGCTTATGTGAAGCGGACTGTATCAGACAAATTGGATGCTAAGTCTGATAAATATCTATTTGTTGGATACCCTAAGGAAACAAGGGGTTACCAATTCTATCATCCTGTGGAACAAAAGGTGTTTGTTTCAAGGCATGCTGTGTTTCTAGAGAAAGAGTTTCTCTTGCAAGAAAACAAAGGGGAGTGTCGCCGAGCTTGAGGAGGCTCGAGAGACTCAAATAGACATTAATGAGATACCGGTGAAGCACAACAATGACAACTCATAGTGATGAGCAATCGACCGGACTATTGTAACACCACATCTTCAGATCCGTAGAACACGCAATATTCCCGAGATATGGATTTCTCGTAAGTGAATCGAACGACGTGTTACTCATTGATGATGAGGAGCCTACCAGCTTATGAAGAAGTGCCGACAATTCGTAAAGGGATAAATGGCTTGGTGCCATGAAGTCGGAAATGGATTCCATGTATGAAAACCAAGTTTCGAACTTGGTTGACCCACCTGAAGGCATAAAGCCTATAGGGTGCAAGTGGGTTTTCAAGAAGAAAACCGACATGGATGGTAATGTGATTACCTATAAGGCTAGATTGGTGGCGAAAGGATATCGCCAAAAGCAAGGTGTTGATTATGACGAAACCTATTCACCGTAGCTATGCTTAAATCCATTCGATGCTCCCGCCATAGCGGCTCATTATGATTATGAGATATGGCGATGGATGTGAAAACAACTTTCTTAATGGAAACTCGCCGAGGACGGTATATGATACTTGAGGGTTTCACATCGCTGATAAAACCAAGGTATGCAAATTACGACGTCCATTTATGGATCAAGCAAGCATCCAGAGTCGGAATATCCGCTTTGATGAGACAATCAAAAGTTTGATTTCTCACAAAATCCGCATTTAACCTTGTGTGTACAAGAAGGTTAGTGGGAGTGCAAATGTGTTCCTAGTATTGTATGTCGATGACATATTACTTATAGGAAACGATGTTTCAATCTTACACGCTTAAGGTTTGGTTATCCAAGACATTCTCCATGAAAGACTCGGGAGAAGCAACCTACATCCTCGGATTAAGATCTATAGAGATAGATCAAACGGTTGCTTGGTCTTTCGCAGCTACATATATAGACCGAAAAGCAAAGAGGTTTAGCATGTCGAATCCAAGAAAGGTTTCCTACCCATCGTGCATGGGATATACCTTTCAAGTCTATGTGTCCGCGCACAGAAGACGAGAGGATTTGCATGAGTAAGATTCCCTATGCATCCGCAATAGGATCTATCATGTATGCTATGTTATGTACGAGGCCCGATGTATCGTATGCTCTGAGTATCACGAGCAGATACCAGTCTGATCCAGGAATGGATTATTGGGTGGTTGTTAAGACGATCCTTAAGTACTTGAGAAGAACTAAGGATGTGTTCCTAATATATGGAGAAGGGTACATGGTGATACGCGGTATATTTGATACGCTACCGCATGCATAAGGATGATTCCATGTCTCACCGGGTATGTATTCACCTAGAATGGAGGCAATAAGTTGGAAAGGTTCCAAGCTTGACGCTATAGCGGATTCTCGCCACTAAGGAAGAATACATTGCTTTGAAGCAAAGATAGGAAGCGGTTTGGATCAAGAAGTTCATCTCAACTTGATGTGGTCTCATCAATGATCCAAACATGTGCTTCACCGCTATCATCTTATCGAGAGATCATCAGTAGGAACGAAATACAAATCGAGAAAATTCCCACTGAAAGGAACTTAGCGGATCCTTTGACTAAGGCATTACCTCAAAATAAGTTTGAGGGTCATGTTAGAGCTTATGGTATTGGATACCGTAGCGATTGGCATTAGGCCAAGTGGAGTCCGTTAGTAATATATGAGAGATGTCCTAAGGCAATCGCTTTATGTATGAACCATTTATATGATAAATGAAGATTCACTATTTGAGTATACATGTTTTATGTATTTGATTGGATCTTAAACTCATTTACTGAATGTCCACGATATTTATCACAAAGATGAGAGAATTTGTGATTGGATCACAACTAGTGAGTATCTCTACATGTGTAATTGTGATGTATTATCCCTAGTCGATGAATCGATGGATTTGGACACCATCAATTCGCACGAGACTAGCACGAGGTATACTCTTGGTGTATCCAAGCACCGATTCTCACCGGGCCGAGACATAGTGATGTCCGAGTTAATCGTGGATGCTAGTTATGGTAACTAGTTCATTGGAGTGACCACCGTAAGAAGACTTCATATGGTTCTCTCGCATATATAGATATGTCAATGAAGTTCTTACCGTGGCTTAAGTGCGATGTTCCTGACTTATGTATTCAAGTCATCTTGATCATGGAGACTTATGCTTTGACATCTTAAGCAAGCATCTCTATGAGATGTGGGACCGGATGATTATAAGTCAAGTGATCAAGGTGTTTAGCAGCCTATAAAGAATTCACCACTCCTTGCGAGAGATGTATACCCATGGCCTCTCGTCGGATTGTTACTAAAGTCTTTGGCCAAAGCATTACATGTTTAGAGTAAGGTACTCTTCGATACATGTGGAGTAACTAGAATCCGTAGGACGAGAAAATGATACTTGGGCTAGGTGTGACGTAGTCAGCCTAGTGGGGACTGACACTATAGACCATGTCCTGAACCAAGTGGGTGTAAGATGAGTGAAGGGAATGGGGCACGATTCATTCGAGCTGCTGAAGGGTTTCAGAAATAGTTCTGGATCAACCGTTGATCTTTTCGGTTAATTGGGGATCATGATGTACTACTAGGTGCCACTCATGATCGTTCTATAATTAATGGTTAATTATAGACGGCCAACATAAACCGAGAACCTATTTGGTCACACGCACAACGAGCGTAATCCAAAGGATTTAAAACGAGCTTGAGAATGGGATTCTCAGACCGAGAGAAACAAGGTTTGGTTGGACCAAACATGAAGCGAGCATGAAATCGTTTCAGTCGCAATGGAAGCGTGGATGGGCCGTGTCTTATGAAGACATAATGGATGAACCAAAATGGTTTGGTTCTAATCCAATGGAGGAGAATAAACCAAAGGGTTTGGTTTATTTTAAAATGAATGCACCAAAAGTTGGTTCGATTCGTTTTAACTTAAAATAAACCATCATGGTTTGGTTTATTTTAACTTATCTTAATGGAGCGGGTTAACGGGCCTAATGGTTATGATCCAATAACCATTAAGAGAATTAGTTCTCTATAAAAGAGGGCTTAAGGGATAATTAAGCCCTAATCCAAAAACCCCTAGCCCTAAGGTTGCCGCCCACCTCCTCCTTGGAGCTCTCGGCGCCAACCTATTGCCGCCGCCCAAAGCTCCTCCAACCGGCGTCCAGAAGGCTGCTTCCTTCCCCCTCGCCGGCGTCGAGCTGCTGCCGGTTAGTGCTCCGGTGATCTCCTTCAAGTTTGGCATCAAGGTGAGCTCTATCTCCCTTGGTTGGCCGGCGCCTATCACCTCCACCAAAGCTGTCCAGTTTTCTGGACAGCTTGTTCTCCTCTCGTCGGAGCGTCGTTTGGACGATGGTTAGAGCTCCGACAGCGGCTAACTTACCGGGGATTCGATCTCCGGTAATCCTCTGAGGTGGAGGACGAAGGATTCGTCAATTGGTTGACGAATACCTCTCCGGAGAAGCGAGTTTTGAGAACTCGTATTAGGATCCGAATTTGGATTCGGATCGTGATCATCTCTCGATCACGTCGTCTTCAACACGAGGCTAGTAACCCGTACGAAGACGAAGCTCGTGGCTTAGCGAAGTCATCCCGAGGAACTCGGCGTGGATACGGATAGAGACGATTCTAGCGAGGATCGTTCCGGTTGATGCCGTTCCCGCTACACGTCATACGAAAGGTATAACATAGATAAATTTCCTTTTATTGCAAATTTAAATTTACGGTTATGTCTACACTTGTTGTAATATGCATGCGTGTGTTGTGTGTGTTGTAATAAATGTAGATTTATTATTTTTATTGCTTCCGCTGTGTTCATGTTTACGAAACTTGATCGAACACACACATGCCGCGGTGTCGGAAACCCAACAAGTACACCTCTATTGGTGGAGTCAGACTGTTGGATGGTCCAACATTACTCGACCTAGCCGAGTCACGAGGACTTGCGCTTGGAGACCGACGGATGGACTCCCTTCGAGTGAAGAGAGCACCACCCGACTCCTCTCCTAGTGCTGGCGCAACTCCTCAGAATCTCCGGAGATGATCATTTCGCCCACCATGGATGGCTGAGGTGGTGGGAGTTGATCCGAGCTTGTTTCATCTGCCATCTTGGTCGGAGCTCCCGGGCAGGGGGGGATCATTTAAGCCCTTTTCCATTTCATCCGTTTGTTTATAGAGTCCCTAAACATGACTTTGACTATGAAGGAAGACAAAGCAAGTGAGACGTTAGTAATAAAAAAAAGAAGAAAAATATTAAGAGTCCTTACCTAGGGAGCCACTCGATGCGACCTCTATCGAGCTTATACCGAAATGGTGTAATAATCCTTCCTCTAGCAATATGTTTACGTCGAAGCTTAGGCTAGACAACACTTCGACTATCTCTCAGTAGGAATGTGATTTCTTGAAACTTCATAGGGAAAGAGTAGGTGGTAGCTCGAGCTATCAGTCACTCGACCAAGAGAAAGAGGAGTCCGACTTTATGTACAGATACTGGGTTTTCCAATGTTTGTGGTAGGTGATAAGATTGGCCAAGAACTTGATCTCTCGGGGGCAGTAAAGAAGAAAACTCCTTCCTCTTTCCATTTCGGAACAAAGTGTTGGGACCGTGATGTCCAATAGAGGGGGAGGGTGGGGGTGAATAGCGATTACATATGGATGATGGAATTCAATCGTGCTTGCTACAAAATGTTAGTATATGCAACGGAAATAATAATGATACAAACAAATACACAATGCAAGCACAAGTACATGAGATATAATGTGGTTCAGAACCTTAAGGTTCCTACTCCACGGATTGAGCTCAAATGAGCTCTAGTGATGCAATCAACACCACTAATCACAAATACTCCTCGATAACAAGTCGAAGACAGAGAAATCTCTTACAACGATTACAATAGTAATACAAATTAAAACAAGCAATTAAAAAGTGAAATACACAAAAGAATACAAAGAACACTTTACAAACGATCTTTTGGAAGCTTGCTTGAGCTGCACTTGGAGACTCTGAATTGCATTAGTAAATCGCCACAAATCGCCCTAAGGAACCATGGAAAAAACCTTTTCCATGAGCTACCTTTTATAACTTACATTTGGGTTGGATTTCGCCTAGCAGTCGAATGATCGAGACCATCAGTCGACTGCTCTTATAGTCGTTGTCTCACAATGACCTGAACCACGTTGGATAAGTTCCAACGGATAAGCCATTAGTCGACTGATCATGCCCATCTGTCGACTGATCGAGGTATCACACGATTGTCAAACCCTAACAGTTGACTCGGAAACTTTTTGTTCCAAAAAACTCGACCATCAATCAATCGCCTAGTATAGCGTAAGCCGATCGCATCGCATCACGATCGGATATCGTCATTTATTCGAACACCATTCAACTCACATTAGTTGACTGATTATAATATCAGTCGACTAATAACCTCATCCATGAAATTTTAACACCAAGTATGATGCCCTCATACTTACTAGACCACCCTTAGCCTAGATATAAGCCTTCTAGTCACCTCCATCAGCCTCACGTCTATCGGATCCCTCCAAGTCATCCATGACTTGTTCATCCATATGCTAGCCTTCAGGTTCTTCCATCAGCTATTGTCATGCTAACGTGGTATATACCGCCAAGGCACTTTGGGCTTACGCTGCCAAAACTCCCGCTTGGACTTTACATCGCTAACCATTTGACTTATCCTGTCAAGACTCCACCCTTGGACTTTACGCCGCCAATATCACCCCTTGGACTTCCCTTGCCAACCCATGTTGGACTTTCCAATTGCCAAGACTCAAGCTTGGACTTTCCCTTGCCAAGACCCATGCTTGGACTTTCCATGCCAACCCATATTGGACTTTCCCATCATATGGTCAACCCCATGTCAACCATATAGTCAAACAATGGTCAAACCATCATCAAACATCCAAAATACCACTCAAGTCAAACTCGAGTCCAATCAATCATGACCCGGGTCGATTGCACCAACAATCTCCCCAAACCATTGTCAAACATCAAAATACTACTCGAGTCCAACTCGAGTCTGGTCAATCATGACCTAGGTCGATTACACCAATAATCTCCCTCTTTTTGATGTTTGACAAAAATCACAAACAAAACATTGAGTTAGGCTACCTAATTCAAATCTCCTTACCAATTCTCCTAAATTGGTAATCCCAAATTATCCCATAACTTCTCCTATAAATTCTCTCCCTTTTTGACATACATCAAAAAGGTTCTCCCCAAGGAGGTCAATATCTTATTTCCCAATGAGATCTTACAATCGCCCCCTTGGTCTAAAAATATCTAGGATGCCTTCATTCTTCTTAGTGATAAGTCCCATATCACTTAAGAGAGGCTTCATATAAACTCTCCCAATTTCCAAATTGGGCATCTCACATTCCCATTTCTCCCCCTCATGAGGAAGAACACATCCATCATCCCATGATGGATACCTCTCCCTAAAAGCTTGCTCCCCCTTGACAATTGCACCAACAATGTCCTTGGAGAGTCCCTAAGCCAATAGAAACACTAAACCATCAAAATTAAGGTCAAAAGTTTAAACTTGAACTTTCACACACCTTAAAATTGATATACACCCTAAACAACTCTCCTAATCCATATCCAATAGATTTTCACCATTTCTAATGCTTTCCAAAGCATATCCTAGGGTTAGAAGCAGTTAGGGTAGCTAAACATAGCTGAAACATAGGCTAAACATCCTTGTTTACCCGAAATCAACGTTGTCAGTCGACTCTGATAGTAATCAATCGACTTCCCTATGCATTAGTCGACTTATATCTGCAAAATGCAGAACTTAGAAATAGAAAATGAGTTTCATAAATTCATAAGTAAATGTACGTATTTTAAAAAATCTTGAAACTTCATACTTATAATACTTATGTCAAATACAATGGGTGAAAAATATTTGAAAAATAATTTACCCATAAAATAGTGAAATTGATACAAAGTTCAAAAATGAGAAAAACTTCATTATTTTGAGCTCACTTTGTATTAACATCATCAATGGTGACTTCTATCAAGAGATAGACTACACTAAGATTTTTCAAAATGATTTAGAAATAGTTTTAAAAATCTTATATTGAACCATGATCTATGGGCTTAATGCACATGACTTGTACATAAGCTTTCCTCATGATTCATTTATGCTATAAGATGAGTTTGAGTTCATCTAGATGCAAAAACTATGCACCTTGAACTTAACTCATTTCCTAGCATCTCACATGTGTCTTGAAAATATACACATGTCAATTTGATGTGAGATGTGAGTTTTGTTCATCTTAAACTAAGGTTTCATGCATTTTTCTAAAGCAATACTACTTGATTCCCTTATACATGAGACTTCAAGTCATGTCATTATCCTTAAATCAATTTTAATTAATGCATGAATGATCATGACATAAATGATAACATAAATAAGCATGACCAATGATCATGATGTCATGACATATGATATAACCTAAGCATACATGACATTAAAACTAAAACCTAAGCATGATCATGACATATAAATGATAAAAATAAATATGATGTCATGACATGTCATATGACAAATCAATCATGGCAAATAAAATATAAAGGTGTATAATATCTAAATTTTAACATTTGTTGTTATTTGTTATTTTTAATTCCATTTTGCCATATTATCAATAATCCCTCAAGTGTGCCAAAAACCCAAAATGACACACCATGACCTTTAAACCTAGTTTGTGTCAGTTTGATTGATTTTTCATAATTCTCAAAATATATTGGCACATCCTAAGATCCTTTAGGATATAAAATTCAAACCTATTTCTAAGGTATCCATAACCTTGAAAATGATCTAAAATTCCACCTTTACCATGGTTAAGTTGACACACCTTAACCCATTTAGCGTGAATCGATCACGCTCCTAGGAACCCAAAATCTATTTGAGCTCCTTGGATTTACTAGGTATTCCTTAGGGATGACCTCCCTAGAAATCCTTCTAATCACTCTTCTTGGCTTGGTAGCCTTAGTCATTTGGGTCTTGCCTAGGTTAACCCTAGGGGTGACCCCCCTTGTAACCTTCTTAGTGGCTTCCCTAGGTTTCTTCGAAACCCTAGCCACTAAGCACTTGCCTTGGTTAACCTTAGAGATGACCTCCCTAGTAACCATGACCTTCCTAGACCTAGTACTAGTTCCATAATCAAATGGAACATTGTGATAAGTCTCCTTAAGCTTAGGTTTGTGACCCAAACCTTGCTTGCCCTTGGATGATTTTTGTTTCCTAGGCCTTTAACTTTGACAATTTGACCCTTTAACTTGATTTTGCATCTTTTTGAGGGTCTTTTCAATTTTCTCAAGCCTTGACCTCAAGACTTGATTTTCTAGCTCTAATTGCCTAATTTTTGAATTTTGATTGTCTTTGTGCAATTTTTCCCTTCCTAGGCATATGTCTAGATTTCTTTTGATTAAAGCCTAGATGATCTTCTATTTCCAAATACTTGTCTCAGGTAAAATTGTTTTAGGGACATTAGTCCCAAATTTCTCCTTATTCCTAACATGGCAAGACTTTGCACCTAAGCAATAAAGTTTACTATTTCTAGCATGCTCTTTATGATAAATAGAAAGATTATTAACATAACTTCTAGCATGCTTTTTAACATAAGTTGAAGGTGCATTATTTAAATATACCTTAGGGTTCGCTTTAGAATCTCTCCCTACATATGATGCTCCTTCTTGTCTCCTAGGGCATTGACTTCTATAGCGCCCCTTTTGATGGCACTTGAAGCACACTACGTGCTCCTTGCTCTTAATAGTTGGAGCTTTGATCTCCTTGACCTTTGGCACCTGTGGAGCCTTCTTAACCTTCTTAGGGCACTTGCTCTTATAGTGTCCACTTTCCCTACACTTAAAACAAATTATATGATTTTTATTTTTGACTAAATTGCTTGAGTTACCTAGGGTGGTAGTGAGGGCCTCTTGAGCTTGTTCATCACTTCTCCAGGAAGTAGATGACTCTCCTTGCTCTTTCCCTTGCTCCGGAGTAGATGATCTAACTTCCTCCCCCTCAATCCTAGAGATGGAGGCTTCTTCTACTTCCTCTTCCTCCTCGAATGTCGAACACTCCTCGACCTCCGAATCCTCACTTCTTGTGAGGAAGAGATTTCTTCTTCTTGTGTCAGTTTGGATTTTTCATGAAGCATTGCTAATTTTCTCCATAGATCCTTGGCATCTTGAAATTCACCTATTTTGAGCAATAACTCATTAGGTATTAAATCAACTACCATATTGATTACCTTGTTATTTGTTTCGGATTTTTGTAGTTGATCTCGAGTCCATCTCTTCTTCTTGAGATATCCTCTCTTTGGCCCTCTTGGCAATTCAAAGCCTTCCATCAAGGTGGACCATAACTCATTGTCCATCATTATCATGAAGTCCTCCATTCATGTCCTCCATTGCTCAAACCCTTCTTGTCCATAGAAGGTGTATGGAATTGGGGTGTTGATGTTCCATACAACTTTTTCTTCAAATTTCATCTTGTTCCTCTAGCGATGCTCCCTTAGTTGTTAAACCTTGAAGAGCGGCCTCACTCTGATACGACTTGTTGGGACCGTGATGTCCGCTAGAGGGTGGTGAATAGTGATTTCGTACGGATGATGAAATTCAATTGTGCTTGCTACAAAATGTTAGTATACACAGTGGAAATAATAATGATATAAACAAATACACAACACAAGCACAAGTACATGAGATATAACGTGGATCGGAACCTCAAGGTTTCTACTCTACGGATTGAGCTCAAATGAGCTCTAGCGATGCAATCAACACAACTAATCACAAATACTCCTTCTCGACAACAAGTCGGAGGTGGAGAAACCTCTTACAATGATTACAACAGTAATACAAAGTAAAACAAGCAATTACAAAGTGAAATACACAAAAGAATGCAAAGAAAACTTTACAAACGATCTTTTGGAAGCTTGCTTGTTTGGTTGCTTGAGATTTACTTGGAGACCCTGAATTGCACTAGCAAATCGCTCCAAATCACCCTAAGGAACCATGGCAAAAACCTTCTTCATGAGCTTCTTTTATAACCTGCATTCGGGCTGGATTTTGCCTAGCAGTCGACTGATCGAGAACATCAGTCGACTGCTCCTGTAGCCGTTGTCTCACAACGACCTGATCCACGTTGGATAAGTTCCAACGGATAGGCCATCAGTCGACTGATCATGGCTATCAGTCGATTGATAGACGACTGTTAAACCTTAACAGTCGACTAGGAAACTTTCTATTCCCAAAAACTCGACCATCAGTCGATTGTCGACCATAGTAGTCGATCATTGCTTTCGGGCCATCGATCATTGCCCAATCTTGGCAATCGTGGCAAGCCATTTGAGATTTTAACACCAAGTATGATGCCCTTATACTTGCTAGATCACCCTTAGCCTAGACCTAAGCCTTCTAGCCACCTCCGTCAGCCTCACGCCTATCGGATCCCTCCAAGTCATCCATTACTTATTCATACATACGCTAACCTTCAGGTGCTTCCATCAGCTATTGTCATGTTAACGTGGTCTATACCGCCAAGGCACATTGGACTTACGCTGTCAAGACTCCCGCTTGGACTTAACGCCACCAACCATTGGACTTATGCTGCCAAGACTCCACCCTTGGACTTTTCGCTGCCAATATCACCCCTTGGACTTCCTTGCCAACCCATGTTGGACTTTCCAATTGCCAAAACTCAAGCTTAGACTTTTTCTTACCAAGACCCATGCTTGGACTTTCCATGCCAACCCATGTTGGACTTTCCCATAATATGATCAACCCCATGTCAACCATATAGTCAAACAATTGTCAAACCATCATCAAACATCTAAAATACCACTCGGGTCAACCTCGAGTCCGATCAATCATGACCCGGGTCGATTGCATCAACAATCTCCCCAAAGCATTGTCAAATATCAAAACACTACTCGAGTCCAACTCGAGTCTAGTCAATCATGACCTGAGTCGATTGCACCAACAATCTTTCCCTTTTTGATGTTTGACAAAAACCACGAATAAAATATTGAGTTAGGCCGCCTAATTCAAATCTCCTTACCAATTCTCCCAAATTAATAATCCCAAATTCTCCCATAACTTCTCCTATAAATTCTCTCCCTTTTTGACATACATCAAAAAAGTTCTCCCCAAGGAGGTCAATGTCTCATATCCCAATGATATCTTACAATCTCCCCCTTGGTCTAAAAATATCTAGGATGCCTTCACTCTTCCTAGTGATAATTTCCATATAACATAAGAGAGGCTTCTATAAACTCTCCCTATTTCCAAATTGGGCATCTCACATTCCCATTTCTCCCCCTCATGAGGAAGAACACATCTATCATCCAATGATAGATACCTCCCCCTAAAAGCTTGCTCCCTTTTGACCATTGCACCAACAATGTCCTTGGAGAGTCTCTGAGCCAATAGGAACCCTAGACTATCAAAATTAAGGTCAAAAGTTTAAACTTGAACTTTCACACACCTTAAAATTGATACACACCCTAAATAACTCTCCTAATCCATATCCAATGGATTTTCACCCTTTCAAATGCTTTCCAAATCATATCCTAGGGTTAGGAGCAGTTAAGGTAGCCTAACATAGCTGAAACCTAGGTTAAAACCCCTTGTTTACCCGAAATTAGCCTTGTTAATCGACTCTAAAAGTAATCAATCGACTGCCCTATGCATCAGTCGACTGCCATCAAGCAGTAGTCGACTGATATCTGCAAAATGCAGAAATCAAAAATAGAAAATGAGTTTCAGAAATTCATAAGTAAATGTACGTATTTTGAAAAATCTTGAAACTTTGTACGTATAATACTTATGTCAAATACAATGGGTGAAAAATATTTGAAAAATAATTTACCCATAAAATAGTGAAATTGATACAAAGTTCAAAAATGAGAAAAACTTCATTTTTTTTAGCTCACTTTGTATCAACATCATCAATGGTGACTTCTATCAAAAGATATACTACACCAAGGTTTTTCAAAATGATTTTGAAATAGTTTTAAAAACCTTATATTGAACCATGGTCTATGGGTTTAATGCACATGACTTGTTCATAAGCTTTTCTCATGATTCATTTATGGTATAAGATGATTTTGAGTTCATCTAGATGCAAAAACAATGCACCTTGAACTTAACTCATTTCCTAGCATCTCACATGTGTCTAGGGTGTTTTAAAACACACACATGTCAATTTGATGTGAGATGTAGATTTTGTTCATCTTAAACTAAGGTTTCATGTATTTTTCTAAAGCAACACTACTTGATTCCCTTATACATGAAACTTCAAGTCATGCCATTGTCCTTAAATTAATTTTAATTAATACATGAATGATCATGGCATAAATGATAACATAAATAAGCATGACTAATGATCATGATGTTATTACATATGATATAACCTAAGCATACATGACATTAAAACTAAAACTTAAGCATGATCATAACATATAAATGATAAAAATAAATATGATGTCATGACATGTTATATGACAAATCAATCATGGCAAATAAAATATAAAGGTATATAATACCTAAATTTTAACATTTGTTATCATTTGTTATTATTAAGTCCATTTTGCCATATTATCACTAATCCCCCAAGTGTGCAAAAAACCCAAAATGACACACCATGACCTCTAAACCTAGTTTGTGCCAATTTAATTGATTTTTCATAATTCTCAAAATATATTGGCACATCCTAAGATCCTTTAGGATATAAAATTCAAACCTTTTTCCAAGGTATCCATAACCTTGAAAATGACCTAAAATGCCACCTTTACCATGGTTAGGTTAACTACCCATCCATTTAAAGTTAGCACACCCTAACCCATTTAGCGTGAATCGATCACACTCCTAGGAACTCAAAACCTATTTGAGCTCCTTGGGTTTACTAGGTATTCCTTAGGGATGACCTCCCTAGAAACCCTTCTAATGACCCTTCTAGGCTGGGTATCCTTGGTCATTTGGGTCTTTCCTAGGTTAACTCTAGGGGTGACCTCCCAAGTAACCTTCTTAGTGGCTTCCCTAGGTTTCTTCGAAACCCTAGCCACTAGACACTTGCCTTGGTTAACCTTAGGGATGACCTCCCTAGTAACCATGACTTTCCTAGACCTAGTACTAGTTCCATAATCAAATGGAACATTGTGATAAGTCTCCTTAGGCTTAGGTTTGTGACCCAAACCTTTCTTGCCCTTGGATGATTCTTATTTCCTAGGCCTTTAACTTTGACTATTTGACCCTTTAACTTGATTTTGCATCTTTTTGAGAGCCTTTTTAATTTTCTCAAGCCTTGACCTCAAGACTTGATTTTCTAGCTCTAATTGCCCAAATTTTGAATTTTGATTTAGTCTTTGGGCATTTTTGCTTTTCCTAGGCATATGTATAGATTTCTTTTGATTAAAAGTTAGATGATCTTCTATTTTCCTAATACTTGCCTTAGGTAAAATTATTTTAGGGACATTAGTCCCAAATTTCTCCTTATTCCTAACATAGCAAGACTTTGCACCTAAGCAATAAAGTTTACTATTTCTAGCATGCTCTTTATGATAAATAGCAAGATTATTAACATAACTTCTAGCATATTTTTTAACATAAGTTGAAGGTGCATTATTGAAATATACCTTAGGGTTCGCTTTAAAAGCCCCCCCTACATATGATGTTCCTTCTTGTCTCCTAGGACATTGACTTCTATAGTGCCCCTTTTGATGGCACTTGAAGCACACTACATGCTCCTTGCTCTTAATTGTTGGAGCTCTGGTCTCCTTGACCTTTGGCACCGGTGGAGCCTTCTTAACTTTCTTAGGGCACTTGCTCTTATAGTGCCCACTTTTCCTACACTCAAATCAAATTATATGATTTTTATTTTTGACTAAATTACTTGAGTTACCTAGAGTGGTGGTGAGGGCCTCTTGAGCTTGTTCATCACTTCTCCCGGAAGTAGATGACTCTCCTTGCTCTTGCCCTTGCTCCGGAGTAGATGATCTAACTTCCTCCCTGTCAATCATAGAGGTGGAGGATTCTTCTACTTCTTCCACATCCTCTTCCTCCTCGGATGTCGAACACTCCTCGACCTCCGAATCCTCACTTTCTTGTGAGGAAGAGATTTCTTCTTCTTATGTCGATTTTGTTGGTGCAATCAACCCAGGTCATGATTGACCAAACTCGAGTTTGACTCGAGTAGTGTTTTGATGTTTGACATTGATGTTTGACAATGTGCTGGGGAGATTGTTGGTGCAATCGATTCAGATCATGATTAACTATTTGATGATGG
This sequence comes from Wurfbainia villosa, assembly GCA_025175895.1. Lineage (NCBI taxonomy): Eukaryota > Viridiplantae > Streptophyta > Magnoliopsida > Zingiberales > Zingiberaceae > Wurfbainia > Wurfbainia villosa. Next base: position 6,642,305 of record CM045986.1, read on the forward strand.
TTTTAACCATTGTTTGACTATATGATTGACTTGGGATTGACCATATGATGGAGAAGTCCAAGTGGGACACTTGACAATGGGAAAGTCCAAGTCTTGAGTACTTGGCATAGGAAGTCCAAGCATGGGTCTTGGCAAGGGAAAGTCCAAGCTTGAGTCTTGGCATTTGAAAAGTCCAACATTGGGTTGGCATGGAAAGTCCAAGGGTGTAGTCTTGTTCATGTAAGTCCAATGGTGTAGTCATGGTGGTGAAAGTCCAAGTCATGGGTACTTGACAATTGAGAAGTCCAAGGGGAATATTGGTGGTGTAAAGTCCAAGGGTGGAGTCTTGGTAGCATAAGTCGAATGGTTGGTGGCGTAAAGTCCAAGCAGATTCTTGACAACGTAAGCCCAATATGCCTTGGCGGTGTAGACCACATTAGCATGACAATAGTTGATGGAAGCACTTAAAGGCTAGCATATGGATAAACAAGTCATGGATGACTTGGAGGGATCCGATAGGCGCGAGGCTGACGGAGGTGGCTAGAAGGCTTAGGTCTAGACTAAGGGTGGTCTGGCAAGTATGGGGGCACCATACTTGGGGTTAAATCTCATGTTTAAGGTTATCGGTTGACCGGAGCTTTTCACTGGTCGGATGGTTAGGTGTTTGACACTTGGCAACCGAGTCAACACTCAGCAGTCGACTAGGATTATGACCAGTTCGACTGCTGTGAGTCGACTAGTGCTCGATTGCGATTTAGGGTTGAAAAAGCCTTGGAAGTTGATGACATGGATGTCAATCGACTATTGGTTTGGTTGCGAGCATAGAACACTCAATAACCAACTAGGTAGTCGGCTATGGGCGTTGGTAGTCGACTGACGATGTTGACAGTCGACTGCCAAGTGATCCGTTGGAACTTTTTCAGCGTGGATCAAGCCGTTGTCTCACAACAACAGTGTTGATAGTCGAACTGGGGGTTTTGGCAGTTGACTGCCAGACGGAAATCCAGATCACGCTGAAGGATAAAAGGAGCTCGACGGGAAGGATTTTTGAAGCTATTCTTGAGCGATTTTCTTAGGCGATTGGGAGGGGATTTGTTGCTGCAATCCAGACCTTCAAGGCCAGTCCAAGGCGATCAATAAGTAAGCATTCAAAACAAAGTGTTGTGAAGTTTTCTTTACTTGTCTTTCGTATTTGCTTGTTTTATTTCGTATTACTTAGTGTAATCATTTGTACGAGGTTTCTCCACCTTCAACTTATTGTCGAGAAGGAGTATTTGAGTAGTGGTATATGTTTGCATCGCTAGGGCTCGTTAGAGCCCAATCCGTGGAGTAGGAATCATATGGTTCCGAACCACGTTATATTCTCGTGTTCTTGTGTATCGTGTGTTTGTATATTTCATTATTGCTTTATTATTATTCCCCTATTCATATTAACGATCATTGTAGACAAGCACGCAAGAACGATCAAATTCCGTGAATCGACGACAATGTTATTCACCCCTTCTCTAGTGGGCGCATAGGTCCTTACAAGTGGTATCAAAGCGAGGACGCTCTTTAAGATTTAACAACTAAGGGAGCACTGCTAGAGTAAGAAGATGGAGTTCGAAGATAAATTGGGATGAGACATCAATACCCCAATTTCGTACACCTTCTACGGATGAGAAGGCTTCAATCAATGGAAGGCGAGGATTAAAGACTTCATGATGATGACGGACATTAAAGATTGGTCCACTTTGATGGAAGGATTTGAATTTCCAAGAGGGCCAAAGGGAGGGTTCTCAAAATGAAGAAGTGGACCGAGGAACAACTTCGAGAATTCGAGAGAAGCAATAAGGTAATAAAATTTTTAATTTAGTTGATTCCTAATGAAATTGTGTCCAAGTTATGTGAGTACAAGGATGCAAAGGAATTTTGGAGCGAAGTAGCTAAGTTCCAAGAAGGCCCATCACCGGCTCATGAAGGAGAGGAGGAGTCCGAGGAGGAGTGCTCATCCTCTCAAGCTCTAGAAGAAGCAAGCACATCTTCATCCCAAGAGCTTGAGGATTCGGAGATTGACAGGGAATCAACGTCCGGATTGGAAGAGGTGGAAGAAGTGGAAGAGGCCTCCACCTCTATGATTGAGGGGGAGGAGAGACCATCCACTCCGGAACAAGAGCAAAGTCAAGAAGAACCATCAACATCTAGAAGAGATGAAGAAGCTCAAAATTCCCCCACCACCCTAGGTAACTCCATCATTTCAATTAATATTAAAAAGCATATCATATGCTTTGAGTGTAGGAAAGTAGGACATTACAAGAGTAAATGTCCTAAAAGAGTCAAGAAAAGTCAACCGGTGCCAAGAGTTCAAGAAAAGACCAAGAAGTCGGAGTCCCCATTAAGAAAAGTAAAGAGCACATTGTGTATTTCAAGTGCCAACAATGGGGACACTACCGAAGTCAGTGCCCTAGGGGGAGCAAGAATGTCAAAGAAGGGGTCACACATGTAGGGGGAGCTTTAAAAACAAACCCTAAGGTATATTTCAATAACACACCTTCGAATTTTAATAATAAAAGGCATGCTTTTAATACTCTTGCAATTGTACATAATCATGAAAAGCATGTTAGGAATAGAAATAACAAAATCTTTTGTTTAGGTGCCAAATCTTATAATTTTGGGTCTAAGGGCAAATCTAGAAATAATAATTCTAAACTTATTCTACCTAGGGAGACCATTAGAAAAATAGAGGATCACGTAGGTATCAACCCTAAATGGACTAGACATATGCCTAGAAGGAATGGTAATGCCCAAAGATTAAACAAAAATTCAAAAATTTGACAATTAGAGCTAGAAAATCAAGCCTTGAGGTTAAGACTTGAGAAATTGGAGAAGACTCTTAAGAAAATGCAAAATCAATTTCAAGGGTCAAGTGATCAAAAATCTAGGTTTAAGAGTCAAAGTCAAAGGCCTAGGAAACAAGAACCATCCAAGGGCAAGCTTAAGCCCAAAAAGACCTATCACAATGTTCCATTCGATTATGGAACTCAATCTAGGTCTAGGAAAACCAAGGTCAATAGGGAAGTCATCCCTAAGGTTGACCAAGGTAGGTGCTTAGTGGCTAAGGGTTCAAGGAAACCTAGGGAAGCCATTAAGAAGGTTACAAGGGGAGTTACCCCTAGAATTAACCTAGATAAGACACAAATGACCAAGGCTTCTATGCTTAGGAGGGTATCTAGGGAAGTTATCCCTAAGGAATACCTAGTAAATCCAAGGAGCTCCAATAGATTTTGGGTTCCTAGGAGCGTGATCGATTCACGCTAAATGGGTCAGGATATGCCAACTTTAAATGGATAGGTAGTTAACCTAACCATGGCAAAAGTGACACTTTAGGTCATTTTCAAGGTTATGGGTACCTTGGAAATGTGGTTTGAACTTAAATCCCAAAAGAGTTTAGGATGTGCCAATATCACTTAAGAAGTTTGATAATTTGATCAAATTGGCACAATTTAGGTCTTAGGGTCATAGTGTGCCATTTTGAATTTTTGGCACACTTGGGAGATGGTCGATAATATGACAAAATGGGTTTAATTCTAACAAATGACAATTAACACTAAAATTTAAGTATTATTATACCTTTACATTTTATTTGTCATGATTGATTTTCCATATGTCATGTCATGACATCATATCTATTTTTATCATATAAAATATCATGATCATATTTAGAATTAGGTTTATGTCATATATATTTAGATTTAATCATATGTCATGACATCATGATCATTGACCATACTTATTTATGCTATCATTTATGCCATAATCATTCATGCATTTAAAGTAATTAAAATTGATTTAAGGATTATGACATGACTTGAAGTCTCATGTATAAGGGAATCAAGTAGTGTTGCCCTAGAAAATGTATGAAACCCTAAATTAGGATGAACAAAACCCAAATCTCACATTACATTGACATGTATGTGTATTGATGCACCCTAGATACATGTGAGATGCTAGGATATGAGTTAAGTTCAATGTGCATAGTTTTTGCATCTAGATGAACTAACACTCATCTATATCATGTAGGGATTATTGGAAAAGCTAATGTACAAGTCATGTGCATTGAGACCAAAGAACATGATCCAATATAAGGTTTTAAAATCACTTTGAAAAACCCTGGTGCAACCTATCTTTTGATAGAAGTCACCATTGATAGAGTTGATACAAAGTGAGCCCAAAACAATGAAGTTTTTCTCACTTTTGAACTTTGTATCAAACTCATTATTTTATGGGTAAATAATTTTTCAAATATTTTTCACCCATTGTATTGCTTATAAGTAATGTATGCATGAATTTTCATGATTTTTCAAAATATGTATAATTACTTATGCTTTTTCAAAACTCGATTTCTAAAATCAAAATTAAGCGATTTGATTATCGATCCACTTAATGGCAGTCGACTGATGAATGACAGTCGAACTGTTGACTGTAAGGAGTCGACTACCAAGTTTGATTTCGGGTAAACAAGATTTGTTTAGCCCAATTTCAACTATGGTAAGGTTCCCTAACCACTCCTAACCCTAGGACATACTTTGGAAAGTATTAGAAAGGGTGAAAATTCATTGGATATGAATTAGGAAAGTTGTTTAGGGTGTGTATCAATTTAAGGTGAATGAAAGTTCAAGTTTGAACTTTTAACCTTAATTTTGATGGTTTAGAGTGCCTATAGGCTTAGGGACTTCCCAAGGACATTGTTGGTGCAATGGTTAAGGGGGAGCAAGTCTTTAGGAGGAGGTTATCCATCTTGGGATGATGGATGTATTTTTACTCATGAGGGGGAGAAATGGGAATGTGAGATGCCCAATTTGGAAATTGGGAGAGTTTATAGGAAGCCTCTCTTAAGTGATATGGGACTTATCACTAGGAAAAGTGAAGGCATCCTAGGTGTTTTTGACTAAGGGGGAGATTGTAAGATCTCATTGGGATATGAGACATTGGTCTCATTGGGAGAACCTTTTTGATGTATGTTAAAAAGGGGAAGAATTAATGGAAGAAGTTATGGGAGAATTTGAGATTACCAATTTGGGACAATTTGTAAGGAGATTTGAGTTAGGTGGCCTAACTCAAAGGTGTTTGGTTTTTGTCAAACATCAAAAAGGGGGAGATTGTTGGTGCAATCGACCCATGTCATGATTGACCGGACTCGAGTTTGACTCGAATAGTGTTTTGATATTTGACATTGATGTTTGACAATGTGTTAGGGAGATTGTTGGTGCAATTGACCCAGGTCATGATTGACTATTTGATGATGGTTTGACCATTGTTTGATTATATGGTTGACTTGGGATTGACCTTATGATAGAGAAGTCCAAGTATGGGTCTTGGCAAGGGAAAGTCCAAGCTTGAGTCTTAGCATTTGGAAAGTCCAACATTGGGTTGGAATGGAAAGTCCAAGGGTGTAGTCTTGGCCACGTAAGTCCAAGGGTATATTCTTGGCGGTGAAAGTCCAAGTCATGGGTACTTAGCAATTGAGAAGTCTAAGGGGAATATTGGCGGCGTAAATTCCAAGGGTGGAGTCTTGGCAGCATAAGTCCAATGGTTGACGGCGTAAAGTCCAAATGGAGTCTTGGTAGCATAAGATCAATGTGCCTTGGCGGTGTAGACCACATTAGCATGACAATAGCGGATGGAAGCACTTGAAGGCTAGCGTATGGATGAATAAGTCATGGATAACTTGGAGGGATCCGATAGGCGCGAGGCTGACAGAGGTGGCTATAAGGCTTAGGTCTAGGCTAAGAGTGGTTTGGCAAGTATGGGGGCACCATACTTGGGGTTAAACCTCATGTTTGAGGTTATCGGTTGATTGGGGCTTTACACCGGTCGGATGGACAGGTATTTGACACTTGACAACCAAGTCAACACTCAGTAGTCGACTGGGACTATGACCAGTTCAACTCTTGTGAGTCGATTAATGCTCGACTGCGATTTAGGGCTGAAAAAGCCTTGGCGGCTCGTTGGGCGATCGACCGGATGTCGATCATTGCTAGTTTGTCGCGAGCACGCAGGCGCTCGATGGCCAGGCTAGGCAATCACCTGGCGTTGGTAGTCGACTGCCAAGTGATTCGTTGGAACTTTTCTAGCGTGGATCAAGCTATTGTCTTACAACAACAGTGTTGGCAGTTGAATTGGGGGTTTTGGCAGTCGACTGCCATGCAAAAATCCAGGTCGTGCAGAAGGATAAAAGGAGCTCGACGGGAAGGATTTTTTAAGCTATTCTTGAGTGATTTTCTTGGGCAATTTGGAGGGGATTTGCTATTGAAATTTAGATCTTCAAGGCTAGTCCAAGCCGATCAACAAGCAAACATTCAAAGCAAAGTGTTGTGAAGTTTTCTTTAAGTGTATTTCGTATTTACTTTATATTTGCTTGTTGTATTTCGTATTACTTAGTGTAATCATTTTTACGAGGTTTCTTCACCTCCGACTTATTTCGAGAAGGAGTATTTGAGTAGTGGTGTGTGTTTGCATCGCTAGGGCTTGTTCGAGCCCAATCCGTGGAGTAGGAACCGTACGGTTCCGAACCACATTATATTCTCGTGTTCTTGTGTATTGTGTGTTTGTACATTTCGTTACTGCTTTATTATTATTTTGCTGTGCATATTAACAATCATTGTAGACAAGCATGCAAGAACGATCAAATTCCGTGAACCGATGACAACACTATTCACCCCCCTCTAGCGGGCGCATAGGTCCTAACAGGTTTGGATTTTTCATGAAGCATTGCCAATTTTCTCCATAGATCCTTGGCATCTTGAAATTCACCTATTTTCACCTATTATGGACAATAACTCGTTAAATATTAAATCAACTACCATATTGATTATCTTGTTATTTGTTTCAGATTTTTGTAGTTGATCTTGAGCCCATCTCTTCTTATTGAGATATCCTCCCTTTGGCCCTCTTGGCAATTCAAAACCTTCCATCAAGGTGGACCATAACTCAATGTCCATCATCATCATGAAGTCCTCCATTCGTTTCCTCCATTGCTCAAACCCTTCTTGTCCATAGAAGGTGTATGGAATTGGGGTGTTGATGTCCCATCCAACTTTTTCTTCAAATTCCATCTTGTTCCTCTAGCGGTGCTCCCTTAGTTGTTAAACTTTGAAGAGCGACCTCGCTCTGATACCACTTGTTGGGACGTTGATGTTCGCTAGAGGGAGGGTGAATAGCGATTATGTACGACCACCCTTAGCCTAGACCTAAGCCTTCTAGCCACCTCTATCAGCCTCGCGCCTATCGGATCCCTCCAAGTCATCCATGACTTGTTTATCCATATGCTAGCCTTTAGGTGCTTCCATCAGCTATTGTCATGCTAACGTGGTCTATACTGTTGGTGCAGGGGCACCAGATAATCGAACCTAGGTTTTGATTATGACAAAGATTCAAAGTTAAGGTCATATTGTTATCTCATGAGCTGAATTAAGTGTGCAGGAAATGGTTAAGCTAAGCTGAAGGTCAGTGACACCCAGAGAATTTCGAGTCGGAAAATCAAGGTGGTCGGGCGACACCAGGAAAACTTCGTGGGAGTCGAAGAACTTAGGTGGAAGACCGAAAGTAAAGCGACAGGTCATAAAGTACTAGAGGTAAGCACGAGTGCGAAGAGAGATGGTAAGGTCGTGTTCTTTGTACGGGGATGACCATAGGCGGCGATCCGACTAAGACTTTCAGTGGAAGGTCTAGGTTGAGATCGGACAGTAAGGAACCGTCATATTTACCATTTTTTATGCTTACCTCTTACTGTAGGGAAGTGGCCAGGCTGACAGTTGACTACTGGTCATTGGGTCATTGACTACTGAACATCAGTCGACTAATGGAAGGCATCAATCGACTAATGGCGACGAATCAGCCTTTTGCACTAGGTCAAAATGGATAATGTTTGACGCGACCACTTTGCAATAAGATAAGGTTCCACTCATGATCAGTTCCAAAAGTTGAGGATTTCTATCAAGACTTATTCCAAGGCAAAAATCTATAAAAGGAGGGGAGGACTCCAATCCAAAGATTATCATTTTGCTCTCATAGTGCTCCCACAATGCCAAAGCTCGTAACGCCGTAATGCCGACGCAACGGCAAGTTCATAATTTCTTCGTCAACAGCAAGTATTTTTGTTATCTACTGTATTCATTATTTTAATCATAACGAGGTGAGGTAGGCTTGTTGCCTCATCATTGTGCTTTCTTTTTTGTGATCGTTGTCTCCTACCTCTAATAATGAGACTTTATAGTGGATTGCTCCTTCGTACGCGGTCAAGGATCGCAGGGCCTTGGAGTAGCAACCGCTGGGTTGTGAACCAAGTAAAAATAAAGTGTCTATTTATTTTTTGTTCCTTTACTTTCCGCTGCATTTAAGTTTAATCGAATGAAAAGACGAAAAATTTTATGCTCGCTATTCACCCCCCCTCTAGCGACGCTTCTCAATCCAGCATATACCGCTAAGGCACATTGGGCTTACGCTGCAAGACTCCCGCTTGGACTTTACGTCGCCCACCATTGGACTTATGCTGCTAAGACTCCACCCTTGGACTTTACGCCGCCAATATCACCCCTTAGACTTCCCTTGCCAACCCATGTTGGACTTTCCAATTGCCAAGACTCAAGCTTAGACTTTTCCTTGCCAAGACCCATGCTTGGACTTTCCATGCCAACCCATGTTGGACTTTCCCATCATATGGTCAACCCCATGTCAATCATATAGTCAAACAATGGTCAAACTATTATCAAATATCCAAAATACCACTCGAGTCAAACTCGAGTCCGATCAATCATGACCTAGGTCGATTGCACCAACGATCTCCTCAAACCATTCAAAACATTACTCGAGTCCAACTCGAGTCTGGTCAATCATGACCCGGGCCGATTACACCAACACAAAGCAGGAGTGGAATAATTCGACAGAAAGGGGAAGGTGATAGAATAGAAAGATAATGATGAAACCGTTGATAAGGCTGAAAGAGTTAGGGGGCATCTGGTGTAAGGGGATATGGAAGTAGTTCGATAACTCAGCATAGAATGGGTCAAGGGAAAAACGGAGACCAACGGGAAATTGGTCATGAAAGAAAGTGGTAAAGCCCTTAGGCAGAAAGGGGAAGGTGATAGAATAGAAAGATAATGATGAAACCATTGATAAGGCTGAAAGAGTTAGGGGTCATTTGGTGTAACGGGATATGGAAGTAGTTTGATAACTTGGCATAGAAAGGGTCAAGGGAAAAACGGAGACCAACGGGATGTGGATCGCGTCCATTTCCAAGGACGTGCTTCAAGCATTCTCCCCCATGCTCATCTTAAGGGAGTGAAAAAGGCTCAAGCACCTAAGTCCAAAAGGCGTCCTGGCTAGTTCAGTCAATTATGCTACGTATGTCCTTTGACTAGACTGAGGGGGATGCCTATGATACCGGTTAGAGCTGATCTAGGATTGAGAGCCTTATGTTTATGACTACATCTTGTTCATTGAGTTCGACTGATACTCTAATACATCTTATCTCGGCACAGCCGAATGAAGGAGACATCTTATCTCGACACAGCCGAATGAAGAAGACATCTTATCTTGGCACAACCAAATGGAAAAGGCATCTTGTCTCGAATACATTATATTCGGGCCCAGTGGCATGTCACTCCTATTGGATCGAGAAAATGCTAGAGGGGATGAATAGCATTTGAAAATCTTTTTTTTCGTCGATTAAAACCAAAGTACGCAGCAGAAAATACGAATAAAAGTAAGAACACAAGACACAAAGAATTATACTTGGTTCACAGCCCATCAACTGCTAATCCAAGGCCCTGCGATCCTCGATCGCTTCCGAAGGGCAAAACACTAAAAGTCTCTTCCTCGTTGGAGGTAAGAGACAATCGATTACAGAATATGTAGAGGAAGAGGTAACAAACCTATCTCTCTTCTTAGCAAGTAATAAATATGAATTAAATAAAATACTGACAAATGGATTGTGATGGATGTGCGGTTGGAGTAGCGTTGAAGCACGAAGAGTTACGCCCGGAGAGTAGGAGCACTTAGGAGTTCATTGAATGATATTGGGTTTGAGTCCTCCCCTCTTATAGATTAGCGCCTTGGAATATGTCCAGATCCAGATCCAAAACTCATGGATCTTATCTTGAGGTGGCAGCTATCTTATCATGAGGTGGCGGCATCGATCGATATCTCTTTGACCATGTGCATTGGGTTGATTCGTTAACATCAGTCGACTGATCCTCTTGGACGTCGACTGCTGAAACCTCCAGTCGATTACTACACTTGAGAATTCAACCTAACACCTACAACACAAGGTTAGCACAAGAGATGCATAATGTCATGCAGTGTGACAGTCCTTTGACTGTTCGATCTCGACGTTGACATTCTTCAAGAAGCCTTGATCGGATCGACGCCTAGGATTGTCCTCTTATCGAGGATGCACCCCTCCCATCGCTCCACACCCGGAGCTTACCTTTGGTCCTCCTAACCTGTCGCTTAGCTTTCGATCACACTTGATCACTGAGGTTTCTCCTTCCGAGATTCTCCTGGCATCACCCGATTACTGAGGTTTCTCCTTCCGAGATTCTTCTGGTGTCACCTGACCACCAAGGTTTCTCGTCCTAAGATTCTCCTGATGTCATTGATCATTGAGGTTTCTCGTCCGGAGATTCTCTTGGTATCGTTGACCTTAGAAAAGTCTAATACAATATTTGCACACTTAGCATAACACATGAGATAACAAAATAGCTCAACTTTGAATTTTTGCCATTATCAAAACCAAGGTTCGATTAACTGGTGCCCATGTACCAACAATCTCTCCCTGTTTGATGTATGACAAACCAATTCAAAGTTAAGAAAAAATAAATAGTAAGTATTAAACAAACATTTTTCAAAACCTCCCCCTTAAGGGTACCTCCCCCTTAACCCTAGGTGAGTTTTGAAAAACAAATACTTTTCAAAAAAAAAAAATAGTTAACCTCTTAACTTTGACCTCTCTCCCCCCTTTGCCATATATAAAAAATAACTTTATAAGGAGTGCATGTTTAAGGTTAACGTTTGAATAATATTATCAAGCATGAGTCCTTTACTTTTACCAAAAATAGAATTTTGAAACATTCGAACCAATTTGACTTAACATGTTCAACTCCCTTTAACATTTATGAGCTTAGATTTCTAGATCCTGCACCAACAATGTATATCTTAGGTTAGGATGTGACCGTCCAACCTTTAACATTGTTATAGAATTTTGAGAATTTTTTAAAAAGGAATTAAAGATACATTTACAAGATATTAGAGGCTTATGTCTATTAGGTTTTATGCCAAACTAGAGGTAGTTAGAGATACTAAGTTAGTCTTCTCTCCCTCTTGGCATAATTTTTTTTAAAGTAATAATAATATTTTAACAACTTCTAAAAATAATGATTATCCAATTAGAATCTCTCCTTTAACCTAACATCATTGTTAGCCACAAGGAAGACTTATCTAGAGGGTCTCCGCCTTTGTCTGACAAACTCTTATGATATCCTTGTTGGCCACAAGAAAGACTCACCTAAGTGTCCAGAGGGTTTAGGTGTCTAAAGTTGACCTAGGGATCTAGAAGTTTAGTATTGGTCAACTAACCATCATTTTAAAAAGCATAGTTATTTTAAATACTATGTAAAACTACACAACAATCATGACAACCAATAAAAATAGTTTTAAGAATCTATTTATATATATATATATAAAAATTTTGAAATCGTTTTCAAAACTATTTTCAATTCGTTGTCCTTAACATCTCACCCATTCTACATAATCAACTAAGTTATCCTGTTGTGAGATGAATTTAATTTCACTTAGTTAAGTTTAATGTCTTAGAAATTAATTAACCTTGGATTAGATTCGGATTTAACCTTTAGTTAGTTAAGTGAACATTTCAAAAGAGGGCTTTTAGATCATGGCGAGGCACAAAAGCCTTCTTTGATCGGGACAACGATATATTCCTTAGACAAAACCAATCTTAAGAAATTATACACTTAATTCACTTTGGGTCAAATTCTGATCTAACTAGTTTAGGATGTGGTGAGGTAACTTCAGCTAGTTCTACTTAGCCAAGTACACCAAGCTAGATACTTCTTATCTAACTCGGATACACGAAACTTCATTTCCTTAACGTACTATCATCTCACCGTGTCTTGATACTATGTTGTCAAGGTTAATTAACCATTTCTTATCCAACCGTTCTATGAGAGTTAATTTAAGACTAGAATGTATGACATGATAAAAATAAGCATAGTAATTAATTAAAATGATATGTATGTATGAGCATGTTATGTTCAATCAATTCAAATAAATAGTTCGTTTCTTAGATAGACTTTTATTTGTTTCATAGTTATAAGATACTCTTTGATAATTAGGTTGACAAATTTTAGAGTCTTGATTTTTGGTTAACTTAGACTTGTAATCCAAGTCTACATATTTATTAGTTGAATTTTTAAAAGTTGAAGGTTTAATTACTAAATTATTAATTTATGTATAATCAAATGGTACTTTATTATAACTAATTTTATTGGTTTGATTTTCTAATTTTGAATTATTTAAAATAGATTTAATAGGATTATTAGACTTTTTCAAAATAATATTATTAAACTTTTTCAAGATAAGATTATTAGACTTTTTAAAAGTAGAATTATTAGAATTTTTTAAGATAAGATTATTAGGCTTTTCAAAAAGAGAATTATTAGAATTATTAAAAAAATTTAAGATAAGATTATTAGACTTTTCAAAAGTAGAATTATTAGAATTTTTTAAGATAAAATTATTAAACTTTTCAAAAATAGAATTGTTAGAATTTTTTAAATTTAATTTCGAATTTTTTATGGTTGAATTTTTCAAAACAGAATTTTTTTAATTCAAAATTATCTTGATTAATCAGATCTAGGGTTTGATAATTCTGTCCTAAGGTTTGATTATTCTAATTTAGATTTTGATTATTTTGATTAAGTCCTAGGTTGGTTTTATCCTTGACTTGATCTAGATCTATGTTAATTAAACTAAAAATTTGATTAAGCTTTTGGTTAATTTAATTAAATGTTAGATTAATTTGATCATTTTCTTCAATGATATTATTATTATTTAAACTAATTAAATCTAAATTAATTAAGTTTTATTAGTTGAATTATTAACTGTATTAACTAATTGACAACAATCAACTAATTTGTTAGTTTTAATGCACAATTTATTTAAATTATCAAGTATTCTAAAACTCAAAATTTCAAAATTATTAATTTTACTAACCTTCTTTTTCTCCGAGCACCGATTTTTGTAGTCACTGAATCTTCCACACCCGAAACACTTGATGTGCTCCTTGTTCCTTCGGACTTCTAACATTGGTTTCTCCTTTGCCGCCGATTGCGTCGTTCGAGTCTTACGAGTAGGGCACTTATTTTTATAGTGTCCTCTCTCCTTACACTTGAAACAAATAATATGCAATTCAAATTTTAAATTTAACTTACCTTGTGAGTCTTGATCTGAACTTTCCCCCTAAATCCTTGATTTATCCATTTTCCTGCAATGTTAATTACAAAGAAAATGTTCCAAGACTTAGTCTTGGATTAGTAGTGCAGGAGATAATAAAATAAAATAAATAAATAAAATCGAAAAGAAAATGCTCAACCAATGGTTGCATCGAATCTGAGCGCCCCCGCTTTGATATCAATTGTTGGATCGAGAAAATGCTAGAGGAGGGGATGAATAGCATTTGAAAATCTTTTTTTTTCGTCGATTAAAACCAAAGTATGCAGCGGAAAATATGAACAAAAGTAAGAACACAAGAGAAGAAATTTTACTTAGTTAACAGCCCACCGGCTGCTAATCCAAGACCCTGCGATCCTCAATCGCTTCCGAAGGGCAAAACACTAAAAGTCTCTTTCTCGTTGGAGGTAAGAGACAACCGATTACAAAATATGTAGAGGAAGAGGTGACAAATCTACCTCTCCTCTTAGCAAGTAATAACTATGAATTAAATAAAATACCGACAATGGATTGTGGTGGATGCGCGGTCGGAGTAGCGTTGAAGCACGAAGAGTTACAGCCGGAGAGTAGGAGCACTTAGGAGTTCATTGAATGATATTTGGTTTGAGCCCTCCCCTCTTATAGATTAACGCTTTGGAATATGTCCAGATCCAGATCCAAAACTTATGAATCTTATCTTGAGGTGACAGCTTATCTTATCATGAGGTAGCGACATCGATCGATATCTCTTTGACCATGTGCATTGGGTTGATTCGTCGACATCAGTCGACTGCCTCCAGTCGATTACTACACTTGAGAATTCAACCTGACACCTGCAACACAAGGTTAGCACAAGAGATGCATAATGTCATGCAGTGTGATAGTCCTTTGACTGTTTGCGACTTCGACATTCCTCCGGAAGCCTTGGTCGGATCGACGCCTAGGATTGTCCTCTTACCGAGGATGTGTCTTTACCACCGCTCCACACCCGAAGCTTACCTTTGGTCCTCCTGACCTATCTCTTAACTTTCGATCACTTGATCACCGAGGTTTCTCCTTCCGAGATTCTTCTGGCATCACCTGACTACCGAGGTTTCTCCTTCCGAGATTCTCCTGGTGTCACTTGACCACCAAAATTTCTCATCCTGAGATTCTCTTGGTGTCGTTGACCACTGAGGTTTATCGTCCAGAGATTCTCCTGGTGTCGTTGACCTTAGCAAAGTCTAATACAATACCTGCACACTTAGCATAGTACATGAGATAATAAAATAGCTCAACTTTGAATTTTTGTCATTATCAAAGCCAATGTTCGATTAACTGGTGCCCCTGCACCAACAATTCCAAATGTGTATGTGTGTGTGTGTATATATATATATATATATGCGACGTGAAGGTCATTAAAATCAAGACATACAATAAGACATCGCTTATTAGAGGCCTCACTTGACAAGGAAACATATGTCCATGTCTATCTCAGAGAAACTTATCTACCACATTAATGGAGACATGTCTCCCATCAATCGCACAAGAAACATTAATTACGCTACATACGTCGACAACATTTATGAAGATAATGCTCACTATTATATCTAAAAATGATAGACCATCCTTTCAAAGTGTCATGCCGTTCATATCCTCCGTACCTCTCCGTAGAGTCATCTCTGCTTATATAGGAGTAATTTGAGGAGGAGAGGAGATGTTCGAAAAAACATCTAAACTCTTGTTTTTTTTGCTTTCCTTGCTTCTCCTCTGCATATTAATTCCTGCCTTGAGCATTAGAGGGATTTGACCGAGTTCTCTCTCGGCGCCCTTAACCGCTTTTCTTCTTGGCAGGGTACATCTCGGTAAGCCGTGACACTCCATTTGGCAAGCGTCGAGACGACGTCAAGTAATCTGAGATAGCGCATTCTCTGCTTCGGTAACTCCCGCTGCGCCAGCAAGTCAACTGAATCCCCGATCTTCGCCACTTTCGCTGCTGGACATCTCAACATCTCAGTCTCAGTCGGAACAAATTAAACAAATACATAAATAACCTCACGCACAAAAAGTAAAATTAAAATGATATTAATTAAAAGATGAGGAATATTTAGGATATTGGATTCCTTTTATTAACTCGATCGAATCCTCGGTAAATATGGAAATCGATTTTTTGAATAAAAAAGGATAATCTAAATGAAATGATAACTATTCTCTATTTATTACTAAAATAGGAACTACTAATTATCAAATAATAAAACTTAAATCTTTGATTTAATATAGATATATCGAATATTTTTTATTTTAATTTTATTTATTGCAGATGCAACAATTTTGAATTTTTTTGCTATTTAAGATTTTTAATTATTGCTGTCTAAATCTATAAGATTTAATCTTGAACCTTTTTTAATTCTTTCCACAAAACACATCTAAAATTTATCTTCAATTTATTTTTAAAATTATTTTTTTTCATGTGATATTTATTTCCTTATTTAAATTATTTATTATTATAATATTATAGTAGTTATGTCTAATTGCTATAATATTATAGTAACTATACTATATATAATTAGGATTATAAGATAACTGTTAAAATAATTTTAATTAAATTAATAAAAAATATTTAATACAATAATACTTTATATATAATAATTTTTCGATGTATTGCAGCAGTTAAACCCTAAAATAATCTTAATGTTTACAAACAAAAAAAAAGGAATAATAAGAGAGGTTTAATTTGTTGAAATTAAATTAAGTTATATATATATATATATCTTAATATTATTCTATATGAATAATTATCTGCGCGCATAGTCAATATGCGACTGTGCGTGCAGTTATGATGAACAGTGATTTCATTGTTCACTCACATGATGAACAATGATTTTACTATTCATCAACGTTGCACAACTCTATGCACACATTGACCCGATGCGCAACAGATAATTATTCTATATATATACACACGCTCATCAGCGCAGCAAAAGGTTAGCGAGCGAGTAGCCGACACCGCGTCGGGTTTCATGCGCCAGCCGTTGATTTGGAACTAAAAAAAGGCAAGTTGGCAAGGGACGTGCTTCTACATTTTCTCTATAAATACTTGCGAGCACCTCCACCTTCATGCACCATCTCATCTCAGGAGATTTTGAGAAGAAACAGTGAAAATTTTTAAGTGTTTGAGTAATGTCGAGCACGGCTGGTCAAGTCATCAAATGCAGAGGTTTGTTTCCCACTGGCCTCTTCTTCACCCTACTTTCTTTTCCCCCGAGCAAAAAATGACGATGTATACTTGATAGATGAATTCTTGGCTTGTTATATAAAATCAAGGAATCATTAATTTTCTTTTACTTGGATAGCTGCTGTGTCATGGGAGGCAGGGAAGCCATTGGTGATCGAAGAGGTAGAGGTGGCACCTCCTCAGGCAATGGAAGTGAGAATCAAGATCCTCTTCACTTCACTCTGCCACAGTGATGTTTACTTCTGGGAAGCTAAAGTACGTTTTTTCATGTTATTTTCATGTTCTTGGAGACTCGCGTTGAATACTTTTGGTTTTGATTTAACTTCTTTAGGGACAAAAACCTATGTTTCCTCGGATCTTTGGCCACGAAGCCGCAGGGTACTAAATTTCGTCCCATCCTCTTTAGCTACTTTGCTCTTTAGATTTCAGAAATGCATTTTCACAGTCAAAAACAGACAAGGAAAGAAAGAACAATAATTTCAGCGATGCAAAATTATCAGGATTGTAGAGAGTGTTGGAGAAGGTGTCACTGATCTGGCGCCAGGAGATCATGTCCTCCCCGTTTTCACAGGAGAATGCAAGGAGTGTGCCCATTGCTTGTCTGCAGAAAGCAACGTGTGCAGTCTCCTGAGGGTAAATACCGACATGGGAGTGATGCTCGCCGATGGTCAGTCACGGTTCTCGATCAATGGCCAACCGATCTACCATTTCGCGGGAACATCAACGTTCAGCGAATACACCGTCATTCATTCGGGATCTGTTGCCAAGATCAATCCTTTGGCTCCTCTGGACAAAGTTTGTATCCTTAGCTGTGGCTTTCCCACAGGCGAGACCAATTTCATACCGACCCTAAAACCCTAAACCACAGTTCGATTGCTTCGAATGAATTTTCGTCTATTTTCACAGGGTTTGGCGCGGCTGTTAATGTCGCTAAACCGCCCAAGGGATCGACTGTGGCGGTTTTCGGGCTGGGTACTGTTGGCCTTTCAGTGAGTTTCTTCTATCTATTCGGCGATAAGGCTTAGATTGCTTCTGCTAAAAGTTGATACATGTCTCTGTATCTTAATGATATCAGGCTGCTGAAGGTGCTAGATATGCAGGGGCTGCAAGGATCATTGGGGTTGATATCAATCCTAACAGATTTGAACAAGGTAAAACAACCAAGTCTAAATTATTGAACTTGTTCATTCAGGGTCATCATGCAATTTGATGGAAACCTTTTCTTAATCAGCCAAGAAGTTTGGAGTCAATGAGTTTGTGAACCCCAAAGATTATGACAGGCCTGTTCAAGAGGTTTGTAAAACAAACAGAATTGATGCATGAGAACCTATCTGCTACTAGTCATACGAAACCTCAATAACTCATCTAGGCTTCCACTCCTCTAGGTAATTGCTGAAATAACCAATGGTGGAGTGGACCGGAGCATAGAATGCACTGGAAACACAGATGCGATGATATCTGCATTCGAATGCGTTCATGATGTAAGTATCTCTTCTTCCAGCCTTTGTTCCCTC
Organism: Wurfbainia villosa; assembly: GCA_025175895.1. Lineage (NCBI taxonomy): Eukaryota > Viridiplantae > Streptophyta > Magnoliopsida > Zingiberales > Zingiberaceae > Wurfbainia > Wurfbainia villosa. The sequence continues at coordinate 6,660,497 of CM045986.1, forward strand.
TGATTGATCTACATGAAAGTAGCTTAACAATGTCGGCGTTAACATTTCAGGGATGGGGTGTTGCTGTGCTGGTTGGGGTCCCCCACGAGGATGCTGTCTTCAAGACTCACCCTGCTAATTTCTTGTCGGAAAGAACCCTCAAGGGAACTTTCTATGGCAACTTTAAACCAAGAACTGATCTCCCTGGTTTAGTGGAGAAATACTTGAACAAGGTAAGCACATTTCAGCTCATGTTTCTTCTTAATAGTCCACTTCTAATACGAACAATTTGCAAACATAATTTTCAATCCTTCAGGAGATTGAGTTGGAGAAATTCATCACTCATGAAGTTATCTTTTCTGATATCAACAAGGCATTTGACTACATGCTGCAAGGGGCCAGCCTGAGGTGCATCATCCACATGACTGATTAAGGGAGGCCTTTTCTTTTATCAAGAAATAACAATATCTATAGAGCAGTTGAATGTTCTTTGAATAAGTATCAATGGATATGGAATACCAACTGAGTTCTATAAGATTTTTTGACATAAAAAATTATGAGTATCTTATTTAGAATCTCATAATAGTTAAAATTTTAAATTTTAAAGATAAGTATTGACAGTGTGGATTAAGTTGGTTATGTGTTGTGGTTTTGATATGTGCGCGCATTTAATGTACAAATTAATATTTGGATAGTGCATGTCACAATGGTAGAGATCACCAAGGAGGTTTGGATTGAGTGAATTGTAGAGCTTCGTATACTCAATGGGATTGAATTGAGAGATTGTGAAGCTCACCAAGGAGCTTATTGTTCTAAAGTTTAACTTGAATTGAGTTGGTGCACTAGAGCTTGGGGATGAGCTCAGTGGTCCCGAGAGATGAAAGCTTAAATCAAGTGTTGGTTGTGGAACTCATGGACATTATTGGCTCAGAGCTAGCTTAGATTGAGTTGATGCATTAGAACCCCGAGAAAATCTTGGTCGACTATAGAGGCTCAGTTTGAGATGTTGCTCTAGATCAAGTTGTCGCATCTTACCCGGTGAAAACCATAAAAGAGTTGTGTGTTATAATTTGTTATTTATTTTGTTTTTTGACGTCTACCGCATTGTAATTGAGCAGATAATAAGTGAGCTACTCACGGCTCAATGGTTGTGAAACCTTCCTAGGATAGTCTTCTAAGCTATAGTTAATCAATCCAAACCTTTTCATAAGCTAATGGTGGTAGAGCCGGTCCTTCTTGTTTAAAGGCTCGGGGCGAAATTTGAAAATTGAGTTCTATTTTTATTGTGCAACTTAAATATTGGATTGGACCCTAAACTTGAACATTTGATCCTAAATATTTTTAGGCTATGGGCAGGTCTGATAGACCTGGCCTGGGGCAATTCTGAATGGTGATTGTAAGTCAAGTGAAGGTGAGACCACTTAGCTTCTAATTAATAGTGCAATTGACTATAACATGTTAGTTAATTGACCAATTAATTGAATTTGAGTGTTGTGTCATTAAAATATTTTTGTTCAAGTGGTAGTTAACTTAGAAGAAATTTCAATTGAGTGAAGGTTCCTTGTGTATCTAGCATGGTAAAGGAATTAATTTTAGCTATGACTAAGATCATTGCTTATTGACATGTTTAACACAAGTAAATCCCTGAGAGATACATGTGGCAAACCATCAAAAGGGTGGTAGGAAGAGTAGTTAACAGAGCTAGAAGATGTGTGGAATAGCTGCAAGGAACTTAATGACTAGTAGGCCTTGTCAATTCCTCCATAACTCGACCAGAAATGGAGAGACATGTAATATAACCCAAGTCTATATTGCTCGAGTATATCGCCCATTCAGGATGATCTCTCTTGAGCAATGAGGCACAAAGCAAACATGTAGCAGAGTCACACAGGACTTTAGATATGTCCTCGCTTTAGGAACATTCTCGACAAAAAACATCCTCAGTATAGGTTGCACAAGCCTTTATAGGTGCACTCACTTTGGGAACATCTCATAGTGAGAACATCTCCAAAATAGTATATACAAGATTTAAGAGACATACTTATTTTATGAATATCTCCTAAATAATATACATAGGACTTCAAAGATGCTCTCATTTTAGGAACATCCTCAATTAGGAATATCTCCGAAAAAGGTTACACTTCAAAAACATCCTAGAATTGAGTGGTCGTGCCACAGGAACAAACTTGATTGTGAATATCCGTACCAAACTAGATTCCTTCAACTCATGACAACCTCTAACAACTGCAATCCTAATGCAATACTGCTAGTAATCGCTTCTTGCAAAGCAACTTTTACCCAGGTGATATGATCTGAGCAATCAAATGGTGGCAACAAGCGTACAATGTAGGAACCTTGAGGATTGGCTAGGAGGGGGGGGGGGTGAATAACAATTCTTCGCTTACTACAAGTAATCATTAGCGGAAGCAATAGAAAATTACAATTGAAATAGAAAACAAAGAATGCAATGCTAACAAAACTCTTTAACGTGATTCGAAGATGATGCTCCTACTCCACGGTCATTCGTAAGGTGGATCACCCCTAGCAATCTTCCACTAAAAGCCTCCTTTTGATGCAACACACCAAGGTGGAGAAGTCTTTTACAATCACTCCTCTTCTTCTTACAAGGTAATGGATTTGAGCTTAGGAAGAAGAGGTGAGAACACTTGGAAGCTTAAGAAAAAGACTTGAGGAGATTAGTAAGATCATTTAGAATGAAAGCATTAACCTCCTCCAAGCTTCCCTAGCTTCTATTTATAGAGAAAAGCTATTTTTTCCCATTGAGCTCGACAACAGTCGACTGATGCATACCATTAGTCGAATGATGTGGTAGTTCACCTAATCCAATGGCTTCTGACGAAGCCTGATTTCAATCGTCATGGCTCAACGTCTACTTGACTAGTTGACTGCCATAATCGACAATCGAACTAGTGTCTCCTTAGCCGACTGATCAGTCGACTACCATCCTTTTTGTGCTAGCAGCAGTCGACTGCCCATAATGGCAATCGACTGCTAGATCTTGACTCATATTCTAAGCCTGAGTTCAAGTCTATCAGATACAAGCACCTTTGCCGAACCATGTTGACCAGTCGACTGGTGTTACACACCAGTTCAACTGCCAATTACGTTCAACAGTTTGATCCATAGTCAACTATCACCAATCGATTGGGCATAACTCCAGTCGACTGTCAATGTCTTCCGAATCCTTGAGTGCTAAACACTTGAGACCAGTTCGACTGACACAATATGCCAGTCGACTAACACACCTCAAGTATGATTAATTCATACTTGAAACCATACCCTAAGCCTAGACTTAGCCTTCTAGCTTCTCCATCAGCCTTATGCCTCCAGGATTCTTCTGAGTCCACGACTCCATCCTTGCGCTTGCCTTTAAAAGTTTTCTTCGGTTTCGTCATACTTTGGTTTTTTCTTTGCCAAAGTCTGCTAGGACTTTACGCCGCCAAGACTACATGCTTGGACTTATGCTGTCAAGACCTTGCCTTTGGACTTCCTTTGCCAAGGTCTGCATGGACTTTACGCCGCTAAGACTACATGCTTGGGCTTACACTGCCAAGACCTTCTCTTGGACTTTCCTTGCTAAGATTCACACTTGGACTTCTCTTTATCAAGACTTCATATTTGGTTTTCCTGTTACTTAACACATTCATGGTTAGATCACAAATATTGCTCAACTATAAATGATTATCCAAACATCAAAATACATAAGTGCTTGGGGCATTGTTGCACCAACAATCTCCCCCTTTTTTATGTTTGACAATCATTTAAGTTAGGTATTAAAATATGCAATAAGTACATCATAAATCTAATATCCAAAAAGTAAGTCTAACTTAAATCCCCTTTCTTCCCCTTTGACATACATCAAAAAGAGAAAGGTACATACAAAATGAGTTCATGAATAATTAAAATTTGGTGATGCCTTGAACTAAGGTATAACATGTTATGTTTGAGACGTGTCCTAAGGCAATCACCTTATGACTATTTATTTGATAAATAAAGATTCACTATTTGAGTGCATATCTCATATATGTTTGATTGGATCTTAAACTCATTTACTGAATATCCGCAATACAATTCATAGCATAAGAAAATTTGTTATTGGATCATAACTAGCGAGTATCTCTACATGTATAATTATGAAGTATTGAAATATTTCTTAGTCGATGAATTGATGAGTTCGGACATCATCAATTCTGTGAGACTAGTACGGGTTATACTCCTTGATTTATCCAAATAGCTGCTTCTCATTGGCTGGAGACATTGTGATGTCGAGAGTTAAACGTGGATGCTGGTTATGGATAACTAGTTCATTGGAGTGACCTGCTGTAAGACTTTACATAGTTCTCAACATATAAGATATGTCAGTGAAGTGATTACTGCAGCTCGAGTGCGAGTTTCCTTCGACTTGGAGTATTCAAGTCATCTTAGTCATGGAGATTTATACTTTGATATCTTAGTCGATACATCTCTACGGAGGTGTGGGTAAGGGATTGGGTATAAGTTGAAGTGCCCGAAGGTGATTGAATGGCCAATAAAGGATTCATCGCTCCTTGCGAGGAGATGTATACCCTATGGCCACTCGTTGGATTGATACTCAAAGTCTTTGGCCAAAGCATTTCATGTGAAGAGTATGATACTCTTGGATACATGTCGAAGTAATTAGTATCCACTGGATGAGGAAGTATTACTTGGGCTAGGTGTGATGTAGTCAGCCTAGTGAGGACTGATACAATAGACCATGTCCTGAACCAAGTGGGTATAAGACGAGTGAAAGGAACGAGGTACGATTCATTGTAGCTGCTGAAGGATTTGAAAATAGTTCCAAGATCAACCGTTGATTTTTTAGTTAATTGGGGATCATGATGTACTACTAGGTGCCACTCATGATCGTTTCATAATTAATGGTTAATTATGAATGACCAATATAAATTGAGAACCTATAAGATGACACGCATAACGAATCCTTCGAAGAGACTTAAAGACGAGTTTGAGAATTGGATTTTCAAGATCGAGAGAGATCGAGTTTGGTTGTACTAAACACATGACAAATATGGAAATATTTGTCTAGTCGGAAATGCGAAAGGAGCATGTCTTATGAAGACGAGTTGGGCATTAAGAGGTTTAATTATAAACCAAACCCATTTGGTTTTAATTAAATGAGTCTTCTTTTGGTTAATGGCCCAATTAGGGTTTAATGGATGAGATTAAGCCTTAATGGTTATGGACTTATGGATTTGATCCACTAACCCATAACCCATTAGGTTTAGAGCCTATATAAAGAGTTATAAAGGCTAAAACCTAATTAATGGTTGTGCTTAATCCCCCCCTCTTCATCCTTGCCGCCTACTCCTTCTTCTCCTTCCTCTTCTTGCCACCAACAAGAGTTGTTGGGGTTTTCCTTGTCGTCGATCCTAGCTGATGCACGCCAATGCGACCTCGAATCTCGCGATGGATATCGTCGAGGACTCGAAGCGCGCTTGCACTCAACGCCCGCAAGTGCACGGATGTCATCAAGTAATAAAAGATTATCGATCCCACAGGGACTGAGATTTTAGTACCGATTTGTTCAGTGGGTGTTATTGTTCGAAAGTCAAATCTAAAGGTTGCGATTGTGAGGGTTGTCGGTGGACTAAACTCTAGTACGGTGTCACACTGAGGAAGAAAGGAGCTCGTGATGCGCACGGTCGTGACATTAAATCTTGCGATGGAGACCGTCGAAGACTCAAAGTATGCCTCGCGCTTAACGCCCGCAAGTGCACGGATGTCATCAAGTAATAAATAGATTATCGATCCCACAGGGACTGAGATTCGAGTACCAATACACTAAGTGGTTGTGACTGTTCGGACGAAATCTCAGTGATAGTCAGTTGGTGAGGACTATTGGAGGACCCTACTCAGTGCGGTGTCACACGGAGGAGGAAAAGAGTGTGTCGGGGTCTTAAAAGGCGATTCTAGAACTTCAGTTTCGCTTGTGTACCATATATCAATGTTGTCAATTAGCATCGTCTAAATGTCTACCTACGATTTTGGGGAAGGGACATCATACACTCTTCTGCAGTGCCGCCGCATTCACCGGGAGCTATCCTCGCCCGAAAATATGGAATAGAGGGTACGAGGATGCCAAATCAATCCATGCGGTGGACCATTTCCGATTCCACCACTCCCTTCTCCCCGCAGTTACGGGAGGTCAGGTTTACCCCTAGGTTTCTTGATCAAACCTCCTAAATATAGATTTTGAGGGCTGTCACAACCTCGTATCGCCTAAGCACAGTGGAAAGAAAGCCAAATTCACAAAGATATAATAGAGAATAACATCCAATTGTCAAATTAAACTTTTGGCCAGAATTTAACATGAACCAACATTGTCTATGAACACAAGCTACTCCCTAATCCTAGAATCAAAAGTACTACTCCATAAATACAAAGGAAGAATCACTAAACATATTTAAGTTCGAATACAAATAGAGATAAGCACAGAAATAGAGATTACAATGCGTTGTGATCTTCTCTCCGGTGTTGTATTTGCAAGTTGTGGACCTTCGACGACGTTCCTCCTCCCCGCGGCGAGTTACCGAAGCTTTTTAGGGCTTTGGCGTGCTGTCCTAGCCATTGTACCTCCTCCCTAGGGTTTGGGCAGAGCCATCCTTATATAGACGTCGCCTCGGACCGCTGCGAAATCGGGAAAAAACCCTAGTCGCGCAACTCCATCGGGCCACCACACGACTAGGCTGTGTGCGGCCCTGGTGTGTCAATCTTCGCCCATCGGATACGGCCGTGTGAATCCACATGCCCTGGTCGTGTCCCACTCTGCGTCTAGCGTGAAATGTCCTTCTTTCGCTCCGAAAATGCGTCTTTTCCGCCCGAAAAGCCAACTTGTACAGAAAAGTACAACGAGCAGACCTCGGAACTAGAAAATAGGAAATGCATGCGAAAATAGAGTAACATATGCATGAAACTATCACAAAATGTAATAAGATGTGAGTGAAAACTATGGCTAAAACCCTATATGTTTTGCTCACATCACTTCCCCCAGACTTAAATCTTTGCTTGTCCTTAAGCAAACCTCAGTTCCATGAAATTTTAAAAAGATATTGTTCCACATTTAGCATGCTAACTAAATTTATCAAGTGGTATTTGCAAGCAAAGAAAAACAAATATGTTCTAAAAGTCCACTAAGTTAGCTTCTTGTGCTCGTGCTAGGCGAATCATTCTTAGGGGATGCCCGTTCCATGGTAAGTTAAGTCGTCACCCCATAGCTTTCCTAAGGTTTCTGACTCTTAGGTACTTACCTGCCCAGAGTGAGGGTCGTTCTCTAGGTCTAGCATAAAATCTCAAAGACATGCTCAGTATTGAGAGAAATTGGGAGGTGTTTCCCTAGTAACCTAACTCGGTCTCAAAGGAGCACCTAGCCATTTCCACCCACGATAACTGTTTTTTTATCCCTCTCGAGCTCTCTCTCTCTCTCTCTTTTTTCTTTTTATCTCTCTTTTTTTTTCTCGCTGGGATTTTGATTTTTTCAAATGGGCTTACACAATCCGAGCATCTCCAGTAACTAAAATGATAAACCTAGAGTCACCTATGGATTCTAATGTATTAGTCTATTGAGGTGAATCATAATTAGGTATGTACTAGATTCTCCCTTTCAGAATGTTCTACATGTGTAAGTGCAAATCCAAAGTCAACCAGTGTAAGTCTAGAACATTCTATAAAGTGAATAAAATAAAATACCACAGTATAAATGAAGTTAAGCTACATATGGGAACAATTTATGTAAGCAACTTTTAAAAGTACTACTAAGGTAGCTTTATAGACACCAAAAATTAAGTATTGAAAGGAACTAAACAACTCATGCATGCATGAACAAATGAAAATGCTAGAAAATAAACTACTACTAGGAAAACAAAACAAAATAGATTTTGGGGTCCTCCCAGACTTAAACAAAAATATACCTCTAATAAGGTGGATGAGGTGGAAAGTCTGGGAGCCTGGGCATCTCTGGATCCTGGGAGAACCTACTGCTAAGCCGCTGATGCCACATATACATGTGGTCGATCTGAGAGCTGGTGGATGCAGCGGTTGCTCGGTGCTCCTCCTCCCTAGCCCACTGTGCCTGTTGGGCGTGCATATGCTGCTGCATCTCCCTGCGATAGGCCACCTCATCCTGACGACGAGCGGCCTCCTCCTGGAAGTATATGCGGGCCTCATCGTAGAACTCCTCCTCCCACTGGAAATGCTCCCAGAATCCCTGGAACTCCGCCTGCTGGTAAGCGCTCTGCTCCTCCCATTGCTGCCTCTGCGTCTGTTGCTCAGTGTAGATGTCGTCGAGGCGCGATCGGAACTCCGAGAAATCATATGCTGACGTACCTGCATCCTGCTCAAAATTAGAAAAAGATGGTGGTGCAGGTGTAGGCTCCTGTCGGCGTGGACTAGGTGGGCTCCTATGCATGTGTGGACTGGAGGGAGAGTGATACAAAGGTGGAGAGATGGGCGCTGATGCGGATGGTCCCTCATGTGGAGGGGACTCCACTATCAAATCCAAGCGTCAGTTGGCGCGTATAGTGATGGTGGTACGATTCGGGTCAGGGAGCCTAAGGGCCATCAGATTCTTCCTTACAAAGCATAAGGAGTCTCCTTCTCTTACAATCATCTTCATGGCCATGCATACTCCTAGGTCGATCCTAGGACTCCCCTCTATACTCTCCAATGTTGTATAATCGTACCCCATCCTATAGAAAATGTGGGTAAGTAGGCCTCCCACATGGATCTCTCCGCGTGCTGCTTTGCCCATTTTCACCAAGTGTGTGATGAAGTGGGACCTTACATCGATGCTATTCCTTTCTTATAGCATATCCCATAGGCAAAGTAGCTCGCTGGCTCTAACTACACCGTCACTCTCCCCACGACCAAATATAATGCTGTCCATGACACGGTGAAGGTATTGAAAGATGGGGTTTTGGTCCTAGAAGGGTCATAAACGTGCTCCCCTGTCAACTCAGTCCAAATCAAACGAGAGTTGTACCCATTAGGGATTCTTCTCTCTCCCCCACTTGGCAAACCAAAGCATGAGTTCCATTGGTGAAGGGTCCACTCATGCTCAATATTAAAAAGTATAAAAGTTATCCTACCCTCCTCACTCTCTCTACCCGTTAACACTTCCTCCTCTAATGAACTCAAAAATTCCAAAACTATCCTAAGGTAAGTTAGGTGCTTTATTCTCATGATCTCTTCTCATCCCATTTTTGCAAATAGGGTTTGCATATCACCTAACAACCCTAAGGATTCCAACAAATCCTCATCTAAGTACCTAGTAGCGGTAAGTCTATGAGTAGAAAGCATATTGTACCTATCCCTATGTTCATTATTGCGAAAAAGTAGAGGGGGTAGGGCGTTACCCTCTTCCGGAGCTTGAGGAGCGTCGGCTCTTCTTGTTCGTCGCTCCGAGGCGTCGGATCGGGATGCTACAGTCTTGGTCCTCCTCATCCTTGCTTTTTTTGGCTTCTAAAGAGGTTGAAAATACTTCTAAAGGAAGGGGAAAATGAAATCACACGGCTAGGGCAAGAACTTTTGAAGCACACGGTGCAAATGAGGTGAAACCACACGACTCACCCCTTTTAACCTCGTGCGCCACGACCGTGTGAAAATACATGACCAGGCCGTGTGCGCCTCTGGTCAGTCGGGCACGACCGTGGGAAAACACACGATCAGGCCGTGTGTCCCCATTTTTCGCCCATTTATGCACCATGACTCAAATTTGTTCATACACTTCGCCGTGTAGACTAATATGTGTTCAATTTTCACCTAGCAAAGTTCTTTTCTACTCCTAACTCTAAATGTGATGGAGATCAAAACTAAAAGTCAAACACATGCATGCAATGAAAGGGAAATCTATAACTAAACTTGGGTTGCCTCCCAAGAAGCACTTTGTTTAAGGTCGTTTAGCTCGACCTCACTCTTCTATCAACTCGGCTCCGGTGGTTCAGTAAACCTCCATTCATCCTTCTCTGGATCTGCGGTTGGAGGTTCCGGCTTCAATCTGCTAATCATGAAGCTGTCAAAGTAGGGAGCTCTGTGCTCCGAAAGGCTAAACAGGATGATCTCCCCGTCTACCTCCAAGGAGATCTGGTGTGTCTTCACATCGATGCACGCCCCTGCGGTTGCTAGAAAAGGCCTTCCCAGAATGATGGGATTCTGGGGATTCAGTCTTGTGTCCAGTATGATGCAGTCCATGGGTATCACGAAGTCTTCTATCATCATAGGAACATGTGGTAGTAGGCCAACAGGCTCCTTCACTAAATCATCTCCCATGCGAATACCTAGATTCGCTGGTTGGAGCCCGCTCAATCCCATCTTCAGATAATATGCGTAGGGCATCACACTGACTGATGAACCCAAATCGCATAGGGCTTCGTCGAAGCTCTCCCCATAAATCGAGTAGGGGATAACGAATTCGCCAGGGTCCTCAAGCTGTACTGGAATCTTCTCTTCGAACTCAGCTTGGTCAGGTAGGGTGGAAATCATGGCTGCACACCCCTTGGCAAATTGGTTACTCGGTCCCACACCTTCCTCTTTTCCTTGGCCTGCAGGAGAGTTCTTCAAAGGTTATGACACGGATTGGGCTATTTGGGCCACCTGTGTCTCCAACATCCGGGTATGACTTGCAAGTCCATCAACGGTGGCCTTCAAGTCTCTCAGTGCTTCTTCAGACTTTTGATGTTGGCGACGGAATTCTTCATTGGCCTTAGTTTGGGTAGCGATGAAGTCCTCCATCATCAATTCCAGTCGGGACTTCTGTGGTTGCTGCCCATTGCCCTGCTATTGCCCATATCCTCCGGATGGTTGGGGGTTTCTCGAGTTATTTTTGTAGGAGAAGTTTGGGTGAATCCTCCATCCGGGATTGTAGGTATTAGTATACGGGTTTTGGGGCCTTTGATCATAGTCCCCAATCGTGTCACAATGCTTGATCTGCTCATCTGAGGTCCCCTGCCCTACAAAGTTATCCTCATGATACGCTGTCGCCCCCTCTCCAATGTCAATGGCCGTGCATGCAGATGAAGGATTCATAGAGTCAAACCGTCTGCTGAGCATGTCCATCCTTGCTGAAAGGTGGTCCATGGAGTTGACAGTGTATCGTTCTGTTGTAGGCGTGGGTTGACCACGTTCGGAGGCCCATTGATGGTGGTTTTGTGCCACCTCCTCGATAAGCTCCTCTGACTCCTCGATGGTCTTATTCATTAAGGCTCCTCCTGTGGCAGAATCTAAGGGCATCTTTGTGGCGTAAGTGATCCCATTATAGAAAATGTGGATCACTAGCCACCTCTCCAATCCGTGGTGTGGACATTGATAAAGTAGCCCCTTGTAGCGATCCCATGCTTCGAACAGGGACTCCCCTCCTTCTGGCGAAAGCTCGTGATAAGATGGCGCATGTGAGCAATTTTACTTGGTGGAAAGTATTTATTCAGAAACTGTTGCTCACACTGCTCCTATGTGGTGATGCTACCAGAGGGTAAGGAGTGATGCCAAGCCTTAGCCTTATCCCGCAGTAAAAATGGAAACAGGCTAAGGCAGATCGCGTCAGAAGGGACTCCGTTCAGTTTCATGGTTGAGAAGATTTCAAGGAAAGCCTTAAGATGTCGGTTCGAGTCTTCAGTTGCAGCTCCCCCGAATTGGCTCTGCTGAACCATATGTATGAGTGCTTCAGTTCAAAGTTATTCGCCGATATGGATGGTCTAGTTATGATCGACCTGAATCCTCTAGCACTAGGAGTTGCGTAGTCCCGCAGAGGTCGACTTCCCATGTTCACCTCGGAAGCAGCTTGATCTTCCATCTCACGCTGTTCTGCTTTCCGACGACAAAAGGTTCGCTATATCTCAAAATCAATTGGAATTAGACCTTCTGACCCTAGACTTCTAAGCATACGACGAACCAAACCACAAAAAGTAAGAGTGCTAACCTAGCACTAAAAGCAGAAAAAAAAATAAATCTAGCAAATAAAAATCTAAGATGCAACAAGTAAAAGGAAACTACTATTGCAAATAAAAACTAAATCTAAATATGGAAACTAGAACTAAGCAGATAAGATTAATCTAAAAAGAAAAATAAAGCAAGAAAATTAATCTAATCCTAAGTCCGATCCAATCTACCACCGTTCGATTGATATCGAATCGCAATCCCTGACAACGGTGCCAAAAACTTGATGCGCACGGTCTCTACCTTAAATCTCGCGACGAAGACCGTCGAAGACTCAAAGTACGCACTCGCGCTTAATGCCCACAAGTGCACGGATGTCGTCAAGTAATAAATAGATTATCGATCCTACAGGGATTGGGATTCGAGTACCAATACACTAAGTGGTTGCGATTGTTCGGACGAAATCTCAGTGAGAGTCGGTTGGTGAGGACTATCGGAGAACCCTACTCAGTGCGGTGTCACACGGAGGAGGAAAAGAGTGTGCCAGGGTCTTAAAAGGCGATTCTAGGACTTTGGTTTCGCTTGTGTACCATATATCAATGTTGTCAATTAGTGTCGTCTAAATGTCTACCTACGGTTTTGGGGAAGGGACATCATACACTCTCCCGTAGAGCCGCCGCATTCACCAGGAGCTATCCTCGCCCGAAAGGACGGAATAGAGGGTACGAGGATGCCAAATCAATCCTTGCGGTGGACCGTTTCCGATTCCACCACTCCCTTCTCCCCGCAGTTACGGAAGGTCAGGTTTACCCCTAGGTTCCTTGATCAAACCTCCTAAATATAGATTTCGAGGGCTGTCACCACCTTGTATCGCCTAAGCACAGTGGAAAGAAAGCCAAATTCATGAAGATATAATAGAGAACAACATCCAATTGTCAAATTAAACTTTTGGCCAGAATTTAACATGAACCAACATTGTCTATGAACACAAGCTACTCCCTAATCCTAGAATCAAAAGTACTACTCCATAAATACGAAGGAAGAATCACAAAGCATGTTTAAGTTCGAATACAAATAGAGATAAGCATAGAAATAGAGATTACAATGCGTTGTGATCTTCTCTCCGGAGTTGTTTTTGCAAGTTGTGGACCTACGGCGGCGTTCCTCCTCCCCGCGGCGAGTTACCGAAGCTTTTTAGGGCTTCGACATGACATCCTAGCCGTCGTGCCTCCCCCTAGGGTTTGGTCGGAGCCATCCTTATATAGACGTAGCCTCGGACTGCTGCAAAATTGGGAAAAAAACCCAAGTTGCGCAACTCCATCAGACCGCCACATGGCCGTGTGTTTCCACATGGCCAGGCCGTGTGCTTCCACACGGACAAGCCGTGTGCGGCCCTGGTGTGCCAATCTTCACCCATCAGACACGACCGTGTGAATCCACACGCCCTGACTGTGTCCCACTCTACGTCTAGCATGAAATGCCCTTCTTTCGCTCCGAAAATATATCTTTTCTGCCCGAAAAGCCAACCTGCACAGAAAAGTACAACGAGCAAACCTCCAAACTAGAAAATAGGAAATGCATGCGAAAATAGAGTAACATATGCATGAAACTATCACAAAATGTAATAAGATGTGAGTGAAAACTATGCCTAAAACCCTATATATTTTGCTCACATCAGCTCGCCACGAGATCTTTAAAAGGGATTCTAAGACTTCAGTTTCGCTTGTGTGTCACAAAATATGCTATCAACTGAGCGTTATCTAAACGTCTAACTATGGTCTTGTGGAAGGGACATTATACACTCTCCCGATGAGCCACCGAATCTATCGGGAGCTATCTCTGCCTTATAAGGACGGGATAGGCAGTACGAGGATGCCGAATCAATCCCTGCGACAAACCGTTTCTAGTTCTATCACATCCTTCTACCCACGGTTATAGGAGATCAGGTTTACCCCTAGGTTCTTCATATAAATCCCCTAAATCTTATATACGAGGGTTGTCACCCCTCGTATCGCCTAAGCACAGTAAATAGAAGACCAAATCACATAGATATTGGTATAAACAAATCCCAATTGCAAATTCAAACTCAAAAACAGAATTCAATTTGAAGCAACATGTCATACACATACAAGCTACTCCCTAATCCTAGAATTGAAGAAACTACCCCATATATAGGAGAGGAGAATCACAAGGCATGTTCATGTTCGAATAAATCATAAATAAAATGCAAGAACAGGAAGTTACAATGCCGATGTGGCCTTCTCTCCGGCATTGAAGTGTAGAACTTGTATCTCTGGTGGCATTCTTTCTCCCTATTGCGAGTTCCCGAAGCTTTTTAGGGATTTGATGTGCCGTCCCAGCCGTTGTGCCTCCCCCTAGAGTTTGGGCAGATCCATCCTTATATAGACATCACATCGGATCGCTGCGAAATCCGAAAAAAACCCTAGCCACGTCAATCTATTGGGCCACCACACGGTGGTGTGTTTCCACATGGCCAGGTCGTGTGTGGCTATGGGGTGGCTGATTTCGCCCCTTGGACACAGCCGTGTGTATCCACATGCCCTGACTGTGTCCCCTTCTACATCTAGCTACAAAATTCCCTTCTTTTGCTCCGAAAGTGCGTATTTTTCTCCCGAAATGCTATCCTGCATACAAAAGTACAAAGAGAAAACCTTCGAACCAGAAAATAGGAAATGCATGCAAAACAAAGTGACATATGCATGAAATTAACATAAAATGTAATGAGATGTGAGCGAAAACTACTCCTAAAACCCTATATATTTTGCTCACGTCACTTCCCTCAGACTTAAATCTTTGCTTGTCCTCAAGCAAATCTCAGTGCCATGAAATTTTAAAAAGATATTGTTCTATATTTAGCATGTTAACTAAATTTATCAAGTGGTATTTGCAATCAAAGTAAAATAAATATGTTCTAGAAATTCACTAAGTTAGCTCCTCGTGCTCGTGCTAAGCGAATCATTCTTAGGGGATACTCGTTCCATGGTGAGTTAAGTCGTCATCCTATAACTTTCCTAAGATCTCCGGCTCTTAGGCACTTATCTGCCCAAAGCGAGAGTCGTTCCCCAGATCTAGTACAAAGTCTTAAAGGCATGCTTGGTATTGAGAGAAGTTGGTAGGTGTTTCCCTAGTAATCTAACTCGGTCTCAAAGGGGCACCTAGCCATTTCCACCTATGACAACTATTTTTTATCCCTCATAATCTCTCTCTCTCTCTTTTCTTTCTTTCTTTTTCATTTCTTTTTCTCTCTCTTTTATTTCTCTTTTCTTTTTTTTTCTTTTATTTTTTGGCTTATTGGGATTTTGATTTTTCCGAATGGGCTTACACAATCCGAGCATCTCCAGTAACTAAAATGCTAAACCTAGAGTCTCCTGTGGATTCTAAAGTACTAGACTACTAAGATGAATCATAACTAGGTATGTACTAGACTCTCCCTTTCAGAGTGTTCGACATGTGTAGGTGTAAAAATAGAAGCTAACCAATGTAAGTCTAGAATATTCATTCAAAGACAATAAAATAAAATACCACGAGGTAAATGAAGTTACACTACTCATGGAAACAACTCATGAAGAAGAATTTTAACAAAAATATTACTGAGGTAGCTTTATAGATAACAAAAACTAAGTGCTGAAAGAAACTCAACAACCTATGCATGAATAAATGAATGCTAACAATAATGCAAATATCAGGAAAGAAACTACTGCTAGAAACAAAATAAAATTTGGGGTCCCCCCAGACTTAAATGAAAGTATACCTCTAGTATGGTGGACGAGGTGGAAAGTCTGGAAGCCTCGGTATCTCGAGATCCTGGGAGAACCTGCTGCTGAGCCGTTGATGCCACATGTACATGTGGTCGATCTGAGAGCTAGTGGATGCAGCGGATGCTCGGTGCTCCTCCTCCCTAGCCCACTGTGTATGTTGGGCATGCATGTGTTGTCACATCTCCTGGTGGTAGGCGGCCTCATCCTGGCGACGGGAAGCCTCCTCCTGGAAGTAGATGCGGGCTTCGTCGTAGAACTCCTCAACCCGCTGGAAGTGCTCCCGGAAGCCCTGGAACTACGCCTGCATGTAGGCGCTCTGCTCCTCCCATCGTTGCCTTTGCATATGCTGCTCGGCGTATATGTCGTCAAGGCGCGATCGGAACTCCGAGAAATCATAGGCCGATGTACCTGCATCCTGCTCAAAAGTGGAAAAAGGTGGTGGTGCGGGTGCAGACTCATGTTGGTATGGACTAGGTGGGCTCCTATGCATGTGTGGACTGGAGGGAAAGTGATGTAAAGGGGGAGAGATGTGAGCCAATGTGGATGATCCCTCATGTGGAGGGGACTCCACTATCAGGTCCAAGTGCCAGTTGGCGCGTGTTGTGATGGTGGTATGATCAGAGTCGGGGAGCCTAAGGGCCGTCAGATTTTTCCTTACAAAGTATAAGGAGTGTCCTTCTCTCACAATCATCTTCATGGTCATGAACACTCCTAGGTCGATCCTAGGGCTCCCCTCTATACTCTCTAATGTAGTGTAATCATACCCTATCCTTTGGCAAATGTGCGTAAGTAGGCCCCCCACATTAATCTCTCCTCTTGCTGCTTTGCCCATCTTCACTAAGTGTCTGATGAAGTGGGACCTTACATCGATGCTACTCCTTTCTTGTAGCATGTCCCAGAGGCAAAGCATCTCGCTAGCTCTCACCACACCGTCACTCTCCCCACGACCAAATATAGTACTGGCCATGATTCGGTGGAGGTATCGGAAAATGGAGTTTTGGAGGCGCGATGCTTTGGCCCTAGAAGGGTCGTAAGCGTCCTCCCCATCAACTCAGTCCAAAATATCCGAGAGTTAAACCCAATAGGGGTTCTTCTCTCTCCCCCACTAGCCAAGCCAAAGCATGAATTCCATTGGTGAAGGGTCCATTCATGCTCAATGTTAAATATCCTAAAAGTGATCCTACCCTCTTCGCTCTCTCTACTCGTTAAAATTTTCGCCTCTAAGGAACTCAAAAATTCTAGAACTATCCTAGGGTAGGTTGTGTGTCTTATTCCCATTATCTCTTCCCATCCCATTTTTGCAAATAGGGCTTGAATGTCACCCAACAACCCTAAGGACTCTAGCAAATCTTCATCAAGGTACCTAGTAGCAGTGAGTTTACGAGTAGAAAACATATTATATCTATCTCTATGTTCATTGTTGCGAAAAAGAAGGGTTGGAAGAGCATTACTCTCCTCCGAGCTTGAGGGGCGTCGATTCTCCTTGCTCGTTGCTTCGAAGCACCGGATCGAGATGCCCATTGCTTGGTCCTCCTCATCCTTGCTTCTTTTGGCTTCCTTGAAGGTTGGAAAAGCTTCTAGGTGGTGGGGAAGAAGAATCCACATAGCTAGGGCAAGAAAAATCGAAACACACGACGCAAATGGGGCGAAAACACATGGCTCGTCCTACTTAACCCTTGCGCAATACGACTGTGTAAAAACACATGGCCAGGCCATGTGCACCTCGGGTTGTTGGGGCACGACTGTGGGAAAACACATGGTCAGGCCGTGTGCCCCCTTTTTTCTCCCCTTTTTGCACAACTGTCCAAAATTTCTCATATACTTTGCCGTGTAAGCTAATATGGATTTTATTTTTTACCTAGCAAAGTTCTCTTCTGGTCCTAATGCTAAATGAAATGGAAATAAAAGTTCAAATTAACTAAATTCATGCAATACAATCAAAGGGAAACCTAAAAACTAAACTTGGGTTGCCTCCTAAAGAACCGCTTTGTTTAAGGTCGTTTAGCTCGACCTTATTCCTACGTTTCATTTGAGGCGTTTGAATCTTGCTCGTGGGGGAGAAAGATATTTGCTCACCTTATTCCTCTTGCCTGGTGATCCTCTATCGCTATATCCTTTAAATCTTCTCGTGGAGGGGTCAGATACTTTCTCACCTTTCGCTTCCCGCCTCTTCGTCCTCCATTACTATATCTTTTAAATCTTCCTTGTGGAGGGGCAAGATACTTGTGCGCTGCTTTCCTTGACTCGAGGTTGAACATGCTTAGTCTCAATGAATCATCAATAGTTTGATCATTATATTCTAAATGATGTAAATAATTTAACTCACCATAGCCATCCTCACCAAAAGATTGATTAGTAGATTCTATTATGTCAAATGAAATTTTATCATTATCAATCACCAAAAGGGTTTTGTTACTAGTAACTAAAGTTTCTATGAGGGTTAAGGTAGGCTCTTCTAGATCCTTGAGGTTAGGAGGTATTTTAATTGAAGCAATGCACTCCTTGATTAAAGTGTCCATTATATAATCCTCAAGTTCTTCTCCAAGTGGTGATTGAATGGATTGTCCTTCTTTACTTCCAATGTCATCTACGTCCTCCTCATCCATTTGCTCAAAGTGAGTCTCCACCCTATTAGGTGCAATCCAGTCATCAAAGCCACTTTCTAATCATTTGGTTTCTTTTCTTGCTAGATCTCGTTCCATAATCTCTGCAAATTGTTGGCTATGCTCCTCGCATTCCCTAGTAAAATTATCTAGCGGGGCTTCTAAGTGGGGACTTGGTTCTGGATAAAATTTGCATGGTAACTCATAGCTCTTATTCTCATTTTGGAAACAATATTGAGTCTCTGTCTGCAAATGTCGTCGTCGGAATTCAGTGTTCACCGCTTGTTTTGTTCGAATGAAATCTTCCATCATTTGCTCCAGTCGGGATTTAGGCGGACAATATTGAGGGTTTAAGTAGCCATGGTCATAATTATATAAATAGGAATCATCTTGTGGCCACACATTGTAATTGTAGGTGACATCTTCTTGTTCAAATTGTGAAGGTTCGAATATATCCGGACAATTATTAATAGTATGCCATATTTCACCACAATGCTCACAATAAATGTTACCAAAACTTACAGCATTAAATTGACCATAATCATGAGTAAAAGCATATATCGTTATATGTAGGAAATTATAAATAAGAAAAGAGCAACTGAATAAACAAAACTGAAATAAAATAAAATAAAATAAGAAAAGTAAATCTAACCTAGGTCCGATCTAATTATCCACTTCTTGATTCGATATCGAATCAATCAGTCCCCGACAACGGCGCCAAAAACTTGATGCATGCGAATGCGACCTCAAATCTCGCGACGGATACTGTCGAGGACTTGAAGCGCGTGCTCTCACTCAATGCCCTCAAGTGCACGGATGTCGTCAAGTAATAAAAGATTATCGATCCCACAGGGACTGAGATTCGAGTACCGATTTGTTCAGTGGGTGTTATTGTTCGGAAGTCAAATCTAAAGGTTGCGATTATGAGGGTTGTCGGTGGACTAAACTCTAGTACGGTGTCACATGAAGGAAGAAAGGAGCTCACCACGAGATCTTTAAAAGGGATTCTAGGACTTCGATTTCGCTTGTGTGTCACAAAACATGCTATCAACTGACCGTTGTCTAAACATCTAACTATGGTCTTATGGAAGGGACATCATACACTCTTCTGATGAGCCACCGCATTTATCGGGAGCTATCTCTGCCTTACAAGGAAGGGATAGGAACTACGAGGATGTCAAATCAATCCCTACGATGAATCGTTTCCAGTTCTATCACATCCTTCTACCCAAGGTTACAGGAGATCAGGTTTACCCCTAGGTTCCTCATATAAATCCCCTAAATCTTAGATACGAGGGTTGTCACCCCTCGTATCGCCTAAGCACAATAGATAGAATACCAAATACACATAGATATTGGTATAAACAAATCCCAATTGCAAATTCAAACTCAAAAACATAATTCAATTTGAAGCAACATGTCATAAGCACACAAGCTACTCTCTAATCCTAGAATCGAAGAAACTACTCCATAGATAGGAGAGGAGAATCACAAGGCATGTTCATGTTCGAATAAATCATAAATAAAATGCAAGAACAGGAAGTTACAATGCTAATGTGGTCTTCTCTCCGGCGTTGAAGTGCAGAACTTGTATCTCCAGCGGCGTTTTTCCTCCCCGTTGTGAGTTCCCGAAGCTTTTTGGGGCTTCAGTGTATCGTCCCAGCCGTCGTGCCTCTCTCCTAGGGTTTGGGTGGAGCCATCCTTATATAGACATCACATCGGATCGCTGTGAAATTCGGAATAAACCATAGCCGCGTCAATCTGTTGGGCCACCACATGACCGTGTGTTTCCACACGACCAGGCCGTGTGTGACCCTGGGGTGGCTGATTTCTCCCCTTGGACACAGTCGTGTGTAGCCACACGCCCTGGTCATGTCCCCTTCTGCGTCTAGCTGCAAGATGCCCTTCTTTTGCTCCGAAAGTACACCTTTTCCCTCGAAATACTATCCTGCACACAAAAGTACAAAGAGCAGACCTTCAAACCAGAAAATAGGAAATGCATTCAAAACAAAGTGACATATGCATGAAACTAACATAAAATGTAATGAGATGTGAGCGAAAACTACTCCTAAAACCCTATATGTTTTGCTCACATCACTAGCAAGTCCATCTCTTGCTTTAGGTCCGGCCAACTCCTCCCCATGGGAGTGGGGAACTTCAACTAAGGCTTGAAACAAAGGTTTCTTCCTTTGTGCCCTTGGCCGAACCTAGGAGAGTTGGGTTTTGGAGCTTGCCGTTGGCCACCAAGGAAACACGAGTTGTTTCCTATTTTGTTGGGCCGACTTTCTTACTCTTCAATCACTCAACCTTCTTGCTTCATCTAGTAGTGAAGAGAAAGTCAAACTCGTGGCTTAGATAAGTCGTCCCTTTGAAGATTCAGCATGGACACAAGTAGAGACGAAGCTCCGCGAGCGTCGTATGGTTGATGCCCTTCCGACTCAACATCATCTGAAAGGTATACCTAGGATAAAATTGGTTTTATTCTTAATTTAATGTAAAATTTTATTTGGTGGCTATGTCTGCACGTGTTGTAAACTTGCATGCGTGGATGTGTGTGTTGTAATAATTTAAGAAATTATTATATTTTATTCTGTTGCGTTCGTTTATGAAACGACAAAAGCACATCTATATGTTGGCTGCAACCCAACAAGTGGTATTAGAGCCAGACTGTGCTTCGACATATTCGTAAAATAGATTTTACGAAGTCATAGTTGGTTGTAGAATTATTTTGGAAATTTTCTTATTTTGGAAAAATTTTCATTTTTGGAAAGTTTCCTAATTTATTAGGAAAATTCCAAATATGAAAATTTCGTAATTTAGGAAATTATATTTTTGAAAATATTTGATCAAGAGAGATTATTTTGGAAATTTTTTCCTATTTAATTTGATTTTCTTGACAGGTATTTGTTTCCTTAAATAAAGTATGTGACTAAATTAGAAATTATTTCCTAATTTAATTTTGGAATTTTGATTTATGGAAATCAATATTCTATAACATATTTTATTTCTGAAAATATTTACCAAATAAAATATGAAATTAAATTCGGAATTAATTCCTTATTTAATTAGAGAATCATGATTTATGGAAATCAAGTTTCTAAATCATATTTTATTTCTAATATATTTCTTAGATAAAATATAATATTAAATTCGGATTTAAATCCTTATTTAATTAAAGAATCATGATTTATGAAATCTAGATTCTAAAATATATTTTATGTTTAATATTTTTCCCTAGATAAAAATATGATATTAAATTTGGAAATTGTTTCCTAATTTAATCAAGGAATGTTGATTTATGGAAGTTAAATTCCTAATCATAATTTTCTTCCAAAATAATATAATGACAACTATGGCATAATCATGTCATATCACATGTCATGTAGTATGTCATGATTAGATGCATTTTGTCATACGTGTATTATGACATGCCATTATATATGTCATATGTGCGATGTCATATAGGTAGAATATATGCATGAGGATGAGACCTAAAACCCTTATACAAATTTTAAAGCTTACACCTATCGTTAATATGGTAAGAATCAGAGTCTAATTTCTTGTTTGAGTTGTTGGCCCACGTTAAGCTCAACCTAATCTTAGAAATGTTTGAACCATAGAGATACGATCTATAATTAATAGGTTGGCTTTAACTTGAAGTATTAGCTTGTTGACCTCATGCCAAGGTTAATGTGGATAGAGGAGAAGTTGTTGGTGCAATCGACCCAGGTCACGATTGACCAGGACTCGAGTTTGACTCGAGTGATGTTTTGATGTTTCGACAAAAACATATGACAATGTAATTGTCATGGGAAAGTCCAAGTCTTGAGTACTTGGCATGAGAAGTCCAAGTGGGACACTTGGCATTTGGTAAAGTCCAAGCATGGGTCTTGGCAATGGAAAGTCCAACATGAGTTGGCAAGGAAAGTCCAAGCATAGGTCTTGGCAATGGAAAGTCCAAGCATGGGTCTTGGCATGAAAAGTCCAACATGGGTTGGCAAGGTAAAGTCCAAGCATGAGTCTTGGCATTTGAGAAGTCCAAGGGGATGGATATTGGCGGCGTAAAGTCCAAGCAGAGTCTTGGAGGCGTAAGTCCAATGTGCCTTGGCGGTGTATACACTGTTAGCATGACATAGCCGAGGGAAGCACCTGGAGGCTAGCGCAATGGATGAACAAGTCATGGATGACTTGGAGGGATCTGAGAGGCGTGAGGCTGATGAAGGTGGCTAGAAGGCTTAGGTCTAGGCTAAGGGTGGTCTAGCAAGTATGGGGGCACCATACTTGGATTAAAACCTCATTTTTGAGGTTGGCAGTCGACTGGCATTATGGCCGGTTCGACTGTCGTGAGTCAACTTGAGTTCGACTGCCATTTAAGAGCTGGAATTGCCGGCAATGATCGCCAAGGGACGGCAATACCGCGCTTGAGTGTCGAGCATAGCGCCCGTAGCCGCGATCGGGCCGACTATTGTGCCGATCGACTACCAATGTTGGCAGTCGACTGCCAAGAGTCCCGTTGGAACTTATCCGACGTGGATTGAGCCGTTGTCTCACGATAACAGTGGCATCAGTCGACTGATAGGCGGAAATCCAGCCCGATGCAGGTTAAAAAGAGGAGCTCGTGGAGGATTTCATCATCAGTTCTTGGGGAGCTTTCTTGAGGCGATTTGAAGGCGATTTGCAGGTGCATTTTAGGGCCCTTCAACCTCATCCAAGCAACCAACAAGCAAAGCGCTCAAACCCTAGTTTTGTAAAGTATTCTTTACATTTCCTTTGTATTTGCTTGTATTTCTTTCGTTTATTGTTGTAAATGTTTGTACGAGGTTTCTCCGCCTCCGACTTGTTGTCGAGAAGGAGTTTATTGATTAGTGATTGCATTGGCATCGCTAGAGCTCGTTAGAGCTCGATCCGTGGAGTAGGAACCGTGCGGTTCCGAACCACGTTATATCTTTGTGTTATTGTGTTTGTGATTGTGTTTTTTTATTGTTATTATATATATATTCCGCTGTGCTAACGAAACTTGTAGACACGATCTCGATCGAATTCCATCTACGAACGGTCAAACGCTATTCACCCCCCCTCTAGCGGCGTCAAATATCCAACAAGTGGTATCAGAGCAAGGTTGCTCTTCAACGGATTAACAACCGGGAGCAAGACGCTAGAGGGTAAAAGATGGAAGTCCAAGATCAATTAGGTTGGGACATCAACACACTGGTGCCCTACACCCTATACGGACGAGAAGGATTCAATTCTTGGAAGGGAAGAATTGAGGATTTTATTATGATGAGAGACTTTGAGGAATGGTCCATTTTGATGGATGGATTTGAATATCCAAGAGGACCAAGAGGTGGATTCCTCAAAAAGAAGAGATGGACCGAAGAGCAAGTTCAAGCATCCGAGAAAAATGATAAGGTGATAAAATTTTTAATTGATTTAATGCCTAACAATATCTTGTGTATGTTAGGTAATTATGTAGATGCTAAAGAGTTATGGAGCCAAGTGGCAAAGCTCCATGAAAACTCATCATCGGTCCAAGAAGACAAGGAGGATGAAGAAGAGAGCTCATCCTCAAGTGAAAGTGAGGAATCGGAAGTTGAGATGGAGTCAACTTCCGGATCGGAGAAAGAAAAGGTGAAAGAAGTGGAAGAAGCATCCACTTCTAGGATTGAGGAGGAGAGACCATCCTCCACACCGGGGCAATCTCAAGAGGAGCCATCCACCTCCGGGAGAGATAAAGAATCCACTCCGGGGCCTACAACCACTCTAGGTAACTCAAGCAATTCGGTTTTAAACAAAAATCATATAATTTGCTTTGAGTGTAGGGAATCCGGGCACTACAAGAGTAAGTGCCCAAAAAGGGTAAAGAAGGCTCAACCGGCACCAAAAGTCAAGGATGCCGGTCCCCAAAGTCAAAAGAGCAAGGAGCATATCATATGCTTCAAGTGCAACTCAAAGGGGCATTACCGGAGTCATTGCCCAAGGGGGAAGAAGAAAGGGCAAGAAGGAGCAACACAAGTAGGGGGAGCCTCCAAGGCAAACCCTAAGGTAAAATTTATTAATGCACCTTCAATTTCTAGGGATAAGAAGCATGTTAGGAATAATTTTAATAATCTTGCTATTGTACATGAAAAGCATGCTAGAAATAATAGACATATTTGTTTAGGTGCTAAGAGTGTCCACTTAGGAAATAAGAAGAAATTTGGGACTAATGTCCCTAAAAATATTTTACCTAGGGAATCTATCAAGAAAATAGGAGAACACCTAGGTTTCAATCCTAAATGGACTAGGCATATGCCTAGGAAGTCCAATGCCCAAGGATTAAATCAAAATTCTAAAATTGGGCAACTAGAAAAGGAAAATCAAGTCTTGAGGTCAAGGCTTGAAAAGATGGAAAAGACCCTTGCAAAAATAGAAAATCTATTTCAAGGGTCAAGAGGTCAACATGTATGGTCTAGAAGTTAAAGCCTAGAGTCAAATGGTCAAAAATCAAGACCTAGGAAATTAGATTCATCCAAGGGAAAACCTAAGCCCAAGGAAACCTATCATAATGTTCCATTTGATTATGGAACTAAACCTAGGAAAACTAAGGTCAATAGGGAAGTCATCCCTAGAGTTGACCAAGGGTTGCGCCTAGTGGCCAAGGATTCTAAGAAACCTAGGGTGGCCACTAAGAAGGTTGCAAGGGGAGTTACCCCTAGAGTCAACCTAGGTAAGACCCAAATGACCAAGGCTAACAAGCCTAGGAGGGTCATTAGGAAGGTATCTAGGGAGGTTATCCCTAAGGAATACCTA
Organism: Wurfbainia villosa; assembly: GCA_025175895.1. NCBI lineage: Eukaryota > Viridiplantae > Streptophyta > Magnoliopsida > Zingiberales > Zingiberaceae > Wurfbainia > Wurfbainia villosa. Next base: position 6,685,572 of record CM045986.1, read on the forward strand.
ATTAACCCTAGCAGCTCAAATCGGTTTTGGATTCCTAAGAGCGTGATTGATTCATGCTAAGATGGGTTTAGGGTGTGCCAACCTTGATTGGATGGGTAGTTAACTCAACCATGGCAAAGGTGGCATTTTAGGTTATTTTCAAGGTTATGGTTACCTTGGAAATACATTTGAGCTTTAATCCTAAAAGATTTTAGGATGTGCCAATATTATTTGAAAAGTTTGATAAAATGATCAAATTGGCACAATTTAGGTTTAGAGGTTAGTGTGCCATTTTGGATTTTTGGCACACTAGGAAGATTAGTGATAATATGGCAAAATATAATTAATTATATGAAATGGCAATTAATATTAAAGTTTAGGTATTACTATACCTATATATTTTATATGTCATGCTTTGTTTGTCATATGACATGCCATGACATCATGCTTATTCTTAATCATTTTATATGTCATGAGTATGCTTAGGTTAAGGATTTAAGTGTCATGTGTTTTTAGATTTTATCATATGTCATGACATCATGATCATTGGCCATGCTTAAGTATTGCTTTCTTTATGCCATGATCATTTCATGCAATTAATTGATTAAAATTAAACTAAGGGCAATGACATGACTTGAAGTCCCATTTATAAGGGAATCAAGTAGGGTTGCCTAGGAAATGTATGAAACCCTAGATTAAATGAACCAAAACTCACATCTCACATCCAATTGAAATGTATGTGTATTTATACACCCTAGATACATGTGAGATGCTAGGATATGAGTTAAGTTCAATGTGCATAGTTTTTGCATCTAGTTGAACCCAAACTCATCTTAACTCAACATATGGATCATTGGGAAAGCTTGTGTACAAGTCATATACATAGAGCCCAAGGAATATGATCCAAAATAAGGTTTTGAAAACATTTTAAAATCATTTTGAAAAACCTTGGTGAAGTCTATCTTTTGATAGCAATCACCATTGATGAGATTGATACAAAGTGAGCCAAAAACTTAGAAGTTTTCTTCACTTTTGAATTTTGTATCAATTTCGATATTTTATGGGTAAAATATTTTTCAAATATTTTTCACCCATTGTATTGGTCATAGGTATTATACGTATCAATTTTCGTGATTTTTCGATAAACGTATAATTATTTATGAATTCCCAAATCTCATTTCTGATAATTGAAAATCGGATTTTTCAGTTATCAGTCGACTGCTCATAGTGGCAGTCGACTGATGTGGGGTTCAGTCGACTGATTTCTGAATCACTCGACTGATTGCCTGATTTCGGGATAAACAAGCTTGTCTAACTCGATTTCGGCTGCGGTTAAGGTCCCTAGCCACTCCTAACCCTAGGATATGCTTTGGGAAGCATGATGAAGGGTGAAAATCCATTGAATATGGATTAGGAGAGTTGTTTAGGGTTTGTATCAATGTTAAGGTGTTGGAAAGTTCAATGTTGAATTTCTAACCTTAATTTTGATGGTTTAGAGTTCCTATTGGCTTAGGGACTTCCCAAGGACATTGTTGGTGCAATGGTCAAGGGGGAGCAAGCCTTTAGGGGGAGGTATCCATCTTGGAGTGATGGATGTGTTTTTCTTTCTTCTTGAAGGGGAAAAGGTTATCAATTGGGAAAATTGATGGATTTTTAGAAACCCAATTTGGAAATTGGGAGAGTGTATAGGATTGCCTCTCTTGAGTGATATGGGACTTATCACTAAGAAGATGGTAGGCATCCTAGGTATTTTTGGACCAAGGGGGAGATTGTAAGATCTCATTGGGACATGAGACATTGACCTCCTTGGAGAGAAGACCTTTTTGATGTTAGTCAAAAAGGGGGAGAATGTTTGGGGGAGAACATTTAAGATTACCAATTTGGAATAATTGGTAAGAGATTTGAGTTAGTAGTTTAACTCAAATGATTTGTTTGGTTTATGTCAAACATCAAAAAGGGGGAGATTATTGGTGCAATCGGCCCAGGTCACGATTGACCAGGACTCGAGTTTGACTCGAGTGATGTTTTGATGTTTCGACAAAAACATATGACAATGTAATTGTTATGGAAAAGTCCAAGTCTTGAGTACTTGGCATGGGAAGTCCAAGTGGGACACTTGGCATTTGGTAAAGTCCAAGCATGGGTCTTGGCAATGGAAAGTCCAACATGAGTTGGCAAGGAAAGTCCAAGCATGGGTCTTAGCAATGGAAAGTCCAAGCATGGGTCTTGGCATGAAAAGTCCAACATGGGTTGGCAAGGTAAAGTCCAAGCATGAGTCTTGGCATTTGAGAAGTCCAAGGGGATGGATATTGGCGGCGTAAAGTCCAAGCGGAGTCTTGGCGGCGTAAGTCCAATGTGCCTTGGCGGTGTAGACACCGTTAGCATGACATAGCCGAGGGAAGCACCTGGAGGCTAGCGCGATGGATGAACAAGTCATGGATGACTTGGAGGGATCCGAGAGGCGTGAGACTGATGGAGGTGACTAGAAGGCTTAGGTCTAGGCTAAGGGTGGTCTAGCAAGTATGGGGGCACCATACTTGGGTTAAAACCTCATTTTTGAGGTGCATTATGGGTGAGTCGACTTGAGTTCGACTGTCATTTAAGAGCTGGAATTGCTCGCAAATCGATTCATTGAGAGATCGGTGATCGATGTTGACGGTAGTCGACCGCTAAGGGATGATACGATCGCCGAGTGTCGAGCATTGAACGCCAGAGCCGATCGGGTAGTCGACTACCGGGCAATGATCGCTAATGTTGGCATCGACTGCCAAGAGTCCCGTTGGAACTTGTCCGATGTGGATTGAGCCATTGTCTCACGACAACAGTGGCATCAGTCGACTGGTGACTTATGGCAGTCGACTGATAGGCGGAAATCCAGTCCGATGTAGGTTAAAAAGAGGAGCTCGTGGAGGATTTCATCATCAGTTCTTGGGGAGCTTTCTTGAGGCGATTTGAAGACATTTGCAGGTGCATTTCAGGGCCCTTCAACCTCATCCAAGCAACCAACAAACAAAGCGCTCAAACCCTAGTTTTGTAAAGTGTTCTTTACATTTCCTTTGTATTTGCTTGTATTTCTTTCGTTTATTGTTGTAAACGTTTGTACGAGGTTTCTCCTCCTCCAACTTGTTGTCGAGAAGGAGTTTATTGATTAGTGATTGCATTGGCATCGCTAGAGCTCGATCCGTGGAGTAGGAACCGTGCGGTTCCGAACCACGTTATATCTTTGTGTTATTGTGTTTGTGATTGTGTTTTGTTATTGTTATTATATATATATTCCGCTGTGCTAACGAAACTTGTAGACACGATCTCGATCGAATTCCATCTACGAACGGTCAAACGCTATTCACCCCCCCTCTAGCGGCGTCAAATATCCAACAGAAGTCGTGTGATATACATTTGATGTATACTTGTTAATGTGTTAACAACCCGATGTTTATGCGAACATTCAAATAGTTGATAGCATAATGTGATAGTTACATATACGCGATATGTAATTGATATACTTGATACCTACCACTATAGCTAAGAATAGCTTGTTGGCCTCAAAGTTGTTTTTATCTATAGTGGATATCAACCCACTCGGAGAAAACCTACGATCTCCCAAGTTCAAAGTAAGGGTTCTTGAATTCGAAAAGTGAGTGAGAGCCTAATATGTAAATTGTTTACATATCAAATCATCTCTCTTACATTCTCGATTTTATATTTTTAGGTTAATCATTTGATAATGTCGTTTGTTAATCTGCGTTCAATTTTGGAATCAAACAAATTGACTGGGCTTAACTTCTTGGACTAGTTTCAAAACTTGAGAATTGTTCTCAAGGTTGAGAAGCTTGTTTATGTCCTTGAAGAGCCTCTTCCCACCAGTCTTGAACATGATGCGACTCTGGACCAAATATTGGCCCATCAGAAGCATACGACTAATTCTGAGCTTGCAAGTTGCATCATGCTAGCAACGATGACTCCTAAGTTGCAAAAGCAGCACGAGCATATGGATGCTTACACGATCATTTACCATCTTCGTGAACTCTTCGATGAGCAGTCGAGATCCAAAAGGTTCGAGGTCTCGAAGCTTCTCTTTAGCTCGAAGATGGAGGAGGGTTCATCTATAGTACAGTTTGTACTAAAGATGAATGGGTATATCGAGCGGCTAGGATCACTAGGATTTGCGATGGATCATGAATTAAGTAATGACTTAATTCTACATAGTTTGCCCAAGAGTTACTTACAATTTGTGATGAACTATCGGATGAACAATCTTGAATCCACCATTCCTAAGCTGATCGATATGCTCAAGACTGTAGAACCTTCTGTGACTAAAGAACAGAAGACGGTGATGTTGGTTGACTCCTCGAAGAAAGGTTCTAAGAGGAAGTCAAAGCAATAGCCAAAGGGGAAGAAGAAGAAGACCCAGACTAGAGAGTCAACTCCAAAGGGCACATGCCATCATTGTGGCAAGATGGGCCATTGGCGAAGGAACTACAAGATCTATCTTGAGTCCTTGAAGAAGAAGCCGACATCTGATGCTCCATCCTTTTCAGGTATCTTCGTTATTGATTGTCATGCTATTTCCTTTGACGCTTGGATATTAGATACCGTGTGATCTGCTATATATAATACAGGCTAAGGGATAGCAGAAGACTTGTCAAGGGAGAAGCGAATCTGCGAGTCGACAATGGAGCAAAGGTTGTAGCTATCGCCGTCGGAACATATTTGCTGAAGCTTCCTAGTGGACTTGTCTTAGAATTGGATAATTGTTATTTTGTTCTTGCATTAATAAAGAGCATTGTTTCTATTTCTTGTTTAAATAGAAAGGGTTACCATTTAACGTTTAGTAACAATTGTTGTTATATAACCTTGAATGACATTCTTTATGGCACTGGAATTTTATGTAATGGTATCTACATGTTAGATACATCTAGTGATGTATTCAATATCCAAGTGAGCAACAAGCGTGCTCGAAAGGATGATCAATTAACCTCCTACACGTGGCATTATCGCCTTGGCCATAAAAGCAAAAAGTGCATATCAGAGTTACACAAGAGTGGAATTCTAGAAACTTTTGAATTGAATTCATTTAATACATGTGAATCATGCTTACAAGGCAAGATGATAAAGTTGCCCTTTTCTAGAAAGGATAAGTCAGTGGAAGAGTTACTTAGTCTCATACATACTGATGTATGTGGACCAATGTCAATTCATGCTCAAGGAGGTTACAACTACTTCATTACCTTTATCAATGATCACTCACGATTTGGGTGTGTATATCTTATGAGATATAAATCTGAAGCCTTTGAAAAGTTCAAAATAATTCAGAAATGAAGTAGAGAAATAACTTGGTAAAATTATTAAGATACTTTGATCCGATTGAGATGGCGAGTATTTAAGCCAAGAGTTTCAGGATTATCTAAGGAACAATGGTATATTGTCTCAATGGACTCCGTCTTATATACTGCAATATAATGGTGTATTGGAAAGGTGAAATCGAACCTTGTTAGACATGGTGAGATCGATGATGAATCATGCAAGCCTTCCCAAATCCTTTTGGGGTTACGCACTTGAGACAACTATTCACTTGTTGAATAGAGTCCTGACTAAGGTGGTCTTTGCTACTCCATATCAGATATGAACTGGTAAGAAACCCAGTTGTCTTATTTGAAGACATGAGATGTCCTGCTTATGTGAAGAGGACTACATCAGACAAGCTGGATGCTAAGTCTAATAAGTGTCTATTTATTGGATACCCTAAGGAAACGAGGGGTTACTAATTCTATTATCCCTTGGAACAAAAGGTGTTTATTTCAAGGAATGTTGTATTTCTAGAGAAAGAGTTTCTCTTGTAAGAAAACAGTGGGAGTTAGCTTGAACTTGAGGAAGTTCAAGAAACTCCAATAGACACTAAAGAAACGCCTATACCGGAACCACAGTCGATTATTCATGATGATGAAATAATGACTGAACCTATCATTACACCACATCTTTGCAGATCTGGTAGGTCATATAAGATTCCTGAGAGATATAGATTTCTCGTAAGTGAATCTAATGATTTGTTAATCATTGAGGATGAGGAACCTACTAGTTACGAAGAAGTTTTAAAAAGTTCAGAAAGGGATAAATGACTAGTAGCCATGAAATTGGAAATGAATTCCATGTATGAAAACCAAGTTTGGAACTTGGTGGATCCACCTGAAGGCATCACGCCTATTGGGTGCAAGTGAGTTTTCAAGAAGAAAATTGACATGGATGGTAATGTGATTACCTATAAAGCTAGATTGGTAGCAAAAGGTTTTCATCAAAAGCAAGATGTTGACTATGACGAGACCTTCTCACTAGTTGTCATGCTTAAATCCATTTGGATACTCGTGACCATAGCAATTCATTATGATTATGAGATATGACAAATGAATGTGAAAATAGCTTTCCTTAATGGAAACCTGCATGAGGATGTGTATATGATACAACCCAAGGGATTTAACAAAACTAAAGTATGCAAGCTTCAACGGTCCATTTATGGACTAAAGCAAGCATCCTGAAGTTGGAATATCCATTTTGATGAGACATTAAAGAGTTTGATTTCTCACAAAATCCTGACAAACTTTATGTGTACAAGAAGGTTAGTGGGAGTACGATCGTGTTCTTAATACTATATGTTGATGACATATTACTTATAGGAAATAATATATTTGTCTTACAGCCAGTCAAAGTTGGGTTATCCAAAATATTCTCCATGAAAGACATGAGAGAAGCAACCTACATCCTTGGGATTAAGATCTGTAGAGATAGATCGAAAAGGTTGCTTGGTCTTTCGTAGTCTACACATATAGACAGAGTACTAAAGCTGTTTAGCATGTCTGAATCCAAGGAAGGTTATACACCCATGAGATATGGGATTCACCTTTCAAAGTCTATGTGTCCTGGACAGAAGATGAGAGGATTTGCATGAATAAGATCTATTATGTATGCTATGTTATGTATGTAACCTGACGTATCATATGCTCTGAGTGTCACGAGGAGATACCAGTTAGATCCAGGAATGGATCATTGGGTGGCTACCAAGACAATCCTTAAGTACTTGAAAAGAACTAAGGATATGTTCTTGGTATATGGAGGAGGTGATATGGTTACACACGGATATACAAATGCCAACTTCCAGACAGACAAGGATAACTCCAAGTCACAGTCTAGGTACATATTCACACTAAATGGAGGTGCAGTGAATTGGAAAAGTTCCAAACAAGACACAGTTGATGATTCTACCATGAAGGAAGAATACATTGCAGCTTCTAAAGCAGTAAAAGAAATAGTTTGGATCAAGAAGTTCATCTCCGAACTTGGGGTGGTTCCATCCATTGTTGAAGCATTACTAGTTTACTGCGACAATACTGCAACTATCACACAGGCAAAGGAACCCAGGTCTCACCAACAATCCAAATATGTGCTTTGGCGATATCATCTGATCTGAGAAATCATTAGCAGGAAAGAAATACAAATTGAGAAGATTCCTACAGAAAGGAACCTAGCGGATCCTTTGACAAAGGCTCTATCACAAAGTAAGTTTGAGAGTCACGTCATATACTATGGGATTGGATATCATGGAGATTGGCTTTAGGCAAAGTGGGAGTCTGTTATGTTTGAGAGGTGTCTTAAGGCAATCATCTTATGACTATTTATTTGATAAATAAAGATTCACTATTTCAGTGCACATCTCATATGTATTTGATTGAATCTTAAACTCATTTACTGAATGTTCACAATACGATTCATAGCTTGAGAAAATTTGTGATTGGATCACAACTAGTGAGTATCTCTACATATGTAATTATGAAGTATTGAATATTCCCTAGTCGATGAATTGATGAGTTCAGACATCATCGATTCTGTGAGATTGGCAAGGGTTATACTCTTTGGTTTATCCAATCAGCTGTTTCTCACTGGCTAGAGATATTGTGATGTCGAGAGTTAAACGTGGATGTCGGTTATGGGTAAATAGTTCATTGGAGTGACCTGTTGTAAGACTTCACATGGTTCTCTACATATAAGATATGTCAGTGAAGTTATTACAGCAGCTCGAGTGCGAGTTTCCTTCGACTTGAGGTATTCAAGTCATCTTGGTCATGGAGACTTATACTTTGACATCTTAGTCGATACATCTCTATGGAGGTGTGGGTAAGGGATGATTGGGTATAAGTTGAAGTGTTTGAAGGTGATTGAATAGGCAACAAAGAATTCACCGCTCCTTGCGAGGAGATGTATACCCTATGACCACTCGTCGGATTGTTACTCCAAGTCTTTGGCCAAAGCATTGCATGTGAAGAGTATGGTACTCTTGGATACATGTCGAAGTAATTAGAATCCACTGAACGAGGAAGTATTACTTGGGCTAGGTGTGACGTAGTTAGCCTAGTGGGGATTGACACAATAGACCATGTCCTGAACCAAGTGGGTATAAAATGATCGAAAGAAATGAGGTACGATTCATTATAGCTGCTGAAGGATTCGAAAATGGTTCCGAGATCAACTGTTGATTTTTCGATTAATTGAGGATCATGATGTACTACTAGGTGCCACTCATGATCGTTCCATCACTAATGGTTAATTATGGATGACCAACATAAACCGAGATCCTATAAGGTCAGACGCATAACGAATCCTTCGAAGAGACTTAAAGATTGGTTTTAGAATTAGATTCTCAAGATCGAGAGAAATCGAGTTTGGTTAAACCAAACACATGACAAATATGAAAATATTTGTCAAGTCGGAAATGCGAAAGGAGCATGTCTTATGAAGATGAGTTGGACATTAAGAGATTTAATTATAAACCAAACCCATTTGGTTTTAATTAAATGATTCTTCTTTTGGTTAAGGGCTCAGTTAGGATTTAATGGATGAGATTAAGCCTTAATGGTTATGGACTTATGGATTTGATCCACTAACCTATAACCCATTAGGTTTAGAGCCTATATAAAGAGTTATAAAGGCTAAAACCTAATTAATAGTCGTGCTTAATCCCCTCCTCTTCCTCCTTGTCGCTTTCTCCTTCTTCTCCTTCCTCTTCTTGCCGCTAACAAGAGTTGTTGGGGGTTTCCTTACCGCCATCCCTAGGAAGTCCATCTCTTGCTTTAGGTCCTGTCAACTCCTCCCCAAGGGAGTGGGGAACTTCAGCTAAGTTTTAGAACAAAGGTTTCTTCCTTTGTGACCTTGGTCGAACCTAGGAGAGTTGGGTTTTAGAGCTTGCCGCTGGCCACCAAGGGAACAAGTTATTTCCTATTTTGTTGGGCTGACTTTGTTGCTCTCCGATCACCCGACCTTCTTGCTTTGTCTAGTAGCGAAGAGAAGGTTAAACTCGTGGCTTAGAGAAGGCATCCCTCCGAAGATTCGGCGTGGACACGAGTAGAGACAAAACTCCGCGAGCGTCATACGGTTAATGCCCTTCTGGCTCAACATCATCCGAAAGATATACCTAGGATAAAATTGGTTTTATTCTTAATTTAATGTAAAATTTTATTTGGTAGATATATCTATACGTGTTGTAATCTTGCATGTGTGGATGTGTGTGTTGTAATAATTTAGGAAATTATTATATTTTATTCCGCTGTATTCATTTATGAAATGACAAAAGCACATCTATATGTCAGCTGCATCCCAACATAACATAGACATAAATCTCCCCCTTAATCCAAAGCTTAGGTTATCATGTGGGAATAAAATGTTAAGAAAAGAAGAAAATCATAAGTGAGAATAAAACCTAACTTTGCACCAACAATTTTAGATAATATGCATAAACCACTCCCCCTTAACCCATGCATCAATGTCGTCCTATTTTTCATAAAAGTTATCACAAGATGTTGTAGTAATTAGAGTATGGAGTTAGAACATCTAGGATAAGGATTAAAAGCAAGAACACAAAGTATTCAACCCTAAACAAGTCTATCAGTCGACTGAGTTAGTCATCAGTTAACTGCGATCCTCAGCAGTCAACTGCCATAAGGAGCAGTCGACTGATATCTGATAGTTTTGAAATCAGTGAATTTCAGACGAGGTTAAGAAATGCATAAGTATTTCTACGAATTTTAAAAATTCATGAAATTTGGCATACACATTACTTATGTCCGGTATAATGGGTGAAAAATGGCAAATTTCATGAAATTTTGAAAACTCCACAGGCAATACCTGATATAAGGCAACCAAAAACAAAAAGGAAAGACACAATCAATGGCTATCTAATCATCGACATTGGTATCCATCGCCATCAACTATGAACCGCCGGCAACAGACGAATGTCTAGGTGCAGGAGGGCGGAGAAGCATGAGTATCTCCTATTGTTGTCGGTCCAAAGCGCTCAGCCGAGAAAGGACCAAGGTCCAGAACCCTTGGTGCTCCAGACGAAACTCCTGGTTTTCCAAACGAAGCTCCTCGAAGCGGGTGTCCAGGGTCTCCTCAAACGGCTTGAGGCGTGCTACGATGACCGAGTTCGACACAGCGTCGTCCTCTATAGCGTCATCCTCAGGTGGAGCATCGCCTGCCTGTTGTCGCCCATCCTCCCAGATCATGGAGCCGACTGAGGGCTTTAATCCTGCTAAAGAAAAGGTCGTGGCATTCATACAATCATATTTGGTGGTCATGGGTTTAGTGATCCCCTTGGTTACATCGATGTCGACGGAACCAAGCCACTCACTGATCACATGACCGTATGACATGTGGACCTTGCCATTATTTGGCTTGATGAAGTGGGCTATGCAATGAAATGTGTTAAGACTAATATTTATGTCTAAGCTTGACGGAATGCATGCATAAGAAAGAAGTGTGGGGGCCGAGCTAAGGCTAACCTATGGGTAACTATAGGAAGGATGCAATGAACAATGACCTTGTAAAGGACATTGTCAGAAGTAGAAAGGTCATTAGAAGGGAAAATATTTACTCCTAATGGACGAGGGTTATGGTAAAAGTGATCATGCAGTAAACCTAAAGAGATGGCCTCGAAAGGGGATGGGAGTGACTCAATGAGAGATGGATATAACACAAACTCACTCTTGGACGGGTAACATCCGAGGAAGTTCACCTAGATTTGGGGAGTGAAGTCAAAATCGCGTTGAGAAATGTGAGTCTGATACCTCAACCCATCTCCAACCGAGCGTAAGTTGTTGAAGAATTCAAAAGTAAGGTAGAATTTATTGGGTGTTCACAAAAAACCAAGGAGTCTAGTTTGTAATATTGGATGATTTGGACAATGTCAAAACAGTTGGATTGGAAGAACTTAGGATCCAAGGATCGAAGAGGGATGAGTTGAAATTTATTAGAGTTAAAGGCTAGCTCATGGCCCGGAGTGGGAAAACAAGCATTGACAGATGGAATGGGGTTAGACTGGCCTTCACTGGAAGGTGGAAGGCGAGTCTTTGATGCTAAATGCTTAATTCTACACATGCATGATGAAAAAAAAACAATACATGACATGAATGAATGCACACCAAAGAAAACAGTGGTTAGTGTATGCATAGTTAAAGAAACAAGTAATCCAAGATTAGGGGTTAGGGTTTACCTAGGTGGCATGGTTGAAGGTGGCAGAAAGAAGAACCAAGGGTTGTCAAAAAACGCATAACCAAGGGGAACCCTAACCGTAGAGTTGATTGCGGCGGAGATAGGAGCACGGGATCCTCGAGAAGAGAGGGATCTCAAGCCGAGGAAGACACAAATGACCTGAGAATCGACGGTGGGAGCGTCGGAAAGGGAGAAAAAATGCGAGAGGGTGTCGGCGAAGTAAAACGGGGGAGAAGAAAAGAAGAGAGGCTCGGGTTTTTGCAAGTCGAATCAGGTCGGATAGCCCTAATAACCACAATAGCAGTCGACTGTCGCAATATACCAGTCGACTGCTAGAGATCAGTCAAACTGGTCAGTTGGCTATAAGTGATTATGTAGGTGTGATAGTCGACTGATGGAGACCAGTCGAACTAGTCAGTCAGTTATCAGAGGTTTTGAGGACTGCCTAGTAGACTGGGATGAGCTTGGTTCGAGACAAACTTACCAGTCAACTGGTGATAAACGCCAGTCGACTGCTATCAGTTTGATAGGTTTTTCAGCTAAGTTGTGAAATGTGTAACTAATTAAAAAAAAGGTCAATAATTTAGGAAATTTTGTGGATACATTAGTGAAGTCATTTTCTATCAAAGAAAAATAAGTTGAAAAATATATCTTTTCGAGATTTTGAGATTGACACAAATTTGAAATCTAGCAAAAGCTTTAAAATTGTTCACAACTTTGTATCACTTTTGTTGATCAAGTGAAAATTATTTTTTAAAATATGATAAACATAGTTTAAAGGTTATTTGGTTTGACATTTCCAATCATGTTCTTAGAGCTATATGCATATCAATTGTACACAAGTCTTCCCAATGATTGATCAAATTAAGGATTAATGTCTCTAGATGTCATATTGGTTCATAGTAATGCATCATAACAAGCATGATGAACCAAATTCATCTTCCTAACATCTCACATTATGTCTAAATGGTTCAATACAAAAATCATAGATTCTTAGGTGTTTTGTGAGATGCTTAGAAGTATAGTCCTAGATTTTCTATAGGTTCATGCAAACCTAAACTTCTACTCTACAAAGCACATTCCAAGTTCTCTCCTAAGCAATGAAAAATCCACTTCGGGGAGATTCTTGGTGAAAATGTCAGTAAGGTTGGACTTAGATTTTATGTAGTTAAGTTCAATGTCCCCCTTTGTCATATGATCTCTAATGAAGTGATGTTTCACTTCAATGTGCTTGGTCCTAGAGTGATGTACTGAATTTTTAGTTAAATTAATGATACTCACATTATCACAATAAATTTTGATGTTGGAGTATTGTATCTCATAATCTTCTAGAGTATATCTCATCTAAAGTAATTGAGCTACACAACCACCCATGACCACATATTCTGCCTCGGTGGTGGATAAAGCAACACAAGATTGCTTCCTACTACTCCAACTAACTAGGGAGGATCCAAAAAATTTGCATCCACCACTAGTACTCTTTCGATCCAATTTACAACCCGCATAGTCGGAATCGATGTACCCAACCAAGTCAAAAGACCTAGTCCTAGGATACCAAAGTCCTACACTTAGTGTGTCTTTAATATATCTTAAAATTCTTTTAATGACCACTAAGTGAGATTCTTTTGCACATGATTAGTATCTAGCACACATACCTACTACAAACAAGATATCGGGTCTACTAGTGGTTAGATATAGTAAGATACCAATCATACTTCTATAGAGTTTTAAGTCAACTAATTTGCCATCTTGATCATTGTTTATTTTTGTGTTGGTTGTCATAGGGGTGTTTACTATTTTAGCATTTTTCAAACCAAATTTCTTCATCATTTCTTTGGCATATTTGGTTTGGTATATGTGGATTCCTTCATTGGTTTGTTTAACTTGTAGACCTAAGAAGAAATTTAACTCTCCAACTAGACTCATTTCAAACTCATTTTCCATATTTTTGATGAAGTCATGAAGGAGTTCATTATTTGTTGACCCAAAAATGATGTCATCAACATACACTTGGGCAACAAAGATATCCTTTGACTTTGACTTAATGAATAGAGTTTGATCTACTTGACCCCTTCTAAAGTCCTTAGAGATTAAGAAAGAAGATAATCTTTCATACCAAGCCCGGAGAGCTTGTTTTAACTCATATAAAGCTTTTCTAAGCTTATATATATGGTTTGAGTAATCAACACTCTCAAACCGGGAGGTTGTTCTACATACACTTCTTCCTTAATAAAACCATTTAGGAATGTCGATTTCACATCCATTTGGTAAAGCTTAAACCCCATGTGCGTGGCATAACCTAATAGGATCCTAATTGACTCTAACCTCGCAACCGGTGCATAGGTTTTATCATAGTCAAGTCCTTCAACTTGATAGCTTTGTTTTTAGTTATGTTCCTTGATCATCCAACTTATTTCTAAAGACCCATCTTGTGGCAACAATAGTGCTATCATTGGGTTTAAGGATTAGCTCCCATACTTGACTCCTCTCAAATTGAGTCAATTCTTCTTGCATTGTTAAGATCCAATCTGGATCAAGTAATACATCATTAATTGATTTAAGCTCAATTTGTGAGATAAGAGCTACTTGACTAATAGGAGCTCTATGAAAAGACCTAGTTCTAACTCCTTGGGATAGTTCTTCCACTACTTGATCAAGTGGGTGATTTTGATGAATCCTTAGGGTCCTAGGAGGTGATTCAAATTGATTTAGATCATAGTTGTATTCCTTCCTTCTCTCATCATCGAAATCTTTTCTTCCTCACCCTTGATCATTACTTCCTAAACCTCCCCCTTGATCATTACCCCCCAAGGTTAAGTTTTAAAGTTTTTGGGTAATGTCTTGATTTTTATCATTTATATCTTTATCAATAAAGGATTTCCTAGAGTAAGTGCTAGAGGACTCATCAAATTCAACATTAGAAGATTCCTCAACCTTTTGAGTCCTCTTATTGTAAACCCTATAACCTCTACTAGTGGATGAGTATCCAACTAGAATTCCCTCATCCGCCTTAGACTCAAATTTTCCTAAATTGTCTTTGGTATTCAAGATATAAACTTTACAACCAAAGACCTTGAAATAGTGAATTGTAGGAGTTTTACCATTCCATAATTCAAAAGGTGTTTTACCTAAAAACCTATGGATTAAAATTCGATTTTGGATATAGCAAGTGGTGTTAACTGTTTCCATCCACAAGTAGTTAGGTAAAGAATATGCATTAAGTATTGTCCTAGCCGCTTCTTGTAGGACACGATTTATCCTTTCCACCATCTCATTTTGTTAGGGTATTCTAGGACAAGAGAACTCATCCTTGTACCCTTGTTCTAAGCAAAATTTTGATAAATTAAAATTCTCAAATTCTTCAACATGATCACTATATAGATCCGGTTGATTTTGAGATTTCTTTCATTTGCAACCCTTTTGATAAATCCTATGATTATTTCTAAGGTGGCATCCTTATGTTTCATAAAATAAACCCATGTATACCTAGAAAAATTATCTACTATGACTAAACTATTGGACTATCCGAGCCGCAAAAATCGCTTTTTGCATTGCGGAAACCCCGGAAGTCGGCCACGAATCCGTGCGAAGATAAACAAAACTACATGTACGTGTTTAAAACCCTTAGATCTACTCTAGATCTACATGTTAAGAGTTTTACCCTTGATGTGATGCCCTTTGCTTATCCCACTCGTCCAAATGGCTTATCGAAATTCGAGAGTGTCAAGTGTACACACCTCTATTGGTATTCACACAAACAATAGGTGGAGAAAAGCAACCTAGAGTGTGCTAGCACCCCTTAGAGGCTCATGGCAAGATGAGGAAGAGAGAGCTTGAGGGAAGATATGAGGAAGAAGATGAAGTTACACAACTTAACTTCACACTTTCATAACCCATCATAAGGGGGTTACATGCATGCATGTAACTCCAAGAGTCAATGGCTCTTGGTCTCCCTCATGAGGTGGCACCCCATGATGTGTCCATGATGATGTGGAGCATCATCATTGGTCGGCCCCATACCATGTCACAATGGCATGGCAATTGGTCAAGTGAAAATTGATCATTCATCTTTCCTCTCAAGTCAAGTCAAACTTGACCTCTCATCTCCCATGGTTGATCAAATCCAACCATTTGATTCAAGTCAATTTGTTTTAATGAATCTCAATTCATTAGTTTAAATTGACTCGATGAATCAAATCTAAATTAGACTCATTCAACACTTGAATCAACTTGAGTCCAACTCAATTAGTCTAATTTGGATTACTCTTAATCCAATTTGGTTCATCCCATGAACCTAATCCTCATGGTTCATCATATGGACCTAATCTCCATCTAATTGCCCTTTGTGTGTGACCCTATAGGTTCTTGTAATATTGGCAATGCTCCTAAACCAATTTAGGAACATAAGCAATGAGCGGTATCTAGCAACACATCATTGCTACCCAAGTTACAAGAATGTTGAGATACAACATCACCTTTGTGACTACTAATTGTGACTCTCACAATATGTGACAATGTCCCTCTATCCTTGACATCTAGATTGATCAATTGAGGTATAGACCATGTCATCCTCGGTACAATCTATATCTTGAACTCCAAGTAGACTCACTCTAATCAAATGAGCTCAATATCTCATATTGACTCATTTGGGCATGGTCATGCACTTAGTGATCTCACTCTATCAAGAATAACAATGTCACTCCCATCATATAGGAGGGATAGATCTCATCTACATCACTCACATCCCTCCGCATAATTTATTACATACCCAGTAACCGCCTTTATAGTCCACCCATTTACGGGTGACGTTTGACGAAACCAAAGTATGCAACTCCTTATGTAGGGAACCATGGTGACTTCAGGTCCAAGGATTAATAGTCATACTAATAGTCACATGAGAAAGTATATGACACTCATATAATGATCCATGATACTTTCTCATGGCGGGTCATTCAATAAACATTCTCCAATGCATACCGATGTGTCAACTTGATATCACATATCCATGACTTATGAGATCAAGTCATCGAGTTGACCTACATTCTAGTATCTTTGCATTAACATTGTCCCTGAATGTTAATACTTGACTAGGAATAATTAAGAGTAGTGTTCTCTATATCATCTCATTATCGATTCAACCAATCGATTGATATAAATAAGAACCTTCTACTCAAGGACATTACTAT
Organism: Wurfbainia villosa; assembly: GCA_025175895.1. Classification (NCBI taxonomy): domain Eukaryota; kingdom Viridiplantae; phylum Streptophyta; class Magnoliopsida; order Zingiberales; family Zingiberaceae; genus Wurfbainia; species Wurfbainia villosa. The sequence continues at coordinate 6,702,269 of CM045986.1, forward strand.
ACTTAGTTATTTGACACTAATACAAGTAAATATAATAACCATGCCTTTATAAATAGGAATATGATACAACAAAGTCCATACAACAATCATCACATGATTGACTCTAGGGCTTTCACTAACAATCTCCCACAGCACTAGTGTCAATTACTGTAGTATCTAATACCCAATGACCTAGTGTGACCATCATACTTTTTTTGTGCCAAAGCCTTGGTCAAGGGATCTGCGATGTTAGCCTCTATGGGTACTCTACAAATCTTCACATCTCCTCTATTGATAATCTCTCGAATAAGATGGAAGCGTCGTGGTATGTATTTGATTTGCTGGTGTGAGTGAGGTTCCTTAGCATGCGTAATCGCTCCATTGTTGTCATAATAGAGCTCTATAGGATCTGCTATGCTAGGAACCACCCCAAGCTCAGTAATGAACTTACGGATCCAAACTGCCTCCTTTGCTGCCTCTAATGTAGCGATATACTCGGCCTCTGTTATAGAATTAGCAATTGTATCCTGCTTCGAACTCTTCCAGCTCACAGTGCCACCATTCAAGCAAAACACGAACCCTGACTGTGATCTATAATCATCCTAGTCAGTTTGGAAGCTGGCATCGTTGTAACCCTTTACAGCTAGCTCCTCATCGCCTTCAAATATCAAAAAATATTCTTTAGTCCTTTTCAAGTACTTAAGAATATTCTTGACTGCTATCCAGTGACGCTCACCTGGATCTGACTGGTATCTACTCGTTATGCTCAAAGCATACGAGACATCAGGACGAGTACATAGCATGAGGTACATGATAGATCCTATGGCTGATGCATAAGGGATCTTATCCATGCGGTCTCTCTCCTCTCTAGAAGAGGGACTTTGAGTTTTCGAAAGACTCACACCATGTGACATCGGCAAAGGTCCCTTCTTGGAATTCTGCATGGCAAACTGTAGTAATACCGTGTCAATATATGTACTCTGACTTAGGCCAAGCAATCTCTTAGATCTATCTCTATAGATCTTGATGCCTAGAATACAGGCTGCTTCACCTAAGTCCTTCATTGAGAAGCATATCCCCAGCCAAGTCTTCACAGACTGTAGCGAAGGGATGTCATTCTCAATGAGTAGTATGTCATCCACATACAATACAAGGAAGACAACTATGTTTCCATTAACCCTCTTGTAGACACAGGGTTCATCTTCATTCTTGATGAAACCAAACTATTTGATCGCATCATCAAATCGAAGATTCCAACTCCAAGAAGCTTGCTTTAGACCATAAAAGGACCTTTACAGCTTGCATACTTTCCCAGTATGTTGTGGATCTACAAAACCCTCAGGTTGTGTTATGTACACATCATCGAGCAAGTTTCCATTCAGAAATGCGGTTTTGACATCCATCTGCCAGATCTTATAATCGTGGTATGCTGCAATAGCAAGCATGATCTGAATGGACTTATACATCGCCACTGGTGAAAAGGTTTCATCATAGTCAATACCATGAATTTGCTTGAAACCTTTAGCCACCAATCGACCCTTATAGGTATGTGTAAGTCCATCCATGTCAGTCTTTCTCTTAAAGACCCACTTACACCCAATGGATTTAACGCCTTCAAGTGGATCAACCAAAGTCCATACTTGGTTGGTGTACATGGATTCCATCTCGGATCTCATGACCTCTAGCCATTTCTCAGAATCTGGGCTCATCACAGCTTCCTGATAGGAGGTAGGCTCATTCTCAATGAGCATAACATCATCATGGTCAGACAAGAGAAATGAGTATCTCTCAGGCTGACGACGTACCCTATCAGACCTGCGAAGAGGTAGGTTTACCTGAACAGGTTGTTGTTTCATAACTCTTTGTGCAACAATCTCATCACCCACAACACTTTGTGATTCCTGTTTAACCTCCATTAAGGTCTTAGTGCTATGGTCCTTATCTTGAATTTCTTCAAGATCGAACGTACTCCCATTAGTTTTCCTAGAAACAAAATTCCTTTCTAGAAATACCCTAGTCTTTGCCACAAACATTTTGTGCTGACTGAGAATGTAGAAGTAATATCCCTTCGTCTCCTTGGGATATCCAACAAAATAGCACTTATCGGATTTAGGTCCCAGTTTGTCTGAGACTTGACGTCGAACATAAGCCTTACAACCCCAAATCTTCATGAAAGACATATTGAGATTTCTCCCTATTCATATCGTATATGGTGTCTTTATCACAAACTTGGAAGGTACACGGTTAAGTGTGAAGGTTGTTGTGTCTAGAGCATATCCCCAAAAGGATATAGGAAGATCTGTGTGACTCATCATAGATTGTACCATATCTAATAGGGTACAATTCCTCCTTTCGGATATACCATTCCACTGTGGTGTTCCAGGAGGAGTGAGTTGGGATAGAATCCCACACTTAGCTAGATAGTCACGAAACTCATGGCTAAGGTATTCACCATCTCGATCTGATCGAAGTATCTTAATACTCCTACCAAAGATGGTTTTGTACTTCATTTTTGTATTCTTTGAACTTTTCAAAGGATTCTGACTTATGTGTCATCAGATACACATAACCATATCTACTGAAGTCATCAGTAAATGTAATGAAGTACCTGTAACCACCTCTAGCAGCAACATTGAAAGGGCCGCATACATCACTATGTATAAGTCCTAATAAGTCTGTTGCTCTCTCGCTGTGTTCACTAAAGGGATCCTTGGTCATCTTGCCTAAAAGGCAAGACTCGCATGTCTCATATGATTCAAAATCAAATGAGTTCAGCAGCCCATCCTTATGGAGCTAGGATAAGCGAATCTCATTTATGTGACCTAAGCGACAATGCCAGAGATAGATTTAGTTCAACTCATTTGACTTGAACCTTTTGGTACTTATGTTATAGATGGGGTTCTCTAAGTCTAGAATGTAGAGTCCGTTCATTAGAGGTACACTACAATAGAACATATCATTTAAATAAACTGAACAACATTTGTTCTTTATTATAAATGAAAAGTCTTTCTTGTCCAAACAAGAAACCAAAATTATGTTCTTAGTCAAAGCAGGCACATAACAACATTCATCTAGTTCTAGTACAAGCCCAGAGGGCAGAGATATAAGTTCCTATAGCAACAGCAGCAACCCTTGCTCCATTGCCTACTCGTAGGTCCACCTCGCCCTTCGTCAATGCCCTACTATTTCTTAGCGTCTGCATATTGGTACAAATGTGAGATGCACATCCGGTATCTAATACCCATGATGAAGAAATAAATAGATTGACTTCTATAACATTTATACCTAAAGTAGAAGTCTCACTTCTCTTCTTCTTAAGATCTTCTAGGTATACTTTGCAGTTACGCTTCCAGTGTCCAACTTCCTTACAGTGGAAGCAAGTCCCTTCCTTGGCCACCCCTCCTTTCAGTTTCAATGCCTTGCCTTTGCCCTTGGCTTGGGACTTTCCCTTTCCTTTAGGCTTTCCCTTGCCTTTCTTATTTTGCACCATCAAAATGGAGTCAGGTTTTTTCTTCTTAAGGTTGAGCTCAGCAGTTCTCAACATGCTAAGCATCTCAGGTGGTGGCTTATCAATTTCATTCATGTTGTAATTCATGATAAATTGATTGTAGCTTTGTGGCAAAGATTTCAAGATTAAGTTAGTGGCTAACTCTTGGCCAAGTGGGAATCCCAACATCTATAGGTTCTCTATGTACCCAATCATCTTGAGTACATATGGACCTACGGGAGTCCCATCTTGCATCTTGGACTGAAATAGTGTCTTAGAGATCTCATATCTCTCATGTCTTGCTTGTCCTTGATACAGTTGATGAAGATGTTCAACAATATCAAAAGCATTCATGAACTCGTGTTGCTTCTGAAGCTCAGAGTTCATGGTCGCGAGCATAAGACATGACACATCTAATGCATCATCTTGATGCTTCTTGTAAGCATCTCGGTCAGCTCGAGAGGCAGTGGCAGGAGGTGCCTCCGGAATGGGATGCTCCAGGACGTACAGTTTTCTTTCTTGGGTGAGAACGATTCTCAGATTCCTGTACTAGTCTAGGAAATTTGCTCCATTGAGCTTGTCCTTCTCAAGGACAGAACACAGGGAGAGACTGTTCGTATTTGTCGACATGATAATCTACAACATACACAATGCAGAAAATTAATATCATATTCTATTTATCATTTAATTAGGCATTTAATCAAATGATGCTCCCACTGAATTATAGGACTTTTGTAGAATCGAGTCATGGATGTGGTCAAACCACATTACTAGATTCATACAAACTAACTATAATTCTCGCGGGACAAGATCCACATCATACTACGCCTTGAGTTAGCTTCGGCTAAATCGCCCAAGACTTAGTATGATCGGTAGGTAACAAATTACCAATTACATCTCTATGCAACTCTTGTTTATAGGATCAAGATCCACATTTACAAAAGACCTTGAGTTAGCTTTGGCTAAATCGCCCAAGATTTAGTGTAAATGCGATCTTATCCTACCTTTCCAATGGTTGGAATATGCCTATAGTTTTACTCGATCCAATTGAGTTAACTAGTTTTACTCAATATAATTGAACTTATTCTCAACCAAGCCATGATAGGCGGGACCAAGATTGTCCCTCCGCACCCTACCAAGATACTATGTGTTGCTCTGCTTTGGCAGCTTCAACAACAATAAATGATTGAGGTAGTGATGGGTATCAAAACTTGGTAGGCATTTTTGAGTTGATTCGATTAAGATCTAATCTAATCGTAAATGTGTATCATATACGCATTAAGGCCTTTATTACCCTACACTAGCATGCATCACATACATACAAGCAAAATATACTAGTATGCATCATATACATACAAGCAAAATATCCTAGCATGCATCATATACATACAAGCAAAATTTACTAGCATGCATCACATACATACAAGCAAAAACAAATATATATATATATATAAATGGTGATGAGGTCATGGCCCTACTACGATCTTCTCAAGCCAATGAGAAGATCGGACGGTCAACCTAGGGTTAGCGGCTTCTCCAAGCGCCTCCTTTGATCGCCATGTGTCGTTGGCACCCTTCTCGTAACTCCGTCTACTAGTGGACCTTCCACTGCTCCATTTTTATACATTATAATCATGAAACACGAGTTACATTCGAGTCTAAAATTATTTACAACTGAAATATTAAAAGAAGAAGCACGATGCGCAAGTCGCATACCATATACAACATGCACAATCATAAAAACGACGCGCAAGCCGTATTATGAATTACAACATATTTATCCAATCACATTAGGGTTCTTGGGCCATGACCATCACAGTATTATACATAATTATAAATTATATATTTTACAGAAATTTCTATAATTTTTTCTTTTTTTTCAATTTTATGAGTCACATCTCCGTAAGGGTCCCGCTAAGCGATTTTCGGGCGCGATCGCGGGACAATGCCCCTTTCGGGGTTAGGGGCAGCGTCCCTACTTGCAAAATCAACCTTGCGAGTATCCCATCTTGATCTTACAGTGACTTAAGTCACTGTCCCAAAAACCTAAAGTGAGAATTCGCCGTTCTGGAGAGTTTTTCTCGATGATTGAAACCTACAAGTGTCCCAACACTTGTTGTTTCGACTCTTCGAGAAAAATACCTAAAAAATCTATAAAAATAGAAAATTTACAGAAACTTACAGATCTATAATTTTTATATCTAATACAAAAACTATAAAACTAAAACACATACATGCTTCGCACGTGGCTCTGATACCACTGTTGGACTATCCAAGCCGCAAAAATCGCTTTTTGCATTGCGGAAACCCCGTAAGTCGGCCACGGATCCATGTGAAGATAAACAAAACTACATGTACATGTTTAAAACCCTTAGATTGTAGATCATCTAACTCATCCTGCAGCAATTGAGGCATCAGTCGAGCTCGACTTGCTTCTATACACTCACAGGATCAGTTGAGGTGTTGCCTCGATTGTAACTCATCCTGCAGAGGTCGAGACGCCAGTCGAGCTCGGCTTGCTGCTGCTTGCTTCTGCACAAGATCAGTCGAGGTGTCGCCTCGACTACGACTTGTCCTGCAGTGCCAGTCGAGCTCGGCTTGATTCTGCTCGACTCCGCATAGGAACAGTCGAGGTGCCACCTTGATTGTGACTCATCGACGTCAACTCTCTACACCTAATAAGTGCAGTAAGGATAACAGTTAAGGTGTCAACTCATTGTTGTTATTAATACCCACTAGTTCAGTCAACTCTAAGACTAAACCATGCCTAGTAACGACTCTACCCAGAGACCCTTTTCTTGTCAAGACTCCGACCATCAACCATTCTTGGACTTTTCACATTGCCACTCTCACAAGGACTTTTTCAACTGTCAAGGAAATACTCTTCTTGGACTTTTCACCTTGTCACTCCCGCAAAGAATTTTCTAACTACCAAGGAATTACACTTCTTGGACTTTTCACCTTTTCACTCTCGCAAGGAATTTTTTGACTATCAAGGAATTATTCTTCTTAGACATTTCACCAAGGTTCACCCTTGGATTTCCCAACTGCCAAGGAATTACCCTTCTTGGACTTTTTACTAAGGTTCACCCTTGGATTTCCCAACTACCAAGGAATTACCCTTCTTGGACTTTTTCCCAAGGTTCACCCTCGGATTTCTCACACTACTTAAACCTTTGACAAACACTAAAATAGAACTTGGAGCATTCAGCTCCAACATGTCATAGCCACCCTTCCTCTTCTTTTTCCATAAGACACTTAGTATAAATGTTAAAAGCATAAGATAAATCAACATAATAAATATTTAATTTTCTATATCCAACTAACATACAATCATTCAAGCTTTGTGTCCAATTAAGCATTCTGAGGAATTGAATTCAACACTATAGCCGACATCACAAAGTTGGCTAACGCTAAGTAAATTGAATTTCATATTTTTAACTAATAAGACTTTATGAATAACAATTTTAGGGGATATCTCAAATGTAGGCTCAATCGGAAAATCAGCTTCTTCTCTATAAAAAGAGGTCATGAGGTGCTTGAGGAGGCTAGTGCTTATATTCCAACCATACTCTCAAGCTCCCATGTTTTTCCTAAAGCTTTCTAAGTGTTTTTAATTCCCCTCCTCTCTAATCTTCATCTTCATCCTTTGTAAGAAGAGGAGGGTCTTGTAAGAGAAAGTTTTTAGTGGAGAATTGCTTGGATCAATCCACCTTAAGGATCACCGTAGAGTAGGAGCTTAATCTCCAAACCACGTAAAATCTCCCTTGTTAGTGATTGTGTTTTAGCTTCTTAATTTCGTTTAGTATTTATTTTACTTCTTCTAACCTTTATTGTAGAAACGAAAAGAGGCTATTCACCCCCTCTAGCCTTCCAAAGATCCTCTACAAGTGGTATCAGACCCCGGATTATTAGTGTCAGCCCGTAGTGCCAATCATAAGATGATTGATTAAGAATCATATGTATCATATTTCATTAATAACAAACAAAGATTGATTATTATATTTACTTTATGTGTGCGCCACTAAATAAATATAATAATGCCCTTGAATAGTAGGTTCTAATCTACAGTATATCAATTTGTAGAATTGATTATGAGAAGCTGTAGAGAATACTATTCTTAAACATTCCTAGTCAAGTATTGTATTAATAGACAAAGGGATATATTGATACAGTGAGACTAGCATGTAGGTCAATGGATGACTTGATCTCATAAGTCATGGATATGTGATATCACATTGACACATGGGTATATATATTGGAGAATATATGTACTGAATTGACCCGCCATGAGAAAGTGTCATGGATCGTTATATGAGTGTCATATACTTTCTCATGTGACTATTGGTATGAATAGTCCTTAGACCTGAAGTCACTACGGTTCCCTACATAAGGAGTTATGTACTTTGATATCGTCTAACATCACACTGTAACAGGGTGCACTATAACAGCGATTACTGGGTATGTAACGAATTATGCGGAGGAATGTGAGTGATGTAGATGAGATCTTTCCCTCCCATATGACGGGAGTGATATCTTTGGCCTCTTGATAGAGTATGACCACGAAATGCATGGTCATGCTCAAATGAGTCAATATGAGATATTGAGCTCATTTTTTTTGAGTGAGTCTGCTTGGGGATCAAGAAACATAAAGATCGATAAGGGGATGACACGATCTATGCATCATTGATCGATCTAAGATATCAAGGAAAGAAGGATCGTCATACATGATAATAGTCACGGAAAGGTTGTCGGATCTCGACTTTCTTGTAGCTTAGGTAGAAATGATGTATTGCTAGATGCCGCTCATTGCTTATGTATCTAAAATGATTTTAAATACATTATCAACGCTATGAGAACCTATAGGGTCACACACAAAGAACATATTTTGGAGAAATGTTCATCTTAGTTTGACAAAATGAATCATTATTTAATTGAATGGACTAGAATGAGTTAGACTCATTGTTTGGCCAAACTTGAGTTGGACTCAAATTGATTTAACTTGAGTTAGACTCAAGTGAAATCAATTGAAGAAGGTAAGCATGATTAATGATGCATGCAAATGGGAGTTTTTTGCATGCAATGGATTAATGCATGAAATGAGATTTAATGCTTAATGTTGCATGAAAAAGCATTATTGCATGCAAATTGGATTATTGCATTAACATTGCATGAAATGTGATTTCACATGCAATTGGAATTTGAGAAACCACCCTAAACGTTGCATGCAAAAGAGGGGTTAATGCAAAAGAATTAATTCATGAAGTGGGGTTTCATCCTCAAACGTTGAATCCATGAATGAGGTTAATGCATGAATTGGAATTTAATGCATGTAAATGTGGATTAATGCATGATAAAGGTGATTTGAGAAATCTCCTTAACATGGAGATTAGATCTCAAGGTTTATGCTTGCATCCTATTGTGTGCCTTGCATCCCTATTTTTTCCCTTCTTCTTTTGTGGAGAACCTTGGTTTTTGGTTGCTAGCACAACCAAAGGTGTTATCTCCATCTCCAAGATACGGTTCGTATAGATACCTTAGAGATATCGTTATCCTTATCGTATTGAGATCCGACTGCGTTTAGATTAGCGGGATTGCGAAGGGCTCACATTGAAGGTATATTTCTTCTTCTAGATAAGATCTAGATTAAAGAAAATGACTTATATATTATGCATGAATCTTTAGAGGGATCCGATTTATTTTTATTTTCGCTGCGGTTGTGCGAAGTATTCGCCCGCGATATTATGAATGTCATGATCTGAAATTTCCCTACAGTGGTATCAAAGCCACTTGTAAAACATATATTTTTTTATGATGATTTATATGTGATATAAATTTAGATTTTCGTGTTTTCTATGAGATATAAAATATGTGCATTATGGGTACATGAATTTTGTTGAAAGTTAATCAATAATCAAGACAAGCCATCATGCAAGAAGACAAAACAAATCAATGCAAGGAGGCTCATTAAATGCAACATGCAAGTCACCATGCAAGAAGACAAAACTAATCAATGCAAGGAGGCTCATTAAATGCAACATGCAAAAAGGTCTTGATGCTCAAAAGTAGGCAACGGTCTTATTCTTCCAACGGTGGTTTTTTTTCATGCAAAGCTCATTAAGAGCATGTAACCCTATAAAACACCCTTTGTATGCTTGCTTTCATTCAAAAGGAAAAACATTCATGTATTCTCCTCCTTCCCTCTTAACAAGCTTTGAAGTTCATACCAAAGCTAAGTTTCACCATTCTCCTACTTCTTACAACAAGCTTTGAAGTTAATACGAAGCCGAGTTTCATCATGGTATCAGAGCAGCAAAGTCTAGCCTTTCCGCAGCTAAGCTCACTTCCCCCACAACTCTTTTCCTCTCTTCTTCTTAATTCCTCCAACTATATTCAATGGTCCGGATTTATTAAGAGGATCCTAAGTACATATAACCTTGAAGATCAAATTCTTCAGGATCCTCCTAACGAGGTTGATCCCGCCTTCAAAGAATGTAAAAAGAAGGATAATCAAGTCTTTGTTCATCTCCTTCTTTCCTTAGATGAAGCTCACAAAAGTATGGTTGCTTGCTCTCCTAGTGCTAAAGCCTTATGGGATCATCTCTCGGCGATATACGGGCAGACCAACAACATTGGAAGGATCTTTGAAATAAGAAGACAGATAGCGGATATGAGGAAAGAGAAAAAGACTCTCCCACAACTCTTTGGAGAATTTAGTGCCTTATGGAGTGAGCTTGAGGTTCTCCGACCATCAACCACTGATCCAACAATAATAATAAAGCGACAAAATGAAGACAAGGTATTTAGTCTTCTTATGACTCTCGACTCATTCTCAACTATGAGACGGAAATTCGAATGCAAAATCTCCTGCGTATCATGAAGTTTTGCAAATCATCCAAAGAACTGAGTCAAGCTTTAATATTGAAGAAACTTCAAACAAAAATGGAAGTTCATGGGTTCAAGATTAACGAAGTTCATCCAAAAGAAGAGGTATGTCCTAATTGCAAGAAGAAAGGGCATACAAAGGACAAATGTTGGTTTCTTCATCCTCATTTAAGACCAAAGTCATTTGAAAGAAGGAACCCAGTGCAAACATTAAAAGTACAAACTTACGTGGAAGAACATCAAGAAAACTCTACAATGTATATGCTTAAACTCCACTCTAGATACTAAACATTGGATTATTGATTCTGGATGTGATTATCATATGGTAAAAGATAAAAATAAAGTCCTAAAGTTTAGAACCTTAGAAAAATGTAAGACAATTAAGGTGGCTAATGGTCAAAACATAACAGTAAATCAAATAGGAGAAATAGAACTACTAGGAAAGCCAAGTGATGCCCTATATGTTCCAAATTTTACTTCCAATCTAATGTCTATTGGTAAAGTAACTAAGGAACATGGTTGCAAGGTTATTTTTGATCCTAACAATGTGTCATTTTAGGACATCAAGACAAATCTTTTGATTGGCAAGGGATATAAAAGGAATAACCTTTATGTCTTGGATCATGACTATCAAGTCTTTAAAGCAAGCCAGGAGGACTCCCAACTTTGGCATGCCCGACTAGGTCACCCTAGCAATCATGTCCTAAAATATTTCTTCCCTACAATTAGTTTAGATAATAGTATTTGTGAACCATGTATTCTCGGGAAGGAGACAAAAGCAAACTATCCTTGTTCTATCACTATATATGAAAAATCCTTTGATCTAGTTCACTCTGATGTATGGACCTCTCCAATTTTGTCTAAACAAGGTTATAAATACTTTGTTACATTCATTGATCATAAAACTAGATACACTTGGGTTTACATGATCACTAACAAATCTCAAGTGTTTGACGCTTTTAAAACCTATAACAATTATATCTCAAGGCAATACAATGGCAATATTAAGATCCTTAGATCCGATAATGGTGGAGAATACACAAGCAATAAAATGAGAGACTACTTAAAAGAAAGGGGAATTATTCATCAAACCTCTTGTCCTTATACGCCTCAACAAAATGGGGTAGCCGAAAGGAAAAATAGACATCTATTAGAAACAGCAAGAACTCTCCTAAATCATGCTAATATTCCCAAAATATTCTGGTGTGAAGCAAACAGACTCATCTAATAAATCTAATGCCAATGTAAAACTTAGGAGGGAAATCTCCAATAGAACTCCTATATGATAGAAGGCCTAACATCTCTCATTTAAAAATTTTTGGGTGTATATGCTATGTTTTCATTCCATTACAACTTAGAACTAAATTAGATGATAAAGGAAGGAAATGTGTTTTCCTTGGATATGCCACCTCAGAAAAAGGATATAAATGCTTTGATCCTGCTACTAACAAGATGTACACATCAAAGGATGTGATATTTGTCGAAAATGAGTTTTTTTATTCAGAAACAAAGGAGGAAGAGGTAACAAAGGAAAGAAACTCAATTAGTAGTTATCCTCTATTTCCTGAAGAAAGGCAGGATCCACCTCAAAATAGCAACTTAGAGGTTCCGAAGCTGCAAGAAGGAACTAATCTAGAATCATCAAGAAGAGGAAAGCCTAGACCAAGGGGAGAGCTGAAATTCCGTCTCAATTAAGCAACAATAGAGGACAATAGAAGCTGCACATCTACCCTCCTCTCCTCCACCACTAAGGAGGTCAAGAATAAGGTATCCTTCATCCGAATGGATTAATCGTAGAACATACTTTCATTACGCATGTTATATCATCCTATCTCTGATTATTATACCACTAATAATATCTCACCAAGTCACCAAGCATTCTTGAGTGGCATAGATAAAGCACAAGAACCTAGAACATATGAGGAAGCAAAAGGACAACAATCTTGGCAAAAGGCAATGGAAGAAGAAATCAATGCCTTGGACAAAAATGGCACTTGGGAGATCACAAATTTGCCTAAAGGAAAGAAACCCGTCGGGTGTAAATGGGTATACAAGATCAAGCATAGAAGTGATGGTACCATTGAACGACACAAAGCCAGACTAGTCGCCAAAGGATACACTCAAACCTATGGAATTGATTATAAGGAGACATTTGCACCCGTGGCCAAGATGAACACCATCCGAGTCTTACTTGCCCTCGCAATAAATATGGATTGGCCACTTTATCAAATGGATGTTGCCAATGCTTTTCTACAGGGAGAGCTTGAAGAAGAGATCTATATGGATATTCCAGAAGGAATTCAAAATAGATATGAGGGGAAGGTATGCAAACTGAACAAGGCCATATATGGTCTCAAACAATCTCCAAGGGCATGGTATGCCAAACTCAGCTCAGCTCTCTTAAGTTATAAATTCAAAAAATGCAGTAGTGATTCCTCATTATTTGTTAAAGTAGAAAATGATAAAACTATCATCATTCTTATATATGTAGATGATCTCATTATTACAGGAAATGATATAAATCTAATACAACAAGTTAAGTGCTTTCTCAATTCTAAATTCGAAATAAAGGATTTAGGAAAACTAAAGTACTTTCTAGGTATAGAACTAGCCTACTCTCCTAATGGACTAGTTCTATCCCAACGGAAGTATACACTTGATCTCTTACAGGAAACTGGAAAACTTGGAGCAAAACCAGCTAGTAGCCCCTACTTCACATCTAAGAAAGGAAATGATGATGGAAATCCATGGGAGGACATTCAACAATACCAAAGGTTAGTAGGTAAATTGATTTACCTAACCATTACTCGTCCGGATATTTCATATGCAGTAAATCAAATTAGCCAAAACATGCATGCACCAAAGGAGAGTCATTGGAAGGCAGCAGAGAGAATCCTTCACTATTTGAAAGGGACACCAGGAAAAGGAATCTGGATGAGGAATAACCATAATACAGAAATCGTGGGATATTGTGATGCAGATTGGGCAGGAGATCACAAAGATAGAAGATCAACAACAGGATATTGTATGTTTGTTGGAGGAAATTTGGTGTCTTGGAAAAGTAAGAAACAATCTGTCGTGTCAAGATCCAAAGGTCTTTGGCGAATTACGAGCAATGGCGGCGAACCACAAGTGAACTCATATGGCTAAAAGCCTTAGTTGAAGAGTTGGGGTTCCCCGTAAGTTCCCCAATCAGATTATACTGTGACAATCAGTCAGCCATTCACATTGCAACAAATCCAGTATTTCATGAAAGAACCAAGCACATTGAAGTGGATTGCCACTTCATTAGGGAGAAGATTGATGAAAAGATCATCACCGCCATCATATCAATCGGACAAGATCAACCGAGATATCTTTACTAAGGTTACCACTACTCAACATATGAAGAACATCCTTGACAAGTTAGGTGCCATTGACATGTACGCACCTAACTTGAGGGGGAGTGTTGAAAGTTAATCAATAATCAAGACAAGCCATCATGCAAGAAGACAAAACAAATCAATGCAAGGAGGCTCATTAAATGCAACATGCAAGTCACCATGCAAGAAGACAAAACTAATCAATGCAAGGAGGCTCATTAAATGCAACATGCAAAAAGGTCTTGATGCTCAAAAGTAGGCAACGGTCTTATTCTTCCAATGGTGGTTTTTTTTCATGCAAAGCTCATTAAGAGCATGTAACCCTATAAAACCCCCTTTGTATGCTTGCTTTCATTCAAAAGGAAAAACATTCATGTATTCTCCTCCTTCCCTCTTAACAAGCTTTGAAGTTCATACCAAAGCTAAGTTTCACCATTCTCCTACTTCTTACAACAAGCTTTGAAGTTAATACGAAGCTGAGTTTCATCAAATTTTAGGTTTAGTATGTTGATAAGGGGCAAAAACTGTGTTGAACATGGGACACTCTGGAAATGAGGGTCTTGGGTTCATATTGATGGACAAAGGGCAGCAACTCTATTCAAGGAGTTGAGTTGAAAATAAAATTTTACTTTAGGGGTGCTGCCCCCTGAGGCCCCGCAAGGGGCACTACCCCTTGACCCCGCCCGCTAACCGACTAGCGGGACCGCCGTGGCGTTGCGGTTTATCGGTGAAGCAGCTTAAAATTCATGTGTGTATTCACAATCAAGTTTATAAAATTACATCATTATGAATGATATGATGCATGGTGCATGGTTATGGCCTAGGACCCAATATGATTGTGGTTATGTGTTATATGTGCCTGTTGTAATTCATAATACGACCTGCGTGTCGTGCCTTCATCTCTATTTTCCTGGTTGTAAAATAGACTTTGACTTGAATGTAACTCGAGTGTTCTTATTTTTTAATGTACAAAATAAAGAAATGAAAAGTCCATTGAAAGTTGAAGTTACAAGGAGGATGCCGACAATACAGGATGACCAAAGGAAGCACTTGGAGAAGATGTCATCCCTAGGTTAACCAATCGCTCTTCTCATTGGCTTGAGAAGATTGTAGATTCGGGTCATAACCATGTCACGTTTATATGTTGATATATATCTTGATGCATGTGATGCTTGTATGCGATGCTTGCATATGTGATGCATGCGTAGTTAGTTGTCACACAATTAGGTCACTTATCATATGCCTACCAGAGTTCAATACTTACTATTACCTTGTTCAATCGTAGCATGTTTGCCAAAGCAAAGTGACTCGATTTATCTCGGTAAAGTACGATAGGACAATCGTGATGTCTGACTATTAAACTTTGGGTTTGACTTAACTAAGCTCTCTCAATTAGATTGATGAACTTAGAGGCATAGCTCATACGAGACATCTACCTACATTATACAAATCTTGGGCGATTAGCCAAAGCTAACTCAAGATGAGTAGTAATTTAGAAGGATATCTCATGCGATGGGCACTATGAACAAATGTTGTTCATAATATACAAGAGTTACATTAGATGTAATTGGTACAAGTTACTTGTTGGTGCAATCGGCCCAGGTCATGATTGACCAGACTCGAGTGATATTTTAATGTTTGACAAAGTGAGTTGACATTGATGTTTGACATTAATGTCTGTTGATGTTTTGGAGAGATTGTTTATACAATCAACTCGGATTATGTTTAACCGGACTCGAGTTTGACTCGAGGGAGACTTTGATGGTTGACTGGAGTTGACCATGTCATGGAAAGTCCAAGTCTTGAGTACTTGGCATGTAAAGTTCAAGCATGGGTCTTGGCAAGGAAAAGTCCAAGCATGGGTCTTGGCATGAAAAGTCCAATATGGGTTGGCAAGGGAAAGTCCAAGCTTGAGTCTTGGCATTTGAGAAGTCCAAGGGATTTGATATTGGCGGTGTAAAATCCAAGCGGAGTCTTGACGGCGTAAAGTCCAAGCGGAGTCTTGACGGTGTAAGTCCAATGTGCCTTGGCGGTCTAGACACCGTTAGCATGACATAGCCGATGGAAGCACCTGAAGGATAGCGCGATGGATGAACAAGTCATGGATGACTTGGAGGGATCCGAGAGGCGTGAGGCTGATGGAGGTGGCTAGAAGGCTTAGGTCTAGGCTACGGGTGGTCTAGCAAGTATGTGGGAACCATACTTGGGTCAAACCTCATGTTTGAGGTTAAAATCTCATGTTTGAGGTGTGTCAGTCGACTGGTGTCATATGACAGTTGACTGGTGTGAGTCAACTAGGGTTTGACTGCGGGAATTGCCCTAGCAATCGACTGCTATAGGTGGGCAGTCGACTGATCGTGTGATCAGTCGACTGGTGCTCGGTTTTTCGGGCACAGAATGGAGTATGACTCGACTG
Source organism: Wurfbainia villosa (assembly GCA_025175895.1). Classification (NCBI taxonomy): domain Eukaryota; kingdom Viridiplantae; phylum Streptophyta; class Magnoliopsida; order Zingiberales; family Zingiberaceae; genus Wurfbainia; species Wurfbainia villosa. Next base: position 6,718,398 of record CM045986.1, read on the forward strand.
CTGGGGCTAGCAGTCGAGTGGAGGCTCTATCAGTCGACTGATGGTCATAATCAGTCGACTGATGATGGATCCGTTGGATCTTTCCAGCGTGGATCTAGCTGTTGTCTCACGACAACAGTGGCATCAGTCGACTGATCGGCATTTTCCAGCACAGGTTAAAGCTTTAAATAGAGCTCATGAAGGAGGAAAAAGCCATGGTTCTTTGAGGAGTTTTTGGGGTGAATTGCTGGTGTAATTCAGGGTCTCCAAGTGCCACTCAACTAACCAAACAAGCAAGCTCTCAAAAGATCGATTGTAAAATTTTCTTTGCATTTCTTTTGTTGTATTCACTTGTATTTTCTTGTTGTATTTAGTATTACTGTTGTAATCATTTGTACGAGGTTTCTCCACCTCCGACCTATGTCGAGAAGGAGTGTTTGCATAGTGGTGTATTTGTGGCATCGCTAGAGCTCTTTAGAGCTCGATCCGTGGAGTAGGAACCATTTGGTTTCGAACCACGTTAAATACTTGTGTAATTGTATTTGTCTTGTTTCGTTATTGTTATTATTATCTATATTCCGCTGCGCTAACGAAAATTGTAGATGAACACGTGAACGTATTCCATCGACGTATAGCACAACGCTATTCACCCCCCTCTAGCGTTCCAACGATCCCCTACATTACCTACCTAACTTATACGCATCTTGGGCGATTAGCCAAAGCTAACTCAAGATGCAGTATAATATGGATCTTGTCCCACTTTGTGACCAGTGGGAGAATCATTTAGTTAAAGGCCTAATTAAATGATAGAAATATGATACATTTCTACATTTCTGCATTGTAGATCACCATGTCATCAAATACGTCAAACATACTCTTCCTGTAATCTGTCCTTGATAAGGACAAGCTCACTGTAGCTAACTTCCTAGACTAGTATAGGAACTTGAGGATAGTCCTTAAGCAAGAACACAAACTGTACGTCCTAGAGCAGTGCATTCCTGAACCACCCGCCCCTACGGACACTCGTGCTGACAAGGATGCTTATAAGAAGCATCAAGATGACGCATTAGATGTGTCATGCCTTATGCTTGCCACCATGAACTCTGAGCTTCAGAAGCAACATGAGAACATGGATGCCTATGGTTTGGTTGAGCATTTAAAACAACTATATCAGGGATAAGCAAGGCACGAGTGATACGAAGTATCAAAGGCCTTATTTCAATGCAAGATGCAAGAGGAAACTCCCGTAGGCACTCATGTACTCAAGATGATTGGGTATGTTGAGAACCTACAGAGATTGAGATTTCCATTGGGCCAAGAGCTAACCACTGACCTTGTTCTGCAGTCACTGCCAAAAGGCTATAGTCAATTTGTCATGAACTATAACATGAATGAAATTGGCAAGCCTTTACCTGAGTTGTTGAGCATGTTACGAACTACCGAACTCAACCTTAAGAAGGAAAATCCTGGCACCATTTTGATGGTGAACAAGAACAAAGGAGAAGGAAAGCAGAAGCCTAAAGGTAAAGGTAAGACCCAAGCCAAAGGCAAAGGCATGGCAAATACATTGAAACCCAAAGGAGGGGTGTCTAGGGAAGGGGAATTCTTCCACTGCGATGAGACCGGACATTAGAAGAGAAATTGCAAGTTATACCTAGAAGAGGTGAAAAAGAAGAGAAGTAAGACTTCTACCTCAGGTATACATGTTATAGAAGTCAATTTATCTATCTCATCTTCTTGGGTATTAGATGTCGGTTGTGCTTCTCACATTTGTACTAATGTGCAGGGCCTTCGAAAGACTAGATCATTGACGAAGGACGAGGTGGACCTACGGGTAGGCAATGGTGCAAAAGTTGCTGCCGTCGCTGTAAGGACATATTCCTTATCTTTACCCACTGGGCTTATCTTAGAACTAGAGGATTGTTGTTATGTGTCTGCCTTGACAAAAAACATTATCTTCGTTTCTTGTTTAGACAAGAAATGTTTCTCATTTGTAATAAAGGACAAGTGTTGTTCCATTTATTTAAATAATATATTTTTTATAGTGCACATCTTGTGAATGGTCTCTATCTTCTAGATCTTGAAACCCCAGTCTATAACATAAATATCAAACGGTTCAAATCTAATGATCTGAACCAAACATATCTTCGGCATTGTCACCTGGGTCACATAAATGAGAGTCGCATATCCCAGCTCCATAAGGATGGATTACTAGACTCATTTGATTTTGAATCATATGAGACATGCGAATCTTGTCTTCTAGGCAAGATGACCAAGACTCCATTTAGTGGACATGGAGAACGAGTTACTAATTTGTTAGAACTCATACATACTGATGTATGTGAGCCTTTCAATGTAGCAGACAGAGGAGGCTATCAATACTTCATTACTTTTATTGATGATTTCAGTAGATATGGATATGTGTATCTTATGAGACACAAATTTGAATCCTTTGAAAAGTTCAAAGAATTCAAGAATGAAGTACAAAACCAACTTGGTAAGAGTATTAAAGTGCTTCGATCAGATCGAGGTGGGGAATTCCTTAGCCAATCTTTTCGTGACAATCTCATTGAGTTTGGTATTAGATCTCAACTCACTCCACTTGGAACACCACAGTGGAATGGTGTATCAGAAAGGAGAAATCGTACATTATTAGATATGGTACGATCAATGATGAGTCATACAAATCTTTCTTCTTTCTTCTGGGGATACGCTTTAGAGACAGTTGCTTTCACACTTAACCGTGTTCCATCTAAGGTAATCATAAAGACACCATATGTGATATTGACTAGGAAGAGTCCCAAGATGTCTTTTATGAAGATTTAGGGATGTGAGGCTTATGTTCGACGTCAAGTCTCCGATAAACTAGGCCCCAAATCAGACAAGTGCTACTTTGTAGGATATCCTTATCCTAAGGAAACAAAAGGATATTACTTCTACAATCCCACACAAGAAAAAGTGTTTGTCGCTAGAAATGGAGTATTTCTAGAAAGAGAGTTCATCTCTAGAAGAAGTAGTGGGAGTAAAATACATCTTGAAGAAATTCAAGATCAAGATAGCACTGAGATGAAAATTGAATAGGCACCACAAAGTGTTGTGGATGATGAGATTGTTGCATAAGAAGTTGTGGAGCATCAACATGTTCAAGTAGACCAACCTCTTCACAGGTCTAATAGGATACATCGTCAGCCTGAGAGATATTCATTTCTCTTGTCTGACAATGATGACGTTATTCTTATTGAGTTGAATGAGCCTACATCCTATCAGGAAGCTGTGATGAGCTCAGATTCTGAGAAATGACTAGAGGCCATGAGATCTAAAATGGAATCCATGTACACTAACCAAGTATGGACTTTGGTTGATCCACCGAAGGGGTCAAACCCATTGGGTGTAAGTGAGTCTTTAAGAGAAAGACTGACATGGATGGTCTTATGCATACCTATAAAGGGCGATTAGTAGCTAAAGGTTTCAAACAGATTCATGGTATTGACTATGATGAAACCTTTTCACCAGTTGCGATGCTTAAGTCTATTCGGATCATGCTTGCTATTGCATCTTACCACGATTATGAGATCTGGCAAATGGATGTCAAAACTGCATTTCTAAATGGAAGCCTCCTCGAGGATGTGTACATGACACAACCTAAGGGTTTTGTAGATCCAAAGCATGCTAGTAAGGTATGCAAGCTGCAAAGGTCCATTTATGATTTAAAGCGAGCATCCAGAAGCTGGAATCTTCGATTCGACGATGTGATCAAACAATTTGGTTTCATCAAGAATGAAGATGAACCCTGTGTCTACAAGAGGATTAGTGGGACCATAGTTATCTTTCTTATCTTGTATGTTGATGACATACTTCTCATTGGAAACGACATCCCTACACTGTAGTCTATGAAGACTTGGCTTGGGAATTATTTCTCAATGAAGGACTTAGGTGAAGCAGCCTATATTTTAGGCATTAAGATCTATAGAAATAGATCTAAGAGATTGTTTAGCCTAAGTCAAAGTGCATACATTGACAAGGTGCTTAAACGTTTTGTCATGCAAAATTCCAAGAAGGGATTTCTGCCAATGTCACATGGTGTGAGCCTTTCAAAGTCTCAATGCCCTTCTTTTGAGGAAGAAAGGGAACGCATGGATCAGATCCCTTACACATCTGCTATAGAATCTATTATGTACATCATGTTATGCACTCGTCCTGATATCTCATATGCTTTAAGCATGACGAGTAGGTACCAGTTAGATCCAGGTGACGGTCACTGGATAGTTGTCAAGAATATTCTTAAGTACTCGAGAAAAACTAAAGAATATTTCTTGATATTTGGAGGCGAAGAGGAGCTCACTGTAAAGGGCTACAATGATGCTAGCTTCCAAACGGACAAGGACGATTACAGATCATAGTCAGGGTATGTCTTTTGTTTGAATGGTGGTGCTGTGAGCTGGAAGAGTTCAAAGCAAGACACAATCGTGGATTCTACTATAGAGGCCGAGTATATTGCTGCTTTTGATGCAGCAAAGGAGGCTGTTTGAATCAAGAAGTTTGTTTCTGAGCTTGGTGTAGTTCCTAGCATCGTGAGCTCTATAGAACTTTATTGTGACAACAACGGGGCTATAGCACAGGCTAAGGAACCTCGTTCGCACCAACGTTCCAAACATATACTACGGCGGTATCACCTCATTCAAGAGATCATCGATAAAGGAGATGTGCGGATATGCAGAGTAGATACTGATGCTAACATTGCAGATCCCTTGACTAAGGCTTTGGAACAAAGAAAGCATGATGGTCATACTACGTCACTGGGTCTTAGAGATTACAGTGATTGACACTAGTGCTAGTGGAAGATTATTAGTGTCAGCCCTTAGTGTCAATCATGAGATGATTGATTAGGGATCATATGTATCATATTTCATTAATAACAAACAAAGATTGATTATTATATTTACTTTATGTGTGTGCCACTAAATAAATATAATAATGCCCTTGAATAGTAGGTTCTAATCTATAGTATATCAATTGGTAGAATTGATTATGAGAAACTGTAGAGAATACTATTCTTAAACATTCCTAGTCAAGTATTTTATTGATAGATAAAGGGATATATTGATACATTGAGACTAGCATGTAAGTCAATGGATGACTTGATCTCACAAGTCATGGAAATGTGATATTACATTGACACATGGGTATATATATTGGAGAATATATGTACTAAATTGACCCATCATGAGAAAGTGTCATGGATCGTTATATGTGTCATATACTTTCTCATGTGACTATTGGTATGAATAGTCCTTAGACCCGAAGTCACTACGGTTCTCTACATAAGGAGTTATGTACTTTGGTATCATCTAACGTCACACCGTAATAGGATGCACTATAACAGCGATTATTGGGTATGTAACGAATTATGCGGAGGGATGTGAGTGATGTAATGGGATCGATCCCTCCCATATGATGGGAGTGATATCTTTGACCTCTTGATAGAATATGACCACGAAATGCATGATCATGCTCAAATGAGTCAATATGGGATATTGAGCTCATTTGTTTGAGTGAGTCTACTTGGGGATCAAGAAATATAAAGATCGATAAGGGGATGACACGATCGATGCCTCATTGATTGATCTAAGATATCAAGGATAGAAGGACCGTCATACATGATAATAGTCACAGAAAAGTTATCGGATCTCGACTTTCTTGTAGCTTGGATAGAAATGATGTATTACTAGATGCCTCTCATTGCTTATGTATCTAAAATGATTTTAAATACATTACCAATGTTATGAGAGTCTATAGAGTCACACATAAAGAACATATTTTGGAGAAGTGTTCATCTTAGTTTGACTAAATGAATCATTATTTAATTGAATGGACTAGAATGAGTTAGACTCATTGCTTGGCCAAACTTGAGTTAGACTCAAATTGGTTTAACTTGAGTTAGACTCAAATGAAATCAATTGAAGAAGGTAAGCATGATTAATCATGCATGCAAATGGGAGTTTTTTGCATACAAATGGATTAATACATAAAATGAGATTTAATGATTAATGTTGCATGCAAAAGAATTATTGCATGCAAATTGGATTATTGCATTAACATTGCATGAAATGTGATTTCACATGCAATTGGAATTTGAGAAACCACCTTAAACGTTGCATGCAAAAGAGGGGTTAATGCAAAAGAATTAATTCATGAAGTGGGATTTCATCCTCAAACATTGCATGAATTAATGAGGTTAATGCATGAATTGGAATTTAATGCATGTAAATGTGGATTAATGCATGATAAAGGTGATTTGAGAAATCTCCTTAACGTGGAGATTAGATCTCAAGTTTTATGCTTGCATCCTATTGTGTGCCTTGCATCCCTATTTTTTCCCTTCTTCTTCTTTTGTGGAGAACCTTGGTTTTTGGTTGCTAGCACAACCAAAGGTGTTATCTCCATCTCCAAGATATGGTTCGTGTAGATACCTTAGAGATATGATTGTCCTTACTGTATTGAGATCCGACTGCATTTGGATTAGTGGGATTGCGAAGGGCTCGTATCGAAGGTATATTTCTTCTTCTAGATAAGATCTAGATTAAAGAAAATGACTTATATATTTTTCATGGATCTCTGGAGCTAGGGATCCAGTTTATTTTTATTTCCGCTGCGGTTGTTCGAAGTATTCGCCCGCGATATTATGAATGTTATGATCTGGAATTTCCCTACACGAATCACGTCGAAAGATCTAACAATCAACCGGAGCACGATGACATTTCAAGAGGGGTATAGCACGGCGAGGCCTCCATTCTTCGACGGCAACAACTTTGGATATTGGAAAGGTAGGATGGAATACGACCTTATGTATGATATTGAGAATTGGTTTTGTTGGAATGTATACTGAAAGTCTAGCCTTTGTATGAACATCTTTATTTTTTAAATAAGAATCACATGATCATTATTTGCATTTTATGGTTATGCATATTGTCTGATACATTACATTGTAGATAATATGGTATGTGGTGTCACATAGAAGATCATGTTATCAGTTCCTTGTAGAGTATAAGTAGAGGCTCACAACCGAGATGGTTTTGAACAAACCATTGGTATGGTTGTAGTGTAATTTGGTATTGGTTTATCTTGACCATAGAATTACACTAGTACACTTTGTGTGTATTGAACAGGACCGACTTAGAGGTGATTCAATTTATTGCTGACTACATAATTGAATCAGACCTCGGATATTATGGTGTACATGCTCTTAATCCCGATATAATAATGGGCATATGTACTTAATATTTATTTCTTTGATTTACCAATGGGCGAGATTTATGGATTAAATTGATACGCTCGGTAAGTTGGGAAATAATATTATTTACATGGTGTGTCGTTCATTATAGGAGGAAACCGTGTCATATATATTTAGATGATGATGTCCCCTTGAGAAGCTCATAAGAATCATCATGTAAATCTTGCAAGTGGACTTGGTCCTGCATGATGATAAGGTTGAGTGGTACTACTCATGGAGTTAGCTGTTGATTAATTAATTATCAATAAATTAATTAATTAACGTACATTCGATATCTTAAACACGGGGAGACATTTGTACAATTAATATATGGAGCCCATATTTAATTATGGGGGTTAGTGAGGTAGATCAATGATAATTCTCTAGTGGAATGGATTATCATTAATGGATCGAATTTTATGTGGGTCGGATCCATTGGGTGGCCAAGATCCAACTCCTCATGGTCCCTATTGTAGCCTATTAAAATCCTCATGAAGCCTAGATCCAACGGACACGATTAAATGGAGGTTTGGGCGAAATCTATATAAGGAGTATAGGAGGCTTGGGCGGCAACTAATTGGTTGGGAGATTAGGGTTTGCTTCCAAGGTTTTGGGCGGCAAGCAAAGGGTTTTGGAGGCTAGGGTTTGCTTCTCCTCTAGGGCGACGAAAACCTAGAATTGTCTCTCCTTTGGCCGACGGCAACTCCCTTTCTCTCTCTAGTTTGGCCGGCGGCTCCTCCCTCTCTCTCTCCTTTGGCCGGTGGCAACAAGGGTTGATCTCTTGGCCGGCGCCCACCATCTCCTTCTTCCTCTCCTTGGCCGGCGACAACAACCAAGTTTGGTGGATTGGTGGTCGGCATTAGATAGGAGAAGTGTTTGATATTCTTCCCTTAGTTTGGAGCGAGCAAGGAAGAGAAGAATGCGATCTAGGAGGCTTCAACTCTTGGAGAATCATTGCCCATACAATATTCAAGAGGAGGATAGGTCATACAATAGAAGATCAAGAGGTATAATTCTTGTTTAAGTTTCTTTCTTGTTCTATGCAATTTGTTTGCAATTTGTTTGTAATTGTATGTGTTTGTAATTGTATGTGGATAAATACAAAAACCAGCGATCCGTACATCATCTATTCCGCGGCTAATTGAGGAAAAGAGTTAGGTTGCTTGAACAACAAGTTTGTTCAAGTGACTACTCTAATCGAATAGCACGATGATGGATCGGTGGCTTGGGTAATCCATCTTCGTCAAGGATTAATTTTTTTAATCTGGGGACATAGATAGGATTGCCATGCACAAGAGACCAAGGCGAAGTGAGAAGCGAAGCTTCAACCTTCAAGTGGTATCAGAGCCATGATTTCTGATTTTGTGTTTAGGATTCGATTTCTTTTATGCACTTATCATATATTATGTGTACCAGATAATAGTAAGATGTGTGTATGCTAACTTTTTAGTTGCAAGCATAAGATCCAACTATTATGGCTATATGTGTGTATGTGATTGCATGTGTATAATTGTAATATTATTTAAATCCTCGGGGTTGACGAGGCTAGTATTTAATCTTTTTAATTAAGTACGACATTGTTTAGCTACTCTTTTATTTTAGTTTACTTTCGATCTAGATTTCATGTACACTCTTTTGTGGAGTATAGGATCGATGGATGTAAATTAAAATAATCTTTCTCGGCTCGGATCTCCGGATGGCTTGTACATAGCGTAGAGAGGAGCGGACGAGATGACGACACGACGGGAGGCATATTGGAAAACAAAAGCCATAATAGATGGAAAATATTTTTTTCATATTTATTGCTTCTTGTTTGATATGCATGTTGTGTGCTTGGAAAATTCCTCATTTTAAATTACTAAGTGGGAGAGGGATATTTTTTTAAATTCCCATGGCCTCCATTACAATTTGACATGTGATGCAAACAAACTTGTGCGTCGACTCTGAGTGCCTTCCTTCCCATCGGATGAGTTTGTTTTGCGGATCACAAGGTAAAATATGTGTCACGCCCCGAGAGTATGCCGTGCCGAAAAACAAACGGACGGCATCTCCCCTGTACGTGGCAACATATCGGGTTAATACAAGGCCCGTAGGCCCACCACAACAATATGATATACACAGATATCATCATATCAAACATAATAAACACAGCGGAAACAATACAAACAGATCAACAAGATACAATGACCCAACTGTGCACTCCGGAGTGACTTGACACAACAAGAAACATAATAGAAGTCGAATCAAAGACCAAATACATACCACACATCCGTATATCACAGATACGGAAACAATACGGCGTAAAAACCCCAAAACAACAATCCATAGTAATACAACAATATGGAAAACATATCCATCCGTCCGGGGTGAGATGGGATCAGCTGACGGAGCTCCGAACGTCCAAGGAAATCTTCTACCTGTTATGGCAGGCGAGCCCGAGTCGGGTGGTGAGTATAAACTCAGGGGTAATATATAGAAAGTGCATGAACAACATATAAGGATAGATCTACAAGTATATATGTGAAGATCTACAGGTATACAACATGAGTCCAATAGACATATAGTCCTATCCAACTCTAATAACAAGTAACTACAGTAAAGTCATACTCAATGTATATACTAAATTGATCAACTGAACATGAAGTAATATACCAACGTACCTAGCGATCTGTAATGCCATATGCTAGATCATCCTGAACAGGTATACAATAACATAACCATATAACGTACCAGGTCAAATCCATACCTGACCAATACTCAGACATATGAACAGTATATGATTACCTATATAATAACCCGGTCCGTACCACACAATGACATGATGCTAATCAAATGCATATAACAGTCTGAATCCACGTATGTATCATGCTCAACCCATAGCAGTAAATAAAATGCAAATGACATGTATCATGATGTACCAGCATGTGCAACAATCATAGCTCAATCAAATGCAGCATCTCACAGGCATATGTAAAACATATATCAAATACATGCATACATATATATCAGCAATGCATATGCATGGTCACTGTCTGCGGACCCGTCCAACCACGACCCCAGAGTGGCCAAGGTGGCACGACAAATGACAACTAGCCGACTCGATTGCCACCACTCTCGAGTGGCGGGTTGGGTAGTATGGTGAGTAGTGTATAAGCGTAAAAAGCTAACTTACTCCTAGGGCCCTGCTGCAAAGCCATTTGTCCCTACCCATGAGTAGACAAGCGCCGCTGCAGACAGCGGCCTCACACAACCACCGTCTATGGTGGGCGAGTGCTAACACCACTCACTCTGCCGCGGTGGCGGTCGCATCTCCGGCTACCACCATCCCTAGTGGTCGGCCGCAGCCAATGCTCTGCCCTCGACCTGCTACCACTACCCAGTGGCGGAGGCGGGATGGTGACGACCGTCTCATCCACAAGGGAGACCCGATCGTCGGCATGCATGCAAATGTAATGATGCATAGCTCCATACATGTATCCTAGCGACACTCCCTATCCCACGGGAGTCTGGTCAACTAAAGTCAACTATGCAAGGACTACAATCCACAAGACTCTCTCTATCGCATAAAGAGTCATACTCATCGACGATCCCAACCACGCTAAGACCTCTAGTCGATGGCGATATACAATCGGCCGTCCATATAACCATACAGCACACAATCCATAATAGATATACTGTCCCGCTAGGACCTCTAGTCCCTTGTCACATACTGACAACCATACACTTATTTATGCAAAGACAACTAGATCCACCATAAAATGCACCACTAATACGGTTATGATATCACGATCGACTCCATAATCCAATCCATCACCTAACTCTAGTTAGGTAACACAGTAACCCTATCTGAGATCACAAAGATAACCCTAACCACATGTACTTACTGAACATCTATCAGCTAATACATAATAGGGTTTATAGTTCCTATCCGTGCTAGATAATCAATGAGTAACAGAGTATATATCTCAAAGGTCAAGGCAGTGCAAGCATATAATTAAATAAGAGTGGATTTAAGGTAAACAGGTATAAACATAAATCCAAGATCATGCACTAGAATCGATCAAACTACCGGACCAGGTAGATATTACCCACCTGATACGAAGACTCATCTGAAAACATCATTTGTCCTCACGTCCACAAGACAGTCCTAAATCAAAGTCTTGTACATTTGTTACACAACTATAACATAGCCTATAACATAACATTCAGAATCAAAGCTTACCTTCGTTGCTTGAAATCTCCATACCCCACAATTACCATCAAGCTACAACCGGTATCCTCCAATAGAACAATATCACTCGCTAACTATCAAACATCACCAATACCTGAAATCAAACATGATAATATTATCTGCTATAGATCTAATATCACCTACATACAATTATCTATATCAAAACTCATCACGTATACTGATTCACTTTTCCACTACGAATCTGAAAGTACAACCCATTATCGATTAATCCCACTGTTAAATCCAAGAGTAATACCCCTACACAATCTGTTGCACAGTTATAACACAACCAAATCGAAACTTACCTTATACTGCCAATACAAATCCAGCATTCCTTAGCTCCACCCCGATCACACATACAAGGAAAGCGAATCAAAAATCCACCGCGAATGTCCTCAACCTGCTGGAAACAGAGCCATCAAACTCAATGTTGCTGTGACAATACACAAATCCAGTTTACTAGTTGCTGTGAACAAAATCACACATCCTACCTCACAATGCAACCCACACCAACCTCCGGCGCAATCAATATCACCAGTCCCCCTGCTCCGATTTGCTCTACTCACCGGGCAACCCAACTTCAATCGTTACTGCCCTAACATCGGCAGAGGTCGTGAAGCACAGCTCATGATCAAAGATCAGATAGAAATCAAGCAGCACTGCCAACTCACCGTGGACATCGGCATCACAAGAAGACGGCACTGGCCGAAGGTGATCGAATGGAGAGGTAGGCGATGATTGTGCGATTATTCAATTGGAGATCTCCGGCAGCGACTAAACTGCAGAAGATAGCAATCGGTGGTTCTAACAGTGCCTCCAGCTGGAAGATCGCCGGATAACTCCTGCTGCCCTCACCACAAGTCCACCAGCTGTGGCAGCAGCTTCGCGCGATCGAATCCATGGCGTCGTAGCCGCGGCAGGAAGGGATCGACGAAATCCCGGAAGAAGGAAATCAAGCTATCTTCCGGCTGGAGCGACCTACCATAGCGGCGACATCTTCGTCTTTGCTTGGCGAGAACAAGCGATGAAGTGGCGTGATGAGCGTCGGCGAGCTAGCTCCAGAGGCGACGGGAAGCTGTGGAAATCGCGATCGAAGAAACCGATGAAATAGGAAATTGATCGTGGCTACCGCAGGCACTCGACGGAGTTGGCGACTGCTCCGGCGACGATTGAGGGAAGGAGGAGAAACGGCGGAGCTCTCGGCGAGAAAATTTCCGCTCGGTGAAGAAAGGGATCGCGCCGAACAGAGGAAAGGAAAATCGCGATAAGAAAAGAATGGGGAAAACACAGAAGAAATCGGGTTTAAAGGCCGACCGGCTTGGTTGGGCTAGCTCAAGTTTGACTCAAGCTAACCTAGCTAACTCAATCTCCCATTAGGCTTTACCTTCCTCGGTTGAACTCCTTTTTAATCTGGAAAAATTCCTAAAAATTCCATAAGCTAATCCTTAATTAGCAAGGGCTATTATTATTATTATTATATATATATATATTTTTCCATATTTTACAATATGGTTATAGAAAATTATTTAGGAGCGTGTGTACTTCCCCATTAGAAGGCACATAATCCGAGATAATTGTCTTGGTATCAAGTAATGGTGAACACTTAGATGCAAATAAAAGTATCCTCCCCATCGAAGTCACTGCTTTTATTTGTAGGGCTGAAGAGGAACCAACTATTAATTTTATTTGTCAAAAAGTAAGGTTGACAGGATAATAAAATTAATAGGTAAAACCTCCTCTTACAAATGTAGAATTTGTATACGTCCACACTATCGTGGCATACAATATTCTCGGTGTTTTGAGGTGTTGGTTGATTTTAAAATTTTATTGTTTGAGAAATCAATAAATTTTTGAAATCTAATGTTTTGATCTATGTGATTCTTAGGTTTTTCAAAAATGACTTTCAACCCACTTGCTGTGATACTAAAGGAAAATAAATTTACTGGACCTAACTATGTGGATTGGAAAAGGAATCTGGATATAGTCTTGACTGTTGAGGAGTACAAATATGTACTTCTCGAAGAGTGTCCTTCTAAGCCTGAGGATGATTCTGGGAAAAAGGAGAAAGAGAGTTATAAGAAGTGGATCAAGGCTGATGAGATGGCGCGGTGTTACATTTTGGCTTCTATGTCAAATGTATTGCAACATCAGCATCAAGCCATGTCTACTGCTTATGACATGATGCTCAATCTCAAGGAACTTTTCGAACACCAGAATCAGGCTGCTAGGTAGGATACCATGAGAAACTTGATGGCGACCACCATGGTTGAGGGAACAACCGTGAGGGATCATGTTCTCAAGATGATGGTTCATTTGAATGAGCTGGAAGTCCTTGGAACTGAGATCGATGGGAAAACCCAGGTCGATATCATTCTCCAATCTCTACCTAGGAGTTTTGAACAGTTTTGCCTGAACTACAACATGAATAAGAGGTTGTATTCGTTGGCGGAGCTTCTGGCAGAACTCCAGGCAGCAGAGGGGCTTTTTTGTCAGAATGCTCAGGCTCAGGCCATGGTTGCTCTGAAGGTTTCGACTTCTAAGCCGAAAGGCAAGAAGAAGAAGAAACAAGGTGGAGCAAAGGTGGCAGGAGGATCTCAGGGAGGAGTGAAGAAGCCGAAGGCAAGTGCTTCACTTGTAAGCAGACTGAACATTGGAAGGCTGACTGCCCCAACCGGAAGCAAAACAAAGGTATATCTTTTGGTTTAGTCGTTGAAACATGTTTAGTGGTGTTATCTACCGGTACCTGGTGTGTAGATACGGGAGTCACTGATCATGTTTGTAATACTTTGCAGGGGTTCCAGGAAACCAGACAACTAGCTGAGGGGGAGATTACCGTTTACATTGGCAATGCTGCAAAGGTGGCGACTATTGCAGTGGGAGATGTTTATTTATCTTTTGATAGGAATAAAACTTTGGTTCTGAGAAATTGTCTTTATGTACCTTCATTTAGAAAGAATTTAATTTCAATTTCTAAATTATTTTTGGATGGATATTCTATTTCTTTTAATGACATAGTTGTTATAAAAAGGAATAGGAAGATTATCTGTTCTGGTGCATTGGTAGGAAATTTATATACACTTGAACCAAAAGCTCCCACGATACAAATAGAAGTAAATAACTCATCTTCTAAATCTAATAAGAGAAAAGAACCTTTGAAAATGAACCAAACGTATCTTTGACATCTAAGGTTAGGTCATATTAACCTAAGTAGAATTCAAAGGTTGATAGCTGATGGACCTTTGGGTTCATTAGTGGTGGAAGATTTCTCAACCTACGAATCTTGCTTAGAAGGTAAAATGACAAAGAGGCCTTTTAAGGTCAAGGGGTATAGAGCCAAAGATGTGTTGGAATTGGTTCATTCTGATTTATGCGGTCCTATGTCTATCCAAGCTAGAGGTGATTTTGAATATTTCATCTCTTTTATAGATGATTATTCAAGATATGGATACATTTACTTGATGCGCCGTAAGTCTGAATGCTTTGATAGGTTCAAAGAATTCAAGGCTGATGTGGAGAAACATCAAGGTAAAAGTATCAAGACACTACGATCTAATCGTGGTGGTGAGTACCTCTTGGGAGAGTTTAGGAATTACTTATCAGAGGCTGGGATTCAATCTCAATTGTCTGCACCTGGCACACCCCAGTAGAATGGTGTAGTGGAGCGAAGGAATATGACTCTTATAGAGATGGTTAGATCGATGATGAGTTATTCTGAGTTACCAGATTCGTTCTGGGGGTATGCTCTGGATACGACAGTGTATATTCTGAACTTGGTATCATCTAAATCAATACATTCTACTCCCACAGATGTAAGATATGGGAAAAATAATAATAATAATTAATATTATGGATTAACTCTTTAAGAAACTAATTAGGTTTAATTAGTGGTTGGATTGGATTAGATTTAATTGGGTTGAACTGATTGGGCTTGAACCGATTGGTTTGAATTCGGTTTGGCTTGAACCGATTTCACGAACGGCGTTTAAAAACAGAACGAACCCGATCGCAACTCATTTCTTCCTCCCAATCGCGATCGGCTCCTTAGTTCTTCGTGATTTCTTCCCCTCCACCGTGCGATCTCGCCACTCAATCTCGGCTCGCCGGTGTCCTGGGGAGAGCAACTCGGCAACATCGCAGCTAGCCGAACCCCTCCTTTTGAGGTCTCGGCGGTCTTTCGCACAGGCGGGTTGGCGGCGTTGCTGTCGCGGTGGTGAGCTACCGTCGTAGGTAAGGATCGATCTCCCTCTCCCTCTTTGAGATGAGATCTGCAGCTAGCTGTGGGTTTTCGGGTTTGAGCTTAGATCTATGGTTTTTGGGCAGTGATTGGAGATTGGATTTGCTCCGTGAACAGGAGACAAAGAAGGGATGCCGTAGGAGATCTGAGATCGGTAAGGGTTGATATCCTTTTTGCTTGTGATATTATGATTGTTATGGATTGAGTGGTATTCGTTTGATTCGGGTGTGGTTGTGATTCGATGGATTTTTGGTCAATTGCTAGCATGATTTAATGTCTGTTTTTCCTAGTTATTGTGGTTACAGTCGATTATTGAGATCGATTTGATGGGTTGCTGCGTTCACCTTCGCATAACAATAGATAACCAGTTTAATCTGTGATGTTGAGCAATCGATCAAGAGTGGTATAGAGGGAGGTTGTTCTACATAGTCAGGGGTGGAGCTGTAATCAGTTGTGGGGTAGTTTTCGATTGTTTTCTTTTGCTGTCCATGGTGTTTTGGTGGATCGATTTCATTTGTATATAGCTGTGGATTGTGCTTGAGCTAAGGGTGGAATCTGAGTGTTCCTGTTTATGAATGTTGTGTGGTGTTGTTATCTAGTTGAAGCAGCAAGGCTAAGCTGTGTTCTGTTTTCAGCGTTGTGGAGTTGTTGGTCTGTGTAGGATGTAGGTGGGTTATGGTGTTTGTATTGACATTTGGCTTAGTTGGTCAGATAACTCTTTGGGTGTTGTTTCTGTTAATGGATCTTGAGGATGGCGGTGATTTATTATGAGTTGAGTTATGATGGATTGGATTGAGATAATTGAGTTTTAACTCGTGGACGAGGAAAGGATGTGAATATATAACAAATTAGTGTTTAGTTCGTATATTTATCAGAGACTTGTACTTAACCATAATTTGTTACTATTGTGCAGGCTTGGGATACGAAGTAGATCCGCGGCCGTGAGGATTATTCGAGCTTTATATCAGGTGGGTAATATCTACCCTGGTCAGGTAGTTTGATTTGAATCTGGTGCATGAATTTAGACTAATGCTATTACTTTGATCTTAGATCCACTCTTATTTAATCGTATGCTTATACTGCCTTGACCTTTGAGATATATTGTTGTTACTTCATTGATTATCTAGCACGGATAGGAACTATAAACCCTATTATGTTTTAGCTGATGGATGTTCAGTAAGTACAGGTGGTTAGGGTTATCTTTGTGACCTCAGATTGGGTTACTGTGTTACATCACTAGGGTTAGGTGATGGATCAGATTATGGAGTCGATTGTTGTATCGTATACTTATTAGTTGTGCATCTATGGTGGATCTAGTTGTCTGTGCATAGATAAGTGTGTGGTTGTCAGTATGTGGCCATGGACTAGAGGTCCTAACGTGATGGTATATCCATTATGGATTGTGTGCCTGTGTATGGTTATATGGACGGTCGATAGTATCTCGCAACTAACTAGAGGTCTTAGCGTGGTTGACTGTCAGATGTATATGACTCTTTGTACGATAGAGAGAGTCTTGTGGATTGTAGTCCTTGTATACCTGACTTTTGGTTGACTAGGACTCCCCGTGGGATAGGGAGTGTGGCTAGGATACATGTATGGAGCTATGTATCATTACATTGCATGCATGCTGACGATTGGGTCTCTCTTGTGGTTGAGATGGGTCGCTAGTCATCCTGCCTCCCCGACCACTTAGGATAGTGGTTGCAGGGTTGAGTGCAGAGCATTATTGTGTGTGTCATTCTCGGCCACTATGGATGGTGGTAGCTGGAGATGCGCACTTGGCCACTGTGCGAAGTGGTAGTTAGCGCACTCACCCACTATAGATGGTGGTCGTGTGATGTGCAGTTGTCCTAGGTGCGGTTCTCGTCTACTCATGGGTAGGGACGGAGCGGCTAACAGCAGGGACCCCCGTGTGAGTAGCATATAGCTCTATGGCGGCTAGCTACTATTTCATACTACCCGACTCGGTCACTCGAGAGTGGTGGCGGTTGGAGTCGGGATAGTTGTCATGTCGTGCCACCCGGGCCATACTGGGGTCGTGGTTGGACGGGTCCGCAGACATGGCCATGCATATGCATTGCTGATATATATGTATGCATTTATTTGATATATATTTTACATATGTCTATGAGATGCTGTATTTGATTGAGATATGATTGTTGCATATGCTTGTACATCATGATACATGTCATTTGCATATTATATACTGCTGTGTGTTGAGCATGATATATGTGTTGGTCTAGACTGTTGTATGCATTTAATTAGCATCATGTCATAGTGTGGTATGGACCGGGATGTTTTTACATGTGGTTATATACTTTTTATATGTCTGAGTGTTGGTCAGATATGAAATTGACTTTGTACGTTATATGGGTTGTGTTATTGTATATCTGTTCAGGATGATCTAGCTTATGGTGTTGCAGATCGTCAGGTACATTGGTATATTACTTCATGTTCAGTTGATCAGTTTAGTATATATATTGAGTATGACTATACTATGGTTACTTGTTATTAGATTTGGATAAGACTGTATGTTTATTGGACTCATGTTGTATACCTGTAGATCTTCACATGTATACTTGTAGATCTCGTTATCCTATATGTTGTTCATGCACTTTCTATATATTACCCCTGAGTTTATACTCACCACCCCGGACCCTGGGTTTCTTGTCGCCCATGTAACAGGTAGAAGATTGCCTTGGACGTTCGGAGCTCCGCCAGCTGATCCCATCTCACACCGAATGGATAGATATGTATTCCATATTGTTGTATTCTTGAGGATTGTTGTTTTGGGTTTTATCCTATATCGTTTTCGTATTTGTGATATACGAATGTGTTGTATGTATTAGGTCATTGATGTGGTTTCTATTATGATTCTTGTTGTGTCAAGTCACTCCGGAGTGAACAGTTGGGTCTTTGTATCTTGTTTTATCTATCAGTATGTTTCCGCTTTGTTTGGTATGTTGATATCTTTATATTATATTGTTGTTGTGGGCCTACGGGCCTTGTATTAACTAGATATGTTGCTACGTACATGGGAGATGTCATCTGTTTGCTTTTCGGCACGGCATACTCTCGGGGCGTGACAATAGAATTGTGGACTAGGCGAAAGCCTAGTCTGAGACATATTCAGATTTGGAGGAGTCTAGCACATGTGCTGAAGGCAGATACTGGTAAGTTGGAGCCTCGTACAGAAGTGTGCATGTTCGTAGGCTATCCTAGAGGAACGAAAGGTGGTTTGTTCTATAGGCTTAGAGATCAGAGGGTGATCGTTAGCACAAACGCCAGATTTTTAGAGGAAGACTATGTGATAAACCACAAGCCCATGAGCAAGATTGTTTTGGAGGAATTAAGAGGGGAAGTCACTACTTTAGTACCACCAGTACAAGAGGATATACCACAAGTGACTGCACCGCGTGTCACAGAGATACACAGGTGATACCTCATCGTAGTAGGAGGGTTGTTAGACAACCTGATAGATTTATATTCTTGGGAGAATCTTTTGATTTGATCATTGGCGAACATGAACCTGATCCCTGGACATATGACGAGGCAATCCAAGATAAAGATGTGGTATCATGGCAAAGTGCAATGAATTCTGAGATAGAATCTATGGATTCAAATCAGGTCTGGGAGCTAGTAGAACCACCCAATGGTGTAAAAAACATTGGATGCAAGTGGATCTACAAAAGAAAGAGAGGAATAGATGGGAAGGTTGCGACCTTCAAAGCAAGGCTTGTTAGGAAAGGGTATACTCAGAAAGAGGGCATCGATTATGAGGAGACATTTTCGCTGGTAACCATGCTTAAGTCTATCCGGATTCTCTTGTCTATTGCTGCTCATATGGATTATGAGGTGTGGCAGATGGATGTCAAGACAACTTTCCTTAATGGAAGTCTTGAGAAAAACATCTATATGGAGCAACCAGAGGGATTCATTGCAAAGGGCAAAGAGCATCTTGTGTGTAAGCTTAATTGGTCCATTTATGGATTGAAGCAAGCTTCGAGATCTTGGAACATCCACTTTGATGAGGTAATCCAGTCTTATGGATTTATTCAAAGTCCGGATGAGTCTTGTGTATACAAGAGATGTGACGGAAACGTAGTGGTATTTTTTGTACTATACGTAGATGACATTTTGCTAATTGGCAACAATGTCAAAGTGTTATCAGACGTAAGGGTATGGTTGTCCAAACAGTTTGATATGAAGGACTTGGGAGAAGTGGGACACATCCTTGGGATTAAGGTTATAAGGGATCGCAGGAAAAGGATGTTGTGCCTATCTCAAGCTTCATACATAGATACTATTTTGGTTCATTTTAGCATGCAGAACTCCAAGAAAGGTTTTCTACCTTTTAGGCATGGAGTACTTTTATCTAAAGAGATGTGTCCTAGAACATCAAAGGAGATAGAGGAGATGAAGGCAGTTCCTTATGCTTCGACAGTAGGAAGCCTCATATATGCTATGTTATGTACGAGACCGGATATCTACTTTGTCGTGGGCATGGTTAGCAGATATCAAAGTAATCCAGGACAGAGACATTAAACTGCAGTAAAGCATATATTGAAGTACCAGAGAAGGACTAGGGATTATATGCTAGCATAACAGGCAGATCAATTACTCCCTGTGAGTTACACAGATTCCGACTTCCAATCAAATAGGGATAACAGTAAGTCTACCTCGGGTTTTGTGTTTACTTTGGGAGGTGGAGCCATTGTATGGAGGAGTGTCAAGCAGAAATGTGTGGCGGACTCCACCATGGAAGCTGAGTATGTGGCAGCCAAAGAAGTTGTATGGCTCAGGAACTTCTTGATGGACTTGAATGTGATTCCTGGTTTTCCCAGAACTATCGCAATTTATTGTGATAACAATGGTGCAGTTGTAAACTCGAAGGAACCATGAGCCCATAAGGCAAGTAAGCACATAGAGCGTAAGTACCACCTGATACGAGAGATCATAAAGCGAGGAGAAGTTGTTGTTGCCAAGATTACATCAGAGGATAACCTGACAGATCCTTTCACTAAGACCCTTCTAGTGAGAGCTTTTGATAGGCATGTGGAGGGAATGGGAATCAGATGTATGACAGTATGATGACAGCATGATGACAGCATAGTCTTTTAGTATAAGTGAGAGATTGTTGGGATGTATACTGAAAGCCTAGCCTTTGTATGAACATTTTTATTTTTGAAATAAGAATCACATGATCATTTTTTGCATTTTATGATTATGCATATTGTCTGATACATTACATTGTAGATAACATGGTGTGTGGTGTCACATAGAAGATCATGTTATCAGTTCCTTGTAGAGTATAAGTAGAGGCTCACAATCGAGATGGTTTTGGACAAACCATTGGTATGGTTGTAGTGTAATTTGATATTGGTTTGTCTTGACCATAGAATTACACTAGTACACTTTGTGTGTATTGAGCAGGGTTGACTTAGAGGTGATTCAATTTATTGTTGACTACATAATTGAATCAAACCTCAAATATTATGGTGTACATGCTCTTAATCCCGATATAATAACGGGCACATGTACTTAATATTTATTTCTTTGATTTACCAATGGATGAGATTTATGGATTAAATCGATAGGCTCGGTAAGTTGAGAAATAATATTATTTACATAGTGTGCCATTGATTATAGGAGGAAACCGTGTCCTATATATTAAGACGATGATGTCCCCTTGAGGAGCTCATAAGGATTATCATGTAAATCCTACAGGTGGACTGGGTTCTGCATGATAATAAGGTTGAGTGGTACTACTCATGGAGTTAGATGTTGATTAATTAATTGTCAGTAAATTAATTAATTAAAGGACATTCGATATCTTAAACACGGGGAGACATTTGTACAATTAATATATGGAGCCCATATTTACTTATGGGGGTTGGTGAGGTAGATCAATGATAATCCTCTAGTGGAATGGATTATCATTAATGGATCGGATTTTATGTGAGTCGGATCCATTAGGTGGCCAAGATCCAACTCCTTCTCATGGTCCCTATTGTAGTCATGAAGCATAGATCCAACGGACACGATTAAATGGAGGTTTGGGAGAAATCTATATGAGGAGTATAGGAGGCTTGGGCGGCAACTAATTGGTTGGGAGATTAGGGTTTGCTTCCAAGGTTTTGGGCGGAAAGCAAAGGGTTTTGGAGGCTAGGGTTTGCTTCTCCTCTTGGGCGGAGGAAACCTAGAATTGTCTCTCCTTTAGCCGACGACAACTCCCTTTCTCTCTCTAGTTTAGCCGACGGCTCCTCCCTCTCTCTCTCCTTTGGCCAGCGGCAACAAGGGTTGATCTCTTGGCCGGCGCCCACCATCTCCTTCTTCCTCTCCTTGGCCGGTGGCAACAACCAAGTTTGGTGGCTTGGTGGTCGGCACTAGATAGGAGAAGAAGTGTTTGATATTCTTCCCTTTGTTCGGGGCGAGCAAGGAAGGGAAGAACGCGATCTAGGAGGCTTCAACTCTTGGAAGATCATTGCCCACACAACGTTCAAGAGGAGGATAGGTCATACAATAGAAGATCAAGTGGTAAACAAGAGGTATAATTCTTGTTTAAGTTTCTTTCTTATTCTATGCAATTTGTTTGTAATTGTATGTGGTTAATTTACTTAGACCCCGAAGATAAACACAAAAATCGGCGATCCGTACATCATCTATTCCGTGGCTAATCGAGGAAAAGAGTTAGGTTGCTTGAACAACAAGTTTGTTCAAGAGACCACTTTAATCGAATAGCACGATGATGGATCGGTTGCTTGGGTAATCCGTCTTTGTCAAGGATTATTTTTTTTTAATCCGGAGATGTAGATAGGATTGTCATACACAAGCGACCAAGGCGAAGCGAGAAGCGAAGCTTCGACCTTCAGGTTTAGTATTGTAGATGGGTTCGAGAAGTCGATCGATGAATTTGGAGCGCCATTACTAACCAAGGATTGGACGAGGGAGATGGCAAAGAAAGCACAAGCAAACGCAAAAGCAACAACCACACTTCAATGTGGTCTATCAAAGGATCAATTATCCAAGGTTATGCCCTTCAACTCCGCTAAAGATATTTGGGAGAAGCTAATCGAATTAAATGAAGGATCAAAGGAGACTAGAAGAGCCAAAAGAGACCTATTAATAGGCCAACTCCAAAGCTTCATCATGAAGACCAACGAGACCATGAGCTAAATGCACGGTCGATTCAAGGAGGTAGTCAATGGACTACACATAATAGGTGAGAAAGTCGACAACCGAGACCTTGTGAGGTATGTACTTCAAGCATTCTCTAGAACAACTTTATGGGCATCAATGGTAGATGCTTATAAGGTGTCTAGGGACCTTTCATTAGTTAAACTAGATGAACTTTTTTATGAATTTGAGTTGCATGAGCAAGCTAACACTTCGTCCAAGGAGAAAGGTGTAGCTCTTTTTGTAGGTAAGAAGGACAAGAAGAAGAAGGAGAAGAAAGAAGTCTTTTCATCATCTGAGTCGGAGGAAGAGCCTTCAAGTAGTGATGATGAGCTATCGGCAAGTGAGGTGGCTCACTATGTGAAGAGGTTTGGTGGGAGATCAAGGAAGCTCACCAAAAAGGATGTAAGGAGGATGTTCCAATCCTCAAAAGGTAAAACTTCTAGTAGTTCAATTTCTACTCCTAATGTTACTTGCTATGGTTGTAACAAAAAGGGGTACATCAAGCCAAGTTGCTCGGAGCTAAAGAAAAAGGAGGAAAAGTAAAAGAAGAAGAAGGAAAAGAAGGAGAAGAAGAAGAAGGAAGTCATGGCAGCCCAAACTTGGGATACACAAAGCCTAGAAGGCTCATCCAATGAGGAGGAAATGTGTCATGTTACACGCAACCTAGTACTTATGGCCTTGGAAGATGAAGCCGGAAGCTCAAGTGAGGAGTCATCATCATCCTCAAGTGACGAATTGTCCTCTAGTGACGATGAGGTAAAAGACTCCCCTAGCATAGAATTACTTTATAAAACCATTGCATGTCTTCAAAATGCTCTAAATAAATCAAAGTCTAGGATTAAGGATTTAAAAGTAGAAATTAAATCAATTAAGGATGTAGAAATTTTTTGTGATGATACATGTTCACTTAGGAATGAAAATGATGAACTAAGAAAAGAAATAGGTGAACTAAGAGCATGCTTAGAAAAATTTACAAATGACTTGAAATACCTAGACATGATACTTAGGGATCAAAGGGCTATTTACAACAAGGCCGGAATAAGATATAGGCCTAAGGAGAAGGAAGTAGCTTTTACCTCCCTTGTTAGTAGGAAATCAACCACTAGGAGCAAGGTTATAAAGACATGGGTTCCTAAGAGCTATGTAGTTAATGCTACCGGTCCTAAGATTTGGGTGCCTAAGACTTGTATTTTTCATGTTGTATAGGTAGAAGAACAAAGGTTGTGGATTGTTGATAGTGGTTTCTCAACGTTGATGAGAGCAAATTTTCCAAAATCAATCACATTAGCAAGGGGACCGTGTCTTTTGGAAATAGTGGAAAACTTAAAATTCTAGGAAAAGACACAATTGAGGTATCCTCAAATCTTGCTATTTATAAAGTATTGTTAGTTAAAAATATGAAATTCAACTTGCTTAGTGTAAGTCAATTATGTGATGTCAACTTTGATGTTCAATTTAACTCTTCTAAATGCTTTATAAGACATAAGACATTAAATGATTTCATGTTAGTAGGATATAGGAAATCAAATATTTATTATATTTATTTATCCTATGCTTCTAACATTTCCCCTAAGTGTCTTATGGCAAAAGAAGAAGAAAGTTGGTTATGGCATAGGAGGCTTGGGCACATCAACATGAAAAATATTGCCAAGATAGCCAAGATGGAGTTAGTCAAGGGTTTGCCAAAAGTCAAGTATCTAAAGGACAAGATGTGTGATGAATGTCAAGAAGGAAAATAATCAAAATCAACACACAAGAGTAAAACCTTAATTAATACATCTTTACCTTTAGAACTTTTGCGTTTAGATTTATTTGATTGTCATAGTACTCCTTCTTTAAATGGTAGTAAATATCGTTTAGTTATAGTTGATGATTTTTCTAGATTTACATATGTATATTTTATGAAACATAAGGATGAACCCCTAGAAATAATCATAGGTTTTAATAAAAGAGTAGAGAATGAAAGAAGTATCAAAATCAACCGGATCCGTAGTGATCATGGTGGAGAATTTAAGAATTCTAATTTCTCTAAATTTTGCTTAGAACAAGGGTACAAGCATGAATTCTCTTGTCCTATAACACCCCAACAAAATAGGGTGGTGGAAAGGAGAAATCGTGCCCTATAAGAAGCAGCTAGAACTATGTTTAATGCATATTCACTTTCTAGCTACTTGTGGGCGGAATCGATTAATACCGCTTGCTATATCCAAAATAGGATTTTAATACATAGGTTTTTAGGAAAAACACCCTTTGAATTATGGAATGACACAATTCCTATAATTCACTATTTTAAGGTCTTTGGATGCAAAGTCTACATCTTGAATACCAAAGACAATCTAGGTAAGTTTGAATCCAAACCGGATGAGGGAATCCTGGTTGGATACTCATCCACTAGTAGAGGGTATAGAGTTTACAACAAGAGAACTCAAAAGGTTGAGGAATCCTCAAATGTTCAATTTGATAAAACCTCTATCACTTACCCTAGGAAATCCCCCATTGATAATGATATCAATGAAAAAAATCAAGAAATTACCTAAAAACTTCAAAACATGACTTTAGGGGGTAATGATCAAGGGGGAGGTAATAATCAAGGGAGAGCGAGAGGAGATTCGGATGATGAAAGGAGAATTGAGGATAACCAAGATCAAAATCAATTTAATACACCTCCTAGAACATTAAGAATTAATCAAAATCATCCTCTTGATCAAGTTGTAGGAGAATTATCTCAAAGTGTTAGAACTAGGTCCTTCCATAGAGTTTCCTCTAGTCAAATAGCTATTATCTCCCAAATTGAGCCCAAATCAATCAATGATGCATTACTTGATCCAGATTGGATCTTAGCAATGCAAGATAAATTGACTCAATTTGAAAGGAGTCAAGTATGAGAGTTAGTTCCTAGACCCAATGATAGTACCATCATTACCACAAGATGAGTCTTTAGGAACAAATTAGATGATCAAGGTAATATAACTAGGAATAAGGCAAGGTTAGTTGCAACGAGCTTCAATCAAGTTGAAGGACTTGATTATGATGAAACTTATGCACCGGTTGCTAGGTTAGAGTCCATTAGAATCCTATTAGGATATGCTTCTTACATGGGCTTTAAACTTCATCAAATGGATGTAAAATCAACATTCCTAAATGGGTTTATTAGGGAAGAGGTATATATAGAACAATCTCCCGAGTTTGAAAATATAGATTATCCAAACCATGTATACAAACTTAGAAAAGCATTATACGAGTTGAAACAAGCTCTCCAGGTTTGGTATAAAAGATTGTCGTCCTTCTTAGTCTCTAAGGGGTTTAGAAGAGGTCAAGTAGATCAAACTCTTTTTATAAAATCAAAATCAAAGGATATCTTTGTAGCCCAAGTATATGTAGATGACATAATTTTTGGGTCAACCAATGATGAACTCCTTCAAGATTTCATCAAAAATATGGAGAATGAGTTTGAAATGAGTTTAGTTGGGGAACTAAATTTCTTCCTAGGCTCACAAGTCAAACAAACAAATGAAAGAATTTATGTATACCAAATAGAGCTGTCAATTTGGGTTGGGCCCGTCGGGTTGGCCCGCCCCACTAAAAAATTTCAACGGGTTGGGTTGAAATTTTATCCATTTATTTTTTGGCGGGCTTAAATTAATCAACCCGCGACGGGCTGTGACCCGCCGCGGGCTGACCCACCGCGGGCTGGGTTGACCTGCGGGCTGAGGGCCACAAAGAGCAGCGGAGCGTGCAAGTGAAATCGTGAATCCGTGATTCGCGATTCGCAAAAGCCGAAAAGGCGAAAACCCCGAAAATCAAAATCCCTTATTCCTTCCCTCTCTCGTCGACTCGCTGTCTCTCATAGAAACCCTACGTGCTGCAGGTCTCCTCCGCCTCTCTGCGAGATTGTGACTCTGCCTCCTCCGATCTCTTCTCTCCGATCATCCTCCCTGTGAGGTTGCGACCTTCGTCGATCTGGATCACCGCTTCAAGTTTGCGGTGAAGTATCGAGAGTCCAGGAGGAGCTAAATCGGTTGCCTACATCTCAATCTTCACTCACCTAGTTAGTCTCTAGTCTCCAAGGCCCAAGCTCGTAGTCTCTACCTCTTTGATCTAAGATCTCTGACTCCAAGTTCTTAGTCTGTTTGAAGTAAGATTTTTGCTTCCTTCCTAGTTCCTTCTATTTTTCTATCTTTTCTATGTTTTTAATTTGCAATTGACGGTGGAAGGTAGCCAGTTCAGTCTCTTCCTCTGCTAGTTTATTGATTTGATATTCTTTCCCTCTTTGATCCGCGTCCCTCTATAACCTATTAACCTTGGTGCTGTGATATAGGATTTATGGCAGTTGTTATATTGTATTCATTGTTTTAAGTTTTTCTAACATGCTTTTGGTAATCCGAGTCCGAGAGGTGTTGGTGGGAGAAAAAAAGACGACCTTTTGAGTTTTGGAGTGCCTTATTGTTTTTCCATGCTTGATGTCGTTGCATAAGTACTGATTTGTCTTTTTCTTTTGTTCTGTCATTGCATAAGAACTTTTCTTGATTTTGAACTATTTTGTATTTTGCATGACAGGCTCTCTGATTTTTTTTTTTTAAACTGAAACTTTTCTTTTATTACAGTTTACAGATTGATTTGAAATGAATTCTTCTTCTCAAAATAAAATTATTAGTTCAGACGCTGATGAATTGGAAAGTGCTAAGCATTACAAGGGATCAATTAAAAAGTCTAGAGAAACTTCTGATATTTGGGTATATTTTAAGAAAATTGAAGGGACTGATGGTATAAATAAAGCTGAATGCAATGGATGTAAAAAACAATATAAATGTGGAGGCAAACTTTATGGAACTTCTACATTGTGGCATCATATTAAAACTTGCACCGAATTAAAGTTCCATGACGTAGGACAAATGATTCTTGATCAAGATGGGAAAATGAGGTCTAGGAAAATAGACCAAAAGATTTCACATGAGTTACTGGCTTGTGCAATCATAAGACATGATTTATCATTTTCATTTGTCGAGTATGATGGTATTAG
The DNA here is from genome assembly GCA_025175895.1 of Wurfbainia villosa. Taxonomy (NCBI): domain Eukaryota; kingdom Viridiplantae; phylum Streptophyta; class Magnoliopsida; order Zingiberales; family Zingiberaceae; genus Wurfbainia; species Wurfbainia villosa. Next base: position 6,746,311 of record CM045986.1, read on the forward strand.
AGCTTGGAAGAAATACTTAAATCCAGATGTTGCTTGTATTTCTAGAAATACTCTTGTTTCTAATATTAACCGAATCTACTTGAGAGAGAAAGAGAAACTTAAGTATGTTTTGGCTACTATTCGGAATAGAATTTGTTTAACTTCAGATTTGTGGACAGCATGCACTAGTGAGGGTTATATTTGCTTGACTGCTCATTTTGTTGATAATGATTGGAAATTGAACAGTAAAATACTTAATTTTTCTCATATGCCTCCTCCACATTTAGGAGTTGAATTAGCTACAAAATTATTTGAATATTTAAAGGAATGGGGGATTGAGAAAAAAGTTTTCTCTTTGACATTGGATAATGCATCTAGTAATGACAATATGCAAGTTCATTTGAAAGAGCAACTTTCTTTGCATGATAGCTTATTGTGTGAAGGTGAGTTTTTTCATGTTCGTTGCTCTGCTCATATATTGAATCTAATTGTTCAAGAAGGTTTGAAAGTTGCTACTGTAGCTTTGAATAAAATTAGAGAATCAGTCAAGTATGTTAAAGGTTCAGAGACTAGAATGAAGAAGTTTAAAGAATGTGTACAAGCAGTTGGTAACATTGATACTAGTATTGGTTTGCGATTGGATGTGTCTACTCGTTGGAACTCAACATATTTAATGTTGGATAGTGCCATCAAATATAAAAAAGCTTTTGCTTCTCTTCAATTCAACGATAAGAATTATAAATATTGTCCTTCAAGTGAAGAGTGGAAAAGAGGAGAGAAAATATGTGAGTTCCTTGAACCATTTTATGAGACTACCAATTTGATATCTGTTTCTTCATATCCTACATCAAATTTGTATTTTATGTAAGTCTGGAAGATTGAAGTTTTGTTAAAGGAAAACTTATCGAATGAAGATGAGGTGATAAGTTGTATGTGTAAAAGAATGATGGAGAAATTTGACAAGTATTGGACTCAATATAGCATGGTGCTTGCATTTGGGGCTATTCTTGACCCACGAATAAAGTTTTCGATGTTGGAGTTTTTTTATTCAAAGGTTGAGAGTGATTATGTCAAATGCCAAGAGAAGATGGAATTTGTGAAGATAAAATTGTATAAGCTTTTTGATCAATATTCTACTGCTACCAAGGTAAGTTCTTCACAACCACAATCTTCTTCTACTGCACATACACCTCTGCAAAGTGTAGGAGTTAAAGGAAAGAACAAAAGAATCTTTGATGTAAGTACTCTAAATATTTTTTTTCTTATATACTCTAATTAATTTATATTTTGTTGTCACTCCTCACCACTATTCCAATTAATATAGGAAATCATGGCATATGAGAGTCAAACAATTACAAGTGCTGGAAAATCTCAATTGGATCTCTATTTGGAGGAACCAAAACTTGAATTTGCATATTATCAAGATTTGGATGTTTTGGAGCATTGGAAGAATCAAAAGCATCGATACCCAACCCTTGCACTAATGACATGTGATGTTTTGGCTATTCCTATAACTACTGTTGCATCAGAATCATCTTTTTCCATTGGTGCTCGTGTTCTTACCAAGTATAGAAGTTGTACCCTTCATGAAAAAGTGCAAACTCTTATTTGCGCTCGCAATTGGTTACATGGTTATGCTATTGGTAATGTTGTTTATAACTTTTTAATTATATTTTTGACTTAGTTGATATATTAGTTTATTGTGATTTTATTTTTAACTATCTGTTTTTGTATATTTTATATGGAAATAAAGATAACGAAGACAATACAAGTATCAAAACAACGTTGTCCCAACAAGGATCAAATGCTCGAGAGGATATTAACGAAGAGAAAGAAGATGGAGGAGAATCAAAAGAATTTGATATGGATGATGTCATGATAGATGAAATTTAAAAAAATATTGTATTGTTCATTTAGTTTCATAGACTTTATTGAACTTTCTGTTTTAATTTTTATGAACTCTTTTATGTTTTTAATTGCTTTGTTTAACTATTTGGTTAATGGTTATAACCATCAAAGATGCTAGCGGTTATTTTCTTGGTTGATCCCAAACTAGAGGAATTATCACCTGAAGCGGCTTTATCGGCAATCGCCATGATGCTATTTGTATTCTGCAGATTCCCTAATGAATTACTGAGGAAATTGAGTACGGAGTGCCTTGCCATGCAAAATCATAAAGTATGTTCATTCGAACCATATGGTCTCTATTCTTTTATCTTAGGATTGTTGTATTCTTTTAAATTCAGTTCAACTTTCTTTATACCAATTTTATTTATCTATATTGATAATCTTACTACATGTCGCTTTTTGGGATAGCCATTAAATGTAAATATATAGGTTCATCACTCCATTTTTCAACATAACATTTCTTATCTGTGTTTAATTATTGTGATATCTAGCAGTTTGGTATATCGCCTAAAAAATTTCAAAGTAATGCTGCTCTCTCAAGCTTTTTACAAATTTTGACAACATCAAAGGATGAGAATGGTAAGGTACTACAAGGTGTCATATATTTCTATTGGAAGAATATTCTATTGTGCCCATACATATTGATATCATGTCATTAATAATGAATTTTTGCCCCTTTTATTTTTTCCAAGTGTAGGCTTATGTTTCAAGTTTCAACCGTTCAAGCTTATGATTATCCTCATATCCTGTGACTGGCTTTCAGTGGCATCCGGAGGTAATTGTAATCACCATGGCAATTTTCTCTAATAGTTTTTATCTCATTCTATAGCTTCCCCTCTTTTAAAATTTTAGAATCAAAGTTCTGCTTATGAATTATTCTAATTTAATCTTTGATATTTTAGACGGGAAAAATATTGAGTGAATTTTCATCTGGTATTCTTTCCATCATTAACACACCAACAAGTTCTTTGATATTTTCAAAGGGCAAAATGAGGTACTGCCAAAATTTTACTTGTTGCATTTTTGAACAGTTGGATTCAGTGTTGCTTTGGCAGTTTAAATCCAGCTTCCTCCAGGAGTTTATCAGAGATTGACTACAAGCCCAACATTGATGAATCTAGCACAAGCATTGGCTTATCATAAAGCGTAAGATCATAGTTACTTGTTCAGAAGCATTTTGTTTGAGTTTGTCAAATTTTGTCAGCCTTGAGTCTGTTGCCCCTATTGTTTCTAGATGTTACGAGGACACGCCACTTCAAGAGCTTCACAAAGACAAGAGAAGCACCTTTGTGACACACTCCGTACTATTTTAAGGTTTTAAATAGCAACCTCATGATCTGGTCAGTGAAGGGGGAGCATGTTACCCATCTTTGTCGATGGATAATCCATAACCTTTGCTCATTCCTCTTGCTGTCAAACATCATCTTTTTTACTTCTGAAGATTTTTCCCCGATGTCTCCCTTCACGGATGATTTCAAATAGACTTCGAGTGTTGCTGTTGTGGCAAGGTGCTCCTCAGAATGACACAAGTAAATCTTCATGGCTAAGAGATTCTAGTCGAGTTTTCGGTACAGATCGAGGAATTGAATATAATCTAGTCATTAGATCTAATGTAAAGAATAGGCATACCCATTTTGACACCTGAGAGCAAAGTAAATTTAATATCTTGTTCAGTTTATTTCTGCTATTCTCGAGTGTGCAGATTGGCAGTTGGCACTTACAGATTTAAAATGTGGAAAATGTGTTCAATTTTTTTCTATTTTTTGTGGCCCACGGGTTGGCCCGTCTAACCCACAGTTCGCCTTGAATTGGGTTGGGTTGGGAATTTTTTAACCCACCAAAAAGGCGGGCCGACCCGCTCATCCCCGTTAAGTATTAAATTTATAACGGGTTGACCCGCCCCGCCGCGGGTTGGCCCGTTTGACAGCTCTAATACCAAACTAAATATGCTAAAGAAATGATTAAGAAATTTGGTTTGGAAAATGCTAAGATAATATCAACTCCTATGGCAACCAACACAAAGATAGATAATGATCAAGAAGGTAAATCAATTGACCTAAAGCTTTATAAGAGTATGATTGGTAGTCTTTTATACCTAACCGCTAGTAGACCCGATATCTTATTTGTGGTAGGTATGTGTGCAAGATATCAATATTGTGCCAAAGAGTCCCATTTAGTAGCCGTTAAGAGAATTCTAAGATATATCAAAGGCACATTAAATGTAGGACTTTGGTACCCTAGGACAAAATTTTTTGATTTGGTTGGGTACACCAATTCCAACTATGCGGGTTGCAAGTTGGATAGGAAGAGTACTAGTGGTGGATGCCAATTTCTTGGATCCTCCCTAATTAGTTGGAATAGTAGAAAGCAACCTTGTGTTGCTTTTTCCACCATCGAAGTCGAATATGTGGCTATGGGTGGTTGTGTGGCTCAATTACTTTGGATGAGACACACTTTAGAGGACCATGAGCTACACTACTCCAATGTCAAGGTTTATTGTGATAATGTGAGTACCATAAATTTGACCAAAAATTCGATACATCACTCTAGGACTAAGCACATTGAAGTGAAACATCACTTCATTAGAGATTATGTGACTAAGGGGGACATTGAACTCAATTACATAGAATCCAAGTCCAACCTAGCTAACATATTCACCAAGACTCTCCCCGAAGCGGAATTTTCATCACTTAGGAGAGAACTTGGAATATGCTTAGTAGAATAGAGGTCTAGGTTTGCATGATCCTATAGAAACCCTAGGATTTATACCTCTAAACATCTCACAAAAGACCTAAGAAACAATGATTTTTGTATTGAGCCACTTAGACAATATGTGAGATGTTAGGAAGATGCATTTGGTTCATCATGCTTGTTATAATGCATTACTATGAACCAAAATGTCATCTAGAGACATTAATCTTTCATTGGACCAATCATTGGGAAGGCTTTGTTGGAGTATTGGGAAAACAATCAAAGTCCCACATTGGTAAGACATGGAAAAGATCATATTCTTATAAGATGAAAAGATATCTCCATTGGTATGAGGCCTTTTGGGTAAAATCCAAAAACAAAACCATGAGGGCTTAGACCCAAAGTGGACAATATCATGCCATTGTGGAGATATATGAATCTTATAGGTACTAACAATTGGTATCAGAGTCATGGTCAATGTCAAGACATGAACCTCGAATGAAGAAAGTGGAGCTTCCATGTCCGGATCAAGAGAACAGACAGGAAGTCCAATTGGGTCGAGAGGACCGAACAACTGACAGGAAGTCCAGTTGGGTCAGGAGGACCAGACAATTGGCAGGAAGTCCTAGTGGTTTGAGGATCAGACATCAAGCAAAGGATGTCCTTCGATGACGGATAAGCTTGAGGGGGGTCATGTGGTCCTTCGTTTGAGGGGGGGATTGTTGCAGTATTGGGAATACAATCAAAATCCCACATTGGTAAGACATGGAAAAGATCATGTGCTTATAAAATGAAAAGATATCTCCATTGGTATGAGGCCTTTTGGGTAAAGCCTAAAAATAAAACCATGAGGGCTTAGGCCCAAAGTGGATAATATCATGTCATTGTGGAGATATATGAATCTTATAGGCACTAACAGACTTATGTACAATTAATGTGCATATATCTCTAAGAACATGATTGAAAATGTCAAACAAAATATATTTTAAACTATGTTTATCATACTTTAGAAAATAGTTTTCAATTGCTAAGCAAAAGTGATACAAAGTTTGTAAAATTCTTAAAACTTTTGCTAATTTTCAAAATTGTATCATTTTCAAAATCTGGAAAGCATATATTTTTCAAATTATTTTTCCTTGATAGAAAATGATTTTATAAATGTGTACACAAAATTTTATAATTTTTTGATGTTTCTTGAATTTTTGGTGCATTTCTGAAGTTGGGATGAAAACCTTGAAAATGACGTTTCAAGTGTTGCAGTCGACTGATTCAGTATTCAGTCGACTGACACTTTGATTTTTCTGCATATCAGCCTTCTTTCTTGACTTAAGTGTAATCTTAAGTGTCCTAACCCTATGGTATGATAATTCAAGTAATTAAAAGGGTATAAGACTGATTGATGCATTGTTTTAGGGGGAGCTTCTTAGTGAAATCTTTTCATCCCCTAAATTTATATTGTTTGTGCAAAGTTAGGACATAGTTTCATATTTCTTATTTATGCTTTGTTCCACATGTTATTCACACATCATGAACCATGTCTTGGATTAAGGGGAAGCCCCATATCTATCTTATACCTTAGTTCAAGACATAACCAATTCAATTCTTTCATGAACTTATCATTGTATGAATCCTTCTCTTTTTGATGTATGTCAAAGGGGGAGAAGGAAACTTTAAGTTAAAATTCATATTGGAAATATGATGTTTTCATTATGTGCATATGTTAAGACCTAACTTAAAAGATTGCCAAACATAAAAAGGGGAAGATTGTTAGTGCAACAATGGCCTAAGCATTTATATGTTTTGATGTTTTGATAATCATCTATAGTTAGGCAATGCTTTGTGATCTAACCGTGAACGTGTTAAGTGACAGGAAATCTAAGTGTAAAGACTTGGCAAAATGATCTTGGCAAAAAAAAGTCCAAGGGAAGGTCTTGGCGGCGTAAGACCAAGCATGTAGTCTTGGCGGCGTAAAGTCCAAGTGAACCTTGGCAAAGGAAGACCAAAGGCAAAGTCTTGGCAGCATAAGTCTAAGCATGTAGTCTTGGCAGCGTAAAGTCCAAGCGGTCCTTTGGCAAAAGAGAAACCCAAGACATGACGAAACCGATGGAAGCTCTTGGAAGCAAGCGCAAGGATAAAGGAGTTACGAACTCGGAGAGATCCTGGAAGCGCAAGGCTGAAGGAAGAGCTAGAAGGTTGAGTCTAGGTCTAGGGAGTTGACTTCAAGCATGAATTTATCATACTTAAAGTGTGCCAATCGACTGGAGACTTGTTCGATGACCGATCGATCACCGACTAATGCCAACCGATTGTGGTGAGCGAGTCGATGACCGACAGTTTGAGATCGATTGATCCACCCATCGATCAGCTATACCCTAGCAGTCGACTGCTATAAGTGGATTTCGACACAGAGAGTTCTCCAGTCGAGTGATAACTTGGAGCACTCGACTGGTTACTCAATCAGTCGACTAATGGTATGATCAGTCGACTGATTAGCTTCCCGTTGGATAGTGACGATCGCGAATCCGGCTTGTCAGAAGCCGTTGGATTGCTTCGGCTACAGAAGCAGTTGACTGATGGAGACCATCAGTCGACTGATAGAGGCTCAACGGGAAAATCAACCTCTTCTCTATAAAAAGAGGTCATGGGGTGCTTGAGAAGACTAGTGCTTATATTCCAACCATACTCTCAAGCTCCCACAATTTTCCTAAAGCTTTCTAAGTGTTTTTAATTCCCCTCTTCTCTAATCTTCATCTTCATCCTTTGTAAGAAGAGGAGGGTCTTGTAACAGAAAGTTTTTAGTGAAGAATTGCTTGGATTGATCCACCTTAAGGATCACCGTAGAGTAGAAGCTTAATCTCCGAACCACATAAAATATCCCTCATTAGTGATTGTGCTTTAGCTTCTTAATTTCGTTTAGTATTTGTTTTGCTTCCGCTAACCTTTATTGTAGAAACGAAAAGAGGCTATTCACCCCTCTAGCCTTCCAAAGATCCCCTACACTTCTTTCGCTCCGGGCAATTTGGCTTGATATGCCCCTTCTTATTATATCCATAGCAAGTGACATTAGTGTTAGAAATTGAATTACTATTTGATTTATCTTTTGAGGATGTGAACATCTTCTTTGCATCCTTCTTGGCGAGCCTTCTAGATTTTCCCGCCCACTTCTTGACATAGTGAGCAATCTCATTCGCCCACATTTCTTCATCGCTACTTGATGTTTCATCTTCCGATTCGGATGAGGATGATTCTTCTTTCTTCTCCTTCTTTCCTACAACAAGAGCTAAACCTTTCTCTTTTGATGAAGTGTTAGCTTGTTCATGCAATTAAAACTCACAAAACAATTCATCTAATTTAACTATTGAAAGATCTCTAGAGACCTTATAAGCATCTACCATTGATGCCCATAAGGTTGTCCTAGGAAAGGCTTGGAGAATATACCTTACCAAATATCGATTTTCCACCTTCTCACCTATGATGTGTAGCCCATTTACTATCTCCTTGAACCTACCATGCATTTGACTCACGGTCTCATTGATCTTCATGCTAAAAGTTTGAAGGTGACATATCAATAGGTCTCTTTTAGGTCTCCTTATATCCTTGGATCCTTCATTGAGTTCAATGAGCTTCTCTCAAATCTCTTTGGCAGAGTCAAAAGGTCCAACCTTACTCAATTGCTCTTTGGATAAACCACATTGGAGTGTGGTTGTTGCTTTGGCATTGGCTTGAGCTTTCTTTGCCATTTCTCTTGTCCAATCTTTGGTTGGTAATGACACTCCAAACTCATCTCGAGGCTTTTCGAAACCATCTACAATGCTAAATCAATTATCAATATCATTCATTAAATAATACTCTATCCTAATTTTCCAATAGGCGAAGTGCTTCCGTCGAAGAAGGGTGATCGTGTCGTGACATAACCCTCTTGAAAAGTCATTTGCTTCGGTTGATGGTTAGATCCTCCAATGCGATCTGGGCTCTGAGACCACTTGTAGGAACCTTGGGGATTGGCTAGAGAGGGGGGCTGAATAACAATTCTTTGCTTTCTACAAGTAATTGTTAGCGAAAGCAATATAAAATTACAATTGAAATAGAAAACAAAGAATGCAATGCTAATAAACTCTTTAATGTGGTTTGGAGATGACACTCTTACTCCACGACAATCCGTAAGTTGGATCACCCCTAGCAATCTTCCACTAAAAGCCTCCTTTTGATGCAACACACCAAGATGGAGAAACCTTTTACAATCACTCATCTTCTTCTTACAAGGTAATGGATTTGAGCTTAGGAAGAAGAGGTTAGAACACTTGGAAGCTTAAGGAAAAGACTTGAGGAGCTTAGTAAGATCATTTACAATGAAAGCATTAACCTTCTCCAAACTTCCCTAGCTTCTATTTATAGAGAAAAACTATGTTTGCCCATTGAGCTCATCTTCTTCTTACAAGGTAATGGATTTGAGCTTAGGAAGAAGAGGTTAAAACACTTGGAAGCTTAAGGAAAAGACTTGAGGAGCTTAGTAAGATCATTTACAATGAAAGCATTAACCTTCTCGACAACAGTCGACTGATGTGGTAGTTCACCTAATCCAACGGCTTCTAACGAAGCCTGATTTCAATCGTCATGGTTCAATATATACTTCACTAGTCGACTGCCATAATCGGCAGTCGGACTAGTGTCTCCTTAGCTGACTGATCAGTTTTCTGTGCTTGCAGCAGTCGACTGCCCATAATGGCAATCGACTACCAGACCTTAACTCAGATTCTAAGCCTAAGTTCAAGTCTGTCATATATGAGAACCTTTGTTGAACCATGTTGAATAGTCGACTAGTGTTACACACCAGTTCGACTGCCAGTTACGTTTGGCAGTTTGATCTGTAATCGACAACCACCAGTCGATTGGGCATAACCCCAATCAACTGCCAATGTCTTTCTAATCCTCGAGTACTGAACACTCGAGACAAGTTCGATTGACACAATATGTTAGTCGACTGGCACACCTCAAGTATGACTAATTCTACTTGAAACCATACCCTAAGTCTAGACTTAACCTTCTAGCTTCTCCATCAGCCTTGAGCCTCTAGGATTCTTCTGAGTCCACGACTCCATCATTGTGCTTGCCTTCAAAAACTTTCTTCGATTTCGTCATGCTTTGGGCTTCTTCTTTGCTAAAGTCTGCTTGGACTTTACGCTGTCAAAACTACATGCTTAGACTTATGCTGCCAAGACCTTGCCTTTGGACTTCTTTTTTCAAGGTTCGCTTGGACTTTACACCGCCAAGACTACATGCTTGGGCTAACGCTGCCAAGACCTTCCCTTGAACTTTCCTTGTCAAGATTCACACTTGGACTTCTCTTTGCTAAGACTTCATACTTGAATTTTCCTGTCACTTAACATATTTATGGTTAGATCACAAATATTACCTAACTATAAATGATTATCCAAACATCAAAATATATAAGTGCTTGGGGCATTGTTGCACCAACACACAATACCAACGTTGTCGCTTGCTTAACATCACTCTGCCAACGAATTCGATCACACACTAGTGTAGCGACTAACGCAGATGGCGACCTTCAATAGTATAAAAGAGAATGTGATCTAGGTGGAAAAGATAAGCGACAATTTACCATTTCACATTTTCAAAGTCGAGAAATACCAAAATGGCATACGTAACTTTCATAATTACCAAATTGCATATCACTTTACAGATTTATCCCTCTGCTCAATATTCCACCATTTTTTTAATTGAATAGCTTCATCAGTCATTTTGTCTAAAACTAGATGATGAATCTAAACAACTCGAAATCACATGATTCGAAGACCTTTGTGCTCCTCTCGCAGTCCATAATATGTACATGACCTCGGAAAGTATTTTGATACACCATGTTGGGAGCAATGATTTTTGAAACTTCGTATTAGTCGGTTTCGTCCGAAATCGATTGATGGACCTAAACAGTTCGGAATCACATGAATCGAAAATTCATGTGCCCCTCTCGCATTCCATAATACGTATGTGACCTTGGAAAGTATTGCGATAAATTATGTTGGGAGCAGCAATTTTTTTCACTCATGCCCAACATGTGAAGTGTGGTTGAAAGAACATTTCAAATGCTACTATGACGATACTCGCTGGATGAAGCCATCAATGAGTTCCTCGGACTTCCTCACTTATGAAGATATAAAACTTCAAATTTTTTAATGAAATAGCTCTATTTGTTGGTTTTGTCCGAAACTGACTGATGAATCTAGACAGCTCGAATTCGAAGACTTTTGTGCTTCTCTCACACTATAATACGTACATGACTTCAAAAATCACTACGATACACCATATTGGGAGTAACGATTTTTGTCACTCATGCCCGACATGTGAAGTATGGTCAAAAGAATATTTTAAATATTACGACGATGATACCTGCTAGCCCAAGTCGCACGTACATATTATAGAGTACGAGAGGAGCACAAAGATATTTGAATCATATTATTCCGAACTATCTAGGTCCATCAGTTGATTTCGGACGAAATCGGCTGGTGGAGCTATTCCATTAAAAAAAATCAAAGTTTTATATCTGTATGAGTGAGGGAGTCCCAGGAACTCATTGGTGGTTTCGTCCAATAGGTACATCATCGTAGCATTTGAAATGATCTTTCAACCACACTTCACATGTCAAACACGAGTGACAAAAATTGTTGCTCCCAATACAGTTTATCGCAATGCTTTCCGAGGTCATGTACATATTATAGAGTGCGAGAGGTGCACATGGATCTTCGAATCATGTGATTCTGAGCTATTTAGGTTCATCATCCGATTTCTGACAAAATCGACTGATAGAGCTATTCCATTAAAAAAATTTGAAGTTTCAAAAATCATTGATTCCAATAGGTGTATCACAATACTTTTCAAAGTCATGTACGTATATGGAGTGTGAGAAGAGTACATGGACTTTCAAATCATGTAATTCTGAGCTATCTAGGTCCATCGTAAGTCGGTTTCGAATGAAATCGGCTGATGCAGTTATTCATTAAAAAAATTCGAAGTTTCAAAAATCGTTACTCTCAACACAATATATCACAATGCTTTCTGAGATCACGTACATATTATGGAGTGTGAGAAGAGCGCAAAGATCTTCAAATCATGTGATTCCAAACTGTCTAGATCAATCAGTCAATTTTAAACAAAATTGACTGATAGAGCTATTCCATTAAAAAAATGAAGGAATATTGAGCAGAAGGATAAATTCGAAAGGTGATATATGATTTGATAATTATGAAAATTACGTAGGTGATTTCGAACATCAAAATATATAAGTGCTTGGGGGCATTGTTGCACCAATACACAATACCAGCGTTGTCACTTGCTTAACATCACTCTGCCAACGAAGTCGATTGCACACTAGTGTAGCGACTAATGCAGATGGCGACCTTCAACAGTATAAAAGAGAATGTGATCTAGGTGGAAAAGATAAGCGACAATTTACCATTTCACATTTTCAAAGTCGAGAAATACCAAAATGGCATACGTAACTTTCATAATTACCAAATTGCATATCACTTTACGAATTTATCCCTCCGCTCAATATTCCACCATTTTTTTAATGGAATAGCTTCATCAGTCATTTTGTCTAAAACTGGATGATGAATCTAAACAACTCGGAATCACATGATTCGAAGACCTTTTTGCTCCTCTCGCAGTCCATAATATGTACATGACCTCGGAAAGTATTTTGATACACCGTGTTGGGAGCAATGATTTTTGAAACTTCGTATTAGTCGGTTTCGTCCGAAATCGATTGATGGACCTAAACAGTTCAGAATCACATGAATCCAAATTTCATGTACCCCTCTCGTATTCAATAATACGTATGTGACCTTGGAAAGTATTGCGATAAATTATGTTGGGAGCAGTAATTTTTGTCACTCATGCCCAACATGTGAAGTGTGGTTGAAAGAACATTTCAAATGCTACTATTACGATACTCGCTGGATGAAGCCATCAATGAGTTCCTCGGACTTCCTCACTTATGCAGATATAAAACTTCAAATTTTTTAATGAAATAGCTCTATTTGTTGGTTTTGTCCGAAACTGACTGATGAACCTAGACAGCTCGAATTCGAAGACTTTTGTGCTTCTCTCACACTCTATAATACGTACATGACTTCAAAAATCACTACGATACATCATATTGGGAGCAACGATCTTTTATAGGGGATCAATCGGCTGGCTAAAGGGGGTGAATAGCCCTTTGTTGTTGGATGGTGTAATTTGCTCGTCTACACAATTATTAGCGCAAGTGGAATACTAATAAAGACAAGCAAATGAACAAGGAATAATACAAACAATGCTAACAAGATAGTATAACGTGGTTCACGGCTACACCGCTAATCCACGGTCCCCAATTCGTCCTCGGTGAATCACTCCGCCAAAACCAATCCACTATTGGTCTCTCCTTTGCACCAAGCTAGGTGGAGGTAACCTTTACAAATCAAAATCACTCTTCTTACAATAGAAATGAAGTAAAAACAAGTAAGAAGAGTTTAAAGCTTGTGGGGCACTTGGATGATCGTTTGGGATATGAGCATTAGTCATCCAAAAGACCACACCCTCTCTTTTTATAGAGAGGGCTGATTTCTTTCCGTTGGCCGCCACTACCCGGATCACGCCGCCCTTGGCGATCGACCACTCCAACGGCCTCCAAACACACCGGATCCCAACCGTAGTCCAACGGATGGAACACATGGATCGGATGGACCTCATCACCGATCGCCGCTCCGTAATCGACTGCTCAATCGGCTACGAGCGGTTCTGTGCTCGCGACATCCTCTGGCAGTCGACTGTCATTCCATGGTAGTCGATTGTTGGGCATAAACTCATCAGTCGGATACCAGTCGAACCCATTCGACTCAGAGCAGTCAACTGTCATTCCATGGCAGTCGACTGATGTCGGGAAAACTCATCCGACACTTAGCCATTCGGCCAAGTTCACCTAATGAGCTACTTACAATTCACTCATTCTCTCATCTCACTCGAAGTCCCTCGCTGAAGCTCTCTTCGTTCACAGCCACGTCCCTCGGCAGCATCAGGCGCACGACTCTGCAATGCTCCTTCGCGTCTCTTGCCTCCGAAGTATTCTTCCTTGGCTTCGCTTCAAGTCATCTCATCCGGCGGTCCCTCGGCAACATCAAGCGCACGACTCTGCAATGCTCCTTCTCCGACTCAAGCACGAGGTTCTGAGTGGTGAACCCGCCAAGGCTCCATGTACGAATTACTAAGTCCTGCAAGACTCCAACGCACATATCAAACCATAATAACACCCTAACTTAAACCCTTTGCCACACACATCAAAACTTTATCATGGCAAGAGATTGCCCTAACAATCTCTCCCTTTTTGATGTGTGACAATCCGTTTAAGTTAGGTAAAAATATTTGATAAACTATTAAGGAAAGAAAGCATATAAGTAAACATGATTAGAAACTCTCCCCCTTAATACATGAAACTCCCCCTAGATATATTCCCCCTTAACTTAAACATATACATTTCTCCCCCTTTGACACCATCAAAAATAATTAACAAGGTTTATATATCATGACATCAAGTCTAGAGAGAAAGAAAAAACAAAATCAGTCAAAGACCTGATGAAATCAGGTTATCAGACTCATTTTGATCCATCACGATTGCTATCAAGATGGCAATGATCGCACAAAGGAATCCGAATTTCTGATTTTCTGGACGAAGTTCAGAAATGCATTATTAATTCCAAAAAATTCGAAAAAAAGTGAAATTTGGGGAACACATTTCTTTTAAGTATATCTATCAATGAAAAATAGTTTTTCATGAAAAATCATTATATTTTCCGAGATTTACTAAAAATCTAAAAGCTTTAAAAACCACTAATTTTTGAGCATGTTAGTATCCATTTTAACACCTAGTCTTGCTTTGGATTGTTTCAAAACATGAACATATAGATTTTAAAGTAAGAAATTGTTTTGAAAATATATGAAATATCCAACCATGATCTTTGGGCAATATGTCTATGAATTAAACATAAGTCTTCCCCATGATTGGTCTATTATTGCTATTTTGATACTTTAAATGACCATCTAAATGTCATAGGCACTAGTGGACATTTGTATCATCCTATCATCTCACCCATGCTAAGTTTTCAATCATAGTAGCCTATGGTGAGTGTGAGATGTATCCTAAAGGTATTTGTATATACTTAACCATTATTTTCATGCAATTCTATCAAGGTTAAGTATCATCCTAACAATCCACATGATCATAAGGATATATATGAGTGAATTTTACATTATGATCATGAAACACATATATTCATCAATTAATATATGAGTGTGAGTCTCTCGCCGAAGCTCTCTTCGTTCGCGGCTACATCCCTCGGCAACATCAGGCGCACGACTCTACAATGCTCCTTCACGTCTCTTGCCTCTGAAGTCTGATTCCTTGGCTTCGCTTCAAGTCATCTCGTCCGGCGGGCCCTCGGCAGCATCAAGCGCACGGCTCTGCAATGCTCCTTCTCCGACTCAAGCATGAGGTTCTGAGTGGTGAACCTGCCAAGGCTCCATGTGTGAATTACTAAGTCCTGCAAGATTCCAACACACATATCAAACTATAATAACACCCTAACTTAAATCCTTTGTCACACACATCAAAACCTTATCATGGCAAGAGATTGCCCTAACATCTTTGTCACTCATGCCCGACATGTGAAGTGTGGTCAAAAAAATATTTTAAATATTACGATGATGATACCTGCTAGCCCAAGTGGCACGTACATATTATGGAGTACGAGAGGAGCACAAAGATATTCGAATCATATTATTCCGAACTATCTAGGTCCATCAGTCGATTTCGGACGAAATCGGCTGGTGGAGCTATTCCATTAAAAAAATCGAAGTTTTATATTTGTATGAGTGAGGGAGTCCCAGGAACTCATTGGTGGTTTCGTCCAGTAGGTACGCCATCATAGCATTTGAAATGTTCTTTCAACCACACTTCACATGTCAGACACGAGTGACAAAAATTGTTGCTCCCAATACAGTTTATCGCAATGCTTTTCGAGGTCATGTACATATTATAGAGTGCGAGAGGAGCACATGGATCTTCGAATCACGTGATTCCGAGCTGTTTAGGTCCATCATCTGATTTTGGACGAAATCGACTGATAGAGTTATTCCATTAAAAAAATTTGAAGTTTCAAAAATCACTGATTCCAATAAGTGTATCACAATACTTTTCAAAGTTATGTACGTATATGGAGTGTGAGAGGAGTACATGGACTTTCGAATCACGTAATTCTGAGCTATCTAGGTCCATCGTAAGTCAGTTTCGAATGAAATCGGCTGATGCAGTTATTAATTAAAAAAATTCGAAGTTTCAAAAATCGTTACTCTCAGCACAATATAACACAATGCTTTCCGAGATCACGTACATATTATGGAGTGTGAGAAGAGTGCAAGGATCTTCAAATCATGTGATTCCAAACTGTCTAGGTCAATCAGTCAATTTTAAACGAAATCGACTGATAGAGCTATTCTATTAAAAAAAAATGAAGGAATATTGAGCAGAAGGATAAATTCGAAAGGTGATATATGATTTGATAATTGTGAAAATTACGTAGGCGATTTCGATATTTCTCAATTTTAAAAATATAAAATGATAAATTACCAAAAGATAAGTGTTCCCTATTCTCCTCACATTTACGAGAGTCTTCTTTGGCTCCTCCTTTTTCTTTATACAATTTTAATATAGATTTGGCCATCAAAAGGATTGTGTTGGCTATAGCCGGTGCTCCTGACAAGTGTTAATATGCAGACTTGTAAAACCCAAGTCAAAAGTCTCTCTCGGAGCAAATCTGTGTGGGTGTAAATGAACACCCTGCATCAATTCGGTTCCTCAAAGTTAACCTCGATAGATTTATTGACTTCATGGTCTAAATTAGAGACATAAACTGTTCCGAATGGCAAATAGAAATTCAGCAAACTTGAAGGGCAAAATAATATTCTCTTAAACAAGGGGAAAAAAAGGTAAACAAACTGTACCAAATTTACACACCGCTAACCTCTTCTATAAACAATCCAACTCCAGATGCATGCAGTAGCAGTCAGGGCGGCCACGATGCTGCCCTGATCTTATTCTCCTCATCCAGTGCTCAGTGGCAAGCAGACGCCCTGCCCTCTCCTGGCCTGCACACGCCAGAACTAGCCGGTCCGGTTTTACATGCGCCGATCCAAACCACCAGTCCTTCCTGCAAGCCAGCAACTCGGTCAAAAATAAAAAAATAAAAAGGAAAGAGGACCGAGTAGCAGTTGCAGGCCACAACCTGCTCCCTATCACCCACGATCCCAATTCCCAATCCCCATATAAGTACTCGCTCCTCTCCTCCCCTCCCATCCCGTTTCAATCTTCACTACCACGGCCATGGGCAGGTCTCCCTGTTGCGAACAAGCTCACACCAACAGAGGAGCTTGGACCAAGGAAGAGGACGAGAGACTGATTGCCTACATAAACACTCATGGCGAAGGTTGCTGGAGATCACTGCCTAAACCTGCAGGTAATTCATTCGATTCTTGGAGATTGTTGGATTTGTCATGAACTGAAACTGGAGTTCTTATCTGTTACCAAAAATAAATTAGGCCTTTTGCGCTGCGGCAAGAGCTGCCGGCTCCGGTGGATGAACTACCTCCGTCCGGACCTCAAGCGCGGCAACTTCACCGAGGAAGAGGACGAGCTCATCATCAACCTCCATGCTTTGATAGGAAACAAGTACGTTCCTGGGTTTTGATGCTAAATTGTGGGTTTTGGGCGACGAATTGGTTGGATGATTCTGTTTCGGCAGATGGTCGGTGATCGCCAGCCGGTTGCCGGGGAGGACGGACAACGAGATCAAGAACTACTGGAACACCCACATCAAGCGCAAGCTCATCGCCCGAGGCATCGACCCGCAGACTCACCGCCCGCTCGCCGGCGGCGCCGCGCGGCCGGAGGAGGACGAAGCCGTCGCCTCGTCCAACGACGTCGACACCGCCGCGGAGGAGGAGCAGAGCAGCAGCGTGGACGACGGCGACCTCGACCTCACCATAAGCCTCCGCCTCCCTTCGTGGCCGTTCACGACTTCGGCTGAGGTCGCGGCAAGGTCTCCGGTGCGGTCTTCTTCGACCATTTGCTTCTGCTACCAGCTCGGGTTTCGCGGCGGCGAGGCGTGCAGCTGCTACCGCGCGAGCTCGAGCGGCCGTGGCAATGGCTACTACGGATAGATGAGATAATAATAATAATAATTAAAAAAAATCAAATTTTGGGCGGATGTGCCACCATTAGTGGGATCGTTAACCATGATTTGTTTCAGTTTCTGGAGGTTTGGTAGGAAATTAACTAGTTAATGAAGAGGTTGTTGGCTGTTTTGGTAGAGATTCTGCCATGGTCGGAGATTTGTCCTCTAGCGAGGGAAGCCGAGCTCTGTTTTTGCTCGATTCATCTACTAATCGTTTAGGATGAAGCTTACTATTTCTGCAACTTATCGTCATAAAAAGAGAATTTTCATCTTGACCCAAAAAAATTTCACTTCACTCCATAGCTTATATAATTTCATTTTATTACCCCTCTTCCTCTGTGTTGTCATGATAAATATAAGTTAGAAAAACAAATTACAATAGCTATTTAAACATGGACTTAAGCATCTCGATACCTATTCCATCATCTTACAGATTACAGAAAAGATTTTTTGAAAAACAGTTGGATGAATTTGTAAATGTGTGTTGTCATAATCAGTCTAACAACTTGTCAAATGTCAAGACACTTGGGGCTCCTAAAACGTTGACTTCATTGACCTAAAGATCATGTTCGCCTTTTTATTTTAAAAAAGAGATGCACTACAATGTATGGTATGAGAGATCTCACAGGAATTGAAAATTTTCTTGGTATTTTAAATCTTTTTTTTATTTTAAATAATGTGGCGGTGTTCTTCTATTGGTGAACTTTTAAAAATCCAATCAATATTTCACTTTTTTTTCCCCCAAAAAACGCTCTATGTTTTCAATACCAACAATATTGCCCCGTTAATTAGAATTCTAGTTTTTCTTCAAAAAGACCATCTTTATTCACATAAAATGAAAAGAACCAAAAAAACAGTTAAGTTTTGTCATATATATATATATATATATATATATATATATATATATATGCTTTTTGTGTGGGTGATTTGGGCAAGTCTTCGTCGAGCAAGTAATCGCCAAACACAATCGTCTTCGTGGGATCACACTGGATATGATTCTTCAGTTTCTTTAAAATTTAATAAATTGATGTGCGAAGGGCCTCGAGAGCTTTTGTGCATTATAGCTACATTACTAAGGAATTCCAAGTGCTCATAGAACACTAATAGATCATGTTGCAGTGGGATTGAGTCGATTGAGATCGATGCTTTGGTAGTTTAGCCTATTGTCGTGATGATCGCGATCAGAACCGATCCTAATTTTAAAAATTGAAGTTAGGATTCTGAACGAAAATTAAAAATTGTCTCATTTTTTATTGAAAAATTTGAAAATTGAAATTTTTTATAATTTTTTTTTTACCCTAGGCGAGAGCCCAATGGTCCTCTCTTAGGGTCGGCTCTGATCGCGATAAACGTGATGATCACAATAGTTTTGAGAGTGCATGATGCATAAAAGGATGAATCCCAATTGAAGCATTGGAGCGGAAAATTGACGTAGTTAGAAGTTGGTAGGAAGATGGCACCAAATCATGCAACATAAATTCTTCAGAATTATAGTTACGCAAATGCTACCTATGCGTATATTTAAAAAAAAAAAAGGGGAAAGAAACGGATAGATTTGGTTAAAAGAGTTGTTTAAGACTTCCAACTCTCACTGTGCAAAGCTGCACAGTACGTACCAAATACTTTATCCAATAAATCATTCAAATATTTTATTTTCTTCCTATTTTAACTCAAAAAAAAGCTCATGCAGCATATTCAACCCTGGCTGATGTTTTGAAAGTTCATTACGCAATGACGAATTTAGATTGAAATTTAAATGGATATTCAATGAAATTCGATAGCGACTGATAGAGGCACAAAGTTAATAATCGACGATCAATAGGGAAAAGGACTACTTTTATCTCCTAAAGAAAAGGGGATACTTTTGCACATCCTCATCCCCCTCTCTCTGCCATTGATTCACATATGATTTAGTCAAAATAAGCTAACAAAAGGAGTGTGATAGGAGGAATATTCTGCATCTGCAAAAGATTGGAACTGACAACCTAGTAGCCTCCACCAATCTGTCCAACGACCATTGTGAGGGAGATAAATCATGGAGGACTCTATAGACCTTAATGTGGTGGCCAAGACATATGAGAGTCATCTGAATTCAGAAAAGCACTTTAGATCTCCTCCGGAATCGACCCATATCATTTCTACAAACACTACCGTGCCTTAGTCATTATTGTTAGAGAATCAAATTCAAAGATTTGAATATGATTCAAATATGTTGGAGAATCATATTCAAAGATCTGATTATGATTCAAATATTTTGGTGTAATGATAAAGATCATGTAAATCTTGTAATTATGATCATTTTATATTCTGCTATAATTTGATTGTATATTTTCTAGAATAATTTTATTTCTTAGAATAATTTAGTTTCTAGATTTAACATTGTACTCTTTATATATACAATTTTATAATTCAATAAAGTGTGGAATTCTTTCATCTATTTGTCTTATCTTTCATGGTATCAGAGCCATCGTTCTCCCTCTTTCCCATGACCACTGACCAAACCCAGGTTGTTGTCTCCAATCCTGCCAACCTGACCTCCCCTCTCACTCTCATCAATATTTCTCATCAAAATATTGTCAAACTTATCTCTACCAACTATATATCCTGGAAACTACAGATTGAGGCTATTCTAATTGGATACGATCTCTTCAAATTTTTTGATGGCTCTCACCCATGTCCACCTTCCACAGTTTGTGTAAACAATGTTGACACGCCAAATCCAGATCATCTTCCTTGGATCCGACAAGACAAACTTCTTTTGGTGCTCTCGTTGGCTCTATCTCATCTCCTCTAATTCCTCTTATTCAACAGGCGACCACCAGCTTGGATTATTCTTGTTAATACTTATGCTCGCCCATCTCGTGGCCACATTAAGCAAATCAAGGATCAACTCAAATGGATAGTTAAAGGTTCTCAATCGATTTCAAAATATATGCAGTTTATTTAATGTCGTTCTAATAAATTTGCTGCACTTGGAAAGCCAATGGATCATGAGGACCTCATTGAAATAATTCTTGTGGGCTTGGATAATGATTACAAAACTATTGTTGACATTATTGAAGGTCGGGACACACCTATTTTCTTTGATGAATTACATGAAAAGTTGATTAATCGGGAGTTGTCCTTGCACCATTCACAGTTCTTGATCTCTCCTCTTCCTGCCACGACCAATGTTATGACTGGCCGAGCTAGATCAAGTGTTTGAAATTTTTCTCCTCGACAAAATTGGCAATCGAAATTAAGAGGCTTTGTTGTTGTTGTTGTTGATAAAATTGGCAGTCATCACAACAACAATCTACTTTATCCAAATCGATCTCTTCTGATAACTCTCAACAACAACCACCGCGTCCGTTTCTTGGAAAGTGTCAAGGGTGTCGTACTCAGGGACACAACTTCTCAATGTCCATTTTTTAAAATCGTACCTGTTCCTGCTACTTCACAGACTGCTGTTCACCATCAACCTTAGTCGCCACAATGACAATGGCAACCAAAGGTCAACGTGACCACTGCTTCAGCCTCCACCACTCCTTCCTGGCTTCTTGATAGTGGTGCATCTCATCATGTTACCTCCGACCTCAACAACCTATCGCTACATTCTCCATATAATGGTCCTGATGATATGATATTGGTGATGGTACTGGGTTACATTTCACTCACACGGGTTCTACTATCCTAAAAACTGTCTCTCATGATTTTAATTTACAGAATATTTTATGTGTTCCCACTATGAAGAGAAATCTTATCTCTATTTCTAAATTTTGCACATCCAATAAAACTTCTATTGAATTTTTTCTCACTTCTTTTTATGTGAAGGATCTGGGGGGCACCACTACTGCACGGGCGATCTAGAGATGATGTTTATGAGTGGTCATCCTCACAACTTCATCCTCTTCACACATTGCTTTTTCCAGTGTTAGAGCTTCTCCTTATGAGTGACATCATCATTTAGGACATCCATCTAAGCATGTTTTTCAACATAGCTTCTAACTTCAACTTAGATTTATCATCCAACTTATCACATTCGTTTCATTGTAAGGATTGTCTTTGCAATAAAAGTTACAAATTACCATTTTCTCAATCTTCTATTGTCTCTATTGCTCCTCTGCAAATTTTTTTCACTGATGTATGGACCTCCCCTATTTATTCAGTTGACAAGTACAAATATTATGTTATTTTTGTCGATCACTTCACCCATTACATTTGGCTCTATCCCCTTCAATGTAAATTTGATTTATCTTTCATTTTTCCACGCTTCAAAGCTCTTGTTGAAAATTATTTAAATGGAAAATTATCACATTTTATTCTGACAAGGGGGGGGGGGGGCGCAATACACATCCTTATCATCATTCCTAAGTCATCATGTCATTCCACATCTCACAGAACCATCTCATACTCTGGAACACAATGACTTCTCTGAGCGTCGTCATCGTCATATTGTAGAAACTGGTCTTACTCTTATGTCTCGTGCCTCTTACCTTCTGGTCATATACCTTCTCTATAACGGCATATCTCATCAACCGAATGTCTACTGCAACTCTTCACATGGTGTCACCTTACCAAAAATTATTTGACTCTCCTCCTAATTACTCTAAACTTCATGCCTTTGGGTGTCTTTGCTACCCTTGGCTTTGTCCTTACTCTTCTCACAAACTTGACCCTCGCTCTGTATCTTGTATCTTTCTTAGTTATTCTCTCACGTAAAGTGTCTATCTATGTTGTGATCTCATCACTTTGAAAGTTTATATTGTAGGGAATCTGAGCACGCTCAGAAATATTTTACAAACACTAAGCAGCGAAAAAATAAGATCCCTCTAGAGATCCATGCGAAAACCATATACTCGTTTTATCGATTCTATCCTATAAGAATCGTAGTTACCTTCAATGCGTGCCCTTCGCAATCCCATCAGCAACACTTGCGTTCAAAGTGTCTGGATCTCAGTACGGTTGTTGGCAATGTGCTATTCCTCAGAGACTTATTGGCTCCCATGTCCTCGGATTAAAATTTTCACTAATGAAAACTAATCCGGATGGGATGAGTTTCCTAAGCACAACCAATTCGTCGTTGTGTTAATGACTCGAGCGATCGCTTGAACAAACTTGTTGTTCAAGCGATCAACTCTTCTAGTCGGTTAGCCGTGGAAGAGACGACGGACGGATCGCCGGTTTTTGTGTTTCTTATCGGGGTCCATGATTATACAAATACATACAAATGTAAACTAGTATAATCAACACATATTAACATAAAGAACATAAGCTAGCATATCAATAAAAACATGCAAAGATCAATAATAAAAGTTATAAAACTTTTATACCTCTTGATCTTCTATCGTATGTCCTAACCTCCTTGTAGACTTCGTGTGGGCGAAGATCCTCCACAAGTTGAAGCTTCCTAGATCTTCTTCAATCCAAGAAAGAAGAACTCTCCTTCCCTTCTTGCTTAAGCCAACCACCAATCCACAAAGGATTGATGCCGCCGGCCCCAAGAATAGAGAGAACTAAATGGAAACCACCAAGGAACCAAACTAGGGACAAACCCTAGCTTCTAGTGCTGCTGGCCAAGATGTAGTGAAGAGGAGAAAGGGAATATGTTGGGCGTCGGTCAAGGTGGAGGGAATAGAGGAAGGAGTCGGCCACACCCTAGGAAGAAGAAGAGCTCCTCTCCTATAGTTGCTGCCCACCTTCTTGCAAACCCTAGCCGCCCAACCATAGGAGCCAAACCCTAATTAGGGTTTCCTCCTTAGGCTGTCTTGCCGCCCAACCAAGGTGGAAGGAATAGATCTAGGAACCGGCCACCTTCTAGGAAGAAGAAGAGATCCTCCACAAGTTGCCGCCCACTCTTCCTTCCAAACCTTGCCGCCCAAGCCATTGATGGGCAAAACCCTAATCTCCAAAACATCCAACAACATCAACCTTCTTGCCGCCCACCTTAAGATCATATATATAGAGTTAGGTTTAGGCCTTGGTTTAATCTCCACCGTCGGTTCTAGGGTTTTAATCCCAACCGTCGGATCTAGAGATTTAATCTCCACCGTCGGTTCTAGGGATTTAATCCCAACCATCCGATCTAGAGATTTAATCTCCACCGTCGGTTCTAGGGATTTAATCCCAACCGTCGGATCTAGAGATTTAATCTCCACCGTCGATTCTAGGGATTTAATCCCAACCGTCGATTCTAGGGTTTTAATCTCAACTGTCGAATCTAGAGATTTAATCTCTACCGTCGGTTCTAGGGATTTAATCCCAACCGTCGGATCTAGAGATTTAATCTCCACCGTCGGTTCTAGGGATTTAATCCCAACCGTCGGATCTAGAGATTTAATCTCCACCGTCGGTTCTAGGGATTTAATCCCAACCGTCGGATCTAGAGATTTAATCTCCACCGTTTGATCTAGACTTCATGAGGTTTATATTAGGCTACGATAGGGACCATGAGGAGGAGTTGGATCTTGGCCACCCGATGGATCGGAACCACACAAACTTGATCCATCAATGATGTTCCATTCCACTAGAGGATCATCATTGAACTACCTCACCAATCCCCATAAATTAATATGGGCTCCATATATTATTTGTACATCCATCTCCCCGTGTTTAAGATATCGAATGTCCGTCAATTAATTGATTTGCTGACCATCAATTAATTAACATCTAACTCCTCGAGTAGTACCACTCAACCTTATCATCATGTTGACTAAGTCAACCTGCAGGGTTTACATGATGAACCTTATGAGCTCCTCAAGGGGATATCATCAACCTATATATAGGACACGGTTTCCTCCTATAATCAACGACACACCATGTAAATAATATCATTTCCCAACTTACCGGGCATATTGATTTAATCCATAGAAATCTCACCCTTTGGTAAATCAAAGAAATAAATACTAAGTACATGTGCCCGTTATTATATCGAGATTAAGAGCATGTACAACATAATATCCGAGGTCCGATTCAATTATGTAGTCAGCAATAAATTGAATCACCTTTATGTCGGTCCTGCTCAATACACCTAAGTGTACTAGTGTAACTCTATGTTCAAGACAAAACAATACCAAGCTACACTACAACTATGTCAATGGTTTGTCCAAAACCATCTTGGTTGTGAGCCTCTACTTATATTCTACAAGGGACTGATAACATGATCTTCTGTGCCACACCAAGCACCATGTTATCTACAATGTAAAATATTAGACAATATGCACACATATAATAAATATAAAGTGCAAACAATGATCATGTGATTCTTATTTCAAAATAAAAATATTCATACAAAAAGAGCTAGGCTTTCAGTATACATTCCAACAATCTCCCACTTATACTAAAAGACTATGCTATCATCACACTGCCCTACATCTGATTCCCCTTCCCTCCACATGCCTATCAAAGCTCTCGCTAGAAGGGCCTTAGTGAAAGGGTCTACCAGGTCATCCTCTGATGCAATCTTGGCGACAGCAACTTCTACCTCCTTAACGATTTCTCGTATCAGGTGGTACTTGCACTCTATGCATTTACTTACCTTATGGGCTCGTGGTTCCTTCGAGTTTGCAACTGCACCATTATTATCACAATAAATTGTGATATTTCTGGGCAAACCAGGAATCACATCCAAGTCTATCAGGAAGTTCCTGAACCACACAGCTTCTTTGGCCGCCTAAGAGGCTGCCACATACTCAGCTTCCATGGTGGAGTCCGCCACGCATTTCTGTCGGACACTCCTCCATACAATGGCTCCACCTCCCAAAGTAAATACAAAACCTGAGGTAGACTTACTGTTATCCCTATCAGATTGGAAATCAGAATCTATGTAACCCACAGGGAGTAATTGGTCTGCCCGATAAACTAGCATATAATCCCTAATCCTTCTCAAGCACTACAATATATGCTTTACCGCAGTCCAATGTACCTGTCCTGGATTACTCTGATATCTGCTGACCATGCCCACGGCATAGCAGATATCGGGTCTCATACATAGCATCGTATACATGAGGCTTCCTACTGCCGAAGCATAAACAACTGCCTTCATCTCCTCTATCTCCTCAGATGATCTAGGACACATCTCCTTAGATAAAGGAACTCTATGCCTGAAAGGTAGAAAACCTTTCTTGGAGTTTTGCATGCTAAAACGATCCATTATCGTGTCTATGTATGAAGCTTGGGATTAGCACACTAACCTTGATCCCAAGGATGTGTCCCACTTCTCCCAAGTCCTTCAAAACTGTTTGGACAACCATACCCTTACGTCTGATAACACTCTGATATTGTTGCCAACTACCAAAATATTATCTACGTATAGTACAAGAAATACCATTACGTTTCCGTCACATCTCTTGTATACACAAGACTCATCCAGACTTTGAATAAATCCATAAGTCTGGATTTACCTCATCAATGTGGATGTTCCAAGACCTCGAAACTTATTTCAATCCATAAATGGACCGATTAAGCTTACATACAAGATGCTCTTTGCCCTTAGCAATGAATCCCTCTGGTTGCTTCATATAGATGTTCTCCTCAAGACTTCTATTAAGGAAAGCTGTCTTGACATCCATCTGTCACACCTCATAATCCATATGAGCTGCTATGCATAAGAGCTCCCAGACCTGATTTGAATCCATAGATTCAATCTCAGTATTCATTGCACTTTGCAAAGATGCTGCATCTTTATCTTGGATTGCCTCGTCATATGTCCAGAGATCAGGTTCATGTTCGCCAGGGACCAAATCGGAAGATTCTCCCAAGAACATGAATCTATCAGGCTGTCTCACAACCCTCCCACTACGATGAGGTATCACCTGTGTATCCTCTGTGACACGCGATGCAGTGACATGTGGTATATCCTCTTGTACTGGTGGTACTGAAGTCGGGACTTTCCCTGTCAACTCCTCAAGAACAATCCTACTCGTGGGCTTGTGGTTCATCACATAGTCCTCCTCTAGAAATCTGACATTCGTACTAACGATCACCCTCTGATCTCTAGGACTATAAAACAAACCACCCTTCGTTCCCCTAGGATAGCCAACAAACATGTGCACTTCTGTACGAGGTTCCAACTTACCAGCATCAGCCTTCAGCACATGTGCTAGACTCCCTCATATCCGAATATATCTTAGACTAGGCTTTCACCCAGTCCACAACTCTGTGGGAGTAGAAGACACTGATTTGGATGGAACCAAGTTCAGAATGTACACCGCCATATCTAGAGCATATCCCCAGAACGAATCTAGCAAGTCAGAATAACTCATCATCGATCTAACCATCTCCATAAGAGTCCTATTCCTTCGCTCTGCTACACTGTTCTGCTGGGGTGTGCCAGGTGCAGACAATTGGGATTGAATCCCAAGCTCTGATAAGTAGTTCCTAAACTCTCCCAAGAGGTATTCACCACTACGATCAGATCGTAGTGTCATCTTGAATAATTGTCTATGAAAAAGATGAAATATTCAAAACTACCTCTTGCCTGGATAGACATAGGACCATACGAATCAGAATGAACCAATTCCAACACATCTTTGGATCTATACCCCTTGGCCTTGAAAGGCCTCTTGGTCATCTTACCCTCCAAGCAAGATTCGCAGGTTGGGAGATCCTCCACCACTAATGAACCCAAAGGTCCATCAGCTATCAACCTTTGAATTCTGCTTAGGTTAATATGACAAAGCCTAAGATCCCAAAGATATGTTTGGTTCATTTTCGAAGGTTCTTTTCTCTTATCGGAATTAGAAGATGAGTTGTAAACTTCAATTTGCATCGTGGGAGCTTGTGGTTCTAGTTATAAATTTCCTATCTATGTACCTGAATAGATAATGTCCCTATTCCTTTTATAACAAATATGTCATTAAAAGGAATAGATTATCCATCCATAATTTAGAAACCGAAAGCAATTCTTTCTAAATAAAGGTACATAAAGAAAATTATTAAGAACCAAAAACTTTATTTTTCTCAAAAGATAAATAAAATATCTCCCACTGTAATAGCCGCCATCTTCATAGCATTGCCCAAGTAAATTGTAATATCCCCTTTAGCTAGTCGTCGGGTTTCCTGGAACCCCTGCAAAGTATTGCAGACATGATTAGTGGCTCTCATACCTACTCACCAGGTGCCGGTAGATAAGACCGCTAATCATGTTTCAACGACTAGTTCAAAGAATATATCTTTGTTCTTCTTTGGATTGGGACAGTCTTTCTTCCAATGTCCATCCTGCTAGTAAGTGAAGTACTTGCCTTTCGGCTTCATCACTCCTCCCTGAGATCCTCCCACCACATTTGCTCCACCTTGTTTCTCCTTCTTCTTGCCTTTCGGCTTAGAAGTAGAAACCTTTTTGAGCAACCATGGCTTGAGGACATTCTTCGAAGAGTGCATACTTGTACTCCTTAGCAGATAAGACAATATCTAGATTCTTTTCCAATCAACATTATTTGGGTACAGTAAGTTTATTTCCTTTAGTATCACAACAAGTGGACTGAAAGTCATTTTGAAAATCCTAAGAATAACAATGATCAAAATATTAGATTTCATATATTATTGATTCCTCAAAACAATAAAATTCCGAAATCAACCAACACCTCAAAACACCGAGAATATCGCATGCCACGATAGTGTGGACGTATACGAATTCTACATTTGTAAGAGGAGGTTTTACCCATTAATTTTATTATCTTGTCAACCTTACTTTTTGACAAATAAAATTAATAGTTGGTTCCTCTTTGGCCCTACAAATAAAAGCAGTGACTCCGATGGGGAGGATACTTTTTATTTGCATCTAAGTGTGCACCATTACACGATACTAAGGGAATTATCTCGGATTATGTGTGTTACCGATGTGGAAGTACACACGCTTCTAAATAATTTCCTATAACCATTATTTGACCTAGTGATCCGCAAACAAACTCATCCGATGGGGAGGAAGGCACTCAGAGCCGACGCGCAAGTTTGTTGCATCACACGTCAAATTGTAATGGAGGCCGCGGGAATTAATTAAAATATCCCTCTCCCACTTAGTAAATTGAAAATGAGGAATTTTCAAGCACACACAACATGCATATAAAACAAATCAGCAATAAATATGGAAAAAATAGAATTTTTTCAACTATTATGACTTTGTTCTCCAATATGCGTCCCATCGTGTCGCCACCTCGTCCGCTCCACCTTTTCCCGTGCGCAAGTCACCAAAGCGATCCGAGCCGAGATAATCTATTTTAATTTACATCCATCGATCCTATACTCCACGAAGGAGTGTACAAATAATCTAGATCGAAAGTAAACTAAAATGATCGGCTAAACAATGCCGCATTTAATTACAAAAATTAAATACTAATCTAGTCTCGTCAACCCCGAGGATTCAAACAATATACAATCACACACAAACAATCACATACACACATATAGCCATAATAGTCGGATCTTATGCCTGCAACCAAAGAGTTAGTCTATGCACATCCTACTATTATCCGGCATACTCAATATATGATATTTGCATGAAAGTAACCGAATCCAAAACACACAAAATCGGAAACCGTGGCTCTGATACCATTTGTTGGCAATGTGCTATTCCTCGGAGACTCATTGGCTCCCATGTCCCTGGATTAAAATTTTCACTAATGAAAACTAATCCGGATGGGATGAGTTTCCTAAGCACAACCAATTCGTCATCGTGCCAACGACTCGAGCGATCGCTTGAACAAACTTGTTGTTCAAGCAATCAACTCTTCTAGTCGGTTAGCCGCGGAAGAGACGACGGACGGATCATTGGTTTTTGTGTTTCTTATCGGGGTCCATGATTATACAAATACATATAAATATAAACTAGTATAATCAATACATATTAACATAAAGAACATAAGCTAGCATATCAATAAAAACATGCAAATATCAATAATAAAAGTTATAAAACTTTTATACCTCTTGATCTTCTATCGTATGTCCTAACCTCCTTGTAGACTTCGTGTGGGCGAAGATCCTCCACAAGTTGAAGCTTCCTAGATCTTCTTCAATCCAAGAAAGAAGAACTCTCCTTCCCTCCTTGCTTGAGCCAACCACCAATCCACAAAGGATTGATGCCGCCGGCCCCAAGAATAGAGAGAACTAAATGGAAATCACCAAGGAACCAAACTAGGGACAAACCCTAGCTTCTAGTGCCGCCGGCCAAGATGTAGTGAAGAGGAAAAAGGGAATATGTTGGGCGCCGGTCAAGGTGGAGGGAATAGAGGAAGGAGCCGGCCACACCCTAGGAAGAAGAAGAGCTCCTCTCCTATAGTTGCCGCCCACCTTCTTGCAAACCCTAGCCGCCCAACCATAGGAGCCAAACCCTAATTAGGGTTTCCTCCTTAGGCTTTCTTGTCGCCCAACCAAGGTGGAAGGAATAGATCTAGGAACCGGCCACCTTCTAGGAAGAAGAAGAGATCCTCCACAAGTTGCCGCCCACTCTTCCTTCCAAACCTTGCCGCCCAAGCCATTGATGGGTAAAACCCTAATCTCCAAAACATCCAACAACATCAACCTTCTTGCCGCCCACCTTAAGCTCATATATATAGAGTTAGGTTTAGGCCTTGGTTTAATCTCCACCGTCGGTTCTAGGATTTTAATCCCAACCGTAGGATCTAGAGATTTAATCTCCACCGTCGGTTCTAGAGATTTAATCCCAACCGTCGGATCTAGAGATTTAATCTCCACCGTCAGTTCTAGGGATTTAATCCCAACCGTCGGATCTAGAGTTTTAATCTCAACCGTCGGATCTAGAGATTTAATCTCAACCGTCGGTTCTAGGGTTTTAATCCCAACCGTCGGATCTAGAGATTTAATCTCCACCGTCGGTTCTAGGGATTTAATCCCAACCATCGGATCTAGAGATTTAATCTCCACCGTTTGATCTAGACTTCATGAGGTTTATATTAGGCTACGATAGGGACCATGAGGAGGAGTTGGATCTTGGCCACCCGATGGATCGGAACCACACAAACTTAATCCATCAATGATGTTCCATTCCACTAGAGGATCATCATTGAACTACCTCACCAACCTCCATAAATTAATATGGGCTCCATATATTATTTGTACATCCATCTCCCCGTGTTTAAGATATCGAATGTCTGTCAATTAATTGATTTACTGACCATCAATTAATTAACATCTAACTCCTCGAGTAGTACCACTCAACCTTATCATCATGTTGACTAAGTCAACCTGCAGGGTTTACATGATGAACCTTATGAGCTTCTCAAGGGGACATCATCAACCTATATATAGGACACGGTTTTCTCCTATAATCAACGGCACACCATGTAAATAATATCATTTCCTAACTTACCGGGCATATTGATTTAATCCATAGAAATCTCACCCTTTGGTAAATCAAAGAAATAAATACTAAGTACATGTGTCTGTTATTATATCGGGATTAAGAGCATGTACAACATAATATCCGAGGTCCGATTCAATTATATAGTCAGCAATAAATTAAATCACCTCTATGTCGGTCCTGCTCAATACACCTAAGTGTACTAGTGTAACTCTATGTTCAAGACAAAACAATACCAAGTTACACTACAACCATGCCAATGGTTTGTCCAAAACCATCTTGGTTGTGAGCCTCTACTTATATTCTACAAGGGACTGATAACATGATCTTCTGTGCCACACTAAGCACCATGTTATCTACAATGTAAAATATTAGACAATATGCACATATATAATAAATATAAAGTGCAAACAATGATCATGTGATTCTTATTTCAAAATAAAAATATTCATACAAAAAGAGCTAGGCTTTTAGTATACATTCCAACAACGGTCAGTATGTTTATGCCTCCACGGTATTCACACAAACCATGAGATGGAGTGGAACCAAACTGTGGTGCTAGCCACAAGGTTGGTTCAGCCAAGAAGGTAGAAGAAGAAGAAGAGAAAGATCACAATCAAGCTACACCATTCAAAAACCCACAAAAATCTTTTATATTCAACCATTGAATATGAAAGGTTTTGACTCTTGGTTTCCATGGAATTAATAACCCATTAATTCCATCTTAATGATCATGCAACCCCTTCTTAATGGTGAGTCTCACTCAATCCGAATCTGACTTGAGTCTAACTCGAGTCAGATTCATTGGGTATATCTTGAGTCCTACTCAATCCGAATTTGACATGAGTCTAACTCGAGTCAGATTCATTGGGTATACCTTGAGTCCCACTCATTGAGTCTAATCTACATTAGACTCAACCTGATTGAGTCTAATCTACATTAGACTCAACCCGATGGCCCAATGACTCATCACATGAGTCATCTCCAACTTACATGTCCTAAGTGTGTGATCCAATAAGTTCTCGTAACATTGGCAATGTTTCTAAAACCCTTTTAGAGACATAAGCAATGAGAAACATCTAACAATACATCATTGCTACCTAAGTGACGAGAATGTCGAGATCTGACATAACCTTTTCATAACTACTATCGTGTATGACTCAGTCATTCTATCATTGATATCTAGATTGATCAATGAGGTATAGATTGTGTCATCCTCTTATCAATCAAGACTTTCTTGATCTCCAAGTAGACTACTCAACCAAATAAATTCAATATCTTATATTGACTTATTCGAGCATGACCATGCATTTTAGCAGTCCTACTCTATTAAGGGGCCCATAGATATCACTTCTGATATATGAAAGGGATAAATCTCATCTACATCACTCATATCCCTCCGCATAACTTATTGTATACCCAGTGATCACCTTTATAGTCACCCTGTTACGGGTGATGGTTGACGAAGCCAAAGTATACAACTCATTATGTAGGGAACCGTAGTGACTTCAGGTCTAAAGATTATTCATACCAATAATCACATGAGAATGTTTATGACACTCATATAACGATCCATGAAACATTCTCATGGTGAGTCAATTCAGTACATAGTCTCTAATATATACCCATGTATCAACTTGATATCACATATCCATGACTTGTGAGATTAAGTCATCAATTGACCTACATGCTAGTCTCTACGCATTAATATTGTCTTTGCATATTAATACTCGACTAAGAATAGTTAAGAGTAGTATATATATATATATATATATATATATATATATATATATATATATATATATATATATATATATATATATATATATATATATATATATATATATATATATATATATATATATATATATATACAGACTTTCACTATCAATTCAACCAATTGATATTGTAAACCTGAATATACTATTCAAGGACACTATTATTATTGGGTTTCCGGCACCGCGGTGTGTGTGTGTTCGATCACGTTTCGTAAACATAAACACAGCGGAAGCAATAAAAATAATAAATCTACATTTATTACAACACACACAACACACGCATGCATATTACAACAAGTGTAGACATAACCGTAAATTTAAATTTGCAATAAAAGAAAATTTATCTACGTTATACCTTTCGTATGACGTGTAGCGGGAACGGCATCAACCGGAACGATCCTCGCTAGAATCATCTCTATCCGTATCCACGCCGAGTTCCTCGGGATGACTTCGCTAAGCCACGAGCTTCGTCTTCGTACGGGTTACTAGCCTCGTGTTGAAGATGACGTGATCGAGAGATGATCACGATCCGAATCCAAATTCGGATCCTAATACGAGTTCTCAAAACTCGCTTCTCCGGAGAGGTATTCTTCAACCAATTGACGAATCCTTCGTCCTCCACCTCAGAGGATTACCGGAGATCGAATCTCCGGTAAGTTAGCTGCTGTCGGAGCTCTAACCATCGTCCAAACGACGCTCCGACGAGAGGAGAACAAGCTGTCCAGAAAACTAGACAGCTTTGGTGGAGGAGTAGGCGCCGGCCAAAACAAGGAAGCCAGAGCTCACCTTGATGCCAAACTTGAAGGAGATCAGGAGCACTAGCAGGAGGGCTCGGCCGGCGAAGTCGGCACCTTAGGACGGGCGCAGTTGGAGCCTCAAGGTGGATGGCGGCAAGGAGGAGGAGAGTTGGCTCGAATTTCTCCAAGGAGAGGTGGGTTGTGGATTAGGGCTTAATTATCCCTTAAGCCCTCTTTTATAGAGAACTAATTCTCTTAATGGTTATTGGATCATAACCATTAGGCCCGTTAACCGCTCCATTAAGATAAGTTAAAATAAACCAAACCATGATGGTTTATTTTAAGTTAAAGCGAACGAACCAACTTTTGGTTCATTCGTTTAAAATAAACCAAACCCTTTGGTTTATTCTCCTCCATTGGATTAGAACCAAACCATTTTGGTCCATCCATTATGTCTTCATAAGACCACGGCCCATCCACGCTTCCATTGCTGAAGCGATTTCATGCTCGCTTTATGTTTGGTCGACCAAACCTAGTTTCTCTCGATGCGAGAATCCCATTCTCAAGCTCGTTTTAAATCCTTTGGATTACGCTCGTTGTGCGTGTGACCAAATAGGTTCTCGGTTTATGTTGGCCGTCTATAATTAACCATTAATTATAGAGCGATCATGAGTGGCACCTAGTAGTACATCATGATCCCCCAATTAAGCAAAAAAAATCAGCGGTTGATCGAACTATTTACGAAACCCTTGATGGCTCGAATGAATCGTGCCCCATTCCCTTCACTCATCTTATACCCACTTGGTTCAGGACATGGTCTATTGTGTCAGTCCCCACTAGGCTGACTACGTCACACCTAGCCCAAGTATCATTTCCTCGTCCTACGGATTCTAGTTACTCCACATGTATCGAAGAGTACTTTACTCTAAACATGTAATGCTTTGGCAGACTTTAGTAACAATCCGACGAGAGGCCATGGGTATACATCTCCTCGCAAGAGTGGTGAATCCTTTATAGGCTATTCAAACACCTTGATCACCCGACTTATACCCAATCATCCGGGTCCACATCTCCTTAGAGATGCTTGCTTAAGATGTCAAAGCATAAGTCTCCATGATCAAGATGACTTGAATACGCAAGTCGAAGGAACATCGCACTTAAGCCACGGTAAGAACTTCATTGACATATCTATATATGCGAGAACCATATGAAGTCTTACGGTGGTCACTCGATGAACTAGTTACCATAACTAGCATCACGATTAACTCGGACATCACTATGTCTCCAGCCAGTGAGAATCAGCTGCTTGGATACACCAAGGAGTATACCTCGTGCTAGTCTCGACAGAATTGATGGTGTCCAAATCCATCAATTCATCGACTAGGGATAATTCAGATACATCACAATTACACATGTAGAGATACTCACTAGTTGTGATCAATCACAAATTCTCTCATGCTGTGAATCGTATCGTGGACATTCAGTAAATGAGTTTAAGATCCAATCAAATACATAAAACATGTATACTCAAATAGTGAATCTTCATTTATCATATAAATGGTTCATACATAAGACGATTGCCTTAGGACATCTCTCATATATTACTAACAATTATATTATTCATATAGCATATATAAGAAATAATATAATAAGCAAATATTGCCTGTTATTAATGAAATATGATACAAATGATCCCTAATTAATATCTCATGATTGACACTAAGGGCTGACACTAACATATATCTCTCACCATGTTTGCTTTGTCAAGTCCATTTTTCTAATGTCTGGTCTTCAAACTAACCTTCCCCGTCCTGATGAGTCAACTAGTTCCACTTTGCTTTTAGTTGTCGTTCTACTTCCGTCCTCATCAACACCATCTGTGGATCACTCAGGGATAACAACCCCCAGCTGCCTCCTCTAGTACTACAGGACCTATTCAAAATCCTCAATCAAGCTCACTCTCAGCCCCACCCCAATCACTTACTAATGCCTCTTCTTCCCCATCAGTGCCTTCAACCCGACCATCACACATCATCACTCGCTCTCGTAACAACATCCACTCAATAAGCTTAACTTGTCTGCTCAAATAGCCCACAAGATTGAGCCAACCTCTGTGACGCAGGCTCTCAAGGATCACAAATGGTGTCAGGCCATGTCTGTTGAGTTTGATGCTCTTGTTAGCAATGACATGTGGATACTTGTCCCTAAGTCATCAACTCAGAATATAGTTGGGTCCAAATGGATTTTTTGTATTAAACGCTTAGTCGATGTCTCTATTGATAGGTATAAAGCTCGGTTGGTTGCCAAGGGTTTTCATCAGCGACCTAGTATTGACTATCATGATACGTTCAACCCTATTGTCAAACCCACTATAGTTCGTCTTGTTCTCTCACTTGCTGTCAACCATGGTTGGTCCATCCGCCAACTTAATGTTAATAATGCATTCCTTCAAGGCACCATGACAGAGGATGTTTATATGGCGCAACCACCAGGTTTTATTGATCCAGATCATCCTCAGCATGTTTGCAAATTGAGAAGGGCTATCTATAGTTTCAAACAAGCTCCTCGTGCTTGGTACAACAAATTGCACTAGTTTTTCATCACTTCTGGCTTCAGTAATTCCATTGCAGATACCTCTCTCTTTATCCTCAACTATACAGGTTTCACATTATATCTTCTTGTATATGTTGACGATATTATCATCACTGGAAATGAAACAAAAGTTGTTCAACATTTCATTGATTTGCTTGCTAAGCGGTTCTCTCTTAAGGATCTTATCCCTTTGACTTATTTTCTTGGCGTCGAAGTACTTCCTCATTCCCAAGGTTTGTTACTTTCTTAGCATCCTTACATTGCTGACCTCCTTGCTCATACCAAGATGATAGATGCTCGACCGGTTTCCACGCCTCTACCTACAATGCCTACCCTTACACTTCACAACGACACACCCCTTTTTGATCCGTCTGAGTATTGTACTGTAGTAGGTCATCTTCAGTACTATCTCTCACTTGTCCTGACATTGCTTATGTGATTAACAAGCTATCTAAGTTTATGCATCGTCTTATTGATGAGCATTGGAAGGTTGTCAAACATGTTTTAAGATATTTATTTGGCACCATTGATCATGACATTCTACTTCATCGTCAATCGTCTCTTGCTCTACATGCATTCTCTGATGCGGACTAGGCTGGAAACAAAGATGACTTTACATGCACTAGCGCTTATATTGTTTATCTTGGATGAAATCATATTTTCTGGAGCTCGAAGAAACAATGCACTGTTGCTCGATCCTCCACTGAAGCAGAATATCGTTCTGCGACCACGGTTGTGGAACTACTTTAGTTGTCTTCTCTCTTTGGCGAGCTTGACTTCTCTTCATCCTAAAAACCAGTCATCTACTGCAACAATGTGGGTGCCACCCATCTCTGCTCTAATTCGGTATTTCACTCTCGAATGAAGCATGTGGCTCTCGACTATCACTTGATTCGTGAATAAGTTCAAAATGGTAATCTTCGAGTTACACATGTATCTTCTGTGGATCAACTAGCAGATGCACTTACGAAACCATTACCACGCCTACGCTTCCAACAATTGATGACCAAGATTGGTCTCCGATCACGGAACCCCATCTTGCGGGGGCATGTTGGAGAATTAGATTCAAAGATCTGATTATGATTCAAATATCTTGGAGAATTAGATTCAAAGATCTTATTATGATTCAAATATTTTGGTGTAATGACAAAGATCATGTAAATCTTGTAATTATGATCATTTTATATTCTGCTATAATTTGATTGTATATTTCCTAGATTAATTTTATTTCTTAGAATAATTTAGTTTCTAGATTTAACATTGTACTCTTTATATATATAATTTTATAATTCAATAAAGTGTGAAATTTTTTTATCTATTTGTTTTGTCTTTCAATTATGTCATCCCCATAGAGACGTGATAGGAGGAATATTGAAAAGGAAGGATGTTATTTGATAAGTTGGCTAAAGAAAAGAAAACAAAAGAAAGAGCAGAGTGAAATATAATTTTGGGGTGTCTTGCATGATAAATTATTGGCAATCGTTTCCACCTGCTTCTCTCATCTGCTTTCGCTATTTCCACCTGTTTCCATCATGAGAAAGGCTGAAATCAGGCGATTCCAAAAGTTGGTTTGGTCCTGTGCATCCATCGATCCACAACAAAATAGAGAGGAAGCAGAGTAAGTAAGAGAACCAATTAATGTCACAACAGTTGGGTTGGGTGGGTTGTTAGTTATGCGATTCATGGATGGCTGCACTTGTTTTGACTTGGAGGGTGTTCAAAATTGGTACAGGCAAACATTACTTGCCATGCCGAATCGAGCCATGTTCTGCTTTCCCATGTTCTTGTCCTCCTTGTGGGTCAGTTAGATTAAGGTCGAATTTGAAGATGATTGACACAACGGATCACATTCACAACTCGAACCATGACAAATGCATGTGTTGGCTTCGGATTCATCACCGACTAGACCATTGCCACTGATCATGATGTACTAATTTTAAGCATCTTTCAAATTAAAGTCGGGTTATAATTTTACTAGTCAATTGGACCATTCATGATGTAATCATTTTAAGCATCTTTCAAATTGAAGTCAGGTTATGATTTTATTAGTCGACTTATTAGGCCATTTGACCCTATGTTACTTTATTTGGCACGATCGCTTGAACTTATGGCTCAATCCATCCTCCCCATCACCATCAACTCTTTCACATGGTTTCTCAAGTTGGCATGACTCGCCAAATTGGTTGGATTCATTGAACGATCTATTTGGCTTGATTGCCTTGACCACCTATTTGGCTCGATTGA
Organism: Wurfbainia villosa; assembly: GCA_025175895.1. Lineage (NCBI taxonomy): Eukaryota > Viridiplantae > Streptophyta > Magnoliopsida > Zingiberales > Zingiberaceae > Wurfbainia > Wurfbainia villosa. The sequence goes on from CM045986.1 coordinate 6,784,811, forward strand.
TTTACCCTACTCTAGCTCCTATCTTTTGGTTTGGTCGAAGAGCATTATTTCTATGATGACATATGTGAGACATTTGAATCTTGCTCAAGTGACTCGACAACCAATGGGAATATAATCGACTTTTGACATCTACCATGGAAACATCTCTGATAAAAAAATATTCCCTCAATCTAGTATACACCATGGGCATATCTCAATCGAGAATATTCTCTTAGTTCAATATGCATCATAAGAACATATTCAATCGGGAATATTTTCACAAGTCGGTATTTGCTATAGGAATATCATTGGCTAGAAACATTCCCTTAGTTTAGTACGCTTCATTAGAATATCCCCAACTAGAAACATCCTTACACTCCAACATCTACTGTAAGAACATCTCTGATCAAGAATATCCTCTTAATCTAATATTCATCACAGGAACATTTCCAATCGAGAATATCTCCACGCTCCAATATCTGCTATGGGAACACCCCAATCCAGTATGCACCATGAGATCATCCCTGCGCTCCAACGTTGACTATAGGAACATCCTAACCAAGAATATCTCTTCAATTCAGTGCACACCATAAAAATATGCCAATAAGAAAAATCCTTGCCTAGCAAGACCCCTTTGAAACTGATAATACCTCCGACCATTCCTTGCAATTGTGCTTGACAAAGAGGCAATTGTTAATAATCGTCACTAATAATAGTTCAATGTCAGGCGACAAGGCTTGCAGTAGGTGACTAGACAGTAATAGGTGTACAAGACTGATGTTGTTGCCTTCGTTACTTGATAAGGCTGTATTAGAGCATTGGGTTGGGGATAACACTCCCTTAGGCCTTGTTTGGGAGGTGGGGAGGGGAGTGTAAGTAATGGAAGGGGAATGGAGGGGAGGGGAAAAGAGATTTACACCTCAAATTGGGATGTAAGAAAAGTCCAATTTTTGTGAAGAGGAGGAGTATAAATTCACCTTCATTCCTCTCTCTTCCCCTTCCTTCCCCTTTCCCTCACTTCTTCCCAAACAAGGATAATTTTTCTTCTTCCTTATTTACCCTTACCCTTTCATTACTTACTCCTCCCTCACCTCCTCCCAAACAAGCCCTTAGTGTTAACACCATTGTGGGGGTTATAACACTCCCTTTGTGTGTGTGTATATATATATATATATATATATATATATATATTAAAATTTATAAATTTTAAAATTAAAAATTGAATAAAACGGGTATTTTTTTAACGACTATTTTTTAACGGTTAGTTAACGACTATTTTTTTTCAACTTTGTAATTTTAGCCATTTAGTTGTCATAAGGCGCGTCCACTTCTTATGTCACTCCCTTGGTATTGTTAGAGTATTGAGAATATAATCAAAGTTTCATATTGGTAAGACATGGAAAAGATCATGTGCTTATAAGATGAAAAGATATCTCTATTGGCATGAGACCTTTTGGATAAAATTCAAAAATAAAACCATGAGGGTTTATGCCCAAAGTGAACAATATCATGCCATTGTGGAGATATGTGAATCTTATAGGCACTAACAATTGGTATCAGAGCCATGGTCCATGTCAAGCCATGAACCTCGAACGAAGGAAGTTGAGCTCTCATGTCCGGATCAAGAGAACCAGACATTAGGCAGGAAGTCCAGTTGGGTCGGGAGGATCGAACAACTGGCAGGAAGTCCAGTTGGGTCGGGAGGACCGAACAACTAGCAGGAAGTCCAGCTGGGTCAAGAGGACCAGACAGTTGGCAGGAAGTCCTAGTGGATTGAGGATCGGACATCAAGCAGATGATATCCTTGGAGGACGGATAGACTTGAGGGGGGTCAATGTGGTCTTTCATTTGAGGGGGGATTGTTGGAGTATTGGGAATACAATCAAAGTTTTACATTGGTAAAACATGAAAAAGATCACGTGCTTATAAGATGAAAAGATATCTCCATTGGCATGAGGCCTTTTGGATAAAGCCCAAAAATAAAACCATGAGGGTTTAGGCTCAAAGTGAACAATATCATATCATTGTGGAGATATGTGAATTTTATAGGCATTAACAGATATATCTTCTTCTGGTTTGATTGTTTCAGGTTCTTTTTAAGGAAAATATCATTCCTTATTTAAATACTTTTTCTGTTATAGTATTTCTCACAAATATCTATTTTATTTAATAAATATATTAAAAAAAATAATATTATTTTTTTAAAATAGTAAAATTATTTTTTAAAAGTAAGATTATTATTAAAAATAATAATAAAAATTTTAATATTTTAAAACATGTTTTAAAATGTATATATTTAATATTATATAATTTTAAGATAATTTAGTAAACTGTGAAACCCATAAATAATGAGTGCTAATGTTAAAAGAAATGTAAATGAAAGAGATATGTTGTTATTATAAGTATGTGACAATAAACTCCATATTTTTTTTATTGAAGTGGAGAATATTATAATGAAAGTGTATTATGGATGCCCTTGATTCCATTGGTGGCAAGCTAATGTGACAGCCTACATGGACTATGAAGAATCCAATATAAAAGGATAGATAATGACGAAAATTAAGTTTACTTTTTCATGTGCGTTTCATTTTTTTTTCTTTTTTTCATTTTAATCCCGACTTGAATATCAGAGAGGGTCATATCGATCATCATTGATGCTACTTAACCCATGCTGACGTGCAAGCGGTGTGACCGACTTGGTAGGAGGCAAAGTAGGATTCCAACTTTATCGATCAGGACCTTTAAAGAGTAGTACAACTCTATGGGTCAGGAACTTAAGGAGAAATACAGCAGCATCACGTGGCTAATATGTTAGGTCCAACCAATGTAATTGATGTATTTAATTTGACCAACCTGGCCTACTCACCAAGTTGACATGTTTGTCGGGATTGGCCTTATCAGTTTGCTTGGTTGGCTTGCCTATGCAACTTATATAATACACCTTGTTTGGCTAGTCTTATTAATTGATTGAATTCATTAGCTTTTACTTATCTTTCCGGTTCCCAGTCTATTCGACCTATTTTAAAATTTTGACTAGATCGATCTAATTGAGTGAATTAAATGTGCTATGATAAAATAAATAGAAATTACAAAATATTTTTATAAAATAATAATTCTTATAAATTTAGAATAATTATTACAAAAGATAAATATTTTAGATTTTTTTTAACTAAACATAAAATTTGACTAGTATTGTCAAAATTTTATATTTAATACTCGACTTCATCCGAATGCAATAGCCATATTTTTCAAAAAGAAATAAAATAAAATAAAATGGCTATTCTTGTGAACCAAGAACAACTTATCTACTCTAACAGTGGTGCACAGGTTCAACTATCAATCATTGGAGCAAAGCCGATCAAGTCAGCCTTACAATTGCATCCAATTGTTCCCATCTATCTGAGCTATCTGAGCAGGATTTGCCGTCGGAGGCATGGCACAGTTGATAGAGTATCACCAGTATAAAATTAAATATCTGTCATACGAATCTCAACTACGATGAATAATTAATTTACAATATATATATATATATATTACGATTTGATTAATTTTAAAAATGATTAATTTAATTATATTTTTTTTATTAATTATTAAAATAAATTTAAAAATTACAATTAAATTTTGACAGATGATCTAACATCATAACTAATTCAAACATCACCGATGAATATATATACATTTCAAACATAATCATTCTCTTTATCAACAATCTCATCATTTCTAACGTATCATGTCTTGAGGCATGAGTTGAACCACCCTTGGATTAGGGTGGAATCCAGTCCCATCCATTTTATAAAAAAAAATTAATTGTATTATTTTTTAAATTTCATCATTTTTTTACCAATTTTAAAATAGTAAATTACAAATAATTAATTTTAAAAATAAAATATCAAATTAGAATGATAGATTTTATAAATATCATTATATGTATAAGTTAATAAATATATTTGATATTAATAAAATTTTGAGTCATACACCCGGATGACCAAGATAAAAAGTTGAGTTATAAAGGAGATTGAAGTCTTGGAGGTTGAGAGACTTGGGAGGTCAGGGACTGAAAAAGTTGAGGGTTTGAGTGATTAATTTAAGAAGTTTGATTATAGGAAAGACATGAGCCAAGAAGTCGAGGGCCCAAGAGGTTGGGAGCCCAGGAGGTCGGGAGCCCGGTAGGTCGGGATTTGAGAGTCAAGTTCTCAAAGAGTAGTAAGTTCGAAAGTCGAGAATCCAAGGAGACAGAAGCTCGGGAAGTTGGAATCGGAGTACAGTAGAGGTGAGATCACGAAGAGTTAGAAGTCAAGAGTGACATAATTTCGTCCTTAATATCCCTTGAAGAATACTTGTCATAGGAAAGGGCTACGATAAAGATTTGTGACAGCCCACAAATATTGAAATATATCGAAGTAGTGTTTATTGAGGTAACCATAAGATAAGGGGATATGTACAGACATAGTTATGTAATAAGGACGTGGAGGCATGAATTTGAGGTAGGCGAAAATACATGCATTAATAATGAAGAGTCAGAGAGATTATAAAAGAGGAAGACAAGTAAACGAAAAAAATAGAAAAGGTTAAATATAATTTTGCTAACTCAACTTGCATCCTTTTTCTTTCATTTTCTCTTCCTGCCTGACTTAAGCATAGGAGGGGTATTGTCGAAGCATCGGTGTCCTCTAACCAGCATTATTTTGGATATGATCTTAGTGCAGCCAAGTAGAAAAGTCATTGTCGGAAGACTAGATATAAGAGGACTAATAGCTGACCATATCAGTATTAATTCATTTTTCGAAAGTAACCTAAATTTTTTGTTTCTTGTTTAATAATTTTTTTTTATCGATAATAAAAAGACAATGAGCACTAGTCACTCAAAAGGTGATCGGTGAGACAGTGAGCGATGATCACTTGTGAGATGGATGTTGTCTCACCAAGCGATGAACAATCTAAATTTTTTTATTTTTTGTTCAATAAAAATTTTTTGTTGCCAATAAAGGGAATGATGATCGACCGCTCAAGAGGTAATCAGTGAGACAACGAACAATAGTCACTCATGAGGCGGATGCTGTCTCGCTAGGCAGTAAGCAATTACTTTACATGCAGTCACTTCTCGAATGACTTCAGATAGTTGACGGTCAACCCCAGGTAATTTTGAATCTCGTATGCGCTCCTATCTCGGACTTATAGTAGATGTTGGTCATGTTGTTTCTCCACCGTTACTAATGCTCATGTTGTTGCTCTCAAGTAACCTGTTTGATGTTTTAGGACCGTTGGCATCATGCTAGAGAGGGGGTGAATGGCGTGTTCGTTCGTTCACTTGGAATTCGATCGCTTTTGTGCTTGTCTACAAAACTTGTTAATGCATTAGAATATAGAAACACAATATGAACACAAATACAAACTCACAAGCACAATCAACACAGGGATATACACGGTTCGAAATCTAGGGTTCCTACTCAACGGGATAAGCTCAAGTGAGCTCTAGTGATGCACACACCACTAATCAAATCTCTTCTTCTAGGTGACACACTGGAGGTGGAGAAATCTCATACAATAGTCTTACAATAATAAGAATTAAGATACAAGAAATTACACTAAGCAAATGAATACAAGTAAAGAAAAACACTTTACAAATGTGAGCCTTGAATGCTTAGTCTTTGGTTGATTTTGGAATGTCTTGAAGGTCTAGAATTCAGCAGTAATTCCCCTTCAAATTCCTTAAGAAACGCTAGCCAAAATCCTCCTCTTTGTTCTTCTTATAAAGATGTAACTCGGGCTGATTTACTTGCTTGTTTGGTTGCTTTGAACGCCTTGGAAAGTCCGAAATGCAACATCAAAATCTCTTTCCTTACAACTGCTCTTACCTAGAAGTTGATTGGCCACTATACCGTTGTCTTACAATGGACTAATCCATGTCAGAAAATTGTTGTTGGATAGAAAGCATCGCTAGAAGGGGGGGGGTGAATAGCGAGCGTGAAATCTTTTCATCCCTTTTTGTTCGTTCGAATAAAACAAAGAGATGCACAACGGAAAAGTAAATGAGATAAATTCATTTTTACTTGGTTCACAACCCAGTGGTTGCTACTCCAAGGCCCCGTGATCCTTGACCTTATACGAAGAGGCAATCCACTATAGAGTCTCCTTCTCGTTGGAGGTAGGAGACAATGATCACAAAAACGAAAGCTTGAGGATGAGATAACAAACCTACCTCACCTTGTTACTATTAAAACTATGAATACAATAAATAAAATAAACTTTCTACTATTGACGAAGAGGTTGTAATCTTGACGTTGCGTCGACATTATGATGGCGCTGCGATGTTAGAGCTTTAGCATTGTGGGAGCACTTTGAGAGCAATCTTGATGATCTTTGAGTTCGAGTCCTCCCCTCCTTTTATAGACTTGTGCCTTGGAAGAAGTCTAGATCCAGATCCTCAACTTGTGGATCTTATCACGAGGTGGCACATTATCTTATCATGAAGTGACAACGTCAAACGTTATCCTTTTTAACCTTATAAATTTGACTGATTCGTCACCATTAGTCGACTGATGCCTTCCATCAGTCGACTGATGGGCAGCAGTCAACTGCCAATAGCTAGCAGTTGACTACTCGCCTAGTCACTCCCATGCAATAAGAGGTTAGTACTGAATATGGTAAATATGACGGTTCTTTACCACCCGATCTCGACTTAGACCTTCCATTGGAAGTCTTAGTCGGATCGCCGCCTACAGTCGTCCCTGTACAAAGGACACGACCTTATCATCTCTCTTTGCACTTGTGCTTACCTCTGGTCCTTTTATGACCTATTGCTTTGCTTCCGATCTTCACCTGAGTTCTTCGACTCCCACGAAATTCTCTTGATGTCGGCCGACCACCATGATTTCTCGACTCGAGATTCTCCGGGTGTCGTTGATCTTTAACTCAGCTTAAACATTTCTACACACTTAAGAGTAGCTTATGAGAAAACAATAAGACCTTATCTTTGGGCCTTTGTCATAATCAAAACCTAGGTTCGATTATTTGGTGCCCCTGCACCAACAATCTCCCCCTTTTTGATCTATGGTAACCTGATACAAAGTTAAGGGAAATTTAAAGCATAAAACAAGTAGAGTAAATAATAAATGTCATTTCAAAAACTCCCGCTTAACCCTAGGTGAGTTTTGAAAGAGATGCTTTAATTTTTGAAAGAGATACTTTAATTTATAAAAATTAAATTTTGTGTTACTTCCCCTTAACTTTCGTTCTTCTCCCCCTTTTGCCATAAATCAAAAAAGTGTGGTTTATATAAAATAGGGTTTTAAAAACAACATGCGTCTAGAATTATTAAGGACAAATCAACTATGACTCCAAGCATGTGCTTAGCATTAGTTAGATAGATTAGTTCGAAGTGTGTCTCTCTGCACCAACAATTTAAAGGTTTGTAATATAACCCTTAGGGTTAGTTTGCTCTCCTCCTTAGTCAAATATATGAAGTATCAGAGATTTAGGGGGGGCTAAACTTTGGCCTAGAGAGTTGTATACTTAGTATTGGCCAATCCAAGTTATAATTATTCATTAAGTGCAATAGTTGAGAAAATAGGTAGCATTTTGAAAAAGTTATGTTTTGTGTATATTATAATTATTCCTTAACATTTCACCCATTCTATGTGTCTCAAAATGTGTTCACCTTATATGTTTTGTGAGATAATTTTAACTTGATTAAAGTTAGTCAACCTTGGGTTAGATTCATATTTAACTCTTAGTTTGTCAAGTAAACTTTTCAATAAATTGACTTCCAGGTCGTGGCGAGGCACATGGGCCTTCTTTGATCGAAACAATGACCACTTCCTTAGACAAAGCCAAATTCAAGAAATTGATTACTTAAGTCACTTAAGATTACTTCATGGTCTAACTAGTTTAAGATATGACGAGGTAGCTTCATCTAGTTTAACTCAGCCAAGTGCACTAAGCTAGATACACCTTATCTAGCTCGAATACACGAGACGTTGTTTCCCTAACATATTATCATTTCGCTGCGTCCTGATACTATGTTGTCAAAGTTGACTAACTATTTGTCTTATCTAACCATTCTAAAAAGGAAAACAAAATAACTAATCATGCAATGATTTTGCTAAGGAAGTGAATATACTATTTTAGTGTTAGCTCCCCCTAGACCATTGAACCAATATGGTCTATCCACAAAGTGGACTTGATCCTGGGGAATCCAATACTTATTGGTCCTTATATGTGAGTTTAACAAAACCTTTGGGAACCATGCTTGGACTCGTTGATGACTACGATTTATGATAGACATATAAGATCAACTCGTAGTCCTTGAACTAAACCCGAGTCTGACTTTGTTGTACACGACTCTTTGGGTTCCAAGAAGTCGGTTAAGATTCTTAGATCCCAACGTGAATCTTTCTAACCTAGCCTTGAGCTCTTAAACTCATCCTTTCAAGATAGAATTCTCCTCCTCAAGCTTTTCAACTTGAGTTGAATTTTCCTCTTGAACTTGACTAGTTGAAGAGGTTAGATTAGCCTCTTGCTTGATAATTTCAACCTCCTCGAGCAACGACTCAACTCTCGAATCGGACTTAGTTAATTTCCTATTTAACAACTTAATTGCATGATATAAGTTGGCTATTAATGAACGACTTACCTTGATTTTTTTTTGACCCGACTTTGAGTCTTTTCTCGAAGTCATCCTCGGAGTCGGAGTCGGAGTTGGATTCGTATTCGGCTTCAGACTTGGACTCGAATTCTATGGATTTTACCATCAAGGCCAAGTCGTCATCTTGCTTTTCTTCTTCTTTCCACGTCGCTTGAAATGCTTGCTTTGGTTGCTTGTGTTTTGGCTTCATTTTTGGGCAGTCAGACTTGTAATGCCCCTTCTTGTTGCACCCATAGCATGTGTATGTTTGTGGGGGTTTCTTGTTCTTCAATTGCTCCCTTTCTTTTCGGATTATTCTCCGCACCATGTTTACTATCTCGACCTCTTCTTCAAATTCAGACTCGGATTCGCCCTCGGGTTTGGATCATTCTTCTTGCTCGAGAGGTGGCTTGCTCTTCTTCTTTCTTCTCTTACCTGCAAGAAAAACAACACCTCTCTCGGCCGGGACCACATTAGATTGTTCATGTAATTCAAATTCTAAAAAAAGTTCATCTAACCTAACCTTAGATAGATCTCTAGATACTTTGTACGCATCAACCATGGATGCCCACAAGGTGGCCTAGGAAAAGCATTAAGAGCGTACCTTATTATATCTTGATTGTCTACCTTTTGTATGATGGCGTGTAGGCCGTTCAGGATGTCTTGGATCCACGCATGGAGTTACGAAGCGGTCTCATGATCCTGCATTTTTAGATTATACAATTTATTCAATAGTAAATCTCTTTTGCAAACCTTAGCACCGGATGTCCCTTCTTGTAGCTCAACTAACTTAGTCCAGAGATCTTTGGCGCTAATGAACGGTCCAATCTGGTTGAGCTTCTCCTTAGACAAGCCACACTACAACATTTGGGTTGCTTTTGCATTGGCCTCGATTTGCCTCTTGGTTGCGTTGGTCCATTTGTCGAAATCCAAAGGCTCCCCTTGATCATTGGTCGGTAGAGCAAAGTCGGTTTGGATTATTATCCAAGTCTCGACTTGTTTTTTTAAGAAACACTTCATCCGACCTTTCCAATAATGAAAATCATTTCCATTAAAGAATGGAGATCGGGTGGTGCTATACCCCTCAATGTGGGCCATTAATTATCTTGCAAAATACGAATAAAACCAAAAAGGAATTTCAAGACTTGGTCTTAGATTAGTAATGCAGAAAATAATACGAAATAAACGAGAAATAAATAACTAAAATAAAAAACTAAGCACTTACAACTTTCGATGTCCCTAGAAGAGTAATAAACGTCATTTTTTGAGGATGAAAATAGCTTGTTACAAGGGTAAACTCCAGTAAGAAGTGTAGATCTCTGAGAGAGCTTAATTTTAGTGGGTAGCACATTTTGTGGGTCCACTTGTATGAAAAGTTATGTCCGTTTTACCTTCGGCTACTCCAGAAGCGAATAGTTCGATTGATACTTGCAAACACACAACAAAAAAAAAAGTACCAAGACTTTGTCTTGGATTAGTAGTGCTGGAGAAATAATAGGAAGAATGTCACGCTCTGAGAGCATGCCGAGCCGAAAATCAAACGGATGACATCTCCCCTGTACGTGGCAACATTTCGGGTTAATACAAGGCCCATAGGCCCACAACAACAACAATATATATAACAAATAACAGCAGCGGAAATAAAGAGCGCATACCCACAACATACATAACAAAAATATACAGGTGTACACCACCTGACAAGTCCACAGTCAAAAACCGTAAATAAAACAACGACATCACGACAAGTCCATAACAAAACAAGGGTCCATGACATAGGACCAAAATCCATAACTCATCAACAAGTCCAAACCATAAGAGAGAAAAAACAAAATAAACTCCTCGGGAGACATCGAAAAATGGAGATGGGATGGATCGGTCGGCGCAGCTCCAAGTTGTCACAAAGGCATCTACACTACAGCAGGCGAAAAACCCGAGGTCGAGGTGGTGAGTAAAACTCAGGTGTCGAGAAAACATGTAAATATATGTATAAATATTACATGTCATTCAACAGTCTAAATCTACTCGAACAACGGGTATACATCAGCATAAAAGGTATATATGCATGCATACTCTAAATAAATCAATAACAGCGATCTTTGACATACGACCTCTACTCTATCCTGATCCAACCTGGGCATATAACCACATCATAGGGTATAAAAGAATAGTACTAAATCACACAATATCCTGAATATGATCCAAGGGTATCACCGTGAATAATCAACAAGTATACAAGTACCAGCCTACTACCATACAAGAAATGCAGTAGCGTGTATGAATATGTGCAAACAAATGCAACAAGCATAGTACATACAAATGCAACATCACAATAATCATATATATATAGACTGTATCTATATATATATATTAATCTCAACCATCTATATATATATATACATACATATATGTGTTAGAGATCGTTTGGAACGGCTAGAGGGGGGGTGAATAGCGTCAATGGAATTCTTTCGCGTTCGTGTCTACAATTTCGTTAGCGCAGCGGAATATAGATAATGAAAGCAATAACGAAATATACAATCACACATGAACACGATGATATAACGTGGTTCGGAACCTCAAGGTTCCTACTCCACGGATCGAGCTCTACGAGCTCTAGTGATGCACACGTAAACACTAATAAACACTCCTTCTCGGAACAATCCGGAGGCGGAGAAACCTCGTACAGGATGATTACAACAATAATCAAAAGCTACAAGCGAATACAATGAAATACAAAGCAAAACTAGTAAAGAAAAACACTTTACAAATGCTCTTGAATGCTTGATCGCTAGGTTGATCGAGTAGCACTTGGAGACCCTGAATTGCAGCAGCAACTCGCCCCAAATCGCCTCAAAGAACCCCTTTGTTTTTCCTCCATCACGAGCTCCATATATAGCTTCAACCTGTGCTGGAAAAAGTCGATCAGTCGACTGATCGGGACCATCAGTCGACTGATGCCACTGTTGTCGTGAGACAATGGCTAGATCCACGCTGGATAAGTCCAACAGAACCTTCATCACCGATCGATTGTGACCATCGATCGATGGAGTCCTCACTCGATCGAGTCTTGACTCCATTCTCAGGCCGATTTCGAGCACCAATCGATCGATCACACGATCGGGCCGATCGCTGAGCCATCACCGACCAGCCACCTCGGCAATGATCACGTTAGGCCATAACCCGCAAATCAAACCCTAGTTGATTTCGGTCCGGTCGGACCGCCACATGGCACCGGTCGGTGACACCTCAAACATGAGGTTTTAACCCAAGTATGGTTCCCCCATACTTGCTAGACCACCCTTAGCCTAGACCTAAGCCTTCTAGCCACCTCCATCAGCCTCACGCCTCTCGGATCCCTCCAAGTCATCCATGACTTGTTCATCCATCGCGCTAGCCTTCAGGTGCTTCCATCGACTATGTCATGCTAACGGTGTCTACACCGCCAAGGCACATTGGACTTACGCCGCCAAGACTCCGCTTGGACTTTACGCCGCCAACCATTGGACTTATGCTGCCAAGACTCCCGCTTGGACTTTACGCCGCCAATATCAAACCCTTGGACTTCTCAAATGCCAAGACTCAAACTTGGACTTTCCCTTGCCAACCCATGTTGGACTTTCCATGCCAAGACCATGCTTGGACTTTCCTTGCCAACCCATGTTGGACTTTTCATGCCAAGACCATGCTTGGACTTTCCTTGCCAACCCATGTTGGACTTTACATTGCCAAGACCCATGCTTGGACTTTTCCCAATGCCAAGTGTCCCACTTGGACTTTCCATGCCAAGTACTCAAGACTTGGACTTTACCAAATGACAATTACATTGTCATATGTTTTTGTCGAAACATCAAAACATCACTCGAGTCAAACTCGAGTCCTGGTCAATCGTGACCTGGGCCGATTGCACCAACAATCTCCCCCTTTTTGATGTTTGACAAAAACCAAACAAATGATTGAGTTAGAACACTAACTCAAATCCTTTACCAATTATCCCAAATTGGTAAATACTCTCAAAATGTTCTCCCTCAAACATTCTCCCCCTTTTTGACTAACATCAAAAAGGTTTTCTCCCCAAGAGGGTCAATGTCTCATGTCCCAATGAGATCTTACAATCTCCCCCTTGGTTCAAAAATACTTAGGATGCCTACCATCTTCCTAGTGATAAGTCCAATATCACTCAAGAGAGACAATCCCATTTACTCTCCCAATTTCCAAATTGGGTCTCTCAAAAGTCCCATCAATTTCTCAATTGATGTCATATTCTCTCAATAACTTCTCATTTTCAAGGAGAAAAACACATCCATCATCCCAAGATGGATACCTCCCCCTAAAGGCTTGCTCCCCCTTGACCATTGCACCAACAATGTCCTTGGGAAGTCCCTAAGCCAATAGGAACATTAAACCATCAAAATTAAGGTTAGAAATTCAACATTGAACTTTCCAACACCTTAACATTGATACAAACCCTAAAAACCTCTCATAATCCATATCCAATGGATTTTCACCCTTCATCATGCTTCCCAAAGCATATCCTAGGGTTAGGAGTGGTTAGGGACCTTAACCGCAGCTGAAATCGGGTTAAACAACCTTGTTTACCCCGAAATCAAAGCTACAATGATCAGTGATTCGAAATCGGTTGGTGACACCTCCATCACGATCGGACACCAATGTGATCGATAATCAAATTTCAATTTGATTATCGAGTTAATTTCAGAAAATCATAAATAATTATACGTATATCGAAAAATCACGAAATTTGATACGTATAATACCTATGACACATACAATGGGTGAAAAATATTTTAAAATTATTTTACCCATAAAATAGTTAATTTGATACAAAACTCAAAACCATTGAAATTTTCAATGTTTTGGCCCTATTTTGTATCAACTTCATCAATGGTGATTGCTATCAAAAGATAGACTTCACTAAGGTTTTTCAAAATGATTTTAAAATGTTTTCAAAACCTTATTTTGGATCATATTCCTTGGGCTCTATGCACATGACTTGTACACAAGCTTTCCCAATGATCCACAATTGAAATTAGATGAGTTTTAGTTCATCTAGATGCAAAAAACTATGCACCTTGAACTTAACTCATATCCTAGCATCTCACATGTATCTAGGGTGTATAAATACACATACATGTCAATTGGATGTGAGATGTGGGTTTTGGTTATCCTAATCTAGGGTTTCATGCATTTCCTAGGCAACCCTACTTGATTCCCTTATAAATGGGACTTCAAGTCATGCCATAGTCCTTTCAATTTCAACCAAATTGTCTTAAATGCATGAATGATTATGGCATTAGAAATGTTATAAATAAGCATATGCTCATAATCATGATGTCATGGCATAAGATGAAATCTAAAAACACATGACATTTGAAACCTTAATCCTAAACATGAACATGACATATAAACTCATAGAACTAGGCATGATGTCATGACATATGGCAATCAAGGCATGGAAAATAAAATATATAAGTATGGTAATACCTAAATTTTAATATTAATTGCCATTTGATATAATTAAGTATATTTTGCCATATTAACCTAAATTTTCCCAAGTGTGCCAAAAACCCAAAATGACACACTACGACCTCTAAACCTAAATTGTGCCAATTTAATTGATTTTCTTAATTTCAAAAATGCATTGGCACATCTTAAAATCTTTTAGGATATTGATTCAAATCTATTTCCAAGGTAACCATAACCTTGAAAATATTCTAAAGTGCCACCTTTACAATGGTTGAGTTAACTACCCATCCAATCAAGGTTGGCACACCCTAACCCATCTAGCGTGAATCAATCACGCTCTTAGGAACCCAAAACCTACTTGAGCTCCTAGGGTTAATTAGATATTCCTTAGGGATAACCTCCCTAGATACCTTTCTAATGACCCTCCTAGGCTTGTTAGCCTTGGTCATTTGGGTCTTACCTAGGTTGACTCTAGGGGTAACTCCCCTTGCAACCTTCTTAGTGGCCACCCTAGGTTTCCTAAAAACCTTAGCCACTAGGCACAACCCTTGGTCAACTCTAGGGATGACTTCCCTATTGACCTTAGTCTTCCTAGACCTAGTTTGTGTTCCATAGTCAAATGGAACACAATGATAAGCCACCTTAGGCTTAGGTTTGTGACCCAAACCTTTCTTGCCCTTGGTTGACTTTTGACTTTTAGATCCTAGATGTTGACTTTGACTTCTTGGCCTAGAAGTTTGACTAATTGACTCTTGCATTTGATTTTGCATAATCTTAAGGGCCTTTTCAAGTTTTTCAAGCCTTGATCTCAAGGCTTGATTTTCCTTTTCTAATATCTCAATTTTTGATTTTTCATTTTCTCTTGAGATATTTTTATTTCTAGGCATATGTCTAGATTTCTTAGCATTAAGGCCTAGATGTTCTCCTATTTTCTTAATGCTTTCCTTAGGTAATATATTTTTAGGGACATTACTCCCAAATTTCTTCTTATTTCCTAAGTGAACACTCTTAGCTCCTAGGCAAATATATCTATTATTTCTAGCATGTTTTTCATGCACAATAGCAAGAATATTAAAATTATTCCTAGCATGCTTCTTATCCCTAGAAATTGAAGGTGCATTAATAAATTTTACCTTAGGGTTTGCCTTGGAGGCTCCCCCTACTTGTGTTGCTCCTTCTTGCCCTTTCTTCTTTCCCCTTGGACATTGACTCCGATAATGTCCCTTTGAGTTGCACTTGAAGCATATGATGCGCTCCTTGCCTTTAATACTTGGGGAACCGGCGTCCGTTGACTTTTGTTGACTTTTAGGCGCCGGAGGAGCTTTCTTGACTTTCTTTGGGCACTTACTCTTATAATGCCCAAATTTCCTACACTCAAAACACATAATGTTATTTTTATTTTGAATTGAGGTGTTTGAGTTACCGATGGTGGTGGAGACCGGAATTGGACTTTGGGCTTCTTTATCTTGACCGGATGTCGAAGCTTCTTCTTCTCGATGTTCCGGTATGAAGGTTCTCTCCTCCCCCTCAACCCTTGAGGTGGATGCTTCTTCCACTTCCTCCACCTCTTTCGACCCGGAAGTTGACTCCTCACTTTCTTGTGAGGATGATGATGATTCTTCTTCGGTCTCCTCCTCTTCCAAGTCTTCTTGGACCGATTCGGGATTATTGTGGAACTTGATCAACTTGTTCCACAACTCCTTGGCATCCCTATAGCTTCCTAATCTGGACAAAATATCGTTAGGTATCAAATCAATCAACATTTTTGTTACCTTAACGGTTGTCTTGAATTTTTCCCGTTGCTCCTCGGTCCATCTCTTCATCTTGAGGATTTCGCCGTTTTCTCCTCTCGGAGCATCAAAACCTATAGTCACGGCAAACCAATTTTCTATATTCGTCATTAGAAAATATTCCATCCTACCTTTCCAATACGCAAAATGTTCGCGGTTGAAGGAAGGTGGGATGTTGACGTCGTCACCCAATCTTTCCTCAAATTCCATATTCTTCCCTCTAGCTTCTTGACTCCGGGTTGTTAATCCGTAGAAGAGCCCCGGGCTCTGATACCACTTGTTAGGGATCGTTTGGAACGGCTAGAGGGGGGGGGTGAATAGCGTCAATGGAATTCTTTCACGTTCGTGTCTACAATTTCGTTAGCGCAGCGGAATATAGATAATGAAAGCAATAACGAAATATACAATCACACACGAACACGATGATATAACGTGGTTCGGAACCTCAAGGTTCCTACTCCACGGATCGAGCTCTACGAGCTCTAGTGATGCACACGCAAACACTAATAAACACTCCTTCTCGGAACAATCCGGAGGCGGAGAAACCTCGTACAGGATGATTACAACAATAATCAAAAGCTACAAGCGAATACAATGAAATACAAAGCAAAACTAGTAAAGAAAAACACTTTACAAATGCTCTTGAATGCTTGATCGCTAGGTTGATCGAGTAGCACTTGGAGACCCTGAATTGCAGCAGCAACTCGCCCCAAATCGCCTCAAAGAACCCTTTGTTTTTCCTCCATCACGAGCTCCATATATAGCTTCAACCTGTGCTGGAAAAAGTCGATCAGTCGACTGATCGGGACCATCAGTCGACTGATGCCACTGTTGTCGTGAGACAACGGCTAGATCCACGCTGGATAAGTCCAACGGAACCTTCATTAGTCGACTGATTGTGACCATCAGTCGACTGATGGAGTCCTCACTCGACCAGTCGAGTCTCGACTCCATCTCGTGGCGATTTCTCGAGCACCGGTCGGTGATCGATCACGATCGATCGATCGGCTGAGCCATCATCGATCATTGCCCACCTCGGCGATCAGCTAGGCCATAACCCGCAGTCAAACCCTAGTTGACTCGGTCCGATCATGCCCGCCATGGCACACCTCAAACATGAGGTTTTAACCCAAGTATGGTTCCCCCATACTTGCTAGACCACCCTTAGCCTAGACCTAAGCCTTCTAGCCACCTCCATCAGCCTCATGCCTCTCGGATCCCTCCAAGTCATCCATCGCGCTAGCCTTCAGGTGCTTCCATCGGCTATGTCATGCTAACGGTGTCTACACCGCCAAGGCACATTGGACTTACGCCGCCAAGACTCCGCTTGGACTTTACGCCGCCAACCATTGGACTTATGCTGCCAAGACTTCCACTTGGACTTTACGCCGCCAATATCAAACCCTTGGACTTCTCAAATGCCAAGACTCAAACTTGGACTTTCCCTTGCCAACCCATGTTGGACTTTCCATGCCAAGACCATGCTTGGACTTTCCTTGCCAACCCATGTTGGACTTTTCATGCCAAGACCATGCTTGGACTTTCCTTGCCAACCCATGTTGGACTTTACATTGCCAAGACCCATGCTTGGACTTTTCCCAATGCCAAGTGTCCCACTTGGACTTTCCATGCCAAGTACTCAAGACTTGGACTTTACCAAATGACAATTACATTGTCATATGTTTTTGTCGAAACATCAAAACATCACTCGAGTCAAACTCGAGTCCTGGTCAATCGTGACCTGGGCCGATTGCAACAACAATATGTATCTATATATGGTAATATGCAAAGTGCCATAAGATACGGCAATGCAACATGCATGGTCATGCCTGCTCACCCCTACTCGCTACCACGACCCCAGTGTGGCCTAGGTGGCACGACATGATAACTATCCCGACTACAGCCGCCACCACTCTCGAGTGACCGAGTTGGGTAGTATGATCAAGTAGCATATGAGCGTAAAGAGCTCGCTACGCAACGGGGGTCCCTGCTGCTGGTCACTCTGACTAACACTACCAATGAGTGGTCGAGTACCACGCACCCAGGACAACTGCACGCAACTCCAACTACCACCGTCTATAGTGGTAGAGTGCGGCACAACAAATGCTCTGCCCTCACACCAATTACTCCTCGGGGAGTACTCTGGGAGGCATGATGACTGACGACTCTCTCAACCCCCAAGGGAGACTATGTTGTCAAAATGCATGCAAATGACATGAGTATCTTTGTCACGACAACCATCTACCACGGACTCTCTCATTCAAAGAAGTCAGTCACCCAATTGATCAGTACACTCTCTATCCTGTAGAGAGTCATACTCATCTTATCATGACAAGCTAGGACCATCGGTCCGTAGCGACACACTGTCCACGACTCACCTGACCATTTAAATAACCCGTGGTTGGTAATAAAGGTGCAACATACAGTTATGGAATGAGTCCTACATTTAGGGCCATACTTATCCACAGAGGATCTTTTTGTCAAATTTACAATTTAGGTCATCCTCCGTACTCTAACATCTACACTCTACTAAACAGTTAAAACTACTTACATCACATCTGCAACTTCTAGATTATGCTAGGGAATATGTGTTATCAATAATCGACCACACATATATAACAACGGTAAGTTCAAGCATACGATAAACAGAGCATGGTCAAGGTAATATGAACACCTAACATGTTCATATCTATGTCTAAATCTGGAAATCATTACATCTACCCAACCAGTAGGAAAATTACCTACCTGATAAGAAGCTCATGACAATATAAATCCTCACGGCTACGGTCCTGCCTCGTATCCACGTCCTGCAAGTATCATCAATTATCATTCAGTGAGAGCATACAATATATATATATATTAATTCACTACTACATCGTTCCTATATTCACGTCCTTCTATCGAAGGTGAATTAAAAGTCCCCATCAACCTTGACCGATTTACTATAACCAACCTTCACATTATACCCTCAATTGGTACGATTAACATCATAATCACAACAACCCAATATTGAATAAAATCAAGAACAACCCCATTTATCTATCACAACTATGGAAACAATAACTAGACAGATTACTGAAATTCCAGATCCAGCTCCTAGCTCATTTACAACCCTACTACAGAACATCACCTACCATTTACAGCTCCTTCTAAGCCTACCACAACGAACAATCCAACAGTCAACGACAGAAAAAGGAACAATTTGAGATATACCTGCCATGGATTCCACCGACAGCCCCCCTCCTTCCTATCCCGCGTTCCTCGGAGAATCCGTGCTCAAGATTACTGCCCAACACGAAGGAACACGTTCACAGGCAGATCCCTTCCGAGATCGAGAAAAACAAAGGAACGGGCAGTCCTCACCTTGCTGTTGTAATTCCCAGTCGGCCGGAAACCAACAATTCCGTTCACTGGCTACGATTGTTGCTCACGATCCCTGCCCAAATCACAATTTAGGTCACGACAAATCACAAAGGGATCTGTATCCCCGTCCCAAAAGAAAGAAACGATCACCCTTACCTAGTTCCAGCGTTGATCAGCAATAGAGATCAACAATCGCGAGGGAAAAAGCTCGCAGATGGCTGCCCTATCCGAAGAAAACCTCCACCACAGACCAAGCCTGGCACTCCCCCCTCCAGCCGGACCTTTCACCGAGCACAGGACAACGTCGGCAGCCGGCGGTTTGGCGGGGAAGAGCTCCGAAGGTCGTCTGGGGCCTGCTCGATGAGTTCTCTTGACATAGGGGAAAATCGACAGAGAGATCGTGCGAACGGAAAAGGTCCGCTGCTCGGAACTGTCGGATCACCGGAGCAGGGAGATCGCGCGAACGGGAGGAAATCTACTGCTCGAAATCACTGGAGCGACGGAGCAGAGATCGTTTCGCTTCGAGGGAAGAAACGTGCTCCGACCGGTGGAAAGAAATCGCCGAGGAAGGAGTCGGAGAGGTGATCCGCAGGGAAGTAAAGGAAGGGCTCGGTGGATTCGTCGCATGCGGTGAGGAGGTGAGGGTGCCGCCACGCGTAAGGAAGAAGAGGGCTTGGAAAGAATAGCGCCGACGGCGGAGTCGACGATGGTTTACTGCGCGAAATGCTCGCGCGAGGAGGTTGCGTCGGCGAGAAACGGAAAGGAGAAGCGACGGTCCTTTAATGGTTTAATGGGTCGGTTTTTGAGAACGGGTAGGGTTTAAATCCAATACCAATAACCAAATTCAATTAACCAAATTTTAATAATTGAACAATTAAAATTTCCTAAGCTAGGTTAGATGTAATTAACTCCTAGCCATACGATTTTTTTTTTCGTCGTATCTTACATTCTCCCCCACTTATTAAAATTTGGTCCCCAAATTTCGTACTTAAATGCAAAAAAATTAGATCAAGCATTATTACTAAATAACTACATACCTCCGGTAAACAGATGAGGGTATCAGGCTCGGATAGTATCTTCCAGCTCCCATGTAGCCTCCTCATCCGTATGATGTTGCCATCCCACCTTTACAAGTCGGATGGTTTTGTTCTGCAACTGTCGCTCCTTGCGACCAAGAATCCGCACTGGAGTCTCCTCATAAGTCACATTTGCCTGGAGTGGTATCGGAACTTCTTTCAGAACATGGTCAGATCGCGGCACGTATTTCCTCAACATGGAAACATGGAATATGTTGTGAACACCTGCAAGTGTCGGAGGTAAAGCCAACCGATAAGCTACACCTCCAATCCGCTCTAATATCTCAAATTGACCAATATAGCGTGGAGCTAATTTTCCTTTTAGCCCAAATCTCTTGACTCCTTTGGTGGGTGACACTCGTAGGAATACATGGTCCCCGACTGAGAATTCCAAAGGCCTTCGCCTCCGGTCCGCATAACTTTTCTGTCGATCCTGTGCCTCAGATAACCGTCGTCTGATCACTCGTACCAACTCTGCATCCTGCTGGATACTCTGAGGCCCCAATATCTGTCGTTCCCCAACTTCCTCCCATAACACAGGAGATCTACAGGGTCTACTGTATAATGCCTCGAAAGGAGCCATCTGGATAGAAGAGTGGTAGCTGTTGTTGTAGGCAAACTCCACTAAAGGAATGTGATCCTCCCAACTGCCACCGAAATCCATGATGCAAGATCTCAATAGATCCTCCAGAGTCTGAATGGTACGTTCAGACTGTCCGTCTGTCTGCGGATGAAAGGCTGTACTGAGTCGAAGCTCTGTGCCCATGGCCTGCTGCAGACTCTGCCAGAATCGGGAAGTAAAGCGCGGATCTCTATCAGATATGATACTCAATGGTACACCATGCAATCTGATGATCTCTCGGCAGTACAATTCCGCTAGACGATCCAATGAATCCGTCTCACGCATCGGAAGGAAGTAAGCTAATTTGGTTAATCGATCCACGATCACCCAAATCGCAGTATGTCCTTTATGGGTTCTGGGTAATCCCGTAACGAAGTCCATCGTGATATGCTCCCACTTCCATTCCGGGATCGGGATTTCCTGAAGTAACCCCGCAGGTTTCTGATGTTCGGCCTTCACTTGCTGGCATACTAGGCATCGTGCGACAAAGTCCGCAATATCTCATTTTATACCGTTCCACCAGTATAAGCGCTTCAAATCTCGGTACATCCGAGTACCACCAGGATGTATAACAAATCTCAACTGATGTGCTTCCTGTAGCAGTTCTTCCTTAACTGGGTGTGTGTTCGGAACACATAGTCGTCCTCAGAAACGAAGTACACCATTCTCGTCACTCGAGAAGTCCGTCTGACGTTCTGAGTCTATAGTGCTGCTCAAGAACTGCAGATGCTGGTCACTGACTTGTGCTTCCTTGATCCTCTCAGCAATAGCGACCACGAAACTAATATCCCGGGATGTTTGGCCGTGTTCGCAATCCCAACTCGGAGAACTATCGAACGGATCGATGGCTTCGTCAGATGACTAGCCAGAACTCCACGAGACTTCCTGCTCAGTGCATCCGCTACCACATTAGGTTTTCCCGGATGATACTGGATGGTGCAGTCGTAATCCTTCAGATACTCCATCCATTGTCTCTGTCTTAGATTCAGCTTTTTCTGTGTGAACAGATACTTCAGACTTTTATGGTCTGTGTAGATCTCAAAGGTAATCTCATACAAGTAGTGCCTCCATATCTTCAATGCGAAAATAATGGCGGCTAACTCGGATCGTGCTGGGTAATTTCTCGTGATCTTTTAGTTGACGGAGGCATAAGATACCACTGCAGTTGGGTGCATCAGAACTGCTCCCAACCCTTGGATAGAAGCATCTGTATAGAGAACCATCCCATCAACACCAGAAGGAATCACTAAGATAGGTGCAGAAACTAGCCGTCGCTTAAGCTCCTGGAAGCTAGTCTCACAGGCCTCTGACCAGGTGAACTTGACCCCTTTCCGAGTCAGACGAGTGAGTGGCATGGTGATACTCGAGAATCCCTCCACGAACCTCCGATAATACCCGGCCAGACCAAGGAAACTACGAACCTCCTGTACTGATTTTGGCTGCTCCCAACTGGTAATCGCCTCAATCTTCTGGGGATCTACAGAAATACCTCTGTTAGACACCACATGTCCAAGAAAACCCACTAAAGATAACCAGAACACACACTTGCTAAATTTGGCATACAACTGTTCCTATCTCAACGTCTCTAATACTATCCGCAGATGTTGTTCATGCTCCTGCTCTGATCGAGAATAAATTAATATGTCATCGATGAACACTATCACGAACTAATCTATATACCTCAGGAATACCCGGTTCATTAAGTCCATAAATGCAGCTGGGGCATTCGTGAGACCGAACGACATCACTAGAAACTCGTAATGTCCATAACGGGTGCGGAAAAAGTTTTCAATATCCTCATCTCTTATCCGGTTGATGATATCTTGGCCTTGCGGATCAATTTTAGAATACACACATGTATCCTTGGTGATCGAACAAATCTTCTATCCTCGGCGGTGGATATTTGTTCTTAAGCGTAATTGCATTCGATTCTTAGATAGTCAATACATAACGCAACGATCCATCCTTCTTCTTGACAAAAATCGGTGCTCCCCATGGTGAAACACTAGGTCGGATGAATCCATTATCCAGCAACTCCTGCAGTTGAACTTTAAGTTCATTCAGCTCCTTTGGTGCCATCCGATAAGGAGGTTTCGATATAGGCGCGGTTCCTGGAATCACCTCTATCGCAAATTCAACTTGCCTAGGAGGTGGCAAGCCTGGAAGTTCATCAGGAAATACATCTGGATACTCTCGAACTACTCGCACATCAGAGAGAGGTGGTAGTCCTTCGTTCTCAACCTTGACCAGAGATAGCAAATAACCACGACAACCACAGGCCAATAGCTTACGAACTGTAGTCGATATAATAGATAATCCATCATCTCTGGTACCAACAAATTCCCAAGATGGTTGATCCGGTGGTGGAATGTCACCACTCGTGCTCTCTGATCCTTTGTAAGCGTGATAAGCGGCCAACCAGTCCATCACAGAATAATATCGAACTCTATCATTTCCAACACGAAGATCCTTTGTAAGGATATGCGTCAAAGTCTAATGGGCAACCCTTGATTTCTTGGTGGCTAGTTAGCACCTCTCGATGGCAGGATCGCTAACCACAGAAGCGAACCCTTGGGATTCTTCAACTCTACTCGAAATACTCTAGATACAAATGAATGGGAACTACGGTATCTATCAGCGTATCGGCATATATAGAATAAACTAAACCATCTGCGTATGGTGATCCATCGACCCATTGTGCCTCCTCTCTAGTGATGGCAAAAACTTCGTCCGATCTCGATATTAAATTTGCATCACAGTGAAGCGTAGTGGTGTGCCTCCACTCCATTTGGATCGGCTGCTCTGTAGTCTTGGAGGTGAGTAGGGTGTAGGCATAAGGCATCCACGAGTGTGGTATAAGCTGAGTGCGGATACTCGGGTAGTAGATCAGGAGATCGAGGAATCTTTGGATCGATTATCGGCATCCTTTGTATGGGCACCCCACATGCATTTGGTACAAGCTATTTGGTGGAAGTCTTGGACCTCTGTCCATATGTCTGAGTCTGCGGTGATGTCCTCTACTATCGCTGCTGGGTAGACTTCTTCCCTTTGTTGGAGCTATCAGGAAACTCCAAGCTGTGCCTTGATGTACAATCACGGCTAGTATGACCGGTTGTTTGCAATAATAGCAAGAGGTGATCAGCGGACACTCGATACTCTATGGCTTTCGGATCCACATTTATAGCATCCATTCCTGCCTCAGCTTACGGCTACTGCGAGATCCTCCGTAAAACTACGATGTTGGGCGCTTCCCAAGTGATCTAGTGACCCATACGCAACACTTTGCGTAGTTCCTTCTGCTCCCCTTTCTTATGAGTCCCAAATTTGAACCACAGTTACTGCTTTGCTTACCCTTGGTCATCTGCTTCTCGATATCTTTCTCCCTGGAAATTTGCTGGGAAGTCATCTCAATGAAGAGGGTGCGGTCCAGTGCCTCCCTGTATGAGGTAATAATAGATCCTGACATCCGGCTCTGTATATAGATAGCGAGACCACAGGTGGCCAGTACATACGATCTACATCTGAGCTACTAGGTGAGGCGAGAACTACGATAGTCTGTAAACTCTGCGTTGTACTCCATGTGACCGATCACCTTGCTTGAGCTTAGAAATTCATGATGACGTCTTTGTAAAGCAGAAGAAATCGCCTCGAGCGTCTCGGTGGCCCACGTAATCCCGCTCCCGGATAGAGTCTTCCGCAATTTCCACCAAGTGGCGGCTGATCTACGAGATGATATGCGTGAGGCCCACCTTCTCCACATCATGCGATTCATATACTCGAAGGTGTCTTCCATATTTTCCAGCCAAGATCGGGCAATCCATGGGTCGGACTCCCCTCGGAACAAGGTGAACTTCTCCTTGGCTGATCGTGCTAACTCGAGTATCCGTGACTTATCATTGAGCCTACTGGACTCTGTGGGCTCTGGCGTAGTCAGTGGTACATCCGGATTCTGAGGCTCCGAATCACCAATAGGGTTTTGCTGAGGTGGTGCTTGAGTAGCAGGCTCAGTCGCAACGCTATCTCGTCCCCTCCCTCTGGCTGCTCGCCTGGATGGACGGCCTCGACCACGAGTTTGAACAGGTGGCATAACTCTGACAGTATTCACCTGTTGAACAAGTCTAGATAAGTATCTAACTAAGTATAAATTATCAAGAACACTTACTTCGTGCTGCCCGGAGTTTATGCCGCTGTCAATCCCATCTCACAAAAACCAAAACCGAAAAAATATACCGACTCTCGAGAATCCAAGACTCAAAAACAAAATCATAATATGGCATTGCAGAACCTTCGGCTCTGATACCAATAAAGTTGTCATGCCCCGAGAGCATGCCGAGCCGAAAATCAAACGGACGACATCTCCCCTGTACGTGGCAACATTTCGGGTTAATACAAGGCCCGTAGGCCCACAACAACAACAATATATATAACAAATAACAAAGAATGAAATAAAGAACGATACCCACAACATACATAATAAAATATACAGTGTACACTAATTCCGACAAGTCCACAGTCAAAAACCGTAAATAAAACAACGACATCACGACAAGTCCATAACAAAACAAGGGTCCATGACATAGAACCAAAATCCATAACTCATAAACAAGTCCAAACCATAAGAGAGAAAAAACAAAATAAACTCCTTGGGAGACATCGGAAAATGGAGATGGGATGGATCGGTCGTACGACTCAAGTAAATCGCACAAAGGCGTCTACATTACAGGCGGAGAAAAACCGAGTCGGAGGTGGTGAGTAAAACTCAGCAGGTAATCAGAGAAAACATGTAAATATATGTATAAATATTACATGTCATTCAACAGTCTAAATCTACTCGAACAACGGGTATACATCAGCATAAAAGGTATATATGCATGCATACTCTAAATAAACTGAACAACAACGATGCTGACATACCTGACCGTCAGCTACTCTATCCTGATCCAACCTGGGCATATAACCACATCATAGGGTATAAAAGAATAGTACTAAATCACACAATATCCTGAATATGATCCAAGGGTATCACCGTGAATAACCAACAAGTATACAAGTACCAGCCTACTACCATACAGGAAATGCAGTAGCGTGTATGAATATGTGCAAACAAATGCAACAAGCATAGTACATACAAATGCAACATCACAATAATCATATATATATAGACTGTATCTATATATATATTAATCTCAACCATCCATATATATATATATACATACATATATGTATCTATATATGGTAATATGCAAAGTGCCATAAGATACGGCAATGCAACATGCATGGTCATGCCTGCTCACCCCTACTCGCTACCACGACCCCAATGTGGCCTAGATGGCACGACATGACAACTATCCCGACTACAGCCGCCACCACTCTCGAGTGACCGAGTTGGGTAGTATGATCAAGTAGCATATGAGCGTAAAGAGCTCGCTACGCAACGGGGGTCCCTACTGCTAGTCACTCCGACTAACACTACCAATGAGTGGTCGAGTACCACGCACCCAGGACAACTGCACGCAACTCCAACTACCACCGTCTATAGTGGTAGAGTGCGGCACAACAAATGCTCTACCCTCACACCAATTACTCCTCGGGGAGTACTCTAGGAGGCAAGATGACTGACGACTCTCTCAACCCCCAAGGGAGACTATGTCGTTAGAATGCATGCAAATGACATGAGTATGCTGTCACACGTACAACCATCTACCACAGACTCTTGTTTCAGCAAAGAGTCACACCCAATTGATCAGTACACTCTCTATCCTGTAGAGAGTCATACTCATCTGATCATGACAAGCTAGGACCATCGGTCCGTAGCGACACACTGTCCACGACTCACCTGACCATTTACACAACCCGTGGTTGGTAATAAAGGTGCAACATACAGGTATGGAATGAGTCCTACATTTAGGGCCATACTTATCCACAGAGGACCTTTTTGCCAAATTTACAATTTAGGTCATCCTCCGTACTCTAACATCTATACTCTACTAAACAGTTAAAACTACTTACATCACATCTGCAACTTCTAGATCATTCTAGGGAATATGTGTTATCAATAATTGAGCACACATATATAACAACGGTAAGTTCAAGCATACGATAAACAGAGCATGGTCAAGGTAATATGAACACCTAACATGTTCATATCTATGTCTAAATCTGGAAATCATTACATCTACCCGACCAGTAGGAAAATTACCTACCTGATAAGAAGCTCGTGACAATATAAATCCTCACGGCCACGGTCCTGCCTCGTATCCACGTCCTGCAAGTATCATCAATTATCATTCAGTGAGAGCATACAATATATATATATTAATTCACTACTACATCGTTCCTATATTCACGTCCTTCTATCGAAGGTGAATTAAAAGTCCCCATCAACCGTGACCAATTTACTATAACCAACCTTCACATTATACCCTCAATTGGTACGATTAACATCATAATCACAACAACCCAATATTGAATAAAATCAAGAACAACCCCATTTATCTATCACAACTATGGAAACAATAACTAGCCAGATTACTGAAATTCTAGATCCAGCTCCTAGCTCATTTACATCCCTACTACAGAACATCACCTACCATTTACAGCTCCTTCTAAGCCTACCACAATGAACAATCCAACAGTCAACGACAGAAAAAGGAACAATTTGAGATATACCTGCCCTAGATTCCACCGACATCCCCCCTCCTTCCTATCCCGCGTTCCTCGGAGAATCCGTGCTCAAGATTACTGCCCAACATGAAGGAACACGTTCACAGGAAGATCCCTTCCGAGATCGAGAAAAACAAAGGAACGGGCAGTCCTCACCTTGCTGTTGTAATTCTTAGTCGGCCGGAAACCAACAGTTCCGTTCACTGGCTACGATCATCGCTCACGATCCCTGCCCAAATCACAATTTAGGTCACGGCAAATCACAAAGGGATCTGTATCCCCATCCCAAAAGAAAGAAACGATCACCCTTACCTAGTTCCAGCGTTGATCAGCAACAGAGATCAACAATCGCGAGGGAAAAAGCTCGCAGATGGCTGCCCTATCCGAAGAAAACCTCCACCACAGACCAAGCCTGGCACTCCCCCCTCCAGCCGGACCTTTCACCGAGCACAGAACAACGTCGGCAGCCGGCGGTTTGGTGGGGAAGAGCTCCGAAGGTCGTCGGGGGCCAGCTCGATGAGTTCTCTTGACACAGGGGAAAATTGGCAGAGAGATCGTGCGAACGGAAAAGGTCCGCTGCTCGGAACTGTCGGATCACCGGAGCAGGGAGATCGCGCGAACGGGAGGAAATCTACTGCTCGGAATCGCTGGAGCGACGGAGCAGAGATCGTTTTGCTTCGAGGGAAGAAACGTGCTCCGTCCGGTGGAAAGAAATTGCCAAGGAAGGAGTCGGAGAGGCGATCCACAGGGAAGGAAAGGAAGGGCTCGGTGGATTCGTCGCGTGCGGTGAGGAGGTGAGGGTGCCGCCGCGCGTAAGGAAGAAGAAGGCTTGGAAAGGAAAGCACCGACGGCGGAGTCGGCGATGGTTTACTGCGCGAAACGCTCGCGCAAGGAGGTTGCGTCGGCGAGAAACGGAAAGGAGAAGCGGCGATCCTTTAATGGTTTAATGGGTCGGTTTTTTAGAACGGGTAGGGTTTAAATCCAATACCAATAACCAAATTCAATTAACCAAATTTTAATAATTGAACAATTAAAATTTCCTAAGCTAGGTTAGATGTAATTAACTCCTAGCCATACGATTTTTTTTTCGACGTATCTTACAAAGAAAGCTTAAAATAATTCACGAATTGAAAAATACAAAAAAAGCCAAAAAGTGCTACATTGATGGTTACACGAAATCTTAGCGGCTCCACTCTGATACCAATTGTTGGATCGAAAGCGTCGCTAGAGGGGGGGGTTGAATAGAAAGCGTGAAATCTTTTCGTCTCTTTTCATTCATTCGATTAAAACAAAGAGATGCCCAGTGGAAAAGTAAATGAGACAAATTTATTTTTACTTGGTTCACAACCCAGCGGTTGCTACTCTAAGACCCTTCGATCCTTGACCGCGTACGAAGGGGCAATCCACCATAGAGTCTCCTTCTCGTTGGAGGTAGGAGACAACGATTACAAAAACGAAAGCTTGAGGATGAGGCAACAAACCTACCTCACATCATTACGATTAAAACCATGAATACAATAAATAAAACAAACTTGCTGCAGCCGACGAAGAGGTTGTAAGCTTGGCATTGTGTCGGCGTTATGACGGTGTTGCGGCGTTAGAGCTTTAGCATTGTGGGAGGACTTAGAGAGCAATCTTGATTATCTTTGAGTTCGAGTCCTCCCCTCCTTTTATAGACTTGTGCCTTGGAAGAAGTCTAGATCCATATTCTCAACTTATGGATCTTATCACGAGGTGACATCTTATCTTATCGTGAAGTGACAACGTCAAACGTTATCCTTTTTGACATTATAAATTTGGCTGATTTGTCGCCATCAATCGACTGATGCCTTCCATCAGTCGACTGATGGGCAGCAGTCGACTGCCAATAGCCAGCAGTCGATTGCCAACCTGGTCACTCCCCTGCAATAAGAGGTTAGCACGGAATATGGTAAATATGACGGTTCCTTACCGTCCGATCTTGACCTAGACCTTCTACTGGAAATCGTAGTCGGATCGCCACCTACGGTCGTCCCTGTATAGAGGACATGACCTTACCATCTCTCTTCGCACTCGTGCTTACCTATGGTCCTGTATGACCTGTCACTTTGCTTCCAGCCTTCACCTGGGTTCTTCGACTCTCACAAAGTTCTTCCGGTGTCGCCCGACTACCACGGTTTCTCGACTCAAGATTCTCGGGGTGTCACTGACCTTCATCTCAACTTAAACACTTATGCACACTTAAAACCTAGGTTTGATTATCTGGTGCCCTTGCACCAACAATTGCCCATCAATCGACTGTCCTAACCCAACAGTTGATTGCCATAGCCACCAGTTTACTGTCATAGGATAGCAGTTGACTGCCAAATATTTTGTACCCTAGACATTTAATTCTAATCGACTACTCAATCCTAGCAGTCAACTGCTAATGACTAATTGACTATTAAACCCTTGCAATCAATTGCTAGAGTTATAGTCAATAATCGAGCCTCAGTTGATTACTCGACTAGTCGATTAGGTCATATCCCCAGTCGACTGCTCGAGTCAAATAGGACTCTGAGTGCTGAATACTCGACCAGTTGACTGGCCAAAATTGTCAGTCTATTGGTAAACCTCAAACATTAGGTTTAACACAAGTATGATCCCCTCATACTTGATACTCACCCTTAGCCTAGACCTAAACCTTCTAGTCACCTCTATTGGACTCATGCCCTCAGGATCTATCCAAGTCCTCCACGACTCATTCAACTTTTGTGCTAGCCTTCAGGATCTTCCATCGACTATATCGTGCCTTTGGGTCTCCTTTGCCAAGTCTTTAAATTTGGACTTTCACCGCCAAGACTACACACTTGGACTTACATGGTAAAGACTACACCTTTGGACTTTCCCTTTTCCAAATATCCATATTTGGACTTTCACTATCAAGACTACACTCATAGACTTACATGACCAAGACTACACTCTTAGACTTTTGCTTTTGCCAAATATCTATATTTGGTCTTTCCCTTGCCAAGTATCCATACTTGGACTTCCCCATTGTCGAGTCTCCAATCTTGGACTTCCAATTGAGTCTCACTCGAGCTAGGTTAACATTGACCTAAGGCCGATTGCTCCAATAATTGCCTCCTAACAATCTCCCCCATATGACCTTGGATATCCCAAACATCCACTTGTCATATGGTCAACTTATGGTCAAACCATATTGGCAAATATCAAAACACTACTCGAGTCTAACTCGAGTCTAGTCAATTATGACCTAGGCCGATTACACCACTAATCTCCTCCTTTTTTATGTTTGACAATATGTTTAAGTTAGGTTGTCCCATAAACCCAACTTAACTCTTCTTATGCCAAAGCATAATGAAGGTTTATCTAATTTAAACTCTCACTTCTCCCCCTTCTGTTAGTAATATATGAGAGATGTCCTAAGGCAATCGCCTTATGTATGAACCATTTATATGATAAATGAAGATTCACTATTTGAGTATACATGTTTTATGTATTTGATTGGATCTTAAACTCATTTCTTGAATGTCACGATCGATTCACGGCATGAGAGAATTTGTGATTGGATCACAACTAGTGAGTATCTCTACATGTGTAATTGTGATGTATCGGAATTATCCTAGTCGATGAATTGATGGATTTGGACACCATCAATTCTCGAGACTAGCACGAGGTATACTCCTTGGTGTATCCAAGCGGTGATTCTCCTTTGGAGACATAGTGATGTCGGAGTTAATCGTGGATGCTAGTTATGGTAACTAGTTCATTGGAGTGACCAGCCGTAAGACTTCATATGGTTCTCTGCATATATAGATATGTCAATGAAGTTCTTACTGTGGCTTAAGTGCGATGTTCCTTTGACTTGCAGTATTCAAGTCATCTTGATCATGGAGACTTATGCTTTGACATCTTAAGCAAACATCTCTAAGGAGATGTGGACCCGGGATGATTGGGTATAAGTCGAAGTGATCGAAGGTGTTTGAATAGCCTATAAAGGATTCACCACTTCTTGCGAAGAGATGTATACCCATGGCCTCTCGTCGGATTGTTACTAAAGTCTTTGGCCAAAGCATTACATGTTTAGAGTAAGGTACTCTTCGATACATGTGGAGTAACTAGAATCCGTAGGACGAGGAAATGATACTTGGGCTAGGTGTGGCGTAGTCGACCTAGTGAGGTGACACAATAGACCATGTCTGAACCAAGTGGGTATAAGATGAGTGAAGGGAATGGGGCACGATTCATTCGAGAGCTCTGAAGGGTTTGAAAGATTCTGGATCAACGTTGATCTTTTTAATTGGGGATCATGATGTACTACTAGGTGCCACTCATGATCGTTCTATAATTAATGGTTAATTATAGACGGCCAACATAAACCGAGAACCTATTTGGTCACACGCACAACGAGTGTAATCCAAAGGATTTAAAACGAGCTTGAGAATGGGATTCTCAGACCGAGAGAAACTATGTTTGGTTGGACCAAACATAAAGCAAGCATGAAATTGTTTCAGTCGCAATGGAAGCGTGGATGGGCCGTGTCTTATGAAGACATAATGGATGGACCAAAATGGTTTGGTTCTAATCCAATGGATGAGAATAAACCAAAGGGTTTGGTTTATTTTAAACGAATGAACCAAAAGTTGGTTCGGTTCGTTTTAACTTAAAATAAACCATCATGGTTTGGTTTATTTTAACTTATCTTAATGGAGCGGGTTAACGGGCTTTATGGATATGATCCATTAACCATTAAGAGAATTAGTTCTCTATAAAATAGGGGTTAAACCCTAACCCAAAAACCCTAATGAAGTTTTGGCCGCCCAACCCTAGCCTCCTTTTGTTGTTGCCGCCCAACATGTTGTTGCCGCCCAACATGGTGTTGCCGCCAACTTCATGGAGCTGCTGCCACCTCCTTGCCGCCGGCATCCAAGCTTCAGCCGGCGATGCTCCGGCGACCCTCCGGTGATCTCTTGTGGGTTCGGTGATAAGGTGAGCTCCACATCTCCTTTGGCGGCCTCAATTCCTCCACCAAAAGCTGTCCAGTTTTCTGGACAGCTTGTTTCTTTGTTGTCGGGCGTCGTTTGGGCGGCGGTTGGTGCTCCGACAGCAACTAACTACTGAGGATTTGATCTCGGTAATTCTCTGAGGTGGAGGGGCGAAGGATTCGTCAAGCGGTTGTGAATACCTCTCGGAGAATCGAGTTTTGAGGACTCGGTTTTGGATCGAATTTGGATTCGGATTGTGATCATCTCTCGATCACGTCGTCTTGACACGAGGCTAGTAACCTGTATGAAGGCGAAGCTCGTGGCTTAGCGAAGTCATCGAGGAGCTCGGCGTGGATCACGGATAGAGCGATTCTTACGAGGATCGTTCGGTTGATGCCGTTCCGCTACACGTCATACGAAAGGTATAACGTAGATAATTTTCTTTTATTGCAAATTTTAATTTACGGTTATGTCTACACTTGTTGTAATATGCATGCGTGTGTTGTGTGTGTTGTAATAAATGTAGATTTATTATTTTTAATTGCTTCCGCTGTGCTCATGTTTACGAAACATGATCGAACACACACACGCCGCGGTGCCGGAAACCCAACAGTGGTATCAGAGCCCAGGTTGTGTTTCGACATAATTGTAAAAATGGTTTTGCGATAGTCATAATGTATTTCTGGAAATTTTCTAAATTTTGGAAATTTAGAAGTATTAATGGAAATTTTTCAATTTTGGAAAGTCTAGAAGTATTTATGGAAATCTTCCACTTTTGGAAAGTTGGAAGTATTTATGGAAATTGATATTTTCCATAAATAAAATATTTGATTAGATTTTGGAAATTTGTTTCCTAATTTAATCATGATTTGATTTGGGAAATCAAATCTTAAAATATTTAATTTCCATAAGTAGTTTTAATGATTTAGGAAATTGGTTTCCTAAATAGATTTTCCTTAATCAAATAATTCCATGAATAAAATATGTGATTAGATTTGGAAATTTGTTTCCTAATTTAATTATGATTTGATTTGGAGAATCAAATCTTAAACATATTTTATTTCCATAAATAGTTATGA
This sequence comes from Wurfbainia villosa, assembly GCA_025175895.1. Taxonomy (NCBI): domain Eukaryota; kingdom Viridiplantae; phylum Streptophyta; class Magnoliopsida; order Zingiberales; family Zingiberaceae; genus Wurfbainia; species Wurfbainia villosa. The sequence goes on from CM045986.1 coordinate 6,818,451, forward strand.
CATATAAGGAAATTATATACATGACATAATTGTATGCCATGTAATTGCATTAGATGCATAACATTATGTCATGTGTGTCGTGACATGTAGATGTATGCCATGTATGCCATGCCATGTAGATAATAGTTATTTGCATGCAAAGAGGATGAGACATAAAACCCTTAAACAATATTAAAGCCTACACCTTCCATTAATATGGTTAGAACCGAGTTCCGTTTCTTGTTTGGGTTGTTGGACTCTCTCCAAGCCCGGCTCGAACCCGAATATGTTCAAACCATGAAATAGTTTAATACTAATATGGTAAGAGTCAGAGGTCAATCGTTAGCTTTGGTTGTTGGACTCTCTCCAAGCTGGGCTAATTGGTTGAATGCGCTCTAACCATATTAAAACTATGTCCCGATTAATGGGTTGGCTTTAACCTGGAGCATCGGCTTGTTGGACTCTCTCCAAGGTCGATGTAAAGGGAGGTGAAGTTGGGTGCTATGCATATGATGCATACTTGTTAATGTGTTAACAACCCGATGTATGTGTGAACATTCAATTAGTTGATAGCACATTGTGATAGTTGCATATACGTGATATGCAATCGGTATAGATGATACCTACCGTCGTAGTTATGAATGGCTTGTTGGACTCTCTCCAAGGTTGTTCATAACTATGATGGATATCAGCCCATTCGGAGATGGACCTACAATCTCCCGAAGTGATTTTGGGGTTTTTGAAATTCGAAAAATGAATGGGATTTATAAATGTATATTGATGCATTTTAAAATCATCTTTCTCATATATGCTCGTTTTGTATTTCTAAGTTAATATATTGATCATGATGTGTTTGAATTTATGCTCCATTTTGATTCAAATAAATTGATCGGGCGAACTTCTTGGACTGGCTTAGAAACTTGAGAATTGTTCTCAAGGTGGAAAAGCTTGCGAATGTCCTCGAAGCGTCTCTTCCCGCCCGTCCTAGTGACAATGCAACTCTAGACTAATTGTTGGCCTATCAGAAACATGTGAATGATTCTGAACAAATGAGTTGCATCATGAGCCATGATGGAACCCAAGCTACGAAAACAGCATGAGCATATGGATGCTCATATCGTAGTCCTTCATCTTTATGAGTTGGTTGATGAGCAAGTGAGATTCGAAAGGTTCGAAGTCTTCAAGCTCCTCTTCACCTCTGAGATGTAAGAAGGTTCATCTGTGATCGCCAACATGTCAAGACTATGGAGCCTTCCGAGAAGCATGAGCAGGGGACGGTTGTTAGTTGATTCCTCAAGAAAGGTTCTAAGAGGAGTCAAAGGAACAAAGGAGAAGAAGAAAAAAGGGCTAAAAAGGCAGAACTAGCTCAAAAGGACACTTGCCATCATTATGGCAAGTAGGGCCATTTGCGAAGAAAGTGCAAGATTTATCTTGAGTCCGTGAAGAAGGATAAGGCACCGGATGCCCCATCTTCTTCAGAAATCTTCTTTATTGATTGTCATTCTATTTCCTCAGACACTTGGGTATTTGATACTGGGTGTGGCTCACATATATGTAATGACATACATGGGCTAAGGAATAGAAGAAGACTCGTCAAGGGAGAGTCAAATTTGCGTGTTGGGAATGGAGCAAAGGTTGCTGCAGTCGCCATTGGAACGCATTTGTTGAAACTCCCTACAGGACTTGTCTTAGAACTAGACAATTGCTTTTATGTTCCTTCGTTGATAAAGAACATCATTTCTATTTCTTGTTTAAATAGAAATGGGTACCATTTGACTTTTAGTAACAATTGTTGTTACATAACTTTGAATGGAGTTCTTTATGGGACTGGAACTTTAAGCAATGGTGTTTATACGTTAGACGTATCCAGTGACATCTTCGATATCGAAGCGAGCAACACGTGTGCTCGAAAGGATAATCAAATAGACTCCTATATGTGGCATTGTCGTCTTGGCCATGTAAGCAAGAAACGCATGTCCGAATTACACAGATGTGGAATTCTGGAATCGTTTGAATTGGATTCATACGATACATGCGAATCATGCTTAAAAGGCAAGATGACTAAGTTACCTTTTACTGAAAAAGGTGAACGAGTGGGAGAGTTACTAGGTCTAATACATACTGATGTATGTGGACCTATGTCAACTCAAGCTTTAGGAGGCTATAGCTACTTCATTACCTTCACCGATGATCACTCACGGTTTGGGTATGTGTTCTTGATGAAACACAAGTCCAAGCCTTTGAAAGGTTCAAAGAATTCAGAAATGAAGTAGAGAAACAACATGACAAGAGTATTAAAATACTGATCGGATCGAGGTGGTGAATACTTAAGTCAAGAGTTTCTTGATTATCTAAGAGACAATGACATATTGTCTCAATGGACTCCGCCTATATACACCACAAAGATAATGGTGTATCCGAGAGGCGAATCGACCTTGCTGGACATGGTCGTCAATGATGAATCATGCAACTCTTTCCAAGTCCTTTTGGGGGCTATGCACTGCAATTGTTTACTTGTTAAATGTAGATGCCTACTAAGGTAGTCTCAACTACTCCATATGAGATATGGAATAGTAAGAAACCTCATGCATCTTACTTGAAGATATGGGGTTGTCCCGCTTATGTGAAGCGGATGTATCGCACAAATTGGATGCTAAGTCTGATAAATGTCTAATTATTGGATACCCTAAGGAAACAAGGGGTTACCAATTCTATCATCCTGTGGAACAAAAGGTGTTTGTTTCAAGGCATGCTGTGTTTCTAGAGAAAGAGTTTCTCTTGCAAGAAAACAGTGGGAGTGTCGTTGAGCTTGAGGAGGCTCGAGAGACTCAAATAGACATTGATGAGATACCTGGTGAAGCACAACAGCCGACAACTCATAGTGATGAGCAATCGGCTGGACCTATTGTAACACCACATCTTCGTAGATCTGGTAGAACACGCAATATTCCTGAGAGATATGGATTTCTCATAAGTGAATCGAATGACGTGTTACTCATTGATGATGAGGAGCCTACCAGTTATGAAGAAGTGCTGACAAGTTCAGAAAGGGATAAGTGGCTTGGTGCCATGAAGTCGGAAATGGATTCCATGTATGAAAACCAAGTTTGAAACTTGGTTGACCCACCTGAAGGCATAAAGCCTATAGGGTGCAAGTGGGTTTTCAAGAAGAAAACTGACATGGATGGTAATGTGATTACCTATAAGGCTAGATTGGTGGCGAAAGGATATCGTCAAAAGCAAGGTGTTGATTATGACGAAACCTATTCGCCTGTAGCTATGCTTAAATCCATTCGGATGCTCCCGCCATAGCGGCTCATTATGATTATGAGATATGGCAGATGGATGTGAAAATAGCTTTCCTTAATGGAAACCTGCTCGAGGATGTGTATATGATACAACCTGAGGGTTTCACATCGGTTGATAAAACCAAGGTATGCAAATTGCGACGGTCCATTTATGGATTGAAGCAAGCATCCAGGAGCTGGAATATCCGTTTTGATGAGACAATCAAAAGGTTTGATTTCTCACAAAATCCAGACGAACCTTGTGTGTACAAGAAGGTTAGTGGGAGTGCAGTCGTGTTCCTAGTATTGTATGTCGATGACATACTACTTATAGGAAATGATGTTTCAATCTTACAGTCAGTGAAGGTTTGGTTATCCAAGACATTCTCCATGAAAGACCTGGGAGAAGCAACCTACATCCTCGGGATTAAGATCTATAGAGATAGATCGAAACGGTTGCTTGGTCTTTCGCAGTCTACATATATAGACCGAGTGCTAAAGAGGTTTAGCATGTCAGAATCCAAGAAAGGTTTCTTACCCATCAGGCATGGGGTACACCTTTCGAAGTCTATGTGTCCGCGCACAGAAGACGAGAGGATTTGCATGAGTAAGATTCCCTATGCATCCGCAATAGGATCTATCATGTATGCTATGTTATGTACGAGGCCCGATGTATCGTATGCTCGAGTGTCACGAGCAGATACTCCGATCCAGTGAATGGATCATCATAAGACGATCCTAAGTACTTGAGAAGAACTAAGGATGTGTTCCTAATATACGGAGAAGGGTACATGGTGATACGTGGTATACGGATGTTCCCGCATGCATAAGGATGATTCCATGTGTCTCGGGTATGTATTCACCGAATGGAGGCGCAATAAGTTGGAAAGGTTCCAAGCCTTGACACTATAGCGGATTCTCGCCACTAAGGCGAATACATTGCATCTTTAGGCAAAGGAAGGCGGTTTGGATCAAAGTTCATCTCGAACTTGATGTGGTCTCATCAATGATCCAAACATGTGTAGCGCCACTATCATCTTATCGGAGAGATCATCGAGGAACGAAATACAAATCGAGAAAATTCCCCTTTGAAAGGAACTTAGCGGATCCTTTGACTAAAGCATTACCTCAAAGTAAGTTTGAGGGTCATGTTAAAGCTTATGGTATTGGATACCGTGGCGATTGGCATTAGGCCAAGTGGGAGTCTGTTAGTAATATATGAGAGATGTCCTAAGGCAATTGCCTTATGTATGAACCATTTATATGATAAATGAAGATTCACTATTTGAGTATACATGTTTTATGTATTTGATTGGATCTTAAACTCATTTACTGAATGTCCACGATACGATTCACAGCATGAGAGAATTTGTGATTGGATCACAACTAGTGAGTATCTCTACATGTGTAATTGTGATGTATCGGAATTATCCTAGTCGATGAATTGATGGATTTGGACACCATCAATTCAGACTAGTACATGAGGTATACTCCTTGGTGTATCCAAGCGGTGATTCTCACCGGAGACATAGTGATGTCCGAGTTAATCGTGGATGCTAGTTATGGTAACTAGTTCATTGGAGTGACCAGTAGTAAGACTTCATATGGTTCTCTGCATATATAGATATGTCAATGAAGTTCTTACTGTGGCTTAAGTGCGATGTTCCTTTGACTTGCGGTATTCAAGTCATCTTGATCATGGAGACTTATGCTTTGACATCTTAAGCAAACATCTCTGAGGAGATGTGGACCCGGGATGATTGGGTATAAGTCGAAGTGATCGAAGGTGTTTGAATAGCCTATAAAGGATTCACCACTCCTTGCGAGGAGATGTATACCCATGGCCTCTCGTCGGATTGTTACTAAAGTCTTTGGCCAAAGCATTACATGTTTAGAGTAAGGTACTCTTGATACATGTGGAGTAACTAGAATCCGTGGGGCGAGGAAATGATACTTGGGCTAGGTGTGGCGTAGTCGACCTAGTGGGGTGACACAATAGACCATGTCCAACCAAGTGGGTATAAGATGAGTGAAGGGAATGGGGCACGATTCATTCGAGCTCTTGAAGGGTTTGAGAAATAGTTACGGATCAATCGTTGATCTTTTGGTTAATTGGGGATCATGATGTACTACTAGGTGCCACTCATGATCATTCTATAATTAATGGTTAATTATAGGGCCAACATAAACCGAGAACCTATTTGGTCACACGCACAACGAGTGTAATCCAAAGGATTTAAAGCGAGCTTGAGAATGGGATTCTCAGACCGAGAGAAACTATGTTTGGTTGGACCAAACATAAAGCGAGCATGAAATTGTTTCAGTCGCAATGGAAGCGTGGATGGGCCGTGTCTTATGAAGACATAATGGATGGACCAAAATGGTTTGGTTCTAATCCAATGGAGGAGAATAAACCAAAGGGTTTGGTTTATTTTAAACGAATGAACCAAAAGTTGGTTCGGTTCGTTTTAACTTAAAATAAACCATCATGGTTTGGTTTATTTTAACTTATCTTGATGGAGCGGGTTAACGGGCTTTATGGATATGATCCATTAACCATTAAGAGAATTAGTTCTCTATAAAATAGGGGTTAAACTCTAACCCAAAGACTCTAATAAAGTTTTGGCCGCCCAACCCTAGCCTCCTTTTTGTTGTTGCCGCCCAACATGGTGTTGCCGCCAACTTCATGGAGCTGCTGCCACCTCCTTGCCGCCGGCATCCAAGCTTCAGCCGGCGATGCTCCGGCGACCCTCCGTTGATCTCTTGTGGGTTCGGTGATAAGGTGAGCTCCACATCTCCTTTGGCCGGCCTCTATTCCTCCACCAAAAGCTGTCCAGTTTTTCTGGACAGCTTGTTTCTTTGTTGTCGGAGCGTCATTTGGACGATGGTTAGTGCTCCGACAGCGACTAACTTACTGGGGATTTGATCTCCGGTAATCCTCTGAGGTGGAGGACGAAGGATTCGTCAAACGGTTGACGAATACCTCTCCAGAGAATCGAGTTTTGAGGACTCGGTTTTGGATCCGAATTTGGATTCGGATTGTGATCATCTCTCGATCACGTCGTCTTCGACACGAGGCTAGTAACCCGTACGAAGAAGAAGCTCGTGGCTTAGCGAAGTCATCCCGAGGAGCTCGGCGTGGATACGGATAGAGACGATTCTTACGAGGATCGTTCCGGTTGATGCCGTTCCCGCTACACGTCATACGAAAGGTATAACGTAGATAATTTTCTTTTATTGCAAATTTTAATTTACGGTTATGTCTACACTTGTTGTAATATGCATGCGTGTGTTGTGTGTGTTGTAATAAATGTAGATTTATTATTTTTAATTGCTTCCGCTGTGCTCATGTTTACGAAACATGATCGAACACACACACGCCGCGGTGCCGGAAACCCAACACCTTCGGCATACATCAAAAGGCCCACTATAGATTTTCAATGTCTTATCTCCCAATGAGATCCCTCATTCTCCTCCTTGGTTCAAAATCATCTTGGATGCCTTCACTCTCTTAGTGATAAAACCCTTATCACTAAATGAGAGTCAATCCTCATCTCCCCTGTTGGATCCTTGAGTGGCTAGAGGGGGGTGAATAGCCTCTTTTCGTTTTCTACAAATGATTAGTGGAAATACAACAAATACAATAATAATAGAAATGAGAATTCAATGCTAACGCGGAAGCTTTTATGTGGTTCGGAGATAACACTCCTACTCCACGGCGATCCTTAAGGTGGATTAACCCAAATCAATCTTCACTAATAAGCTTTCTCTTTTACAAAACCTCCTCTTCTTACAAAAGATGACAATGAAGATTTGAGAGGAGTAAAGGAATTAACACACTTAGAAAGCTTGGAAAACTTGTGGGAGCTTAGGAGAATGATAAGAATATAAGCATTAGGCTCTTCTTGCTCCCCTTGGCCTCTTTTTATAGGAAAGAGCCTCTTTTTCCCGTTGGAGGTCTATCAGTCGACTGATGACTTATATCAGTCGACTGCCGTCGATTCTAACGGCTTCTGAACAGCCAGATTTGCGGGATTTGCCATCGTCATCGCCAATGGGAGGACTATCGATCGGCCGCCAGATGGCGATTCGGCGTCTTGCCATCGTGGCGGCGATCGGCTCTGAGCCACTTTCGCTCGTGGCGATCGACTTCCAATAATGGCGATGTCGCGCTATATCGGCGATGCAGTGCGAGTCGACTCCCAGCAGTTCAACTAGGATAACTCGATCGCGCCAGCTCTCCAACCTCTAATGCTGCATTTTAAAGGCCAGTTCGACTGACACCATGTTCCAGTCGACTGGCACACCCCAAGTATGACTAATTCATACTTGAAAATATACCCTAAGCCTAGACTTAACCTTCTAGCTTCTCCATCAGCCTTGCGCCTCCAGGATTTCTCTGAGTCCACGACTCCATCCATGCGCTTGCCTTCAAAAGTTTTCTTCGGTTTCGTCATGCTTTGGGTTTCTTCTTTGCCAAAGTACGCTTGGACTTTACACTTCCAAGACTACATGCTTGGACTTATGCCGCCAAGACTTGCCTTTTGTCTTTCTTTGCCAAGGACTGCTTGGACTTTACGCCGCCAAGACTACATGCTTGGACTTACGCCGCCAAGACCTTTCCTTTGACTTCTCTTTGCCAAGATCACACTTGGACTTGTCTTTTACCAAGTCTTCATACTTGGATTTTCCTGTCACTTAAACATGTTCACAATTAGATCACAAAGTATTTCCTAACTTAGATGATTATCCAAACATCAAAATATATAAATGCTTGGGGCATTGTTGCACCAACAATCTCCCCCTTTTTGATGTTTGACAATCATTTAAGTTAGGTCTTTAACACATGCACATAAACATATTTCAATATGAATTCTAACTTAAATATCCCTTCTCCCCCTTTGACATACAACAAAAAGAGAAGAGTTTATCCAATAAGTTCAGGAAAGAATTATAATTGACACATCTTGAACTAAGGTATAAAATTGATATGAAGCTCCCCCTTAATCCAAGACATGATTCATGATGTGGAAATAACATGTGAAGCAAAGCATAAACAATAGAATATGCAAATATGTCCTAGCTTTGCACCAACAATTATAGAATTAAGGGATGTAGCTCCCCCTAAACCAGTGCATAAAGAAAATCTTTCTTTCCATACAAGTTATCATGTATATACTGTGGGAATCATAGTATGGAGATATAATGTCCAAAATTGGACCTTTTAACCGATGAAAAACCATTTTCGATTCCAAAACAAAGCGATTCATAGGTTCATTGAAATCATCGCATCAGCTGCCGACTTTGGCGATGCCAATAGACGATCGGTGATTCGATTCTGAAATCAGAATTTTTCAGTCAAGGTTTAAAAACACGTATAAAATTCCGTGGATGTCTAAAAATCATGAAACTCGGCATACACATTATATTTGACTAATATAACATGTGAAAAATATTAGACTAAAAACATGCTCTTCAGATTAACGGATTGATACGATATTCAAAATGATAAAAATATGAAGCAAAAATAGAATTGTATCGTATCAATATTCATAACTTAGGATTACAATAAAGATTTTTTAAGAAAAACTTAGTACTATGTGCTCAATTACTAAACTTGAAAATAACAAATTATAGTAATGTAGGCACTAATAGAAATGAACTAAAAACACAACTTCATTTCATTAAACAAAAATCATTACACAAGTTTGAGTTTGTGCCGTACATACGACCAAAAAGAAAATAAAAACAAACATGCTAGCTAAAGATCGTCGTCATCAGTGTCCGTCGGTGCAGATGACGAACCATCGTGAGGAGGTGGGTGTCCGGGTGTAGGAGGGCGGAGAATCGCCAAAATGTCCTGCTGCTGACGATGCATCCCACTCACGAGGGAGAGGAGCTCCTGATTCTCCCGGCGAAGCTCCTGTTGCCCCAAGCGAAGCTCCTCAAGGCGTGTATCTACCCGCTCTGCAAAAGCATCAAAGCGAGCTATGAAGGATGGGTCTGGCAGAATAGCATCGCCTGCAGCAGTCCCCTCCACATCTCCTGCAGCAGCGGCACCCTCTGGTGCCGGAGCGCCACCTGCTAGCCATTGTGCAGGGTCCCAGAAAATGGACCCCTCGCGGGCCTTCAAGCCCGCCAAGGAGAAGCTCCGACGGTTCATCTGGTCATATTTCTTATTCATAATTTTAATGACCCCTATGCTTACATCAATGCCTACGGAACTAAGACACTGAGTAATGACATTTCCAAGTGGCATATGAACCTTCCCATTGTTTGGCTTTATGAAATTAGTAATGTAGTGGAAGGTGTTGAGACCAATGTCGATGTCTAAGAATTGACGGAAGATATGCATGAGGAAGAGGTGTACAGGTCGAACTAAGGCCAACCCGCGTGTAACTATAGGAAGAATACAATGAGCAATGACCTTATAAAGGACATTGTCAGAAGCAGAAAGCTCTTGGGATTGAAAAAGATTGGTGTTTAAAGGACGAGAAGAATTATAGAAGGTAGTATGAAGTGAGTCTAGAGAAATCTCCTCAAAGGGAGGTGGAAGTGGATCACTCCAAGATGGATAAAAAACTAAGTCATTCTCGGAAGAGCGACATCCAAGAAAGTATGTCCAGATCTAGGGGCTAAAATCCAGATCGCATTGAGCGACGCGAGTCTGGTATCTCAAGCCATCTCCAAGCGGTCACAAATTGTTGAAGAATTCAAAAAGAAGGGTAATATTGACATGGTGGTCACAAAAGACTAAGGATTTAAGTTGGTAAAATTGGATAATCTGGACAATATCGAAGCAGTTGTCCTTAAGAAATTTTGGGTCCATTGATCGAGGCGGGATGAGTTGAAATTTGTTTTTATTGAAAGCATTTTCAAGTGTGGAGTTTGGAAACCTAGGATCGACAATGGGTGGAGGGTTTGATGGGCCCTCGTTGACCGGTGGTACCCGGGCATGCTTACATGCATAATGCTTAGTTCTAAATGTATGAAAAGAACAATGTAGGTCAAAGATGATGAATGCATACACAAAGACAACAACAAACAATGGTTAGTGAAACAAAACTATAGAAACAACCAAACTATGAGCAGGGATGAGGGTTTACCTAGGGGGCATGGTGAACGATCAAAGAAAGGTGCCAGAAGGTAGTTTCCACGAAACCCTAGCCGAGCGAGTGGTCTGCGGTGGAGACTAGGGTGGGAACTGAGTGAGAGGAGGTGGTCCTTGAGTCAGAGAACACTTCAAACGGGAGCACCGGTCGGTGAAATCATCGGAAAACGAGGGAAAATGACGAGAGAAATGCAGTGGAAATTCGTCGAAAGAAGAAGAAGAAGGAAGGTCGGGAATTTTTGGTGAGTCGAACCGGTGGGAAAACCCTAAAAATCACGATACAATGATCATTGCCGTTAGTCGGTCGGTGATGGAGATCGATCGAACCGCCATCGGATACGAGTGTTTTGTACAGGCGTGATCATGATCGCCATAAATGACGATCGAGCTGCTAGCGAACCGTAAGCCCGGTTCGATAGCGATAAGCGCCCGATTTCATAATTAATTCAATAAAGATCAAAAAATTATGAAATTTTGTGGTTAACGTTGTTAGATCATTTCCTATCAAGGAAAAATTATTTTAAAAATATATCACCTCTAGATTTTGATATTGACATAAACTTGAGATTTTACAAAAGTTATGATATTTTTGCAAGCTTTGTATCACTTTGACTTATCAATTGAAAATTGTTTCTCAAACTTTGATAGACATCATTTAAATTTTGTTTTATTTGACATTTCCAATCATATTCTTGGAGCTATATACACATTAATTGTACATAAGCCTTCCCAATGATTGGTCCAATGAAGGATTAATGTCTCTAGATGGCACTTTGGTTCATTGTAATGCATCATAACAAGCATGATGAACCAAGTGCTTCTTCCTAATATCTCACATGATTTCTAAGTGGGTAAATACATAAATCATGGTTTCTTAGGTCTATTGTGAGATGGTTAGAGGTATAAAACCTAGATTTTTATGGGATCATGCAAACCTACACTTCTATTCTACAAAGCACATTCCAAGTTCTCTCCTAAGTGATGAAAATTCTATTTCGGGGAGAGGCTTGGTAAAGATGTCGGCTAGGTTGGACTTAGATTCAATGTAATTGAGCTCAATGTCCCCCTTAGCCACATGATCCCTAATGAAGTGATGTTTCACTTCAATGTGCTTGGTCCTAGAGTGATGTACCATATTTTTAGTCAAATTTATGGTGCTCACATTATCACAAAATACTTTTATGTTGGAGTAAGATAGCTCATAGTCCTCTAAAGTATGTTTCATCCATAGAAGTTGAGCTACACAACCACCCATAGCCACATATTCGGCTTCGGTGGTGGATAGGGCAACACAAGGTTGCTTCCTACTACTCCAACTAACTAGGGAGGACCCAAGGAATTGACATCCACCACTAGTACTCTTCCGATCTAATTTGCAACCGACATAATCGGAATCGGTGTACCCAACCAAATCAAAAGACCTAGTCCTAGGGTACCATAGTCCTACATCTAGTGTGCCTTTAATATATCTTAAGATTCTCTTAACGACAACTAAATGAGATTCTTTTGCACATGATTGATACCTAGCACACATACCAACCACAAATAATATATCGGGTCTACTAGTGGTTAGGTACAAAAGGCTACCAATCATGCTCCTATAGAGTGTGAGATCAATTTGTTTTCCTTCATTATCACTATCTATTTTTGTATTGGTTCCCATTGGAGTTGAAACTATCTTAGCATTTTTCAAACCAAATTTCTTAATCATTTCCTTAGCATATTTGGTTTGGTAAATATAAATACCTTCACTTGTTTGTTTGACTCATTTCCTAGGAAGAAATTTAATTCCCCAACTAGACTCATTTCAAACTCTTTTTCCATATTCTTAATAAAGTCTTGGAGAAGTTCATCATTTGTTGACCCAAAGATAATGTCATCAACATATACTTGGGCTACCAAGATGTCCTTTGTTGTTGACTTTATAAATAGAGTTTGATCTACACTACCCCTCTTAAAGTCCTTAGAGATTAAGAAAGATGATAATCTTTCATACCAAGCCCGGGGAGTTTGTTTCAAACCATACAAAGCTTTCCTAAGCTTGTATACATGGTTTGGATAGTCCATATTCTCAAACCCGGGAGGTTGTTCTACATATACCTCTTCCTTAATAAACCCATTTAGGAATGCCGATTTAACATCCATTTGATGGAGTTTGAAACCCATATAGGAGGCATACCCTAATAGCATCCTAATAGACTCTAACCTAGCAACCGGGGCATATGTTTTATCATAGTCAAGTCCTTCAACTTGATTAAAGCCCCTTGCAACTAATCTTGCCTTATTCCTAGTAATATTCCCTTGGTCATCTAGTTTGTTCCTAAAGACCCATCTTGTAGTAATGATGGTGTTTTCATTAGGTCTAGGAACTAACTCCCATACTTGACTCCTTTCAAATTGAGCCAATTCATCTTGCATTGCTAAGATCCAATCCGGATCAAGTAATACATCTTTGATTGTTTTGGGCTCAATTTGAGAAATTAGAGCTATATGACTAGTGGGATCCCTATGAAATGACCTAGTCCTAACACCTTGAGATAATTCACCGACAATTTTGTTAGGATCTTTGTAATGGCTAGAGGGGGGGTGATTAGCCTTTCTTTGTTTCTACAAGAATGTTAGCGGAAGCAATACAAATACAAATAAGAATACAAATAAGAAAACAATGAAAGCAATGCTAACACCCGATGTACGTTGTTCGGAGATGACGCTCCTACTCCACGGCAATCCGTAAGGTGGATTAGCCCTAGCCAAGCTTCACTAAATCTCCTTTGGATGAACCAAGGTGGAGAAACCTTGTTTTACAATGCACTCCTCTTCTTTACAATGATGGAAGATTAAGACTCTAGAAGAGGAGGTTTAGAATCACACAAATACTTGGAGAAGGCTTGGTGAGCACAAGAGTATAGTTAGGAAAGAGAGCACTAGCTTCACCAAGCTCCCCAAGGCCCCTTCTTATAGAAGAGGGGCTATTTTTTCCATTGGGCTTCGATCAGTCGACTGATGCTCACCATCAGTTGACTGCCGCCGAAGCCAACGGCTTCTGAACAAGCAGATCCACGGAGATACGTAGCCGTAATTTCCAACGGCCAAGTGATCAGTCGACTGATCCCTCCATCAGTCGACTGATGGAGTGATCAGTCGAGTGATCGTAGGCCGCAGTCGAGTGCGACTACACTCTGTGCTCATATTTGCGTTGATCAGTCACGATCGCCATCGCTGGCGATCGATTGCAACATCAACATCAGCCATCGATTCAAGCGATCGATGGTCGTGGTTTCACCCGACTTCGATCACTGACCATCGAGATACATCAAGTATGAGTAATTCACACTTGATTTTACACCCTAGACCTAGACTCAACCTTCTAGCTCCTTATTAAGCCTTGCGCCTCCAGGATCCCTCCGAGTCCGCGACTTGTTCATCCTTTGCGCTTTGCTTCCAAGAGCTTCCTTCGGTTTCGTCATATCTTGGGTTGCCAAATGCTTGGACTTTACGCCGCCAAGACTACAAGCTTGGACTTATGCTGCCAAGACCTTACTTTGGACTTCCTTTGCCAAGGTTCACTTGGACTTTACGCTGTCAAGACTACAAGCTTGGTCTTACGCTGCCAAGTCCATCCCTTGGACTTCCTTTGCCAAGATCATACTTGGTCTTCCTTTGCCAAGGTTCACTTGGACTTTACGCTGCCAAGACTACAAGCTTGGTCTTATGCTGCCAAGTTCGTCCCTTGGACTTTCCTTGCCAAGATCATACTTGGACTTCTCTTTTACCAAGTCTTCATCCTTGGATTTCCCTGTCACTTAAACATATTCGTAATTAGATCAGAAAGCATTGCCTAACTTAGATGATTATCCAAACATCAAAACATATAAATGCTTGGGGCATTGTTGCACCAACAATCTCCCCCTTTTTGATGTTTGGCAATCACTAAGTTAGGTCTTTACATAATCATAATATGAAATCTAACTTAAACATCCCTTCTCCCCCTTTGACACGCATCAAAAAGAGAAGGATTTATAAATTTCAAGAAAGAATTAAAGTTGTTGTATCTTGGACTAAGGTATAAAATTGATATTAAACTCCCCCTTAATTCAAGATATGCTTCATGATGTGTGAATAACATTGGAAGCAAAGCATACAAAAGTTAAGAAAGTTAAGTCTTAACTTTGCACCAACAATGTAAGTTTGGGAATGAAAAAGATATATTTTATGACACTCCCCCTAAAACACTGCATTAAACAGTCCTAAAAATTTGTTTATACTCAATATTATCATGCTATAGTTTTAGGACATCAAAGATACACTGAATATCAGAGAATGGAGCTATTTATCAGAAAATACAGTGTATCAGTCGACTGGTTTCTGAACCAGTCGACTGCTAGGCCTTAAATCCAAATTTCAACCTTTTCATCCCAACTTCAGAAATGCAGTAAAAATTCCAGAAATCTCGAAAAATCACGAAATTTTGTGTACACATTTATGGAATCATACTTTATTAAGGAAAAATAGTTTGAAAAATATATGTTTTCCAGATTTCAAGATTGATACAAACTTGGAGCCTAACAAAAGTTCTAAAGATTTTGCAAACTTTGTATCACTTTTGTGTTCCACTTGAAAACTTTTTTTCAAAATATGATGAATATAGTTTAAAATATATATGATTTGGAATTTCCAACCATGTTCTTAGAGCTATGTATTCATTACTTGAATACAAGCCTTCCCAATGATTGATCCATAAGGTATTCATGTCTCTAGGTGTGTCATTGGCTCATAGTAATGCATCATAATAAGTATGATGAGCCAAGTACACCTTCCCTATCATCTCACATATTTCTAAGTGTCTCAATACAAAAATCAAGGTTTCTTAAGGCTTTTGTGAGATGCATCAAGGTATAAGGCTAACATATGAATATGGGATCATGCAAACCTAGACTTTTACTCTACAAAGCACATACCAAGCTCTCTCCTTAATGATGAAAATTCAGTTTCGGGAAGAGCTTTGGTGAAGATATCGGCAAGGTTAGACTTAGATTCTACATAATTAAGTTTAATGTCCCCTCTTGCCACATGATCTCTTATGAAGTGATGTTTCACTTCAATGTGCTTGGTCATAGAGTGATGTACCGGATTTTTGGTCAAGTTGATGGTACTCACATTGTCACAATAAACTTTAATGTTAGAGTAGTGTAGCTCATAGTCCACAAGAGTATGTCTCATCCAAAGTAATTGAGCTACACAACCACCCATAGCCACATATTCGGCTTCGGTGGTTGATAAAGCAACACAATGTTGCTTCCTACTACTCCAACTAACTAGGGAGGACCCAAGAAATTGACATCCACCACTAGTACTCTTCCTATCCAATTTGCAACCGGCATAATCAGAATCGGTATAACCAAGCAACTCAAAAGACCTAGTCCTAGGATACCAAAGTCCTACATTTAGGGTGCCTTTAATATATCTTAAAATTCTCTTAACGGCTACTAAATGTGATTCTTTGGCACAAGATTGGTATCTTGCACACATACCTACCGCAAATAAGATATCGGGTCTACTAGTGGTTAGATATAGTAGGCTACCAATCATACTCCTATAAAGTTTAAGATCAATTGATTTACTATCATGATCACTGTCTATTCTAGTGCTAGTGGTCATAGGAGTGGTTACAATTTTGGCATTTTCCAAACCAAATTTCTTGATCATTTCATTTGCATATTTGGTTTGATAAATATGAATACCTTCATTGGTTTGTTTGACTTGTAACCCTAGGAAAAAGTTGAGCTCTCCAACTAAACTCATTTCAAATTCATTTTCCATATTTTTTTATAAAGTCTTGAAGAAGATCATCATTTGTTGACCCAAAAATAATGTCATCAACATATATTTGGGCTATAAAGATATCCTTTAATGTTGACTTTATAAACAAGGTTTGATCTACTTGGCCTCTCCTAAAATCCTTAGAAATTAAGAAAGATGACAATCTTTCATACCATGCCCGGGGAGCTTGTTTTAACCCATATAATGCTTTCCTAAGCTTATATACGTGGTTTGGATAATCTATGTTCTCAAACCCGGGTGGTTGCTCTACATATACTTTCTCCTTAATATAACCATTTAAGAATGCCGATTTAACATCCATTTGGTAAAGTTTAAATCCCATATTGGAAGCATACCCTAAGAGAATTCTAATAGATTCTAATCTAGCAACCGGGGCATAAGTCTCATCATAGTCAAACCCCTCAACTTAATTGAATTCCCTAGCAACCAACCTAACCTTATTTCTAGTGATATTTCCTTGGTCATCTAGCTTATTCCTAAAAACCCATCTTGTAGTAATTATGGTGCAATCATTGGGTCTAGGTACTAACTCCCATACTTGACTCCTTTTAAATTGAACCAATTCATCTTGCATTGCCAAGATCCAATCCGGATCATGTAATGCATCATTGATCGATTTGGGCTCAATTTGTGAAATAAGAGCAACTTGACTAGTAGGAGGTCTATGAAATGACCTAGTTCTTACTCCTTGAGATATATCTCCTACTACTTGGTCAAGTGGATGATCTTGATGAATTCTTAGGGTTATAGAAGGGGTTTCAAATTGATCATTGTTATCTTCCACCCTTCTTTCATCATCGGAATCTCCTCTTCCTCCCCCTTGATCATTACCCCTTATGGTCAAATTTTGAAGTTTTTGGGTAATGTCTTGATTATTGTCATTAATATTCTTATCAATGGAGGACTTTCTAGGGTAGGTACTAGTGGTTTCATCAAATTGAACATTGGAGGACTCCTCAATCCCTTGGGTTCTCTTATTGTAGACTCTATATCCTCTACTTGTGGATGAGTATCCAACTAGGATTCCCTCATCCGCTTTGGATTCAAATTTTCCTAAGTTATCTTTGGTGTTTAAAATATAAACTTTACATCCAAAGACTTTGAAATAATGAATTATGGGAATAGTCCCATTCCATAATTCAAATGATGTCTTTCCTAAAAACCTATGGATTTGAACCCTATTTTGGATATAGCAAGCGGTATTAACCGCTTCCGCCCACAAGTAGCTAGGTAGAGAATATGCATTAAGCATAGTCCTAGCCGCCTCTTGTAGGGCACGATTTCTCCTTTCCACCACCCCATTTTGTTGGGGTGTTCTAGGACAAGAGAACTCATGCTTGTACCCTTGCTCTAAACAAAATTGTGAGAATTTAGAGTTCTCAAATTCACCACCATGATCACTATGGATCTGGTTGATTTTGAGACTCTTTTCATTTTCAATCATTTTACTAAATCCTATGATTATTTTCAAGGTATCATCCTTATGTTTCATAAAATAGACCCAAGTATACCTAGAAAAATCATCTACTATAACTAAACAATATTTGTTACCATTTAAAGAGGGAGTACTATGGCAATCAAATAAGTCAAGATGCAATAATTCTAACGGTAAAGAGGTATTAGTTAGGGTTTTACCTTTATGTGATGTCTTTGTTTGTTTTCCTTCTTGGCATGCATCACACATTTTGTTCTTGACATACTTGATCTTTGGTAGCCCTTTGACCAACTCCAACTTGGCTACCTTGGCTATGTTTTTCATGTTGATGTGCCCCAATCTCCTATGCCATAGCCAACTTTCTTCTTCTTTTGTAACAAGACACTTAGTAGAAATATTAGAGGCATATGAAAGATCAACATAATAAATGTTTGATTTCCTATATCCAACTAACATACAATCATTTAATTCCTTGTGTCTAATAATGCATTTAGAGGATTCAAAAGAAACATGGTAGCTTGCATCACAAAGTTGACTAACACTTAATAAATTAAATTTCATATTTTCAATTAGTAAAACTTTGTGAATGACAATTTTGGGGGATACCTCAATTGTACCTCTACCTAATATCTTGAGTTTTCCACTATTTCCAAAAGACACCGCTCCCTTCTTCACATACTTAATTGTGGAGAACTTGCTCACATCCCCGGTCATGTGTGTTGAGCAACCACTATCCACAATCCACATACCTTGCTTACCTACCTAAATCACATGAAAAACACAAGCTTTTGGTACCCAAACATTTGGACCGGTAGCATTAAGTAAAAACTTCTTAGGTACCCATGCTTTCTTGACCTTACCCTTAATGGTTGCTTTCCTATTAATCAATGAAATATAGGCAACTTCTTTTTCTTTTGGCTTATATCCTATACCGACCTTGTTGTAAACGACTCTTTGTCGGCTGAGGATCTTGTCAAGATATTTTGAGCCATTTGTAAATTTCTCTAAGCATGCCTTTAATTCACTAACCTCATCCTTAAGTTTATCATTCTCTTCCTTAAGTAAGCAAGAATCAACATGTGAAGGTTTTTCATTCCTAATGGCCTTTAGTTCTACCTTCATGCTTCTAACCTTAGATTTAGACTTATCTAGAGCCTCTTTAAGATAAGCAATTGATTTATAAAGAAGCTTAACTCTAGGAGAGTTCATTACCTCATCGTCACTAGATGACGATTCATCACTTGAAGACTCTTCTCCTTGGCTTGATGTACCGGAGTCATCTTCTTGGGCCATGAGTGCTACATGGTGTGTGATGTGGCAAAGCTCATCATCATCGGAGGAATCTTCAACACTTGGTGTGTCCCATGTGGTTTGAGCCACCAAGGCCTCCTTCTTCTTCTTCTCCTTCTTGTCCTTCTTTTTCTTTTCTTTTTCCTCCTTCTTCTTTAGCTCCAGGAAATTTGGCTTTATGTGCCCCTTCTTATTGCAAACATGGAAAATCACATTATTATTAAAATTTGAATTACCACTAATTTTACCTCTTGAAGAATGAGACCCCTTCCTTGCTTCTCTATTCTTGAACTCCTTTGATTTTCTATAGAGTTTCTTGACAAAGTTGGCCATCTCACTAGAAGAGTCTCCATCACTACTTGAATCACTCTCCGACTCGGATGATGATGACACTTCTTTTCTTTCTTTCTTCTTCTTCTCCTTCTTCTCAACAAATAGAGCTAAACCCTTTTCCTTAGAAGACATGTTAGTTTGCTCATGTAATTCAAACTCACAAAATAATTCATCAATTTTAATTTGAGAAAGATCCCTAGTTACTTTAATAGCATCAACTATAGAAGTCCATAGAGAATTTCTAGGAAATTCTTGAAGTATATATCTTACCAAATCCCGGTTGTCAACTCGCTCACCTATGATATGGAGTCCATTCACAATTTCCTTGAACCTTCCATGCATTTGTCTTACGGTTCCATGCATCTTCATTTGGAAGGCTTGAAGTTGTCCAATTAGCAAGTCCTTCTTGGCCCTCTTTGACTCCTTGGATCCTTCATTTAGCTCAATGAGCTTTTCCCATAACTCCTTGGCGGATTTGAAAGGCCCCACCTTGTTGAGTTGCTCCATTGTAATGCCGCATTGGATGGTGAGTACCGCCTTTGCATTTGATTCGAACCGCCTATTCATTTCCCTTGTCCAATCCTTGCTTGGAATAGGGTCTCCATGTTCATCCACCGGTTCTTCAAATCCATCTATAATGCTATGCCAAATTTCAATATTACTCATTAGATAATATTTCATCCTACCTTTCCAATACGCAAAATGATTCCAATCGAAGAGCGGTGGCTTGGCGGTGCTATATCCCTCTTGAAGAGCCATTGATGCCTTGGTTGATGGTGAAATCTTCCAAGCTATCCGGGCTCTGATACCACTTGTTAGGATCTTTGTAATGGCTAGAGGGGGGGTGATTAGCCTTTCTTTGTTTCTACAAGAATGTTAACGGAAGCAATACAAATACAAATAAGAATACAAATAAGAAAACAATGAAAGCAATGCTAACACCCGATGTACGTGGTTCGGAGATGACGCTCCTACTCCACGGCAATCCGTAAGGTGGATTAGCCCTAGCCAAGCTTCACTAAATCTCCTTTGGATGAACCAAGGTGGAGAAACCTTGTTTTACAATGCACTCCTCTTCTTTACAATGATGGAAGATTAAGTCTCTAGAAGAGGAGGTTTAGAATCACACAAATACTTGGAGAAGGCTTGGTGAGCACAAGAGTATAGTTAGGAATGAGAGCACTAGCTTCACCAAGCTCCCCAAGGCCCCTTCTTATAGAAGAGGGGTTGTTTTTCCCATTGGACTTCGATCAGTCGACTGATGCTCACCATCAGTCGACTGCCGCCGAAGCCAACGACTTCTGAACAAGCAGATCCGTGGAGATACGTAGCCGCAATTTCCAACGGCCAAGTGATCAGTCAACTGATCCCTCCATCAGTCGATTGATGGAGTGATCAGTCGAGTGATCGTAGGCCACAGTCGAGTGCGACTATATTCGCGGCTCAGATTTGCGCTGATCACCGATCGCACGCTGGCGTCGATCGATTGCAACATCACCGATCGCCATCGCTAGCCGATCGATGGTCGTGGTTTCACCGACTCACCGAAAGCACTGACTAGTCGACTGATACATCGTATCAGTCGATTGATACTCATCAAGTATGAGTAATTCACACTTGATTTTACACCCTAGACCTAGACTCAACCTTCTAGCTCCTTATTAAGCCTTGCGCCTCCAGGATCCCTCCGAGTCCGCGACTTGTTCATCCTTTTCGCTTTGCTTCCAAGAGCTTCCTTCGGTTTCGTCATATCTTGGGTTGCCAAATGCTTGGACTTTACGCCGCCAAGACTACAAGCTTGGACTTATGCTGCCAAAACCTTACTTTGGACTTCCTTTGCCAAGGTTCACTTGGACTTTACGCTGCCAAGACTACAAGCTTGGTCTTATGCTGCCAAGTCCATCCCTTGGACTTCCTTTTCCAAGATCATACTTGGTCTTCCTTTGCCAAGGTTCACTTGGATTTTACGCTGCCAAGACTACAAGCTTGGTCTTATGCTGCCAAGTCCGTCCCTTGGACTTTCCTTGCCAAGATCATACTTGGACTTCTCTTTTACCAAGTCTTCATCCTTGGATTTCCCTGTCACTTAAACATATTCTCAATTAGATCACAAAGCATTGCCTAACTTAGATGATTATCCAAACATCAAAACATATAAATGCTTGGGGCATTGTTGCACCAACAAATTTGATCTAAGGGATGATTTTGATGAACCCTTATGGTTCTAGGTGTATTAATTTGAGTTTGTTCATAATTAATCTCAATCCTTTGCTCATCATCGGAATCACCTCTTACTCCCCCTTGATTCAATCATCCCCCTTGATCATTACCCCCTAAAGTTAAATCTTGGAATTGTTGGGTAATTTCTTGATGTTCATTATTAATATCTTTGATTGTTTTGGGCTTAATTTGAGAAATTAGAGCTATATGACTAGTGGGATTCCTATGAAATGACCTAGTTCTAACACCTTGAGATAATTCACCGACAATTTGATCTAAGGGATGATTTTGATGAACTCTTATGGTTCTAGGAGGTGTATTAATTTGAGTTTGATCATAATTAATCTCAATCCTTTGCTCATCATCGGAATCACCTCTTACTCCCCCTTGATTCAATCCTCCCCCTTGATCATTACCCCCTAAAGTTAAATCTTGGAATTATTGGGTAATTTCTTGATGTTCATTATTAATATCATCATCAATAGGGGATTTCATAGGATATGTATTGGAAGTTTCATCAAATTGGACATTTGAAGATTCCTCAATCTTTTGAGTCCTTTTATTGTAAATTCTATACCCTACACTAGTGGATGAGTATCCAACTAGGATTCCCTCATCCGCTTTAGACTCAAACTTACCTAGGTTGTCTTTGGTATTTAAAATATAAACTTTGCATCCAAAGACCTTAAAATAGTGAATTGTTGGAATTGTACCATTCCATAATTCAAATGGGTTTTTTTCTAAAAACCTATGAATTAAAACCCTATTTTGAATATAGCAAGCGGTGTTAACCGCTTCCGCTCACAAGTAGCTAGGTAAAGAATATGCATTTAGCATAGTCCTAGCCGCTTCTTGTAGGGCATGATTTTTCCTTTCCACAACCCCATTTTGTTGGGGTGTTCTAGGATAAGAAAATTCGTGCTTGTACCCTTGTTCTAGACAAAAAGTTAAGAAATTAGAATTCTCAAAATCTCCACCATGATCACTACCGATCCGGTTGATTTTGAGTTTTCTTTCATTCTCTACTCTCTTGCTAAATCCTATGATTATTCCTAATGTTTCATCTTTATTTTTCATGAAAAATACCCAAGTAAATCTAGAGAAATCATCTATTATTACTAAGCAATATCTACTATCAATCATAGAAGGGGTACTATCACAATCAATTAAGTCCATATGTAAAAGTTCTAAAGGTAAAGCGGTACTAAGTAAAGTTTTACCTTTGTGTGATATTTTTGATTGTTTCCCTTCTTGGCATGCATCACACATTTTGTCCTTGAGAAATTTGACTTTAGGCAACCCTTTGACTAACTTCATTTTTGCTATTTTGGCTATGTTTTTCATGTTTATGTCTTCTAGCCTCCTATGCCAAAGTCAACTTTCTTCCTCTTTTGCAATAAGACACTTAGTAGAAGCATTAGTAGCATAGGATAAATCAACATAATATATATTTGATTTCCTAAAACCTACTAACATGCAATCATTTAGAGTTTTATGTCTTATAAAATATTTTGAGTAGTCAAATTTAACATCAAAATTTGCATCACATAGTTGGCTTACACTAAGTAAATTAAATTTCATATTTTTGACTAATAACACTTTATGAATGGCAAGGTTGGGGGATACCTCAATTGTGCCCTTTCCTAGAATCTTAAGTTTGCCACTATTATCAAATAATACCTTTCCCTTGCTAGTGTGGTTGATAGTGGAGAATTTTTTCTCATCACCAGTCATGTGTTTTGAACATTCACTATCAACAATCCACAAGCTTGGTTCTTCTACCTATATCACATGAAAGATACAAGCCTTAGGTACCCAAATTTTAGGACCACTAGTATCAATTAGAAATTTATTAGGGACCCAAGCCTTTCTACCCTTGCTTCTAATTATGGATCTTCTACTAACAAGAGATGTAAATACTACCTCCTTTTCCTTAGGCCTATATCCTAGTCCGGCCTTGTTGGTAATAGCCCTTTGATCCTTAATTATCACGTCTAGGTATTTAGAGCCATTAGTAAATTTTTCTAAACATGCTCTTAGATTACCTATTTCTTTTCTCAATTCATCATTTTCATCTCTAAGGGTACATGCATCATCACAAGATAATTTATCACAAGATGGTTCTACATTCTTAAGTGATTTAATTTCTACTTTTAAGTCCTTAATCCTAGTTTTTGATACATTCAATGCATTTTGAAGACATGAAATTGTCTTGTAAAGTAAATCTACCCTAGGGGAGTTGTTTACCTCATCATCATCACTTGATGATGATTCGTCGCTTGATGAAGAGGATGAAGACTCCTCACTTGAGCTCCCGGCTTCTTCCTCTAAGGCCATGAGGGCTAGATTTCGGGTGGCATGACATACTTCTTTATCATCGGAAGAGTCCTCCATGCTTAGGGTGTCCCATGTTTGAGCCACCATTGCTTCTTTCTTCTTCTTCTTCTTCTTTTCCTTCTTCTCCTTATGCTTCTTTTCTTTCTCCTCCTTCTTCTTTAGTTCCGGGCAATTTGGCTTGATGTGCCCTTTCTTATTGCAACCATAACAAGTTACATTAGATGAAGAATTTGAACTATTTGATGGCTTACCTCTTGAGGATTGGAACATCCTCCTCACATCTTTCTTGGTGAGTTTCCTTGATCTCCCACCAAACTTCTTGACGTAATGAGCCACCTCGCTTGCCGATAGCTCATCTTCACTACTAGATGAATCTTCCTCGGATTCTGATGAGGAAGACACTTCTTTCTTCTCCTTCTTCTTTTTGTCCTTCTTCCCTACAAAAAGAGCTATACCCTTCTCTTTGGATGAAGTGTTAGCTTGTTCGTGCAATTCAAATTCACAAAATAACTCATCTAACTTAACTAAAAAGAGATCCCTAGAGGCCTTATAGGCATCTACTATTGAAGCCCATAAGGTTGTTCTAGGGAAGGCTTGGAGTACATATCTTACAAGGTCTCGGTTGTCGACCTTCTCACCTATTACATGTAGTCCGTTGACTACTTCTTTGAAGCGACCGTGCATTTGACTCACGGTTTCATTTGTCTTCATGGAGAAACTTTGAAGTTGACCAATTAGGAGATCTCTCTTGGCTCTTCTTGTTTCCTTGGATCCCTCGTTGAGCTCTATCAACTTCTCCCAAAGCTCCTTTGCCGATTCAAATGACCCCACCTTGCTTAGTTGCTCTTTTGATAACCCACATTGAAGTGTGGTTGTTGCCTTGGCGTTGGCTTGAGCCTTCTTAGACATGTCTCTCGTCTAATCTTCGGTAGGTATTGGCGCTCCATGTTCGTCGACCGGCTTCTCAAATCCGTCTACAATGCTAAACCAGTTATCAATATCATTCATAAGGTAGTATTCCATCCTACCTTTCCAGTAGCCGAAATCGTTGCCGTCAAAGAATGGAGGCCTCGTCGTGCTATACCCCTCTTGGAAAGCCATCGTGCTCCGGTTGATTGTTAGATCTTCCAATGCGATCCGGGCTCTGATACCACTTGTTGGATCCTTGAGTGGCTAGAGGGGAGGTGAATAGCCTCTTTCTGTTTTCTACAAATGATTAGTGGAAATACAACAAATACAATAATAATAGAAACAAGAATTCAATGCTAACGCGGAAGCTTTTATGTGGTTCGAAGATAACGCTCCTACTCCACGGTGATCCTTAAGGTGGATCAACCCAAATCAATCTTCACTAATAAGCTTTCTCTTTTACAAAACCTCCTCTTCTTACAAAAGATGACAATGAAGATTTGAGAGGAGGAAAGGAATTAACACACTTAGAAAGCTTGGAAAACTTGTGGGAGCTTAGGAGAATGATCAGAATATAAGCATTAGGCTCTTCTTGCTCCCCTTGGCCTTTTTTTTATAGGAAAGAGCCTCTTTCTCCCATTGGAGGTCTATCAGTCGACTGATGACTTACATTAGTCGACTGCCGTCGATTCTAACGGCTTCAACAACCCAAATTTGTGATTTACCATCGCTATCGCTAACGGAAGACTATCACCAACCGCCAATAGTAGCAATTGATCGACATCGCTGTGGCCGACCGCCTCGGCCACGCCTTTCAGGTGGCAGTCGATTGTCAATAATGGCAGTCGACTGCCAGCTTGTATGCGGCAGTCTGGTCTGAGTCGACTCTCAGCAGTTCGACTGGGATAACTCCCAGTCGACTGCCAGCAGCTCTCCAACCTCTAATGCTGCATTTTAAAGGCCAGTTCGACTGACACCATGTTCCAGTCGACTGGCACACCCCAAGTATGACTAATTCATACTTGAAAATATACCCTAAGCCTAGACTTAACCTTCTAGCTTCTCCATCAGCCTTGCGCCTCCAGGATTTCTTTGAGTCCACGACTCCATCCATGCGCTTGCCTTCAAAAGTTTTCTTCGGTTTCGTCATGTTTTGGGTTTCTTCTTTGCCAAAGTACGCTTGGACTTTACGTTGCCAAGACTACATGCTTGGACTTATGCTGCCAAGACTTACCTTTGGTCTTTCTTTGCCAAGGACTGCTTGGACTTTACGCCGCCAAGACTACATGCTTGGACTTACGCCGCCAAGACCTTTCCTTTGACTTCTCTTTGCCAAGATCACACTTGGACTTGTCTTTTACCAAGTCTTCATACTTAGATTTTCCTGTCACTTAAACATGTTTATAATTAGATCACAAAGCATTGCCTAACTTAGATGATTATCCAAACATCAAAATATATAAATGCTTGGGGCATTGTTGCACCAACATCCCCCCCCCCCCCCCACACACACAAAAACATTCATCATCCCTTAATGGACAAAATCCCCCTTGACCATTGCACCAACAATGTCCTTGAAGAGTTCCTAAACCTATAAAAAATATAAACAATCGAAAATAAAGATAAAAGTACAAACTTGAACTTTAACCTCCTTTAAAATTCGATACTCCATCCTAACTAATGCTCCTAATCATTTTCAATGATAATTTCACCCTTCCAATGTTTCTCTAAACATATCATAGGTCATAGGGTTAAGAGTGGTTAGGGTCCTTAAGCTTGCTGATAAATGTCTAAACAAATCTTGTTCAGCCAAAATTAGACCCAACAGTTGACTGAAATCAAAAATCAGTCGACTGCCACACCACCAGTTGACTGGCTACCCTAACAGTTGACTGGTTTCTACATTTACAGAAATCAATATTTTCAGATTGAATTTCAAAAATTCATAAGTAATTATACATTTTTTTTAAATCTTGAAATTTCATACATATAATACTTATGTCAAACATTATGGGTGAAAAATAATTTTAAATTAAAATATCCATTATTTTAAAAGATTGATACAAAGTTTAAAGTATTGAAATCTTTCAATGTTTTGTCAATTTTGTGTCAATATTATCAATAGTGATTGCTATCAAAAGATACACTTCACTAAGGTTTTCTAAAATTATTTTAAAATATTTTCAAAACCTTAATTTCAATCTTGATCTATGGGCTAGATGTACATGACTTGTACATTAGTTTTTCTCATGATTTTTACCTATGATTAATGGAGTTAGAGTTCATTTTTGATGTACCATACAAGCACATTGAACTCAACTCAATTTCCTAATTGTTGGTGCAATAGGCCCTAGGTCAATGTTGACCAAACTTAAGTGGGATTCGAGTAGTATTTTGATATTTGACAATGGGTTTGATCATTGGTTGATTATATGGATTTGACCATATGTTGATCTTATGACTAGTGGATGATTGGGATATCCAAAGTCATAAGGGGGAGATTATTTGGGGGAGATTGTTCGAGCAATCAACCTCGAAAGTCCAAGTTTGGATAATTGGCATGGGAAGTCCAAGTTTGGATACTTAGCATGGAAAGTCCAAGTCATGGGTATTTGGCAATTGAAAAGTCCAAGCATGGTCTTGGCAATTGAAAAGTCCAAGCATGGTCTTCGCAAGGAAAGTCTAAGTCATGGGTACTTGTATTTGAAAGTCCAAGTCATGGGTACTTGGCAATTGGAAAGTCAAAAGGTGAAGTCTTGGCAGCATAAGTCCAAGTGTGTAGTCTTGGCACGCGTAAAGTCCAAGTGAACTTTGGCAATGGGAAAGTCCAAGGGTAAAGTTTTGTTAGCGTAAAGTCCAAGCATGTGATCTTGGCGGCATAAGTCCAAATGAACCTTGGAAAAAGACCCAATTAGCATGACATAGCTAATGGAAGCACCTAAAGGCTAACGCGAAGGATAAAGAGTCACAAATTCGAGGGATCCGAGAGGTGCGAGGCTGATGGAGGTGGCTAGAAGGCTTAGGTCTAGGCTATGAGTGAGTATCAAGTATGAGAGGACTATACTTGGGTTAAATCTCATGTTTAAGGTTTATCAGTCGACTAGGATTATGGACCAGTTGATTGGTCGAGTGTTTGACACTCAAAAGGCCTAGTTGACTTAGGCAGTCGACTGAGGTGTAGTCGACTAAGGCTCAACTATTGTATGTGCTCTGACAGTCGACTAGGGGTTAAACCAATCCACTGGCCTTGGGCAGTTGACTGATGGCACTGTAGCAGTGCACAAATTATTACGTAGTCGATGGGCCAATTGACAACAAGCCAGCAGTCGACTGTTGATAAGGGCAGTTGACTACTGAGGTATACATTGGGCAACTTTTAACGTGGATTGAGCTGTTGTGAGACAACGACATTGAGGCCAGTCGACTACTGAGTAAGAGCAGTCGATTGGACGATGCAAAATCAACCCAAGCTCAATTTTATAAGTAGACTTCATGGAGGATTTGGAGCTGTCGGTCCTAAAGATTTGGGGAGGGGTTTTGCTACTGAATTCCAGACCTTCCAAGGCGTTCAAAGCAACCAACAAGCATTCAAAGCAAACACACACTTGTAAAGTAGTTTTTGTTTTGTATTTCATTTGTATCTTGTATTTGCTTGTTTGTGTTGTTATTTACTATTATAAGCTCATCTTGTAAGAGGTTTCCTTTACCTCTAGTATTATTCCAAGAAGGAGAGAGTTATTAGTGGTATGGACACTAAGCTTGGCTGTGGAGTAGGAACCGTAGATTCTGAATCATGTAAAATCTCCTTGTTGTGATTGTGTTGCTTGTCTTTGTATCTATTGGTATTTATTTGTATTCCATTGTGCTAATAATTTTTAGACGAGCTAATCATGAACACGATCGAGAGAAAAATCGAAAATTGCTATTCACCCCCTCTAGCATGACAATCGATCCCCAACAAGTTGTATCAGAGCCTAGTGTGTTCAAAAGAACAAATCACCCTGATTACCAACCCTACAAGTGGTATCAGAGCGATGACGCTCTTCACCAGATTAACAATCGAGGGAGCAAAGCGTTGAGGGCAAAATGGAGCCAAGTGATGGATTTGTCTATGACATCCAAATTCCTCCATTATTCGACCGAGAAAATTTTTCGACATGGAGCACGAGGATGGAGATGTTCCTCATGATGGAGATCGAGCAATGGTTCATCGTGATGGACGAATTTGAAGCTCCAAGAGACAAGAAGAGAGTAATTCTCAAGATGAAGAAGTGGACGGAGAAACAAATCCAACAATACGAAACCAACGGCAAGGTAACAAAAATGTTGGTGAATTTGATTCCAACCTATTGTGTAAAATAGGTGAGTATCAAAATGCCAAGAAGTTATGGAATAAGCTTGCCAAGCTCCACACCAGCACAAGTAGAGAAGAAGCCTGAAGAAGAGTAATGCTCATCCTCTAAAGATCTTGAGGATTTGGAGGTTGAGAGGGAATCAACATCCAGAGTAGAAGAGGTGGAAGTCATGGAAGCCTCCACTTCAAGGATTGAGGGGGAGGTTAGGTCTTCAATCCCGAAGCTAGAGCAAGATGAACTATCTATCTCCGAATGAGAAGAAGAGCAAACTCAAGATTTCCCCATAGGTAACTCAAGCATTTTTCATAAAAATAAAACTTATATAACATGATTTGATTGTAGGGAACAAGAGCATTACAAGAGTAAATGTCAGTTTCTATGGAATCTAAAGTCAATGAGAAGGCCAAAGAGACTAGAGCCCCAACATGCAAGAGCAAGGAGCACATAGTGTATCCTTTTCTTAAGTGCTCTTAAGTGCTAAGAATCAATACTCTTAAGTTCTCTTGCTCTCCGACCGTGATTCTTCATGCTACAATACTACTTCGACCGTGCATTCTTTTTTATTTATTGTCGGTATATTATTATTATTTTTGTGTACTTAATTTGTATAAGGACATGTAAGATTGTTACCGACCATATCATCTTTGTAATCATCTTGTCTCTTACCTCCAACAAGGAAGAGACTTTTAGTGATTTCCCTTCAGAAGCGATCAAGGAACGTAGGGCCTTGGATTAGTAGCTGGTGGGCTATGAACCAAGTAAAACTCCTTGTGTACTTTTGTCTTTATTTTCATATTTTTGCTATGATTTACTTTGGTTTTAGAAAGAAAGAAAATATTTTTTAAAATGCTATTCACCCCCTCCCCTCTAGCGTCTTTTTGATCCTACAATTGGTATTAGAGAGCTAAGATTCGGTTGAACCATTGGTTGAGCATTTTTTTCTTTTTTCTTTTGGTTATTTAATTTTAATTATTTTTCCCACACTACTAATGCAAGACCAAGTCTTAGGAAATTTATAATTAACATTGCAGGAAAATGGATAAATCAAGGATTCAGGGGGAGAGTTCATATCAGGATTCAAAAGGTAACAAATTAAATCTAAAATTTAAATTTCATATTATTTATTTTAAGTGCAGGGAGAGAGGACACTATAAAAATAAGTGTCCTAGTCGTAAGACTCGAACGACGCAACCGGCGACAAAGGAAGCATCAATGCCAGAAAGTCCGGAGGAACAAGGAGCACATCAAGTGCTTCAGGTGCAAAAGATTCGATCACTATAACAATCGGTGCCCGAAGAAAAAGAAGGTTAGTAAAATTAAAAGTTTTGAGAATTTAAGTTTTAAAATACTTGATAATTTAGATAAATTGTGTGTTAAAACTAACAAATTAATTGATTGTTGTCAATTAATTAACACAATTAATAATTCAACTAGTAAAAAATTAATTAATTCAGATTTAATTAGTTTAAATAATAATAATATTATTGAAGAAAATGCTCAAATTAATCTGACCTTTGATAAAATTAATCAAGAACTTAATCAAATTTTTAATCTAATCAACATAGATCTAGATCGAATCAAGACTAAAATCAACCTAGGACTTAATCAAAATAATTAAAGTATAGATCAGAATAATCAAAACTTAGGACAAAATCATCAAACTCTAGATCTAATTAATCAAGATAATTCCTAATTAAAAAATTCTGTTTTGAAAAATTCAACCTTAAAAAATTCAAAATTAGATTTAAATAATTCAAAATTAAATTTAAAAAGTTCCAAATCTAATCTAGAAAATTTGAAATCTAATTTAAAAAATCCTATATTGAAAAATTCTAATAATTTTAATAATTCTATCTTGAAAAATTCTAATAATTCTAATAATCCTATTTTAAAAAATTCTAATAATATTATTTTGAAAAATTCTATTAAACCTTTTTTAAATAATTCAAAATATAATTTAATTAAAGATTCAAAATTAAATAATTAAACTAATAAAATTAGTTATAATAAATTACCATTTGATTATACACAAATTAATAACTTAAAAGTTAGCCCTTCAACCTTTAAAAATTCAACTAATATAGACTTGGTTTACAAGTCTATGATAACAAAAAATCAAGACTCTAAAACTTATAAACTTAATTATCATATAGTACCTTATAATTATGGAATAAATAAAAGTCTACCCAAGAAACCAACCACTTCTTTGATTTGATTGAATGTAACATGCTCATTCATACATTCATAATTATCTTGCTTATTTATGTCATGTCATAGATACTACTCTTAAATTAACTATGATAGAACGGTTAAATAAGAAATGATTAATTAATCTTGACAACATAGTATCAGGATACGGTGAGATGATAGTACGTTAGGGAAACGAAGTCAAGTGCATTTCAGGTTGGATAAGAAGTATCTAGCTTGGTGCACTTAGCTAAGTGGGATTAACTGAAGCTACCTTATCACATCCTAAACTAGTTAGACTAAGATTTGACCATAAGTAAATTAAGTGTGTAATTTCTTAAGTTGACTTTATCTAAAGAAGTGGTCGTTGTTCCGATCAAAGGCCCCTATGTCTCGCTACGACCTAGAAGCCTTCTTTTGAAATGTTCATTTAACTAACTAAAGGTTAAATCTGAATCTAACTCAAGGTTAATTAATTCCTAAGACATTAAAATTAACTAAGCAAAATCGAAAGTCATCTCGCTAAACTCATAAGGTTAACATGTACTGTTTGTATTGAGACATTTGGAATGAGTGAGATGTCAAGGACAATCAAATTGATTTTTTTAATGATTTTGAAATATATATATATATATATATAGAATTTTGATCTCCTCCGCGACAGAAACTTCCGCGACCATCCGCGACTCACCGTCGCTGCCGCTTCGCCGTCCGGCCTCCGGCCACGGACCTGGAAGCGCACCGCAGATCGGCTTCTACTGATTGCGGCCGAAAGTTCGCGCACGCGATTTCGCCGAATTGCGGCGCGGCATGGCGCCGCCACCGCAGCCGATGGCGGATCGCGGCCAAATCCCGGCCGAACGCGGGAAGGACCGCCCGATCGGCGGTCCTTCCCGACGGATTCCGACCGCGATTCACCGGAATTCGACGACTCGCAGGGCCGACATAGCTCGCCGGGCGCGATCGGGCCGGATTTTGGCGAATCGCAGCCGAATCCGGCCGGGAAGGACCGCCACGGCGTGGCGGTCCTTCCCGACGTGGTGCGGCGGATTCGGCCGCGATCCGACCGAATCGCGCGGCCGAATTTCGGCCCGGCCAAGCCGAGCCGATCGGCGAGGTGCGCTCCAACTCACTCCGGCCGGTGGAGGTGGCCGGACGGCAGCGGGCGAAGCGGCGATGTGTCGGGCGCCGGTTATCAGACATTTCTTTCTTCATGACGGCAGTGATCAATTATATATATATATATATATATATATATATATATATATATATATATATATATATATATATATATATATATATATATATATATATATATATATATATATATATATATTCTTAAAAATTATCTTTTAATTGTCATGATTGTTATAGTTATACTTAATTTTTTGAAAACATATATTATCTTAAAAGGTTAAAAATCTTCCTTATAGTTAACAAGGATGTCCTAAGAGTATGACAGGTTAAGGGGGAGGTTGTGATTGACCGAGACCTTCTAGACATTTAGGTAAGCTTTCCTTGTGGTTAATAAAGATGGCAGGTCAAGGGAGAGGTTCAAATTGAAAAATTACTTATAAGATTTTAAAAATATTTTTTTAAAAAAAAACATGATTTGAAAAATTCTATATGATTTGAAAAATACATCTTTTCCTTTAACCATTTATTGAAAATATTCTTAAATATTATAATTATTAAAAGTATTTTGAAAACTTTACTACATGTTAAGTATACATTATTTTTAAAAGATCAAAATTTACTATTGTTAGTGCAAGACTTAAAATCACATTCTTATTAATAATATGCCAAAGGGAGAGAGAAGACTTAAGTTACATATATCAAACTTAATATCTCTAGCTACCTCTTATTTAACATGAAACCTAATAGACATGAGCCTTTAATATCTTGTAAATTTAAACATGTCTTTAATTCCTTTTAAAATAAAACCTTACATTTTTGAAGCTCTTTCTCAAAATTTTATAACAATGTTAAAGGTTTGAAGGTAACATCTTAACCTAGGTTACATTGTTGGTGCAAAATTTAAAAGAACTTAATATTTTATTCTTTTTGATATATGTCAAAGGGGGAGAAGGTAAAATTAAAGGGGAGTTTTGAAAAATAATCTTTAAATGCTTTTATGCTTTTATTTCCTTAACTTTGAACGATATTGCCATAAATCAAAAAGGGGGAGATTATTAGTGCAGGGGCATTAGATAATCAAACCTGAGTTTTGATTATGGTAAAAGTTCAAAGTTAAGTTATATTTTGATCTAATATTCTATGTCAAGCTTGCAATTCTTAGTAAGTTTGCAGGATCAGAAGCTAAGAAGATAAGTCCAACAGGTCAGAGGATCGAGGGTTGGCAAAGGTAAACTCTAGGTGAGGAGTGGTGGTGAGGTTGCATCCTCGGTATGGGGACAACCGTAGGCGTCAATCCAACCAAGGCTTCCGAAGGAATGTCAAAGTCGAGATTGGACGGTCAAAGACTATCACGATCACTATTATTATATCTTGTACTAACCTTGTGATGCAGGTGGTTGAATTGGAAACTCAAGTACAACAGTCGACTATTATATCTTGTGCTAACCTTGTGATGCAGGTGGTTGAATTTGAAACTCAAGTATAACAGTTAACTAGGAGGATTAGCAGTCGACTGGGGCCCGTCGACTGGAAATAAGAGCAGTCGACTAATGTGCGCATGAAGAGTCAAGTTGCCACCTCAAAGATAAGGCTTTTGGATAAAATCTATCTAGATCTAGATATGGACGAAAATGAAGGTTTCAAAGGCATAGGAAAATCTATAAAGGGGAGGGGGAGGGGGGGGGGACACAAACCCTAGGAATCAATACTCTTAAGTGCTCTTACTCTCCGACCGTGATTCTTAGTGCTATAATGCTACTCCGATCGTACATCCTTTTCTATTTATTGTCTATATATTATTATTATTTTTGTGTACTTAATTTGTATAAGGATCGGTAAGGTTGTTACTGACCTTATCATCTTTGTAATTGTCTTGTCTCTTACCTCCAATGAGGAAGAGACTTATAGTAATTGACCTTCGAAAGCGATCAAGGATCGCGGGCCTTGGATTAGCAGTCGGTGGATTGTGAACCAAGTAAAACTCCTTGTGTACTTTTGTCTTTTTTTTCATGTTTCTGCTGCAATTTACTTTGGTTTGAGAAAAAAGAAAAGATTTTTTAAAATGCTATTCACCCCCCCCCCCTCTATAGTGTCTTTTTGATCCTACAATCCCTAGTGAGTACTTACAAAGCTCAGGGAGCTCCAATAGGTATTGGGTTACTAGGAGCATGATTCCATCATGCTAGATGAGTTTAGGATGTGTCAACCATAAATGGATGGATAGTTAATCTAATCATAGTAAAGTTGACACTTTAGGCAATTTTCAAGGTAATGGGGTACCTTGGAAATAAGATGAGAATTTTATATCCTAAAGGATTTTAGGATGTGCCAATAAAATTTCAAAAGTTTGAAAATTTGACCAAATTGACACAAAAAGGTTTAGAGTCATGATGTGCCATTTTGGATTTTTGGCACATTTGAAGGAAGATTGGTATTATGAAAAAATGAGGTTTAATCGTAGTAAATGGCAATTAAGCTTGAAATCTAGGTATTCTTATACCTTTATATTTTATTTTTCATGATTTGTATGTCATATGTCATGTCATGACATTATGTTTCATTGATCATAAAAAATATCATAAAAATACTTAAGTTAATATGTCATGTTTGTATTTAGGTTTATCTTTATGTTTGACATTGTTAGTGCAATCGACCCAGGTCACGATTGACCAGACTCGAATGAGACTTGAGTAGGGTTTTGATGTTCGACAATTCTTTACAATATGGTTTAACCATATGACTAGTGGATGGTATGGGACAACCAAGGTCATATGAGGGAGATTATTGGAGAAATCCAAGTCGGTCAAGATTGACCAGACACTTGGCGTGGAGAAGTCTAAGTATGGTGATTTGGTAAGGAAAAGTCCAAGTATGGATAGCAAGGGAAAATCCAAGTCGATCAAAGGAGACTGGACACTTGGTGTCGGAAAGACCAACGGAGAGTTGACGAGGGAAGTCCTGGCAGATCTGGGAGACCGTGCTTGGCAAGTGAAGTCCTGGACGAGGAGTCTTGATAGTAAAGTCCCGGAGGCATGGCCTCTTGGTAGTGAAGTTTCGGACGAGAAGTCTTGGCAGTGAAGTCCCGGAGGCGTGGTCTCTTGGCAGTGAAATCCCGGACGAGGAGTCTTGGCAAGGGAAGACCCGCCTGATCAGGGAGATCGAGCTTGGCAAAGGGAGAAATCCCAAAGGTGAGGCCTCATGGCAAAGGTAGACCCTAGAGCATGACAATAGCCGATGGAAGCACTTGAAGGCCAGCGCAAGGATAAAGAGTCACAGGCTCAAGGGATCCAGAAGACGTGAGACTGATGGAAGTGAGTTGAAGACTTAGGTCTAGGCCTAGGGTGAGTATCAAGTATGAAGGGATCATACTTGGGGTGTTAAACCTCAGTCGAGGTATAACATGTTGGTACAATCGATCCAGGTCACGATTGACTTGACTCGAGTTTGACTCAAGTAGTGATTTGATGTTTGACATTAATGTCTGACAAGTGTTGGGGAGATTGTTGGTGCAATCGACCCAGGTCATATTTGATGTTTGACGATGGTTTGACCATTGTCATAGGAGAAGTCCAAGTCTTGTGTACTTGGCATGGAAAGTCCAACATGGGTTGGCAAGGAAAGTCCAAGCTGTTAGTGCAATCGACCCAGGTCACGATTGATCAGATTGGAGTTTGACTCGAGTAATATTTTAATGTTTGACATTGATGTCTGACATTGATGTTTGACAAGTGTTGAAGAGATTGTTGGTGCAATCGACCCAGGTTATATTTGATGTTTGACGATGGTTTGACCATTGTCATGGGAGAAGTCCATGTCTTGTGTACTTGACATGAAAAGTCCAAGCTTGAGTCTTGGCATGGGAAGTCCAACATGAGTTGGCAAGGAAAGTCCAAGCTTGGGTCTTGGCAAGGAAAAGTCCAAGAATGGGTCTTGGTATGGAAAGTTCAACATGGGTTGACAAGGGAAAGTCCAAGCTTGAGTCTTGGCAATTGGAAAGTCCAAGGAGAATATTGGCGGCATAAAGTCCAAGGGTGGAGTTTTGGTAGCATAAGTCCAATGGTTGGCAGCGTAAAGTCCAAGCATGGTCTTGACAGCGTAAGCCCAAAGTGTCTTGGCGGTGTAGACACCGTTAGCATGACAATAGTCGATGGAAGCACCTGAAGGCTAACGTATGGATGAATAAGTCATGGATGACTTGGAGGGATCTGATAGGCGTAAGGCTGATGAAGGTGGCTAGAAGGCTTAGGTCTAGACTAAGGGTGATCTAGCAAGTATAGGGGCACCATACTTGGGTTAAAATCTCATGTTTGAGGTGTATTAGTCGACTGAGACTATGGTCAGTTAACTAATGGGAGTCAACTAGGGTTTGACTATGGGAAATGGCCTGGCAGTCGACTACCAAAATTAGGTAGTTGCCTGTTGGTCTGAGCAGTCGACTAATCTGGAGATCAATCGACTGATGGTCAGATTTTCAGGCACAGAAAGCTCTCCAGTCGAGTGATCAACCAGAGCACTTGACTGATTGAGCAATCAGTCAATTGATGGGTATGATAAGTCGACT
Source organism: Wurfbainia villosa (assembly GCA_025175895.1). Classification (NCBI taxonomy): domain Eukaryota; kingdom Viridiplantae; phylum Streptophyta; class Magnoliopsida; order Zingiberales; family Zingiberaceae; genus Wurfbainia; species Wurfbainia villosa. Next base: position 6,855,433 of record CM045986.1, read on the forward strand.
GATGGTCTATCTGTTGGAACTTATCCAACGTGGCACATGCCATTGTCTCACAATGGCTACAGGAGCAGTCGACTGATAGTCCCGATCAATCGACTGATGGTCCCGATCAGTCGACTGCTAGGCGAAAATCAGCCCGAATGTAGGTTATAAAAGCAGCTCATTGAGGAGGTTTTTGCCATGGTTTCTGGAGGAAATTTGGAGGGGATTTGCTGTTGCAATCCAGACCTTCAAGGCTATTCTTCAAGCAACCAAAAGCAAGCAATCAAAAGCTCTTGTAAAGTTGTTTTTTTACTTGTATTGCATTTCATATTTGTATTTGATTGTATTTGCTTAGCATTACCATTGTAATCAATTATACGAGGTTTATCCACCTCTGGATTGTTCCGAGAAGGAGTTTATTTGATTAGTGTTGTTGTACGCATCGCTAGAGCTTGTTTGAACTCGATTCGTGGAGTAGAAACCATTCGATTCCGAACTACATTATATCGTGTTGTCCCTTGTGCTTGTGTTGTATTTACTTTTGTTATTATATATTCCGCTGCGTTAATAAGTGCTGTAGAGACGAACGCGATCATAATCCATCGACAAGCGACGACGCTATTCACCCCCCTCTAGCGGTCATGAATGGTCCTAACAATTGGTATCAGAGCTAGAAGCTCTTCAACAGACTAACACCCCGGAGAAAGATCACTAGAGGGAAGATGGAATTTGAAGAACAATTAGGATGAGATATCAACACACTGGTGCCTTACAATTTCTATGGACAAGAAGGGTTTAGGCAATGGAAGGCAAGAATCGAAGACTTCTTGATGATGAGGGACATTGAGGAATGGTCTGCCCTAATAGAAGGATTCGAATATCCAAGAGGGCCCAAGGGAGGATATCTCAAGAATAAGAGATGGACTCAAGATCAACTACAAAAATCCAAAACAAATGATAAGGTGATCAATATGGTAGTTGATTCAATTCCTAATGAATTATTGTCCAAAATAGGTGAATTTCAAGATGCCAAGGATCTATAGAGAAAATTGGAAATGCTTCATGAAAAATCCAAACCAACACAAGAAGAAGAGAACTCATCCTCACAAGAGAGTGAGGATTTGGAAGTTGAAGAGGAGTCAACATCCGGGTCAAAGGAAGAGGAAGAATTGGAAGAGACCTCCACCACAATGATTGAGGGGGAGGAGATTAGGGCATCCTCAATACTGGAGCAACAAGAAGAACCATCTACCTCCGGTCGAGAGGAAGAGGAAGCTTGGGACTCCCCTACCATGGAAGGTAACTTAAGCATTTCAATAAAGAATAAAATTCATATTATATGCTTTGAGTGTAGGGAGCAAGGACACTACAAGAGTAAGTGTCCAAAAAGAGTTAAGAAGACTCCACCAATGCCTAAAAGTCAAATGAAGCCGGAACCCCAATTAGGAAGAGCAAGGAGTACGTGGTGTGCTTCAAGTGCCAACAACGGGGCCATTACCGGAGTTAATGTCCAAAGGGGAAGAAGAAGGTCCAAGAAGGAGCATCACAAGTAGGGAGAGCCTCTAAGGCAAACCCTAAGGTATATTTTAATGCACCTTCTAGTTCTAGGATCAAAAAGTATGCTAGGAGTTATGTTAATAATCTTGCTATTTCTTATGAACAAAAGTATGCTAGTAGAAATAGATTTTATTGTTTAGGTGCTAAGAGTGTCAACCTTAGGAATAAGAAGAAATTTGGGATTAATATCCCTACAACAATTTTACCTAAGGACAAACCTAGATCGAACAATTCTAGACCTATCATTCCTAGGGAAACTATTAGAAAGATAGAGGATCACCTAGACATCAACCCTAAATGGATTAGACATATGCCTAGAAATAAAAATATCTCAAGAGTTAATGAAAAATCAAAAATTGAGATATTAGAAAAGGAAAATCAAGTCTTGAGGTCAAGACTTGAGAAAATGAAAAAGACCCTTAGAAAGATAGAAAATCAAATGCAAGGGTCAAATAGACAAAGTCTAGGGTCTAGGAGTCAAAGTCAAAGACCTAGGAAACAAGAACCATCCAAGGGCAAGCTTAAGCCCAAAAAGACCTATCACAATGTTCCATTCGATTATGGAACTCAAGTTAGGTCTAGGAAAGCTACGGTCAATAGGAAAGTCATCCCTAAGGTTGACCAAGGTAGATGCCCAGTGGCTAGGGTTTCAAGGAAACCTAGGCAAGCCACTAAGAAGGTTACAAGGGGAGTCACCCCTAGAGTTAACCTAGGCAAGACCAAGATGACCAAGGCTTCTAAGCCTAGGAGGGTCATTAGGAGGGTATCTAGAAAAGTTATCCCTAGTGAATACCTAGTTAACCCAAGGAGCTCCAATAGGTATTGGGTTCCTAAGAGCGTGATCGATTCACGTTAGATGGATTTAGGTGTGCCAACTTTGAATGGATAGGTTGTTAACCTAACCATGGTAAATGTGACACTTTAGGTCATTTCCAAGGTTATCAATACCTTGGAAATACGTTTGAATTCAAATCCTAAAAGATTTTAGGATGTACCAATATATTTTTAGAACTATGAAAAATCAATCAAATTGGCACAAATTAGGTCATAGTGTGTCATTTTGGGTTTTTGGCACACTTGGGAGATAATTGATAATATGAAAATATGGGTTTAATCCTAACAAATGGCAATAAATACTAAAATTTAGGTATTATATACCTCTATATTTTATTTTTCATGCTTTGTTTGTCATATAACATGTCATGACATCATATCTACTTTTAATTATATAATATGTCATGATATTACTTAGGATTAAGGTTATAATGTCATGTATATTTAGATTATATCATATGTCATGACATCATGATCATTGGCCAAGTTTATTTATAGCATCATTTATCCCATGATCATTCATGCATTAATAAAATTGAGTTAAGGACAATTGGCATGACTTGAAGTCCCATGTATAAGGGAATCAAGTAGAGTTGTCCTAGAAAATGCATGAACCCCTAGATTAGGATGAACAAAACCCACATCTCACATTATATTGACATGTATATGTATTGATACACCCTAGATATATGTGAGATGCTAGGATATGAGTTGAGTTCAAGGTGCATAGTTTTTGCATCTAGATGAACCCAATCTCATCTAAAATCATTGGTGGATCATGGGGAAAGCTAATGTGCAAGTCATGTGCATTGATCCCATTGATCATGATCTAATATAGGTTTTCAAAAACATTTTAAAATCATTTTAGAAAAACTTGTTGAAGTCTATCTTTTGATAGCAATCACCATTGATGATGTTGATACAAAGTGAGCTCAAACATTGAAGTTTTTCTTCACTTTTGAACTTTGTATCAATTTCACTATTTTATAGGTAAAATATTTTTCAAATATTTTTCACCCATTTTATTTCTTATAAGTAATGTACGTATGAATTTTCAAGATTTTTCAAAATACATAAAATTACTTATGATTTTTCAAAATTGGTCTCTGATAATTGAAATTCAGAAATTTCAGTTATCAGCCGACTGCCATGGATGGTAGTCGATTGATGTGAATGGCAGTCGACTGGTAGTTGAAAGTTGATTGTCAATGTTGATTTCGGAAAAACAAGGTATGTTTAGCCCATTTTCAGCTATGGTAAGGTTCCCTAACTACTCCTAACCCTAGGATATGCTTTGGAAAGCATTAGAAATGGTGAAAATTCATTGGATATGGATTAGGAGAGTTGTTAGAGTGATGTATCAAATTTAAGGTGTGGGAAATTTCAATGTTGAATTTTTAATCTTATTTTTGATGGTTTAGAGTTCCTATAGGCTTAGGGACTTCCCAAGGACATTGTTGGTGCAATGGTCAAGGGGGAGCAAGCCTTTAGGGAGAGGTATCTATCATGGGATGATGGATGTTATTTTTCCTCATGAGGGGGGAGAAATGGAAATTTGAGATGCTCAATTTGGAAATTGAGAAACTTCATAGGAGTGCCTCTCTTGAGTGATATGTGACTTATCACTAGGAAGAGGGAAGGCATCCTAGGTGATTTTGGATCAAGAGGGAGATTGTAAGATTTTATTGGGATATGAGACATTGACCTTCTTGGGAAGAACCTTTTTGATGTATGTCAAAAAAGGGGGAGAATTAACGGGAGAATGTTAGAATTACCAATTTGGGAAAATTGGTAAGGGAATTTGAGTTAGGGGCCTAACTCAAGGGTGTTTTTGTCAAACATCAAAAAGGGGGAGATTGTTGGTGCAATCGACCCAGGTCACGATTGACCAGACTCGAGTTTGACTCGAGTAGTATTTTGATGTTTGACATTGATGTCTGACAAGTGTTGGGGAGATTGTTGGTGCAATCGACCTAGGTTATATTTGATGTTTGACGATAGTTTGACCATTGTCATGGGAGAAGTCCAAGTCTTGTGTACTTGGCATGAAAAGTCCAAGCTTGAGTCTTGGCATGGGAAGTCCAACATGAGTTGGCAAGGAAAGTCCAAGCTTGGGTCTTGGCAAGGAAAAGTCCAAGCATGGGTCTTGGCATGGAAAGTCCAAAATGGGTTGACAAGGGAAAGTCCAAGCTTGAGTCTTAGCAATTGGAAAGTCCAAGGGAAATATTGACGGCGTAAAGTCCGAGGGTGGAGTCTTGGCAGCATAAGTCTAATGGTTGACAGCGTAAAGTTTAAGCATGGTCTTGGCAGCGTAAGCCCAATGTGCCTTGGCGGTGTGGACATCGTTAGCATGACAATAGCCGATGGAAGCACCTGAAGGCTAGCGTATGGATGAACAAGTCATGGATGACTTAGATGGATCCGATAGGCGTGAGGCTGATGGAGGTAGATAGAAGGTTTAGGTCTAGGCTAAGGATGGTCTAGCAAGTATGGAGGCACCATACTTGGGTTAAAACCTCATGTTTGAGGTGTATCAGTCGACTGAGACTATGGTCAGTCGACTGATAGGAGTCAACTAGGGTTTAACTGTGGGAAATGGTCCGTAGTCATTTATCGGAATTGGGCAATCGACTATTGACCGAGCAATGATCGTGATGGTCGGTTTTCAGCACGAGCTCTCGATCGGTGATCAGCCTGAGCACTCGACTAATTGAGCGATCAGTCGACTGATGAGTATGTTCAATCGACTAATGGTCTATCCGTTGGAACTTATCCAACATGACACATGTCGTTGTCTCACAACGGCTACAAGAGCAGTCGACTTATGGTCCCGATCAGTCTACTGCTAGGTGAAAATCAGCCCGAATGTAGGTTATAAAAGCAGCTCATGGAGGAGGTTTTTGTCATGGTTTCTTGAGGTGATTTGGAGGGGATTTGCTGCTACAATCCAGACCTTCAAGGTTATTCTTCAAGCAACCAAAAGTAAGCAATCAAAAGCTCTTGTAAAGTTATTTTTTTATTTATATTGCATTTCATATTTGTATTTGCTTAGCATTACTGTTGTAATCAATTGTACGAGGTTTCTCCACCTCCAGATTGTTTCGAGAAGGACTTTATTTGATTAGTGGTGTTGTACGCATCGCTAGAGCTCATTTGAGCTCGATCTGTGGAGTATGAACCATTTGATTCCGAACCACATTATATCTGTTGTCCCTTGTGCTTGTGTTGTATTTCCTTTTGTTATTATATATTCTGCTACGTTAACAAGTGTTGTAGAGACGAACGTGATCATAATCCATCGACAAGCAACGATGCTATTCATCCCCCCCTCTAGCAGTCACGAACGGTCCAAACACAAGCATGGGTCTTGGCAAGGGAAAGTCCAAGCTTGAGTCTTGGCATGGAAAGTCCAACATGGGTTGACAAGGAAAGTCTAAGCTTGAGTCTTGGCAATTGGAAAATCCAAGGGGAATAATGGCGGCGTAAAGTCCAAGGGTGGAGTCTTGGCAGCATAAGTTCAATGGTTGATGACGTAAAGTCCAAGCGGGAGTCTTGGCAGTGTAAGCCCAATGTACCTTGGTGGTGTAGACCACATTAGCATGACAATAGCTGATGGAAGCACATGAAGGCCAGCATATAGATGAACAAGTCATGAATGACTTGGAGGGATCCGATAGGTGCGAGGCTGACGGAGGTGGCTAGAAGGCTTAGGTCTAGGCTGAGGGTGATCTGGCAAGTATAGGGGCACCATACTTGGTGTTAAACCTCATGGTTGAGGTTTGTCAGTCGACTGAGGTTATGGACCAGTCGGTTGGTCAAGTATTTTGACACTTGGCAGCCGAGTCGACACTCAACAGTCGACTGGGATTATGACCAATCGACTCCCGTGAGTCAACTGTGGTTTAACTGCGGCAAAATAGTCTGACAGTCGACTGCCAGAAGTGGGCAGTCGACTTATGACTTTAGTAGTCGACTGCTGATGGAAAGTAGTCGACTACTAGTTGATGTCGCGAGCATAGAATTCTCCGTAGCCCACTGGGCAGTCAGCTAAGGGCGCTGGTAGTCGACTGCTAATGTTGGCAGTCGACTAATGAGAGTCCCATTGGAGTTTCTTCAGCGTGGATCGAGTCATTGTCTCACAACAACAGTGTTGGCAGTCAACTAGGGCCTTATGACAGTCAACTGCTAGGAAGAAATCCAACCCAATGCAGGTTAAAAGGAGCTATTTGTGGGAGATTCGACCAATGGTTCTTTGGAAGCTTTCTTGAGGCAATTTGAAGGCGAAGTGCAGGTGCATTTCAGGGTCCTTCAAGCTCATCCAAGCATCCAACAAGCAAAGCGCTCAAAACCTAGTTTGTAAAGTGTTCTTTACATTCCAGTTGTATTTTGCTTGTATTTCTTTTTATTATTGTTGTAATTACTTGTATGAGGTTTCTCCACCTCCGATATGTTGTCGAGAAGGAGTATTTAAGTAGTGGTGTGTGTTGGCATCGCTAGAGCTCATTTGAGCTCAATCCGTGGAGTAGGAACCATACGGTTCCGAACCACGTTACATCGTCTTGTCGTGTGATTGTGTTTGTGTTTTTGTATTGTATTATTTCTATTTCCACTACATATAACACATTTTATAGAAATCATGATCGAGATCCATCATACGATGAACGACGCTATTCACCCCTCTCTCTAGCGAGTGCACAAGTCTTAACAAGTGGTATCAGAGCTAGGAGCTCTTCAACGGATTAACAACTGGAAGCAAGCGTGCTAGAAAGAAAGATGGAATTCGAAGACAAATTGGGATGGGACATCAACACCCCAATTCCCTATGCCTTTTATGGACGAGAAGACTTCAATCAATGGAAGGCGAGGATTGAAGACTTCATGATGATGATGGACTTAGATGATTGTGCCACGTTGATGGAAGGGTTCAAATTTCCAAGAGGGCCTAAGAAAGGGTTCCTAAAAATGAAGAAGTAGACCGAAGAACAACTCCGAGAATTCGAGAGGAGCAATAAGGTAATCAAATTTTTAAGTGATTTAATTTCTAACGATGTTGTGTCCAAATTAGGGGTATACAAGGATGCAAAGGAGTTTTGGAGCGAATTGGTCAAGCTCCATGAAGAACTATCCATGGCTCAAGTAGAAAGAGAGCCCGAAGAAGCACCATCATCCTCGAAAGAAAGTGAGGATTCGGAAGTTGAAGAGGAGTCAACATCTGGGTCAAGAGAAGAGTGTGAAGAATTAGAGGTTGAGAGGCTATCAACGTCCAAGGAAGGGCAAGAGCAAGGAGAGTCATCTACTTCCGGGAGAAGTAATGAACAAGCTCAAGAGGCCCTCACCACCACCCTAGGTAACTCAAGCACATCAATCAATAATAAAAATCATATAATATGTTTTGAGTGTAGGGAATATGGGCACTACAAGAGCAAGTGCCCAAAGAAGGTCAAGAAGTCTCAATCGGTGCCAAAGGTTAAGGATGTCGGTCCCCCAACAATTAAAAGAAAGGAGCATGCCATTTGCTTCAAATGTCGACAACCAGGACACTACCGGAGTCAATGCCCAAAGGGGGAGAAGAAGACTCATGAAGGAAGAGCATCACATGTAGGGGGAGCCTCTAAGGCAAACCTTATGATAAAATTTAATAATGCTCATTCTTTGAGTTATAGGCAAAAGCATGCTAGAAACAATTTTAGTAATCTTGCTATTACTCATGAACAAAAGCATTCTAGGAATAATAGGTTTTATTGTTTAGGAGCTAAGCATGTCCATTTTAGTAATAAGGAGAAATTTGAGACTAATGTCCCTAAAATTATTCTACCTAGGGAGACCATTAGAAAGGTAGAAGAGCACCTAGGTTTTAACCCTAAATGGACTAGGCATATGCCTAGGAAAAATAATTTTCAAAGGACATATGAAAATTTAAAATTGAGAAGATTAGAATTAGAAAATCAAGCCTTGAGGTCAAGGCTTGAGAAACTAGAAAAGACCCTTGCAAAAATGCAAAATCAAATTCTAGGGTTAAATGATCAAAAATCTAGGTCAAGAAGTCAAAACCTAGGGTTTAGAAAGCAAGTTCCAACCAAGGGCAAGAAAGGTTTGTCACAAACCTAAGCCCAAGGAGACCTATCATAATGTTCCATTCGATTATGGAACTCAAGTTAGGTCTAGGAAAACCAAGGTCAATAGGGAAGTCATCCCTAAGGTTGACCAAGGTAGTTGCTTAGTGGCTAAGGTTTCAAGGAAACCTAGGAAAGCCATTAAGAAGGTTACAAGGGGATTTACCCCTAGAGTTAACCTAAGTAAGACCCAAATGACTAAGGATTCTAAGCCTAGGAAGGTCATTAGGAGGGTATCTAGGGAAGTTATCCCTAGCGAATACCTAGTAAACCCAAGGAGCTCCAATAGGTATTGGGTTCCTAGGAGCGTGATCGATTCACGCTAGATGGGTTTAGGTGTGCCAACCTTGAATGGATAGGTAGTTAACCTAACCATGGTAAAGGTGGCACTTTAGGTCATTTCCAAGGTAATGGGGTACTTTGGAAATAAGAATGATTTTTAATCCTAGAGGTTTTTAGGATGTGTCAATATATTTTAAAGATTATGAAAAATCAATCAAATTGGCACAATTAGAGTTAGAGGTCATAGTGTGTCATTTTGGATTTTTGGCACACTTGAGAGATAAACTAATAATATGACAAAATAAATATAATAATAACAAATGACAATTAATATTAAAACTTAGGTATTATTATACCTTTGCATTGTATTTGTCATGCTTGATTTGTCATATAACATGTCATGACATCATATTCATTTAAATCATATAAATGTCATGATTATGCTTAGGGTTTATTTTTTATGTCATGTATATTTAAATTTAATCATATGTCATGACATCATGATTATTGACCATGCTTACTAATGTCATCATTTATGCCATGATCATTTCATGCATTAATAAAATTGAATTAAGGACTATGACATGACTTGAAGTCCCATGTATAAGGGAATTAAGTAGTGTTGCCTTAGAAAAATGCATGAAACCTTAGATTAGGATGAACAAAACCCACATCTCACATTACATTGACATGTATGTGTATTGATACACTCTAGATACATATGAGATGCTAGGATATGAGTTGAGTTCAAGGTGTTGGTGTAGGGGCACCAGATAATCGAACCTGTGTTTTGATTATGACAAAGACACAAAGTTAAGTTTACATCGTTATCTCACGAGCTAAATCGAGTGTGCAGAAAAGTACTAAAGCTGGAGCTGAATGCTAGCGACACCCGGAGGAAGCCGCGGTGGTCGGGCGACACTCGAGTGACTTCGGAGGGAGCCGAAGGAATCGAGTGGAAGGTCGGAAGCGAGAGCTACAAGGTAAGTATCGAGGAAAGCTCGTGTGAGTGAGAGATTGTAAGGTCGTATCCTCTTTACGGGGATGACCATAGGCGGCGATCCGACTAAGACTTCCTGTGGAAGGTCTAGGTCGAGATCGGACAGTTAGAAACTGTCGCATTTATTATTTTCCAAGCTAACCTCTTACTGCAGGGAAGTGGCCAGGCTGGCAGTCGACTACTGGACATTGGGCAATCGACTGATGGGAGTCATCAGTTGACTGATGGCGATGAATCAACCTTTGCGCTAGGTCAAAATGGATAAGGTTTGACGTGACCACTTCGCGATAAAAATTATACAACTTCGTGATCTGTTCCAAAAAAAGAGGAGACATATTCAGAGGCCAAAATCTATAAAAGGAGGGGAGGATTCCAACTCCAAAGTATATCAAGTTTATTCATTAAGTGCTCCTACAACGCCAATGCTCCAACGCCGTCATAACGCCGACGCGACGACGAGTTCAAATATCCTTCGTCGGCAGCAGTAGCAAGTAATTGTTTTTAATTGTATTCTTTGTTTTAATCGTAACGAGGTGAGGTAGGCTTGTTGCCTCATCCTCGTACTTTCGATTTTGTGATCGTTGTCTCCTACCTCCAACGAGGAGGAGACGTTATAGTGTTTTGCCCTCCGTACGCGATCTAGGACCGATAGGGCCTTGGAGTAGCAACCGCTGGGTTGTGAACCAAGTAAAAATAAACGTGTCTCTTTATTTTCCGCTGCTCTTACTCATTTAATTATCTACTCAAACGAAATGTTGAAAATATTTATGATCGCTATTCACCCCCCCTCTAGCGACGCTTCTCGATCCAACACAAGGTGTATAGTTTTTGCATCTAGACGAACTAAATCTCATTTATATCATGGATGGATCATTGGGAAAGCTTATGTTCAAGCCATGTACATTGAGCCTAAAGAACATGATCCAATATAAGGTTTTAAAACAATTTGAAAAAACTTGGTGCAATCTATCTTTTGATAGAAGTCACCATTGATGATGTTGATACAAAGTGAGCTCAAACATTGAAGTTTTTCTTCATTTTTGAACTTTGTATTAATTTTACTATTTTATGGGTAAATTATTTTTCACCCATTGTATTGCTTATAAGTAATGTATATATGAATTTTCACGATTTTTCAAAATACATAGAATTACTTATGAATTTCTAAAATTCATTTCTAATAACTGAAATTCAGAAATTTCAGTTATCAGTCATCTGTTGCTTGATGGCAGTTGACTGATGTATAGGGTAGTCGACTGATTACTGTCAAAGTCGACTGTCAGGTCTGCTTTCGGGTAAACAATTTTTATTTAGCCCAATTTTAGCTATGGTAAGGTTCTCTAACCACTCCTAATCCTAGGATATGCTTTGGAAAGCATTAGAAAGGGTGAAAATCCATTAGATATGGATTAGGAGAGTTGTTAGGGTGTGTATCAATTTAAGGTATGGGAAAGTTCAATGTTGATCCTTTAACCTTATTTTTGATGGTTTAGTGTTTCTATAGGTTTAGAGACTCTCCAAGGACATTGTTGGTGCAATGGTCAAGGGGGAGCAAGCTTTTAGGGGGAGGTATCTATCATGGGATGATGGATGTATTTTTCCTCATGAGGGGGAGAAATAGGAATTTGAGATACCCAATTTAGAAATTAGGAGAGTTTATAGGATTGCTTCTCTTTAGTGATATGAGACTTATCACTAGGAAGAGTGAAGGCATCCTAAGTGTTTTGGACCAAGAGGGAAATTGTAAGATCTCATTGGGATACGAGACATTGACCTCCTTGGGGAGAACCTTTTTGATGTATGTCAAAAAGGGGGAGAAAGTGAAATTACCAATTTAGGATAATTGGTAAGGAGAATTGAGTTAGGGTTTAGGCCTAACTCAAAGGTGTTTGGTTTTTATCAAACATCAAAAAGGGGAAGATTATTGGTGCAATCGGTCCAGGTCACGATTGACCAGACTCGAGTTTGACTCGAGTAGTATTTTGATGTTTGACATTGATGTCTGACAAGTGTTGGGGAGATTGTTAGTGCAATTAACCTAGGTCATATTTGATGTTTGATGATGGTTTGACTATTATCATGAGAGAAGTCTAAGTCTTGTGTACTTTGCATGAAAAGTCCAACATGAGTTGACAAGGAAAGTCCAAGCATGGGTCTTGACAAGGGAAAGTCCAAGCATGGGTCTTGGCAAGGAAAGTCCAAGCTTGAGTCTTGGCAATTGGAAAGTCCAAGGGGAATATTGATGGCGTAAAGTCCAAGGGTGGAGTCTTGACAGTATAAGTCCAATGGTTGACGGCGTAAAGTCCAAGCGGGAGCCTTGGCAGCGTAAGCCCAATGTGCCTTAGCGATGTAGACCATATTAGCATGATAATAGCTGATGGAAGCACCTGAAGGCTAGCATATGGATGAACAAGTCATGGATGACTTGGAGGGATCCGATAGGTGCGAGGCTGACGCAGGTGGCTAGAAGGCTTAGGTCTAGGCGAAGGGTGGTCTGGCAAGTATGGGGGCACCGTACTTGGTTTTAAACCTCATGGCTGAGGTTTGTCAGTCGACTGGGGTTATGGACCAGTCGACTGGTCAAGTGTTTTGACACTTGGCAGCCGAGTCGACACTCAACAGTCGACTGGGATTATGACCAGTTGACTACCGTGAGTCAATTGTGGTTCAACTGCGGTAAAATAGCCTGACAATTGGTGCGAGCGACGATCGTGATAAGCCGGATGATGGCTGGCGATGGATAGATCGACTACTAGTTGATGTTGCGAATATAGAATGCTCCATAGCCGATTGGACAGTCGGCTATGGGCGCTGGCAGTCGACTGCTAATGTTGGCAGCCAACTGATGAGAGTCCTGTTGGAGTTTTTCCAGCGTGGATCAAGCCGTTGTCTCACAATAATAGTGTTGGCAGTCGACTGGGGCCTTATGACAATCGACTGCCAGGCGAAAATCCAATCCGATGCAAGTTAAAAGGAGTTGTTCATGGGAGATTCGGCCAATGGTTCTTTGGAAGCTTTCTTAAGGCGATTTGAAGGCGAAGTGCAGGTGCATTTCAGGGTCCTTCAAGCTCATCCAAACAACCAACAAGAAAAGCACTCAAAACCGAATTTGTAATGTGTTCTTTACATTTCAGTTGTATTTTGCTTATATTTCTTTTTATTACTGTTGCAATTACTTGTACGAGATTTCTTCACCTCTAACGTGTTGTCGAGAAGGAGTATTTCAGTAGTGGTGTGTGTTGGCATCGCTAGAGCTCATTTGAGCACAATCTGTGGAGTAGGAACCATACGGTTCCGAACCACGTTACATCGTCTTGTCGTGTGATTGTGTTTGTGTTTGTGTTTTTGTATTGTATTATTTCTATTTCCGCTGCGTATAACACATTTTGTAGAAAGCATGATCGAGATCCATCATACGACGAATGACGCTATTCACCCCCTCTAGCGGGCGCACAGGTCTTAACATAACATTCGACTGCCAGTTCAGTTTAGTCGATTGGGCTTCATTTGTAGGCAAACAGAAGCAAGGTGACTTCGACCAGTGCCTCGACTGGGATGTACTCATGGCGGCACCTCAACTGGTGAGGTGGAGTCGGGTGGTGAGACTTGGGAAGTCAAGATAGTGCTATGGAAGCACTCGACCACCGCCTCGACTAGAGTCTAGTCGAGGTGGAGCCTTGACTGGACCACTCGACTAGTGCCTCGATTGGTCATTCTGATGGAGGCACAGAAGCAAGGTGCACTCGACTGGTGCCTCAAGTAGAAGCTAGTCGAGGTGGCACCTCGACTGGATCACTCGACTGGTGCCTCGACTGCTTTCTAGCACGGGTATGAAAACAGTCGATCAGAAGCAAGGCAGACTCGACTAGCACCTCGACTAGCACCTCGACTGGGGTATCAATCAAGGTGGCGCCTCGACTGGCAGGGCGACCGTTATGCTATAATGTTCGGAATCGTGAGCACCGATAGGGGACGTTGAAGGCTTCAAAGGGGCTTATAAGGAGGCTTATGGACATTTTTGGGTGTTGATTCTTGGAAAAAAAAAAAAGGAAAAAGTGTTGTTGCATTCTAACCTTCTAGGGTTTCTCCAACACAACCAAAATAAGCAATCAAGCAAAGACATTTGTGTAAAGTGTTCTTGTTTCTTCATTTCATTTACATCTTTTATTTGGTTGTTATTGTTGTTATCTCTATTGTAAGTGGTTTCTCCACCTCCAAATTGTTTCTGAGAAGGAGAAGATTTAGTGGTGGTGTGCATCACCAGAGCTCGCTAGGGCTCAGGCATGGAGTAGGAACTAGGGTTCCGAACCACATAAAATCCGTGTGTTGTGGTGTGTTGTGTGCATTGTATTTGTATTTGTACTTGTATTTCTGCTGCGTACTAACGAATATAGACAAGCACAACGAATTCCATCAACGAAATCAACGAATTGTTATTCACCCCCCTCTAGCGACGCCAATGATCCAACAAGTGGTATCAGAGCCTGATAAGCTCTTCATTTGGACTAATCGGCAAGGAGCTAAAGGTAGAGGCGATAGAGTTTGAAGACAGATTTGAGCGTGACATTCAATTCCACCACCCTACAGATTTGGAGGTTTTGCTCAATGGAAGACAATGACTGAAGTTTTCTTCCAAATGAACATTGACGATTGGTTCGCCCTATCGGAAGGTTTCAAGACTCCAACGGACAAGAAGGGGAGAACTCTCAATCAGAGTAAATGGACTGAGGGAGAAGTCCAAATATTCGAGGATCATGATAAGGTAATGAAAATTTTAGTTAATTTAATACCTAATAACATTTTATGCAAATTAGGGAAGTTCAGGGATGCTAAGGAATTATGGAGGAAGCTTGCTAAGCTCCATGATGAATCTTCAATGATCCAAGATGATGACAAGTCCAAAGGAGAAGAATATTCATTATCCCAAGCTCTTGATGATTCAAAGGTTAATAAGTGTTCAACTTCCAAGATTGAAGAAATTGTAGAAGTCTCTACGTCAAGGATTGAGGGGGAGGTTAGATCTTTAATCCCGAAATAAAAACAGGAGGAAGAGCCATCTACCTCCAGACATGAAGAAGAAGGTCAAAATACACCTACCATTCAAGAAGGTAACTCAAATGCAATTGTTAAAAATAAAAAAATATATAACATGCTTTGAGTGTAGGGAAGTAGGGCATTATAAGAGTAAATGCCCAAAAAGAATCAAAAAGTCTCAACCGACACCAAGAGCCAAAGAAAAGTCAAAGGAAGCCGGAGTCCCAATTCACAAGAGCAAGGAGCATATAATATGCTTCAAGTGTAACAAAAGGGGATATTACCAGAGTCAATGTCCTAGGGGGAGTCACCCTCGGAAGGGCAAAGGAGAGAGCTCAAATGTAGGGGGAGCTAAGGCAAACCATAAGGCAAATTTTAATAATGCTCATAATTTATGTAATGATAGAAAGAATGCTAGGAATGGTTTTAATTTACTTGCAATTGTTGATGATTATAAGAAGCATGCTAGTAGTAAGCCTAAGGATCAATCTAAAAATAAATATTTTTGTTTAGGTGTCAAACATTGTAAGCTTAGGGATAAGGTTGAGACCCCATCTAATAACCCTAAGAAATTTAGGCATATGTCTAGAAAGAAAAATATCTCAAGAAACAATGGAAATTCAAAAATTGAGGTATTAGAAAAGGAAAATCAAGCTTTGAGATTAAAGCTTGAGAAAATGGAGAAGACCCTAAGCAAAATAGAAAACATGATTATAGGGTCAAATGGACAAAACTTAGGTGTTGGTAGGAAAGATTTAGTTAAGGGCAAGGAAGGTTTGGGTCACAAGCCTAAGTGTAAGAAGACCATACAAACCTACCACAATGTTCCATTTGATTATGAAACTAGTACAAGGTCTAGGAAAACTAAGGTTATAAGGGAAGTCATCTCTAGAGTTGACCATGGTAAGTGTCTAGTGGCTAAGGTTTCAATGAAACCTAGGAAAGTCACTAACAAGGTTACAAGGGAAGCAATCCCTAGGGTTAACCTTGATAAGACCATAATGACTAAGGCTTCCAAGCCTAGGAGGGTCATTAGGAAAGTACTAAGGGAAATTATCCCTAGTGAGTACTTAGTAAACCCAAGGAGCTCCAATAGGTATTGGGTTTCTAGGAGCGTGATACCCTCACGCTAGATGGGTTTAGGGTGTGTCAACCTTGAATGGTTAGGTTTGGATAGATAGTTAACCTAACCATGATAAAGGTGACACTTTAGGACATTTTCAAGGTTTTGGGATTCCTTAGAAATGATGTTGAATTATGTCCTTAAAGTTTTTAGGATGTGCCAATGAATTTTATGGAAGTTAAAAAATTGATCAAAATTGATACAATTAGGTTAAGGGTCAATAGTGTGTCATTTTTGGATTTTTGGCACACTTTGAGATTTGGTTTATTATGGAAAAATGGGATTTAAATTTATAAAATGGCAATTTAATTCAAATCTTAAGTATTTTATACCTTTATACATTTTCCATGTTTTGCTTGTCATATATGTCATGTCATGACATCATGCTTCATATGATTAGCTTGAATGTCATGATAATATTTAGGTTAATTTATGTCATGCTTACACTTAGGTTATTTTTATGTCATGACATCATGATTATTGACAAATATTTTTTAATTATACACATTATTATGCCATGATCATCATTCATGCATTTAGGATAATTGAAATCAATTTAAGGACAATGACATAATTTGAAATCTCATGTATAAGAAAATCAAATAGTGTTGCCTAGAAAAATGCATGAAACCTTAAGAACCTAAACCCACATCTCACAAGAACATTAGATTGACACAAGTATTGATATACCCTAGATACATGTGAGATATTAGGAAAATGAGTTAAGTTAAGGTGTATAGATGTTGTATCTAGATGAACTCAAACTCATGTCAATCATAGGTATAAATCATGAGGAAAACTAGTATACAAGTCATGTATACTTAACCCATAGACTATGATTGAAATTAAGGTTTTGAAAACATTTTAAAATTATTTTAAAAAACATTAGTGAAACCTATCTTTTGATAGCAATCACCATTGAGAAGATTGAAACAAAGTTGACAAAAAATATTGAAGGTTTTAATGTTTTTGAACTTTGTATCATTATTTGAATTTAAAAGTTATTTTCTCTTAAAAATTATTTTTTTTCCCTATAGTGTTTGACATAAGTAATGTGTGGTTAAAATTTCATGATTTTTTGAATTTTTTTAGAATTATTTATGTATTTCTGAAGTTCGTCTAAAAATTTGATTTTAGAAAATTCAGAAACCAGACGAGGCGACGCCTCGACTGGAGATATTGACACTTGACTGGAGCTTTCTCAGTCGACTGTTAGCACTGGTTTTGGCTTAACAATATTGGTTTAAGCCATCTGACCATAACCTTAGGTTAGATAACTACTCATACACCTGTAATATACTTAGACAAGCATTGAAAGGGTGAGATTTACATTGGAAATGAATTGGAGAGTTAATTAGAGTAAAAATCAAATTTTAAGGGTTGTGAAAGGTCAAATTTGAACTTTTATCCTTATTTTTTATTGTTTAAGGTTCTTATAGGCTTAGAAACTCTCCAAAAATAATGTTGGTGCAATGGTCAAAGGGGAGTAAGCCTTTAGTAGGAGATTATCCATCTAGGTATGATGGATGATGGTTTATAGGAAGGGAGAAAATTAGAAGATTGCTTTTCTTTTAGTGATAGATCACTAAGGAGAATGAAGACATTCAAGATGATTTTTGACCAAGGGGAAGAATGAAAAATCTCATTGAAAATGAGATATGGTAAACCTTGGTAGACTTTTTGATGTATGTTAACAAGGGGGAGAAATAGAAGGGGTTAAGTTAGGATCTTGAGTTAAGATCAACCATAATATACACTAAACCCCAAAAAAATTTCAAAAATTTGAAATTATGAATTGGGAACACTTGGTTATGCTTTGGCATAAGAAGAGTCAAGTTGGGTTATAGGATAACCAACTTAATGGTATTGTCAAACATAAAAAAGGGAGAGATTATTAGTGCAATCGACCCAGGTCATGATTGGCCAGACTCGAGTAGGACTCGAGTAGGGTTTTGATATTTGACAATGGTTTACAATATGGTTTGACCATTTGACTAGTGGATGGTATGGGGCATCCAAGGTCATATGAGGAAGATTATTGGAGAAATCCAAGTCGGTCAAGGTTGACCAAGCACTTGGTGTGGAGAAGTCCAAGTATGGTGACTTGGCAAGAAAAAGTCCAAGTAAGGGAAAATCCAAGTCGGTCAAGGGAGACCGAACACTTGGTGTTGGAAAGACCAACGGGGAGTTGGTGAGGGAAGTCCCAGCAGATCTGGGAGACCATGCTTGGCAAGTGAAGTCCCGGACGAGGAGTCTTGGCAGTAAAGTCCCAGAGGCGTGGCCTCTTGGCAGTGAAGTCCTTGAGGCGTGACCTCTTGACAGTGAAGTCCCAAACGAGGAGTTTTGGCAAGGGAAGATCTGGTTGATTAGGGAGATCGAGCTTGGAAAAGGGGGAAGTCCCAAAGGCGATGCCTTTTGGCAAAGGTAGATCCTAGAGCATGACAATAACCGATGGAAGCACTTAAATACTAGCACAAGGATGAAGAGTCACAAACTCGAGGGATCCAGGAGGCGTGAGGTTGATGGAAGTGTGTTGAAGGCTTAGGTCTAGGCCTAAGGTGAGTATCAAGTATGAAGGGATCATACTTGGGGTGTTAAACCTCAGTGTTAGGGTATAATAGTTGACTGGGCTTTGTTTGTAGGAAAACAGAAGCAAGGTGACCTCGACCAGCGCCTCAACTGGTTTGTAGTCAAGGTGGCACCTCACTGGTGAGGTGGAGTCGGGCGGTGAGACTTGGGAAGTCGATGTTGAAGATTCATTGACCGCTAGAGGAGGGGGTGAATAGCGCATTTCGATGCTTGATGGAATTCATTCGCGATTGCGTCTACAAATCGTGTTAGTGCACAGTGGAATAATAATAATAAAAATAATACACGAGACACAATCACAAACACTACATAAGATATAATGTGGTTCGGAACCGAACGGTTCCTACTCCACGGATTGAGCTCTAAAGAGCTCTAGCGATGCCACAAACACCACTAAACAATAAACTCCTTGTCGACAACATGTAGGAGGCGGAGAAACCTCGTACAATAACTCTTACAACAGTAAGAAACAAATACAAGCAAGATACAACAATAAAATGCAATTACAAGTAAATAAAACAACTTTACAAGAGCTTTAGGATTGCTTGCTTGTTGATCGCTTGAACCATGCTTGAAGACCCTGATTTGCACCAGCAAATCGCCTCAA
The DNA here is from genome assembly GCA_025175895.1 of Wurfbainia villosa. Lineage (NCBI taxonomy): Eukaryota > Viridiplantae > Streptophyta > Magnoliopsida > Zingiberales > Zingiberaceae > Wurfbainia > Wurfbainia villosa. The sequence goes on from CM045986.1 coordinate 6,874,551, forward strand.
AAATGCCCAAGAAATCACTACCAAAATCCCTCTTTCGAGCTGCTTTTATAACCTGTAATCAGGTTAGATTTTTGCCTATCAGTCGACTGCTCGGGACCATCAGTCGACTGATGACACTGTTACTGTGAGACAATAGTGCAATCCAAGCTGGAAAAATTCAACGGGTAGGACATCAGTCGACTGATCATGTCCATCAGTCGACTGATCGAGCCTTCACTCGACTGCTAACCCCAGCAGTCGAGTCCGACTCCATTCTGTGCCCGATATACCAACACCATGTTAGTGCCTATAAGATTCATATATCTCCACAATGGTATGATATTGTCCACTTTGGGCCTAAGCCCTCATGGTTTTGTTTTTGGGCTCTATCCAAAAGGCCTCATGCCAATGGAGATATCTTTTCATCATATAAGTACATGATCTTTTCCATGTCTTACCAATAGGGGACTTTGATTGTATTTCCAATACTCCAACAATCCCCCCCTTAAATGAAGGACCACATTGACCCCCCCCCTCAAGCCTATCCGTCCTCGAAGGACAACCTCTTCTTAATGTCCGATCCTCAACCCACCAGGATTTCCTGCCAACTGTCTGGTCCTCCTGATCCAGTTGGACTTCCTGCCTGGTGTCTAGTTCTCTTGATCCGGACATGGGAGTTCAACTTCCTTTGTTCGAGGTTCATGACTTGACATAGACCATGGCTCTGATACCAATTGTTAGTGCCTATAAAATTCATATATCTCCACAATAGTATGATATTGTCCACTTTGGGCCTAAGCCCTCATGGTTTTATTTTTGGGCTCTACCCAAAAGGCCTCATGCCAATGGAGATATCTTTTCATCTTATAAGTACATGATCTTTTCCATGTCTTACCAATATGGGACTTTGATTGTATTCCCAATACTCCAACACACCAGTCGACTGATCACAAGATCAGTCGACTGCCCACCTCTAGCAGTTGACTGCTAGGGCACTCCCCGCAATCAAACCCTAGTTGACTCACACCAGTTGACTGGCACATGGTACCAGTCGACTGATACAACTCAAACATGAGGTTTTAACCTCAAACATGAGATTTAACCCAAGTATGGTGCCCCTATACTTGCTAGACCACCCGTAGCCTAGACCTAAGCCTTCTAACCACCTCCGTCAGCCTCGCGCCTATCGGATCCCTCCAAGTCATCCATATTCTAGCCTTTAGGTGCTTCTATCGGCTATGTCATGCTAACGATGTCTACACCGCCAAGGCACATTAGACTTACCCTACCAAGACTCCTCTTGGACTTTATGCCGCTAACCATTGGACTTATGCTGCCAAGACTTCACCCTTGGACTTTACGCCGCCAATATCAAGCCCCTTGGACTTTCAAAATGCCAAGTACTCATGACTTGGGCTTTCACCGCCAAGACTACACCCTTGGACTTACGTGGCCAAGACTACACCCTTGGACTTTACTTGACAACCCATGTTGGACTTTCCATGCCAAGACCCATGCTTGAACTTTTCATGTCAAGTACTCAAGACTTAGACTTTCCATGACATGGTCAACTCCAGTCAACCATCAAAATCCCCCTCGAGTCAAACTTGAGTCCGGTCAATCATGACCCGGGCCGATTGCACCAATTATCTCCCCAAAACATTATCAGACATCAATGTCAAACCTTCATGTCAAACATCAAAATATCGCTCGAGTCAAACTCGAGTCCGGTCAATCGTGACCTGGGCCGATTGCGCCAACAATCTCTCCCTTTTTGATGTTTGACAAAAACACATACCTTTGAGTTAGAACACTAACTCAAATCTTCTTACCAATTATCCCAAATTGGTAATCCCATAAATTCTCCCAAACATTTTCCCAAACATTCTCCCCAAACATTCTCCCCCTTTTTGACTAACATCAAAAAGATTTTCTCCAAGGAGATCAATGTCTCATGTCCTAATGAGATCTTATAATCTCCCCCTTGGTCCAAAAATACCTACGATGCCTACAATCTTTCTAATGATAAGTCCCATATTACTTAAGAGAGGCAATCCTACAAACTCTCCCAATTTCCAAATTGGGTATCTTAAAATTCCCATTTTCTCCTTCATGAGGAAAAATATCATCCATCATCCCATGATGGATACCTCCCTCTAAAGTCTTGCTCCCCCTTGACCATTGCACCAACAATGTCCTTGGGAAGTCCCTAAGCCAATAGGAACTCTAAACCATCAAAAATAAGGTTCAAAGTTCAACATTAAACTTTCCAACCCCTTAAATTTGATACATCACCCTAACAATTCTTCTAATCCATATCCAATGGATTTTCACCCTTTATAATGCTTCCCAAAACATATCCTAGGGTTAGAAGTGGTTAGGGAACTTTACCATAGCTGAAAATAGGCTAAACAATCTTGTTTTTCTCGAAATCAGCTTAGCAGTCGACTTTATCAGAGATCAGTCGATTGTCGTGCCAATCAGTCGACTGCCAACAAGGGCAGTCAACTGATAACTAAAAAAAATCAGAATTTCAGTTGTCAGAAATTAAATTCGAAAAAGTGTAAGTAATTCTACGTATATTGAAAAATCATGAAAATTCATACGTATATTACTTATGACCAATACAATGGGTGAAAAATGTTAGAAAAATATTTTACCCATAAAATATTAAAATTTATACAAAGTTCAAAAGTGAAGAAAAACTTCAATATTTTAGCTCACTTTATATCAACTTCATCAATGGTGATTGTTATCAAAAGATAGACTTCACCAAGGTTTTCTAAAAGGATTTTAAAATGATTTTGAAAACCTATATTGGATCATATTCCTTGGGCTTAATGTACATGACTTGTACACTAGCTTTCCCAATGATCCATAATTAAGATAAGATGAGTTTTAGTTCATCTAGATGCAAAACCTATGCACCTTGAACTTAACTCATATTCTAGCATCTCACATGTATCTAGGGTATATAAATACACATACATGTCAAGTTAGATGTGAGATGTGGGTTTTGGTTTATCTTAAACTAAAGTCTCATGCATTTTCTAAGACAACACTACTTGATTCCTTTATAGATGAGACTTCAAGTCATCCTTAAATCAATTTTAATCAAATTAAATGCATGAATGATCATGACATAAATGATAACATAATTAAGCATGACCAATAATCATGATGTCATGACATATGATATAATCTAAAAACACATGACATTTTTAACCTTAATCCTAAACATGATCATGACATATTAAATGATTAAAAATAAATATGATGTCATGACATGTTATATGACAAACAAGGCATGGCAAATAAGATGTATAGGTATAATAATACCTAACTTTTAATATTTGTTGTCATTTGATATATTTAAATATATTTTTCCATATTACCTAAAATTTCCCAAGTGTGTCAAAAATCCAAAATGACACACCAATACCTCTAAACTTAAATTGTGTCAATTTGATTGATTTTTCAAACTTCTTAAATAGTATTGGCACATCCTAAAAACCTTTAGAATTTAAGATCAAAACAAATTCCCAAGGTAACCATAACCTTGAAAATGACCTAAAATGTCACCTTTACCATGGTTATGTTAACTACCCATCCATTTAAAGTTTGCGCAACCTAAACTCATCTAGCGTGAATCGATCACGCTCTTAGGAACCTAAAACCTATTTGAGCTCCTAAGGTTTATTAGGTATTCCTTAAGGATGACCTCCTTAGATACCTTCCTAATGACCCTTCTAGGCTTGTTAGCCTTGGTCATTTGGGTCTTGCCATAGTTACCTTTAGGGGTGACTCCCCTTGTAACCTTTTTAGTGGCTTTCCTAGGTTTCCTTGAAATCCTAGCCACTAGGCACATACCTTGGTCAACCTTAGGGAAGACTTCCCTATTGCCCTTGGTCTTCCTAGACCTAATTTGAGTTCCATAATCAAATGGAACATTATGGTAGGTCTTTTTGGGCTTAAGCTTGCCCTTGGTTGACTCTTGTCTCCTATGCCCTAGGTTTTGACTTTGACTTCTAGACCCTAGAGTTTGACCATTTGACCTTTGCATTTGATTTGTCATTTTTGCAAGGGTATTTTCAAGTTTCTCAAGTTTTGATCCCAAGGCTTGATTTTCCTTTTCTAATTGCCCAATTTTTGAATCTTGATTTAATCTTTGGGCATTACCATTTCCTCTAGGCATATGCCTACCCTTCTTAGGGTTAATGCCTAAATGATTTTCTATTTTCCTAATGCTTTCCTTAGGAAGAGTTTTTCTAGGGACATTAGTCCCAAATTTCTTCTTATTTGAAAAATTAACACTCTTAGCACCTAGACAAAAATATTTATTGTTTCTAGCATGCTTTTCATTTACAATAGCAAGATTGTTAAAATTATTCCTAGCATGCTTTTTGACATTTAAATTAGAACTAGAAAGTGCATTAAAATATACCTTAGGGTTTGCCTTAGAGGCTCCCCCTACTTGTGATGCTCCTTCCTTATCTTTGATTTCCTTCTTCCTAGGGCATTGACTTCTATAGTGCCCCTTCTTATGACACTTGAAGCATACTACGAGCTCCTTGGTCTTCTTGGTGGGGACACCGGTATCCTTTGACTTTTCTTGACTTTTAGGTGTCGGCGGACTTTTCTTGACCTTCTTTGGGCACTTGCTCTTATAGTGCCCAAACTCTCTACACTCAAAACACATTATATGAATTTTATTTGAAATTGAGGTGTTTAAGTCACCTAGGGTGGTGGTGAGGATCTCTTGAGCTTGCTCTTCCTCTCGATCAGATGTAGATGGTTCTTCTTGTTGCTTCGGTATTGAGGATGCCCTAATCTCCTCCCCCTCAATTCTAGAGGTGGAGGCTTCTGTTGGAGTATTGGGAATACAATCAAAGTCCTACATTGGTAAGATATGGAAAAGATCATGTGCTTATAAGATGAAAAGATATCTTCATTAGTATGAGACCTTTTGGGTAAAGCCCAAAAATAAAACCATGAGGGCTTAGACCCAAATTGGACAATATCATGCCATTGTGAAGATATATGATTCTTATAGGCACTAACAATTGGTATCAAAGTCATGGTCCATGTCAAGCCATGAACCTCAAACGAAGGAAGTTGAGCTCTCATGTCTGGATCAAGAGAACCAGACACGTGCAGAAGTCGGTTGGGTCGGGAGGGAGAACAAGCTGGAAGAAAGTCGGGTTGGAAGGGATGGACAATGGCGGGAAGTTCATTAGTAAGAACTGAGTTGGTAGGAAGTCCTAGTGGGTTGAGATCGAACATCAAGTAGAGGATGCCCTTCGAGGACGGATAGGCTTGAGAGGGGTCAATGTTGTCCTTCGTTTGAGGGGGGGGGGTTGTTGGAGTATTGGGAATACAATCAAAGTCCCACATTGGTAAGACATGGAAAAGATCATGTGCTTATAAGATGAAAAGATATTTCCATTGGTATGAGACCTTTTGGAAAAAGCTCAAAAATAAAACCATGAGGGCTTAGGTCCAAAGTGAACAATATCATGCCATTGTGGAGATATATGATTCTTATAGGCACTCACAGCTTCTTCCACCTTTTCTACTTCTTCTTCCTCCAATCCGGAAGTTGACTCTTTCTCAACTTCTGACTCCTCACTTTCTTGTGAGGACGATGAAGCTTCTTCTTTGGTCTCCTCGTCTTCCAAGTCTTCTTGGACCGGTTCGGGATTTTCATGAACCTTGGCCAAATCGCTCCAAAGCTCTTTAGCATCCATGTAATTACCTAACATACACACAATATTGTTAGGAATCAAATCAACCAAAAATTTTATTACCTTATCATTTTTCTCGAAGGCTTGGAGTTGCTCCTCGGTCCATCTCTTCTTTTTGAGGAAGCCTCCCTTTGGTCCTCTTGGATATTCGAATCCTTCCATCAAAATGAACCACTCCTCAAAGTTCCTCATCATCAAGAAGTCTTCGATCCTTACCTTCCATTGCTTGAAGCCCTCTCATCCATAGAAAGCATATGGGACCGGCGTGTTGATATCCCATCCCAACGTCTCTTGAACCTCCATCTTTCTTCCTCTAGCGGTGTTGCTCCCGGGTGTTAATTCGTAGAAGAGCTCCTAGCTCTGATACCAATTTTTGAAGATTCGTTGACCGCTAAAGGGGGGGTGAATAGCGCCTTTCGATGCTTGATGGAATTTCTTCGCGATTGCGTCTACAAATCATATTAGTGCACAGCGGAATAATAATAATAAAAACAATACACGAGACACAATCATAAACACTACACAAGATATAATGTGGTTCGGAACCGAATGGTTCATACTCCACGGATCGAGCTCTAAAGAGCTCTAGCGATGCCACACACACTACTAAACAATAAACTCCTTCTCGACAACATGTCGGAGGCGGAGAAACCTCGTACAATAACTCTTACAACAATAAGAAACAAATACAAGCAAGATAAAACAATAAAATGCAATTACAAGTAAAGAAAACAACTTTACAAGAGCTTTAGGATTGCTTACTTGTTGATCGCTTGAATCGTGCTTGAAGACCCTGATTTTCACCAGCAAATCGCCTCAAAAACGCTTAAGAAATCGCTGCCAAAATCCCTCTTTCGAGTTGCTTTTATAACCTGCAATCGGGCTAGATTTTCTCTTATCAGTCGACTGCTCGGGACCATCAGTCGAATGATGACACTGTTGCTGTGAGACAATGGTGCAATCCATGCTGGAAAAATCCAACGGATAGGACATCAGTTGACTGATCATGTCCATCAATCGACTGATCGAGCCTTCACTCGACTGCTAACCTCAACAGTCGAGTCCGACTCCATTCTATGCCCGAATGATCACAAGATCATCGCTCGGTGATCAAAGAATGATCGCCCACCTGCGGCAATGATCGCTAGGCACTCCCACCAAACCCTAGTTGACTCACACCAGTCGACTGCCACATGGTACCAGTCGACTGATACACCTCAAACATGAGATTTTAACCTCAAACATGAGGTTTAACCCAAGTATGGTGCCCCCATACTTGTTAGACCACCCGTAACCTAGACCTAAGTCTTCTAGCCACCTCCGTCAGTCTCGCGCCTATCGGATCCCTCCAAGTCATCCATGACTTGTTCATCCATACGCTAGCCTTCAGGTGCTTCCATCGGCTATGTCATGCTAATGACGTCTACACCGCCAAGGCACATTGGATTTACGCTGCCAAGACTCCGCTTAGACTTTACGCCGCCAACCATTGGACTTATGCTGCCAAGACTTCACCCTTGGACTTTCCAAATGCCAAGTACTCATGACTTGAACTTTCACCGCCAAGACTACACCCTTGGACTTTACTTGCCAACCCATGTTGGACTTTTCATGCCAAGACCCATGCTTGGACTTTTCATGCAAGTACTCAAGACTTGGAGTTTCTATGACATGGTCAACTCCAGTTAACCATCAAAATCCCCCTCGAGTCAAACTCAAGTCCGGGCAATCATGACCCAGGTCAATTACACCAACAATCTCCCCAAAATATTATCAGACATCAATGTCAAACATCAATGCCAAACCTTCATATCAAACATCAAAACATCGCTCGAGTCAAACTCATGTCCGGTCAATCGTGACCTGGGCCGATTGCACCAACAGTTGAGATAGTGCTATGGAAGCCCTTGACCAGTACCTCGACTGGACTACTCGACTAACACCTCGACTGGTCGTTCTGATGGAGGCACAAAAGCAAGGTGCACTCGATTGGCGCCTCGACTAGAAGCTAGTTAAGGTGGCATCTCGACTGGATCACTCGATTGGCGCCTTGACTAGTTCCAGCATCGGTATGAAAATAGCTGATCAGAAGCAAAGCAGACTCGACTAGCGCCTCGACTGGGGAGGCGGCGCCTCGACTAGGGAGGTGGCGCCTCGATTGGTGAGGCGACTATTGTGCTGCAATGTTTGGAATCGCGAGCGTCGACAGGGGACGTTGATGGCTTTGAATGGGCTTATAAGAAGGATGCTTATGGACATTTTTAGGCATCGATTCTTGGAGGAAAAGAGGGCAAAGTGTTGTTGCATTCCAACCTTCTAAGGTTTCTCTAACACAACCAAAATAAGAAATCAAGCAAAGACATTTGTGTAAAGTATTCTTGTTTCTTCATTTCATTTATATCTTGTATTTAGTTGTTATTGTTGTTAGCTCTATTATAAGAGGTTTCTCCACCTCTGGATTGTTTCCCAGAAGAAGAAGATTTAATGGTGGTGTGCATCACTAAAGCTCACTAGGGCTCGGGAGTGGAGTAGGAACTAGGGTTCCGAACCACGTAAAATCCGTGTGTCGTGGTGTCTTGTGTGCACTTTATTTGTATTTGTATTTGTGCTTGTATTTTTACTGCGTACTAATGAATGCAGACAAGCACGACGAATTCCATCAACGAAATCGACGAATTGCTATTCACCCCTCCTCCCCTCTAGCGACACCAAGAGTCCTATATACATCATGATTATTGGTAAATATTTTAAATTATGCACATTTTTGCTATGATTATCATTCATACATTTAGGATAGTTAAAATGAAATTAAGGACAATGACATGATTTGAAGTCCCATGATAAGGGAATCAAATAGAATTGCTTAGATAAAATGTATGAACCCTTAGATAAGGAAGAAGAAAAATTCACATCTCATAAAAATATTAAATTGATATGTGTGTGTATTGATACACCCTAGACACAAGTGAGATGTCAGGAAATTGAGTTAAGTTCAAGGTGCTTAGATGTTGCATCTAGATGAACTTAAACTCATATTATGACATTAAGGAATCATGAGGAAAGTTAATGTACAAGTCATGTGCATTGAGCCCATAGGCTATGGTTCAATATAAGGTTTGAAAATAATTTCAAAATCATTTTAAAAAATATTGGTGAAGTCTATCTTTTGATAGCAATCACCATTGAAAAGATTGACATAAAGTTAGGCAAAAACATTGAAGTTTTCAATGGTTTTGAACTTTGTATCAATTTTACAATTTAATGGGTATTTTAATTTAAAATTATTTTTCACCTATTATATTTCATGTAAGTAATGCATGTATGAATTTTCAGGATTTTTTAAAATGTGTATAATTACTTATGTATTTTCAAAACTCAATTTCTGAAGTCTGATTTCTGCATTTGTAGAAATCAATCGACTACCACTTTGAACAATCGACTGATGGTTGAGCAGTCAACTGTTGTATCTAATATTAGCTGAATAAGAGTTGTTTAACCATTTATCAACACCCTTAAATACCCTAACGTCCCCTAACTCTAGGATATATTTCCAAAAGCATTAGAAGGGTGAAATAATCATTGAAAATGATCAAGAGAGTTATTTAAGATGGAGTATCGAATTTTAAGGGAGGTTAAAATTCAAGTTTAAATTTTTACTCTTAATTTCGATTGTTTAAGTTTCTTATAGATTTATGAACTCTCCAAGGACATTGTTGGTGCAATGGTTAAGGGAGAGCAAACCTTTAGGGGGAGTGTGTCCATTAAGGGATGATGGATGCAATTTTGACCAAAGTGGGAGAAGTGAGGATTTGATAAACCATCATTAGGGATTGTCTCTCATTTAGTAATATATAATTTATCACTTGGAAGAGTGAAGACATCCAAGATATTTTTGGACCAAGGAGGAGATCTCTTTGGAAGATGAGACATTGAGACCTTTGGTAGGCTTTTTGATGTATGTCAAAGGGGGAGAAGTGAGATTTAAGTTAGGTAAATCTTCATATGCTTTGGCATTGGAAGAGTTAAGTTTGGGTTATTATTAACCTAACTTAAAAGTATTGTCAAATATCAAAAAGGAGGTGAATGTGAATGCTCAGTGAAGGTGGAAGGGATCAATCAGTACTCGGAAGGTATATGAAAACAAAGAGACAAAGATCGACAGAGATCAGCAGTAACCTTTGAACGAAGAGATACAAACCAAAGTCGTAGGTCTTCTGAGTTAGATTGGGGTATCTCGGTAGCAGCAGACAAATCCTTACCGAACATTACTGATACTGATGGTGATGATGATGGAGTTCTCACTTATTCAAGCTTCGCAAAATGAAGGTTTACGAGGCACTATGCCATTGAGGCCTTGACTTTATATAGACACTTGGACTTGACAAGGTGGTACAGATTATGACCGACAATAGGGTAACGACTCAACAATGTCAAATGTATGGTTTTGTCATTGTCTCCCTTGGCATCTCGTTGTCCCTCATGCGAACCTCTCAGCTTGCAAGACAAAGGAACTTGCCAATCATGAGGAGATATCATATTGGAGAATGTCTAAAAAAAAGTCCAACTCTAGTTTAGGAACATTAATTGCGCACGTATTTAAACTGTCGTTTGTTTCCACAGGTACAATTTAGTGGTTAGGCATTGGGAAATCTCAGGGGACGTTTGATAGATATTTTTCATTTTCATTTTTTAAAAAATAAAATTATATTTTCTAAAAAATTAAAAAACACATTAAAATCGTTTTCTATTTCTATTTTTATTTTTCAAAAAAATAAAAGAGTATTTTTTGAAAAACTAAAAAATATAAAAAAATCGTTTTCTGTTTTCTGAAAAAAAAAAAAAAATTCTCTACGAACCATTACATGGGATCTATTAGCCACCTCTTAGAGTTTGACCCTTAGTGTCGACATTATTGCAAAAGGGGCAAACGGTCTTTAAAATTGTCGCTTGAGATTACCCAATCAAGCTCATTCATGGATAAATTTGAACATCATTATAATTCCAGTGTGATATGTGATATGTTTGCTTCTATACGAGTGAAACGTGATTTTGATTCTCTCAATATTTGTTACTTATTGGCTGCCAATCTCTATCACTCATTATATGCATGGTCTTCCCTATGGAGATTCAAATCAGATCGCAGATACTATGCTCCTACACGTAACCTTGCCCTTACAGCTTAACGCCCTCGTGTCTCTCAATCATTAACGGCCAACTCCATAGCCATAATTATACAAACCCAAGTGTTATAGTTTACACAACTGCCTTCGCGCCCAATTGTAATAGCCTAAATGCTATAGGATACTCTCGGCCAAATTACATATTTAATTCCAATATGGGTTTTCTTATTAATACGACCATTTGTCTTCTTAAGTGAATTACGAAGCAATATTCTCAAACAAGAATAACGGTTTTCTTAGCAGACTTGTGCTTCCGAGGTGGAGGGACCAATTCTTTATTCTCCTGAGCGAGGCCTTTCCGCCTTGGACATTCTTAGATAATATTTGGTAGGTTTGTTTTCCATTTTCATTTTCTAAAAAATAAAAAATATTGTTTGGTCAGTCATTTCTATATCCGTTTTCTAAAAAATAGAACTCATTTACTTGGAAAATGGAAAAGGCTTAAAAGTCATTTTCTAAAAAATAAAAAATGTGGTAAAAATGAAAAATGAAAATGCAAACTAAACGCCGCCCTAGTTATTATCCTAGACAAATCGATTTAATATTTTCCTAGGTTTACTATGTTATCCCTAACCGGGAGTCGGGATGTATCAAATTTCAATCTGGGTTTCTTCCATTTGTACAATCAATTACTGTCTTATTATCCCCGAATGAAGTGGGTAAGATTTTGGACTTTGGCTTGATCATGGCTGTGGCATGGAGAGCTATTCCCTTTTTCCTTGGCTGAATATCAACATTGTAGATCTCATATCCTTCATGAGACTTACAGCAGATATCTTATTCTTTATACCTCACAAAATTTATATAACTAAGTTGTCCGGGCTCCTCCTCTTCTCAGTGGCAACATGTCTTTGGAATTCTGATTATAATGGAGACGTCAATTTTCTTCCCTAGAGGATGCACTATTAGTCCTTATTTTTCAAACGGTACTCTATATCCATTAACACGTAACTCAACGAAAGTTCTTCCCAATGCCTAGATGATATATACTGAGCAGAGTAAGCGACTGATAACTTTAAAGGTTGGTTGCATGACTATCACAGAAATTTATTCAAAAAGGTTACAAAAATCGACCATTCGCAAAAAGAACTTCACGAAATCATCGACCAGAAGCTCGGGGAACTTCCTCAATTATATTCTCCGTAGTTGGAAGAGTTGGCTCCGCTTCTTTCGGGCGGAATTGTAACAAATGCATTTGCCTCAGTCGCATTTTGACTCTCTCGGGCGATGTGTAGGTTACATTGATGAAACTCCCTCATTCCGTTGAGCCTCTGCCCAGATCACTGCTAAGAGTAATTCCGTCTGGAGACTTTCAACTAGCTCTTTCGATTCCTTGATCCGGAGTTGATAGGGGGTCGGGGAGTGCGGATTCTTCCATTTAGTAATAGCTTTTGATACCTATGCAAAGAAGCGTGAAGAGATAAACACGACTCAATAAGAAAGAACATCTTAAAGGCGAAGAAGGGAAATCTTACGCGTGGGGCAAAAGAAAGGAATGTGAAAAGGAATGACGGGTTGCATTGAAGGGGGTGACATCACAGAGGGGTGATGATCAAGTAGGTAGCTTGCACTGCATACTATTCGCCATTGATAGAAACACCAGGCACACTTCAGTAAATAGAGAAGGGAAGACCATTCAGTAGACAAAGCCTACTCGAATGGCTATTTAAAATGCAGGGGAAGACTAAGAGTTAGGTTTGATAGTGTAAAACCCAATAAATGTTCATCGAAAACCAAAAACCCAAAATAACGGGGTTATATTAAGTATATCTGCTAGTTCACGGGGGATTGGATTCCTTTCTGAAGGTGATTAATCAGACAGATTAAGGAGGACATGTGTAAGAAATTAAGATCAATTCAAGAAGTATGAATGATACCAAGAAAAATTCTATAATAAAGGAAGTTCTTACAATCTACTACGTATAATAGAATATAAACAAAACAAGTACATGCTTGAGCCGCCCAAATCTTAACGTCTGTGGGGGACATTACTTGTTCTTTCTCGTTGGAGCACCTCTTCCAAATAGCTATACTTAACTGAATGTTCAAACTTAGGGTTTCTCCTAGAGTCGTAGCTAGAGCTCCTCGCTTGGGGGCTCCCTTCCGCGATTCTCGATGGACCTTGCAGTGAGTAAGACTTGAGGAACATAAAAGTGGTCATGAAACATCTTCATTAGGAGGTTAGAGAGAGGACCTGAGCAGCACCCCCGACTGAGATATCTATCAATGCAGAGGGGATAAAGTCTTCTGAGGACTTTCTAGAAGACACTAATATGGGGGACGACGGTGGAGTAGCAGTAGTTCTATGAGGGAGCGTCGAAACATGAGTTGATTGGCGCCGAGGCACAGTGGAGAAATTTGTTGGATTGCTCCCCCTGAGTCGAGACTCGAGAGGCCACGGGTCAGAGTTAGGTCCTGTTGACGGAGGCAAGTATAAAGTAAGAGTGGTGATGCTTGTAAGGTCACGTAAGGTTGAAATCCATCAATTTGATTTTTATCGATTTGTTTTATTTGTGTAAAGTTGGAACCGTCAATCTAGCGGCTCTATTAGTTCGTCTTCGGATCATCGTAAGAGAGGTAAATCACGTTGGACCTTTGACCCTTGAAACTAGCAATCAGCGCATGGAGAGACGGAACTCACTTCTGCGAGGGATTGATCCGTTGTCTATTTGTATAACTTTCTGCATGCGCTAGTCACAAACTCCTTTCCACGGAGGTCTTATCGATTTGTTTTATGATCATTATGAAGAAGATAAATTATAGAAAGTCTTATGAACCTTTGATGTAATGATTAAGATACATAAAAATTATCTGAATCTAAAAAAATAAAAAATGAAGCGATCACTCGATCAGATGTTTATTTTCCCAAAGAAGTCACTACAAAGCATGATGCAGGGGAAGATGAATAACTCTTGTAAAGGACGAAGGAAGAAGCCTTAAGAGACTATTAGGACCACTGTTATTGCCTCATTTATATCAATTCTGTTGTTTTGTCCCTTATGGTCGCTATGTTCTTGCAAAATAAGTTATATTGTTCAGGTTTTCTAGACCTTAAATACTCAATATGGACTTTGACTCGCATCTGGAGTTCCAAGTTTAACTGAAAGGGGGGCATATGATGGTATCCGAAGTTTCTGTTTAAGGAGTTATTGCTATCTTTTGGGTTTCCCGAGCACTGCCAGCTTTCTCAGGCACTATCATATTTACTTCCTGACTAGGTAACTATTTTTTTAATTATATACTTATCAGACTTCATTCGACCTCACTCTTTAGTTTGACTGAAAGGAGAGCATATGATGGTATCCGGAGTTTCCGTTTAAAGATTTATTGCTATCTATTAGGTTTTTTGAGCATTGCAAACTTCCCCAAGCATCTTCATGTTCGCTTCTTGATCAGGTAACTATTCTTTAAATATACATTTATCATACTTCATTCGACTTTACTTTTCAATCTGACTGAAAGAGAGAGGGGAGCATATGATGTTATCCGGAGTTTCCGTTTAAGGATTTATTATTATCTCTTGGATTTCCTGAGAACTGTCAACTTTCTAGAGCATGACTAGTTTTCTTGAGCACTGCCAGCTTTCTTGAGCACCATCATATTCGCTTCATGATCAAGGTTTATTGCTATCTTTTGGATTTCTCGAGCACCATCATGTTCGTCAAATCTTTTCCCGACACTCATTCTGTCTACTCTCATCCGAGGATTATAATAATCTTCCTGGGTGATGGCGTCCTCATTTTCAGCACACTCAGATCCCCTTTCCTCCTTACAAATCATCGTGGAGACTTTAGATTTCCTTCTTGGATGCTATATCTGTCACAAAAAAGAATGTTAAAGGTGGGCTACCATTGTTGGCACCACTCCTCCTACGCTCAAGTTAGAATCGGAAGAATGAGATAGTGAAATGACAAGAAGAAATGAGAAGAGTATCTTTGTGTACCAAATAGAGAAGAAAAAATCATCCCCTTTTCCCTCCAATCCCTGCTCGTTTTATACAAGATTAGCACCACCTTATTTTAAGATGAATTTACTTTAATACCCTTATTTGTCCATTGAGATGTAACCACTTTTTCCGCTTTCTTTTAAAATGGTTCTCTCAATACCTTCCACGTGTTTCTTCTCCTCTCTTATCAATTACCTAGAAATAAACCATATACAAATTTCAAACAAATAAATAATAATAATAGAATATTCCTTTTCAGCACTACCCCTGTTGGTGCAATAAACTCAGGTCACGATTGATCTGACTCGAGTGAGACTCGAATAGGATTTTGACGTTCGACAATAGTTTACAATGTGGTTTGACCATATAACTAGTGGATATTATGAGATATCCAAGGTCATATGAGGGAGATTATTAGAGAATCCAAGTCGGTCAAGGTTGACCAGACACTTGGTGTGGAGAAGTCAAAGTATGATGACTTGTCAAGGAAAAGTCCAAGTATGAATACTTGGCAAGGGAAAATTCAAGTCGATCAAGGGAGACCAGACACTTAGTGTTGGAAAGACCAATAGGGAGTTAGTGAGGGAAGTTCTGGTAGGTCTGAGAGACTGTGCTTGGCAAGTGAAGTCCCGGACGAGGAGTCTTGGCAAATGAAGTCCTGAACGAAGAGTCTTGGCAAATGAAGTTCCGGATGGGGAGTCTTGGCAGTGAAGTCCCGGAGGCGTGGCCTCTTGGCAAAGGTAGACCCGAGATCATGACGATAGCCGATGGAACCACTTGAAGGCTAGTGCAATGATGAAGAGTTACAAACTTGAAGGATCCGAGAGGCATAAGGCGGATAGAAGTGGGTTAAAGGCTTAAGTCTAGGCCTAGGGTGAGTATCAAGTATGAAGGGATCATACTTGGGATGTTAAACTTCAGTGTTGAGATATAACAGTCGACTGAGCTTCTTTTGTAGGTAAATAGAAGCAATGTGACCTCGACCAGTGCCTCGACTGGGCTATAGTCGAGGTGGCACCTTGACTGGTAAGGTGGAGTCGGGCGGTGAGATTTGGGAAGTTGAGATATGGAAGCACTCGACCAGCACCTCGACTAGAGGCTAGTCGAGATAGCCCCTCATCTGGACCACTCGATTGGCACATCAATTGGTCGTTCTGATGGAGGCACAGAAGCGAGGTGCACTCGACCAATGCCTCAACTAGGGCCTAGTCAAGGCGGCGCCTTGACTGGATCACTCAACTAGCACCTCGATTGGTTCCAGCACAGGTTTGAAAATAATCGATCAGAAGCAATGTAGACTCGACTAGCACCTCGACTGAGGTATCAGTCGAGGCGACACCTCAACTGGCAAAGCGACCATTGTGCTGCAATATTCGGAATCGAGAAGCATCGATGGGGCTTATAAGAGGGAAGCTTGTGGGTGTTTTGGGCGCCCGTTCTTGGATTTCTTGAGAGGGAAACGTTGATGCTTTCCAGACCTTCAAAGCACCTCAAAGCAACCAAATCTTCTAGCAATTAAAAGAGCTCTTGTAAAGTGGTTTTTATTTTGTATTTCATTCTTACTTTGTATTTGGTTGGTTCTTCTTGTAAACTCCTTATTGTAAGAGGTTTCTCCACCTCCAGATTATTTCTGAGAAGGAGAAGGATTAGCGGTGGTGTGCATCACTAGAGCTCGCTAGGACTCGACCGTGGAGTAGGAACTAGAGTTTCGAACCATGTAAAATCCGTGTGTCGTATTTGTGTTGTGTTTTGTGCTTGTATTTGTTTTAGTATTTATATTTTCGCTACATACTAACAATTGTAGACAAGAACGACGAATCCAAGCGAAGAAATCGACTAATTGCTATTCACCCCCCTCTAGTGATGTCATCGATCCTACAACCCCTTATTCAAAAGATTCCTTGGCATCTCATCTTAATGTGCTAAAAATCACCCATGTCCTTCATTACTATCCCACTCGGAAATAATATGGTCTCAGGAAAAACTTAGAAAATACATATGGTGCTCGAGAAATACAAAGGGTGCTCAGTATAGACACTTCACAGAACTAAGGGAAATACACATGGTGCTATGCACAAATACTATAATCTTGTCCTGACTCAACTACACTGTCCGACCTTGCTATGCTTAGGAAATACACATAGTGCTCGGGAAATATGGAGTGTGCTTGAGAAACATATAAGGTGCTCAACACAGACACTTCATAAAATTGAGTCCTTGATCAACTATATTGTCCAACCCTACTATACTCAGGAAATACACATGGTGCTCAGGAAAGACACAAGGTGCTCTGCACAGATATTATAATATTAAGCCCTAACTCAACTACACTATCCAATCATACTGTACTCATGAAATACACATGGTGCTCGGAAAATATGCAGTGTCCTCGAGAAACATATAAGGTGTTCAGCACAAACACTTTACAAAATTGAGCTCTGAATCAACTATACTGTCCGACCCTACTATGCTCGGGAAATACACATGATGCTTTGGAAAGACACAGGGTGCTCTACACAGATACTATAATATTAAGCCCTGACTCAACTACACTGTACGACCTTACTATGCTTGAGAAACACATATGATACTCGAGAAATATATATGGCACTTAGGAAATATATAAGTGCTCGACACATATCATACCACAACTCTGAACCCACTATAATGCTTGTCCCTTCTGTACTCGAGAAAAGCATATGGCGCTCAGGAAACATAGAGAATGCTCAGAACAGATCATACTATAACTCTGAACCCATTATAATGCTTGACCCTTTTGCACTCGGGAAACACAGAGGGTGCTTAGAATATATCATACCACAACTCTGAACCCACTATAATGCTCCACCCTTTTGTACTCGGAAAAATATATAGTGCTCAGAATGGATTATACCACAAATTTGAACCCATTATAATGCTCGGCCCTTCTACACTCTGAAAACATTGAGGGTTCTCAAAACAAATCAAAGCACAACTCTAAACCCACTATAATGCTCGACCCTTCAATGCTCGGGAAAAATGTAAAATATTTTAGCACATTACCTCTAACAATTGCTAAAATACCTTAGCTGAAAATCCCGAACTCATCATCAGTTCCCTCTCTTTAGTAAAACTGAAGAGCAAAGTCGAATAAAGTTTTGCAAGTATCTATAAAGAATACCCCACTGAACTCAAGCACACCATACTCTACCATGTTATACTTCAAACATAAACCCAAAAAATCCACAAACCAATCATAAGTTTTCCCACTTTAGTAAAATTGAAGAGTGAAGTCGAATGAAGTTTTATAAGTATTTCAAATTGTTGCATTAGGTACAAGGTCTGAATAATTTATTTAGCCCTTTAGGATGTCACATTAGGCATAAAACCTGAAAAAATTTACTTAGTCATTATAATGGGTTGTTATAATCCCATAGAAGGGTGTAATTACTTAGCCCCTAAGCAATTATATTAGGCGCAAGGCCTAAATAATTTATTTACTTAGCCATTATAGTGGGTTGTTATAGTCCCACATGAGGATGTAATTACTTAATCCCTAGGTTGTTATATTAGACACAAAGCCTGAATAATTTATTTACTTAGCCACTATAGTGGATTGTTATAGTCCAATAGGAAGGTGTAATTACTTAACCCCTAGGCTATTATATTAGGTTCAAAACGTGAGAGAATTTACTTAGCCATTATAGTGGGTTGTTATAATCCCATAGAAGGGTGTAATTACTTATCCCTTAAGCTATTATATTAAGCGCAAGGCCTAAATAATTTATTTACTTAGCCACTATAGCAGACTGTTATAATCATATAAGAGAATGTAATTACTTAGCGCTTATGCTATTATATTAGCCACAGGTCCTGAATAATTTATTTACTTAGCCACTATAATGGGTTGTTATAGTCCCACATGAGGGTGTAATTATTTAGCCCCTAGACTATTATATTAGGCACAAAGCCTGAATAATTTATTTACTTAGACACTATAGAGGATTATTATAGCCCCATAGGAGGGTATAATTACTTAACCCCTAGGCTATTATATTAGGCACAGAGCATGAATAATTTATTTAGCCACTATAGTGGATTGTTATAGTCCCATAGGAGAAAGAAAAAATCATCTTTCTGTTAGAGTAGGTGCCCTACAAGTCAACTATTGGCTGGGGCTTTATTGACTCTTATGTATAAACATACTTTATTTTAATATAATTCAAATAAGTGTAGCATTTACTTTATCTCGATACCCATGCTAGATGCATAGATAAAGTCTTTGAATATACCATAGTGAGATGTGGTGGTACATATGATGATCATCATGAAATATATCAATATTCACTGTATATTCTAAATCCGTTCATAGTCAATTGGGCCGCCAATGAACAAGGATAAATGGTCGCTCGAGCTAGAGACTAGCATCTATAGTGTAGTGTACAACGTTTCATTGGTAAGGACATAGAGATGTTCAAGCATACAGATGGATGCTCATGTGATTAGTTCATCGAACTACCCTCACTTGGACTTTTCAAGTGATTATCATTTATCGAGTGGATAAGTTCTTGATTGTGGTTGTACACTAGTAGTCTTTATGACATAGGACAACACTGAGATTCTATATGTCGGGGTTATACTTTGACTCATTTACCAACTCTATTGGGGTCATCATGTAGTGAGATTGGGTGCAGTAATGAAACATATAAGAGTCAGTGCATTATAGTTGGGGATTCACCATATACCCACAGGTGTAGATATCCTATGTAATGTATTGTTCTATAGTGTATGAAATCTCTGATCAAAGTTACAAGATGTGCTTTAGAAAAGGAGTTTTTTAGTTGCACATGCGATGCCACTATAAGTACATCACAATGTTGTCAAATTAATATACAACTCTCAATATATCAATGGTTGTAGATTTGACTGGGATATATGAGCTGAAGAAACTAGACTATACCTTAACGATAATCAACTGGTTCTTGTAGGCACTATTTAGTGATATATAAAGAGTTATGGGACAGGGCTTCTAGATGCTCTTACCATGATTCGTTGGGTGCTAATCAGAATTAGTTTTTCCGTCCTATAATCAAAGAGTTGATCATAGGATGGGGCTATTAAGTGTATGCTTGAATAAAGGACATGTATAGTCCTGAATCACAAAGAGTTTTTTGATACAGGTGAGGTAGCGGGGTGAATGCTAAAAACCTTCTATGCGTGGGGTTAAAATTGAGGGGAGGAGGGGGGAGGGGCGAAGAGAATCGAAGGAGAGAGGGAATTCACCAATAAAAGAGGATCACCTCTTTATTTAAATGAAAAATAAATATTATTAATTAAAACTGAATATCTTACAAGAGCCTAAACTTATGTTTAAATAGGCTTAGAAAGAGAAGACTTTTTATTGCTAAAAAAATAACTTTACCAAAAATTTCTTAGCAAGTAAGAAAGCTAAAAAAATAAACAAATTAAAATAAAAATTTCTTAATGAAATAGAGAAGTAAATATAAAATTTTTAAAACTAAAAAAATTAAAATTAAATAAAAAAAATCGAACCAAATAAAATTAATAATGAAATATTAATGAAATCCTAAATAGCAGTGGCAACATGTCGTGGTCATAGTCTAGTCCACGGTTAGGGCATGGTGGGAACCATGACCGTGGACTGGTCCACAGTTAAACCATGGTGAGGACCACAACTGTGGTGGGGAACACGGATAGGTCATGGTCCCTACTCGAGGTCCCATGTCAAGCCATGGAATGATCCACACCTATGGTGGTGATCACGAGTAAACCATAGTAGCCTCTAGGAACCCCTTTACACCTCATTTTGATCTAAAATGAAGGATATCCATGTCAGGGGCTATGGAGATATTGAAATCTTTATTTTATGGCTCAATTCCTCCTTGTCATGATTTAGAGAAAGGTAGAATCACATCTTATGATAAGAGTTGATCGAGTTATTAGATGCGCCTGCATCAGTCACCCAAGGTTGAAAAGAACTCGACCTCGAGTTCGAACCAGTATCATCCTCTTCTTTAGAATAAAAAATTATGCTTTCTCTTTCATCAACTAGCTCCATCACTGATTGCTTTGCTTTTAAATCCAAAATGTTGCTCAGGCAAAGTAGTAGGACATAGGTGGCTTTCTCTTGTGCGATTATCTCTAAATACCTAGAATATAAAGGAAAGGAGAGGTAGAAGATACCAAAATAAGAGTGATATCCTCTCGTTGGAGTACAATATTTTGTCGATCAATATAGGTATTTTTTTGTCCATCATTTATAGCTTCGTGATGAGGTGGCCAAGGTGGTTCCAACAATATGTGACATGCATCCATCGCTTCAACCTTAGGGAGGAGAAGATTCTTTTGAATAGTCATCATATCATAGTTATCTTTGTAAAGTACCTCATCATCATTGCTGATGAGGTTGACCATGACTTCACCAATCAATTGAATTTTTCTCTTGATGTTCTCATGTCCATCTTCGTATTTGACCTTGTCAACATCATCTTCATCATAAATGGGGTCTTCCATATTTTCTTCAATCACTTCATTTTCATCATCGTAGATGAGATCCTCCATGTCTTCAATTATCTTATGAACATTATCATCATCATAGATGGGGTCTTCCATTACCTCATCAATATCATAGTCATCATAGATGGAGTCTTCTATTACCTCATCAATATCATAGTCGTCGTAGATGGGGTCTTCTATTATCTCATCAATATCATAGTCGTCGTTGATGAGGTCTTCCAGGTTTTCTTCAATCACCTCATCTTCATTGTTGTAGACGGGATCTTCTATGTCTTCAATTAACTCATCAATGTTATCATCTTTGTAGATGAGATCTTCTATTATCTCGTCAATGCCATTTTTATCATAGATAGGGTCTTCCATGTTTTCGGTGCTCTCAAGGTCGTCCTCATCGTAGTCAGGATCTTCCCTATCTTCTTTATCATCGTAGATGGAATCTCCTATGTCTTCTTCAATCAAGTACTGCTCCTCCATCCTTCGCCCCATTTTAGAAAGAACTCGATCTCGAGTTTGAGTCGGGGGTCATTATTTGTGCACCTCTTGCTTCATTAATCGATCGAGATGACTCCTTGATTGTTCGGGTGTCCTATCCCAAGGTCGGAAGATGTGTATAGCTAAGAGGAAGGAAATGACCTTTCATCTTCTCCCAATCAGTAATCTTAGCTTTGCCTTGTTTCTTGCGGGAGTGCCACAATAGTAATCACTAAGCGATGGCTTCTCCCTTAAGCATAATGGCTACCAACTTTACTTTAGTATGATCGGACACTTCTTCAAAATAAAAAATCTATTCGACTTCGTCAATCCAATCAATAATATTTTCTACGTGTAATCCACCTGAAAACTCGAGAAGCTTGATCCGAAAACCAAGGTCTTCATATTGTTTTTCACGATTATGGTGATCTAGATGATATGATTGTTTAAAATTCAAAGTAGTGTATCGATTAAATACCTTATGATCTTTAAGATTTAGACACTGAGATAACTCTACGACTTGTCTTTGTAGATTTCTGATGGTTTCTTGGGAACATCGATTATGGGGTGTGGCTTCCTCAATCGGAACCTGCCGATCACATCCATAATAATGACCATAATAACCATTCATAGATTGCCGAGATAACTCTATGATTGGTCTCTATAGGTTGATGAGCTCGCGATTGCTTTGATCTTGGGGTGTGGCTGAACGTTAAAAACCTTCCATGTGTGAAGTTAGAATAGAGGGGGGGGGGGGTAGAGAGAATCGAAGGAGAGGGGGAATTCTCCAATAAAAGAGGATCACCTCTTTATTTAAATGAAAAAAAAGAAATATTATTAATAAAAATTGAATATCTTATAGGACCCTAAACCTATGTTTAATATGCTTATAAAGAAAAGGTTTCTTATTACTAAAAAAATTAACTAATTTTAATAGAAATTTCTCAACAAGTAAGAAAGATAAAAAACATAAACAAATTAAAATAAAAATTTCTTAACGAAATAGAAAAGTAAATATAAAAATTTTAAAACTAAAAAATTTAAAATTAAATAGAAAATTTGAACCAAATAAAATTAATAATAAAATATTAATAAAATCCTAAATAGCAGCGACAACGTGCCATGGTCATGGTATGGTCCACGGTCAGGATGTGGTGGGAACCACAATCGTAGACTGGTCCACAGCTAGGCTGTGGTGAGGACCACGATTGTAGTGTTGGTGCAGTAGGCACCTAAGTCGAACCTGAGTTTTGATTATAGCAAACGATACAAAGTTAAGCTCATGTCGTTATCTCACGAGCTGAATCGAGTGTGCAGAAAATTGCTATAGCTGGAGCTGAAGGCTAGCGACACCCGGAGGAAGTCGCGGTGGTCGAACGACACTCGAGTGACTTCGGAGGGAGGCGAAGGAATCAAGTGGAAGGTCAGAAGCAAAAGAGACATAGTAAGTATCGAGGTAAGCTCGAGTGAGTAAAGTGAAGTGAGGTCGTGTCCTTTGTATGGGGACGTCCTTAGGCGATGATCCGACCCAAGACTTCCCATGGAAGGTCTATGTTGAGATCGGATGGCAAGTGGCCGTCGAATTCACTTATATTTTGAGCTAACTCTTTATTGTAGTCAAAAATTCTGGCCATCAGTTCAACCGGCCAGTTCAAGCAGGGCTCAACCGATTCAGCTCAACCTTATCACCATTTTTCAAGGAGTTTTGTGCCCAATTCCTATTGGTTGAAGACCCATTTGATGAGGGGCTTAAAGGCTATAAAAGGAGGGCTTCTCCTAGGGTTTTTCATCATCTCTAAGTGCTCACAAACCTCCACAACTCTGCGATTTTCCGACGACTCTACGACGAAGTGCTGTCAACAACCCTAGTTTACTTTCTACTCTTTTAGTTGTTGATATTCTTATTTTGTCGTCTCTTTAAATATTGCAATTCCTTTTATTAATCGAGGTTTTCTATCGTTGCACTTTACATTAATAGAAGAGAGGGTTTGTCTCTCTATCTTTTCTTTCGAAGTTTTTTTTGTAATCGTCAAACTCCTACCTCCAACGAGGAGTATTTTTAGTGAATTGCCCTCCGTGCGTGATCAAGGATCACTAGGGTCTTGGAGTAGTAGCCGAAGGCTACGAACCAAGTAAAAAAATATTTGTCTCATTTATTTATAGTTTATCTTTCCGCTGCAATTAACTGTCTACTCGAGTTTTAAAAAAAAGGTTTATCGTTATTCACACCCCCTCTAGCGATCCGCTTCGATCCAACAATTGGTATCAGAGCCGGGGGCGCTTAGATTTGGTGAAACCACCAATCTAGCATTTTTTACAGATTTATTTTTCGTTCATTTAAATTTTTCTCCCGCACTACTAATCCAAGACGAAGTCTTGGTACTCTTTGTTTGGTTTTGTTTTGCAAGTATTCGCTTTTGGAGTAGCCGACGGTAAAATGGGCATAACTTTTCGTACAAGTTGACCCACGAAACGGTCTACCTACCAAAACGAAGCTCTCGGAAAGATATACACTTCTTACCAGGGTAAACTCTCGTAACAAGCTGTATTCATCCTGAAAAACCATCGTTTAGTACCATTTCCGGGACATCGAAGGTTGTAAGTGCTCATCTTTTATTTTAGTTAGTTATTTCTCATTTATTCCTTTTTGTTTCTTTTCATTTCCTACATTACTAATCCAAGGCAAAGTCTTGGAACCTTTTTTTCGTGTTTTTTTTGGTATTTTTTGTGCAAGGTTTCCCTTCCAAATGGCCCATCTCGAGGGTTTTAGCATCATCCGACCTCCGTTTTACAACGGAGATGATTTCCATTACTGGAAAGGTCGGATGGAATGCTTTCTCAAAACTCAAATCGAGATGTGGATCATAATCCAAACGGGTTTCACACTTTCGACTAACGAAGTGGGTGAATCCTTGGGTTATGACCAATGGACCATTGTGACAAAACGACAAGTCGAAGCCGACGCCAAGGCAACACAAATCCTCCAATGCGGCTTGTCCAAGGAGGAGTTAAATCACGTCGGCCCCTTCATAAGCGCAAAGGACCTTTGGACAAAGCTAGTGGAGCTACACGAAGGGACCGATGAAGCCAAGGTATGTAAGCGCAACCTTTTATTTAATAATTTATATAATCTAAAAATGCAGGAACATAGAATGACGACGCAACTCCACGCCTGCGTCCAGGACATAGTCAACAATCTACACGCAATCGGGCAAAAGGTCGAAAACTGTGACCTTATAAGGTATGTCCTAAACTCCTTTTCGAGGACTACCTTGTGGGCATCCATGGTCGATGCCTACAAGGTCTCCAAGGATCTTTCTAAACTTAGGTTATATGAACTTTTTTCTGATTTTGAACTTCATGAGCAGTCAAACTCGGAACCCAAGAAAGGTATAGCACTATTTGCAGGTTCAAAGAAGAAAACCGCTAGCAAGCCACCCCCGAAGGAAGAAGAGGATGAGTCGGATTCGGAGGTCGACTTGGAAATGGAGATCGAACTAGTCAACCTAGTTCGGAGGATAGTCAAGGGCCGAAAATGAACCGTCACTCGACCCAACGAAGGTAAGCCTAAAAGTTCAAATATTAGATGTTATGAATGCAACAGGTTTGGACATATCAAGTCCGAATGCCCAAAACTCAAGAGCAAGGCACCAAAACACAAAAAGGCACTCAACGCTACTTGGGAAGAAGCTTCCGAGGAAGAAGATGATGATCGAGTCCTCATGGCTAAACCGGTGGAATCGGAGACGGAGTCGGAACCGGAACTTGAATCGGAAACCGAAGATGAGTCGGACTGCGAAGCACTATTCAAGATAAGCCATGGATACGCATCCGGTTCAAAAGATACACTCAAGGTAAGTCGGTCTCTCATTACTACACTTTATAGTGCAATTAAGTTTTTAAATAGAAAGTTAGCTAAGTCCGAGTCCAAGGTCGAGACCCTGGTTGAGGAAGTTAAACTCCTCAAACACGAGGTCTCCCTAACCTCTTCGACTAGTCGAGTTCAAGAGAAGGACTCAACTCGGGTTGAAAAACTCGAAGTTGAGAACTCACTCTTGAAGAGTCAAGTCGAAGATCTTAGGAATACGTTGGAAAGATTTACTTTGAGATCCAAAGGACTTAACCTCCTACTTGGATCGCAAAGGGCCGTGTACAACAAGGTCGGGCTAGGGTTTAGCTCAAACACGACCAATAAGTCGTATATGTCGATTGTAAGTCAACATAAAAAACGTGTCCAAGCATGGGTCCCTAAGACCACCTTGATTTCAAACTTAGGATCAAACCAGTACTGGGTTCCCAAGGACCAAATCCACTATGTGGATAGACCGAATCGATTCAATGGTCCAGGGGGAGCTAGTACGAAACTTGTTTATGTTTTAACTTAGAAATTGCATGCTTAGGTTTTTATTTAGTTGGATTTTTCTTTTTAGAATGGTTAGATAGGACTATAACTCATCAACACTTGATAACATAGTACCAGGATGCGGCGAGATGATAGTACGCTAGGAGAACGGAGTCTCGTGTATTCGAGCTAGATAAGGCGTATCTAGTTCGGTTCATATGACCGAGTGGAACTAGCTGAAGCTACCTCGCCGTATCCTAGACTAGTTAGACCAGGAAGTGGTCTTAGGTGAGTCAAGTTACTATTTTCTTGAAAATGGCTTTGTCTAAGGAAGTGGTTGTTGTTCCGATCAAAGAAGGCCTCTCAGGCTCTCGCCACGACACGGAAGCCATGATCTTGAAAAGGTGACTTGATAAGCCTAAGGTCAAATCCAAATCTAACGCAAGGTTGATAAGTGTTTAAGTCATTAAATTTAAATCAAGTAAAATTGGAAGTCATCTCACAAGAACATATAGGGTTAACGTGTTTGATCATGTAGACATGGGTGAGATGATTTAGGTTAATAATTTTCAACCAATCTTTAATAAATCCAATATCCGATCCAACTACCTTGCGTGTAGGATCAATGGATGTTGGACAGTGGTTGCTCTCGACACATGACCGGGGATCAACTCAAGTTTTCGAAGCTTCGATTCAAACGACAAGGATCGGTAGCCTTCGGAAATAACGGCAAGCTCAAAATCATCGGATCAGGTGATATTGAGCTCAACTCAAATTTTATTATTCAAAACATTTTATTAGTAGAAAATTTTCAATATAATTTACTTAGTGTAAGCAAATTGTGTGATAATAACTATAAGGTCATATTTCTAGAAAATGAATGCGTAATTAATACAAACGAAACCTCTAAAACAATTCTTAAGGGAACTAGAAATAACAACATTTACACTATTAACTTAACTAACTCCTCAACTAAGTGTCTTATGACACGGCAAGAGGAATCATGGTTGTGGCACCGACGACTCGGTCACTCACACCCAAGACTCATCCACAAGATGAGTCAGAGTGACTTAGTCAGAGGTTTGCCTAACCTCAATAACTTGGATAATAAAATATATAATGCTTGTCAACAAGGTAAACAATCTAGGACACAACATCAACTAAATAATCAAGAATGAACAAAAAGTGTGCTTGAGCTCCTACACATGGATCTATTTGATTCACACGGAACTAAGTCACTTAATGGAAGTAAATTCTGTTTAGTCATTATTGATGACTACTCTAGATTTACTTAGGTTAGGTTCATCAAACACAAAAGTGATACCCTAGATCAATTAATCAACCTATTTAAGTTAATAGAAAATCAACAAAACATTAAAATCAAAAGACTTAGGACTAATCATGGTGGTGAATTCGAAAACCATAGGTTTACAGAATTCTGTAACCTAAATGGATACCACCATGAGTTCTCTTGCCCTAGAACTCCACAACAAAATGGCCTAGTAGAACGCAAAAATAGAACCCTACAAGAAGCCGCTAGGACAATGTTAAATGAGTATAACCTACCCGATAGGTTTTGGGCGGAAGCCGTGAGTACGACATGCTATGTCCAAAATAGGATCCTTATGGTAAAGAGGCACCTTAAGACCTCATACGAGATTTATCACGATAAAATACCTAACATCAAGTACTTTAGGGTATTTGGGTGTAAGGTACATATCCTAAACACTAAGGATTACCTAGGGAAATTTACATCCAAAACCACGACCGGAATCTTTCTAGGATACTTGACTACAAGCAGAGCTTATAGAGTATATAACCATGACACCCGTAGAGTCGAGGAGACTATCCATGTAGTATTTGATGAAGGACACGAACCTACAAAACCCCCGACAACCCCAATTAGCGAGCCGACTCATACTAGACCTAACTCTGATCCGGAGATCAGGTCTAGTGTTAATCCTAACCTAAGTCAACTAAGTCACTCTATCGACCAAGTGATAGATGACTCCAACCAAACTAGAACTCAAACGAGTCATCCTATGGATCAAGTTGTAGACTCAAACCCAAATCCAACTAGGACTCAAACGAATCATCCTATCGACCAAGTGATAGGTGATCCTAGTCTAGGAGTTCGAACTAGAGCCTCATACAGAAACCTTAGTCAAATATCTTTGATTTCTAAAATTGAACCCAAAACTATTGACCAAGCTCTTCTTGATCCCGATTGGATTATTGCAATGCAAGAAGAGTTGGCTCAATTCACTAGGAACGAAGTATGAGAATTAGTACCACCACCTAAAGATAAAACAATCATTGGAACAAGGTGGGTGTTTAGAAATAAACTTGATGATAAAGGTGAAGTAGTTAGAAATAAAGCTAGACTAGTCGCTAAAGGGTTTAGTCAAGTCGAAGGTTTAGATTACGACGAGACCTATGCCCCAGTAGCTAGATTAGAGTCCATTCGAATGCTATTAGCATATGCAACACATCGAGGATTTAAGTTGTTTCAAATGGATGTGAAATCTACATTCTTAAATGGATACATTAAAGAAGAAGTTTATGTTAGTCAACCCCCCGGTTTCGAAAGTTTAGACAAACCCGATCATGTCCTTAGGTTAAAGAAAGCTCTTTATGGACTTAAACAAGCTCCTTGAGCTTGGTACGAGAGACTTTCGATTTATCTTAAGTCCAAAGATTTTAACCAAGGTGTAGTTGACCCAACCCTTTTCGTAAAAACCTTAGGTAAAGACATATTCATAGCCCAAATCTACGTAGATGATATTATTTTCGGAACCACCAACTCAATCCTACTAAATGAGTTCATTTCACTTATGGAAAGTGAATTTGAAATGAATTTAGTAAGCGAGTTAAGTTTCTTCTTAGGTCTACAAATTAAACAAACTAAAGATGGAATATACCTACATCAACGCAAATATACTAGGGAATTAATTAAACGCTTTGGAATGCAAGACGCTAAAATTATTAATACCCCAATGGAAACTAATGTTAATATAGAAGAAGATTTAATCAGAAACTCAATTGATTTAAAATACTATAGGAGCATAATAGGGAGTCTCCTTTACTTAACTGCAAGCCGACCTGATATCCTATTTGCAGTAAGTATGTGCGCAAGGTTCCAAACCTGTGCCAAGGAGTCTCACCTAATTCTAGTCAAGCGTATCCTTAGATATCTAAAGGGTACACTTTGTTGGTGCAATCGGCCCAGGTCACGATTGACCAGGACTCGAGTTTGGCTCGAGTGAAGTTTTGTCTACAATTTGTTAGTGCAACAAATAGAAGTAATAGCAATATAATTGTCAACAAGCTAACACAATGGGTCTTGGCAAATGGAAAGTCCAACATGTGTTGGCAAGGAAAGTCCAAGCATGGGTCTTGGCAAATGGAAAGTCCAACATGTGTTGGCAAGGAAAGTCCAAGCATGGGTCTTAGCAAATGGAAAGTCCAACATGAGTTGGCAAGGAAAGTCCAAGCATGGTCTTGGCATGGAAAGTCTAACATGGGTTAGCATTTGAAGTCAAAGGGGTTTAATATTGGCGGCGTAAAGTCCAAGCGGAGTCTTGGCAACAAATCAATGTGCCCCATAGCCCTGTAGACAGATAGTATGACATAGCCATCACGAAGCACCATATATAGCTTCAACATGGATGAACAAGTCATGGATGACTTGGAGGGATCGAGGCGTGAGGCTGAGGTGGCTAGAAGGCTTAGGTCTAGGCTAAGGGTGGTCTAGCAAGTATGGGGAACCATATTTGGGTTAAAACCTCATGTTTGAGGTGTGCCAGTCGACTGGTGTCATGTGGCAGTCGACTGGACCGAATCAACTAGGGTTTGTGGCGGGTTATCGAGCAAGCATCGATCGATCGCCATAGGTTAGCGATCGGTGATGGATCGATCGATCGGTGATCGTGTGATCCTATGGCGGTGATCGCTCCATAACCGCAGCCCCTAGAATGGGTCGAGACTCGGTCGATGCACATGGACTCCATCGGATCGTGATGATCACTCAAACATGATGGTTTTAACTCAAATATGGACTTATCCATACGTGGAACTAGCCGTTGTCTCACGCCTAGCATCGATCGTGATGGTCCTCTAGCCACCTCCATAGACTTTTTTCAGCACAGGTTGAAGCTATATATGGAGCTCGTGATGGAGGAAAAATTAATCGGTTCTTGAGGGCTATTGGGGCGATTTGTTGGTGCAAATCAGGTCTCCAAGTGCAAGCAAGCAACCAAGCATTCAAGCAATCAAAACAAGTGTTGTAAAGTCTTTTCTTTACTTGTATTTCATATTTACATTGTATATTGCTTGTATTTCGTTCTTACTGTTGTAAGATCTATTGTAAGGGGTTTCTCCGCCTCCGACTTGTGTCGAGAAGGAGTGTTTATCATTAGTGAGTGCGTGTGCATCACTAGGGCTCTGTAGAGCTCGATCCGTGGAGTAGGAACCGTGCGGTTCCGAACCACGTTATATCATTGTGTTAGCTTGTTGTCTATTTGTATTGCTTTTATTACTTCTATTTCGCAAATTATAGACACAAACACATCGAATTCTATCTCGCTATTCACCCCCTCTAGCCCCAAGGGTCTTAACAAGTGGCTCTTCTACGGATTAACAACCGGGAGCTAAGGCAAAAGGCTAGAGGGTGAAGATGGAATTCCAAGACAAGCTTGGATGGGAAATCAACAGTCCACCTCCATATGATCCAGAAGATTTTCCGGCATGGAGAGCAAGAATGGAAACATTCTTGATGATGAACATAGAGGATTGGTTCATCCTCGTTGAAGGCCTTGAACCCCCTAGAGATAAGAAGGGGAATGTCCTAAAATTGAAAAAGTGGACCCAAGAGCAACGCCAAAAGCTCAAGACTGAAGTTAAGGTAACGAAACTTTTGGAAGATTTAATCCCTAATGAGGTTTTGTGCAAGCTAGGGGATTACATGTATACCAAGGAGCTATGGAGAAAATTGGCAAGATACCATGAGGAGAGTTCATCCTCAAGTGAAAGTGAGGAATCGAAAGTTGAGATGGAGTCAACTTTCGAATCGGAGAAAGAAGAAGTAGAAGAGGTGGAAGAAGCATCTACTTCTAGGATTGAGGAGGAGAGACCATCCTCTACACCGGAGCAACCTCAAGAAGAGCTCTCAACATCCAATCAAGATGAGGAAGCTCAAAATTCAACTCCGGCACCTACCACCACCCTAGGTAACTCAAACACTTTACTTTCAAATAAAAATCATATTATGTGCTTTGAGTGTAGGGAGTATGGGCATTACAAGAGAAAATGCCCAAAGAGGATCAAGAAAGCTCCTCCGGCGCTTAAAAGTCAACAAAAGTCAACGGACGCCGGTTCTCCAAGACAAAAGAGCAAGGAGCATGTCATTTGCTTCAAATGCCGACTACCGGGTCATTACCGGAGTCAATGCCCAAAGAAGAAGAAGAAGGGGCAAAGGGGAGCATCACAAGTAGGGGGAGCCACTAAGGCAAACCCTAAGGTATATTTAAATAATGCTCCGTCTAATTTAAAGCATGCTAGAACTAATTTTAGCAATTGTGGTATGTATCATAAAGAGCATGTTAGAAATAACAAACATATGTGTTTAGGAGCTAAGAATGTTCACCTTAAGAATAAGGAGAAATTTGGGATTAATGTCCCTAGAAAAATAATACCTAAGAAATCTATTAAGAAAATCCAAGAACATCTAGGTTTTAATCCAAAATGGACTAGGGATTCGCCAAGAAAGTCCAATGCCCAAGATTTAAATAAAAATTCTAAAATTGGGCAATTAGAATTAGAGAACCAAGCCTTGAGGTCAAGGCTTGAGAAATTGGAAAAGACCCTAAACAAGATACAAAATCAATTTCAATGGTCAAATTGTCAAACTCTAGGATCTAAGAGTCAAAAGTCAACCAAGGGCAAGAATGGTTTGGATCACAAACCTAAGTCCAAGGTGACTTACCATAGTGTTCCATTCGACTATGGGACACTAACTAGGTCTAGGAAGACCAAGGTCAATAGGGAAGTCATTCCTAGAGTTGACCAAGGTTTGTGCCTATTGGCCATGGTTTCGAAGAAACCTAGGATGACCACTAAGAAGGTTGTTAGGGAGGCAATCCCTAAGGTTAACCTAGGCAAGACCAAAATGACCAAGGCTAATAAGCCTAGGAGGGTCATGAGGAAGGTATCTAGGGAGGTTATCCCTAAGGAATACCTAATTAACCCTAGGAGCTCAAATCGGTTTTGGGTTCCTAAGAGCGTGATTGATTCACGCTAAGATGGGTTTAGGGTGTGCCAACCTTGATTGGATGGGTAGTTAACTCAACCATAATAAAGGTGGCACTTTAAGGTTACTTTCAAGGTTATGGTTACTTTGGAAATATCCTTGAGTCTTAATTTCAAAGAATTTTAAGTTGTGTCAATATATATCTTGAAAACATGAAAATCAATAAAATTGACACGATCTAGATTTAGAGGTCATAGTGTGTACCTTTGATTATTGGCACACTTTGGAAGGTCATGTATCAAGAAATGTGTGGTTAAGATGTAAAGGTAATATCTAGAGTGATACTCAAGTACCACACAACTTGATGTCTTGTACTCACCATGCTTCATATGTTTTACCATATGTTTGCATGGATGGAATGTCTAGGATAAATTACATCTCACAAAACAAGTCTTTTACCTTGATTGTGTATTTTAACACTTATAAAGGGTGAGATGTTAGGTTTTGGAAATCATTGAATGTTAATGTTTGCAAAAATGAAATAAAACATTAAAATACATTAACAAGTACATAAATAAAAGTATAACATCAATACATTCGATATACAAGATCTAACGTGATAAAATGGATTAATTAAGATGATGAAATCGAGATTTTAGATTTTGAAGCGGAAATCGAATCGATCGGTCAGTATCTGATTATCGATCGGCCCGTATGCTTATAACGCGATCGTCGACCATCGGTCGATGCTAGCTCCATGACTCGGCCCGTCGAACATCGATGGCCCGGTGGAGTCATCCGATTAGGTTCATCGGTCGAGGTATGCATTCACCGAGGCGAAGGCCATCGATCGAGTGCTCGACGAGCGATCAGTGATGTACATCGATCGTGATGGGTATCATCGATCGGCCCGATGCTCTGTATTACGAAGGTTCGTGATCGATTAACGAGCCGGATTAGTCATTGCCCGGCTCGTAGATAATAAACCGCTGTCGATCGGTGATGCTCCACATCGATATCGTGCGCGAACCGCTAGGGTTCGGCGTCTTCACGCGACGAACTCCTTCTTCTCCCTTCCATCTTCGATCGTCGGCTCCCTCTCCGACCAACTCTTCCGGCGTGCCAACCTTCCAAAGTCCCAGGTTTGATAAACAAGCCTCTCCTCTTCCATCTTTCACCTATTTTGGAGCCCTAGTTCGCGTGATTTAGGCTTTATTTCTCCTATTTCGATTAGGGTTCCGGCGTCTGACGCTCTCCGGCGACTTTTTCGGCGATCCTCAGCAACATTTGAGTCTTCCCTCCGGCACACACATTCAAATGGCGCCTAAGTAACAATTTTTCTTTCCGAGCCCTAATTTTCATTTCCATTACAATTTAGGTTTATCTAATCGTGTATTGTTGCCATTACATGTCATATCATCACATTGCATTCATAATAGGAGAGCCCGTAGGAATGATCCACCCGAGGGTGAATCTCGATTGTACCAACCTATGTTGGTTAGGTACATCGATAGGAACTTTTTCAATAGGCATTGTAGTGACATCATGGAATTAATTGCATACTACAATCTGATGAAAATCGTCTTGTGCACGCATCCAATTAATGATGACCTTATTAAGGAATTCTATCAAAATCTTAAAAAGGTGGATGACGACCCTACTTACACTACTCGCGTTGCAAAACGCGAGTTAGAGTTCACTCCTGCGATACTGCAGGAGTTTCTCGGGTGTAGGCCTTCAGATAACACCTTTATCTTTTACCCTACCATGGACTTTCCTCTACCTGAGCCTTTTGATCATATCACTATGGAGTCCATGCATGAGCATATCTTTGGTTATCCTCGTCCACTGGCCCAGAATCTATTTCCTATCATCGAAGTTATGCAGACTGACAATGTCCTTTACAAGGTCATTGTTGGGTGTTTCTCCATTGTCACTCGGTCCGCCAAGATTCGGCCTCCCCATCTTTTTCTTCTATATGCTATGCGTCATCAGTTAGATATAAACTTTGCATTAAACATTTTCCACTGCATTGTGCACTTCACTTCCCCTGTACAAGGGAAAGTGCATATGCCATTTGGTCATATCATCACAGCATGGCTCGACTCCGTAGGCGTCAACATCCACAGGGGCTCTCTGAGCCTCGGAGGTGTATCTCAGATATCGATTCAGAACTTCTCGTTAGCGAAGCTACGGATGGGCGCTGGACAGATGGAGTTGGCGCCACAACCACCACCCAGGGCGCACAGACAGCCTCCTCCGGTACCCAGAGAGGCGACAGAGGACCACGAGGATGCAGAGACCACTGATGAGGATGACCAGATGCCGACAGACACATCAGCGGCGGGTCCATCAGATCGTCGTGGCTGAGTCTACCGAGTCCAGATCGGTGACTCGATGGACTTTAGGTCGAGAGATCTTGGCGGGCGAGCCAGGCATCCTTCAGCACATGTCTCGATAGGATGGAGGAGTCCCAGGGCCGCATAGAGCAGCATCAGCTCGATATGCTAGAGATGATGCGGGCCTGGACTCTGAGTCAGCAGCCTCCTCCGCCGCCACCTCCTGTGGACGATTAGAGGATATTAGATTTTTTTGTGGTTGTCAATTTTTGTAGTGAGATTGAGCATAGCCAATCTTCTTTTTGAATGTAAAAGACAAATTTAAGTTAAATGAAATCTTTGGTTCTGAAAAATCTTGTGTGTATGAATGAATATTTGTATAATTGTATTGCTATCATATACCATGTCATGACATTGTTTAGGGTTATTTTTAGATGTCATGTGTTCTTAAATTTCATCATATGTCATGACATCATGATCTTTGGCCATGTTTTAATAATGCTATTATTTATGCCATGATCATACATTCATGCATTAACTTGATTAAAATTGATTTAAGGACTATGGCATGATTTGGAGTCCCAGTTATAAGGGAATCAAGTAGAGTTGCTTTAGAAAATGCATGAAACCCTAGTTTAGGGAGAACAAAACCCACATCTCACATCTAATTGACATGTATGTGTATTTATACACCATAGACACATGTGAGATGCTAGGATATGAGTTAAGTTCAAGGTGCATAGTTTTTGCATCTAGATGAACTAAAACTCATCCGATTCCATTGTGGATCATTGGGAGAGCTCGTGTACAAGTCACATACATAGAGCCCAAGTAATATGATCCAAGATAAAGTTTTGAAAACATTTTAAAATCATTTTGAAAAACCTTGGTGAAGTCTATCTTTTAATAGCAATCACCATTGATGAAGTTGATACAAAGTAGGGCCAAAACATTGAAAATTTCAATGTTTTTGAACTTTGTACCAATTTCACTATTTAATGGATAAATAATTTTCAAACATTTTTCACCCATTGTATTAGTCATAAGTATTATACGTATCAAATTTCGTGATTTTTTGATATACGTATAATTAGTTATGATTTTTCAAAACTCATTTCTGATAACTGAAAATCGGGATTTTGGTTATCGATCAGACTACTGGTGGCGGTCGATGGAAAGGTTCGATGACGATTTCTGAATCACTTTCATTGGTAGCCTGATTTCGGGGTAAACAAGGTTGTTTAACCCGATTTCAGCTACGGTTATGGTCCCTAATCACTCCTAACCCTAAGATATGCTTTGGGAAGCATTATCAAGAGTGTAAATCCATTGGATATGGATTAGGAGAAGTATTTAGGGTTTGTATCAATTCTAAGGTGTTGGATAGTTCAATGTTGAATTTCTAACCTTAATTTTGGTGGTTTAGAGTTCCTATTGGCTTAGGGACTTCCCAAGAACATTGTTGGTGCAATGGTCAAGGGGGAGCAAGCCTTTAGGGGAAGGAATTCATCATGGGATGATGAATGGTATTTTTTCCTTATGGAAAGGAAAAATGAGTCTTTGTGATACCCAATTTGGAAATTGGGAGAGTGAATAGGATTGCCTCTCTTGAGTGATATGGGACTTATCACTAGGAAGATTGTAGACATCCTAGATATTTTTAGACCAAGGGGGAGATTGTAAGATCTCATTGGGACATGAGACATTGACCTCCTTGGAGAGAAGATCTTTTTGATGTTAGTCAAAAAGGGGGAGAATGTTTGGGAAAAACATTTGGAGAGTATTTACCAATTTGGGATAATTGGTAAAGGTTTTGAGTTAGTATTCTAACTCAATTAATTGTTTGGTTTTTGTCAAACATCAAAAAGGGGGAGATTGTTGGTGCAATCGGCCCAGGTCACGATTGACCAGGACTTGAGTTTGGCTCGAGTGAAGTTTTGATGTGTTTTGATGTTTCGACAAAAACATGTGACAATATAATTGTCAAGGAAAGCCCAAGCATGGGTCTTGGCAAATGGAAAGTCCAACATGTGTTGGCAAGGAAAGTCCAAGCATGGGTCTTGGCAAATGGAAAGTCCAACATGTGTTGGCAAGGAAAGTCCAAGCATGGGTCTTGGCAAATGGAAAGTCCAACATGAGTTGGCAAGGAAAGTCCAAGCATGGTCTTGGCATGGAAAGTCTAACATGGGTTAGCATTTGAAGTCCAAGGGGTTTAATATTGGCGGCGTAAAGTCCAAGCGGAGTCTTGGCGGCGTAAGTCCAATGTGCCTTGGCGGTGTAGACACCGTTAGTATGACATAGCCGACGAAAGCACCTGAAGGCTAGCGCGATGGATGAACAAGTCATGGATGACTTGGAGGGATACGAGAGGCGTGAGGCTGATGGAGGTGGCTAGAAGGCTTAGGTCTAGGCTAAGGGTGGTCTAGCAAGTATGGGGGAACCATATTTGAGTTAAAACCTCATGTTTGAGGTGTGCCAGTCGACTGGTGCCATGTGGCAGTCGACTGGACCGAGTCAACTAGGGTTTGACTGCGGGTTATGGCCCTGTGATCAGCCATAGGTTAGCGGTCGATGATGGATCGCGGATCGATCGATCGTGTGATCGATCGGCGGTGCTCGAGAATTCGACCACAGAATGGAGTCGAGACTCGACTGGTCGAGTGAGGACTCCATCAGTCGACTGATGGTCACAATCAGTCGACTGATGGTAGTTCCGTTGGACTTATCCAAC
Source organism: Wurfbainia villosa (assembly GCA_025175895.1). NCBI lineage: Eukaryota > Viridiplantae > Streptophyta > Magnoliopsida > Zingiberales > Zingiberaceae > Wurfbainia > Wurfbainia villosa. Next base: position 6,912,046 of record CM045986.1, read on the forward strand.
ATGGAACTAGCCGTTGTCTCACGACAACAGTGGCATCAGTCGACTGATGGTCCCGATCAGTCGACTGATAGACTTTTTCCAGCACAGGTTGAAGCTATATATGGAGCTCGTGATGGAGGAAAAAGTATCGGTTCTTGAGGGCTATTGGGGCGATTTGTTGGTGCAAATCAGGTCTCCAAGTGCAAGCAAGCAACCAAGCATTCAAGCAATCAAAACAAGTGTTGTAAAGTCTTTTCTTTACTTGTATTTCATATTTACATTGTATATTGCTTGTATTTCGTTCTTACTGTTGTAAGATCTATTGTAAGGGGTTTCTCCGCCTCCGACTTGTGTCGAGAAGGAGTGTTTATCATTAGTGAGTGCGTGTGCATCACTAGGGCTCTTTAGAGCTCGATCCATGGAGTAGGAACCGTGCGGTTCCGAACCACGTTATATCATTGTGTTAGCTTGTTGTCTATTTCGTTATTGCTTTTATTACTTCTATTTCCGCTGCGCACTAACGAAATTGTAGACACAAACGCGATCGAATTCTATCTACGCTATTCACCCCCCCCTCTAGCCGTTCCAAGGGTCTTAACACACTTAATGTCGGTATTTGGTACCCTAGATCTACCGAGTTCGAACTAACCGGCTACTCCGATTCGGACTATGTCGGTAGTAAGCTCGATAGAAAGAGTACGAGTGGTTGTTGTCAACTTCTCGGCTCGAGTCTAGTGAGTTGGTGCAGTAGGAAGCAACACTATGTTGCCTTATCTACCACCGAAGCCGAATACATCGTGATGGGTGAGTGTGTCACTCAGCTTCTTTGGATGAAGCACACTTTCCGCGACTTTAAGTTAGACTTTACGAACATGAAACTCCACGTAGATAACATTAGTTCAATTAATCTTACTAAGAATCCGATATGTCACTCTAGGACCAAACATATAGAGGTCAAACACCATTTCATTCGAGAACATGTGGCCAACGGAGCCATACAACTCGAATACGTCGAATCAAGTCTAACTTAGCGGACCTATTTACTAAACCCCTACCCGGCGAATTTAGTCTATTAAGACGAAAATTGGGCATGTGCGTAGTAGAATAGGAACTTGCAAATTATATTTTCTTACTACTATTTCTTAATTTTCATTTTTATGGAACTAGCATAGGACATACCTTAGATATCATGCACCTATAGATTTAAGGAGCCAATACATCTCACAACACATAGGACTAATGTGTTTGTGTACTTAGCCATGTAGATGGGCGTGAGATGTTAGAACCTTACTCCTGGTTCCAGATGTAGAGCTAGTGCATCGCCATGAACCACGGAGTATAATCATACATACTAACCGACTCTGACCAGGACTGGTTGATCTTTCATATCAATCAAGTCAAATATGAGTCGAACATTTTATAGATGAACTTATTTTCAGTATATTATTTTCAAAATAATGTGGAACATTTTCAAATTAATACTTATTTTTTATTCCACACACACCCTCACTCTTTTCGATATATGGAAAAAGGGGGAGAAAAAGGCCAAAGTTAAGGAATAATTTTTATTTTTTTATGGCCAAGGCTTAGTTAACTTGTTCGTGTTAACAAAACAGAAAGGTTTACTTAACTTTAAGTTAACTTGTTAACAAAACGGAAGTAAAGGCCAAGGTTAAGAAATCAGTTTTTTGATTTCTTAACTTAAAACTTATTTTAAACACTATGGCCAATATTAAGTAATTGCGGTTACTTAATTCTTTTGTTTAGTAGCAAACATCAAGGGGGGAGAGTTAAAACTCTTTCTCAAGTACTCACCCTCGGTCAAGGGGGAGGATTCCTCAAGGGGGAGCACTTGAAAAAAAAGTTTTTATATACTCCTGCTCATTCATGCATATCTCTTGCTCATTTTGCTTAATGCACTTAATTTATTTTTCTTAACTTTGTATGTGGGTTTGCCATAAATAAAAAAGGGGGAGATTGTTGGTGCAGTAGGCACCTAAGTCGAACTTGAGTTTTGATTATAGCAAACGATACAAAGTTAAGCTCATGTCGTTATCTCACGAGCTGAATCGAGTGTGCAGAAAATTGCTATAGCTGGAGCTGAAGGCTAGTGACACCCGGAGGAAGCCACGGTGGTCGGGCGACACTCGAGTGACTTCGGAGGGAGCCGAAGGAATTAAGTGGAAGGCCGGAAGCAAAAGCGACATAGAAAGTATCGAGGTAAGCTCGAGTGAGTAAAGTGAAGTCAGGTCGTGTCCTTTGTACGGGGACGTCCTTAGGCGACGATCCGACCCAAGACTTCCCATGGAAGGTCTATGTTGAGATCGGACGACAAGTGGCCGTCGAATTCACTTATATTTTGAGCTAACTCTTTATTGTAAGTTCAACTGGCGATTCAACCGGGCCATTCAACCGCCGCGATTCAACCGATGGTCAAAAATCAGCCTCGAGGAGTCAAGCTTTATCACCATTTTTCAAGGAGTTTTGTGCCCAATTCCTATTGGTTGAAGACCCATTCGATGAGGGGCTTAAAGGCTATAAAAGGAGGGCTTCTCCTAGGGTTTTTCATCATCTCTAAGTGCTCACAAACCTCCACAACTCTGCGATTTTTCGACGACTCTACGATGAAGTGCTGTCAACAACCCTAGTTTACTTTCTACTCTTTTAGTTGTTGATATTCTTATTTTGTCGTCTCTTTAAATATTGCAATTCATTTTATTAATCGAGGTTTTCTATTGTTGTACTTTACATTAATAGAAGAGAGGGTTTGTCTCTCTATCTTTTCTTTCGAAGTTTTTTTTGTAATCGTCAAACTCCTACCTCCAACGAGGAGGAGTGTTTTTAGTGAATTACCCTCCGTGCGTGATCAAGGATCACTAGGGTCTTGGAGTAGTTGCCGAAGGCTACGAACCAAGTAAAAAAATATTTGTCTCATTTATTTATAGTTTATCTTTCCGCTGCAATTAACTGTCTACTTGAGTTTTAACGAATGAATTAAAAAAAAGATTTATCGCTATTCACCCCCCCTCTAGCGATCCGCTTCGATCCAACATGTAGTGGAGAACACAGGCATGCCATGGTCTCTACTAGAGGTCCTATGTCGAGCCATGGAGTGATCCACTCCTATGGTGGTGACCACGAGTAGGTCGTGTTGGTGCAATTGGCCCAGGTCACGATTAACTAGACTCGAATAGTGTTTTGATGTTTGATGATGAGTTGACCATTGTTTGACAATAGGTTGACTATATGGTTGACATGAGATTGACCATATGATGGAGAAGTCCAAGTGGGACACTTGGTATGGAAAGTCCAAGCATGGGTTTTGGCAATGGTAAAGTCCAAGTTTTGAGTACTTGGCATGGAAAGTCCAAGTGGGGCACTTGGCAAGGGAAAGTCCAAGCTTGAGTCATGGCATTTGGAAAGTCCAACATGGAGTCAGCATGGAAAGTCCAAGGGTGTAGTCTTGGCCACATAAGGCCAAGTGTGTAGTCTTGGCGGTGAAAGTCCAAGTCATGGGTACTTGGCAATTGGGAAGTCCAAGGATTGATATTGGCGGCATAAAGTTCAAAGGTGGAGTCTTGGCAGCATAAGTCTAATGATTGGTGGCATAAAGTCCAAGCGTGTGTCTTGGCAGCATAAGTCCAATGTGCCTTAGCGGTGTAGACCAGCTTAACATGACAATAGTCGATGGAAGCACTTGAAGGCTAGCATATGGATGAACAAGTCATGGATGACTTGGAGGGATCCAATAGACATGAGGCTGATGGAGGTGGCTAGAAGACTTAGGTCTAGGCTAAGGGTGGTCTAGCAAGTATGAGGGCATCATACTTGAGTTAAACCTTATGGTTGAGGTGTATCAATCGACTGGGGTCATGGACTAGTCGACTGGTCAAGTGTTTTGACACTTGGCAGTCGAGTTGACACTTGGCAGTCGATTGAGATTATGACCAGTCGACTAATGGGAGTCAACTAGCAATTGACTACGATCGAATTACGACCATAGGCCCAAGACGGCTCAACTAGCGCCTCGACTGGAGTCCCAGTTGAGGTGGAACCTCTACTGGCCTCGAATGCGGCCGAACATACGCAAGACACCTCGACTGCCCTTGAGCAGTCGACTGATGTTGAGGAAACACTATAGATGCTAGGCAGGCTCGACCAGCGACTCGACTGTTGGTACAATCGACCCGGACTCGAGTTTGACTCGAACTATACTTTGATGTAAGACAAAATGCATGACATGGGATTGTCATGAGAAGTCCAACATGGGTTGGCCATGTAAGTCCAAGTGTGTAGTCTTGGCGGTGAAAGTCCAAGAATGGGGCTTGGCATGGAAAATCCAAGCATGAGGCTTGGTGTGGGAAGTCTTGAGGACTTAACAAGTTCACTAGGCTCGGGATTCTTGAGTTGGTGAAGGATGACATTATGAAGTTGTGCGCTTAGTGCATCCGAGGGACTGTCGAACGGGGAGCGAATGAAGTAAGGCCCAAAGGAAGCATACTTCGAGAGCAAGAGATGCGAAGGATAGCATTGCGAAGCCGTGCGCTTGGTGCATCCGAGGGAAGAGAGCTTCGGTAGGGAACTCCATGAGAGGATAAGGTGGGCTTGGCCAAGTGGCTAAGACTGAGTGTCGGAGTCTCAAACGTGGTGTTTGAGGGTTTACCCGACGGTCAGATGCTCAAACAACTTGATTTTTAAGGTTTTACCTAACATCAGTTGACTGGTATAGGTACCAGTCGACTGCTCTATGTCGAATGGACTCGATCGGTATTCGATTGACCAAGTTCTGGCCGAACAGTCGACTGCCGAGGGAGGGCAGTTGACTGCCAACACCATCAGTCGACTGATCGGGGCGAATTCAGGCACAGAATGGTTTTTAGTTGAGTGATCATGCAAGCACTCGACTGATGGTGTTACCAGTCGACTGATGGGTATGATCAGTCGACTGATGGTTATCCGTTGGGTTTTTGCCAACGTGGATTCGGCATTGTGAGACAACGGCTACAGGACCAGTCGACATATGGTCACGATCAGTCAACTGATGGATGTGGAATCAGCTCGATGCAGGTTATAAATGGAGCTCGAGATGGAGGATTTTGCCAAGACTTTAAGGGTGATTTTAGAGGGGAATTGCTGCTGCATTCTAGACCTTCAAAGCCAATCCAAAGCAAGCAACAAGCAAGTGATCAAAGCAATTGTGTAAAAGTTTTCTTTGGTATTGTCTTTGTATTTTGGCTTGTATTTTTGTATTACTATTGTAATTACTTGTACGAGGTTTCTCCATCTCCGACATGTTGTCGAGAAGGAGTTTAGTTAGTGTCGTGCACATAACTAGAGCTCGTTGAGCTCGCCCCATGGAGTAGGAACCATTCAATTCCGAACCACGTATATCTTGTGTATGCTTGTATGTATTGTTACTATTTTCATTTGTATTACTATTCCACTGCGCTAACAATAATTGTAGACAAGTGACACAAGAAGAACGAACGAATTCCACCGCATACGCGATTGAGGGCTATTCACCCCCCTCTAGCCGGCCACAGACGGTCCAACAAGTGGTATCAGAGTCAAGTCGCTTGTCGAGGACTAACCGCCAATACAAGCACGACAAGATGGCCGGCTACTACCTCCAACCACCAAAATTCGAAGGAGATTTTCAATGGTGGAGAAGGAAGATGGAGGTATATTTAGAAACCGATTTTGATATTATGTTAATTCTAGAAAATGGTTTCAAAATACCTAGGGATGAAGAAAATAGGCAAATTGAGAAGTCAAGGTGGACCAAAGACCAAATCAAGGACTTCAATGTAGGGGATCGATCGATGTGGTTGGCCGGCTAGAGGGGGGTGAATAGCCCTCAATCGTCGTATGGTGGAATACGATCGTTCTCGTTGCATGCTCATCTACAATTGTCGTTAGCGCAGCGAAAACAATAGAAACAATAATAATACTAACAATAATACAAGCATACGCAAACACACACGATATACGTGGTTCGGAACCGAATGGTTCCTACTCCACGGGCGAGCTCACCGAGCTCTAGTTATGTGCACAACACTAACTAAACTCCTTCTCGACTACACATCGGAGGTGGAGAAACCTCTTACAAGCTAATACAACAGTAATACTACAAGAAATACAAAGACACTAAGAAATACAAGTAAAGAACGCTTTACAAATCTTTGCTTTGAACCTTTTCTTGTTGCTTGCTTTGGATGGCTCTTGAAGGATTGGAATGCATCATCAATTCCCCTTCAATAGCTTCCTTAAAGTCTTGGTGAAAACCTCCCACTTGAGCTCCATTTATAACCTACATCTGTCTCACAACAGATCCACATTGGATAAGTTCCAACGGATCACCAACCCGATCGTGACCTAGTAGTCGATCGATCGGCCACGCGAGCATTCTCGTGTTCGCGATATTCCCATCGATCGCCATCCCTCGACAGTCGACGATCACCGACCGCTAATCCATGGCAATGCCATCGTCGACACAAAATCTATCTAACACCGGGCCGAACCCTAGTCGACTTGAATCAGTCAAACCGACACCTATGCCAGTCGACTGCTGTCGGGCAAAACCTCAAACACCAAGTTGTTTGAGTATCCGACCGTCGGGTAAACCCTCAAACATCAAGTTTGAGCCTCCGACACTCAGTCTTAGCCACTTGGCCAAGTCCACCTTATCCCTTATGGAGTTCCCCACCGAAGCTCTCTTCCCTCGGCCTACGTCCCTCGGATGCGCCAACTCACGGCTTCACAACGCCATCCTTCACGTCTCATGCCCTCAAAGTATGCTTCCCTTTGGCCTCACTCCATTCGCTCCCCGTCCGGCGGTCCCTCGGATGCACTAAGCGCACGACTTCACAATCTCATCCTTCACCGACTCAAGGACCCCGAGCCTAGTAAACTTGCCAAGTCCTCAAGACTTCTCACATGCACCAAGCGCACAGCTTCGCAATGCATTTCTCACCAAGCACTAAGCGCACAGCTTTGCAATGCTTTGGATTTTCCCACACCAAGCCCCATGCTTGGATTTTCCATGCCAACTCCATGTTGGACTTTCCCATGACAATCCCATGTCATGAGTTTTGTCTATCATCAAAATACTATCAAAGTACTGCTCGAGTCAAACTCGAGTCAACCTGGGCCGATTGCACCAACAATCTCCCCCTTTTTGATGATTGACAAAACTACCATCTTAAGTCTACCAATTCTCCCATATTGGCAATTCTCATATCCCAATGAGAATTCCAACGAACCCTGATTGGTAACTTGGTAACTTCTCCCCCTTTTTGACATTACATCAAAAAGGTCCTCCCCAAGGGTATGAATGTCTCATATCCCAATGAGATCTTACAATCTCTCCCTTGAAGGAACACATGCCTACAATTTTTCTAGTGATCCCATATCACTTAAAGAGAGGAAACTCAATTTTCCTCCCATGAGAAAATACACATCCATCTTACCATGATGGATACCTCCCCCTAGAGGCTTTCTCCCCCTTGACCATTGCACCAACAATGTCCTTGGAGAGTCCCTAAGCCAATAGGAACATTTAACCAATCAAAATTAAGGCAAAGTTCAACAATGAACTCTCATCCACCTTAAAATTGATACTCTCCCTAAACCCTTCGCCTAATCCATGTCCAATGGATTTCCACCTCTCTAATGCTCTCCCAAGCATATCCTAGGGTTAGGAGTGGTTAGGGGACCTTAACCTAGCTGAACATAGGCCTAACTAACAAGGTTTACCGAAAATCACTTGGCAATCGATCGACCGAAGAAATAGTGGATTGATCGATAATCGTGAAATTTTTAGCATTTCAAAAATGGATTTCTAAAATCCATAAGTAAATATACATAAGTTTAAAATTCTTGAAATTTGATATGTATATTACTTATCATAAACACTATGGGTGAAAAATATTTAAAAATTATTTTACCCACTAAATTAAGAGATTGATACAAAGTCCAAAAGTTAAGAAAAGCTTCAATAAAGAGCCTTCTTTGTATCATCCCATTTAATGGTGATAGCTATCAAAAGATAGGCTTCACCAAGGTTTTTCAAAATGTTATTGAAACTTTTAATTTCTTTTTCCTAAACATCTCACTTATATCTAGATGTGTAAAACACATACAAGTCAAGTTTTTAGTGAGATGTGGGTTTTTGTTCTTTTAATGATTTCATGTATATTTCTAGGCAATATTATTTGATTCCCATCAAATCATGCCATAGTCCTTAATTTCATTTTAGTTATATGCATGATGATGATTATGGCATAAATATGATATAGATAAAAGAATATGCCAAAATCATGATGTCATGCTATGTGAATGACATTTTAGCATACATGACATATAAAGAAGAAGTCTAAACATGATCATGACATTTTTATAGATAAAAATAAAAATGATGTCATGGCATGGCAAGGCAAATAAATCATGGCAAGTAAAATATACTAACGTATAAAATACCTAAGTGTTAAATCCAAAATGTCATTTCTAGGAGTTAATTCTATTTTGCCTTAATGTCATTTATCCCCCTAGTGTGTCATAAGCCCAAAATGGCACACCAATACCTTTATGACCTATTTGTGCCAATTTAAATCATTTTTAACTTCTCAAGCACATTGGCACATCCTAATGTGTCAACTCTACTATGGTTAGGTTAACTACCCATCCACTTAGGGTTGACACACCCTAACCCATCTAGCGTGAATCGATCACGCTCTAGGAACCCAATACCTATTGGAGCTCCTTGGGTTAACAAGGTATTCACTAGGGATAACTTCCCTAGATACCTTCCTAATGGCCCTTTTAAGCTTTGAAGCCATAGTCTTTTGGGTCTTTCCTAGGTCAACTCTAGAGGTAACTCCCCTAATGACCTTCCTAGTGGCCTTCTTAGATTTTCTTAAGTCCTTAGCCACTAAGCAAACACCATGGCTAGACTTAGGGATAACTTCCCTATTGGCCTTGGTTTTCCTAGACCTAGAAATTGTTCCATAATCAAATGGAACATTATGATAAGTCTTCTTGGACTTAGGTTTGTGACCCAAACCTTACTTACCCTTAAACCGTTTTTGAACCCTAGGTCTTGACTTTTGGCCATTAGACCCCTTGACCAAATTTGTGATTATTGTTAGGATCTTCTCAAGTTTTTCTAGCCTTGACCTCAAGGCTTGGTTTTCTAGCTCTAATTTCCCCAATTTTGAATTTCCATTTATCTTTTGGGAAATGTTCGTCTTCTTAGGCATGTGCCTAGATTTCTTGGGATTAACACTCAAATTTTCTTCAATTCTCCTAATGGACTTCTTTGGTAAAATATTTATAGAATTATGAGTCTTAGGTTTGTCCTTAGTTACATGAACATGCTTGGCACCTAGGCAAAAATATTTATTTCTACTAGCATTCTTTTCATTAATGATTGCAAGAGAGCTAAAATAATTCTTAGCATGCTTTTTAACTTTAGGAATTGAAGGTACATAATTTAAATTTACCTTAGGGTTAGCTTTAGGAGCTCCCCCTACATGATATACACCCTCTTGCCCTTTCTTCCTCCCCCTAGGGCATTGGCTTCGGTAGTGCCCCTTTTGATTGCATTTAAAGCACACAATGTGCTCTTTGCTTCTAGTTGTGGGAACTCTGGCATCTTTTGACTTTGGGTTGACTTTTGGTGCGATGCCTTTTCTTAGCCAATTTTGGGCATTTTCTCTTGTAATGCCCTTTCTCCCTACACTCAAAATAAATTATATGATTTTTATTTAAAATTATAATACTTGAGTTACCTAGGGAGGTGGAGGAAGCCTCTTCTTGATCTTCACATCTCCCGGATGTGGATGTTTCTTGTTCTTGCTCCGAGATGGAAGATTGTCTCTCCTCCCCCTCAATGCTAGAGGTGGAGGTTTCCACCAAATCATCCACATCTTCGAATGTGGATGGCAATTCTTCCACGGCATTCTCCTCCACTTGTGCCGATTCAGGATTCTTGTGGAATTCAACCACCTTATTCCACAAATCCTTTGCATCCCTAAAATTTCCTAGCCTAGACCAAATATGGTTAGGAATCAAATCACTAAGAAATTTAATTACCTCAAGATTTGTCTTGAAATCCTTCATTTGGTCCTTGGTCCATTTTTATTTTTCTAGTGGCTTATTTTCTTTGTCCCTAGGCACTTCAAAACCATTTTCAATAATTAACATAAAATCAAAATCGGTTTCTAGATATACCTCCATTTTTCTTCTCCACCATAGAAAATCTCCTTCGAAATTTGGTGGTTGAAGGTTGTAGCCGGCCATCTTGTAGTGTTTGTGTCGACGATTAGTCCTCGACAAACTCCTTGGCTCTGATACTACTTGTAGGGGATCGATCGATGTGGTTGGCCAGCTAGAGGGGGGTTATTAGCCCTTAATCGTCGTATGGTGGAATACGATCATTCTCGTTGCGTGCTCATCTATAATTATCGTTAGCGCAGCGGAAACAATAGAAACAATAATAATACTAACAACAATACAAGCATACGCAAACACACACGATATACGTGGTTCGGAACCGAATGGTTCCTACTCCACGGGCGAGCTCACCGAGCTCTAGTTATGCGCACGATACTAACTAAACTCCTTCTCGACTACACGTCGGAGGTGGAGAAACCTCTTACAAGCTATTACAACAGTAATACTACAAGAAATACAAAGACACTAAGAAATACAAGTAAAGAACGCTTTACAAATCTTTGCTTTGAACCCTTTCTTGTTGCTTGCTTTGGATGACTCTTGAAGGACCAGAATGCAACAACAATTCCCCTCCAATAGCTTCCTTAAAGTCTTGGTAAAATCCTCCCACTTGAGCTCCATTTATAACCTGCATCAAGTTGTTTTTACAGCCAGATCGAGCCAAAGGCCCCATGACCGCCTCTGTAGCCATTATCTCACAACGCGATCCACATTGATAAGTTCCAACGGATCACCAACCCGATCGCACCCATGGCTGACAGTGACCTAGTAGTCGATCGCATCGCCACGGAGCGTTCTGTGCTCGCGACATTCCCATCACCGATCGCCATCCTCGATAGTCGATTGATCGCCGACATCATTGCCGATCGCACCCATGGCGCGATCGCCAACTACAAAACCGCATCTAACACCGAACCCCTAGTCGACTTGGATCTCGACCGACACCTATGCCACGATGTCAGCAAAACCTCAAACATCTAGTTGTTTGAGCATCCGACCGTCGGTAAACCCTCAAACATCAAGTTTGAGCCTCCGACACTCGGTCTTAGCCACTTGGCCAAGTCCACCTTATCCCTTCATGGAGTTCCCCACCAGCTCTCTTCCCTCTACGTCCCTCGGATGCGCCAAGCGCATCGACTGCAACGCCATCCTTCACGCCTCATGCCCTCAGTATGCTTCCCTTTGGGCCTCACTCCATTCACTCCCGTCCGGTCCCTCCCTGATGCACTAAGCGCACGGCCGCAATGCCATCCTTCACCGACTCAAGGACCCCGAGCCTAGTAAACTTGCCAAGTCCTCAAGACTTCTCACATGCACCAAGCGCACAGCTTCGCAATGCATTTCTCACCAAGCACTAAGCGCACGGCTTTGCAATGCTTTGGATTTTTCCCACACCAAGCCCCATGCCAACTCCATGTTGGACTTTCCCATGACAATCCCATGTCATGAGTTTTGTCTATCATCAAAATACTATCAAAGTACTGCTCGAGTCAAACTCGAGTCAACCTGGGCCGATTGCACCAACAATCTCCCCCTTTTTGATGATTGACAAAACTACCATCTCAAGTCTACCAATTCTCCCATATTGGCAATTCTCATATCCCAATGAGAATTCCAACGAACCCTGATTGGTAACTTGGTAACTTCTCCCCCTTTTTGACATTACATCAAAAAAGTCCTCCCCAAGGGTATGAATGTCTCATATCCCAATGAGATCTTACAATCTCTCCCTTGAAGGAACACATGCCTATAATTTTTCTAGTGATCCCATATCACTTAAAGAGAGGAAACTCAATTTTCCTCCCATGAGGAAATACACATCCATCTTACCATGATGGATACCTCCCCCTAGAGGCTTGCTCCCCCTTGACCATTGCACCAACAATGTCCTTGGAGAGTCCCTAAGCCAATAGGAACATTTAACCAATCAAAATTAAGGCAAAGTTCAACAATGAACTCTCATCCACCTTAAAATTGATACTCTCCCTAAACCCTTTTCCTAATCCATGTCCAATGGATTTCCACCATTTCTAATGCTCTCCCAAGCATATACTAGGGTTAGGAGTGGTTAGGGGACCTTAACCTAGCTGAACATAGGCCTAACCAACAAGGTTTACCCGAAATCAGCTTGGGCAGTCGACTGAATTCAGAAATCAGTCGGCTGCCACCCCCATCAGTCGACTGGCCTCCCTGGCAGTCGACTGATAACTGCATTTGCAGTTTTCAGCATTTCAGAAATGGATTTCTAAAATCCATAAGTAAATATACATAAGTTTAAAATTCTTGAAATTTGGTATGTATATTACTTATCATAAACACTATGGGTGAAAAATATTTAAAAATTATTTTACCCACTAAATTAAGAGATTGATACAAAGTCCAAAAGTTAAGAAAAGCTTCAATAAAGAGCCTTCTTTGTATCATCCCATTTAATGGTGATAGCTATCAAAAGATAGGCTTCACCAAGGTTTTTCAAAATGTTATTGAAACTTTTAATTTCTTTTTCCTAAACATCTCACTTATATCTAGATGTGTAAAACACATACAAGTCAAGTTTTTAGTGAGATGTGGGTTTTTGTTCTTTTAATGATTTCATGTATATTTCTAGGCAATATTATTGATTCCCATCAAATCATGCCATAGTCCTTAATTTCATTTTAGTTATATGCATGATGATGATTATGGCATAAATATGATATAGATAAAAGAATATGCCAAAATCATGATGTCATGCTATGTGAATGACATTTTAGCATACATGACATATAAAGAAGAAGTCTAAACATGATCATGACATTTTTATAGATAAAAATAAAAATGATGTCATGGCATGGCAAGACAAATAAATCATGGCAAGTAAAATATACTAACGTATAAAATACCTAAGTGTTAAATCCAAAATGTCATTTCTAGGAGTTAATTCTATTTTGCCTTAATGTCATTTATCCCCCTAGTGTGTCATAAGCCCAAAATGGCACACCAATACCTTTATGACCTATTTGTGCCAATTTAAATCATTTTTAACTTCTCAAGCACATTGGCACATCCTAATGTGTCAACTCTACTATGGTTAGGTTAACTACCCATCCACTTAGGGTTGACACACCCTAACCCATCTAGCGTGAATCGATCACGCTTCTAGGAACTCAATACCTATTGGAGCTCCTTGGGTTAACAAGGTATTCACTAGGGATAACTTCCCTAGATACCTTCCTAATGTCCCTTTTAAGCTTTGAAGCCATAGTCTTTTGGGTCTTTCCTAGGTCAACTCTAGAGGTAACTCCCCTAATGACCTTCCTAGTGGCCTTCTTAGATTTTCTTAAGTCCTTAGCCACTAAGCAAACACCATGGCTAGACTTAGGGATAACTTCCCTATTGGCCTTGGTTTTCCTAGACCTAGAAATTGTTCCATAATCAAATGGAACATTATGATAAGTCTTCTTGGACTTAGGTTTGTGACCCAAACCTTACTTACCCTTAAACCGTTTTTGAACCCTAGGTCTTGACTTTTGGCCATTAGACCCCTTGACCGAATTTGTGATTATTGTTAGGATCTTCTCAAGTTTTTCTAGCCTTGACCTCAAGGCTTGGTTTTCTAGCTCTAATTTCCCCAATTTTGAATTTCCATTTATCTTTTGGGAAATGTTCCTCTTCTTAGGCATGTGCCTAGATTTCTTGGGATTAACACTCAAATTTTCTTCAATTCTCCTAATGGACTTCTTTAATAAAATATTTATAGAATTATGAGTCTTAGGTTTGTCCTTAGTTACATGAACATGCTTGGCACCTAGGCAAAAATATTTATTTCTACTAGCATGTTTTTCATTAATGATTGCAAGAGAGATAAAATAATTCTTAGCATGCTTTTTAACTTTAGGAATTGAAGGTACATAATTTAAATTTACCTTAGGGTTAGCTTTAGGAGCTCCCCCTACATGATATACACCCTCTTGCCCTTTCTTCCTCCCCCTAGGGCATTGGCTTCGGTAGTGCCCCTTTTGATTGCATTTAAAGCACACAATGTGCTCTTTGCTTCTAGTTGTGGGAACTCTGGCATCTTTTGACTTTGGGTTGACTTTTGGTGCCGGTGTTTTCTTCTTAGCCAATTTTGGGCATTTTCTCTTGTAATGCCCTTTCTCCCTACACTCAAAATAAATTATATGATTTTTATTTAAAATTATAATACTTGAGTTACCTAGGGAGGTGGAGGAAGCCTCTTCTTGATCTTCACATCTCCCGGATGTGGATGTTTCTTGTTCTTGCTCCGGGATGGAAGATTGCCTCTCCTCCCCCTCAATGCTAGAGGTGGAGGTTTCCACCAAATCATCCACATCTTCGAATGTGGATGGCAATTCTTCCACGGCATTCTCCTCCACTTGTGCCGATTCGGGATTCTTGTGGAATTCAACCACCTTATTCCACAAATCCTTTGCATCCCTAAAATTTCCTAGCCTAGACCAAATATGGTTAGGAATCAAATCACTAAGCAATTTAATTACCTCAAGATTTGTCTTGAAATCCTTCATTTGGTCCTTGGTCCATTTTTATTTTTCTAGTGGCTTATTTTCTTTGTCCCTAGGCACTTCAAAACCATTTTCAATAATTAACATAAAATCAAAATCGGTTTCTAGATATACCTCCATTTTTCTTCTCCACCATAGAAAATCTCCTTTGAAATTTGGTGGTTGAAGGTTGTAGCCGGCCATCTTGTAGTGTTTGTGTCGACGGTTAGTCCTCGACAAACTCCTTGGCTCTGATACTACTTGTAGGGGATCGATCGATGTGGTTGGCCATCTAGAGGGGGGTTATTAGCCCTTAATCGTCGTATGGTGGAATACGATCGTTCTCGTTGCGTGCTCGTCTATAATTATCGTTAGCACAGCGAAAACAATAGAAACAATAATAATACTAACAACAATACAAGCATACGCAAACACACACGATATACGTGGTTCGGAACCGAATGGTTCCTACTCCACGGGCGAGCTCACCGAGCTCTAGTTATGCGCACGATACTAACTAAACTCCTTCTCGACTACACGTCGGAGGTGGAGAAACCTCTTACAAGCTATTACAACAGTAATACTACAAGAAATACAAAGACACTAAGAAATACAAGTAAAGAACGCTTTACAAATCTTTGCTTTGAACCCTTTCTTGTTGCTTGCTTTGGATGACTCTTGAAGGACCAGAATGCAGCAACAATTCCCCTCCAATAGCTTCCTTAAAGTCTTGGTAAAATCCTCCCACTTGAGCTCCATTTATAACCTGCATCAAGTTGTTTTCGCGCGTAGCAGTCGACTGCCAAAAGGCCCCAGTCGACTGCCCCTGTAGCCATTATCTCACAACGGCCAGATCCACGTTGGATAAGTTCCAACGGATCACCAACCAGTCGACTGCCAGTCCATGGCAGTCGATTGGTGACCTAGTAGTCGACTGCCCAGTCGGCTACGGAGCATTCTGTGCTCGCGACATTCCCATCAGTCGACTGCCATCCCTCGATAGTCGATTGCTGTCGACATCGATCCGATCGCAATCTATAGCGATCGGCCATCGCAACTAGCTCGCAGCCTAACACGGTGCCAAACCCTAGTCGACTTGGATCAGTCGAATCGACACCTATGCCAGTTGACTGTTGTCAGGCAAAACCTCAAACATCTAGTTGTTTGAGCATCCGACCGTCGGGTAAACCCTCAAACATCAAGTTTGAGCCTCCGACACTCAGTCTTAGCCACTTGGCCAAGTCCACCTTATCCCTTATGGAGTTCCCCACCGAAGCTCTCTTCCCTCGGCCTATGTCTCTTAGATGCGCCAAGCGCACGACTTCGCAACGCCATCCTTCACGTCTCATGCCCTCAAAGTATGCTTCCCTTTGGCCTCACTCCATTCACTCCCCGTCCGGCGGTCCCTCGGATGCACCAAGCGCACGGCTTCGCAATGCCATCCTTCACCGACTCAAGGACCCCGAGCCTAGTGAACTTGCCAAGTCCTCAAGACTTCCCACATGCACCAAGCGCACGGCTTCGCAATGCATTTCTCACCAAGCACCAAGCGCACGACTTCGCAATGCTTTGGATTTTCCCACACCAAGCCCCATGCTTGGATTTTCCATGCCAACTCCATGTTGGACTTTCCCATGACAATCCCATGTCATGAGTTTTGTCTATCATCAAAATACTATCAAAGTACTGCTCGAGTCAAACTCGAGTCAACCTGGGCCGATTGCACCAACATTCAAGACAAATCTCAAGGCAATCAAATTGCTTAGTGATTTGATTCCTAACCATATTTGGTATAAACTAGGTGAATATAGGGATGCAAAGGACCTATGGGACAAGGTGATCAAACTTCATGAAGAGCCTACATTGGTTCATGCCAAGGAAGAATGCCCATCAACATCCGGATCCGAGGATGTTGAAGAATTGCCTTTGACATTCGAAGATGTGGATGACTTGGTGGAAACCTCCACCTCTAGCATTGAGGGGGAGGAAAGGCCTTCCATTCCGGAGCAAGGTCAAGACGAAGCATCTACCTCTGAAGAAGTGATCAAGAGGCTTCCACCACCTCCCTAGGTAACTCATGCATTATAATTAAAAATAAAAGTCACATAATATGCTTTGAGTGCAGGGAGCAAGGGCACTATAAAAGTAAGTGTCCCAAGAAGGTGAAGAAGGCTCAACCGGCACCAAAAGTTCAAGAAAAAGCTAAGAATGCCGGAGTCCCCACAATTAGAAGCAAGGAGCACATTGTGTGCTTCAAATGCAACCAAAGGAGATATTATAGAATCCAATGCTCTAGGGGGAGGAAGAAAGGGCAAGAAGGGGCATCTCATATAGGGGGAGCTTCCAAAGCTAACCCTAAGGTAAATTTAATTAATGCACCTTCAATTCCTAGGACTAAAAAGCATGCTAGAAATTATTTTAGTTCACTTGCCATTATTAATTAAAAGCATGCTAGTAGGAATAAATATGTTTGTCTAGGTGCCAAGCATGTTAGTTTACCTAAGGATAAATCTAGACACCATAATTCTAGACCTATTTTGCCTAGGGAGAGTATAAGGAGAATAGAAGAAAATTTGGACATTAACCCTAAGAAGGGCAGACACATGCCCAAGAAGAAAAATAATTCCCAAAAGATAAATGAAAAATCAAAATTGGGAAGATTAGAGGTGGAAAACCAAGCCTTGAGGTCAATGCTTGAGAAACTTGAGAAGACCCTAGCAATAATTACAAATTTAGTTAAGGGGTCAAAGGATCAAAATTTAAGGCCTAGGAAACAAGAAATGTCTAAGGGCAAAAAAGGTTTGAGTCACAAACCTATGTCCTACTATAATGTCCCATTTAATTATGGAACAATTTCGAGGTCTAAGAAAACCAAGGCTAATAGGGAAGTTATCCCTAAGACTAGTCATGGTAAGTGTTTAGTGGCTAGAGACTCAAGAAAATCTAAGAAAGCCACTAAGAAGGTCATCGGGGGAGTTACCTCTAGAGTTGACCTAGGAAAGACCCAATTGACTAAGGCTTCAAAGCCAAAAAGGGTCATTAGGAAGGTATCTAGGGAAGTTATCCCTAGTGAATACCTTGTTAACTCAAGGAGCTCCAATAAGTATTGGATTCCTAGGAGCGTGATCGATTCACGCTAGATGGGTTAGGGTGTGTCAACCCTAAGTGGATGGGTAGTTAACCTAGCCATGGTGAGTTGACACATTAGGATGTGCCAATATTCCTTGAGAAGATGAAAAATGATTAAATTGACACAATTAGGTCTTAGGAGTAATGATGTGTCATTTTGGATTTTTGGCACACTAGAGGGATAATTGGCATTAAGGCAAAAATGGACTTAATCCTAGAAATGACAATTTGAATTCAACACTTAGGTATTTTATACCTTAGTATCTTATAATTTCCATGCTTTGTTTGCCTTGTCATGACATAACATCATATTTTTTTTATCATATAAAATGTCATGATCATTTTTAGGGTTATGTTTATATGTCATGTATACTTATATTTCATTCACATGCCATGACATCATGATTATGTGGCACATGCTTTATTCTTGTATCATTATGCCATAATCATCATTCATGCATAAATAAAATGAAATTATGGACTAAGGCATGATTTGAAGTCCCATGCATAAGGGAATCAAATAATGTTGCCTAGAAATATACATGAAACCCTAAATAACAAAGACCCCACATCTCACTAATATTTGACTTGTATGTGTTTTACACATGTAGATACAAGTGAGATGTTTAGGAAAAAGGAATTAAGGGTTTTAAAAACATTTCAAAAATATTTTGAAAAACTTTGGTGAAGTCTATCTTTTGATAGCAATCACCATTGAATGAGGTGATACAAAGAGGGCTCAATATTGAAGCTTTTCTCAACTTTTGAACTTTGTGTCAATCTCACTATTTTGTGGGTAAAATAATTTTCTAATATTTTTCACCCATAATGATTGTAATAAGTAATATACATACAAAATTTCATGATTTTTTAATTTATGTATATTTACTTACGAATTTTAGAAATTCATGCGCAATCACCAATCACCATGGATGGCATCGTGATCATGGGAAGGAGTCGACTGATACTACTAATTTCGGGTAAACCTTGGTTGTTAGACCCATGTTCAACTATGTTTTGGTCCCCTAACCACTCCTAACCCTAGGACATGCTATGGAGAGCATTAGAAAGAGTGGAAATCCACTGGATATGGATTAGGAGAAGTGTTTAGGGTGAGTATCAATTTTAAGGTGGATAGAAGTTCATTGTTGAACTTTGCCTTAATTTTGATTATGTTAATGTTCCTATTGGCTTAAGGACTCTCCAAGGACATTGTTGGTGCAATGGTCAAGGGGGAGCAAGCCTTTAGGGGGAGGTATCCATCATGGGAAGATGAATGTGTACTTTTTTCTCATGGGAGGAAAATTGGGTTGTCTCTCTTAAGCGATATGGGACTTATCACTAGAAAGATTGTAGGCATATGTGTTCCTCCAAGGGAGAGATTGTAAGATCTCATTGGGATATGAGGCATTCATACCCTTGGGGAGGACCTTTTTGACATATATCAAAAAGGGGGAGAAATTACCAATTGCGATAGTTGGAATTCTCATTGGGATGTGAGAATTCTAGTTGTGGATAATTAGTAGACTTGGGTTTGAGGTTTTCTCCAACATCAAAAAGGGGGAGATTGTTGGTGCAATCGGCCCGGACACGAGTTTGACTCGAACTATATTTTGATGTTAGACAAAACGCATGACATGGGATTATCATGGGAAGTCCAACATGGGTTGGTCACGTAAGTCCAAGTGTGTAGCCTTGGCGGTGAAAGTCCAAGCATGGGGCTTGGCATGGAAAATCCAAGCATGAGACTTGGTGTGGGAAGTCTTGAGGACTTGGCAACTTCACTAGGCTTGGGGTCCTTGAGTCGGTGAAGGATGACATTGCCAAGCCGTGCACTTGGTGCATCCGAGGGACTGCCAGACGGGGAGCGAATGGAGTAAGGCCCAAGGGAAGCATACTTCGAGGGCAAGAGACACAAAAGATGGCATTGCGAAGCCATGTTCTTGGTGCATCCGAGGGACGTAGGCCGAGGGAAGAGAGTTTCGGTGGGGAACTCCATGAGAGGATAAGGTGGACTTGGCCAAGTGGCTAAAACTGAGTGTCGGAGGCTCAAATGTGGTGTTTGAGGGTTCACCCGACGGTCGGATGCTCAAACAACTTGGTTTTTGAGGTTTTACCTAATATCAGTCGACTAATATAGGTATCAGTCGACTGCTCTAGGTCGAATGGACTCAATCGATGTTCAAGACCAATTTCGCGAACGATGATCGCCGAGGAGGCGATTAGCGCTAACGCCATCGATCAGCGATGATGGAGATCAGTCGACTAATCGGGGTGAATTTGGGCACAGAATGGTTTCCAGTCGAGTGATTATGCGAGCACTCGAATGATGGTGTTACCAGTCGACTGATGGGTATGATCAGTCGACTGATGAGTATGATCAGTCGACTGATGGTTATCCATTGGGTTTTTGCCAACGTGGATTCGACCATTGTGAGACAATGGCTACAGGACAAGTTGATTGATGGTCATGATCAATCGACTGATGGGCGTGGAATCAGCTCGATGTAGGTTATAAATGGATCTCAAGATGGAGGATTTCGCCAAGACTTTAAGGGTGATTTTTGGAGGGGAATTGCTACTGCATTCTAGACCTTCAAAGCCAATCCAAAGCAAGCAACAAGCAAGTGATCAAAGCAATTGTGTAAAAAAAATTTTCTGTATTATCTTTATATTTTGGCTTGTATTTTTGTATTACTATTGTAATTGCTTGTACGAGGTTTCTCCACCTCCGATGTGTTGTAGAGAAGGAGTTTAGTTAGTGTCGTGTGCATAACTAGAGCTCGTTGAGCTCGCCCCGTGGAGTATGAACCATTCAGTTCCAAACCACATATATCTTGTGTATTCTTGTATGTGTTGTTAGTATTTTCATTTGTATTACTATTCTGTTGCGCTAAAACAATCGTAGACAAGTGACACAAGAAGAATGAATGAATTCCACCGCATACGCGATTGAGGGCTATTCACCCCCCTCTAGTCGGCCACCGATGGTCTAACATCGACTGCTTGTGCATCAGTCGAATGCTAGGGTTTGGTAGTCGACTGACGGTCTATTCATTAGAACCTTTCTGACATGGATTAAGTAGTTGTCTCACAATGACTATAGGATTAGTCGACTTTGGTCGTGAGTAGTCGACTGCTAAGTGGAATCCAGCCCGAGTTACAGCTTTAAAAGGAGCTTGAGGAGGAGGATTTTGGTATGGTTCTTCGAGGAGATTTGGAGGGGATTTGCTGTTGTAATCCACACCTTCAAGGCTCTTCTCAAGCAACCAAAAGCAAACATTCAAAGTCTTCTTGTAAATTATTTTTCTTTACTTGTATTGCATTTCATCTTTGTATTTGCTTATAATTCATTGTATTACTTTTATAATCGCTTGTAAGAGGTTTCTCCACCTTCGGTGTGTCATCGAGAAGGAGTGTTATTGATTAATGGTGGTGTATGCATCACTAGAGCTCATTCAAGCTCAATCTATGGAGTATGAACCCTAAGATTCCAAATTATGTTATATTCGTGTGTTGTGATTGTCTTTGTGTATTTGTATTTGTATTTTCTATTTATATTCTGATGCATTAACGATAAGTATAGGCAATCAAGCACGAGTGATTTCCATCAAGCAACTGTAAGCACCATTCACCACCCTTCTAGCTCTCACTGAAGATCCTACAATTAGTATCAGAGTGAGGTCTCTCTTCAAAGTTTAACAACTAAGGGAGCATGCTAGAGGAAGGAAAATGATAGTTTAAGAAAGATTGGGTGATGACATCAATGTGTCGCCGCCATACGAACTCTATGGAGCCAAGGATTTTAATCTATGGGTGGTAAGAATGAAATATTTTCTAATGTGCGACTTTGATAATTGGATTAGTGTAATGGTAGGGTTTGACACTCCAAAGGATGAAGAAGGAAGAAAACTCAAGAAGAAGAATTAGAGCAAAGAACCACTCCAATACTTCAACATAAACAACAAGGTAATGGGTATATTGTTTAATGCAATTCCTAATGATATTTTGTGTAGATTAGGAGATTGTAAGGATGCAAAGGAATTTTAGATCAAGCTGTCTAAGCTCCATGAAGAACCCTCAACGACTCAAGAAATAGAGGAGCCTAAGGAACAAGAACCATTATCGGCTCAATTGGAGGAAGAGGCCGAAGAAGCAAACTCATCCTCACAAGAAGGTGAGGATTCAGAAGTTGAGAAAGAGTCAACATCCAGATCGGTGGAAGAGGAAAAATTGGAGGAAGCCTCCACCTCTAGGATTGAGGGGGAGAATATTAGATCACCGAAGCCGAAGCAAAATCAAGAAGTAGCTTCAACCTCCGGGAGAGATGAACCAATTCCGGCCACCATTGACCTAGGTAAATCAAGCAATTTAGTTAAAAATAAAAATCATATAATTTTCTTTGAGTGTAGGGAAGTCGGGCATTACAAGAGTAAGTGCCCGAAAAGAGTCAAGAAGCTTCAATCGGAGCCAAAGGTCAAAGATGTCGGTGCCCCAATACATAAGAGCAAGGAGCACGTGGTGTGCTTCATTTGCAATCAAAGGGGGCATTATAGGAGTCAATGCCTTGGGGGGAAGAAGAAGACTCAAGAAGGAGCATCCCATGTAGGGGGAGCCACTAAGGTAACCCCTAAGGTATATTTTAGTAATGCACCTTCTAGTTTTAATGTCAAAAAGTATGCTAGAAATAATTTAAATACTCTTGCTATTGTTCATGAAAAGCATGCTAGGAATAACAAATATTTTTGCTTAGGTACTAAGAGTTGTAATTATAGATCTAAGGATCATACTGGGTCTATTTTACTTAAGAACAAATCTAGAAATAGCAACTCTAGACTCATTCTACCTAAGGAGTCAATTAGGAAGGTAGAAAATAATTTAGGCATTAACCCTAGGAAGGGTAGGCATATGCCTAGAAGAAATGGTAATTCCCAAAGACAAAATGAAAATTCAAAGATCGGGCAATTAGAATTGGAAAATCATGTTTTGAGGGCAAAACTTGAAAAATTAGAGAAGACCCTTAGGAAAATACAAAATCAAATACAAGGGTCAAATAGTCAAAATTTAGGATCAAGGAGTCAAAGTCTAGGGTCTAGGAAGCAAGGATCATCAAAGGGAGAGAAAGGTTTGGGTCACAAACCTAAGCCCAAAAGGATCTATCACAATGTTCCATTCAATTATGGAACTCAATCTAAGTCTAGGAAAACTAAGTTCAATAGGGAAGTCATCCCTAAGGTTGACCAAGGTAGGTGTCTAGTGGCCAAAGTCTCTATGAGACCTAGGAAAGCCACTAAGAAGGTCACAAGGAAAGTTATTCCTAGAGTTGACCAAGAAAAGATCATAATGACCAAGACTTCTAAGCCTAGGAGGATTATTAGGAGGGTATCTAGGGAAGTTATCCCTAGTGAATACCTAGTAAACCCAAGGAGCTCCAATAGGTATTGGGTTCCTAGGAGCGTGATCGATTCACGCTAAATGGGATAGGATGTGTCAACCTTGATTGGATGGGTAGTTAACTCAACCATAGCAAAGTTGACACCTTAGGTCATTTCCAAGGTTATATGATACCTTAGAAATAAGGTTGAATTTTAATCCTAAAAGATTTTAGGATGTGTCAATATTATTAAAGAAGTTTGATAAATTGATCAAATTGACACAAATTAGGTTTAGAGGTTATAATGTGTCATTTTGGGTTTTTGGCACACTTAATAGATGAGTGTTATTAAGGAAAAATGGATTTAATTCTAATAATGACAATTTGGGCTTAACACTTAGGTATTCTATACTTTATATTTTATACTTGACATGCTTTATTTGCCTCACCATGCCATGACATCATATTTATTTTTATCATATAAAATGTCATGATAATATTTAGGTTTTATTTTTAGTGTCATGTTATGCTTAAATAAGAATCACATGCCATGACATTATGATTATTAGCACATGCCTATTAATGTTATCAATTATGCCATAATCATCATTCATGTATTAATTAAAATTGAGTTAAGGATAATGACATGATTTGAAGTCTTATGCATAAGTGAATCAAATAGTTTTGCCTAGAAAAATACATGAAAACCTAAATAACCAAAACTCACATCTCACAAAAATACTTGATTTGTATGTGTTTCATACACTTAGATAAAAGTGAGATGTTAGGAAAAGAAATTAAGGTTCTTAAAATCATTTTAAAAAACTTTGGTAAAATCTATCTTTTGATAGCAATCACCATTGAAGGAGATAATACAAAGTAGGGTGAAACATTGAAAATTTCAATGGTTTTGAACTTAGTATAAATCTCACTATTTTAAAAGTATTTTATTTTTCAAATATTTTTCATCCATTATGATTAACTTAAGTATTATACGTATGAAGTTTCAAGATTTTTTAAATTACATATAATTACTTATGTATTTTCTAATTTCGATTCCTGAAATTGAATTTCTATATTTGTAGAAATCAATTGACTGCCGCTTAGGCGGCGATCAAGGGAAATCGAGCGATCGCTGATGCAGAGCAGTCATTGTCAATACTAATTTCGGATAAACAAGGATGTTTAGCCTATGTTTCAGCTATGTTAGGCTACCCTGATTGCTCCTAACCATAGGATATGCTTTGGAAAGTATTAAAAATGGTGAAAATCCATTAGATATGGATTAGGAGTGTTTTTTAGGGTGATGTATCAATTTTAAAGTATGTGAAAGTTCAAGGTTGAACTTTTGCCTTTAATTTTGAGGGTTTAGTGTTCCTATAGGCTTAGGGACTCTCCAAGGACATTGTTGGTGCAATAGTCAAGGGGGAGCAAGCCTTTAAGGGGAGGTTATCCATCATGGGATGATGGATGTATTTTACCTCATGAGGGAGAGAATTGGGAGAATTTGGAGAAGTGAGGTTTGCCTCTCATTTAGTGATATGAGACTTATCACTAGGAAGAGTGAAAGCATCCTAGACATTTTTAGACCAAGGGGGAGATTGTAATATCTCATTGGGATATGAGACATTGATACCCTTGGGGTGAGCCTTTTTTATGTATGTCAAAAAGGGGGAGAATTAAGAGAATTTTGGAATTCCCAATTTGGATAATTGGGAGGATTGATTTGAGTTAGTATTCTAACTCAAAGTATTTGGTTTTTTGTCAAACATCAAAAAGAGAGAGATTATTGGTGAAATCAACCCAAGTCACGATTGACCAGACTAAAGTTTGACTCGAGTAGTATTTTGATGTTTGATGATGAGTCGACCATTGTTTGACAATGGGTTGACTATATGGTTGACATGGGGTTGACCATATGATGGAGAAGTCCAAGTGGGACACTTGGCATGGAAAGTCCAAGCATGAGTCTTGGTAATGGTAAAATCCAAGTTTTGAGTATTTGACATGGAAAGTTCAAGTGGGACACTTAGCAAGGGAAAGTCCAACTTTTAGTCTTGGCATTTGGAAAGTCCAACATGGAGTTAGCATGGAAAGTCTAAGGGTGTAATCTTGGCCACATAAAGCTAAGTGTGTAGTCTTGGCAGTGAAAGTCTAAGTCATGGGTACTTGGCAATTGGGAAGTCCAAAGATTGATATTGGCGACGTAAAGTCCAAGGTTGGAGTCTTGGCATCATAAGTCTAATGGTTGGTAGCGTAAAGTCCAAGCGTGTGTCTTGGCAGCATAAGTCGAATGTGCCTTGGCGGTGTAGACCAACTTAGTATGACAATAGTCGATGGAAGCACCTCAAGGCTAGCGTATGGATGAACAAGTCATGGATGACTTGGAGGGATCTAATAGGCGTGAGGCTGATGGAGGTGGCTAGAAGGCTTAGGTCTAGGATAAAGGTGGTCTAGCAAGTATGAGGGCATCATACTTGAGTTAAATCTCATGGTTGAGATGTATCAGTCGACTAGGGACATGGACCAGTCGACTGATCAAGTGTTTTGACACTTGACAACCAAGTCGACACTGAGCAGTCGACTGATATTATGACTAGTCGACTGATGGGAGTTGACTAGCAATCTATTACGGCTGAATTGTAGCCACAGATGCAAGGTGGCTCAACTAGTGCCTCAACTGGAGTCTCAATTGAGGTGATGCCTCAATTGGCCTCGACTGTAGCCAAACAGAAGCAAGGCACCTCGACTGGTGCCTCAAATGGAGCCCCAATCGAGGCGGCACCTCAAATGGAGCCCTTGAGCAGTCGACTGCCATGGAGGGCAGTCGACTAATGTTGAGGAAATGCCACAGACGTGAGGCAGGCTCGACCAGCAGCTCGATTGCCTGTGCATCAGTCGACTGCTAGGGTTTGGCAGTCTACTGATGGTCTATCTGTTGGAACCTTTCCGATGTGGATTAAGTCATTGTCTCACAATGGCTACAGGAGCAGTCGACTGATGGTCACGAGCAGTCGATTGCTAGGACGAATCCAACCTGAGTTGCAGCTTTAAAAGGAGCTCGAGGAGGAGGATTTTGGTATGGTTCTTTGAGGAGATTTGGAGGGGATTTATTGCTACAATCCATACCTTCAAGGTTCTTCTCAAGCAACCAAAAGAAAGCATTCAAAGTCTTCTCATAAAGTGTTTTTTTACTTGTATTGTATTTCATCTGTGTATTTGCTTGTAATTCATTGTATTACTTTTGTAATCGCTTGTAAGAGGTTTCTCCACCTCCGGTGTATCATCGAGAAGGAGTGTTATTGATTAGTGGTGGTGTATGCATCACTAGATTTTAGTATGATTTTTTGAGGCGATTTGAAGGGGATTTGTTGCTACAATCCATACCTTCAAGGTTCTTCGTAAGCAACCAAAAGAAAGCATTCAAAGTCTTCTCATAAAGTGTTTTTTTACTTGTATTACATTTCATCTGTGTATTTGCTTGTAATTCATTGTATTACTTTTGTAATCGCTTGTAAGAGGTTTCTCCACCTCCGGTATATCACCGGGAAGGAGTGTTATTGATTAGTGGTGGTGTATGCATCACTAGAGTTCATTCGAGCTCAATCTGTGGAGTAGAAACCCTAAGATTCCGAACCACATTATATTCGTATGTTGTGATTGTCTTTGTGTATTTGTATTTGTATTTTTTATTTGTATTCCCTCTAGCACTCACCAAAGATCCTACATGTCGTGGTAGCCTCTAGGAACTCATTTATACATCGTTCTGATCCAAAATGAAGCATATCCATGTTAGGGGGCCATGTAGGCGTTGAAATATTTATTTTATGACTCAATTTCTCCTTCTCATGATCTAGAGGAAGGCAGAATCACATCTTATGATAAAAGTTGATCAAGTTATTGGATGCACCTGCATCAATTGTGAACCTGTTGGTGCAGTAGGCACCTAAGTCGAACCTGAGTTTTGATTATAGCAAACGATACAAAGTTAAGCTCATGTTGTTATCTCCTGAGCTGAATCGAGTGTGCAGAAAATTGCTATAGCTGGAGCTGAAGGTTAGCGACACCCGGAGGAAGCCGCGGTGGTTGGGCGACACTTGAGTGACTTCGGAGGGAGCCGAAGGAATCGAGTGGAAGGCTGGAAGCGAAAGCGACACAGTAAGTATCGAGGTAAGCTCGTGTGTACGAGTGTAAGTGAGGTCGTATCCTCTTTACGGGGATAGACTTAAGCGTAGATCCGACCCAAGACATCCAATCGATGGTCTAGGTCGAGATTGGACGGTCGGAGGCCGTCGAAATAATGTTATTTTTTAGCTAACTTGTCATTTCAGCTAGTATCAGTCGACTGCCAGCTTGGAGGACTCGACTGTCGTCCATCAGTCGACTGCCTGCGGTCAGCATTCGACTGATGCTGCCATCAGTCGACTGATGATGGCCATCAGTCGACTGATGGTCAATGATCAGCTTCGAGGAGTCAAGGCTTATCACCCCATTTCAAGGAGATTGGTGCTCAATTGTGATTGGCTAAAGTTTCTCTCGAAAAGGGGCTCAAAGGCTATAAAAGGAGGGTCTATCCTAGGGTTTCATCATCAATTCTAAGCTTCCAAAAGCCTCCACCAAGCTACAACTTTCCGACAACGAAGTGCTTCTTCTCCGACGTTTAGGTTTTAATTGTTTTCATTTTATTACGTCGGTTTAAGTTTTTATTTCAGTTCATTACTTTCAATTCTCGGAGCTTTTATCGTAACGAGGAGAGGGGGAGTGTCCCTCTACCTCAAGCTTTGTGCTTCATTTGTATCGATTAACTCCTACCTCTAACGAGGAGGAGTTCTTTAGTGTTTTTGCCCTCCGTACGTGGTCAAGGACCACTAGGGCCTTGGAGTAGTAGCCGAAGGCTACGAACCAAGTAAAATTCCCTTGTCTCTTTTACTTTACATTTACATTTCCGCTGCGTATAAGTGTTTTGAAACGATTTCGAAAAGAAAAAAAGGTTTATCGCTATTCACCCCCCCCCTTTAGCGATCCGCTTCGATCCAACAATTGGTATCAGAGTCGGGGGTTGCTAAGATTTGGTGAAGCCACCGATCTAGCTTTTTACAGATTTTTTTTTCTTTTTAATTCTGTTTATTTTAGATTTATTTCATTTGGTTAGTTTTTCTCCCGCACTACTAATCCAAGACGCGAGTCTTGGTACATTTTTGTGTGTTTTTGTCGTTGCTAGGTTTTTCGTCTTCATCTCCTTGTTTCTTTTGTTTTAATGGCCCATCTCGAGGGTTTTAGCACCGTCCGACCTCCATTTTACAACGGAGATGACTTCCGTTATTGGAAGGGTCGGATGGAATGCTTTCTCAAAACCCAAATCGAGATGTGGATCATAATCTAAACGGGATTCACACTTCCGACTAACGAAGTGGGTGAATCCTTGGATTATGACCAATGAACCATTGCGACAAAACGACAAGTTGAAGCCAACGCCAAGGCAACTCAAATCCTCCAATGAGGTTTGTCCAAGGAGGAACTAAATTTCGTCGTCCCCTTCATCAGCGCAAAGGACCTTGGGACAAAGCTAATGGAGCTACACGAAGGGACCGATGAAGCCAAGGTATGTAAGCGAGATCTTTTATTTAATAAACTATATAATCTAAAAATACAGGAACATGAGTCTGCGACGCAACTTCACGCCCGCGTTCAAGACATAGTCAACAATCTGTTGGTGCAGTGAGGCACCGAAATCGAACCTGTGTTTTGATTATAGCAAAGACACAAAGTTAAGTCTATTTTATTTTCTCATGAGCTGAATCGAGTGTGCAGAAGATTGATATAGCTGGAGCTGAAGGCTAGCGACACCCGGAGAAAGCCGCGGTGGTCGAGCGACACTCGAGTGATTTCGGAGGGAGCCGAAGGAATCGAGTGGAAGGCCGGAAGCAAAAGCAACACGTAAGCATCGAGGTAAGCTCGAGTGTGCGAGAGTAAGTAAGGTCGTATCCTCTTTACGGGGATGATCTTAAGCGTAGATCCGACCAAAGACTTCTTATAGATGGTCTAGGTCGAGATCGGATGGTCGACGACCATCGAAATTATGTTTTTGTTGTGCTAACTTTGACTTGCAGCAAGCATCAGTCCGGCTTGAGGACTCATTGCCGTCAAACGATCATCGATCGAAGGTCGACAATCGATGATGTCGCCATCATCGATCGTGATGATGGCCATCAGTCGACTGATGGTCAATGATCAGATTCGAGGAGTCAAGGATTATCACCAAATTTCAAGGGAAGATGTGCTCAAATTTGATTGGCTAGGGTTCCTCTCGAAAAGGGGCTCAAAGGCTATAAAAGGAGGGCCAAACCTAGGGTTTCATCAACAATTCTAAGCCTCCAAAAAGTCTCCGCAAAGCTACAATTCTCCGACAACGAAGTCCTTCCTTCCGACGTCTAGGTTTAATTTTTCTTATTTGTCTTTGACGCCGGTATTATTTTGTTATCAGTTGTTCATCTACTTTTGAGCTTTATCGTATACGAGGAGAGGGGGAGTGTCCCTCTACCTTAAAGTTTTTTTTGTATCGATTAACTCCTACCTCCAACGAGGAGGAGTTCCTTTAGTGCTTCTGCCCTCCGTACGTGGTCAAGGACCACTAGGGCCTTGGAGTAGTAGCCTTCGGCTACGAACCAAGTAAAACCCTTGTGTCGATTGTCTCTTTTATTTTATATTTACATTTCCGCTGCAATTAATTTATTTTCTCTAGAGTTTTAACGAACGAAAGAAAAAGAAAAGGTTTTTCGCTATTCACCCCCCCTCTAGCGAACCGCATCGATCCAACAATTGGTATCAGAGCCGGGGGCGCTTAGATTTGGTGAAACCACCAATCTAACATTTTTTTTACAGATTTGTTTTTCGTTCGTTTAAATTTTTCTCCCGCACTACTAATCCAAGACGAAGTCTTGGTACTCTTCGTTTGATTTTGTTTTGCAAGTATTCGCTTTTGGAGTAGCCGACGGTCAAACGGGCATAACTTTTTGTACAAGTTGACCCACGACACGGTCTACCTACCAAATCGAAGCCCTCGCAGAGATCTACACTTCTTATGGGGGTTTACCCCCGTAACAAGTTGTTTTCATCCTCAAAAATCGACGTTTAGTAGCCTTTCGGGGACATCGAAGGTTGTGAGTACTTACTTTTTATTTAGTTTCTCATTTCTTTGCTTAACTTTCTATTTTTCGTTTGTTTCTTTTTATTTCCCACACTACTAATCCAAGACGCAAGTCTTGGTACTTTCGTGTGTTTTTTTTCGTTGCTAGGTCTTCTTTTTAGTCTCCTTGTTTTTTGTTCTAATGGCCCATCTCGAGGGTTTTAGCACCGTCCGACCTCCGTTTTACAACGGAGATGATTTCCGTTACTGGAAAGGTCGGATGGAATGCTTTCTCAAAACCCAAATCGAGATGTGGATCATAATCCAAACGGGTTTCACACTTCCGACTAATGAAGTGGGTGACTCCTTGGATTATGATCAATGGACCGTTGCAACAAAACGACAAGTCGAAGCCGATGCCAAGGCAACACAAATACTCCAATGCGGCTTGTCCAAGGAGGAGCTAAATCGCGTCGGCCCCTTCATAAGCGCAAAGGATCTTTGGACAAAGCTAATCGAGTTACACGAAGGATCGGATCAAGCTAAGGTTTGCAAACGTGATTTGTTATTCAATAAATTGTACACACTAAAAATGCAGGAACACGAGTCCGCGACGCAACTCCACGCCCGTGTCCAAGACATAGTCAACAACCTACACGCGCATCGGGCAAAAGGTCGAAAAGCGACCTTATTAGGTATTTACTAAACTCTTTTCCGAGGACTACCTTATGGGCATCCTTGGTTGATGCCTATATGGTCTCTAAGGACCTTTCTTAACTTAGATTAGATGAACTCTTTTCGGATTTTGAATTACATGAGCAATCCCAACTCGAACTCGAGAGGGGTATAGCCTTGTTTGCGGTGTTCAAAGAAGAAGAAAATCGCAAGCCACCACCACCCGAGGAGGAAGATGAGTCCAAGAAGAAGTTGACCGAATTGACCGAACTAATGAACCTAGCTCGAAGGATAGCCAAGGGACGAAAGCGAACCACAACTCGACCCAACCAAGGTAAGCCTAAAAGTTCTAATATTAGGTGTTATGAGTGTAACAGGTTTGGACATATAAAGTCCGAGTGCCCCAAGCTCAACCACCAAGCACCTAAGCACAAGAAGGCCCTCAACGCGACATGGGAAGAAGCGTCATCCGAAGAAGACGAAGACCACGTCTTCATGGCGAAATCAATTGAGTCAGACACGGAGACCGAACTTGAGTCAGAACCTGAGGATGACTCGGACTACGAAGCTACCTTCAAGTCAAGCCATGGATACGCATCCGGTTCAAAAGATACCCTTAAGGTGAGTCGAACTTTATTTAATACTTTACATAATACGGTTAGGTTTTTGTCTAGGAAGTTAGCTAAGTCCGAGTCCAAGGTCGAGACCCTTGTTGAGGAGGTTAAACTCCTCAAACACGAGGTCTCCCTAACCTCTTCGACTAGTCGAGTTCAAGAGAAGGACTCAACTCGAGTTGAAAAGCTCGAAGTTGAGAACTCTCTCTTGAAAAGTCAAGTCGAAGATCTTAGGAACACGTTGGAAAGGTTCACGTCAGGATCCAAAGGACTTGACCTCCTACTTGATCTCAAAGGGCCGTGTACAACAAGGTGGACTGGGTTTAACTCAAACACGACTAATAGGTCGTATATGTCGATTGTAAGTCGACATAAGAAACATGTCCAAGCATGGGTCCCTAAGAACTTTTTGATTTCAACTCTAGGATCCAACCCGTACTGGGTTCCCAAGGACCAAATCCACTATGTGGATAGACCGAACCGATTCAACGGTCTAGAGGGAGCCAGTACAAAACATGTTTGTGCTTTAACTTAGAAATTGCATGTTTTAACTTAGAATGTTTATGCTTTAACTTAGAAATTGCATGCTTTAACTTAGAAAGTTTGTACTTTAAAACTTGTGAACTCACTTAGAACAAAAACATAACCAACTAAAATTTTTCGAAAAGATTGAGCCTCGGGGAGCCTCTTTTCAAAAACATAACCAACTAAAATTCTTCGAAAAGATTGAGCCTCGGGGAGCCTCTTTTCAAAAATAACTAGTTAGACGAGGAAATAATTTTAGGTAAGTCAAGTCATCATTTTCTTGAAAATGGCTTTGTCTAAGGAAGTGGTCGATGATCCGATAAAAGAAGGCCCCTGTGCCTCGCCACGACCTGGAAGCCATGATCTTGAAAAGGTAAACTTGACAAGCCTAGGTTTAAATCCAAATCTAACATAAAATTACTTGAACCTAAATCCACTTAATCAACTTAATTAGAAGTCATCTCAAAATAAACACATAAGTATAACATGCTTGATCATATAGACTCCGGTGAGATGACCTAGGGTTAACAACTTACAACCAATTTTCTTAACAAAAATCTAACATCCAATCCAACCACCTTGTGTGTAGGATCAATGGATGTTGGATGCCGGTTGCTCCCACACATGACCGGGATCAACTCAAATTCGCGAATCATCGCTTCAAACGACAAGGATCGGTAGCCTTTGGGAATAATGGCAAGCTCAAAATCATCGGATCAGGTGATAGCGAGCTTAACTCGAATTTTGTGATTAAAAATGTAGTACTTGTAGAGAATTTTGAATATAACTTACTTAGTGTAAGCCAATTGTGTGATAATAACTATAAGGTTATATTTCTAGAAAATGAATGCATAATTAATACCAACGAAACCTCTAAAACAATTCTTAAAGGAACTAGAAATAACAACATTTATACGATCAACTTAACCAACTCCTCAACTAAGTGTCTTATGACATGGCAAGAGGAATCATAGTTGTGGCACCGACGACTCGGTCACTCGCACCCAAGACTCGGCCCACAAGATGAGTCAGAGTGGCTTAGTCAGAGGCTTACCCAACCTCAACAATTTGGTTAATAAAATCTGTAATGCTTGTCAACAAGGAAAACAACCTAGGACACAAAACAAGTTAACTAACCAAGAACGAACCTCAAGTGTACTTGAGCTCCTGCATATGGATCTATTCGATTCACATGGAGCCAAGTCACTCAATAAGTCAATATTGCTTAGTCATAATTGACGACTACTCCGGTGTTTACTCGGTTAGGTTCATCAAACATAAAAATGATACCCTAGATCAATTAATCAATCTATTCAAATTAATCGAGAATCAAAAAGACCTTAAGGTTAAAAGACTTAGAAGCGATCATGGTGGTGAATTCAAAATCAAAGGTTCACCGACTGTGAACCTAAACGGATACCACCATGAATTCTTCTTGCCCTAGGACCTCAACAAAATGGCCTAGTGGAGCGGAAAACCGAACTCTACAAGAAGCCGCTTAGGACCATGTTGAATGAGAAGCCGCTAGGACCATGTTGAATGAATCGACCTGCGATAGATTTTAGTAGCTAGTTAGCTTCCAAAATAGGATCCTTATGGTAAAGAGGCACCTTAAGACCTCGTGACGAGATTTATCACGATAAAATACCTAACATCAAGTACTTTAGGGTATTTGGGTGTAAGGTACATATCCTAAACACTAAGGATTACCTAGGAAATTTACATCCAAAACCACCATCTAATCTTTCTAAGATACTCGACTACAAGTAAAGCTTATAGAGTATATAACCACGACACCCTCAGAGTCGAGGAGACTATCAATGTAGTATTTGATGAAGGACATGAACCTACAAAACCCCCGGCAACCCCAATTAGCGATTCATACTAGACCTAACTCGATCCGAGATCGAGGTCTAGTGTTAATCCTAACCTAGGTCAACCTAGTAACTCTATTGATCAAGTTATATATGACTCAAACCAAACTAGTGTTCAACCAAGTCACCCCATTGATCAAGCATTAGGTGACACAAACCCAACCCAATCTAGGATTCAGACTAACCACCCTATCGATCAAGTAATAGGAGATCCTAATCTAGGAGTTCGAACTAGAGCATCCTATAGGAACCTTGGTCAAATTTCCTTAATTTCAAAGATAGAACCCAAATCAATTGAACAAGCTCTTCTTGATCCCGATTGGATTATTGCAATGCAAGAAGAGCTAGCTCAATTTACTAGGAATGAAGTGTGGGAATTAGTACCATCACCTAAAGACAAAACGATAATTGGAACAAGGTGGGTGTTTCGAAACAAGCTTGATGATAAAGGTGAAGTAGTTAGAAACAAGGCTAGGTTAGTCGCCAAAGGATTTAGCCAAGTCGAAGGCTTAGATTACGATGAAACCTATGCCCCAGTAGCTAGACTCGAATCCATTCGAATGTTGCTAGCTTATGCCGCACATCGAGGATTTAAGCTGTTTCAAATGGATGTTAAGTCGGCATTCCTAAATGGATACATTAAAGAAAAAGTTTATGTTAGCCAACCCCCCGGATTCGAAAATCTAGATAAACCCGACCATGTTCTAAAACTTAAGAAAGCTCTCTATGGACTTAAACAAGCTCCTCGAGCTTGGTACGAGAGACTTTCAATCCATCTTAAGTCAAAAGGGTTTAACCAAGGCTTAGTTGACCCAACTCTCTTCGTAAAAACCTTAGGTAAAGAAATATTCATAGCTCAAATTTACGTAGACAATATAATTTTTGGAACCTCTAACTCAGCCTTACTAAACGAGTTCGTTTCACTCATGGAAAGTGAGTTCGAAATGAACTTGGTAGGCGAGTTAAGTTTCTTTTTAGGTCTACAAATTAAACAAACTAAGGATGGTATATACCTATATCAACAAAAATACACTAAGGAGTTAATTAAAAGATTTGGAATGCAAGATGCTAAGATAATAAACACCCCAATGGCGATTAATGTTAACATAGGAGAAGACCTAGAAAGTAAGTCCATTGACTTAAAATACTATAGGAATGTAATAGGGAGTCTCCTGTACTTAACTGCAAGCTGACCTGATATCTTATTTGCAGTAAGTATGTGCGCCAGATTTCAAACCCTAACCCTAGTTAAGCGTATCCTTAGATATCTAAAGGGTACACTTAATGTCAGTATTTGGTATCCTAGATCTACCGAGTTCGAACTAATCGGCTACTCCGATTCGGATTATGCCGGTAGTAAACTCGATAGAAAGAGCACGAGTGGTTGTTGTCAACTACTCGAGTCTAGTGAGTTAGTGCGATGGAAGCAACAGTGTGTTGCCTTATCTACCACCGAAGCCGAATACATCGCGATGGGTGAGTGTGTCACTCAGCTTCTTTGGATGAAGCACACCCTCCGCGACTTTAAGTTAGACTTTACGAATACTAAACTTCACGTAGATAACATTAGTTCAATTAATCTTACAAAGAATCCAATATGTCACTCTAGGACCAAACATATAGAAGTCAAACACCATTTCATTCGAGAACATGTGGCCAACGGAGCCATACAACTCGAGTACGTCGAATCGAAATCTAACCTAGCAGACCTATTTACTAAACCCCTACCCGGTAGATTTAGTCTATTAAGACGAAAATTGGGCATGTAATAGAATAAGAACTTGCAAACTATATTTTCTTACTACTATTTCTTATTTTTCATTTTGATGGAACTAGCATAGGACATACCTTAGATAACATGCACCTATAGATTTAAGGAGTCAGTACATCTCACAACACATAGGACTAATGTGTTTGTGTACTTAGCCACGTAGATGGGCGTGAGATGTTAGGACCCTACTCCAGGTTCCAAGATGTAGATCAAGTGCGTCAATATGAACCTCGGAGTATAAATATTCAACTAATATTAACCAACTCTAATCAGGACTTGTTGATAATATCATTTCAATCAAGTCAAACTAGAGTTGAACATTTAGATGAATTATTTTCACATACTATTTTTAAAATCATCATGCTTGGACTTAGGGTTTTCTTAAAACCCCCCACCTTTTCCTTGATTTATGTCAAAAGGGGAAGAAAAGGCCAAAGTTAAGGTTCAAGAAAAGGCCAAAGTTCAATTTCAAATTTTTGAAATTGATAACTTAACTTAAAACTTTGATTACGGCCTAAGTTAAGGGAGTAAGGTTTAGGTTTCAACTCTTGAATTGAAAACTTTAAAGGCCCAAGTTAAGAAATCAAAAGTTAAACCTTTTGAATAATTAACCTTTTGACTTAACTTTTGATTACTTAACTTGCACTTATTTTTGACTCTAAGAAGCCTAAGTTAAGTAATGCCATTTACTTAACTCATTATCTTTTGTGTTTGGAGAGCTAAAAGTCTTTTCAAGTACTCACCCTCGGTCAAGGGGAGGGTTCCTCTAAGGGAGAACTTGAGAAATATTTTTACTACTCCTACTTTTGCTTCTTGTCTTTCTTGTTTCATGCACTTAATTTCCTTAACTTTGTGTGTTTTTGCCATATATCAAAAGGGGAGATTGTTGGTGCAAGTGAGGCACCGAATCGAACTGTGTTTTGATTATAGCAAAGACACAAAGTTAAGTCTATTTTGTTTTCTCACGAGCTGAATCGAGTGTGCGTAAGATTAATATAGCTGAGTGAAGGCTAGCGACACCGGAGAAAGCCGCGGTGGTCGAGCGACACTCGAGTGATTTCGAGGGAGCCGAAGGAATCGAGTGGAAGAGTAAGCAAAAAGCAACACGTAAGCATCGAGGTAAGCTCTCGAGTGTGCGAGTAAGTAAGGTCGTATCCTCTTTACGGGGATGATCTTAAGCGTAGATCCTACCAAAGACTTCTTATAGATGGTCTAGGTCGAGATCGGATGGTCGACGACCATCGAAATTATGTTTTTGTTGTGCTAACTTTGACTTGCAGCAAGCATCGATCATTGCCCGGCTTGGAGGACTCATTGCCGTCAAACAATGCGGCTCAGAAGGTCGAGAATTGAATGATCGCCATCGGATCGGTGATGATGGCCATCAGTCGACTGATGGTCAATGATCAGATTCGAGGAGTCAAGGATTATCACCAAATTTCAAGGGAAGATGTGCTCAAATTTGATTGGCTAGGGTTCCTCTCGAAAAGGGGCTCAAAGGCTATAAAAGGAGGGCCAAACCTAGGGTTTCATCAACAATTCTAAGCCTCCAAAAAGTCTCCGCAAAGCTACAATTCTCCGACAATGAAGTCCTTCCTTCCGACGTCTAGGTTTAATTTTTCTTATTTGTCTTTGTACGTCGGTATTATTTTGTTATCAGTTGTTCATCTACTTTTTGGAGCTTTTATCGTATACGAGGAGAGGGGGATTGTCCCTCTACCTTAAAGTTTTTTTTGTATCGATTAACTCCTACCTCTAACGAGGAGGAGTTCCTTTAGTGCTTCTGCCCTCCGTACGTGGTCAAGGACCACTAGGGCCTTGGAGTAGTAGCCTTCGGCTACGAACCAAGTAAAACCCTTGTGTCGATTGTCTCTTTTATTTTATATTTACATTTCCGCTGCAATTAATTTATTTTCTCTAGAGTTTTAACGAACAAAAGAAAAAGAAAAGGTTTTTCGCTATTCACCCCCCCCTCTAGCGAACCGCATCGATCCAACACAATCTACACGCAATCGGGCAAAAGGTCAAAAACTGTGACCTTATAAGGTATGTTCTTAACTCCTTTCCGAGGACTACCTTGTGGGCATACATGGTCGATGCCTACAAGGTCTCCAAGGATCTTTCGAAACTTAGGTTAGATGAATTATTTTCCAATTTTGAACTTCATGAGCAGTCTAACTCGGAACCCGAGAAGGGTATAGCACTTTTTGCAGGTTCAAGGAAGAAAACCGCAAGCAAGGCACCTCCGAAGGAAGAAGAGGATGAGTCCGATTCGGAGGTCGACTCGGAAATGGAGGCCGAACTAGTCAACCTAGTTTGGAGGATAGTCAAGGGATGAAAATGAACCGTCACTCGACCCAACGAAGGTAAGACTAAAAGTTCAAATATTAGATGCTATGAATGCAACAAGTTTGGACATATCAAGTCCGAATGCCCAAAACTCAAGAGCAAAGCACCAAAACACAAAAAGACACTCAACGCTACTTGGGAAGAAGCATCCGAGGAAGAAGATAATGATCGTGTTCTCATGGCTAAATCGGTGGAATCGGAGACGGAGTCGGAACCAGAACTAGAATCGGAAATTGAAGACGAGTCGGATTGCGAAGCACTATTCAAGACAAGCCACGGATATGCATCCGGTTCAAAAGATACACTCAAGGTAAGTTGATCCCTCTTTAGTACACTTTATAGTGCAATTAAGTTTTTAACTAAAAAATTAGCTAAGTCCGAGTCCAAGGTCGAGACCCTGGTTGAGGAAGTTAAACTCCTCAAACACGAGGTCTCCCTAACCTCTTCGACTAGTCGAGTTCAAGAGGAGGACTCAACTCGGGTTGAAAAACTCGAAGTTGAGAACGCACTCTTGAAGAGTCAAGTTGAAGATCTTAGGAACACGTTGGAAAGGTTTACTTTGGAATCCAAAGGACTTGACCTCCTACTTGGATCGCAAAGGGCCATGTACAACAAGGCCGGACTAGGGTTTAGTTCAAATACGACCAACAAGTCGTATATGTCGATTGTAAGTCGACATAAAAAACGTGTCCAAGCATGGGTCCCTAAGACCACCTTGATTTCAAACTTATGATCGAACCAGTACTGGGTTCCCAAGGACCAAATCCACTATGTGGAGAGACCGAATCGATTCAACGGCCCAGGGGGAGCTAGTATGAAACTTGTTTGTGTTTTAACTTAGAAATTGCATGCTTAGGTTTTTATTTAGTTTGATTTTCCTTTTTAGAATGGTTAGATAGGACTATAACTCGTCAATACTTGATAACATAGTACCAGGACGCGGCAAGATGATAGTACGCTAGGAAAGCGGAGTCTTGTGTATTCGGGCTAGATAAGGCGTATCTAGTTCGGTGCACTTGACCGAGCGGAACTAGCTGAAGCTACCTCATCATATCCTAGACTAGTTAGACCAGGAAGTGGTCTTAAGTAAGTCAAGTCTCTATTTTCTTGAAAATGGCTTTGTCTAAGGAAGTGGTCGTTGTTCCGATCAAAGAAGGCCTCTATGCCTCGCCACGACGTGGAAGCCATAATCTTGAAAAGGTGACTTGATGAGCCTAAGGTCAAATTCGAATCTAATGCAAGGTTGACAAGTGTTCAAGTCATTAAATTTAAATCAAGTAAAATTGGAAGTCATCTCACAAGAACATATAGGGTTAACATGTTTGATCATGTAGACATGGGTGAGATGATTTAGGTTAATAATCGTCAACCAATCTTTAATAAATCCAATATCCGATCCAACTACCTTGTGTGTAGGATCAATGGATGTTGAACAGTGGTTGCTCCCGACACATGACCGGGGATCAACTCAAGTTTTCGAAGCTTTGATTCAAACGATAAAGATCGGTAGCCTTCGGAAATAACGGCAAGCTCAAAATCATCGGATCAGGTGATATTGAGCTCAACTCAAATTTTGTTATTCAAAATGTTTTATTAGTAGAAAATTTTCAATATAATTTACTTAGTGTAAGCCAATTGTGTGATAATAACTATAAGGTCATATTTCTAGAAAATGAATGTGTAATTAATACAAATGAAACTTCTAAAACAATTCTTAAGGGAACTAGAAATAACAATATTTACACTATTAACTTAACTAACTCCTCAACTAAGTGTCTTATGACACGGCAAGAGGAATCATGGTTGTGGCACCGACGACTCGGTAATTCACACCCAAGACTCATCCACAAGATGAGTCAGAGTGACTTAGTCAGAGGTTTGCCTAACCTCAATAACTTGGATAATAAAATATGTAATGCTTGTCAACAAGGTAAACAATCTAGGACACAACATCAACTAACTAATCAAGAACGAACCAAAAGTATGCTTGAGCTCCTACACATGGATCTATTTGATTCACATGGAGCTAAGTCACTTAATGAAAGTAAATTCTGCTTAGTCATAATTGATGACTATCCTAGATTTACTTGGGTTAGGTTCATCAAACACAAAAGTGATACCCTAAATCAATTAATCAACCTATTTAAATTAATAGAAAATCAACAGAGCATTAAAATCAAAAGACTTAGGACTGATCATGGTGGTGAATTCGATAACCATAGGTTTACAGAATTCTGTAACCTAAATGAATACCACCATGAGTTCTCTTGCCCTAGAACTTCATAATAAAATGGCCTAGTAGAACGCAAAAATAGAACCCTACAAGAAGCCGCTAGGACAATGTTAAACGAGTATAACCTACCCGATAGGTTTTGGGCGAAAGCCGTGAGTACGACATGCTATGTCCAAAATAGGATCCTTATGGTAAAGAGGCACCTTAAGACCTCATACGAGATTTATCATGATAAAATACCTAACATCAAGTACTTTAGGGTATTTGGGTGTAAGGTACATATCCTAAACACTAAGGATTACCTAGGGAAATTTACATCCAAAACCACGATCGGAATCTTTCTAGAATACTTGACTACAAGTAGAGCTTATAGAGTATATAACCATGACACCCTTAGAGTCGAGGAGACTATCAATGTAGTATTTGATGAAGGAAACGAACCTACAAAACCCCCGACAACCCCAATTAGCGAGCCGATTCATACTAGACCTAACTCTGATCCTGAGATCAGGTCTAGTGTTAATCCTAATCTAAGTCAATCAAGTCACTCTATCGACCATGTGATAGATGACTCTAACAAAACTAGAACTCAAACAAGTCATCCTATTGATCAAGTTGTAGACTCAAACCCAAATCCAACTAGGACTCAAACGAATCATCCTATCGACCAAGTGATAGGTGATCCAAGTCTAGGAGTTTGAACTAGAGCCTCATACAGAAACCTTAGTCAAATCTCCTTGATTTCTAAAATTGAACCCAAAACTATTGACCAAGCTCTTCTTGATCCCGATTGGATTATTGCAATGCAAGAAGAGCTGGCTCAATTCACTAGGAACGAAGTATGGGAATTAGTACCACCACCTAAAGATAAAACAATCGTTGGAACAAGGTGGGTGTTTAGAAATAAACTTGATGATAAAGGTGAAGTAGTTAGAAATAAAGCTAGACTAGT
Organism: Wurfbainia villosa; assembly: GCA_025175895.1. Lineage (NCBI taxonomy): Eukaryota > Viridiplantae > Streptophyta > Magnoliopsida > Zingiberales > Zingiberaceae > Wurfbainia > Wurfbainia villosa. The sequence goes on from CM045986.1 coordinate 6,953,382, forward strand.
CGCTAAAGGGTTTAGTCAAGTTGAAGGTTTAGATTACGATGAGACCTATGCCCCAGTAGCTAGATTAGAGTCCATTCGAATGCTATTAGCGTATGCTGCACATCGAGGATTTAAGTTGTTTCAAATGGATGTGAAATCATCATTCTTAAATGGATACATTAAGGAAGATGTTTATGTTAGTCAACCTCCCAATTTCGAAAGTGTAGATAAACCCAACCATGCCCTTAGGTTAAAGAAAGCCCTCTATGGACTTAAACAAGCTCCTCTAGCTTGGTACGAGAGACTTTCGATTTATCTTAAGTCTAAAGGATTTAACCAAGGTGTAGTTGACCCAACCCTTTTCGTAAAAATCTTAGGTAAAGACATATTCATAGCCCAAATCTACGTAGATCATATTATTTTTGGAACCACCAGCTCAATCCTACTAAATGAGTTCATTTCACTTATGGAAAGTGAATTTGAAATGAATTTAGTAGGTGAGTTAAGTTTCTTCTTAGGTCTACAAATTAAACAAACTAAAGATGGAATATACCTACATCAACGCAAATATACTAGGGAATTAATTAAATACTTTGGAATGCAAGACGCTAAAATTATTAATACCCCAATGGCAACTAATGTGAATATAGAAGAAGATGTAATTGGAAACTCAATTGATTTAAAATACTATAAGAGCGTAATAGGGAGTCTCCTTTACTTAACTGCAAGCCGACCTGATATCTTATTCGTAGTAAGTATGTGTGCAAGGTTCCAAACCTGTGCCAAGGAGTCTCACCTAACTCTAGTCAAGTGTATCCTTAGATATCTAAAGGGTACACTTAATGTCGGTATTTGGTACCCTAAATCTACCGAGTTCGAACTAACTGGCTACTCCGATTCAGACTATGCCGGTAGTAAGCTTGATAGAAAGAGTACGAGTGGTTGTTGTCAACTTCTCGGCTCGAGTCTAGTAAGTTGGTGCAGTATGAAGCAACACTGTGTTGCCTTATCTACCACCGAAGCCGAATACATCGCAATGGGTGAGTGTGTCACTCAGCTTCTTTGGATGAAGCACACTCTCTGTGACTTTAAGTTAGACTTTACAAATACTAAACTTCACGTAGATAATATTAGTTCAATTAATCTTACTAAGAATCCGATATGTCACTCTAGGACCAAACATATAGAGGTAAAACACCATTTCATTCGAGAACATGTGGCCAACGGAGCCATACAACTCGAATACGTCGAATCGAAGTCTAACTTGACAGACCTATTTACTAAACCCCTACCCGAAGTCGAATTTAGTCTATTAAGATGAAAATTGGGCATGTGCGTAGTAGAATAGGACTTTGCAAATTATATTACTACTATTTCTTACTTTTCATTTTTCATGGAACTAGTATAGGACATACTTTAGATATCATGCACCTATAGATTTAAGGAGTCAATACATCTCACAACACATAGGACTAATGTGTTTGTGTACTTAGCCACGTAGATGGGCGTGAGATGTTAGGACCTTACTCCTGGTTCCAGATGTAGAGCTAGTGCATTGCCATGAACCACAGAGTATAATCATATATACTAACCGACTCTGACCAGGACTGGTTGATCTTTCATATCAATCAAGCCAAATATGAGTCGAACATTTTATAGATGAGCTTATTTTCAGTATATTATTTTTAAAATAATATGGAACATGCTTGGACTTTAAATTTAATACTTATTTTTTGTTGGTTTCAACACACCCTTACACTTTTCGATAGATGGCAAAAGGGGAGGGAAAAGGCCAAAGTTAAGGGGTAAAATTTTTTTTGATAACTTAACTTTTACGTCATATTTATTTACATGACCAAAAGTTAACTTACTTAACTTTTTTAACAAAAAGAAGTAAAGGCTAAGTTAAGAGAATTCTTAACTTAAAAGCTTATTCTTAACAAAAACGTTAATGTTTTACTTAAGGGGGAGAAAAGGCCAAGTTAAGAAGAAACTTATTCTTAACAAAAACGTTAATGTTTTACTTAAGGGGGAGAAAGGGCCAAGTTAAGAAGACCTCTTAACTTAAACATTTTACTAAGGCCAACTTTAAGTAGTGTTAATTACTTAAAGCAACCCTCAAGGGGGAGAATTAAGGTCTTTCTTCAAGACTCACCCTCGGTCAAGGGGGAGGGTTCCTCAAGGGGGAGTACTTGAAGAAAATCCTTACTACTCCAACTTAATCTTCACTTTTGTTTCTCATGCACATTATTATGCTTGTTATTTACTTAACTTTGTATGTGGGTTTGCCATAAATCAAAAATGGGGAGATTGTTGGTGCAGTAGGCACCTAAGTCAAACCTGAGTTTTGATTATAGCAAACGATACAAAGTTAAGCTCATGTTGTTATCTCATGAGCTGAATCGAGTGTGCAAAAAATTACTATAACTAGAGCTGAAGGTTAGCGACACCAGGAGGAAGCCGCAGTGGTCGGGCGACACTTGAGTGACTTTGGAGGGAGCCGAAGGAATCGAGTGGAAGGCCGGAAGCGAAAGCGACACAGTAAGTATCGAGGTAAGCTCATGTGTGTGAGTGTAAGTGAGGTCGTATCCTCTTTACGGGGATAGACTTAAGCATAGATCCGACCCAAGACATCCCATCGGTGGTCTAGGTCAAGATTGGACGGTCATAGGTTGTCGAAACAATGTTATTTTTTAGCTAACTTGTCCTTTCATCTAGTATCAGTCGACTGCCAGCTTGGAGGACTCGACTGCCGTCCATCAGTCGACTGCCTACGGTCAGCATTCGACTGATGCTGCCATCAGTTGAATGATGATGTCCATCAGTCGACTGATGGTCAATGATCAGCTTCGAGGAGTCAAGGCTTATCACCCCATTTCAAAGAGATTGGTGCTCAATTGTGATTGGCTAAAGTTCCTCTCGAAAAGGGGCTCAAAGGCTATAAAAGGAGAGCATATCCTAGGGTTTCATCATCAATTCTAAGCTTCCAAAAGCCTCCGCCAAGCTACAACTTTCCGACAATGAAGTGCTTCTTCTCCGACGTCTAGGTTTTAATTGTTTTTATTTTATTAGGTCGGTTTAAGTTTTTATTTCAGTTCATTACTTTCAATTCTCGGAGCTTTTATCGTAACGAGGAGAGGGGGAGTGTCCCTCTACCTCAAGCTTTGTGCTTCATTTGTATCGATTAACTCCTACCTCTAATGAGGAGGAGTTTTTTAGTGTTTTTGCCCTCTGTACGTGGTCAAGGACCACTAGGGCCTTGGAGTAGTGGCCGAAGGCTACGAACCAAGTAAAATTCCCTTGTCTCTTTTACTTTACATTTACATTTCCGCTGCGTATAAGTGTTTTGAAACAATTTCGAAAAGAAAAAAGGTTTATCGTTATTCACCCCCCCCCCTCTAGCGATCCGCTTCGATCCAACATAACCCATGTCTATCTATATTCCTGAACCATTGAGGGTCACACAAGTATTGGTTTCCCTATTTCCTATTGACAAAGTCAAATTTAATGAGTTAAATTTGGCAAATGAAGTTTGATGTGATCAAACTATGTATTGATAAATAAAGTTTGATATGATCAAATATTATAATTCATAAAAGAGTTTATGAATGGATGGAAACAAAAAGAGTGGAAATGTTCCACACTTGGTCTATAATTAGATTCATGTTGAAATTCATAATTGGGTTTTAGAAATGTTCTAAAACCAAATAGCCCAAGATGGAAGAGAGATAATGACCCATAACCCACAAGCACATTAACAAGTTTATGATTATGAATCAATGAAAAGAGGGCTTACTTGGAGATGATGGAAGAGAAGAAAAAATAGATTTTTCTTCCCACACCTCTTCACCTTCTTCATTAAGGTGGTTGGCCAAAATTTAAGAAAGGGAGAGAAGAATTCTAGCTACCATGAAGAGGAAGTCTTATGGAATTATTATAACCTCCCACTAGCCTCCACTTCCTCTTCTCCTTAATGAGATGGATGGCCACATTAATAGGGTAGGTTGGGATAGGAGTTTCTTTTCAAGGTTATATAAGCAAGAGAAGATAAGAGATCTTAAGTGGTTCAAGCTTTATGCTTCTTGCTTCTTGAGAAACCCCAAGCCTTCTCCTCTCCTCCTTATAGATGGTGGCCGACTCCCTCTATCAAAGAAGAAGATAGATGATATTCTTCCTTGATACCAACTAGAAGAGACAATCTTGTTGTTGCCTCCCATAACTTTGCAAAGTTGTTGTAAGAAAAGCTCCTTGTTGAGGGATTTTGGATAGTCCCTTATAAAGGGAAAATTAGGTAACACATCCCTCGTGGTTGAGGAATACACCTTAATCATCTCGACGATAAAGGGCATTTGATCTCTAGTACAGTCAAGCATTGGAAAAGGGTTTTTGATCATGGATTGGATTAGATAAAGGAAGCACGAGTTCAAGGAGGAAGCACAAGTTCAAGATATCCTCAAACAAAGATTGTTTGGAAGGTATGAATTTTTACTTGTGTTATGCTTTACATATGTATATTGATGCATGTGATAATAATTTTATTTATATTATGCTTAAAGGATCTAGCATGTTTGTTTAAAAAGTTTAGCATGTTTAAATAAAATGATTAGATTGGAATTAGATGTCCAATCACTTGATGATTTATCTTTGCTATGTATGTAAGATCTTGTTTGATGGGTTAGATAGTATTGCATGCATAGATAAAAGATCATGCCTATGTTTGTTTAAAAAATCCATATGAACACTCCTTTGATTTAATTGTTAAATCATAAATAAAAATTTAATTTTTGTTGCACATTAGAGTATATAAACACAACACATAAATGCTAGATTTGCGTACATCAACCATGGTATTTGAACTATGTATGACATAGCATACGGATACCTAGGTGCACCAATAGTGGTATCAAAGTTGTGTATGAAATAGCAGCGATACCACGTGGTTCCAACACTTTCTCCTTCAAACAATAACCATAACCCCTCTGAGTCCCCTCTTTCAAATTAGACTGAAAAGAAAAGTCGCATGAAATCTACTCTGTACCTCAAACCATTTGTCTTAATATTAAACCAACATAAATCTCAAAAATCCAGGGCTAATTTTTCTTTAGCCCCTTCCAATATTATTTTCCTTTCAAAAATAACCCCTCTTCACACAACACATCTTAACATAACCTTGACACCCCTCTCCTACTTCTTCTTTAACCCTAGCTCCATCTTCTCCAATACATCTTTTCTGCAACTTCCATAACCCCCACCAAAACTCTCGATGGCCTCCTTTTTTTATGCCCTTCCTTGGTATGAGGACACCCCAACCAACTAACTTCAGCCCATTCTTTCTTCTAGTACGAACCGAAATATATCCCTAATTGTTTCTCTGCCATCATCCCCTCCCCTCATCAATGACCTCATTGCTCTCCACCCGGAACCAACACCTTCTTTATAGCCCAATTTGAAGGAGGCTTACGCCTTCCCAACCTCAAAACCTACTTCGACATATTGTCTTTCTTCGGCATCCCTTTAAACCAACTCTCTCCCAACTCCATCTGCATTTTTGTTGTAACCTAATCGTGTTCTAACACCTGAACATTCCTCCTAGTCCCTTCATCTTCTACTGCCTATAACAACTCAAGATGGCCGACACCAGTGTATTTTACTTCATGGCCCACCCAGACTGTTAATTCCTTATTGAATGCCCTCTTCCCATAAAGGATGAAAAAACCTATATTTTTTGTCCCCACGGATCCCCCCTCCATTCTCTTTAACCTGGAGAACCAAACTCCCTCGACTCCTCGAACTAAAAGGAATCAAATCCTTTTAAAATTTCTCCTCCATCCAACTCCTACTTCAACACGGGCAATACAATATTACCGAACTTCAACAAGAACTCATACTATCCTACCACGGGCTATACCTAATCCCTTCTGTTGGATCGAGAAGCATCGCTAGAGGGGGGGTGAATAGCAAGCATAAAACTTTTCTTTTCATTCATTCGATATACGAGCAAGCACAGTGGTAAAATAAAAATGACAAGTTTATTTTTACTTGGTTCGCAACCCAGTGGTTGCTAATCTAAGGCCCCGTGATCCTTGACCGCATACGAAGGGGAAATCCACTATAAAATCTCCTCAAGTTGGAGGTAGGAGACAACGATCACAAAACCGAAAGTACGAGGATGAGGCAACAAACCTATCTCACCTCGTTACGATTAAAACAAAGAATACAATAATAAAAAATATTACTTGTTGTTGTTACCGACGAAGAAGAAGAAAGCTTGGAGTCGCGTCGGCGTTATGACGGTGTTGGAGCTTTAGCATTGTAGGAGCACTTAAGAATAATCTTGATTGATCTTTGGGTTGGAGTCCCCTCCTTTTATAGAGTTTTGCCTTGGAATAAGTCTCCTCATCTTTTGGAACAGATCATGAGGTGGTACCATATTTTATCGCGAAGTGGCTGCGTCAAATATTATCCATTTTAACCTAGTGCAAAAGGCTGATTCGTCACCATCAGTCGACTGATGCCTTCCATTAATCGATTGATGTGCATCAGTCGACTGCCCAATGACCAGCAGTCGACTGCCAGCCTGGCCACTTTCCTATAGTAAGAGGTTAGCATGGAAAATAGTAAATGCGATGGTTTCTTACCATTCAATCTCGACCTAGACCTTCCACAGGAAGTTTTAGTCGGATCATCGCCTACGATCATCCCCATACAGAGGACATGACCTTACCATCTCTCACTCACACAAGCTTACCTCTAGTCCTTTATGACCTATCGCTTTGCTTCCGGTATTCCACCTAGGTTCTTTGACTCCCACGAAGTTCCCTCGGTATCACCCGACCACCACAGTTTCTCGACTCAAGATTCTCCAGTTGTCGCTAACCTTTGGCTTAGCTTAACCATTTTCTGCACACTTAATTCAGCTAATGAGATAACAATATGACCTTAACTTTGGATCTTTGTCATAATCAAAACATAGGTTTGATTATCTAGTGCCTCTGCACCAACAATCTTCCCCTTTTTGATCTATGGCAAACCAATACAAAGTTAAGGGAAAAATTAAGGCATAAAACAAGTAGAGTAAATGATGAATGTCATTTTCAAAAACTCTTCCTTAACCCTAGGTGAGTTTTAAAAGAGATAATTTAATTTTGAAAATTAAATTTTGTGTTACTCCCCCTTAACTTTCACTCTTCTCCCCCTTTTACTATAAATCAAAAAAAGTTGAGGTTTTTTTATATAAAATAGGGGTTTAAAAATAACATCGTATATGCATGCTTCTAGATAAATCAACTATGAGTCCAAGCATGTGTCTAGCAGTAGTTAGATAGATTGGTTCGAGGTGTGTCCCTCTGCACCAATAATCTAAAGGTTTGTAATATAACCCTTAGGGTTAGTTTGCTCTCCCCCTTAGTCAAATATATGAAGTATAAGAGATGTAGGGGGCGCTAAACTTTGGCCTAGAAAGTCGTAAATAGTCGTTAAGTACAATAGTTGAGAAAATAAGTAGCATTTTAAAAGGATTATACTTCAATTATCCTTAACATCTCACTCATTCTATGTGTCTCAGAATTTGTTTACCTTATATGTTTTGTGAGACGATTTGAAATTGATTAAAGATAGTCAACCTTGGGTTAAATTCGGATTTAACATTTAGATCGTTAAGTAACTTTTCAAGAAACTAGCTTCCGGGTCGTGGCGAGGCACAGGGGCCTTCTTTGATCGGAACAACGATCACATCCTTAGACAAAGCCAAATTCAAGAAAATATCACTCAAGTCACTTAGGGTTACTTCCTGGTCTAATTAGTTTAGGATACGGTGAGGTAGCTTCAGCTAGTTCCACTCGGTCAAGTGCACCAAGCTAGATACGCCTTATCTAGCTCGAATACATGAGATTTTGTTTCCCTAACATACTATCATCTCCCCGCGTCCTGATACTATGTTGTCAAGAATTGACTAACTATTTTCCCTATCTAGCCGTTCTAAAAAATAAAATAGAATAACTAATCATGCAATAGTTTTGCTAAGGAAGCATGTATACTATTTTAGTATTAGCTCCCCTTGGACCATTGAACCAATATGGTCTATTCAAATAATGAACTTGATCCTGGGAAATCCAATACTTATTAGTCCTTATATTTGAGTTCGATAAAACCTTTGGGACCCATGCTTGGACTCTTTGATGACTACGATTCACTATAGACATGTAAGATCTATTCGTAGTCATTGACTTAAATTCGAGTCCGACTTTGTTATACACGGCTCTTTGAGTTCCAAGTAGTCGGTTAAGATTCTTAGATCCCAACGTGAACCTTTCCAACCTAGCCTCGACCTCTTGAACTCGGGTCTTTCAAGAGAGAATTCTCCTCCTCAAGTTTTTCAACTTGGGTTGAGTTTCCCTCTTGAACTTGACTAGTTGAAGAGGTTAGAGTAGCCTCTTGCTTGAGGGTTTCAACCCCCTCAAGTAACGACTCAACCCTAGACTCGGACTTAGTTAATTTCCTAGTAAGCATTTTAATTGTAAGGTAAAGTTGCTAATTAAAGAGCAACTAACCTTGACTTTCCCTTTTGGCCCGGCTTTGAGTTTTCTCTCGAAGTAGTCTTCGGGGTCGGAGTCGGAGTTGTAGTTGGACTCGACTTCGAATTCTGACTCGGACTCCTCCGGTCTTGTCATGTAAGCTATGTCGATGCCTTCTTCTCCGTTGTCCCAAGTTTCATGGAAGGCTTTCCTTTCTCCCTTTTGCTTTGGCCGCCTCTTTGACTTGAATTGCTCTTGGTTCTCGTTCTTCAATTTCCTTCTTTCTTGTCGAACTATTCTCCGCACCATGTTGACTATTGCGACCTCCTCTTCGGATTCGGATTTGGATTCGTCCTCTTCCTTGGGGGGTGGTTTGTTTGCGGCCTTCTTCTTCGAACCTACAAATAAGGCAATACCTTTCTTGGAAGCCGAATTAGACTGTTCATGGAGTTCAAATTCAGAAAATAATTCGTCTAATCTAAGTTTAGAAAGGTCTTTAGAAACCTTGTAGGCATCGATCATGGATGCCCACAAGGTAGTCCTAGGGAAAGCATTTAAAGCATACCTTATAAGGTCCCGGTTATCTATGGCTTGCCCGATCGAGTGAAGATTGTTGACGATGTCTTGGATCCGCGCATGTAGTTGGGTGGCGGTCTCGTGATCCTGCATCTTTAGATTGTATAGTTTATTTAAAAACAAAACCCTTTTACATACCTTAGCATCGGGTGTTCCTTCATGTAGCTCGATTAATTTGTTCCACTGGTCCTTTGCACTAATGAAGGGTCCGATGGTGTTGAGCTCCTCTTTGGATAGACCGCACTACAACATTTGGGTCGCCTTTGCATCAGCTTCGATTTTCTTCTTGGTTGCATTAGTCCACTTGTCGAAGTCCAAGGGCTCGCCTTGATCATTGGTGGGTAGAGCAAAGCCAGTTTGGATGATTATCTAAGTCTCGACTTGTGTTTTTAAAAAACACTCCATCTGACATTTCCAATAACGGAAATCATCTCCGTTAAAGAACGGAGGTCGGGTGGTGTTGTACCCCTCAATGTGGGCCATTTGGAAGGAAAACCTTGCACACAAAATAATAAAAAAAACATGAAAAAGGTACCAAGACTTCGCCTTGGATTAGTAATGTAGGAAATGAAAAGAAACAAAAGGAATAAACAAGAAATTACCAACTAAAATAAAAGATGAACACTTACAACCTTCGATGTCCCCGAAAGGGTACTAAATGTTGGTTTTTGGGGATGAAGGTAGATTGTTATGAGGGTAACCCTTGTCAGAAGTGTAGATCTCTCAGAGAGTTTCGATTTGGTAGGTAGAACATTTCGTGTCCACTTGTGCAAAAAGTTATGGTCATTTTACCATCAGTTACTCCAAACGAGAATACTTGCAAAACAAAACCAAAAGAAGAGTACCAAGACTTCGTCTTGGATTAGTAGTGCGGGAGAAAACAAACGAAAAAAGATTCGTAAAATTCAAAACAAAACTGTAAAAAGGCTAGATTGGTGGTTTCACCAAATCTTAGCGCCCCCGCTCTGATACCAATTGTTGAATCGAGAAGCGTCGCTAAAGGGGGTGAATAGCGAGCGTAAAACTTTTCTTTTCGTTCGTTCGATATACGAGCAAGCACAATGGAAAAATAAAAAGGACATGTTTATTTTTACTTGGTTCACAACCCAGCGGTTGCTACTCCAAGGCCCCACGATCCTTGACCACATACGAAGGGGAAATCCACTATAAAATCTCCTCCTTGTTGAAGGTAGGAGACAACGATCACAAAACCGAAAGTACGAGGATGAGGCAACAAGCCTACCTCACCTCGTTATGATTAAACAAAGAATACAATAACCAAAAATATTACTTGCTGCTGCTGCCGATGAAGAAAAAGAAAGCTTGGCATCGCGTCGGCGTTATGACGGTGTTGGAGCTTTGTCATTGTAGGAGCACTTAAGAATAATCTTGATTGATCTTTGGGTTGGAGTCCCCTCCTTTTATAGAGTTTTGCCTTGGAATAAGTCTCCTCATCTTTTGGAACAGATCATGAGGTGGTACCATATTTTATCGCGAAGTGGCCACGTCAAACATTATCCGTTTTGACCTAGTGCAAAAGGTTGATTCGTCGCCATCAGTCGACTGATGTGCATCAGTCGACTGCCCAATTACCAGCAGTTGACTGCCAGCCTAGACACTTTCCCGTAGTAAGAGATTAGCACGAAAAATGGTAAATGCGATGGTTTCTTATCGTCCGATCTCGACCTAGACCTTCCACAGGAAGTCTTAGTCGGATCGCCGCCTACGGTCATCCCCGTACAGAGGACACAACCTTACCATCTCTCACTCACACGAGCTTATCTTTGGTCCTTATGACCTGTTGCTTTGCTTCCGGTCTTCCACCTAGGTTCTTCGGCTCCCATGAAGTTCCCTCGGTGTCGCCCGACCACCATCGTTTCCCGACTCGGGATTCTCCGGGTGTTGCTGACCTTCGGCTTAGCTTAACCATTTCCTGCACACTTAATTTAGCTCATGAGATAACAATATGACCTTAACTTTGGATCTTTGTCATAATCAAAATATAGGTTCGATTATCTAGTGCCCCTGCACCAATACCTTCCACCGGAGCTCACCCCATAGGTACCACTTCCCCACTTATTGCCTAGTCATTCCACAACTTTTACTAACACATTGTCGTCTGTTCTTTTTTTTAGAAGATATGATGCATGTTGTTGTCACTAGGATGCTTGCAAAAAGAAGAAAAGAAAGACTTCAACAGACACTGCTTCGAACCCTTCTAGCAAACAACCTGTCCCTTCTTTATCATCAGTAACTCCCTCAACTCCTACTAACAATATCTTTACTTCACTTTGTTCCATACTTGAAAATTTAACTAAAAAAATTACTTATACATCTCTATCATAGGTCCCTTCTAAACTTCCTCCCAGCCCCATAATCACAATCGAAGAGCTAGGTCAATTATCCATAACTCTGATCGTTATTGACCTTATCTCCCTACAAACTAACTCCCTTCAAATCCCACCTCCCCCTTTTGATCCTATACCTCCCGTAGAAGCACCTTCTTCTACTTTTCCACCCTCTGATACCCCTATTGAACTCATATCCTCCCCTTCACCAACTTCTTCCGAAGACCACCTTCCTTTATCTTCCTTTCCCCACCATACATAACCATCCATCTCCTTCCCCGAGCATCGCAATCCCTGAAACCATAGTCTCCTCACCCCTTAATTTACTTATACAAGTTGTATTAGATATATCACCCATCAGCCCTTCAGACTCCCCAACCATACCCCTGATACACCCATCCAATTCTCCAAATGTACATCCATCTAGTTCACCATATGCACCTCCATCTAATCCCCCTCCCCCTACCTCACTTCCTAATTACACCTCCACCTCCCAGCTCCAACATTCCCCCACGTCTTCATGACCTTCATCATTCCCTAGTTTGGTAAGTTTTCCTCCTATTAATTCACACATATTTATAGAATACATTCCTAATGTCACCTACTTTTATTGCCTTTTTACATAGCACCTCCAAACTACACACCTTCCAACAATGGTTTATAGATTTCCAAGCTTAAACTCTCTTACCTCCATCCCAATTGGAAGAAACACCATAGGCTACCACCATACCAACAAACCTCCTTTCTACAAAAGGCACCCAAACTAGCCCCTCAGACTCCTTAGAAGATTGGGCCAAAAAAGAAGAAACTTACCTCCATCAACAACAAGCACTCCAAGCTCAATTGCAGACCCTATCTATAGAAAAAGACTAGTTATTATCTGAGAAAGAAGTCAATTCTCTCCAAATCCAACAATAAAAGTACCAACTATCAAAATTTGAATGGAGAAGTTCCTACAAAGACACGGAGATTCACATGCTTTAAGAAAGATTATAATATCGCAATCAACAAATAGAAGCACTACAATCAACAATAACTACAGTGAATGACAAAAACCAAAAATTGGCTCGCAAAGAAGGAGATTGGCACTTTCTGTTTGGCTAGTGTTTCCAACCCCTAGATGAACTCAAAAATTCTTATGAGGAGCTCAATAGAAGAACCAACAACATCATATCATATATAGAATTCTACCTATCCATATTCAGCCAACATTTTCAATGTGTATTAGAGGTCTGTAATACCCAAACTCACCCTGCCTTAAGCCTCCATTGGGAATTATCTAACCTATGAGAATCAGAAGACCAATGGTGGATAACTTGAGAAACCCAATTGTTATCCAAGATGGCTTCCAAACATGGAAAGTATTTCCAATGAGGATTTGGAGCCCTTCAAGAAGCTAATGACCAAGACCTACTCTCCTCCAACCAACCCACCACATCCCTAGATATCGTAGTTGTCTTCAATAAGTTTCCTCTAGAAGCCTTCGATACCAATTCTGACATTGAATCAAATTAATAACACTATGTAATTTCTACAATTTTTGTAATGGGTACATCCCTTCTTATTTACTGTACTTCAATATTGCCTAATGTAACTCAATGTATGTTGAACCACCTTGAATATATTTTTCCATGTCTACACTTGGTCTCATATTTGTACTTTTATTACCCTATCATGATATATATCCCAAATTTCATATTACCCCCATTTTAAATATAAAAATATGCCCACTCCATCTTCACCATTATTAAAACTATTTGTACCCCTATCAAGTATTCCTGTAACAAAAAATGGACCCCTCCATAACCACCTATTTACCCATCATCTTCATAACAAAAACCACTTTGATTCCCTGACCCCACTTATAAAAAATAAGCAGAAAAAATTATTATTTCCCTCCTGTTCCCTTTCTCTATTCCTATATATACAGAGAATGCTATAATTATTTGTTCCTACTTCCCCTTTCTCCTCCTCATGACATATACCTTTTGAAAACATTCTATTCACATAAAAATGCATCATCTTCCTTCCAAGGATCCCCATCCATGGTTTACATCTATCCACTCTAAGGTGATAGGTGATCATTGTTGATCTTTATTCTACCGCCTAGTCCCTGCCACTTCTACGGAGTGCCCTCATTTACCTCCTGGCCATACCAGGACCTTTTTCTTAGAACAATTGGAAGTTGGACTCTATTTCCCTCTTCATCCCTTTTTCTTAGAAATATATGAATATTTCTTCATTCCACTAAATCAATTAAGCCCCAACTCCTTCCGTTTTATGTTAGACTTTTATCTTGTTTTAACATACTTAGCAATTACTCCCTCAACCTTCCTATTTCACTATTTCTTCCAATTTAAATCATCAGAACTAGGCATCTTTTACTTTCAAGCTCACTCTGTTTTCCAGTTTTTAACTAGTATCCCCGTCTCATACAAAGGTTGGAAAGAACACTATTTCTTTGTACATCCCCCCTCTCCCTTCACTTTTTCACTCTCCTAGCTCTATACTCTTCCTCCCCGCCCCTACTTGGGCTATTATCAAAATAATGATAAGTATAAATGATCACTTTATCACTATCAGCAGAACAATTTGATCTGAGCAGATTATTCACTAAGTTAGTGCTTATGCTGGTTAACATGAACTGCTTCCTCCCGCAGTCGACTGATACTCTAGGTGCTCTCTTTAACAACTGTATTTCTATGAATTTATATAACTTTTATTTATTTTTTTATAGAATCACTTTTATTGCAAGCCTCCATCAAGATCCAATCACTTCCACAAATTAATCCTATTCATCCCCACCCCTACCACTCAAAGCCTTTTTCCAAGCCTCTACCAAAAAACAAAACTCCATAGAATCCTACCCTCCACACTCACATCCTCAAACGCTCCTTCTTCTCCCAAACCCCAAAACCAAATCAATCTTACTCAGTCCTTCCTTCCTTTATCCTTAACAGAAGAACTGTCGAGTCCTCTTTTGCACAACATTAATCAAGGTAGTACAACATTTCCTTTGTTATTTCTGATTAATACTTATTCTTAATTTTTCAGGGCCTCACAAGCATAACCCATCTGAATATGCAATGGGCACAACATACTACTACTCTAAATAATGAATTACAAGAATGCTATGCTCATGAAACATCTCTACAACATCCCTATAAGAGACTTGAAAGAGAACTACAAGTTGACTGAGTAGAATTATCATCCCTTCAATTCCAAATAACATATTTACAGAATACTCTGGATACCCTAGAACCTCAATTATCATCAAAAGAAGGAAAAAAATACAACTCAAGAAGAACCCTTCTGGTCCTCCACTAAAATTAATAACATGTTTCTTGATTGATACTTTACTTTTCTCCAATGAGGCTTTCAAGATTGTGTAAATCAATTTCATGTAGCAGGTTGATGTGAGCAAAACATAAAGAGTTTTAGGAGTAATTTTTGCTCACATCTTGTTTCATTTTACGTTTGTTTCATGCATATTTTACTTTATTTTTCATGCATTTCCTATTTTCTGGTTCGGATATCTGTTATATATACTTTTGTGTGCAAGATAGCATTTCATTGGAAAAACAGCGCACATTTGGAGCAAAAAGAAGACATTTGGCAATTAGACGTAGAAGGGAACACGACCAGGGTGTGTGCCTACACACGGTCATGTTCAGGGGGCAAATACGGGCGCCATAGCCTGACACACGGCTAGACCGTGTGTTTTCACACGGTCGTGTGGCGGTCAAGCGAGTTGACATGACCAAGGTTTTTTTCTAGATTTCGCAGCGATTCGGTGTGATGTCTATATAAGGAAAGCTACGCCCAAACCCTAGGGGAGGCACAACGGTTGGGACGACACTCCAAAGCCATAAAATGCTTCTGGAACTTACAATGGGGAGGAAGAAGGTCGCCGGAGATCCAAGTTTTGCACTTTAATGCCTGAGAGAAGCCCACATTGCATTGTAAATTTTTGTTCCTGCATGCTATCTATTATTTATTTGAACATGAACATGCTTTGTATTTCTCCTCTTATATTTATGGAGTAGTTTTTTTTATTCTAGGATTATGGAGTAGTTTGTGTGCGTAGAACATGTTATTCCAAATTAAATTCTGCACTTGAGTTTATATTTGCAATTGGTATTAGTTTATACCACTATTTATGTATTTTTGGTTTTCTATCTACTATGCTTAGTTGATACAAGGGGTGACAGCACTCGTATCTAAGATTTAGGGGAATTAAAGAGGAACATAGGGGTTGGCCTCATCTCCTATAACTGTGGATAGAAGGATGCGATAGAATTGGAAATGATTCGTCACAGGAATTGATTCGGCATCCTCGTACCGCCTATCCCATCCTTGTAAGGCAGATATAGCTCCCGATAGATGCGAAGGCTCATCGAGAGAGTGTATGATGTCCCTTCCACAAGGCCATAGTTAGATGCTTAGGCAATGACCAATTGATAGCATATTTTGTGACACACAAGCGAAATCGAAATCCTAGAATCCCTTCCAAAGACTCACAGCAAGTCTTTTCTTCTTTCGTGTGACACCGTATTGAGTTAGGACCACCAACAACCCTCACAATCATAACCATTAGATTTGACTTTCGAACAATA
The DNA here is from genome assembly GCA_025175895.1 of Wurfbainia villosa. Lineage (NCBI taxonomy): Eukaryota > Viridiplantae > Streptophyta > Magnoliopsida > Zingiberales > Zingiberaceae > Wurfbainia > Wurfbainia villosa. Next base: position 6,969,414 of record CM045986.1, read on the forward strand.
ACGTCCATCGAATATATCGGTACTCGAATCTCAGTCACTGTTGGATCGATAAATCTATTTATTACTTGATAACATCCATGCACTTGCGGGCATTGAGCGCGAGCGTGCACTTCGAGTCCTCGACGGTTTCTGTCATGAGATTTGAGGTCGCGTTTGCGTGCATCAAGTTTTTGGTGCTGTTGCTAGGGACTGATTGATTCGATATCGAATCAAGAAGTGGATAATTGGATCAGACTTAGGTTAGATTTATTTACTTGCTTTTTTTATTTTTATTTTTATTTTTATTTTATTTTATTTCTTAGATTTTCCATTTCTAGATTTAGTTTTTATTTTATTTTAGTAGTAATTCTCTATTTATTATTGGCTCTTTGATTAGTTAGCTAGATTAGTCTATTTCTTATTTTTGAGTATTAGGTAATACTCCTAATTTTATGGCTCGGTTCTTTGTATGCTTAGATGCTTAGGATCGGAATGTGTGATTCTGATCGATTTAGAAATCGAACGAACTTATCATCGCCGTAGAGCCGAACAGAAGAGGATGGAGGCCCAAGCTGCATCAGAAGTGAATATAGGTAGTCAACCTCTGCGGGATTACACAGCTCCTAGTGCTAGAGGATTTAGGTCGAGTATAGTTGGACCATCCATTTCGGCAAACAATTTTGAACTGAAGCCAACACTCATACATATGGTCCAGCAGAGTCAATTCGGGAGAGCTGTGACTGAAGACCCGAACCGGCACCTGGAGACATTTTTCGAAATTTGCTCGACGATGAAGATAAATGGAGTCCCTGCAGACGTGATCCGTCTGAGCCTATTCTCGTTCTCATTGCGGTATAAGGCTAAGGCATGGCTTCACTCCTTGCCTTCGGGAAGAATTATTACATTGGAGCAATGTGAGTAGCAGTTCTTGAACAAATACTTTCCACCAAGCAAAACTGCTCACATGTGCCATCTAATCACAAGCTTTCGTCAGAAGGAAGGGGAGTCCCTATTTGAAGCTTAGGATCACTACAAGGGGCTACTTTACTAATGCCCCCACCATGGACTGGAAAGGTGGATGGTGATCCACATCTTCTATAATGGGATCACGTATGCCACAAAGATGTCCCTTGATTTTGCTGTAGGAGGAGCACTTATGAATAAGACTATAGAGGAAGCGGAGGAGCTAATAAAAGAGGTGGCCTAGAACCACCATCAATGGGCTTCCGAACATGGTCACCTAGCTCCTGCAGTGGGATGATATGATGTCAACTCTGTAGACCACCTAGCAGCAAGAATGGATGCGCTTAGCAGACGATTCGACTCTTTAAATCCTGCATCTGCATGTGCAACCATTGACTTTGGAGAAGGAGCAGTAGCATATCGGGAGGACTACTATGGAGGGTAGGGTGGCTCAGCATAGTAGATTAGCATTGTGATGCAGTTGGAGATCACAATCAAAGGTCCAACAACCCATTCTCCAATACCTACAATCCCGGATGGAGGAACCACCCAAATTTTTCCTATCGAAATAACTCGGAAAACTTCCAACCATCAAGAGGGTATGGGCAGCTATAACAATATAAGTCTAGGTTAGAATTGATGATGGAAGACTTCATTACTGTCCAAACAAAGGTCAATGAAGAGTTCTGCCGCTAACATCAGAAAAAAGAGGAGTCACTCAGAGACTTGAAGGTCACTGTTAATGGTCTTGCAAGTCACACAAGGATGTTGGAGACACAAGTGGCCCAGATAGCCCAAACCGTGTCGCAACCTATGGATAATTCTCTATCATTACCCGAGTCGAGTCAAGCTAAGGAGGAAGGAGTGTGCAGCGAGAGAGTAGCACAACAAAATAGATTCGTCAAGGGGTGTGCAACTATGATTTCCACCCTACCAGACCAAGCTGAAATTGAAGATAAAATTTCACCCCAACTTGAGGACCCTAGTGAATTTGTTATCCCCTTCTCGATTTATGGGAAAAGCTTCGATGAAGCATTATGCGACTTGGGGTCATCAGTAAGTGTGATGCCCTACGTATACTATTTGAAGATGAGACTGAATGGGCTCCAACCAGTGAACCTTGGTATTCGTATGGGGGACAACTCAGTCAAAGAACCCGTCGGCATGCTAACACATGTGCTTGTGGTCATCGAGAACTTCGTGATACATACGAATTTTATTATACTCGACACAGGGCTAGATCCCCAGAATCCTATCATCTTGGGAAGGCCCTTTTTGGCAACTGCAGGGGCGTGCATAGCTATAAAGGCACACTAGATCTCCTTAGAGGTAGATGGGGAGATCATCCTCTTCAACCTATCAGAGTGTAGAGCTCCCTACCTAGACAGCTTTACTTTCAGTAGGATAAAGTCGAGCCCACCAGATGTAGACACCGAGATGGATGAATGGAGGTTCACAGAACATCCAGAGCCAAGTTGATAATGGAGTGTGGTCAAGCTAAACGACCTTAAATAAAACGCTTCTTGGGAGGCAACCCAAGTTTAGTTTTTTAGGTTTTCTTTTGATTGTATTGTATTCATTTGGTTGATTTGAACTTTGATTTCCATTTCGTTTAGCATTAGGAACAGAAAGAACTCGCTAGGTAAAAATAAAATCAATTTTTAGCTTACACGGTGATGTGTGTGAGAAAATTCATACCGTTGTGCACAAGAGAAGAGAAATAGGGGACACACGGCCTGGTCATGTGTTTTCTCACAGTCGTGCCCGACTAACCCAAGGCGCACACAGCCTGGTCATGTGTCTTCACACGGTAGTGGCGCGCAAGGTTAAGTAGGGCACACCATGAGTTTTTGCCCCAAATGCGCCATGTGTTTTGATTTTTCTTGCCCTAGTCGTGTGGATCCTTCATCCCCACCACCTAGAAGCCTTTCCAACCTTCAAGGAAGCCCAATAGAAGTAAGGATGAGGAGGACCAAGCAAGTGGCATCTCGATCCGGTGCTTTAGAGCGACGAGCAAGGAGAACCGACACCCCTCAAGTTCTGGAGGAGGGTAACACTCTTCCAACCCTTCTTTTTCACAACAATGAGCATAGGGATAGATATAACATGTTTTCTACTCATAAAATCACTACAACTAGGTATCTTGATGAAGATTTACTAGAATCCTTAGAGTTGTTGGGTGACATTCAAACCCTATTTGCAAAAATAGGGTGAGGAGAGATAATGGGGATAAGACACCCAACCTACCCTAGGGTAGTTTTAGAGTTTTTAAGTTCTTTAGAAGATGAAGTTTTAACGGGTAGAGAGAGCAAAAAGGGTAGGATTACCTTTAGGATATTTAACATTGAGCATGAATGGACACTACACCAATGGAACTCATGCTTGAGCTTGCCGAGTGGGGGAGAGAGAAGAACCCCTATTGGGTTTAACTCTCGGATCTTTTGGACCGAATTGATAGGAGAACATTCTTACAACCCTTCTAGGGCCAAAACATCACACCTCCAAAACCCCATTTTCCAATACCTCCACCAAATCATGGCAAATAGTATTTTTGATCGTAGGGAGAGTGACGGTGTAGTGAGAGCTAGCGAGCTGCTTTGCCTATAGGACATGCTACAAGAAAGGAGTAACATCGATGTAGGGTCTAATTTCATTAGGCACTTAGTGAAAATGGGCAAAGTAGCGAGAGGAGAGATTAATGTGGGGGGGCCTACTTACCCACATTTGCCATAGGACGAAGTACGATTACACCGCGCTAGATAGCATAGAGGGGAGCTCTAGGATCGACCTAGGAGTGTGTATGCCCATGAAGATGATTGTAAGAGAGGGACACTCCTTATGCTTTGTAAGGAAAAATCTGATGACCCTCAGGCTTCTCGACCTCGATCGTACCACCATCATCACATGCGCCAACTGGCGCTTTGACCAGATAGTGGAGTCCCCGCCATATGAGGGACCATCCACATTAGCACCCATCTCTCCCTCTTTACATCACTCTCCCTCCAATCCACACATGCATAGGAGCCCTCCTAGTCCACGTCGACATGATCTTGCACCTGCATCGCCATCTTTTTCTACTTTTGAGTAGGATGCAGGTACATCTGCCTATGATTTTTTGGAGTTTCGATCGCGCCTTAACAACATATATGTCGAGCAACAGACACAGAGGCAACGATGGGAGGAGTAGTGCACCTACATGCAGGTGGAGTTTCAGGGCTTCCGAGAGCACTTCTAGTGAGCTGAGGAGTTCTATGATGAGACCTGTGTCTACTTCTAGGAGGAGGCTGCCCGTCGCAAGGAGGAAGCCACCTACCGCCAGGAGATGCGGCAACACATGTGTGCTCAGCAGGCACAGTGGACTAGGGAGGAGGAGTATCGAGCAGTCGTTGCATCCATCAGCTCTCAGATCGACCACATGTATATGTGGCATCAGCAGTTCAATAGCAAGTTCTCCCAGGATCCCGAGATGTCGAGGCTACCAGACTTTCCACCTCGTCCACCATACTAGAGGTATGCTTCACTTAAGTATGGGGGGGCTCAAGTTTTGTTTTGTTTCTAGCAGTAGTTTCTTCCCTAATGTTTGCATTTTAGTTAGCATTCATTTATTCATGCATTAGTTGTTTAGTTTCTTTCAAAACTTAGTTTTTTCTACCTATGAGCTACCTCAGTAGCATTTTTAAAAGTTTTCTTTATGAGTTATTTCCATGAGTAGTGTAACTTCATCTACCTCGTGGTATTTTATTTTATTGGCTCTAAATGAATGTTCTAGATTTACACTGGTTAGCTTCTATTCTACACATACACATGATGAACTTTCTGAAAGGGAGAGTCTAGTACATACCTAGTTATGATTCATCTCAGTAGTCTAGTACTTTGGAATCCACAGGTGATCCTAAGGTTAGCATTTTAGTTACTGGAGATGCTCGGATTGTGTAAGCCCATTCGGAAAAATCAAAATCCTAATGAGCTAAAATAATAAAAGAGAAAAGAAAAAGGAAAAAAGAGAGAAAAGGAAATGAAAAAGAAAAGAAAGAGGAAAAAGAGATTATGAGGGATAAAAAATAGTTGTCGTGGGTGGAAATGGTTAGGGCATAGCCAGGGCATGTGGCTACACACAGTCGTGTCCCAAGGTCGAGATTGGCCACCACAGCGCCATACATGGCCTGGCTATGTGGAAACACACGGTCGTGTGGCACTGTGTGATTCCGATGCGATTCGATTATTTTCCAGATTTCAGGGAGATCTAGGTTGATGTCTATATAAAGGAGGCTACGCCCAAACCCTAGGGGGGAGACACGATGGTCGGGACGACACTCCGACGCCCTAAAAAGCTTTGGGAACTCGCAACGAGGAGGAAGAAAGCTGCCAGAGATCCAAGTTCTGCACTTCAATGTCAGAGAGAAGAGTCATATTGCATTGTAATTTCTATTCTTTGCATAATTTCCATTGTTTATATGAACATGATCGTGCTTTGTGTTTCTCCTCTCTTATTTATGGAGTAGACTCTTTGATTCTAGGATTAGGGAGTAGTTTATGTGCGTAGAACATGTTATTCCAAATTAAATTCTGTTCTTGAATTTGTATTTGCAATTGGTATTAGTTTAGACTGATATCTACGTGTTTTGGTTTTCTATCTAATGTACTAGCCAATACGAGGGGTGACAACCCTCATATCTAAGATTTAGGAGAATTAAGGAGGAACCTAGGGGTTGACCTCATCTACCGTAACCATGGGTAGAAGGATGCGATAGAGTAGGAAATGTACCCCATTTTTGACTCGTCGCAGGGATCGATTCGTCATCCTCATACCGACTATCCTGTCCTAGGGACAGGGGTCGACCTGGTATGGTAGAGGTAGTTTTCGATAGATGTGAAGGCTCATCAGAGAAGTGTATGATGTCCTTTCCACAAAATCATAGCTAGAAACTCAGACAAAACCAAATTGACAATGTGTTCTGCGACACACAAACGAAACCAAAATCCTAGAATCCATTCCAAAGAATCATAGCAAGCTTTTCTTCTTCCATGTGACACCGTATTGAGTTAGGACCACCGTCAACCCTTGCAATCACAACTCTTAGAACTGAATTCTGAACAATAATGTCCACTTAACAAATCGGCACTCGAATCTCAGTCTCTGTGGGATCAATAATCTTTTTATTACTTGACGGCATCCGTGCACTTGTGGACGTTGAGCGCGAGCACGCGCTTCGAGTCTACGATGGTCTCCATCACGAGATTTGAGGTCGCATTCGCATGCATCACACAACAAAATCACAATACACAGATTTTACGTGGTTCAGAACCCAAGTTTCTACTCGACGATCGAGCCCTAGTGAGCTCTAGTGATGCACACCACCACTATCAAACTTCTCCTTCTCGGTGATACACCGGAGGTGGAGAATCCTCTTACTAGTCTCTTACAACAATAAGAATAAGATACAATAAGCAAATACAACAATTACAAAAGCAAATGAAAAATAAGTGAACACACTTTACAAGTTAGGGCTTTTGAATGCTTGCTTGTTGGTTGCTTTAGGATGACTTTAAAGACCCTAAAATGCAACAACACTTCACCTCAAATCACCCCCCTTGCATTCTCTTGAAGATGCCGACAACTTCCTCTTATAAGCCCCCGTTGAAGCCTCCTGATTCCGAACATTGCAGCACAACAGTCGCTTCGCCAGTTGAGGCGCTAGTCGAGTCTGCCTTGCTTCTGATCAACTGTTTTCATGCTTGTGTTGGATCAAGTCGAGGCACCAATCGAGTGATCCAGTCAAGGTGCCACCTCGACTAGCATCTAGTCGAGGTGCTGGTCGAGCTTGCCCGCTTCTGAGCGGTTGCTCTCATGCCCACTCCTATATCAAATTGAGGTATTGGTCGAGTTGTCCAGTTGCGGCGCCACCTCGACTAGACTATAGTCAAGGCATTAGTCGAGTGCTTCCAAAGCACTATCTTGGCTTTCTAAGTCCCACCGCCTGACTCCACCTTACCAGTCGAGGTGTCACCTCGACTATAGCCCAATCGAGTCACTGGTCGAGGTCACCTTCCTTCTGTTTGCCTACAAACAAAGTCTAGTCAACTAAACCAAATTGGTAGTCGACTGTTATACCTCAACACTGAGGTTTAACACCCCGAGTATGATCCCTTCATACTTGATACTCACCCTAGGCCTAGACCTAATCTTTCATCCCACTTCCATCAGCCTCACGCCTCCCGGATCCCTCGAGTCCGTGAATCTTCATTCTTGCACTAGCCTTCAAGTGCTTCCATCGGCTATTGTCATGCTCTAGGGTCTACCTTTGCCAAGAGGTCACGCCTCTGGGACTTCACTTCCAAGACTCCCTGTCTGGGACTTCATTTGTCAAGACTCCTCGTCCGGGACTTCATTTGCCAAGACTCATCATTCGGGACTTCACTCGCCAAGCACAGTCTCCCAGACCTACCGGAACTTCCCTCGCCAACTCCCCATTGGTCTTTCCAACACCAAGTGTTCGGTCTCCCTTGACCTACTTGGATTTTCCCTTGCCAAGTATCCATACTTGGATTTTTCCTTGCCAAGTCACCATACTTGGACTTCACCACACCGAGTGTCCGGTCAACCTTGACCGACTTGGATTTCTCCAATAATCTATCTCATATGACCTTGGATGTCCCATACCATCAACTAGTCATATGGTTAAGCCATATTGTAAACCATTGTCAAACATCAAAATCTTACTCGAGTCCTACTCGAATCTGATTAATCATGACTTGGGTCGATTGCACCAACACCAACTAGTAGTAAGAAAAACCCAACACTTAACTCCCTCAGTATAACGATGAAATAATGTTGCATTTTCAAATCTACCCAGATCATCTTTAGGATATGAAGAACCATTATGCTCAGAAATATGAGGAACCCAAAAATGCTGAGGCAACTCTTCATTCAAAATGCTTTCCGTCAAGGGCTTATGCTGCTCCTCAACCCTTGAAACACTACCCCCACGAAAGGGCATTCCCAACCAAATTGCTCTCCTACCGGAGGAGCTACACACTCCTTTTTTTCCCTTTGAATGCTTATAGATATGAGTAGAATCATTCTTGGGTTGAGATACTCTAATCGTAGTTTCTTCAGAATCTTCCCCAGAATTATCATCTTATTTTATTTCTTGAGGCATAACTCGCTGTGAAATTTGATCCATCATGATAGCCACTACTTGAATGAGGTCTTCCTTGCAAATAGATCCCTACATCCTCCTACTAGTACCTCCCTGGGATGTACTAACTACAGATGTTTCTTCCTCTAATTGCTCCTTCACTGCACTCCTAGTATTAATCATCGCAACTTTTTGTTCAAGTTCCCATAGACGACGCCAATTTGATGGTGTCCTCTTTTTCAGAACACTTAGATCCCCTTTCCACCATCTTACAAACCACCGTGGAAACTTTAGATCTCCTTCTTGGATGCTAGATTTGTCACAAAAAGGAATGTTAAAGGTGGGTCAGCGTTGCCAACACGACCCCTCCGATGCTCAAATTAGAATCGGAAGAATGAGATAGTAAAATGACAAGAAGAAATGAGAAGAGAATCTTTGTATATTGAATAGAGAAGAAAAAGTCATCTCCTTTTTCCTTCGATTCTTACCCCTTTCATAGAAGATTAGCACCACCTACCTTAAGATGAATTTACTGTAATACCCTTATCCGTCCGTTGAGATGTAATCGCTTTTCCCGCTTCATTTTAAAATGGTTCCCTCCATATCTTCCACGTGTTTCTTCTCCTCTCTTATCAATTACCTAGAAATAAACTATACACAAATTTCAAACAAATAAATAATAATAATAGAATATTCCTTTTCAACAATACCCCTTATTTAAAAGATTCCTTGGCATCTCATCTTATTGTGCCAAAAAATACTCATATTCTTCATTCCTATCCCACTCAGCAATAATATGGTGCTCGGGAAAAACTCAGGAAATACATATCGTGCTCGGGAAATACAAAGGGTGCTCAGTATAGACACTTTACAAAATTAAGTTATGAATCAACTATACTATTTGATCCTACTATGCTCAGGAAATACACATGATGCTCAAGAAAGATGCATGGTGCTCTGCACATATACTATAATATTAAGCCCTAACTCAACACATTGTCTGACCTTACTATGCTCTGGAAATACACATGGTGCTCGAAAAATATACAGTGTGCTCGGGAAACATATAAGATGCTCAGCACAGACACTTCACAAAACTGAGCTCTGGATCAACTATATTGTCCGACCCTACTATACTTAGGAAATACATATAGTGCTTAGGAAAGATACAGAGTGCTCTGCACAAATACTATTATATTAACCCCTAGCTCAATTACACTGTCTAACCTTACTGTGCTCAAGAAATACACATGGTGCTAAAAAATATGCAATGTGCACATGAAATACACATAGTACTCAGGAAACATAAAGTGCTCAACACATATACTTCACAAAACAGAGCTCTGGATCAACTATAATGTCTAACCTTACTATGCTCAGGAAATACACATGGTTCTTGGAAAAAACACAGGTTGCTCTACATAGATACTATAATATTAAGCCTTGACTTAACTACATTGTTCAACCTTACTTTGCTCAGAAAACACATATGAAGCTCAGAAAATATATATGGTACTCAAGAAATATATAAGTGTTCGTCACAGATCATACCACAACTCTGAACCTACTATAATGCTCGACCCTTTTGTACTCGAAAAAAATATATGGTGCTCAAAAAACACATTGGGTGTTCAGAATAGATCATATCACAACTCTGAACCCATTATAATGTTTGGCCTTTTTGCACTCGGAAAACACAGAGGGTGCTCATAATATACCCATACCACAACTTTGAACCCACTATAATGCTTCGTCCTTCTGTACTCGAAAAAAATATATGGTACTCAGGAAACACAATGGGTGCTCAGAACAGATCATACCACAACTCTGAATCTATTATAATGCTCAGCCTTTCTACACTCAGGAAACACAGAGAGTGCTCAGAACAGATCATACCATAACTCTGAACTCACTATAATGCTCAATCCTTCTGTGCTCGGGAAAAACATAAGATTTTCTGCCGCATTATCTCTAACAATTACTAAAATATCTTAGCTAAAAATCTAGAGCCCATCACTAGGCATTGCTAGTTTGCCCAATTGCTAGCTTGCCCCAGCATTTAGGTCATCTGTACTAGGCTAAGCACTTCCTGAAGAGGCAAATACTTGGTCAAACATCCAATCTCTAATAGCAAGGCTCAATGACCACAGATGGAATTCCTTGTAATGACTATCATATTTTATCTCCTAATTGTCCCACCAAATGATAATACCTGAATATGTGGCAATCCACGTGTATATTCTAGTCTCCTCAATGCATAATAAACGGACAACGCTAAAGTATGTGACATACCTTGTGAAAATTTCATATAATGATTGTCTCCTAATTGTCCTTTAAGAAGTATATATAGTTAGTGGATAAACATAGTCGGTGAAACGGTTCTGATCCACTATATAAGGTATGGTGGAGATAAAGAAGAGGAGGTGGTTGTTTTTATTTTTTGGGGTATGGAGATAACTCTTCTTCTCTAGCTTTCTTTACTCTTCTTCATTTTTTTTCCTTCTCTTCTTTATAAATTTTTCATCCTTTTTCGGTGGATACTGATTTGAGTGTCGAAGGAGTTGCACCGGTAAAGTCGGTCCATCATTAATGCTCTTTCAATTTGTAGATTGGGACCGACGTCGACATCTCGAAAGATTAGCGGACTTTACTCTCTAGAAGCAAGGAAAGAATAGAAATTTGATCGTGTGAACAAGAGACACCATCAATATAGTTAATACACAAAAATAAAAGATCACTCTAACGACTCTTCTCAACTGATGGGGCTTGCTAAGTTGGCATGATCTACAAAATCCATCCATTGGTTAGATTGGGAAGCATGGGAAAAATACATGTGCAACTATGATTGGTACCATAAGGTGTGGACTGGAAGTGCCAACGGGAGAGGAGTTAGGTCAAGGATTGTCCAGTTCTGAATAGTTTGAATGCTGAGGTGGACCATTTAGCTTCTTTTCTATTCACCCATCTTCCTCTGCCACTAAAAACATTTATATGAGAGGTGCGAACAACATAAGCTAAGACCTGTGATGCCTTTCTTTGTATGCAGAAGGTGATAACATTTACTCCGAGTGATCCTCAATGCTATCTCTACAACAATACGATGAAAGATAAATCATGATATCAATTTATAGTCAACCACCGTGGTTATTCAAGTGGGAGGAATTGTTCCTATGAGCATGCATCCATCGGAAATTAATCTTTACTCCCTTGTAACTGCTCAAGGCAGCTGCAGCATGCACACGTTGCTTTGCAACGTATGCACACACTGCACGAAGTGTGCAACCGTACTTCTTGTAGCGCAGCAGAAGAACACCCCCTTTATGTGCGTCCAAAGAGAAAGAAGAGAAGAGGGTGCAGAAGAAGAGAGAGGACGCTGGAGTGCTTTGCGAAGTGTTGTCGGAGAGTAGAGTGAACACCAAGGCTTCGTCAGATTTTGTCTCGTGAAAGAGTAGGACCTTTCCGAAGTGATCAGTTCTCAGACGGCAAGAAGATTCGTCGTCCTAAAGTTCCGGAAGCAAGAACTCACTGTAAGTTTTTTTTTACTTTTGTATTTCATTTCTTCCTTTTATTTCATTTAGAATATCTCGATTAGATGAGAAAACTACCAACATTGGTATCAGAGCCATTGTTGGTAAGCATCTATTCGAGATTAGAAAGTTTTTATTTCTGTAAATTCACTGTTCATCGTGAAAATCGCAAAAAGAAATCGTGAAAAAGAAGATGAACAGTGCTCTGGGCGAAGAAAACTAAACCGCCTTGGTGAAACCACTCTGGCAAAATTGCTCTGTACAGAGCAATTTTTGCGGTTTCACAAACTACTCTGGCGCTGAGAGAGCAAAACCACTATGGCAAAACCGCTCTGTACGACTTCCAGGAAACTGCTTGGGAAACTATTCCCAAGCGATTACAGTGCTTCCATAGCGGTTCAGACCGGTCTGAAAATCGGTCGGACAGAGCAGTTCATGGAACTGCCCTGGGATCATATCTGTTTGGATTTTAGACTAGTCTAAGACCAATCTGACGTCAGACCAGTCGAGGAATCCGACCAGTCTGAAAATCGATCTGATAGAGAAGTTCATAGAACTGCCCTGAAATCAGATCGGTCTGGATTTTAGACAGGTTTGAGACCAGTCTGACGTCAGACCAGTCGAGTGATTGAACCAGTCTGGAAACCGATCTGATAGAGTAATTCATGGAACTACCCTAAAATCGTCCGATTTTAGATCGGTCTAAGACTACCGCGCCAACTAGTCCGGGACTAGTCTAGACGCCGATCGTCGAAATCGGCAATGTATCAGCTTCAAGGAATCGCTCAAGTCGACTACCGGGATAAGAATTGGTCTAGAAACTACCAATAGATAGAGCTTCAAGGAACCGCCTCAAATCGATCGGCTGATTTTAGACCGTCGCGACTAGTTCAAATAACATACCACGGGATCGTTCGATGTCGGCCGTCGCGAGGTGAACCGGCCAAGAGAGTAGTTGTGAACAACCACAAAAGTGGCTTGTTTCATCGAATCAAATCGGTCTCAGATAATGATCAGAGAGCAGCCTTCGAACTACCTAGAAATTCCGTAAACCGTCAAATTGATTAAATTGGTCTGGAATTTCAGCAAATCGATCTGAAATTCCAGAAAGTAATCTGGATTTTCGAAATACAGGTCAAATTTTAGATTTTAGTGCTTTGCTAGTAGACTAAATGTTTGGCCAGAGTAAAGAATGCTCGGCAAACATTTAAAAGTAATCGGCTAGCAATACAAGTGCTTGGGATTTCCATATAGGGCTTGGGTTTTCCTTGGGCTCGAGCTGGAAATATGAAAGTCTAGAGAATGAAGCACTAAAACTGGTCAGGGTCCACGGTAAGAGCTCGGCCAGAAGGTTAGTTCTACTGTTAGTCAACATTGGTTGACAAAGTTGATTTTGGTCAACTTGACTCATAACACGAGTAGTTGTTCGAAACAACTAGAACTCAGAAAAAAACAACTTAGAGATAGACTATATGAACTAGAGTTGATGTATAGGGACGATGAGAAGAAAAAGAATACTATACATATTGCTTGGGTGCCTGGGGTACTCGGAGCAAATTGCATGGTGTTTAGATTCTCATGGTCAATTTTGAGTCTTTATGGTACTAGTCGACTAAACTTAGATGATAGTCAATTGGTAAAAGTACCAATTGACTGGTCTAAGTAAGTCTGTCGACAGTTCTCCATAGAATCAAGGAAATTTGTTCTTGATTTATTGTGATGGTTCTATGCGTGTATATAAATTGAATTAAGCCGGTATATGTACTGATTTATCGATTTTATACTGACTTAATTAATATTAATTTTCAGATGGTATAGATGATTACCACTATGACTAGACGTGATGTGTTGCGTAACCGACTGATAGAGGCTAACCAGGGGATAGAGTATGACTCAGCTCATGGAGTCGGGTGGCACATCGGGAGACTTGATAGATTGTTCTGGAGACTTGAGATGTAGGAGTTTTCGATTCTGGAGAATTACAAGATATGGGCTCTGGTCCACTCACTACCACAGCACCTGAGTGATATAGCGCATCAGATCTGAGGGCGCTATGAGGGGCGCGTCTCTTATACCCAGTTATGCGCTGAGCTCTTCACTACGAGGATTCTAAAGTACACTGTGAAGATCCCGAGGAAGATTCGGAAGAGGACCCTGAAGAAGTCTTTTCTTTTGGATCGCTTCAAAGGTATCCTTCAGAAGATTTTGCATCCTGGCATCATCTTGAGAGCATCTCAGCGGGGGATGTCCTGGTTCAGCCCAAGAAGATTAGGCATGTTTGGATCATTACTGTGCTAGTGTTTGGCCTAGTGGGAGTAATGATTATCTATCTAGTTTTTTAGTTATTTTTTTATTTTTCAATTATGAGTAGGAAGAATGTTATGTATAACATTCTTAATAGAGTTATCTTTGTTATATGTTGACAATGTACAGCAAGTTTAATTTAATGATATGTTCATTTTATGCTATTAACTCTACATGTTGCATGATATTTTTTTTGCTATTTGATTTGTTCATATTGAGTACAATTTAAATGATATGTTCATTTAATAATATCATGTTAAGATGGGATGTATGTAATGTAATTGATCAAAGTCGATTCGATTGGTACATATAAATGATGAGTGGGAATTGGATTGTCACTTGATTTTGTAAACCAAATCAAATTTACATTGAGTCAATTTATAGATTACATACATAAAATTATACACTGAATAACTAAATAATGTGTTTATTTATGTTAGGTTATGGAAACTAAAAACATCATAGCTGAACTCAATAAGGGTGAGAAACTGAATGGGGATAACTACAAGATCTGGAACCTTAAGATACAGTATGTTCTTGAGGAACAAGAAGTTCTAGAGGTTGTAAATCAGGTCATGATAGAACCTGTAGATGGTCCCATTACACAAAACAGGCGAGATCTGTTGGTGCAGGGGCACCAGATAATTGAACCTGTGTTTTGATTATGGCAAAGACATAAAGTTAAGTTTACATCGTTATCTCATGAGCTAAATTGAGTATGCAGAAAAGTACTAAAGCTAGAGCTGAAGGCTAGCGACACCCGGAGGAAGCCGTGGTGGTCGGGCGACACTCGAGTGACTTCGGAGGGAGCCGAAGGAATCGAGTGGAAGGCCGGAAGCGAAAGCGACACAATAAGTATCGAGGTAAGCTCGTGTGAGTGAGAGATAGTAAGGTCATGTCCTCTTTACGGGGATGACCGTAGGCGGCGATCCAATTAAGACTTCTTGTGGAAGGTCTAGGTCGAGATCGGACGGTTAGAAACCGTCGTATTTATCATTTTCCGAGCTAACCTCTTACTGCAAGGAAGTGGCAAGGCTGGCAGTCGACTGTTGGACGTTGGGCAGTCGACTGATGCTCATCAGTCGACTGATGGCGACGAATCAGCCTTTACGCTAGGTCAAAATGGATAACATTTAACGCGGCCACTTCACGATAAAAATTATATAACTTCGTGATCTGTTCTGAAAAAAGAGGAGACAAATTCATAGGCTAAAATCTATAAAAGGAGGGGAAGATTCTAACTCCAAAGATCATCAAGTTTATTCATCAAGTGCTCCTACAACGCCAACGCTCCAACACCGTCATAACGCTGATGCGACAACAAGTTCAGATCTTCTTCGTCAGCAGCAACATCTAGTAATATATTTTAATATTGTATTCATTGTTTTTATTCGTAACGAGGTGAGGTAGGCTTGTTGCCTCATCCTTGTACTTCCGGATTTTATGATCGTTGTCTCCTACCTCCAACGAGGAGACGTTATAGTGCTTTGCCCTCCGTACGCGGTCTAGGACTGATAGGGCCTTGGAGTAGCAACCGCTGGGTTGTGAACCAAGTAAAATAAACGTGTCACTTTATTTTCCGCTGTTCTTACTCGTTTACTTGTGTCTCAACAAACAAATTCGAACGAAAGATTTACGATCGCTATTCACCCCCCCCCCTCTAGCGACGCTTCTCGATCCAACAAGATGTTGATGCCTACAAGGCATGGAAGAAGAAAGACTCCACTGCAAAGGGCATCTTAATTAGTTCAATGATTGATGACCTGATTTTTGAGTATAAGTTGTATCCTTCATCTCATGCTGTCTGGGTTGCCCTTAAGGATAAGTACAATGGAGTTAGTCTGAGCAAGCTTCGACAGCTAACGATCAAGTTCGATAGCTATAAGAAGCGCCCGAATGTTACTATGGTTCACCATCTCAGGGAGATGTCGAATATGATTCGGGAGCTTAGAACTACCAGTCACGAGCTAACAGATGAACAACAGGTTCAGACAGTTATTCGATCCCTTCTAGATTCTTGGAAGACCATGAAGCAGTCCCTTACTCACAACTAGAGTATTAAGACTTTCGATGATGTCTCACACCATGTTGAATTAGAGGCGGAGAGAGTAGAATTCATGAGGATTTCTGGCCAAGCCTACTTGGCTGCTGGTTCTGTTGGATCATCTGGATCCAAGAAAAAGAGATGGTTCAAGAAGGGGAAGGGAAAGAAGAAAGAAGCTACTGCTGCAGGTGGGACAGGCCCAATCAAGAAGAAGAAGAACAAGAAAACAGAGAAGAAATCTAAAAGCAAGGTGGCTTGCTTTAATTGTGACAAAAAGGGTCACTATGCTCGGGAGTGTACCGAGCCAAGAAAGGTAACTTCTAGTCTGTCTTCTGAGCATTTTGTTGCTAGTTTTGTGTTGTTAGCTGATTCTTATCTTTTATTGATTATAGATTCGGGAGCAACCAACCATGTAGCTCGGGAGCGAGTTACATATGTGGAGTACCGCCGGGTACCAGCTGGCAACAAATGGATATATGTAGGAAACAATGCAAGAGTCGAAGTCAAAGGAGTCGGCACTTGCAAACTTAACCTTCGGGGTGGAATAACTTTGTTTCTACATGATGTCTTGTATGCTCCTGAGATTTGAAGGAATCTTGTTTCCATTACTTGTCTTCTTGATTTAGTGTATTGTATAAACTTTTACAATAGGTGTGTTGAACTCAAGATTGACTTAGTGTCAATCAGTTATGATTTTTTAACGAATGGTTTTATGGTTCTTGATGTGGAACCGAATGTCAATTGTGCGTTTGATAATTGTTTTTCAAATATTGCTCTTACTAGTGATGCAGAAATAACTAATGATATTTGGCATGCTAGATTAGGACATATAGGACAAGATCGCATGAATTGATTAGCTAAAGAGGGCTTATTGAGCTCTCGAGCTAAGATTAGCTTGTCACGCCCCGAGGTAGACCCTGTCCGGCCAACTGACGGCACCCCCTTATGACAATTCCAATTCGGTACAAAAGTCGCAGCCAGTCTAACATATATAGAAAATATATAACATCACAGCAAAAACGTATAACATCAATAGCGGAAGCCAAACACAATGGAAATACCAACTCAACAACATAAGTACATCGGTATATCCGTCCATACTAGAACAAAATCCATACGGGATATGACAAGAGAAAAACACAGTACGATCTCCAATAACAATAAGAGTCCATATGAAGATACATGCGATGGGAAGCAAAACCCTCGGAAAAGCGGCGGGATGGGATCAAGTGGCAATGCTCCAAGTCCATGTCGAAGTCTTCTATCTACTACCTGGGCGACAGGAAACCAAGGGTCCAGGGTGGTGAGTATAAAACTCAAGGGTAATATATATAAGTGCATGAACAACATACAGGGTAAAGAGATCTACAGGTATGCAGCATGAGTCCAACAGACATACAGTACTAAGCATAGTAATCAGTAATCACAGATACGTCCTACTCATAGCATAAACTGAACTGATCAACTGACATAAAGTAATGTACATACCTGACGGTCTGTCCTCCATATGGTCTATAACATCCTGAACAGGTATATCATGACATAATCCAAATATTACACACTCATGCTCAACACATGCACAGCGGTATATAAAATATGCAAAAGGCATGTAGCATGATGTACAATCATATGCAGCAACCAAATGCAGCATCTCACAGGCATATGTAAACATATATCATATATATATATATATATATATATATATCAATGCATATGCATGGTCACTGTCTGCGGACCCGTCCAACCACGACCCCAGAGTGTCCAGGGTGGCACGACAAATGACAACTAGCCCGACTCTAGCTACCACTACTCTCGAGTGGCCGAGTTGGGTAGTATGACTGAGTAGCGTATAAGCGTAAAGAGCTAACTACTCCTAGGGGTCCCTGCTGCAAGCCACGTCGTCCCTACCCATGAGTAGACAAGAGGCGCACACAGGATAAACCGTACGTCACACAACCACCGTCTATAGTGGGCGAGTGCTAGTACCACTCTGCTCAGTGGCCAGGTGTGCATCTCCAACTACCACCGTATATATAGTGGTCGAGCACGGCACATCCAATGCTCTGCCCTCAACCCTGCTACCACTACCCCGAGTGGCCGGGGAGGCAGGATGACTGACGACCTGTCTCATCCATAAGGGAGACCAGTCGTCAGCATGCATGCAATGTAATGATGCATAGTTCACACACAAATCCTCGCAACACTCCCTAACTCACGGGGAGACCTAGTCAACCAAAAGTCCACCATGCAAGGACGACTAATCCGTAATCATAACCTATTTACCTATGTACAGATAAATAGATCCGTCAAGCTAACACACTGATATGTGTACGGTACAACGACCTACCCCATAATTTGGACTCATCACCTAACCTAGTGATGCAACCCAGTAACCCATATCTGAGGTCATAAAGATAACCCTAACCACATGTATTTACTGAACCTCTATCAGCTAACACATAATAAGATTTTACAGTTCCTATCCATGCTAGATAATCAATGACGTAACAGAGTATATATCTCAAGGTCAAAGGCAGTACAAGCATATGATTAAATAAGAGTGGATTTAAGGTAAACAAGTATAAACATACATCCAAGGTCATGCACTGGAATTGATCAAACTATCGGACCAGGTAGATATTACCCACCTGATACGAAGCTCGAATAATCCTCATGGCCGTGGACCTACTTCGTATCCCAAACCTGCACAATAGTAACAAATTATGGTTAAGTACAAATCGTCGATACTTATACGAACAAAATACTAATTCATTTATATTCGTATTCCTTTCTCGTCTACGAGTAAGAACCCTACTTATCCCAAATTCGATACACTACATAGGTCAACTACAAGAAAACCTAAGTAACAACTTCCTGAGCTTATACACCATAACCTAGCTCCTAATAACTCACCGACATCCTCAAAATTAATTTCGGTGACAGATCTAACCACACTTACTTAACCTAATCATCATCTCCCTCACAGAGCACAACCCATATGATCCTAACACTGAAATCTCCACATCACCACATATCCTAATGAACTAACCTCCAACCATCCTTCGGCAGCTTACCATCACATTACCATAGCAGTGACCAACTGCAGTTCCTCTTCTACCGCAACTCTCAGCTATGTATAAGTGCAATCAATCCACAACTACATCCTTAACCTCTGTCCGATTCCTTCAATGATCTGAGCTGCCATTGGAAATTAATCGGCAGCGACCCTCCCTAAGAAACGGATCCACCAAACACGGCGAAACATATACATTCGGAAACATACCACAACCAATTACAGCTAAGAATCCTTAACAATCCAAACAAATCTAACATCAACTAGTATTACCCGAGCACCAATACCCGAATCAACAAACCCAAATACTCATCGGCAACTCTAATGCACAAGAACAACCAATTCCACAATCCCAGTATAATAGAACATCAATCAATGGATACCACAGATGACAATATTGGGTTAGATCCAAACTTACCGGCTCTAAACTCCACCGGTGGCGAAACTTCCCCCAATTCCAGCTGCTCGCCGAATCAATCCAAACTCCCGATCACTGCCAACCCATAGATCTCAGCTAAAACAACCCGAAAACCAGATCTCTACTCGAAAGGGAAGGAAAGTGATCGATCCTTACCTTCCGACGACTCCTTTCGCGGCGGCAACTCACCGCTCGAGCGAATGAAATGCCGACACTCCCCTAAGGCAAACCACTTGCTGATCTCCGACCGAGGATCAACTACTAGGCGGCGCTGTCGAGCGGCTCTCACCGGACGCCGACGATCTGGAATCCGGCGACGCGATTTCGCGGAGCGACGAAACGAGGCGGAGGGGAAATGGAAACGGGGATCGCGATGAAATGTCGATCGGCTGTTCGGTAGGCTTTTTAAATGTCGTTCAAGTGATCCGGTTAATCCAGGTCAATCCAAACCCAATCTGATTAGGTTGTTAAGCACATTTCATTAATTTAATTTGGATCAAGCCCAATTTCAAATCAAGCCCAATTTCAGCCCAATTTTAGATCAAGCCCAATTTCAGCCCAAATAATTAAGCCTAATTAATCCTAATTAATTAACGGGTTAATCTTTTTTTTTCCGTATACTACATTCTCCCCCACTTAATAAAATTTGGTCCCCAAATTTCCGTACTTATATGCAGTAATCAACGTAAGAAATTTCTTAAATTACTACATACCTCAAGTGAACAGGTGAGGGTATCGAGCTCGGATGATATCCTCCAGCTCCCATGTAGCCTCCTCATCAGTGTGATGCTGCCATCCAACCTTTATAAGGCGGATGGTTTTGTTCCGTAACTGATGCTCTTTGCGACCAAGAATCCGTACGGGAACCTCCTCATATGTCGCATTAGGCTAGAGTGGAACCGGCACCTCCGTCAGAACATGATCCGGATGCGGTATGTATTTCCTCAGCATAGACACATTGAATACGTTATGGACGCTCGCAAGCGTCGGAGGTAGAGCCAACCGGTATGCTACACCTCCAATCCGCTCCAATATCTCGAATGGTCCAATGTAGCGTGGTGCTAACTTTCCTTTAATTCCAAATCTCTTAACTCCTTTTGTAGGTGATACTCGCAAAAATACATGATCTCCTATAACAAACTCCAGAGGTCTTCGCCTCCGATCCACATAACTTTTCTGTCTGTCCTGAGCCTCTGACAATCATCATCTGATAATACGAACTAACTCTGCATCGTGCTGAATACTATGAGGGCCCAATAACTGTCGCTCCCCGATATCCTCCCACAATACTGGAGATCTGCAGGGTCGACCGTACAAAGCCTCAAAGGGAGCCATCTAAATGGAAGAGTGATAGATATTATTATACGCGAACTCCACCGAGTGGACGTGATCTTCCCAGCTGCCTCCGAAATCCATGACGCAAGATCTCAATAAGTCCTCCAGTCACGAATAAATGCGCTCCGACTGTCCATCCATCTGCGGGTGAAATGCAGTACTGAGACGAAGCTCGGTGCCCATAGCATGCTGAAGACTCTGCCAGAATCGTGAAGTAAATCGCGGATCTCTGTCAGATATGATACTCAAGGGTACTCCGTGCAGTCTGACAATCTCTCTACAGTATAGCTCAGCTAGTCGATCCAATGGATGTGTCTCACGAATCGGAAGGAAATGAGCGGATTTGGTTAATCTATCCACAATCACCCAAATCGCATCATGTCCTTTACGGGTTCTGGGCAACCCCGTAACAAAATCCATCGTAATATGTTCTCACTTCCATTCCGGAATTGGGATTCTCTGTAGCAATCCGGCGGGTTTCTGATGTTCAGCCTTTACCTGCTGGCAGACCAAACATCGAGCGACGAAATCCGTAATATCCCTCTTCATACCGTCCCACCAATAGGAACGCCTCAAATCCTGATACATCAGAGTACCGCCTGGATGTATAGCAAATCTCGAATGATGTGTCTCTCGTAATAACTCCTCCTTAATCGAATGTGTGTCTGGAACACATAATCTTCCTCGGAACCGGAGGACTCGGTCTCGCACGAGAAATCATCTGTCGCCCCGAGTCAGTCTTTGCATAAGAACTGCAGATGCTGATCACTAGCTTGTGCCTCCTTGATCCTCTCAATAATAGCAGACTGGGCAACCATAGATACCAATATCCCCCGGGATGTTTGACCCTGTTCAGACAACCCCAACTCTGAGAACTGTCGAACAAGATCAGTCACTGCGGTCAAATGACTAGCCAGAATTCCACGGGACTTCCTGCTCAGTGCATCTGCTACAACGTTAGCTTTGCAGGTAATCTTGAATGGTGCAATCATAATCCTTTAGGTATTCCATCCATCGTCTCTGTCTAAGATTCAATTCCTTCTGAGTGAAAAGATATTTCAAACTCTTATGGTTCATATAGATCTCAAAAGTAATCCCATACAGATAATGTCTCCATATCTTTAGCGCAAAAATAATAGCTGCTAACTCCAGATCGTGCACCGGATAATTCCTCTCATGGTCCTTAAGCTGACGGGAGGCATAGGATACTACACGGTCGAACTACATCAAAACTGCTCCCAATCCTTGGAAAGAAGCATCAGTATACAGGACCATCCCATCGCAAGAAGAAGGAATCACGATACAGTGTAAACTAGTCGCCGCTAAGCTCTCAAAATCGGACTCACACGCCTCGACCAAGCAAACTTGACCCCTTTCCGTCAAGCGAGTAAGTGGTGTGCCTATACTACGGAAAATCCTCCACAAATCTACTAGAATACCCCACCAATCCAAGAAAACTACGGACTTCTGAATCGACTTTGGTCGCTCTCCCAACCGTAATTGCTTCGATTTTTTCGGGATCAATCAAATACCTCTCGCTAGATACCACATGTCCAAGAAATCCCACGAAGATAACCGTAAAGCGCTTACTGAATTTGGCATATAAATGCTCGCCGCAATGTTCCAATACAATCCAAGATGGTGCTCATGCTCCTCCTCGAGCGAGAATATATCAAGATATCATCTATGAATACGATGACAAACCGATCCAAGTACCTCAAGAATACCGGTTCATCAAATCCATAAATGCACCTGGAGCATTAGTAAGACCAAATGGCATCACTAGAAACTCGTAATGTCCATAACGTGCGTGCGAACGTGCCTTCGAACATCCTCATCTCTTACCCTCGGTGATGATAACTGATCGCAGATCAATCTTGGAATACACGCAAGTATCCTTGGTGATCAAACAAATCCTCTATCCTCAGTGGATATTTGTTCTTAACCTTCGCATTAAGTTGTCGGTAATCAATACATAACCGCAGAGATCCATCTTTCTTTTTAACGAACAGCACCGGAGCTCCCCAAGGTGAAACACTAGGACGAACAAAACCCCTATCCAATAACTCTTGCAGTTGTATCTTTAGCTCACTTAACTCTTTCGGTGCCATCCGGTATGGAGCCTTTAACACCGGTGCGGTTCCTGGAATCACCTCTATCACGAATTCCACTTGCCTCGGAGGTGGCAAGCCCAGAAGTTCATCTGGAAATACATCCGGATACTCACGAACTACCCGCACGCTGGAAAGAGGTGGTATCTCCTCACTCTCCACTTTGACCAAAGAGAATAAGTAACCCTGATAACCATGCGACAATAATCTCCGAGCCTGAAGTGCAGATATAACGGACACTCCATCATCCCGGGTACCCACGAATTCCCATGCAGTGATCCGTGGCTAAGGTTACTACTCTCGCTCTATAATCCACTGCAGCACAATATGTAGCCAACCAATCCATTCCGAGTATGATATCGAATTCTACCATCTCTAGTACCTGAAGGTCCACCGTAAGTATATGTCCCTCGAAATCCAACGGACAACCTTTGATTACTTGATGACTGGTCAAAACCTCGCTCGATGGTAATGATACCGCTAATCCACAAGAACGAATCATAGGGATTCTCCCAATTTTACTCAGAAATATACTAGAAATAAAGGAATGCGAGCTACCAGTATCAATCAATGTATCAGCAGGTATAGAATAAACCAAAATCATACCCCGAATAACCGATCCCTCGGCCCGCTGAGCGTCCTCCCGGGTAATGGCATAAACTCGTCCAGTCTCCACATGCGACGGCTGCGCTCCAGATATAATAGTAGAATGCCTCCACTCCGGATGGATCTGGGTCTGTGATGATGCTGCTGGAGGCTGACTCTGCTGCGCAGGCATAATATATCCCCCGAGCCTAGGTAGATATCGCCGAGTAGGTGGTCCGAATAATAACTCTCTGAGCCGTGTATAATGAATCCGCCGCATCCCTAAGAATCACTCCCATGTATATGATATATCTGGGTTGTAGGAGGTAGTGTCTGTCTCTGACCATGCATCTGCGTCCTAGGTGCTGACCTCTGCTGATGATGCTGATCAGATCTCTTTCCCTTGCTGGAATTGCCTGAACCCTCCAGCTGTGCCTTCAGAGTACACTCTCGACTAGTATGTCCTGGATGCTTGCAGTAATAACAAACATCTCGATCTAGGGGACACTCGGGAAAACTATGATTTCTAGACCCACATCTACGACATCTAGTCATGTATCCGCTTTTATGGTTCTTCTGAGAACCTCTAGATCGCCCGTGTCGCTTCCCTTTACGTCTCTAGATGATCCCTCCGTAGTACCGAGAAGCCCCACTGATTCTCGCTTCTTCCGAGTCTCGTGGTCGATCCGCTCCGCTTTCCTCGACATCTGCTTCTCCACCTCCTTCTCCTTTGCAATTTGCTAAGAAGTCATCTCAATAGACAGAGCTCTATCCAGTGCCTCTCGGTACGAGTTAATGGAGGATCCAGACATTCTTACTCGAATATAGGCTGCCAAACCCTGTGTGAATTGGAACATCCGATCCTCATCCTGTGCTACCAGATGCGGACAGAATTCCGCTAATCGAGTAAACTCTGCATTATATTCCATAACTGATCGATCCCCCTGCTTAAGGCTTAAGAACTCCTGACGGCGTGCTGTAGAGAACGCAGAAGGAAAATACTGCCTCTAGAATATATCTCGAAAAACTGCCCAGGTGATGATCTGCTCTCCCATCAAGGTCTTCTGCATTTTCCACCACGTAACCGCCTGCTCCCGAAGATGATAAGCTGCTAGACCCACCTTCTCCTCATCGGTGCAACTCATGAACTCAAACGTATCCTCCAAATTGTCTAACCAGGTCCGTGCAATCCAGGGATCAGACTCGCCTCAGAATAGCGTAAATCGATCCTTGGCTGACCGGGCTAACATAGGTATACGTTGTTAGGGCAATCTCTTGCCGTAATATGGTTTTGATGGTGTGGCAAAGGGTTTAAGTTAGTTTGATATGTTGATGTGATATGTGCGTTGAAGTCGTGCAGGACTTAGTAATTCGCACATGGAGCCGTGGCGAGTTTCACATCTCATGACTCGTGCCTTGAGTCGGTGAAGGATAGCTTTGCGGAAGCCGTGCGCTTGGAGCATCCGAGGGATCGCCGGACGAGAAGCTTGGAGTGAAGCCGGAGGAAGTAGACTTCGAGGCAAGAGACGCGAAGGAGCATTGCAGAGTCGTGCGCCTGATGCTGCCGAGGGACGTGGCCGAGAACGAAGAGAACTTCGAAGGCGAGGGACTCCGAGAAATGAGAGTGAGCGATTGTAACCCGGGGAAGGGTAGCTCTGAGGTGAAACTTGGCCATTTGGCCAAGTGTCGGATGGGTTTTCAGACACGATCGCCGTATGCCATGTCGCGGCGATCGGCTCTGTCAGTGAGTTCATTGGTATCGGTGGATTGTGGCGTGATCGCCATCGTGATGGCGCGATCGATATCAGACCATCGATCGGTGGCGGATCGGTATCAATAGGGTTTTGGCCACAGAACCGTTCGTAGCCGACTGGGCAGTCGACTACGGAGGCATCAGTCGACTGATGAGGTCCATCAGTCGACTGCCAAGAGTTCCGTTGGACTACAACGGTCGGGATCCGACGTGTTCGGAGGCCGTTGTAGTGACGGCAGTCGACTGCCAAGGGCGGCAGTCGACTGCCAAGGGCGGCAGTCGACTGGTGGCGGCCAACGGGAAGAAAACAGCCCTCTCTATAAAAAGAGAGGGTGTAAGCCTTTGAGAGGCTAATGCTCATACTCCAAACGATCTTCCTAGTGCCCCACAAGCTTTAAACTCTTCTTACTTGTCTTTACTTCAATCCTATTGTAAGAAGAGTGATCTTGGTTGTAAAGGTTACCTCCACCTAGCTTGGTGCAAAGGAGAGACCATTTAGTGGATTGGTTTGCGGGTGATTCACCGAGGATGAATCGGGGACCGTGGATTAGCGGCGTAGCCGTGAACCACGTTATACCATCGTGTTAGCGTTTGTTTTATTGTTTGTCTTTTGCTTTGTATTTGTATATTCCGCTTGCGCTAATCTTTTGTAGACGAGCAATTTACGACGTCCAACGTACGAGGGCTATTCACCCCCCTCTAGCCGGCCATATCGATCCCCTACAAGTGGTATCAGAGCCGAGGAAAGCTTGTCGAGGACTAACCGCCACAACAAGCAACTTTTAAAATGGCCGGCTCAACATTCATCCTCCAGTTTGAAGGAGAATTGCTTAGTGGAAGAAGCGAATGGAGGTATTTTAGCGGATTTTGATATAATGATTACAATGGAATCCGGTTTCATTTTGCCTAGGGATGAAGAAGGGAAACCAATCGAAAAATCACGATGGACTAAGAAGCAAAGAGAGGAGCACCTTGCGAACTCAAAGGCAAAACATCATCTTTTCAATGTGCTCCCCCAACAAGAAATCAACCGAATAGGAGAATGCCTAAGCGCCAAGGAGATGTGGGAGAAGCTAATTGAGCTTCATGAAGGCACATCCGAGGCAAAGCTAGCAAGGAGAGATCTCCTCCGCTCCCAACTATCAAACATCAAATTAGAAAAGGGAGAAAAGGTAATTTCTTTGCATTCTAGATTCAAAGAAATTTTAAATGGACTAACAAGTGTAGGTGAGAAGCTATCAAACCGGGATATGGTAATGAAGGCCATAGATGCCTTTCCCCGGTCCTCAAAGTGGAGCTCCATGGTGGACTCATTCTATATCTCAAAGAATTTAAAAGTGAGCACCTTGGAGGAGTTCTTCTCAACAATGGAACTCCACGAAACTAGGCTTGAGGGAATACAAGAGGAGCCTAAAATTCAACCCTCAAGAGGAGTAGCATTATTGGCAAATAAGGGGAAGAAGAAGATGGAAATCTCCTCCTCATCCGATGACGAAGCGTTTTCCTCCTCCTCCATGGATAGCACCAAGAAGCCTATATGGTAAGGAGGGTAAGGCGTGCATTTAAGAATTTTAGATTTGATAAATCTAATGATAGGAATAGAAGACCAAGGGGGAAGGTCATATGCTACAATTGCCAAGGAGAAGGGCACATAAGGGACAATTGTCCTCTCCTAAACAAGAGCAAGGAAGAAAGGAAAAAGAAAGAAGAAAAGAAGAAGAAAAAGGGGAGCAAGAAAAAGAAGGAAGAGGAGAAGAAGACAAAAGAGAAGGGAAAGGCTAAGGCTCTCAAGGCAAGGACTTGGGATGATCCATCCTCATCCTCCTCCTCATCATCGGATGAGGAGAATGCTTTTGTCACCAATTTGGCCTTGATGGCCTTTGATGACTTGGATTGCTCTTCATCCGAAAATGAAAGATCAGGCTCAAGTGGGGAAAGCTCAAGTGAAGGGGGAGCTTCTACATCCTCCTCATCCGAAGAAGAAGAGGACATGGAAACTATGGTAACAAATCTAACCCCTAAGAAAATAGTTTCCATGGTTTCTAGCTTAACTAGAGATTTATTTAGAGCTAAGAAGAAAAACAAAAGCATGCTAGATCAAATTAAGGACCTAGAAAATAAACTAGAAAATGCATGCTTAAATGATAATATTTCTTCTAGCTTAAATGATGCATGCTCACATGATTATATGCCTTTAGATGTTAGTGATGCATGTATGAATGAAAATAGGGTCTTAAGGGAAAAGGTAGATTATTTAACCAAAGCCCTAGAGAAATTCACTATTGGCTCCAACACATTGAACATGATCTTAGAGAGCCAAAGAGCTAGTTTCAACAAGAAAGGCCTAGGCTACAAGGAAAAGAAAAATGAAAAGGCCTATAAATGCCTAATAGCTAGGGGACAAGATAAAAAGAAAGTAATTGCTAGGAAATGGATCCCCAAGGAGTATTTAGTGAACCCAATAGGAAAGAATTTATTTTGGGTTCCAAAATCCATCCTTAAGGGTTAGAAAACCCCTAGGGTAGTCAACCATATGAACTTGACCTATATCATATTTTGGTTGACTTAGGATGACGGGACAACATTTTTTAGATAGTGTTGGGTGATGATAACGTGCCCATAAATAGGTAATAATGCCTAAATCATGATGATTGATGTAATTCCTATGTATATTTACAATCATGATTTATGTTTTTGATATTTGGCATGTTATCATGAGAAATAGGTTTAAATCATGCTTTAGGTGATAATTTGTTTATTATCATCGTATAATACCTAATGCATGATTATAATTTGATGAAAACATGCATTTCATGATCATAATGTAGAATTAATTGATATATGTCATTATGATCATGTAGGATGTTAGGTTGATACTTAACCATGATAGAATTGCATGAATATATGGGTTAAGTATATACAAATACCCCCTAGGATACATCTCACACTCACTATAGGCTAACTTGATTGCAAACTTAGCATGGGTGAGATGTTAGGATGATACAAATGTCCACTAATGCCTATGGCATTTAGATGGTCATTTAAAGTATCAAAATAGCAATAATAGACCAATCATGGGGAAGGCTTATGTTTAATTCATAGACATATTGCCCAAAGATCATGTTTGGATATTTCATATGTTTTCAAAACAATTTCTTACCTTAAAATACATGTATTCATGTTTTGAAACAATTGGATGCAAAATTAGGTAGCTAACTTGATACTAGAATGATCAAAAACCTAGTGGTTTTTAGAGCTTTTGGATTTTTGGCAAAAACAAGAAAATATAATGAGTTTTCATGAAAAACTATTTTTTCCTTGATAGATATACTTAATAGAAATATGTTACCCAAATTTCATGATTTTTCAAATTTTACGAATTTATAATGCATTTCAAATTCATCCGGAAAATCAAAATTGGATTCCTTTATGCCGGTCATTGCCATAATGCGATAGCTTGATCATTGGTGGCTATAAATCAGAACATTGAAGGCCAAATTCAGTTTGTAAATCTATAACAAGTGGTAGAAATATACTTGATGCCATCAACAAGTGGTACCCCATTTTAAATCAACTTGTCATATTTTCCCTCCATTATACTTGATGCCATGAGCTTATAACTTAGTGTTAATCTTTTTGATGGTGTCAAAGGGGGAGAAATAATTATGTTTAAGTTAATTACTTTAGGGGAGAAATATATGATAGGGAGAAAATTTGCATAGAGTTTCATGGATTAAGGGGAGTTGCATGTTGTTATATCATGTTTATCTTTACATGCTTTCTTACCTTAGAATTTATATCAAATGTTTTACCTAACAAGCGGATTGCCACACATCAAAGGGGAGATTGTTAGGGCAATCTCTTGCCGTAATATGGTTTTGATGGTGTGGCAAAGGGTTTAAGTTAGTTTGATATGTTGATGTGATATGTGCGTTGAAGTCGTGCGAGGACTTAGTAATTCGCACATGGAGTAGTGGCGAGTTTCACATCTCATGACTCGTGCCTTAGTCGGTGAAGGATAGCTTTGCAGGCCGTGCGCTTGGAGCATCAGGGACCGGACGAAGCTTGGAGTGGCGGAGGAAGTAGACTTGAGGCAAGAGGCGAAGGAGCATTGCGAGCCGTGCGCTGATCTTTGCCGAGGGGCGTGGCCAGAAACGAAGAGAACCGAGGCGAGGACTCAGAAATGAGTGGCGATTGTAACCCGGGAAGGGTAGCTCTTAGGTGAAACTTGGCCCATTTGGCGAGTGTCGGATAGGTTTTCAGAGCACGGTCATTGCCATGTCATGGCGGTCATTTGCTCTAATCAGTGAGTTCATTGGTATCTGTTCGATCGGATTAGGCCGCAATGATCGCCATACGTGGGCCGATCGACAAGACATCACCGATCACAAGGCGCGATCGATCAATAGGGTTTCGGCCATTAGAACCGTTCGTAGCCGATCGGGCAAGATCATTTAGGCATCACCGATCGACGAGGTCCATCACCGACCGCCAAGAGTTCTTGACTACAACGGCCGAACCGACGCGTGTTCGAGGCCGCTAGGATTTACGAATGACCGCCAAGGGCGGCAGTCGACTGGTGGCGGCCAACGGGAAGAAAACAGCCCTCTCTATAAAAAGAGAGGGTGTAAGCCTTTGAGAGGCTAATGCTCATACTCCAAACGATCTTCCTAGTGCCCCCACAAGCTTTAAACTCTTCTTACTTGTCTTTACTTCAATCCTATTGTAAGAAGAGTGATCTTGGTTGTAAAGGTTACCTCCACCTAGCTTGGTGCAAAGGAGAGACCATTTAGTGGATTGGTTTAACGGAGTGATTCACCGAGGACGAATCGGGGACCGTGGATTAGCGGCGTAGCCGTGAATCACGTTATACCATCGTGTTAGCGTTTGTTTTATTGCTTGTCTTTTGCTTTGTATTTGTATATTCCGCTTGCGCTAATCTTTTGTAGACGAGAGCAATTTACGACGTCCAACGTACGAGGGCTATTCACCCCCCTCTAGCCGGCCATCCGATCCCCTACATACGTGCCTTGACTCTGACCCAACTGGAATCCGTAGCAGTCGGCATAGTCGGGGGTACATCAGGCTCTTGAGGTTCCGAACCTCTGATAGGAGACTGTCGTGGCTCCTCCTGATCAACCGGTCCTCCGGTAGTAGGCTGTTTAGATGGTCGACCTCTCTTACGAGTCTGAACATGTGCCATAATATCGTCTGTTCACACCTGTTGAACGACTTACATAAATATTTAACCAAAAAATATTAAGTGTTAAGATTTCTTACTTCGGACAACTTGGAGCTCATGCCTCTGTCAATCCCATCTTACCAAAATCGAAATCAAATCAAATCAAAAATGATTTTCGAGGTCCCAAAATCTGACAAAAACATTATTGCAATGCATCGCAACCTAGAGCTCTGATACCAATAAAATTGTCACGCCCCGAGGTAGACCCTGTCCGGCCAACGGACGGCACCCCCTTATGACAATTCCAATTCGGTACAAAAGTCGCAGCCAGTCTAACACATATAGAAAATATATAACATCACAGCGAAAATGTATAACATCAATAGTGGAAGCCAAACACAATGGAAATACCAACTCAACAACATAAGTACATCGGTATATCCGTCCATACTAGAACAAAATCCATACGGGATATGACAAGAGAAAAACACAGTACGATCTCCAATAACAATAAGAGTCCATATGAAGATACATGCGATGGGAAGCAAAACCCTTAAAAGCTGCGGATGGGATCAAGTGGCAATTCTCCAAGTCCATGCCGAAGTCTTCTATCTACTACCTGGGCGACAGGAAACCCAGGGTCCAGGGTGGTGAGTATAAAACTCAGGGGTAATATATATAAGTGCATGAACAACATACAGGGTAAAGAGATCTACAGGTATGCAGCATGAGTCCAACATACATACAGTACTAAGCATAGTAATCAGTAATCACAGATACGTCCTACTCATAGCATAAATCGAATCGATCAATCGACATAAAGTAATGTACATACTGACGGTCATTCTCCATACGGTCTATAACATCCTCGAATGTATATCATGACATAATCCAAATAGTACACTCATGCTCAACACACATGCATGTATATAAAATATGCAAAAGGCATGTAGCATGATGTACAATCATACGCAAAGAACAAATGCAAAGATCTCATGTGCATATGTAAACATATATCAAATACATGATATATATATATATATATATATATATATATATATATATATATATATATATATATATATATATATATATATATATATATATATATATATATATATATATATATATATATATATATATATATATATATATATATATATATATATATATATATATATATATATATATAAGAATGCATATGTGGACCGCCCAACCCACGACCCCAGAGTGGCTGTGGTGGCAAGACAAATGACAACTAGCCCGACTCTAGCTACCACTACTCTCGAGTGGCCGAGTTGGGTAGTATGACCGAGTAGCGAGGTAAGGTAAAGAGCTAACTACTCCTAGGGGTCCTCGCGCAAGCCACGCTGTCCCTACCCATGAGTAGACAAGCCGCCGCACAGTGACAAATCGCACGTCACACTACCACCGTCTATAGTGGGCGAGTGCTAGCACCACTCTGCTCAATGGCCAGGTGCGCATCTCCAGCTACCACCGTATATATAGTGGTCGAGCACGGCACATCCAATGCTCTGCCCTCAACTCTGCTACCACTACCCCGAGTGGCCGGGGAGGCAGGATGACTGACGACCCGTCTCATCCATAAGGGAGACCAGTCGTCAGCATGCATGCAATGTAATGATGCATAGTTCACGCACAAATCCTCGCAACACTCCCTAACTCACGGGGAGACCTAGTCAACCAAAAGTCCACCATGCAAGGACGACTAATCCGTAATCACAACCTATTTACCTATGTACAGATAAATAGATCCGTCAAGCTAACACACTGATATGTGTACGGTACAACGACCTACCCCATAATTTGGACTCATCACCTAACCTAGTGATGCAACCCAGTAACCCAGATATGAGGTCATAAAGATAACCCTAACCACAAGTATTTACTGAACCTCTATCAGCTAACACATAATAAGATTTTACAGTTCCTATCCATGCTAGATAATCAATGACGTAACAGAGTATATATCTCAAGGTCAAAGGCAATACAAGCATATGATTAAATAAGAGTGGATTTAAGGTAAACAAGTATAAACATACATCCAAGGTCATGCACTGGAATTGATCAAACTACCGAACCAGGTAGATATTACCCACCTGATACGAAGCTCGAATAATCCTCACGGTCGTGGACCTGCTTCGTATCCCAAACCTGCACAATAGTAACAAATTATGGTTAAGTACAAATCGCCGATACTTATACGAACAAAATACTAATTCATTTATATTCGTATTCCTTTCTTGTCTACGAGTAAGAACCCTACTTATCCCAAATTCGATACACTACATAGGTCAACTACAAGAAAACCTAAGTAACAACTTCCTGAGCTTATACACCATAACCCAGCTCCTAATAACTCACCGAGATCCTCAAAATTAATTACGGTGACAGATCTAACCACACTTACTTAACCTAATCATCATCTCCCTCACAGAGCACAACCCATATGATCCTAACACTGAAATCTCCACATCACCACATATCCTAATGAACTAACCTCCAACCATCCTTCGGCAGCTTACCATCACATTACCATAGCAGTGACCAACTGCAGTTCCTCTTCTACCGCAACTCTCGGCTATGTATAAGTGCAATCAATCCACAACTACATCCTTAACCTCTGTCCGATTCCTTCAATGATCTGAGCTGCCATTGGAAATTAATCGGCAGCAGCCCTCACAGCAAGAACAGATCCACCAAACACCTGGACAGAAACATATACATTCGGAAACATACCACAATTGACTAAGAATCCCTAACAATCCAAACAAATCTAACATCAACTAGTATTACCCGAGCACCAATACCCGAATCAACAAACCCAAATACTCATCGGCAACTCTAATGCACAAGAACAACTAATTCCACAATCCCAGTATAACAGAACATCAATCAATGGATACCACAGATGACAATATTGGGTTAGATCCAAACTTACCGGCTCTAAACTCCACCGGTGGCGAAACTTCCCCCAATTCCAGCTGCTCGCCGAATCAATCCAAACTCCCGATCACTGCCAACCCATAGATCTCAGCTAAAACAACCCGAAAACCAGATCTCTACTCGAAAGGGAAGGAAAGTGATCGATCCTTACCTTCCAGGCAGCTCACTGCCGCGGCGACAGCACCACCGTCTCGCCGAGCGAATGAAATGTCGGCACTCCCCTAAGGCAAACCACTTGCTGATCTCCGACCGAGGATCAACTACTAGGCGGCGCTGTCGAGCGGCTCTCACCGGACGCAGACGATCTAGAATCCGGCGATGCGATTTCGTGGAGCGACGAAACGAGGCGGAGGGGAAATGGAAACGGGGATCGCGATGAAATGTTGATCGGTTGTTCGGCAAGCTTTTTAAATGTCGTTCAAGTGATCCGGTTAACCCAGCTCAACCCAAACCCAATCTGATTGGGTTCAGCCCAAGCCCCATTTCCAGCCCAATTTCAGCCCAATTTCAGATCAAGCCCAATTTCAAATCAAGCCCAATTTCGGCCCAAATAATTAAGCCTAATTAATCCCCTAATTAATCCTAATTAATTAACGGGTTAATCTTTTTTTTTCCGTATACTACATCGCTTGTATGTATGTGAGCATTGTCTTGCTGGAAAAGCAATTAGGAAACTATTCAGTAAGGCTATTAGGGCCGAGTCACCATTGCAATTGATTCATTCAGATATTTATGGTCCAATGAATGTGAGGGCTAGACATGGAGCTTCCTATTTCATTACATTTATTGATGATTTCTCTCGTTTCAGTCATGTGTATTTGATTTCTCACAAATCTGAAGCATTGGATTGCTTCATTCGTTATATGAACGAAGTTGAGATTCAAACGGAATGTAAGGTTAAAACTTTACCACTGATCTTGGAAGAGAATATTTCTCTGATATGTTCAAGACATTATGTAACGATAAAAGGATTATTAGAAAGCTGACGATCCCTGGAACTCCACAGCAAAATGGGATTGCTGAGAGAAGAAATAGGACTCTTCTCGAAATGGTTAGGTCTATGATGGCGCAGGCTAATTTACCAATCTCCTATTAGGGAGATGCATTACTAGCTGCAACCTATATACTTAATAAAGTTCCTTCAAAGTCAATTTCATCTACCCCATATGAACGTTAGACAGGCAGAAAACCATATTTGGGAAATCTGAGACCTTGGGGGTCAGCTGCATATGTTCACGATAGTTCTCATAAGTATAGAAAACTATGACCTAGAGGTAAGAAGTGTATCTTTATAAGATATTCTGATACTTCAAAAGATTATGTTTTCATAGGTGAGCAACAAGATGAAACAATCTCCGAATTGGATTCTAGAGATGCTACTTTTCTCGAAACTGAGTTCCTAGCTAGAGGTGAAGTTGATAAGATAGTTCCTCTATTTGAGGAGGAAGAGTCGTTGTCAACTGGATGGGTGTCTAGTGGGATACCTGGTACTAGTCAACCCAGTGGGAGTACTTTGCCTAGTCACGAGGTGACTTCTCATTAGCCCATCTTACGGAAAAGTGTTCGTAAGATCAAACCTAAGAAGAGGTTTGATATTGAGAATGAGGCAATGATGACACTCCCTATTGACAATGAGGAACCTCAGTCAGTAAAGGAAGCTCTGAGCTCTAGAGCTAGAGAAAAGTGGAAAGTTGCGATGGTTGAAGAAATGGAGTCAATGATTAAGAATCATGTTTGGGAGTTAGTCGATCTTCCTCCTGGCCGAAGGGATATTGGGAATAAATGGATTCTCAAAATAAAGAGGAAAGTCGATGGATCGATTAACCGATACAAAGCTCGTTTAGTTGCAAAAGGATTTACCCAATTAGAGGGTATTGACTTTAAGGAGACATTTTCTCCCGTAGTAAGTTTGTGTCAATCCGAGTTGTTTTGGATTTAGTGGCGCATTATGACTTGGAGTTACATCAAATGGATGTAAAAACCGCTTTCCTTAACGGTGAGCTTGATGAGAAAATCTATATGGTTCAACCAGAAGGTTTCGTTGCTGAAGGCCAAAAAGATAAAGTATGTAGATTGAAGAAATCTATATATAGGCTAAAGAAAGCATCAAGACAGTGAAACATAAGATTTAATGAAGTGGTTTTATCTTATGATTTCTAAATGATCAATGAGGATCATTGTGTTTTCCTGAAGAAGGATAAAGGAAAGTATGTCATTTTATCATTATATGTTGATGATATGTTGATTGTTGGAAATGACATAGGTTTTGTGATAGAAGTCAAAAAGTGGCTTTCATCACAGTTTGACACGATAGATATGGGAGAAGCTGAATACATCTTAGGAGTAAAGATCATCGGGGATCGATCTAAGAGACTTTTGGGTTTGTTTCAAGAGTCTTATATAAATAAGATGTTACAACACTTCAGCATGTCTAATTGTAACAGTGAATAGACACCTATTATGAAAGGTACTGTTCTGAGCAAGAGTATGAGTCCCAAAACTTCTAATGAAATAGCCGAGATGAATAAAAAATCATATGCCAATGTTGTTGGTAGTTTAATGTACACTATGTTGTGTACTCGTCTCGATATCAGTTATGTTATTGGCTTAGTCAGCCAGTTCCAATCAAACCCAAGACCGAGACACTGGAAAGCAGTGAAAAGGATATTCAGATATCTAAAAGCGACGATAGGTTACAGTCTCTGCTATCAAGGATCAGATATGAGCCTGAAGGGCTATTCAGATGCAAATTGGGCTTGGGACCTGGATGATAGAAAATTCATATCAGGCTACGCGTTCTTGTTGAATGATGGTGTCATCTCCTGGAACAACAAGAAACAGGCCTGTGTGGCCTTATCAACCATGGAAGCTGAATATGTGGCATGTTTAGCAGTTGTACAAGAAGCGGTCTAGTTAAGAAGGTTCCTGAAGCATCTGAAGATTGCTGAAGACAGTGGGAGTCAAGTGACTATTTACTGTGATAGTCAAGCTGCTATAGCTTTCTCTAAGGATCCCAAATATCACAACAAAGGCAAGCATATAGCATTAAAGTATAACTTTATCAGAGATATTGTTGCTAAGAAGAAGATGATACTTGAGTATATCCCTACACGAACTATGTTTGTAGATCCTTTTACTAAGTCAATGACTAGATAGTCATTTAATGAGCATGTAAAGTCTATGAGACTTCGTAGAATGTAACAGTTTTGTAATGACAATTGGATATTGTAATTTGATTGTTTTTTAATGCAAGCCATAATTTATTTAGTGTATGTGATGTTACATTCTAATAAGATCTCGATGAGTATGTTGACAGGTAATGATTGGTCCTCTCACATGGACAATCATCTCTGTTTGTTATGTACGAATAGGGGTAAAACTATTGCTTATAGGATAACTTTGAAAGCTATATGTATGAGATACATACCTATAAGTTGGGGTCGTCTTGATATGTGTATCAAGATAAGATCATTTAAGAAAAGTGATCGAAGTAAATATTCCCACCATTTACTATACATGTTTATGAGCCAGATTAGAATTCATATGTTGAATTCATGATTAGACATTTGGAATGTCTGGATCAAAATCTGTACGATATTGAGGTAAACATGCGCCCTTTATTGATGAAGAGAATAACATCGTAGTATGTGATTCATACCACGTGTGCTAAGGCGACAATAAGGATAGTAGGAGAATGGATCTCTGCTTCTCTACTATGTGAGCCCTTTGAGATTATATGTTAATCTCAGCATTTTCCCTTTGTGACTATTTAGGTGTCTGCTTGAAGTTTTAATCAGGATCTACTACTTTAGCATGTAAACCTATTGACTATGGATGATTCGGTCTATGGAACATGACTAGGAAAGCGACTGATTAAAATAAATGGATTCACACTAAAAAGGAAGATTAAATATGTTTACATCCTTTGAGAATTATTCACTGGTCGATCCATTTCTGTTATGTATGAAAATATTTGTGAATATTGAGAATATGGAACATACTCTTGACTTGATGGTCATTATGAGGGATTAGAGATGTTCATATTGATGTAAGTGGAGATTATTTAATCTAGGCAAATAGCAAGATATTATATCCAGGAAAACGGTTGAGAACCACCAGGAGAAAGGTTCAGTACCACCTGGTAAATGGCTGTGAGCCACCTGGAGGATGACAATGGGTCATCAGATGAGTGACTATGTGTCATTCAAAGAATGATTATATACCATTTGAAGAGTGGCTAAGTTAGGCATAACAACTTTTCTTAGCATTGATCGCTCTATGAGCAGCTATGTAAGGTGTAACAACTTTCTTAGCATTGGATTGCTCAGTGTGTTTACTGTTGCACGAGCCATTTTCCTAAATATGAATTGGTTGTTCTAATAGTATTTGTGACTAGTAATCTCTGTTCTATTAGTCTTTTGGGACTATTATCTCCGACACGATTTTGGTTTATGTGACTGGATACTTCTATTAGTCATTTGGAACTAATGACTCCGGCTCTATTTAGTTTATGTGACTAAATACCTCTTATTAGTTTATGTGACCATTTTGTCTATGTGACATGCTTTGGACGAGTGGAAGATGCAACTTCTCGAGGTAGCTGCAGCGTGCACACGTTGCTTTGCAACGTGTGCACGCGCTGCACGAAGTGTGCAACCACACTTCGTGCAGCGCAGCAGAAGAACACCCCCTTTATAAGGGGGTGTGCGTCCAAAGAGAAAGAAGAGAAGAGGGTGCAGAAGAAGAGAGAGGACGCCGGAGTGCTTTGTGAAGTGCTGTCGAAGAGTAGAGTGAACACCAAGACTTCGTCGGATTTTGTCTCGTGAAAGAGTAGGACCTTTCCGAAGTGATCAATCCTCAGATGACAAGAAGATTCGTCGTCCTAAAGTTCCGGAAGCAAAAATTTTCTATAAGTTTTTTTTTTACTTTTGTATTTCGTTTCTTCTTTTTATTTTGTTTAGAATATCTCGATTAGATGCGAAAACTATCAACATCCTTTGATATAAATCCTTTTATTGAGTACCCCTTCTGTATTGCTACTTTTACGTGTTCAGCTGTAGTAGCCCGTCTCGATTCCTCCTTTGACGTGTTCAACTGGAGTCTCATTTGTGCCCGTCAAACTCAATCTCAAAGATTGGATAGGAGGGAGGGTCCAACTAAATCTAAAATAGCTCCGGAGGAAAGAAAGAGATGGGTGCGCCTACGCTACTGACTGGCAGGTATTCGACCTCTCTTGTTAACAAGGACGGAGAGTGCTTCCTTGCCCGGATCTAACCCCCGATGGCCTACCTTGCTTGGACAACTATTAATCCCTGGCCTGGCTTCCGCTACTAGAACTGAGCAATATACGCCATTGCTTCATCAGTCTAAGGCTCTCGGACTGGACCCAGACATCACAGTTAATCCAATCTCTTTCTTTTTCTAATAAAATAGAGTTGATGTCTCAACGTCGCTGTCGAATTTCAGTTTCTCCTGACCTCTGAGCCTAGGTAAACTGAAAATTCCCTATACCTTAAGTCCGATCTGATTATATATTATGAAGAGATAACACGTTGGGTAGCCCCGAACTGAACTCCCTTGAAAGGAAAGTAGTCTCTCGCTTTCAAGCAGGGTAAGGTATAAGGTAGAAAGGGCCCCAAAGAGGGGACCCGAAGAGAAGTGTGACCCTTATCAAAGTCACTGAGAAAGTAACAGAGGAAGATGAGCCAAGGAGCCTAAGAAGAGATCAGTTAGAGACCTTTCTGCACCGCCGGTCCCAAGACTCTTATTCCTCTTCCCCTCGCTAATTAATTCATCTGTAGTTTTCCGGTTCTCCTCGCTTGGTTCCGCAGTGAATCTTCTCTCTTCTATTTATTTCTGATCTTCTCAGACCCACGTCACGAATAGAGAGTGTAGAATGAAGTCTTAGATAGAAGAGGAGTAGGTGAGTGAGGACTCACTGACCTGAATGATTTCGATCCCCTAGCCGGCCTTTGATTTGGTAGGTAACATCGCCAACGTGTATCATCAGATTGGACTAGGAAGGAAGGAATGTTAGATATTGGGTCTTATAAAGACCAATATACGGTTTTGAAAAGGAAAATCGATGTGCCATCAATCAATGAAAGTCTAAATTGACTTCAAAATCGAAATCTACGTTTCGAGTAGATGAATCTAGACTATTAATTTGCTCAAAATCGATTTATGGGTGAATGAGAAATTAATTGTTAAAGTCAGCCTAAAAAAGTTATTAAAGGAAGTAAGGAGAACAATAGTCATATCAAAATTTGATTTACTTATACGTATATGTGTTGATGAGTTATCGAGTTAACTCAAATAAGCATGAATACTCATCCATCGGCGAGCAGGCCGCAGACTGCAGCCGCACACCGCGCCAAGACGCCGCTAAGCGCGCACGGGCGCTTTGGCGACTTTGCGCCATGACGTATGCGTCGTCACGAAGAGCTTAAATTATGCTCCGGGTGACATGGCAGTGCCTACGTGGCACTCGGGTGATGTGTCATGTATACATGGCACTAGGTTGGGCATGGAGAGGTGACTGGCTGTTGACTGGGCAATCGAATGGACACGTTGGAACGAAGAGAGTGACTAGCGCGATCTGGAGCGTTGATCGCGAAGAATCATGATCGGACCGCTGGTGATTATGATTGATCTAGAGCGTCGGATTGACTGCATCATTGGATCCAGATTTGGCGGCTGAGATCAAAGGTGATTTGAAATGTCACAATCATCCAGATCTAATGGTTGAGATTAAAAGGTTTGATGAAGAGTTACAAGCCTCTACATCCAATGGCTCAGATTAAACTCACCAAAGTGCACCTCATCTCTTCACCTAGTATAAATAGATCCCTAGAGAATGGAATAAATCACTCAACTCAAACTCATTCACTCAAGTTCTCATCTCATCTATCCATCATCTGCATCCAGAGTCCAAAAAGCCTACGAGTAGGTTCGCTGGTCTCGGAATTTGTAGTGCTACTATTCCGAGACATCGTCGTTGTATCTTGGAAATGAATTGTTGTTATTCGTAAGCACCTGAGCGGAGCAATATCGTTTTACGGAGATAGTGTTGAACACTAGCCTCGACGAGCTCATATCATATTGTTGTCTCCCCGATTATTTCGAAATCTCAACAATCGTAAAACGATATCCAGTGCAATCTAATATGGTCGTGATCAACGACGTTCCGACTACCGGAGTCACAACCTCTGTTCCACCCGGAGAGAAGCCGGAGAAATTCAAAGGAGCCGATTTCAAACGATGGCAGCAGAATATGTTGTTCTATCTGACAATGCTAAACCTTGTACGGTTTTTGCGTGAAGACTCGCCAGCCGCTAAGGAAGATGATTCCGATAGTAAGGCTGCTTGCGATGCGTGGTCGCACGGAGATTTCCTGTGCCGTAATTACATTCTCAATGCATTGGACAACACGTTGTATAACGTGTATAGTTTGATAGAGACGGCAAAATTTCTGTGGGAATCACTAGAGAAGAAATACAAAATCAAAAATACCGATTTGAAGAAATTCATCGTCGGTCGATTTCTGGATTTCAAAATGGTGGATTCCAAGAGTGTGGCATCTCAAGTCCAAGATATGCAACTGATATTGCATGATCTGGATGCCGAAGGCATGAAGCTGAACGAGTCGTTCAAAGTAGCCGCGGTAATTGAGAAACTCCCTCCGTCGTGGAAGGATTTCAAAAATTACCTGAAGCATAAGCAAAAGGAGATGGAGCTTGAAGACCTGATCCTGAGGCTACGAATAGAGGAGGATAATCGAAGATTCTCCGACTCTAAAGGAACGAAGCGGACTATCGACGAGATGTCTAACCTAGCTGAGCCGAACATCAAAAAGCCGAAGCAATTCAAAAAGAAGGCTCCAAGAAAGAAATTCAAGGGCTCATGTTACAACTGCGGAAAGCCAGGACACATGTCCAAAGACTGCAAACACCCAAAGAAACCAACCAAGAGTCAAAAGGAAGTTGCGAACCAGGTCGCAACTTCTGACGACATGGAGCTAGATCTCACTGCGGTCGTGTTTGAAGCCAACACGGTGGTGGACAA
The DNA here is from genome assembly GCA_025175895.1 of Wurfbainia villosa. Classification (NCBI taxonomy): domain Eukaryota; kingdom Viridiplantae; phylum Streptophyta; class Magnoliopsida; order Zingiberales; family Zingiberaceae; genus Wurfbainia; species Wurfbainia villosa. The sequence continues at coordinate 7,010,858 of CM045986.1, forward strand.
CCCGAAGCAGTGGTGGATAGTGTTAGGACCCTTGGAACAGCTAGAGGGGGGGTGAATAGCGTAGATGAAATTCGCTCGCGTTTGTGTCTACAATTTCGTTAGTGCGCAGCGGAAATAGAAATAATAAAAGCGATAACGAAATAGACAACAAGCTAACACAATGATATAACATGGTTCGGAACCGCACGGTTCCTACTCCACGGATCGAGCTCTAAAGAGCCCTAGTGATGCACACGCACTCACTAATGATAGACACTCCTTCTCGACACAAGTCGGAGGCGGAGAACCCCTTACAATAAATCTTACAACAGTAAGAATGAAATACAAGCAATATACAATGTAAATATGAAATACAAGTAAAGAAAAGACTTTACAACACTTGTTTTGATTGCTTGAATGCTTGGTTGCTTGCTTGCACTTGGAGACCTGATTTGCACCAACAAATCGCCCCAATAACCCTCAAGAACCGGTTTCTTTTTCCTCCATCACGAGCTCCATATATAGCTTCAACCTGTGCTGGAAAAAGTCTATCACCGATCGACGGGACCATCAATCGATCGATGCCATCGATCGTGAGACAACGGCTAGTTCCACGCGTTGGATAAGTCCAACGCGGAACTACCATCGATCGGCCGATTGTGACCATCACGACCGATGGAGTCCTCACTGACCACCGAGTCTCGACTCCATTCTGCGGCCGAATTCGAGCACCATCGACCGATCGGACTATCCGATCGCTGAGCCATCACCGACCGCTAACCTATGGCAATGATCGCTAGGCCATTACCCGCATAAACCCTAGTTGATTGGGTCCGATCGCCACATGGCACCGGGCCGACCGCACACCTCAACCATGAGGTTTTAACTCAAGTATGGTTCCCCCATACTTGCTAGACCACCCTTAGCCTAGACCTAAACCTTCTAGTCACCTCCATCAGCCTCACGCCTCTCGGATCCCTCCAAGTCATCCATGACTTGTTCATCCATTGCGCTAGCCTTCAGGTGCTTCCGTCAGCTATGTCATGCTAACGGTGTCTACACCGCCAAGGCACATTGGACTTACGCCGCCAAGACTCCGCTTGGACTTTACGCCGTCAACCATTGGACTTATGCTGCCAAGACTCCCGCTTGGACTTTACGCCGCCAATATCAAACCCTTGGACTTCTCAAATGCCAAGACTCAAGCTTGGACTTTCCCTTGCCAACCCATGTTGGACTTTCCATGCCAAGACCATGCTTGGACTTTCCTTGCCAACCCATGTTGGACTTTCCATGCCAAGACCATGCTTGGACTTTCCTTGCCAACCCATGTTGGACTTTACATTGCCAAGTGTCCGACTTGGATTTTCCATGACAATTATATTGTCATATGTTTTTGTTGAAACATCAAAACATCACTCGAGTCAAACTCGAGTCCTGGTCAATCGTGACCTAGGCAGATTGCACCAACAATCTCCCCCTTTTTGATGTTTGACAAAAACCAAACAAATAATTGAGTTAGAATACTAACTCAAATCCTTTACCAATTATCCCAAATGTTCTCCCCCAAACATTCTCCCCCTTTTTGACTAACATCAAAAAGGTTTTCTCTCCAAGGAGGTCAATGTCTCATGTCCCAATGAGATCTTACAATCTCCCCCTTGATCCAAAAATACCTAGGATGTCTACCATCTTCCTAGTGATAAGTCTCATATCACTCAAGAGAGGCAATCCTATTCACTCTCCCAATTTCCAAATTGGGTTTCTAAAAATCCATAAATTTCCCAAATTGATAACATTCTCCCCTTCAAGGAGAAAAACACATCCATCATCCCAAGATGGATATCTCCCCCTAAAGGCTTGCTCCCCCTTGACCATTGCACCAACAATGTCCTTGGGAAGTCCCTAAGCCAATAGGAACTCTAAACCATCAAAATTAAGGTTAGAAATTCAACATTGAACTTTCCATACCTTAAAATTGATACAAACCCTAAACAACTCTCCTAATCCATATCCAATAGCTTTTCACCCTTTATAATGCTTCCCAAAGCATATCCTAGGGTTAGGAGTGGTTAGGGACCTTTGCCATGGCGAACACCTGGACTAACCAAACTTAGTTTTTCAAATCAACCTTAGCAATGACTGTCACTACGATCACATTCATCGCCGACCGCTCATCGATAGGCTGACCGATAATCCAAATTTCCAATTTCGCTTATCGTAATCGAGTTTCAGAAAATCATAACTAATTATACGTATATCAAAAAATCACGAAATTTGATACGTATAATACCTATGACCAATACAATGGGTGAAAAATGTTTGAAAATTATTTTACCCATAAAATAGTGAATTTGATACAAAACTCAAAACCATTGAAATTTTCAATGTTTTGGCCCTATTTTGTATCAACTTCATCAATGGTGATTGCTATCAAAAGATAGACTTCACCAAGGTTTTCTAAAATGATTTTAAAATGTTTTCAAGACCTTATCTTGGATCATATTCCTTGGGCCCTATGTGTGTGACTTGTACACGAGCTCTCCTAATGATCCACAACTAAAATTAGATGAGTTTTAGTTTATCTAGATGCAAAAACTATGCACCTTGAACTTAGCTCATATCCTAGCATCTCACATGTATCTATGGTGTATAAATACACATACATGTCAATTAGATGTGAGATGTGGGTTTTGTTCTCCCTAAACTAGGGTTTCATGCATTTTCTAAAGCAACTCTACTTGATTCCCTTATAAATGGAACTCCAAGTCATGTCATAGTCCTTAAATCAATTTTAATCAATTAAATGCATGAAATGATCATGGCATAAAGATAGCAATAATTAAGCATGGCCAATGATCATGATGTCACGGCATATGATAAAATCTAAAAACACATGACATTGGTCCTTAATCCCTAAGCATAATCATAATATAAGATGATTAAGAATAAACATGATGTCATGACATGGCATATGATAGCAATACAATTATATAAATATTCATTCATACACACAAGATTTTTCAGAAACAAAGATTTCATTTAACTTAAAATTTGTCTTTTACATTCAAAATGGAGATTGGCTATGCTCAATCTCACTACAAAAATGACAACCAAGAAAAAAAAAATAATATCCTCTAATCGTCCGCAGGAGGTGGCGGTGGAGGTGGCTGCTGACTCAGAGTCCAGGCCCGCATCATTTCTAGCATATCGCGCTGATGCTGCTCTATGCGGCCCTGGGTCTCCTCCATCCTATCGAGACGTGTGCCAAAGCCGCTCGCTCGCCAATAACTCGATGACCGAGTCAACCGATCACGATAATCTCTCAACCGACTCCAATGGCCACGACGAATCGATGGACTACGATGTGTCTCGCAAGATCCGTCATCCTCATCAGAGGTGTCCGCATCCTCGTCGTCCTCTGCTGCATCTCTGGGTGGCGGAGGAGGCTGTCTGTGCGCCCTGGGTGGTCGAGGCGCCAACTCCATCTGTCCAGCGCCCATCCGTAGCTTCGCTAAGGAGAAGTTACGAACTGATATACAGTCGTACACTTCCGATAGCTGTCGCAGAGAGCCCCTATGGATGTTAATGCCTACGGAGTCGAGCCATGCTGTGATGATATGTCCAAATGGCATATGCACTTTCCCTTGTACAGGGGAAGTGAAGTGCACAATGCAATGGAAGATGTTCAATGCAAAGTTTATGTCTAACTGATGACGCATGGCATATAGAAGAAAGAGATGGGGAGGCCGAATCTTGGCCAGACCCCGAGTGACAATGGGCAGAAAACACCCAACAATGACCTTATAAAGGACATTGTCAGGTGCAGATAACTCGGTGATAGGAAATAAATTCTGGGCCAGTGGACGAGGATAACCAAAAATATGCTCATGCATGGACTCCATAGAGATATGGGTAAAAGGCTCAGGTAGAGGAAAGTCCATGGTAGGGTAAAAGATGAAGGTGTCAACTGAAGGCCTACACTCGAGAAACTCCTGCAGTATCGCAGGAGTGAACTCTAAATCGCGTTTTGCAACGCGAGTAGTGTATGTAGGGCCGTCATCTACCTTTTTAAGGTTTTGATAGAATTCCTTGATAAGGTCATCATTGATTGGATGCGTGCACAAGACGATCTTCATCAAATTGTAGTATGCAATGAGTTCCATGACATCACTACAATGCCTATTGAAGAAATCCCTATCTATGTACCAACCAACATAGGTTGGTATAATCTCGACTCACCCTGAGGGATCATTCCTACGGGCTCTCCTATTATGAATGTAATGTGATGATATGCAATGCAATGGCAACAATACGCGATTAGATAAACCTACATTGTAATGGAAATGAAAATTAGGGCTCGGAAAGAAAAATCGTTACTTAGGCGCCATGTGTGTGCCGGAGGGAAAACTCAAAAGTTGCTGAGGATCGCCGGAAAAGTCGCCGGAGAACGTCAGCCGCCGGAACCCTAACTGGAGCAAGGGAACAAAAACCTAAACCGCGTGAACTAGGCTCGAAACAAGTGAAAAATGGAAGAGGAAGGGCTTATCTGTCAAACCTAATATCTTGGATGATTGACTACGAGGAGTCGATCGGAGAGGAAGACGACGATCGTATAGGGAAAGAAGAAGGAGAACTAGTCCCGTGAAGACGCCGAACCCTAGCGGTTCGGCGTTATAAAATAGCGATGCAATGACCGATGTGGAGCATCACGATCGATCGCGGTCGTTATCGAGTTTCCGAACCGGCACGATCGCCCGGTTCGAATCGATCAACTCTCGTGACGCGTGAAGAGCATCACGATCGATGTTGCTCATCAGTCGACTGATGTGCATATCACTCGACTGCTCGTCGAGCACTCGACTGATGGCCTTCGGCCTCGGTGAACAGTACCATCAGTCGACTGATGGACCTCATCAGTCGACTGATGTTCGATCAGTCGAGTCATGGAGCTAGCACTCGACTGATGGCCGTATCGTATCGTGCTACAGTGTTATCAGTCGACTGATGTCTGATTTCCAGTTCTGAAAATCAGAAAATCTCGATTTTATCATCTTAATTGTTCCATTTTATCACGTTAGATCTTGTATTTTGAATGTATTGATGTTATACTTTTATTTATGTATTTGTTAATGTATTTTAATGTTTTATTTCATTTTTGCAAACATTAACATTCAATGATTTCCAAAACATAACATCTCACCCTTTCTAAGTGTTGAAATACACAATCAAGGTAAAAGACTTGTTTTGTGAGATGTAATTTATCCTAGACATTCATTCCATGCAAACATATGGTAAAACATATGAAGCATGGTGAATACAAGACACCAAGTTGTGTGGCACTTGAGTATCACTCTAGATATTACCTTTACATCTTAACCACACATTTCTTGATACATGACCTTCCTAAGTGTGTCAATAATCAAAGGTACACATTATGACCTCTAAATCTAGATCGTGTCAATTTTATTGATTTTCATGTTTTCAAGATATATATATTGACACAACCTAAAATTTTGAGATTAAGACTCAAGGATATTTCCAAAGTAACCATAACCTTGAGAGTAACCTTAAAGTGCCACCTTTATTATGGTTGAGTTAACTACCCATCCAATCAAGGTTGGCACACCCTAAACCCATCTTAGCGTGAATCAATCACGCTCTTAGGAACCCAAAATCGATTTGAGCTCCTAGGGTTAATTAGATATTCCTTAGGGATAACCTCCCTAGATACCTTCCTCATGACCCTCCTAGGCTTATTAGCCTTGGTCATTTTGGTCTTGCCTAGGTTAACCTTAGGGATTGCCTCCCTAACAACCTTCTCAATGGCCATCCTAGGTTTCTTCGAAACCATGGCCAATAGGCACAAACCTTGGTCAACTCTAGGAATGACTTCCCCATTGACCTTGGTCTTCCTAGACCTAGTTAGTGTCCCATAGTCAAACGGAACACTATGGTAAGTCACCTTGGACTTAGGTTTGTGACCCAAATCATTCTTGCCCTTGGTTGACTTTTGACTCTTAGGTCTTAGAAGTTGATTTTAACTTCTTGACCTACGAGTTTGACAATTTGACCCTTGAGATTGATTTTGTATTTTGTTTAGGGTCTTTTCCAATTTCTCAAGCCTTGACCTCAAGGCTTGGTTTTCTAATTCTAATTGTCCAATTTTAGAATTTTTATTTAACTCTTGGGCATTGGACTTTCTTGGCGAATGCCTAGTCCATTTTGGATTAAAACCTAGATGTTCTTGGATTTTCTTAATAGATTTCTTAGGTATTGTTTTTCTAAGGACATTAGTCCCAAATTTCTCCTTATTCTTAATATGAACATTCTTAACTCCTAAACACATATGCTTGTTATTTTTAGCATGCTCTTTATGATACATACCACAATTGCTAAACTTAGTTCTATCATGCTTTAAATTAGACGGAGCATTATTTAAATATACCTTAGGGTTTGCCTTAGTGGCTCCCCCTACTTGTGATGCTCCCCTTTGCCCCTTCTTCTTCTTCTTCTTTGGGCATTGACTGTGAATGACCCGTAGTCGACATTTGAAGCAAATGACATGCTCCTTGCTCTTTGTCTTGGAGAACCAAGGCCCGCTGACTTTTGTTGACTTTTAGGCCGGAGGAGTTTTCTTGATTCTCTTTGGACATTTGCTCTGTAATGCCCATACTCCCTACACTCAAAGCACATAATATGATTTTTGTTTGAAAATAAAGTGTTTGAGTTACCTAGGTGGTAGGTGCCGGAGTTGAATTTTGAGCTTCTCATCTTGATCGGATGTTGAGAGCTCTTCTTGAGGTTGTCTCGGTGTAGAGGATGGTCTATCCTCCTCAATCCTAGAAGTAAATGCTTCTTCCACCTCTTCTACTTCTTCTTTCTCCGATTCGAAAGTTGACTCCATCTCAACTTCTGATTCCTCACTTTCACTTGAGGATGAACTCTCCTCATGGTCTCTTGCCAATTTTCTCCATAGCTCCTTGGCATACATGTAATCCCCCTAACTTGCACAAAACATCATTAGGATTAAATCTTCCAAAAGTTTCTACCTTAACTTCGGTCTTGAGCTTTTGGCGCTTGCTTGGGTCCACTTTTTCAATTTTAGGACATTCCCCTTCTTATCCCTAGGGGGTTCAAGACCTTCAATGAGGATAAACCAATCCTCTATGTTCATCATCAAGAATGTTTCCATTCTTGCTCTCCATGTCGGAAAATCTTCTGGATCATATGGAGGTGGAGTGTTGATTTCCCATCCAAGCTTGTCTTGGAATTCCATCTTCACCCTCTAGCCTTTCACCTTAGCTCCCGGTTGTTAATCCGTAGAAGAGCCCCGGGCTCTGATACCACTTGTTAGGACCCTTGGAACGGCTAGAGGGGGGGTGAATAGCGTAGATGAAATTCGCTCGTGTTTGTGTCTACAATTTTGTTAGTGCGCAGCGGAAATAGAAATAATAAAAGCGATAACGAAATAGACAACAAGCTAACATTAATGATATAACGTGGTTCGAACCGCACGGTTCCTACTCCACGGATCGAGCTCTAAAGAGCCCTAGTGATGCACACGCACTCACTAATGATAGACACTCCTTCCGACACAAGTCGGAGGCGAGAACCCTTACAATAAATCTTACAACAAGAAGAATGAAATACAAGCAATATACAATGTATATATGAAATACAAGTAAAGAAAAGACTTTACAACACTTGTTTTGATTGCTTGAATGCTTGGTTGCTTGCTTGCACTTGGAGACATGATTTGCACCAACAAATCGCCCCAGTAGCCCTCAAGAACCGGTTCTTTTTCCTCCATCACGAGCTCCATATATGGCCGAAAAAGTCTATCACGATCGACGGACCATCACGATCGATGCCATCATTGTCGCGGAGACAACGGCTAGTTCCACGCTTGGATAAGTCCAACGGAACTACCATCACCGATCGATTATGACCATCGGCCGACCGATGGAGTCCTCACTCGACCACCGAGTCTCGACCCATTCTCGCGGGCCGAATTCTCGAGCATCACGATCGATCGACTATCACGATCGCTGAAAGCCATCACCGATCCAACCTATGGCAATGATCGCCAGGCCATAACCCGCAATAAACCCTAGTTGACTGGTCCATCGACCGCCACATGACACGGCCGACCGCACACCTCAACCATGAGGTTTTAACTCAAGTATGGTTCCCCATACTTGCTAGACCACCCTTAGCCTAGACCTAAACCTTCTAGTCACCCATCACGCCTCACGCCTGGGATCCTCCAAGTCATCCATGACTTGTTCATCCATGCGCTTAGCCTTCGTGTGCTCACGGCTATGTCATGCTAACGGTGTCTACACCGCCAAGGCACATTGGACTTACGCCGCCAAGACTCCGCTTGGACTTTACGCTGCCAACCATTGGACTTATGCTGCCAAGACTCCCGCTTGGACTTTACGCCGCCAATATCAAACCCTTGGACTTCTCAAATGCCAAGACTCAAGCTTGGACTTTCCCTTGCCAACCCATGTTGGACTTTCCATGCCAAGACCATGCTTGGACTTTCCTTGCCAACCCATGTTGGACTTTCCATGCCAAGACCATGCTTGGACTTTCCTTGCCAACCCATGTTGGACTTTACATTGCCAAGTGTCCGACTTGGACTTTCCATGACAATTATATTGTCATATGTTTTTGTCGAAACATCAAAACACATCAAAACATCACTCGAGCCAAACTCGAGTCCTGGTCAATCGTGACCTAGGCCGATTGCACCAACAGATAGATACTGGAGCAACACGTCATATCTGTTCTGATAAGGCGATGTTCTCCAAGTATACTCCGATAAATGGAAGGAAGCTCTATATGGGCAATTCCACAACATCGCCGATTGTCGGACTCGGCAAAGTTGTTCTGAAAATGACGTCAGGAAAGGAGCTAACGCTTATTGATGTGCTCCATGTTCCCGACATCAGAAAGAACCTAGTTTCTGGATCGGCACTTGTTAAAGTCGGGTTCAGACTAGTGTTCCAATCAAATAATTTTGTACTTACGAAGAACGGTGTATTCGTAGGTAAAGGGTACTTAGAACAAAGTCTGTTCAAGATGGTTGTAATGACTGTACACCGTGAATTTGATGGTAATAAAATAAAAGCTTCCAGCTATATTGTCGAGTGTTTTAATTTATGACATGATCGACTTGGACATGTTAATAATAACACTCTAAAATGCCTCGTCAAATTAAATTTATTACCAAATATCGATGTTGACAAAACACACAAATGTGAAGTGTGCGTGGAAGCAAAAATGACGAGACTACCTTTTCATTCGGTGGAAAGGTCAACGACTCCTCTAGAGTTAATACATAGTGATCTATGTGACTTAAAATTCGTGCAAACCAGAAGAGGTAAAAAGTATTTTATTACCTTTATCGATGACTGCACGAGGTTCTGTTATGTCTTTCTTTTAAGAAGTAAAGACAAAGCCTTAGAGGCTTTTAGAACCTATAAAACAGAAGTTGAGAATCAACTTGATAAACGAATTAAAATAATTCGTAGCGATAGAGGTGGAGAATATGGTGCACCGTTTGATGAATTTTGTTCAGAATCTGGCATTATCCATCAGACAACGGCGCCTTACTCACCTTAATCAAATGGTGTTGTTGAACGTAAAAATCGTACACTCAAGGAAATGATGAATGTCTTGTTGATAAATTCAGGTTTACCTCAGAACTTGTGGGGGGAAGCCTTATTATCGACAAATCACATTCTCAATAAAATCCCTCACAAGCAAAATAATAAAACACCATATGAACTATGGAAAGACCGCAAGTCATCGTACAAATACTTGAAAGTGTGGGGGCCTGGCAAAGGTCGAAGTACCCAAGCCAAAGCAAATGAAAATCGGACCTAAAACGTTCGATGCAATATTTGTCGGATATGCCCAAAATAGTAGTGCATATCAGTTCATAGTTCACAAGTCAGACATTCTTGATATTCATGTGGGAACAACCATAGAATCTCGGAATGCGATATTCTTTGAAAATGTATTCCCAAATAAAAGGGGAAACATTCAAATTGATAGCAACGGAAGTTCTAACAACAATGACGTCTCTGAACTTAATTGTCGTAAAAGGACTATTGACTATCAAAATGAAGAGCCACGTCGGAGCAAACGGGCTAGAGTTGAGAAATCATTCGGGCCGGACTTTATGACTTTTATGTCAGAAACGGATCCAAGAACATTGAGTGAAGCTCTCTCTAGTCTCGACGCCCCATTATGGAAAGAAGCAGTCAATAGTGAAATCGAGTCCATCATGAATAATCATACTTGGGAATTAGTGGACCTTCCTTCTAGTGCTAAACCATTAGGCTGTAAGTGGATACTAAAACGCAAGTATAAAGTTGATGGATCTATTGACAAGTATAAGGCTAGACTTGTAGCCAAAGGGTACAAGCAAAAAGAAGGCTTTGATTACTTCGACACCTACTCACCGGTGACAAGGATTACGTCCATACAGTGTTGATAGCCATCGCAGCATTGTACGACCTTGAAATACATCAAATGGATGTGAAGACTGCATTTTTAAATGGTGAGTTGGAAGAAGAAATCTATATGGAGCAACCCGAGGGGTTCATAGTTCCAGGAAAAGAGGAAAAGGTGTGCAGACTTGTTAAGTCGTTGTACGGACTAAAACAAGCGCCTAAACAATGGCATGAGAAATTTGACAAAATAATGTTGTCAAATGAATTTAAAATAAATGAATGTGACAAATGCATTTATGTTAAAGACACACCTAAAGGTTATATAATCGTCTGTCTATACGTAGACGATATGCTTATAATGGGTAGTAACCATGAGATAATCATGAGTACAAAGAAAATATTGACCAAGAATTTCGATATGAATTATATGAGTCAAGCAGATGTTATATTGGGAATTAAAATTCTCAGGACATCTGAGGGGATAGTTTTAACACAATCTCACTATGTAGAATCGGTGTTGAAGAAGTTCAATGTGTACGATCTCTCTACAGTAAAGACACCTATGGATCTAAGTCAACACTTAGCGAAAAACCAAGGTGAGCCCATATCACAATTAGAATATTCCCGAATAATAGGCAGTTTGATGTATCTTACAAATTCCACACGTCCGGATATTGCCTGTGTGGTTAACAAACTAAGTCATTTTACAAGTAATCCAAACGACACCCATTGGAAAGCACTGATGCGAGTTCTTAGATATTTAAAATATACTATGAACTATGGATTACATTTTGGAAAATAACCCACTGTCTTAGAGGGATATTGTGATGCTAATTAGATATCAGATACAAAAGATTCCAAATCCACTAGTGGATATGTATTCACAATTGGTGGAGGAGCGGTATCTTGGAAATCCACTAAGCAGACGTGCATTACTCGGTCAACTATGGAATCCGAGTTTATAGCACTAGACAAAGCAGCTGAAGAAGCTGAATGGCTGCGGAATTTCTTGGAAGATATTCCGAGCTGGACAAAACCTGTGCATGCTGTACTTATACATTGTGATAGTCAATCGGCGATTGGAATGGCACAGAGTAGTATGTATAATGGTAAGTCACAACATATACGTCGTAGACATAATACCATTAGGCAGTTGATCTCGAATGGAGTGATTGCAATCGACTATGTCAAGTCTAAAAATAATTTAGCAGATCCTCTTACGAAGGGGCTAAATCGAGATCAAGTATACTGCTCATCAAGAGGAATGGGATTAAAAATCTACAACTAAAATGACTGTAGCGGTAACCCAACCTTATTGACTGGAGATCCCAAGATCTTGGTTCAATGGGACAACGAAGTTACAGAAGTTGTGTTACAGCACACGAGATATATTATCTCTATCCCAATCCTAGGATGAATATGTGTTGTTCTACCATATGTAGTGAGGTTAAGCTTATGCTTTTAATGACTTCTATACCTTTATAAGGTGGAGTATGGTAGGATACTCTTGATAGAAGTGTTACCTATGTGAGTGTGAAGACAGGTCGCTTCAATGAAACACTCATGAATCCAAGATGGTGTTCATGGCCAAAACGGAACCAACCATGAGAATCAAAAGTAGGTGAGATAAGTTTTTGTGTGGGTGTTATTGTCTAAGTATACACAAACAGCTGAGCAGTTCAAGACATCATGTTCACTGCGCAACCTAGTATACTCGATAGCATTCCACTATGGAAGGTTCAAAGCCACAAGCTACCTCTCTCGATGCATTGACTTATCGATTGGACTCTCGTAAAGTGTCAGCATGTATACACGCATTAATTTCCATTCATGTGGGGGATGTTAGATATTGGGTCTTATAAAGACCAATATACGGTTTTGAAAAGGAAAATCGATGTGCCATCAATCAATGAAAGTCTAAATTGACTTCAAAATCGAAATCTACGTTTCGAGTAGATGAATCTAGACTATTAATTTGCTCAAAACCGATTATGGGTGAATGAGAAATTAATTGTTAAAGTCAGCCTAAAAAAGATATTAAAGGAAGTAAAGTAACAATAGTCCACGTTGGAAATTCCATGTAGGATTTACTTTATATGTGTTGATGAGTTAATTGAGTTAACTCAAATAAGACGTATACTCATCCAACGGGCGAGCGGTGCCAGACTACAAGCCCGCCACCCACCACGCGCGCACGCGCGCAATGGGCGCTTTGTTGGCGCACTTTGCTGACTGGGCAATTGGATGGACACGTTGGAACGAATAGAGTGAGTAGCGCGATCTGGAGCGTTGATCGCGAAAAATCACGATCGGACCGCTGGTGATTACGATTGATCTGGAGCGTCGAATTGACTGGATCGCTGGATCCAGATCTGGCGGCTGAGATCAAAGGTGATTTGAAAGGTCACAATCATCCAGATCTAATGGCTGAGATTAAAAGGTTTGATGAAGGGTTACAACCCTCTACATCCAATGGCTCAGATTAAACTCACCAAAGGGCACCTCATCTCTTCACCTAGTATAAATAGATCCCTAGAGAATGGAATAAATCACTCAACTCAAACTCATTCACTCAAGTTCTCATCTCATCCATCCATCCTCTGCATCCATAGTCTAAAAAACCTACGAGTAGGTTCGCTGGTCTCGAAATTTGTAATGCTACTATTTCGAGACATCGTCGTTGTATCTTGGAAACGAATTGTTGCTATCCGTAAGTACCTGAACGGAGCAATATCGTTTTACGGAGATAGTGTTGAACACTAGCCTCGACGAGCTCATATCAGATTGTTGGCTCCACGATTATTTCGAAATCTCAACAAGGAACTCTTATCATAAAGAAGACGAGCTTTCGATTTAGGGTGGTAACTTCACTAATTCGATTCGAGATCGACTTCCAGACAGAGAAGAAGATTTAATCTTTCTATCCGATATGAATAGATTGAATTCGAGATGCAAACGGCATAGGAATTAACCCACGGAGCGGCGGACAAATTCATAACTGCCGCTGGTTATACCATGTCGCCTGACCTCTCTTATGGTATCCTCATAGCAGGATTCATTCATGTCACAGATAGGCGGACTATGCGCTTGTCTGATGCCGTATTCGTATGTCTGTACGGCTTCAGTTCATTAAAGTGGATTGGTTGAAATGATCCGTTCCGAGAATGGTCTGTGAGCAATACGGATCTGTTTCAAGTAAGATAGAAATTGAAATTCGACGAAGATTTAAATTTTTTTCTGAATTTGGAATGATCTTTTACTATTCTGATCAACAAATCAATGACATAATCTATCCATAATTTATCAAAAAATACTGGGAGAATCTTATCGCCTTTTGTTCCGATGTTTGAAATGATCCATGTTACGGAACCGTCCACGACGCCAGGGACCCTGACTGAGCTTTAGCCCTGGATCTCGCTGGAAGACTTGCAATCATTCCTCAGGGTATAGAAAAGGAGAAGCGGAAAGGGGAGCCTGGCTGCGGGAGCATATGCCTCCCATCGATCCTCATACCGAATCGTATGCTTCGTCTTCAGAACTCCGCGGCGCTGCTAAAAGAAAAGGAGCGAATGATAATGACGCCCTCTGTGATCGATCTACTGGGGCAATGGAGATTGTTCTGTTTCATTAACGTTATATGATACGTTATTAGTTCACTTTATTAACTTACTTCTTACTGGCTTACTGGAACGATGGAAAGGAAAGAAAAGGTATTCGGAGTTCTTTCCCCGGCAAAGCAAAGTACACTTAGACTGACCAGAATCAAGTCAAGGCGATGAAGCAGGCTCAAGGCCCATCTTCTTAGTTTAGTTCTCTCTCTCCGGGAATCAACCTGGTAATGACATGAATGAAGGAGAAGCACAAAGCCCTGCTTTTAGAATGGATCAAAGGAGAGAAGAGGAGGAAGAACGAAACGAAGTGAGAGGCCGGGGGGAAAGAGTCGAGTCGATCAGGCTCGACGACCGGGAGAAGCAAAACGAAATCAGGATTTGGCCGAAAAAGATGCAACGCTATGGATACCATGATCGATCACCATCGAGAAAGAAGATTTTATCTAAAGAACTTCGGTCAGCGGGACGCATCCGAAATACGCCGGGATTCCATATATGAGGTCCATCTCTTAATAGACAAGAATTATATTGACCTAATAAAATTATATAACATCATATTCTATATGCGCCCGTGGCCTAATGGATAAGGCGTCTGACTTCTAATCAGGCGATTGTGGGTTCGAGTCCCACCGGGCGTGATATTTTTTTTTAATTCTAAACCAACTCTTTGTTGTCATAAATATAGCATTTTACCAATTTTCATTCTATTATAAATCAAATTATTTGTTATGATAAAAACAATGCCAAATTACATTCTATTATTAATCAACTATTTGTTGCCATAAATACTATTTTAGCATATTTCATCAACTAACATTTATAAATTACTCATTGTTCTAATAGTTTCAAGATTTTTTTAATTAACCAGAATACCTAAAATATAAAAAACAATTATAATAAAAATATAACTCAAAGCTAAATCTATCGAAACAAGTATACAGTTATTAACGTTGCTATCACCTCTTTCTCTATATATTTATATTTTAGCTCACATTAAATATTTAGATCTTTGATTCGATTAATTTTATAGATATTTTTTTTTTCAATTCTATTAAATTTTTTCATTAACTATTAAAATAAATTGAAAATTACTCACTGAATCATTCAATAGTCCAACATTCTAAAATTTATCATTTAATTTAAAAAAAATCTTATAAATATATTATAGTTGGAGATAAAATTGAAAATTAAATGTTTAGAAGACTGTATAAATATTTTATCACTTGACCATAGCCTAAAGACCGCTATCATTTATATATGACAAATTATAACAATGTCATAATTAAAATATCTGTGAAAAATTATTCATGTTGTTTTCCATGTATTTTGCTCCTAAAAACTGTGTTGGAGCACTGTTTCGAGCTAAAACTAACTCGTAATGGTAGCATAAAAATCTCATTCAATCGATTAGTCGAGCTCCAATCATAAGTTAAATAGAAAAAGATGACAATAGCTAGTTCAGGGGTGGATCTATTAGAGAGGACCATGGTCACTCCCAATTTTAAATGATTATTACTAAAAAATATTTATTTATTTATTTTTAAATTAATATTATTATATTTTAATATGGGACTCCCTCAATATAAAATAAGAGATTTAGCTCTTAATAAACGTAACCCAAATAGTATCGAATCATGAGCTTTTAACATACTTGTTTAACTGATTCATCGTGTTCACGTGGGAGTTAGGAAATAGCTCGAAGAGGGTCATAGTACCATTCCACAACGTTAGACATATATGCTCTGTAGTTGCCAGCATAGGCACATTTTTGCATCGAAACATAATTAATGTTCAGAAGTTCCAAATTGAACTTGTTCGTATATTCAATTATGTTGAACTTGTAGGAAATAATTGTAATCTGATAAAGATTATCATACTAAACTGTTGGAGGACCAATATCTTAAACCTGGCACAGTGATTTTTTTTTTTTTTTGGTTTTTTTTGGGGGCTAATGATGTCGTTGCAGTTTAAGCACGAGTAGAATCATTTAGGCAAAGTCCATAATAAAATTGGATTTTATTTTTTGTAAGACGAATTTATTTTGCACATGATATTCATGAAATATGACAATCATCTTCTTAAATATTATTGCTTTTTTTAATCTTGAAATAATAATATTATAAATCAAAAGAGTTGCAAAGAGTGAGACCCTATTTATACTTTTTGAATATTTAGAGGAGTTTTTGGTTCGATCAAATTTTATTCGCTCATATTGAATTTGAAATTCTAGATCGAAGGAACATATTGACTCTCGACGTCAGTGTATATGATTCTTTCATCTTGAATTCAACGACTCAAATCAAGTCTTATATAAGAGAGCATTTTGCCACTTCATTTGAATGCATCTAGTCATCCATTTTAAACTCAACAACTCAAATCAAATCTCATTTAAAGGAATATTTTACCGTTTCATTTGGATGTCTATTTTAAACTTAATGACTCAAATAAAATTCCTATCTCAAGAAGCAATTTGACACTTCACCTGAGGTGCAATTAGGTCATCAATTTTTTTCAACAGTAAAAATGAAAAAGTATAAAAAAATATACTTCGATTCTAACATCATTAGACGACGAATTTAAAAAAAAATTCATTCGGACATCTCTGAAATCTAGAAATTTATTCGGTAGACGGAGTACGACTTCAGTATTAAATCGTCGTTCAAGAATGACATATTACAAAGTCCCAATTGAACCGTAAAAAAGATACGAATACTTTATTGATTTATCTTTTGTGGTCGATAGAGATCACTTAAACTTCAATTTTATCCAATTCAATTGTTGATGAGATATTTCAAATGTATGGAACAAAATTGATCACTCCTAAAAATTAATCAGATCGAAAATTCGAATGTCCAATGCCAATAAAAAAATTGAGTCATCAATTTTAACTCGACAATACTCACTGATCCTTTATTTGATCTAATATGTCCACATTGTCATGTCATTAAATCACACTAAGCCATTTGGTCTAAATTATGCATAAAGAAAGACTCCTTAAGCTCCTCACAATAATGCGTAAATGCAAAGTGCATCCTAGAGCGTCCAATGCACGTGTGCATACTCGATCAATGCTACAAATCTTCCTTTGTAGATTCGGGCATGAGTTAACTTAAACAAATTATATCCCAACAGTATAATACATAATATAAAGAAAGTTTATATCATTTTCTTTCCAACTTACGATGATTTTATGCTCCATTTTTTATTCGAGTTCAATTTAATAATTAATTTCTTATCCATTTGCTTTTGAGAAATTAAATATTCTAAAACTATCAATTCAAAATATAGATTTTAATTTTTTTTCATTCAATTTTATATTTTATTGAATGAAATTCACTTAAATAATTTTTTTTAAAAAAAAATCATTGGTTCAAACCCAATTTTCTAACATTTTTAGTTATTAAACTCATATAATTACTATATCACATTACATGGTTGAGTCCATTTCACAGCTTTTGGAAGATCCTAGTAATGAACAATAGGTTGAGTCAGTTGGACACGTGGTCCATGTTGCCATAGCACCAAATCAAGTCAACTGAAATATTGTAAGATTATATTTATATAGTACACATCAAGTCGATTGAATATTAGCTGAAAGTCATGTTCTTTATTTGTCTAAATATTAAAATCACTTGATCAGATCAAATTTGGTCAAATGTATCTAATTGTATCCACAATCCTCTTAATGTATCACTTGATAATTCTATCAGTTGAAAGATGAGTATAATGATTGAAAAAGCTTAGAAGTGTAATAGATAGTTTTTTTTGTCAAAATTTAATAATTTTAAATTTATTTAATAGTTTCGGTCAAAATTAATACATACTCTAGATCTTTCAAGAAAGATTCGACCATTCTAGTTAAATTTCAAAAACAAAGTTTGACATAAATCCAAAACACTTAAATAGTAAAAAAAAAGCCATTATAAAATAACTTTAAATACTTTATGAAATACAATATAGATTAAATTTGAAACAGAACTACAAGATGAATTTAAGCTTTTAAAAATTAAAAAAGTAATGATATCGATGGGTCTTTTTTAGACGCGTTCGAACTCTTTTTCTTCACTCGCCTTTGAAGCGTGAAGTTTGTTAGCCTTTGAAAACGCCGCTATGGATTCTAGTTTGCAAATTGAAAGGACATTAAAGATGGGTCAACTTTATCAGTGTGATCCCTTCAACAGTAAAGTCTGTATCCCCCAAGAAAGGGAGAAGAATGTAGTAGAATTGAGAAGAGAAGAGTAGAAAAGAAAATTCTCAGAGAAGAAAATTCTCAAAGAAGAAGAATTGTCTCCACGTACCAGAATAAAAAAAGAATTATCCCTTGATTTTTACCTCTCGTAGACCTTATATAGTAGATTGGATCGCCTTGCCGACCAAGCCTATTTGACAGTCATACCCCTTATAGAACTGTTAGGGGGCAATTGTTACATGGAATCTCAACATGATGTGCTCGGTTTCCTTTTTGTTATGCATTAAGGAAACCATAATACAAACATGTGAATTGTCACAAATTTAAGAATCACCCTTTGGGATGGTCTTTGATGGATCAGGCATGGCAACCATACAAGGAATCCTTTTCTCTGTCCCCCTGAGCCTTATTATTAGAGACGAAGTGTTCGGAAAAATCAATAGTACTTGGAAAAGTCAATAGAGTTGATAGTACTCGGAAAACTTGGGAGTGATCGGGAGAACTGATAGTGCTTAGGAGAACCAATAGTGTTTGGGAAAGTCAGTAGAGTCGATAGTACTCGAGAAAGCTGAGAGTGCTCGGGAGAACCGATAGTGCTTGGGGAGACTAAGATGTCCATGAGTCCTTAATCGAAAATTCTGGACACTATCACATGTCTCTCCCTTTCAGTTGGACTGAAGAGTGAAATCGAATGAAATATGCTAAATGTATAATCAAAGAATAATTACTTGGTTAGAAAAGCCAGTAATGTTCGGGAAAACTAGTAGTGCTCGGAAAAGCCCATCTTTTCCCCCCGGTTAGGATATTCAAAAGAGCTAAGGTTTATCTTCTAGTTGTTCTGAGATTTTAAATGAGAATGTGATGCACACGAGCATGACCCCAAATCTCCGATCGAGATCGCCAAGGACTTGAATTGTACGCTCACGCTCAACGCCCATAAGTGCACGATTGTTGTCAAGTAATAAATTATGTATTGATCCCTCAGGGACTGTGATTTGAGTACTATGTGTCTAGTGAACGTTGATTGTTCGGAGTTAATCTCTTGTGAGTCAGAGGTGTGGTTGACGACGATCTTGACTCAAGTACGTTGTCACTTGGAGAAAGCAAAAGGGGACTCAAGGTTGATTAAAGGATTCCAGGATTTCAGTTTTACTTATACTTTGTTGAACATGCTATCAATTTAATGCTCCTAGGATCTCTAGTTATGATCTTGCGGGAGGATGATCGTGTGTAATTCCGATAAACTTTTCCTTCTATCAAAAATTACCTATTCCTAGCCGAGTTTTCCTTTCGGATCGTCAGAGCTCAGGGGTTGATATCTTGGGAAACCCCCTGTCACTGGGGCCCCACAACTCTTCTAGAGTTGATTTCTCCTACTTTGGATCTTCTGTTGGAATAAGTTCATGGGGTTCTAGGATGTCCTATGGATCCCTATGAATAGATGAATCATATTTCATATCCTACTCTTTCACAATCTACTTCCTATGGTTATGGGAGGAAGGATGATTGTAGAGTTCCTCCTTGATTCTCTAAGATTTCGATACAAAGGCATTCCACCCTTATAATTGTTGGAACTGATGCTCCAAGTTATGTTTTGGTGTTTAACAAACGTTTAAGCAAACAAAGGTTTAAGCAAAAAAAGGTTTAAGTAAACAAAGGTCTAGGAGATTGGAGAAATCCAAGGGTAGACCTTAGTGAAAAGTCTAAGATGAGTAATTCCTTGACAAATGAGAAATCCAAGGGTGGACCTTGGTGAAAAGTCTAAGATGGGTAATTCCTTAGCAGATGAGAAATCCAATGATGGACCTTGGTGAAAAGCCCAAGATGGGTAATTCCTTGGCAGGTAAAAAAATTCCTTGCGGAAGTGGCAGGGTGAAAAGTCCAAAAATGGCTAGAGATTAGAGTTTTGTTAAGTAAAGGGTCTTTGAGTAGAGTATTTACTAGGCATGTTTCAGTCTTAGAGTTGACTGAAACAACAGGTCATAAGGACAACAATGAGTTGACACCTCAACTGTTGACCTTACTACATTCATCAATCAACGAATTTGTCGACACCAAGGGACAGTCGAGTCAGTGCCTCGACTGGCCAAGAGGCAATCGAGGTAGCACTTCGACTGACCAAGAGGCAATCGAGGCAGTGACTTGACTGATCTCAGTCAATAGCCAACAGGATAAAGTGGAGCTCAATAGCTGCAGAAGAAGTTGCAGCCGAGCCGACACTTCGATCGACTCTTCAATTGAGGCAGTCGAGGAAGCGCCTCGACTGGTACTGAGTTGAAGCAGATAAAAGAGGCAGACTCGACCGGTAGTTCGACTGCGATAGTCGGGGCAGTGCCTCGACTGGCCTATGGCAGAAGCCGGCAGATGCGAGGCAGACTCGACTGGTAGTTCGGCTGGTGCAGTCGAACCGGCACCTTGACTGATCGTTGGCAGTAACGATCAAAAGCAAGGGAGCTCTGATCGGTGCCTCGACTGCAGCAGAGAAAACTCAACATTCAACGTGAGCAGTCGAGCCAGCGCCTCGACTGGTCTTCGAAATAGCGCACAAATGCAAGACGAGCTCGACTGCCGCCTTGACTATTGGGAATCCGAGTCGCGATTTCGGTGCGTGAGAAAACTTCTCTATTTCGATGCGTGGATGAATTCTAACGGTATTCTTCGAACAACTAACAAATCCTACGGTTGGGAAAGGATCTCGCAGAGGATTTTGAATGGGATCCAAACTTTGGGGATAGGTGTGCGATCGAGATTGGAGATCGGAGGAAAGATCGAGGTTTTATATCTCGCGCATAAAACACAGAGTTAATTGGCTTTCGAGCTTTCTTCTTCCTGCACTCACGACTTCGAGAATACGAACAACGGCAACAGCTTCTTCCTCGTGCATTCTGCTTCCGCCGTGACTGATTTCTCGTAGCTACTTTCTACACTGCAATAGAGCACTTCGGGCATTTCTTCTTCCGCCGCGACAGCAAACTTCGTGAGATTCTACTTCCACTGCGCCAAATCTTCTTCCTCTATTCTTGGCGAACCCTAAGCCCAGCTCTTGATCATTGGTTCGTGTGGCTGCTCGCTCTGATTACGATGAGGACGAAGGCTGAATCAACATCGTCATCCTAAATTGTAAAGGTCTTCATTTACTATATTTCTTGCATTTTAGATTCCTGTACGTAAAATTATATATCTCTTGAATCTGTAATCTGTAATTCTTTAAGAGGTTTCTCCACCCTTGAAGCTTGGCTTCAAAAAGGAGAAAAGATAGAGGTAGGCCTTAGACTAGTAGCTCTAGGAGAGAGTTGTGAACCAAGTAAAAAATTAGTTGTGTCATCGGTGTTTGCTTTCGTGCGCTGCATCTTCATACTATCTTTCTTGTACTTCGTTTGTTTTAAGTTTTGAACTTGTCAACTTAGCTGTGATTTTCAAGTTTCGATTTTAGTTTGTGTCAGCGTTCATTTATTGTCGAATTCTGTTGTGTCAACTCGTTTATTTTTGAAAAAGTAATCTCCCCCCTCTTGCGTATACTGGTCCTTACAAGTGGTATCAGAGCTAGAGCTCTAATTACTCGGTTTAACCACCCTAGAGTCGTAACCATGCAAGAGGGTTACAGTACAAACCAACCTCCATTTTTCGATGGAACAAATTTCCAATACTGGAAAAGTCGGATTGAGTACTATCTCATGGCTGAGATAGAAATGTGGTTCTCCATCACGGAGGGCTTCATTACTCTTGTAGATGATGATGGTAAAGTCTTAGGGTCTGCTCTTTGGAAAATTGAGCAAAAGCGTAAAGCACAGGCAAATGCTAAAGCTACTATAACATTACAGTGTGGCCTGACAAATAAATAACTTAATAAAGTTGATCCTTTCAGCAGTGCACAAGACCTATGGAACAAGCTACTTGAGCTACACGAGGGTACTAGAGACTCTTGTATAGCCAAGAGAGACTTGTTCCTAAGCCAACTCCAAAATTTTGCTATAAGAACACTGAATCTATCAGTGAGCTTCATGGAAGATTCAAGGAGTTGCTCAACTGTCTCCACTCTATTGGAGAGAGTGTTGACAACTGAGATCTGGTTAGGTATGTGCTTAAATCATTTCCCCGAAATGTCTTATGGTCATCTATGGTAGATGCCTATAAGGTATCAAGGGACTTATTAACTGTTAAAATAGATGAACTATTTTGTGAAATGGAATTGCATGAACAGACTAATAAAGGTCAAAAAGAGAAAGGTATGACTTTGTTTGCAGGTGATCAAAATAAGGAGGGAAAGAAGAAGGAGCAATCGTCATCCTCAAGCATAGAATCAGATGGAGATGATGAATCCTCTTCCAGCGAGATGGCCAACTTCGTGAGGAAGATGATGAGGAGGAGCAGAAGATTTTGCAAAAAGAAAGGTAAATCAGTTGATAATGCAATAGATAAAACTAATGTGGTTTGCTATGAATGCAATAAAAAAGGACATTTCAGAAATGAATGTCCTCGTCTCAAGAAGAAGGAAGAATAGAGGAGGAGACAAAAAGCTTTGCGAGCTATGTGGGATGAGTCCTCATCCGGATCGTCAGAAGAAGACAAAGAAGAAAATGTAGGATGACACATTGCTCTGATGGCACTGGAGGACTCCGAAACAGAATCAGACTCGGAGGCAGAATCATCATCGACGGATAATGATCAGGTAAATTCTGAACTTAGAGATTGCTATAAAACTATTGCATATTTGACTGACATGCTAGACAAATCCAAGTTTAGAATCAAAACATTAAAATCTGAATTAGACCAATTTAAGAATCTTAAGGAGCATGCGGTAGAATCTAGTGTTAACACTTCCCAATTTGATAAAATTATGGATGAAAATAGATCTTTGAGAGCACGAGTGAATGATCGCAAGTGTACTCTTGAGAAATTCAGCTTGAGCTCTCAAACGTTGAATATGATTCTAGAATCACAACGAGCTGTTTACAAAAAAGCTGAAATAGGTTATAGACCTAAACAGCAAGAACATAATTTTATTTCCTTAGTTTCTAGAATTTCTGGTAGGAAGAAAACAACTAAGACATGGATTCCTAGGAAATACATTTTGGAAGCTAATGAACCCAATATTTGGGTTCCGAAATCTTTGATTTTTCATGTCTAGCAGGCAATAGTTAAGGGGGAGTGTCCATCAACCTGGTTCATAGATAGTGAATGCTCCAAACACATGACTGGCAACATATCTCTGTTTTCCTCTCTACAAAATAAAAATAGAGGTACCATTTCTTTGGGCAATAGCGGTAAGTTAGAGGTTATAGGAGTAGGAGACATTTATGTTTCTGAGCATTTTATGATTAGGAATGTGTTGCTAGTTAGGAATATGTCATTTAACTTGTTAAGTGTGAGTCAGTTGTGTGATGCTAGATATAGGGTTGAATTTAATTCAACTCAATGTCTAATAAAGCACAACAGTTCAGATATTACCATATTAGTAGGAATTCGAAAGGAAAACATATATCAAGTATATTTTGATAATGCTACTAATCTATTTGCCAAGTGTCTTGTGTCTAGAATAGATGAATCTTGGCTATGGCATAGAAGGCTTGCGCACGTCAACCGGAAGAATTTGAGAAGACTAGCTAGAAAGGAATTGGTTAGGGGGCTGCCAATGCTAAAGTTTCAAAAAGACAGGTTATGTGATGCCTGTCAAAAAGGTAAGCAAAAGAGGGCATCACACAAGCTCAAAAACATTGTAAGTACTTCTACTGCTTTAGATTTACTGCATTTAGATCTTTTTGACTGTAGCACTATTAAATCGCTTAATGGTAGTAGATATTGCTTGGTAATTATTAATAATTACACTAGATATACTTGGACATTTTTCTTAAAACATAAGGATGAAACTCTTGAAATTTTTATCTCTTCTAGTAAAAGAATTGAAAATGAGAAAAACACAACCATTAAAAGCCTTAGGAGTGATCATAGAGAGAAATTTAAAAATACTCGATTTAAGGACTACTGTTCAAAAAAGGGATATAGACACGAATTTTTTCTTCCTAGAACACCCCAACAGAATGGTGTTGTGGAAAGGAAAAATTGAGTTTTATAAGAAACTGCTAGAAGCATGCTCAATGAGTATGCTCTTCCAAGCTACTTGTGGGTCGAAGCCATCAGCACAGCCTGTTATGTACAGAACAGGGTGCTAATACATAGGTTTCTAGGAAAAACCTCTCATGAACTCTGGTTTGGAAAACCACCTACAGTTAAGCATCTTAGGGTGTTAGGTTGCAAGGTGTTTATCCTAAATACCAGAGATCATTTAGGAAAATTCACTGCTAAAGCTGATGAAGGTATTCTTGTTGGATATTCTTCTATTAGCAAAGCATATAGAGTCTACAACAAAAGGTTAAAATTAATTGAAGAATCACAAGATGTCATTTTTGAAGAAGGTGAAAAATCTGACAATACTCGAAGAAGTGATGAAGAAATTAAATTTAAAATGGAGAAGATTAAATTACTAGAGAACACTGAAGTAGGGGGAGTTAAGGTCGAGTCTGATGAAGAAAAGTCTAAGTCACAAGGGTTATTGCTTGAAGATGTATCTAACAACCAAGTACTTGAAACATCTCAAGCACTAAGATCCAGTAGGACAAGTGTAAGTCATCCCCACGATCAAATTATTGGAGAACTTCAACAAGGGATGAGGACCAGATCATCCTTTAGGAATGAAGGGGTTGAAGTTGCACTAATCTCAGAAATTGAACCAAGGGTAGTAGAAGAAGCTTTGCTTGATCCTGATTGGATCTTAGCGATGCAAGATGAACTAGATCAATTTGAGAGAAACCAAGTATAAGATTTAGTTCTGAGACCGAAAGAAGCCTCCATAATTGGTACTAAATGGGTGTTTAGAAATAAAATGAATCACAAAGGAGAAATTATAAGAAATAAAGCAAGATTAGTGGCCAAAGGCTACAATAAGATTGAAGGGTTAGATTATGAAGAGACCTACGCTCCAGTAGCCCGTCTAGAGTCCATAAGGCGTATGCTAGCTTTTGCTGCATATAAAGGCTTCAGACTATATCAAATGGATGTGAAGTCTTCCTTCTTAAACGGGGTAATTAAGGAAGAAGTGTACATTGAACAACCACTGG
This sequence comes from Wurfbainia villosa, assembly GCA_025175895.1. Lineage (NCBI taxonomy): Eukaryota > Viridiplantae > Streptophyta > Magnoliopsida > Zingiberales > Zingiberaceae > Wurfbainia > Wurfbainia villosa. Next base: position 7,036,224 of record CM045986.1, read on the forward strand.
GGTTTGAAAGTATAGGCTTTTTGGACCATGTGTACAAACTGAAAAAAGCCCTTTATGGGCTGAAACAAGCACCTCGTTCTTGGTACGAAAGGTTGTCCACATTTCTCGTAGAGAAAGAGTTGAAAAGAGGTTAGATAGATCCTACACTATTTCTGAGAAGAGATGGTGAAAATATCTTTGTAGCCCAGGTTTATGTCGATGACATATTCTGTGACTTAAATAATAAGGACTATCTGAATGAGTTCATAGGACACATGGAGAGTGAGTTTGAGATGAGTCTTGTGGGAGAACTAACATTCTTCCTCGGACTTGATATCAAACAGACAAAGGAAGGTATATATGTCCATCAGTCTAGGTATGCCATGAATCTGCTGAAGAAATTCAATATGCAAAATTCAAAGGAGATATCCACTCCTATGGCACAAAGCATAAATCTAGGAAATGATGATGGAGGAAAATCGGTAGATCTAAAATATTATAGGAGCATGATTGGTAGTCTACTGTATCTCACAGCGAGTCGACCCGATATTTTATATGCTATGGGGGTATGTGCTAGATATCAATCATGTGCCAAAGAATCTCACCTAAGTGTTATAAAAAGGATAATGAGATATCTTAAAGGCACTATTAAGGTTGAGTTGTGGTACCCTTGTACCGAATTATTTGATTTAGTTGGCTATTCTGACTCTGACTATGCTGGGTGCAAGTTAGACAGAAAGATTACGAGTGGAGGATGTCAGTTCCTAAGTTCTTCGCTAGTGAGTTGGTCAAGTCGAAAGCAACATTGTGTTACTCTCTCCACCACTGAGGCTGAGTATATCACCATGGGAGAGAGTGTATCACAACTATTGTGGATGACTCACACGTTGGAGGATTATGGGTTGTCATACAAAAATGTACAAGTGTCATGTGATAACATGGGCACTATCAATTTGACAAAGAATCCTGTCCACCACTCTAGAACGAAGCACATTGAAGTGAGACATCACTTCATTAGAGATCATGTAGCTAGGGGAGATGTTGTACTCAATTATGTTGAGTCCAAGTCAAACCTAGCAGATATCTTTGTTAAACCTCTCCCTGAAAAAGAATTTAGCCACTTAAGAAGGGAACTAGGCATGTGTGTCACTGAGTGAGAATTAAAATCTCTCCATGATCATAAGGATGAACTCACCATAACAAGAAAGAATTATGGAAACCAGGGATACCTTAGGAAGCATCTCACACAAACTATAAGGTTAACAAAATTGTTTTTGTATTTCTAGTTGGTGGGGGTGAGATGTTTAGGTATAACCAACTTACCCAAAATGTTCATTGCATCCCTTAGGCAAGGAGGTTATCGAGATAGCGATCATTAATTTGACCAATTATGGGGAAGACCATTGCATAATTCATGTGCACTTGGTCCGAAGATAATAATTGGACATTCCAACCAAGTAAAATTGGTTAGATCACTTAAGACAAGTGCAAACCTAAGATAAATGTCTTAAATTGTTTTAAAAGGATGTTATCTTCATTGTGGTCAATCACATCTAGGTGTAAGGATCACATTTGGAGTTAGTGATACAAATGGAAATAAACACTAAAAAGGCTTAATTTTTAGATTTTTGGAAACCGTATCAATCCGTGGAGATATTAGGTCGTGTATTTTTCACAGATTTTTCTGTGTAAGAGCATGACTTTCGAATTTTGTACGCAAAATTTCAAGATTTTTTGAAATCTCTGGAATTAAATATGAATTTCTAAAATTCATCTGAAAAACTGCGCAAATCAGTTATCAGTAACCAGTCTCGACTGCTCATAGCATAAAACACGAGTTTGCTCTCAACGAGGAGCTCGACCACACTTCCAATCGAGGCATTGACTCGACTGGAACCCTCGGTTGCAGCCACCAGCGAACAGAATCAAGGCGCGCTCGACCAGTGCACAAAGGCACAAAATCGAGGCAAACTCAACCCGCACCTCGACTGCTTTATCAGTCTCGATTGTTGAACGCAGAATTATATAAGGAAACCTTTCTCCCATTCGACTCACAAATGATTTTTCCTCCTTGTAGTTCTGGTAATTCTTCTGCTAGTGAATTGTAGTATATCTAAATTTTAGAATCCTGGATGGTGTCGAGACTTAAAGACTTTGCAAAATGAACACAGTATAAAAATGACGTTTTGTGTGTCAGCTGGATGTTGGCATTTCTGTGTGTAGTTTCTTTTAAAATGCATATGATTATGGTTTTGTTTGATTGTATGTGTTAAAATTTGGTTCTTATTGATTAATGTGATTTTAATATGATGTTTCTTGTTGTTTATAAGTATTATAACAGGTTTTATGGCAACCATTTTAAGGGGAGACTCTGTCATAAATTTTCTCTGAAATTCATTACATTTTTGTTGATATTCATTGTTGGTACAATGTATAACTGGGAGTAAGGATTCAGGGGGAGGATACTTTAATCCTTTCTGGGTTATTGTATTCCTCATACTCTCAATATCCCTATGATCCCTTTTAGGTGTTTGCCAAAAGGGGAGGAGAATATGTTTATAGTTTAGGTTTTTATTCTTTCCCTTTTTTGTGAAAACATTTGCATGCTTATTTCACATGCTTGTTTCTATTAATCACTTGCTTGTTAATCACATGAGTTTAGTTGTCCTGTAAATCACATGAGCTCACATCAGAAAAGGGTAACTTAAATTTAAATGGGTTGTCAAACATCAAAAAGGGAGAGACTGTTGGAGCTGATGCTCCAAGTTATGTTTTGGTGTTTGACAAATATTTAAGTAAACAAAGGTCTAGGTGACTGGAGAAATCCAAGGGTGGACCTTGGTGAAAAGTCCAAGATGGATAATTCCTTGGCAGATAAGAAATCCAAGGGTGGACCTTGGTGAAAAGTCCAAGATGGGTAATTCCTTGGAAGATGAGAAATCCAAGGGTGGACCATGGTGAAAAGTCCAAGATGGGTAATTCCTTGGCAGGTAAAAAAATTCCTTGCGGAAATGGCAGGGTGAAAAGTCCAAGAATGGCTGGAGGCCAGAGTCTTGGCAAGTAAAGGACCTTTGGGTAGAGTCTTTACTAGGCGTGTTTCAGTCTTAGAGTTGACTGAAACAACGGGTCATAAGGACAACAATGAGCTGACACCTCAACTATTGCCCTTACTACATTCATCAATCGACCAATTTGCCAACACTAAGGGACAGTCAAGTCAGCACCTCAACTAGCCAAGAGGCAGTCGAGGCAGCACCTCGACTAGTAATGAGTTGAAGCGACGAAGAGCGGACTTCGATCGGCGATTCGACCACGATCGAAGCGCGCCTCGACCGACCGCAGTAAGCCGACAGATCCAAGGTGGACTCGACCGGCAGTTCGGCTGGTGCAGTCGAGCCGGCGCCTCGACTGATCATTGGCAGCAGCGATCATAAGCAAGGGAGCTCTGATCGGCGCCTCGATTGCAGCAAAGAAAACTCAGCATTCAATGTGAGCAGTCAAGCTAGTGCCTCGACTGGCCTTCAAAATAATTCACAGATGCAAGATGAGCTTAACTACCGCCTCGACTGTTGGGAATCGGAGTCGCGATTTCGGAGAGAAAACTTCTCTGTTTTGACGCGTGGATGGGTTCTAACGGTATTCTTCGAACGACTAACAAATCCTACGGTTGGGAATGGATCTCGCAGAGGATTTTGAATGGGATCCGAGCTTTGGGGATAGTGTGCGATCGAGATTGGAGATTGGAGGATAGATCGAGGTTTTATATCTCGTGCAGAAAACGCAGAGTTAATTGGCTTTCAGGCTTTCTTCTTCCTGCGCTCACGATTTCGAGAATCTGAACAACAACAACAGCTTCTTCCTTGTGCATTCTGCTTCCGCCGCGACTGATTTCTCATAGCTACTTTCTGCGTTGCAACAGAGCACTTCAGGCATTTCTACTTCCGCCATGACAGCAAACTTTGTGAGATTCTGCTTCCACTGTGCCAAATCTTCTTCCTCTATTCTTGGCGAACCCTAAGCCCAGCTCTTGATCATTGGTTTGTGTGGTTGCTCATTCTTATTACGATGAGGACGAAGGCTGAATCAACATTGTCATCCTAAATTGTAAAGGTCTTCATTTAATGTATTTCTTGCATTTCAGATTCCTGTACGTAAAATCATATATCTCTTGAATCTGTAATATGTAATTCTTTAAGAGGTTTCTCCACCCTTGAAGCTTGGCTTCAAAAAGGAGAAAAGATAGAGGTAGGCCTTGGACTAGCAGCTCTAGGAGAGAGTTGTGAACCAAGTAAAAAATTAACTGTGTCATCGGTGTTTGCTTTTGTGTGTTGTGTCTTCATACTATATTTCTTGTTCTTCGTTTGTTTTAAGTTTCGAACTTGTCAACTTAGCTGTGATTTTCGAGTTTCGATTTTAGTTTGTGGTAGCGTTCATTTATTGTCGAATTTCGTTGTGTCAACTGGTTTATTTTTGAAAAAGTAATCTCCCCCCTTACGTATACCAGTCCTTATAATATCGACTACGTACAGTAGAAATAGAATTAAGACATAACTTTCATTGATCTAAACAACATAACTTGCAAATATAACTCAAAAGCAATGAATAGAAATTTGAACTAGCATGTCAAACTTGTATAATTTACTCCCTAATCTTAGAATCAAAGTATCTACTCCATGAATAAGGAAAAGCAAATACAATACATCTTTTTATAAATCATTACAATCCAGACAGAATTAAAAAAGAGAAATAGTATGCCCTGTTGGATCCAATGTGAGGTCTTGGTTGCTCTCCTAGGTGTTGGAGCGTCGATTCGAGTCTTTGAGCCGCTTTCTTCCTCCCCATTGTGAGCCTCCGGTGCTTTTTAAAGCACCTTCTTACCGTCCCAGCTATCGAGCCTCCTCTTTAGGGTTAGACGTGCCTTCTCTTTTATAGGACTGAAATTGACTTTCCTTTTATAGGATATGCATAAGTCGCGATGTTGTCACACGACCATGTTGAATCCACACGACCATGTTGAATCCACATGACCGACAGTGTGAAACTTTGGAAGTTGTGACTTGAAACCTGCTTTCGAAAAAAGGCATGGTTGTGTGAATCTAACATTGTCAATCGTGTCTTCCTCTGGAGCCCCAAGCGAACGTCATCTTTTGGTCCAAAGCATGCCCATGTCTTTGGAACACGACCAAAGTGTTGGATCGAAAAGCGCACTAGGGGGGGGGGGGGGTAATAGCGAGTGTAATAAAAACTTTTCTTTCATTCAATTTGACAAAAACAAATTAGCACAGTGGAAAAGTAAATGAGACAAAGATGTTTACTTGGTTCACAACCTGACGGTTGCTAATCCAAGACCCTTGCGATCCTAGATCGCGTATGGAGGGCAAATCACTAACTAAGTCTCCTCCTCGTTGGAGGTAGGAGATGACGATTACAAAGATATGAAAACTCGAGGTAGAGGGACAAATCCACCTCTCCTCGTTACGATTAAAAGCTCGAAAATCAACACTTGAATACAAGTACTTGAAATGACAACTAAAAAAGATATCAATGACAATTGAAGGTTGAGGTTGAGGTCGTGTTATCGGCGTTGCGACAGCATTTCGGCATCATAGCATTGTCGTAGACCTTCGGCATTGTGGGATCACTTTGTAAGCACTTTTGATGACCAAAGGGGTGAAACCCCCCTTCTTTTATAGCCTTGCAAGCTCCCCAACATTCAATTCCATCTCATCGTCAAAGAACCTCATCCCCCCAAGATAAGTGGAGCTTTTCTTGATTCTCCTCGAGGCTGGAAGTTCAAATGATAGTCGATTGCTGCCCTTATCAGTTCGACTGATGCCCAACAGTCGACTGCTACAAGCCATCAGTCGACTGATGGCTAGGTTTCTCGACTGCTCCAAAGAGTTAGCTCAAAATGAAAGTAATGAAGGTAAATTTGACGGTCACTTGCTATCCGATATTGATCTAGACCTTCCATGGAAAGTCTTAATAGGATCGCCGCCTAAGGACGTCCCCATACGAGGACCCGACCTTACCTTCACTCACACACATGAGCTTACCTTAGGTCCTTTGTGACTTGTAGCTTTGCTTCCGGTCTCCACCTGGGTTCTTCGGCTCCCTCCGAAGTTCTCCCGGTGTCGCCCGACCACCACGGTTTCCTGACTCGGGATTCTCTGGGTGTCGCCGACCTTCAGTCCAGCTTAACTATTCTTGCATACTTGGTTCAACTCGTTAGACAACAATATGACCTTAACTTTGAGTCTTTGCCATAATCAAAACTCAGGTTCAATTATTTGGTGTTTACTACACCAACACAAAAGCATGCTTGCCTTCCTTGAGCTCCATTTATTTAGCTATTTCGTCTCAAAAATGCCTCCCTGCATGCAAAAGTAGAAAAAATAGATCTCCGAACTAGAAAGTAGTAAACAAGTGCAAAATAAAAGAAACTAGCATAAAACATGTATGAAATGTCATGAGATGTTCGTTAAAACTACTATTAAAATCCTATATGATTTGCACACATCAAAATCCCCCAGACTTAGCTCTTTGCTTGTCCTCAAGAAAACCTCAGTGCCATAGATTTTAAAAGTATTGTTCCCACACTTAGTATGTTTACTAAAATTTATTAAGTGGTACTTTCAATCAAAGCAAATAGATATGTTTTAAAAGTTCACTAGGTTAGCCTTTTGTGCATGTGCAAAAAAAAATTTCTAAGAGATTCACATATGTTTAGTTAAGTCGTCATCCTATAGCTCTCCTAAGGTTTCTGGCTTTTAGGCACTTACCTACCCTAAAAGAGGGTCATTCCCTAGAGTTAGCATAAAGTCTCAAAGGTTTGCTTAACATTGAGAGAAATTGGTATGTTTGCTTAATAATTTCCATCCACGACAACTATTTTTTTTCTTTTAACTCTCAATTTTTTTTCTCTCCCTTCTTTTCTATTTTTTTCTTTCTTTCTCTCTCTTTTTTTTTTATTATTATCCTCACTTACATTTTTATTTTTCCGAATGGGCTTACACAATCTGAGCATCTCCAATAACTAAAATACTAATATAGCTAGAGTTACCTATGGATTCCAAAGTACTAGACTATTAAGATGAATCATAACTAGGTATATACTAGATTCTCCCTTTCTGAATATTCGATGAGTGTAAGTGAGAATAAAATCTAACAAGTGAAAATTTAAAACATCCATCAAAGCATCTCAAAATAAAGTACCAAGAGATAAAAGAAATTAAACTACCTATGGCATGGAAACATATCGTTGAAATTTTTGAAAACATCACTGAGGCAACTTATAGAGACCAACAACTAAGTGTCGAAAGAAACCAAAATACTACATGCATGAGCCACTAAAATAAATGTAAACAATCTAGCAAAGCAAATGAAAACTAAACTTAGATGTCATAAAACTAAAACCAACAGAGGAATATAGTGAAATGTAGGCCTTCCCCAGACTTAAATAAAGTTGTACCTCTAACATGAAGGTCTAGGTGGGAAGTCTAACAGTTTTGGCATATCGAGGTCGTGAGAGAATCACATGCCCAGCCGCTGGTACCACATATACATGTGGTCCACCTGTGAACTAGTGGACTTAGCGGCTGCTCTGTGCTCCTCTTCACTGGGCCACTGTGTATGTGCATCTCTCATAACCTACCATACCTTCTGGTGATAGGCGGCCTCCTCCTGAAGGTAGTGATGGGCCTAGTCGTAGAACTCCTCGGCCCGTAGGCCCTAAAACTCAATTTGTGTGTAGGTCTTGTGTTCCTCCCATCGGTGCCCCTGCGTCTACTTCGGAGTAAATATCATCGAGGCGCGATCGGAATTCTAAGAAGTCATAGGCAGATGTACCTGTATCCTATTCAAAAGTATGAAAAGTATGTGGTGCAAGTGTAAGATCGTGGCGTGGACTCCGAGGACTCCTATACATGGGTGGACCCAATGGCGAGTGATATGAAGGTGGTGAAGGGGGTGCATGGGTAGAGGGTCCCTCGTGTGGTGGGGATTCCACTGCCCTATCCAACTGCCAATTGACACGGTTGGTGATGGTGGTATGATGAGTGTTGACACGCTTAAGGGGCGGCAAATTATTCCTTACAAAACAAAAATAATTTTCTATTCTAACTATCATTTTCATCGCCATGCACACCCCTAAGTTTATGCTAGGGCTCCCTTCTACTTGATCCAAACCCTCACAATCATGCCCCATCAAATCACAAATGTGGGTCAATAAACCCCCTAAAATGATGTCCCCCTTGGGTGCTTTGCCTAACTTGGCCAGGTGTCTAATAAAATGGGATCCCACATCAATGATGTTATTCCCTTGCAACATGTCCCATAGGCAAAGAAGTTAACTCATTCACATTACTCCATCACTTTCTCCTCTACCAAAAATAATACTCACCATGACTCGATGAATATATTGAAAAATAGGGTTTTAGAGTCGGGAGGCTTTGGCTCTAGATGGGTCATATGCATTTTTCCCTGTCAAGTTGAACCAAAGGATCTTGCATTGAATTCGGTAGGGGTTCTCTTTTCTCCCCCACTAGGTAGTCCGAAACAAAGATTCCATTGGTGTAGGGTCCACTCATGTTCAATATTAAATAGCCTAAAAGTTATTTTCCCTCTCTACTATCTACCCCTGTCAGAATCTCCGCATCTATCGAACTTAAAAACTCCAAAACTTTCCTAGGGTATGTTGAATATCAACTCCCATGATCTCCTCCCAATCTACTTTTGCAAACAATCCTTGTGTATCCCCAAAAATCCTAGGGTTTCTAAAAGAGTGACATCTAAATAGCGAGAAGTAATTATTTTGCGAGTAGAAAGCATGTTAAATCTATCTCTATGAGCATTATCTCGGAAAATGATGCCGAGAGGGGTGTTACTTGCCTCTGGTTGTTGTTGTGCATTTCTTCCCCTTGACCTTAGCCTGGAAGAAGACTCTCTTGTTGCGGTGTGCTTTGTCCTCCTCATTCTTGCTTCTTGAAGGTTGGAGAGGATCTTTGGAGGTTGGAGAGATAATTTTACACGAGCTAGGGCAAGAAATTGAAAGGCACGGTCTATTTGGGGCAAAGCACACCATTCTCACCCTTTTAAATGGGCGCTACACGATCGTGTGGGATTCACATGGCCGACCGTATGTGGCTCTGCCCTGGGCACTCGAGAATAGTCCAGAAAAAGGCATGGTCGTGTGAGATTCACATGGCCAGCCGTGTGCGGCTCTGAAATTCTCTTAGAGTGTCACATGGTCCGAGACTTTCCACACGCCCTGTTGTATGCTCTTCTGCCTGTTGGGCATGGCCGTGTGAAATTCACACAGTCACCCGTGCTTCCTTCTAGGGTTCTAAAAAGAATTCTTTCTTCTACCTAGCAAATTCTATATGACCCTAAATGTACATAAGAATTATAATGGACAAAAATTAAAGCCTAAACTAGCATGCATGAATGCAAAAAGACTAAAGACACATAAAGTTAAACTTGGGTTGCCTCCCAAGAAGCACTTGTTTAAGGTCTTTAGCTTGACCATACTCCTGTGTTTCAACTTGGCTCCGGTGGCTCCGTGAACCTCGACTAATCTTTGTTGGAGTTCGCAACTTTGCTCTGTGTCTTAGCCCTTGCAGGAATAATGTACTTACTTGGTGTGGGTTATGGACCTGTTGTGCTAGCAAGTTTGAACTCCAATCTATTATCTCCCATCTTTAGAGTCAGCTTATGATTCTTCACGTCCATGACCATCCCTGATGTGGCTAAAAATGGTCATCCAAGGATTATCGGGATTTTCAAATCTTCTTCTATTTCTAAAACTACAAAATCCGTAGGCAATGTAAAATCCCCCACCGTAATAGGGGCATCTTCTAAAATCCCTAGTGGGCATTGGTAAGAGTGATCCATAAGTTGTAATGTCATAGTTGTCAATTTAAGATTTCCTAGCCCTAATTGCTTACACAATGTGTATGGAATCAAACTAACACTGGTACCTAAATCACAAAATCTCTTACTAATTACGGTTGTTCCTATATGACATGGGATATAAAAACTCCCTAGATCCTTTAGTTTTTGAGTAATCTCATTCTGGAGATAAGAACTGGATTCCTCTGTAAAGGCCACTATCTCTGACCACTCGACCTTCCTGCGGTGTGCCAAAATATCCTTCATAAACTTTGCTAATTAGGGCATTTAATGCAAAGCTTTGAGTATTAGTACTTCTATTGAGATGCCCTTCATCATGGCTAAGAACTTCCCAAATTTGTCATCTAGCTTAGCATTCGTGAGCCGTTGTGGGAAAGGGATTCTAGTCGATTCTTGCATCTTTGCATGGGGGTCCAACTCTGGCATATCACCTTTTTTCTGTAATCTCCCCACGAGACTCTTCTGTAGGACCATTGATGACGTGCTAGAGGGGGAGGGTGAATCACATTTCACGTTTTCATTACTTGATTGTGTTCGTTCCTGTAGGACCATAGTGTTCGTTTTCATTACAAGATTAGCATAGAGGAAATATAAAATACAAATATGAGTACACAACACACAAGCAACACACCCAGAAGACAAGATATAACATGGTTCGGAACCTTAGGGTTCCTACTCCATGGGTCGAGCTCAAGTGAGCTCTAGTGATGCACACCACCACTAATAAACTCCTTCTCGGAGCAATCCGGAGGTGGGAAAACCTCGTACAAAGTCTTATAACAATAATAACAAGAGATACAAGCAAATACAATGAAATAGAAGTAAAGAAAACTTTATAAAGAATGCTTTGAATGCTTAATCTTTGGTTGCTTGCAGAATGCCTTGAAGGTCTGGAATGCAACAGTAATTCCCCTTCAAATCGCCTCAAGAACCATGGCCAAAATCCTTTCCTTTATACTCCTTATAAAGATGCAACATAGGTTGATTTTTGCCTAGCAGTAGGCTGCCCATATGCAGCAGTCGATTGCTCCTGTAGTCGTTGTGAGATAAGGCTTAATCCACGCTAGAAAAACTCCAACGGGTAGCCAATCAGTCGATTGCCAAACTATAGCAGTCGACTACTTCCTTGTCAGTTCACTGCCTAGTCGACTATGAAACTTTCTATGTTTGTGACTGCAAACAGGAGTCGACTGCTCTTCATGGCAGTCGACTACTTGGTTAGTCAACTGCCCAAAGGTGGCAATCGACTGCCAAAGCTACATTGTCGCAGTCGAGCTCCAATCGACTCTCGACCAGTCTACTGGTCATAACCTCAATTGACTGCTCAAAGTCAACTAGGTTGCCAAGTGTCAAAATACTTGATCAGTCGACTAGTCCCCAGTCAACTGATAGACCTCAAATATGAGGTTTAACCCAAGTATGATGCCCTCATACTTGATAGGCCACCCTTAGCCTAGATCTAAGTCTTCTAGCCACCTCTATTAGCCTCATGCCTCTTGGATCCCTCCAAGTCATCCATGATTTGTTCATCCATACGCTAACCTTCAGGTGCTTCCATCAGCTATTGTCATGCTAACCGGGTCTACATCGCAAAGGTACATTTGGGCTTATGCCGCTAAGGCACACGCTTGAACTTTACGTCGTCTAACATTGGACTTATATAGCCATGACTACAACTTGGGCTTTACGCCACCAATATCACATCCTTGGACTTCCCAAATGCCAAGATCCATTTGGACTTATGTTGCCAAGACTCCACGCTTGGACTTTACGTTGCCAATATCACACTCTTGGACTTTCCTTGCCAACTCCATGTTGGACTTTCCAAATGCTAAGAGTCATGCTTGGACTTTCCATGCCAAGTACTCAAAACTTGGACTTTACCATTGCCAAGACTCATGCTTGGACTTTCCATGCTAAGTACCAAGCTTTGGACTTCCCCTGTCAAGTACATAATACTTGACTTCCAATGCCAAGTACACAAGACTTGGATTTTCCATGATAATTATATTGTCGTACGTTTTGTTGAACATCAAAATACTGCTCGAGTCAAACTCGAGTCTGGTCAATCATGACCTGGGCGGGTCGATTGCACTAACATCTTCATCCTCCGCTTCCCATTTTGCAGCTTTATTTGCCTCGTTCAGTGGCTCACTTAAAATCTTCCCACTGCACAATGTTACTATGTTACACTGCTTTATCGAGTTGACCTCTGATTTCCTTAGTAACTTGCCCGAGGTCCTGACAAAATTGCTGGTGATTTGCACTATTTGAATTTCCAGTGTCTTCTGTCGATTAGCAAGATCGCTCACAGATGACTTCAACTCCTTCAGCATCTCTTCTGGCTATGAGTGTTGATGCTGGAACTCAATGTTCGCCTTCTGTTGAGTTTGAATAACCCCCTCCATCAGCTACTTGAGTTGGGATTTCAGTGGTTGCTGCTGCCCAATGATCTTCTATTCGTACCCACCCAACTGTTGGAAACTCCACAAATTTTTTTTGTACAAAAAATTTGGGAGGTTCCTCCATTCGGAATTATACGTGTTAGAGTATGGGTTATTGGACCTCTGATTATAATCACCCACCGCATCAACATGCTCAGCCTGCTCTTCAGAGATGTTCTGCCCTCCATAATAGTAATCTCCCTGATATCCTGTTACTCCATTGCTCGAGGAATTATCTTCACATATAGAAGTAGGGGTTAGAGAGTCAAATTATCTGCTTAGTGCGTCCATCCTCATCGCTAAATGATCAATGGAGTTAAAAACATATCTTTCGGCTGCAGGTGCTAGATGACTATGTTTAGAATCCCATTGATGGTGGTTTTGGGTCACCTCCTCAATAAGGTCTTTTGCTTCCTCGATAGTCTTATTCATTAAGGCTCCTCCTACAGTAGAATCTAGATAAACTTTCGTAGCGTACGTGATCCCATTGTAGAATATATGAATCACGAGCCATCTCTCAAGCCCATAGTGAGGACACTATTGGAGTAAACCATTGTATTGATCCCAGGCTTCAAATAAGGATTCTCCTTCCTTCTGGTGGAAGCTGGTGATAAGGTGGCGCATGTGGGTTATTTTACTTGGTGGAAAAAAATTGTTCAAGAACTGATGCTTACATTGCTCCCACGTGGTGATGCTTCCTGAAGGAAATGAGTGTAGCCACGTTTTCACCTTATCCCTTAGTGAAAATGGGAATAGGCTCAAATAGATCGCATCTGCGGGTACCCCATTGAATTTCAGTGTTGAGCAAATTTCTATAAAGGTCTTCAGATGTCGGTTGGGGTCTTCCACCGCAGCTCCTCTAAACTAATTTTGCTAGACGATGTGTATCAGTGCAGACTTTAGTTCAAAATTATTAGTGGCAATTATCGGTCCAACAATGCTAGTTCTGTGTCCTCTAGCACTCGGGGTTGCATACTCCCACAAAGGACGATTACCTACGTTTGCTAGAGGAGCACCGTGTTCCTCCATCTCTTTCTATTCGGCCCTACGTTAATGATAGGTACGATCTATTTCTGGATCGATCGGATGCAAATTTTCCGATATGATGTGCCTGTGAATACGATAAATACCATAGCCAAATAGGAGTATCTACGCTACTTACTAAAAAGGAAATTAAGCAAAATGAAAGTAGTGAACTAAATATAGAAAATTTAATACTGAATTGAAACTAAACTGAGTTGAAAATGAAATACAACTAGTGAAATAAATTCAAACTAGAAAGAATAACAAAAACTCAAAACTAAAATAAAATAAAAGCAAATCTAAACTATATCTGATCCAAACTATTTACTTTTGATCCAATATCGAATCTATAGTCTTCGACAATGCTGCCAAAAATTTGATGCATGTGAGCACGACCCCAAATCTTCGGTCGAGACTACCAAGGACTTGAAGTGTGCGCTTGCGCTCAACTTCTGCAAGTGCATGATTATCGTCAAGTAATAAATTATGTATCGATTTCTCAAGGACTGTGATTCGAGTAATGTGTGTCCAGTAAACATTGATTGTTCAGAGTTAATCTCTTGTGAGTCAGAGGTGTGGTCGATGACGGTCTTGACTCAAGTACGGTGTCACTTGGAGAGAGCAAAAGGGGACTCAAGGTTGATTAAAGGATTCCAGGATTTTGGTTTTACTTATGCATTGTTGAACATGCTATCAATTTAATGCCCCTAGGATCTCTAGTTACAATCTTGTGGGAGGATCATCGTGTGTAATTCCGATGAACTTTCGCTTCTATCGGAAACTACCTATCCCTAGCCAAGTTTTCCCTTCGGATCATTAGAACACAAGGGTTGCTATCTTGGGAAGCCCATGTCACTAGGGCCCCACAACCCTTCTAGAGTTGATTTCTCCTATTTTGGGCCTTCTGTTGGAATAAGTTCATGGGGTTCTAGGTTGTCCTATGGATCCCTATGAACAGGTGAATCATATTTCATATCATACTCTTTCACAACCTACTTCCTATGATTATGGGAGAGTGGATGAATGTATGGTTCCTCCTTGATTATCCTAGATTTAGATACAAAGGCTTTTCACCCTTATATCAACTATGTATAGTAGAAATAAAATCAAGTCATAACTTTCATTGATTTAAACAACATAAATTGCAAATATAACTCAAAAGCAATGAATAAATATTTAAACTAACATGTTCAACTTGCACAAGTTACTACCTAATAATCCTAGAATCAAAGTATCTACTCCATGAATAAGGAAAAACAAACACAAGACATCTTTTTATAAATCATTACAATCCAAACAGAATTAAAAAAGAGAAATAGTATGCCCTGTTGGATCCAATGCGAGGTCTTGGTCGCTCTCCGAGGTGTTGGAACATCGATTCAAGTCTTTGAGTCACTTTCTTCTTTCCCGTTACGAGCCTCTGGTACTTTTTAGGGCACCTTCTTGTCGTCCCAGTAGTCAAGCCTCCTCTTTAGGGTTAGACGTGTCTTACTTTTTATATGAGTGAAATTGGCTTTCCTTATTTGCCCGCGAAATCGGATGTACATAAGTCGCGTTGTCACCTCACGGTCGGTCGTGTGAAACTCTGGAAGTTGGAACTTGAAACTTGCTTTCGGTAAAAGGCACGACTGTGTGAATCTAACATAGCTAGTCATGTCTTCCTCTGGAGCTCCATGCGAACATCATCTTTTGGTACAAAGCATGCCCATGCATTTGGAACACGACCAGAGCATGCTTTCCTTCCTTAAGCTCCATTTATTTAGTCGTTTCGACTAAAAAATGCCTCCCTACATGCAAAAGTAGCAAAAGCAGATCCTCGAACTAGAAAGTAGTAAACAAGTTCAAAATAAAGAAAATAAACATAAAACATGTATGAAATGCCATGAGATGTGTGCTAAAACTACTAAAACCCTATATGATTTGCACACATTAGAATGCCAAAGAGACCATAAATATTAAGTATTCCCTTGCACTATAATTAGTTGGTGTTGGCGATAACTTTTGGACTCTGATCTCAATTCTTCGATGTTGAGACTCTCCAACTCCCAGGTGCACATCTCTTGGGCTCTCAACGAGCTCTCGATCTCCAGCTTTCACGTCTCTTGGTGCCTGACTACTCGAGTCTCGACTCTCCTTAGCTCTCCTAGGTCCCATGTCTCCATTCTCTATTCCTGGCCCAAGTATTCAGGTACCTGACTCGAGGCCTCTTCTATCGGTATCACTAGCCACCCCCTCCTCCCCGAGTAGTCAAACAATCATATATATCTGGTGGCAATATATCCACATTTGTTATTGCCATATCACCATCATTCTAAGGGTTTATGCTCAAATGATATGTATTCATAAATACGACCCACGTCGTCGTCATCCTAGGATTATGTGATTACATGTTTCCATCGTCTTCTAGCTTTTGATCTCTTGTCGATTATCCCATAGAAGTGTGACCCACTTTGATACCAATTATTGGAACCTTGAAGTGTGTTATAGGGGGGTGTGAATGACACTTTGACTCGATCGCGTTCGCTCTCAATTGCATTCGTCATGCTTGTCTCTATAGATGTTAGTATGTAGTAGAAATACAAATACAAAGCATAAACCATAACACTGATTTTATGTGATTCGAAACTCTAGTTTCTACTCCATGATCGAGCTCTAGCGATGCACCACCACTAAAACTTCCTCTTCGTGGAACCACTCCGAAGGTGGAGAAACCTCTTACAACAACTGAAGCTTACAAGAATACAATGAAATACAATGTACAAATGAATGAATGAAAACAAAAGAAAACACTTTACACAAGTGAGCTTTTGCTTGATTGCTTGTTTGGTTGCTGTGGAATGCTCTTGAATGTATGGAATGCAACAACACTTCTCCTTCAAAGTCTACAAGAACCGACTACTGAAATCCCCCTCAACCTCCTCCTTTAATAAACTTTGCACGGGTTGATTTTCATTGATTAGTCGACTGGCCTTATCCTCGATCGACTGGTCACTTATCCTTTGTCTCACAATGACTTAATCTATGGGTGCAGAAAGCATCACTCCTTAGTTTTGATGTATGAACTATAGTTAAAGTTATGATCATCTTGTGATCTAACATGCAGTTAAGTGTACATACTTAATAGAAAGTTGTAGTAGATCGTGTTGACTGGATACTAGGAAGAAGACTTAACGGATCAGGAGAACTAGACACCAGACACGAAGTCTAAATGGGTCGAAAGATCAGACAACCGACAGGAAGTCCAGCTGGGTTAGGAAGATCGGACAACTAGCATGAAGCCCTGGTGGGTCAGATCAGATGTCAAGCATGGCATGTCTGACTGGACAACTGACAAGCAAGCCTCAAGTGAAGAGATGAGAGTGAGTCCTCTATAGGGGGACAAGGTAGGTGTCAATCCGATGGATAGTCTGCATTAGACTAAGATATCGAGATCGGGCAACATTACTACTGCCATTTCATTTCATACTATGTATTTTGCTAATCTCATTTTTCATATCTCCAAGCGACTTAAATGTTTCCAAGCGCCTCAGACCCAGTCGACTGAGTATGGTTCAGTCGATTGGGATGCCAAGTTGGCAAGGCGAGATGGTGATCGATTGGAGATTGTGCGACCGAGATAACAAGTAATCCAAATGACAGGGGAGGTCTAGTTGACTGAGATAGGAAATTTTTTGAACAATGGAGGAGCGGAGCCAACCAACTTGGAGTTGACTGGACCAGGTACAGTCGATTGGAAAGCCTGAAATACAAAATCGATAAGTTGATTTGGAGTCAACTGGAGGGTGTTCCACTTAACTAGAAAAGGCTTATATAAGAAATGGAGAGTCAGCTTCGAATAACACAACTCTAAT
Organism: Wurfbainia villosa; assembly: GCA_025175895.1. Classification (NCBI taxonomy): domain Eukaryota; kingdom Viridiplantae; phylum Streptophyta; class Magnoliopsida; order Zingiberales; family Zingiberaceae; genus Wurfbainia; species Wurfbainia villosa. Next base: position 7,053,430 of record CM045986.1, read on the forward strand.
ACCTCAAAGTGTTATTTCCATTGTCCGTCATCCGCAAAAGCTTCAACACGCTGATGCACGCGAACGCGACCTCAAATCTCACGATGGGAACCATCGAGGACTCAAAGCGCACGCTCGTGCTCAATGCCCATAAGTGCACGGATGTCGTCAAGTAATAAAAAGATTATCGATCCCACAGGGACTGAGATTCGAGCACCGATTGGTTTAGTGGACGTTATTGTTCAGAGTTCAGTTTTAATGGTTGTGATAAGGAGGGTTGTCGGCGGTCCTAACTCTAGTACTGTGTTACACGGAGTAAGAGAAGGGTTGCTACAAGCCTTTTGAGTGAATTCTAGGATTTCGATTTCGCTTGTGTGTCGTAGAATACGCTATCAATTGGGTATTATCTAGATATCTAACTATAGTCTTATGGAAGGGACACCATACACTTCCCCGATTAGTCTTCACTTCTATCGAGAACTACCTCTCCCATACCAGGTCAACCCCTGACTTTAGGAAGGGATAGGCAATATGAGGATGCTGATTCAATCCCTATGATGAATCAGAACGTGTCCCATTTCCGACTCTATCACACCCTTCTATCTATGGTTACTAAAGATGAGGTCAACCCCTAGGTTCCTCCTTAATTCTCCTAAATATTTGATACGAGGGTTGTCACCCCTCGTATTGACTACGCACAATAAATAGAAGACCAAAACAAGTAGCTATCGATATAAACAATCACCAATTACAAATATGATTTCAAGAACAGAAATATATTTGAAATAACATGTTCTACGCACACAAACTACTCCCTAATTCTAGAATAGGAGAATCTACTCCATAAATACGAGAAGAGAAACACAAAGCATATTAGAATTCATAGAAACAATATATACTATGCAAAGAACATGAATTACAAGGCACTTTTGCTCTCCTCTCCGGCGTTGATGTGCAAAACTTGATCCTCGAGCGACCTTCCTCCTCATTGCGAGTTCCTGAAGCTTTTTAGGGCGTCGGAGTGTTGTCCTGGCCGTCGCGCCTCCCCCCTAGGGTTTGATCATAGCTTCCTTTATATAAACATCAGGCCGGATCTCTCCGAAACCTAGAAAATAACTGAATCGTGTCGAAATTACCCAGCACCACACGACCATGTGGGTTCACACAGCCAGACTGTGTGTGGTGCTGGGGTGCGAGCCGTGTGAATTTATAGGGTCAGGGTGTGTGTCCTTCTGTTCTAGCTGCTAAATGTCTTCTTTTCACTCCAAAAGTGTGGCATTTTCCCTGTAGAATGTTGTCATGCACACAAGAGTACAAAAGCTGATCTTCGAACCAGAAAATAAAAAATGCATGCAAAATAAAGTGAAATGTGCAAGAATCAAATATAAAATGCAATGGGATGTGAGCAAAAACTACTCTTAAACCCCTATATATTTTGCTCATATCAATCCCCTAAACTTAAGTCTTTGCTTGTCCTCAAGCAAACCTCAGTGCTATAAAAAAATTTTAAAAAGACATTGTCTCATACTTAACATGTTAACTAGATTTATCAAGTGGTATTTTCAATCAAAGCAAAATAAGTATGTTCTAAAAATTCACTAAGTTAGCTTCTCGTGCACGTGCTAAGCGAATGTTCTTAGGAGATACTCGTTTCATGGTAAGTTAAGTCGTCATCCTATAGCTTTTCTAAGGTCTCCGTCTCTTAGACACTTACCTGTCCAAAGCGAGGGGCGTTCCTTAGATCTAGCACAAGGTCTCAAAGGCATGCTCGGTATTGAGAGAAATTGATAAGTGTTTCCCCAGTAACCTAACTCGATCTCAAAGGGGCACCTAACCATTTCCACCACAACAACTGTTTTTTTTTATTTTGATTTTTTCCGAATATGCTTCCACAATCTGAGCATCTCTAGTAACTAAAATGCTAAATCTAGAGTCACCTATGGATTCCAAAGTACTAGACTACTGAGATGAATCATAACTAGGTACATACTAGATTTTTTCTTTCAGAACATTCATTAGAGCAAATAAAATAAAATATCATGAGATAAATTAAGCTAAGCTACCCATGGAAACAACTCATGAAGAAAACCTTAAAAATACTACTGAGACATCTTATAGATAGCAAAAACTAAGTGTTGAAAGAAACTAAACAACCTATGCATGAACAAATGAATGCTAACTAAAATACAAATATCAAGAAAGAAACTACTACTAGAAACAAAAAAAGTCAAAACTTGAGGTACCTCCCCCCAGACTTAAGTGAAGCATACCTCTAATATGGTGGACGAGGTGGAAAGTCTGGTAGCCTCAACATCTCGGGATCTTGGAAGAATCTGGTGCTGAGCCACTGATGTCACATGTACATATGGTCGATCTGAGAGATGGTGGATGCGATGGTTGCTCTGTGCTCCCCCTCCCATGTCCACTGTACCTGCTGGGAATGCATGTGCTGCCTGACTTCCTAACGATAGGCAGCCTCCTCTTGGCGATGGGCAACCTCCTCCTAGAAGTATATACGAGCCTCGTCGTAAAACTCCTCAGCCCTCCCGTAAGCCATGAAACTCCTCCTGTGTGTAAGCACTCTACTCCTCCCATCGCTACCTTTGCGTCTACTACTTGGCGTATATGTCCTCGAGGCGCGATCAGAACTCGAAGAAGTCATAGGTGGCTATACCTGCATCCTGCTCAAGAGTAGAAGAAAAATGGTGGTGCGGGTGCAAGCTCTCGTCGTGAACTAGGTGGGCTCAAAACGATTTTTGCTTCTTCCTAGTAAGTTCTTTCTAATCCTAAACTATTTACAAAAACATAAGTGACCATAAATCAAAGTCTAAATTATACACATGAATGCAGAAAGATTAAAAACATGTAAAATTAAACTTGGGTTGCCTCCCAAGAAGCGCTTTATTTAAGGTCTTTAGCTCGACCTTACTGTTATGCTTCAACTTAGCTCTGATGGCCATAGGAAATCTTTCTCCCTCCCCTGATATGTTTGAATCTTGCTTGTGGAGGGGCAAGATACTTGCTCACTTTTTGCCTCTTGCCTTTTGGTCCTCTATCACTATATCTCTTAAATCTTGTTCATAGAAGGGCAAGATACTTGTTAGCTGCTTTCCTTAGCTCGAGATTGAACATGCTTAGCCTCAACGAATCATCAGGAGTTTGACCATTATATTCCATTTTATTTATATGTTGTAAATAATATAACTCACCACAAATATCCCCACCAAAAGATTGATCAACCGATTCTATTATGTCAAATAAATTTTTATCATTAAAAATCACTAAATGGACTTCGTTATTAGTAGCTAAAGATTTGATGAGGGTTAAGGTAGGCTCTTCTAGACCCTTGAGGTTGGTAGGTGTTTTGATTGAAGCAATGCACTCCTCGATTAAAGTATCAATTATATAATCCTCAAGTCCTTCTTCAAGTGGTGATTGAATGAATTATCTTTCTTTACTTCCTATATCATCCACATCTTCCTCATCCGTTCGTTCAAAGTGAGTCTCTGCCATATTAGGGGTAATCCAGTCATCTAAGCCACCTTCTCGTCGTTTGATTTCTTCTCTTGCTAGATCTCATTGCATAATCTCTGCAAATTGTCAGCTATGCTCCTCGCATTCCCTAGTAAAAACAGCTAGCAAGGCTTCTAAGAGGGGACTTGGTTCTAGATAAAATTCACATGGTGATTCATAGCTCTCGCGCTCACTTGGGAAATAATATTGAGGGTTCAAGTAACCAGGGTCATAACTATATAAATAGGATTCATCTCGTGGCCATTGGTTGTAATCATAGGTGACATCTTCTTGTTCAAATTTTGAAGATTCAAATATATCCGGACAATCATTAATGGCATGTCATGTTTTACCACAATGCTCATAATAAATGTTACCAAAACTCATAGCATTAACTTGATCATAATCATGAGATACAAGAAAATATGAATAAGGAAAGGAACAGCAGTGCCACAGCAAGAGACTAAAGCTGCTAGAACTATGATTACTCTAAAAGAAAAACTGCTAGAAAATAACCAAAGCTAGAAGAAAACTAAAATCTAAATTAGAACCAAATTAAACTGGAAAATAATAAAAACTAGGGAAATAAACCTAAATTAGGTATGATCTAATTATTCACCTCTTGATTCGATATCAAATCAATCATTCCCCGATAATGACGTCAAAAACATGATGCACGCGAATGTGACCTCAAATCTTGCGACGAGAACCGTCAAGGACTCGAAGCGCGCGCTCGCGCTCAACGCCCGCAAGTGCACGGATGTCATCAAATAATAAAAAGATTATCGATCCCACATGGACTGAGATTCGAGTACCGATTGGTTTAGTTGACATTATTATTCAAAGTTCAGTTCTAATGGTTGTGATGGCGAGGGTTGTCGGCGGTCCTAACTCTAGTACGGTGTTACACAGAGGAAGAGAAGGGTTGCCACAAGTATTTTGAGTGAATTCTAGGATTTCGATTTCGCTTGTGTGTCGCAGAACACACTATTAATTGGGTATTATCTAGACGTCTAACTACGGTCTTGTGGAAGGGATATCATACACTTTCTCGATGAGCCTTCGCTTCTATCGGGAACTACCTCTACCATACCAGGTCGACCCCTGGCTTTAGGACGAGATAGGCGGTACGAGAATGCCGATTCAATCCCCATGATGAGTCAAAATGTATCTCGTTTCAAACTCTATCACACCCTTCTATCTACGGTTATCGAAGATGAGGCCAACCCCTAGGTTCCACCTTAATTCTCCTAAATCTTTGATACGAGGGTTGTCACCCCTCGTATCGGCTACGCACAGTAAATAGAAGACTAAAATAAGTAGCTATCGATCTAAATAATCACCAATTACAAATATGATTTCAATAACAGAAATATATTTGAAATAACTATTAGACCTATGCGTCTGCTAGAGGGGGGAGGGGTGAATAGCGTTGTCGTCGTTTGATCGGAATTTAATCGCGTGCTTGTCTACAACACTTGTTATATGCAAAGTAATATACAATAATAAAATAAATACAACAAGAGCACAAGCACAACATGACAATATAACATGGTTCGAAATCGTATGGTTCCTACTCCACGGATTGAGCTCAAATAAGCTCTAGTGATGCATACGCAACCACTAATCAATAACTCATTCTCGGAACAATTCGGAGGTGGATAAAACCTCTTACAATGGTTCTTACAACACTAAGAATAAAATACAAGCAATTACAAATGAAATATAACAAAAGAATGCAAAGAAAATTTTACAATCGATCTTTTGGAAGCTTGCTTGTTTGGTTGCTTGAGTTGCACTTGGAGAATCCAAATTGCACCAGCAAATCGCCCCAAAACTCCTCAAAGAACCGTGCCAAAAATCCTCTCCACGAGCTACTTTTATAACCTGTATTCGGGCTGAATTTTGACTAGCAGTCGACTGATCGAGACCATCAGTCGACTCCTCTTGTAGTCATTGTCTTACAATGGCATGAGCCACGTTGGATAAGTTCCAATGGATAGACCATCAGTCAACTGATAATACCCATTAGTCAACTGATCGAGTCATCACTCGACTGTCAAAACCTAACAATCGACTCTGGAACTTTCTGTCCTCGAATACCTGACCAGCAGTCCACTGATCTCCAGATCAGTCGACTGCTCAGGCCATCAGTTGAGGTCCAATGTTGACAGTCGACTGATAGGTCATTTCTTGCAATCAAACTCTAGATGACTCCCATCAGTCGACTTACCATAATATCAATCGACTGATAACCTCATCTATGAGGTTTTAACCTCAAGTATGGTACCCCCATACTTGCTAGACCACCCTTAGCCTAGACCTAAGCCTTCTAGCCACCTCCGTCAGTCTCATGCCTATCGGATCCCTCTAAATCATCCATGACGTGTTTATCCATACGCTAGCCTTCAGGTGCTTCCATCAACTATTGTCATGCTAATATGGTCTACACCGCCAAGGCACATTGGGCTTATGCTGCCAAGACTCCCGCTTGGACTTTACGCCGCCAACCATTCGACTTATGCTGCCAAGACTCCATCGTTGGACTTTACGCCGCCATATTCCCCTTGGACTTCTCAATTGCCAAGACTCAAGCTTAGACTTCTCCCATGACAATGGTCAAACCATCGTCTAACATCAAAATCCCACTAGAGTCAAACTCGAGTCCGATCAATCATGACCAGGGTCGATTGCACCAACAATCTCCCCAAAATATTGTCAGACATCAATATCAAACATCAAAACACTACTCGAGACAAACTCGAGTCTGGTCAATCGTGACCTGGGCCGATTGCACCAACAATCTCCCCCCTTTTTGATATTTAACAAAAACCAAACACCTTTGAGTTAGGCCTAAACCCTAACTCAAATCTCCTTACCAATTCTCCCAAATTGATAATTTCATACATTCTCCCCCTTTTTGACATACATCAAAAAGGTTCTCCCCAATGAGGTCAATGTCTCATATCCCAATGAGATCTTACAATCTCCCCCTTGATCCAAAAATATCTAGGATGTCTTCACTCTTCCTAGTGATAAGTCTCATATCACTTAAGAGAGGCAATCCTTACTTATCTCAATTTCTAAATTGGGCATCTCACATTCCCAATTCTCCCCCTCATGAGGAAGAACACATCCATCATCCCATGATGGATACCTCCCCCTAAAGGCTTGCTCCCCTTGACCATTGCACCAACAATGTCCTTAGAGAGTCCCTAAGCCAATAGGAACACTAACAAAATGAAATTAAGAGAAAGATTCAACATTTAACTTTCACCTCCTTTAAAATTTGATACACACCCTAAACAATTTTTCTAATCCATATCAAATGGATTTTCACCCTTTCTAATGCTTTCCAAAATATATTCTAAGGTTAGGAATAGTTAGAGTAGCCTAACATAGCTGAAACATGGGCTAAACATCCTTGTTTACCCGAAATCAGCCTATCAGTCGACTCTTCCATATAACAGTCGACTGAAATCAGCATCAGTCGACTGATAAACTTTAACAGTCGACTAATCCCTGATTTTCAGAAAGAAAATTTAAAAATGCATAAGTAAATATACATATTTCAAAAAATTTTGAAGTTTCATACGCACATTACTTACATGGAATATAATGGGTGAAAAATAGCTTGAAAATAAAATACCCATTAAAATAGGAGATTGATACAACGTTTAAAAACCATTAAAACTTTAATGCTTTTGATCTACTTTGTGTCAACTTCTTCAATGGTGATTTCTATCAAAAGATAGAATTCACCAAGGTTTTCTAAAAGGATTTTAAAATGATTTTGAAAACCTATTTTGAACCATGGACTATTAGCTAGATGTACATGACTTGTACATTAGCTTTCCTCATGATCCATATTTATGATTGAAATAAGTTTTTAAAATGATTTTGAAAACCTATTTTGAACCATGGACTATTAGCTAGATGTACATGACTTGTACATTAGCTTTCCTCATGATCCATATTTATGATTGAAATAAGTTTAAGTTCATCTAGATGCAACATCTATGCACCTTGAGTTTAACTTATTTTCCTAACATCTCACATGCATCTAGGGTGTATAAAACACATACAAGTCAATGTGATTGTGAGATGTGGAATTAGGGTTACTATGACTTCATATATTTTCTAGGTAACTCTATTTGATTCCCTTATACATGAGACTTCAAATCATGTCATTGTCCTTAAATCAATTTTATTAATGCATGAATGATTATGGCATAAATGATAACATAAATAAGCATGGTAAATGATCATAATGTCATGGCATATGAATATAATTTAAAACATGAACATGACATAGAAATCAAACCTAAGCAATAGCATGACATTTTATATGATAAAAGGAGATATGATGTCATGATATGGAAAAATGAAGTATACAAATAAATCAACACACACACAACAAGACAAAGACACATGGTTTTGCACAAACAAAATACTTCATTCAAACATAAATTCAGTTTTTACAAGCAAAATAGATGTCCAAAATGCTCTCGACCTCACTACGAAAACAAAAATACAAAATGTGCGCCTAGCTAGGATCATCTCCTGCAGATGGTGGAGGAGGTGGAGGCTGCTGGCTCAGCGTCCAAGTCCACATCATCTTGAAAAAATCGATCTGATACTGCTCCATCCTGTTGAGCTGCTGACTAGTGGAAGACTGCTCCAGTCTGAACTCCTCCAACTTCGAGTCAACCACCCCGTAGTACTTTGTAAAACTAGCCTTTAGATTTGCAATTCGCTCTAAGAGACCCTCTGCTGTCATAGAGTCATCCTCCTCAGCAACTGGCCCCTCATGCTCTGTCGCGGGCTCTCCAAGCTCTATAGCTGGCTCCTCATGCTCCATGGGCTGAGGTCGAGCCACCCACTCCATCCATCCAGGTCAAGTCCGCATCCCAACTAGTGTAAAGTTCTGCACCATGATACAGTCGTATGTGTCTAATAAAGGTCTCAGTGATCCCCTGAATATGTTGATGCCGATGGACTCTAACCATGCAGTGATAATGTGTTCAAAAGGCATATTCACCTTCCCTTGTACAGGGGTCACAAAATGGACAATGCAATGTTTATGTCCAAAAGGTGACGCATGACATGTTAGTGTAATCAAGCCCATCTAATGTTTCAATGTTTAACAATAAGGTTTAAGTCAAGGAAATAGAAATCTAGTTTGAGCTAGAGTATAGTCAAGACATTACTTGATTGATACAAACCGAAAGTCACTAAGTTAGATGTCTAGATTGACATTAGACCTTGGAAGAAATCCAAGGATAAGCCTTGGTATGGATGGAAATCCAAAGGAGAACCTTGGTAGAGGAAGAATACAAGCAGGCCGGAGGTCCGGAAGCTTGGTGATGAAGAGAGCATAGTAACGTGCTCATTCTCCATTGGGAAGAATACAAGCTGGCTGGAGGTCCTGAAGCTTAGTGATGGAGAGGGCATAGTAATGTGCTCGGTCTCCATTGGAGTTAGAGAGGGCACAAGGGAGTGCTCGGTCTCTAGCTAGTGTACTCGTTAGTAAGAGAGGGCACAGTAACGTGCTCATTCTCTTACTAGGGTACATGGGCCCAATACTCGTTAGATAAAGAGGGCACCGTAACGTGCTCGTTCTTTGGCTAGGGTACTGGGAGTACTCGTTAGTAAGAGAAGGCACAGTAATGTGCTTGTTCTCTTACTAGGGTACATGAGCCCAATACTCGTTAGACAAAGAGAGCACCGTAACGTGCTCATTCTTTGGCTAGGGTATTGAGAGTACTCATTAGACAAAGAGGGCATCATAACGTGCTCATTCTTTGGCTAGGGTACATGGAGTACTCGTTAGGCAAGGAGGGCGTCGTAGCACGCTCGGTCTTTGTCTAAGGTACTCAGAGCATTCGTTAGTTGGAGAAGGCACTGTAACGTGCTTGGTCTCTTACTAGGGTGCTTGAAACTCTAGGAGTGGCAACTTATTAGGAAAGATACTCATGTGCTTCAAATATTTGCCGTATCAGTCGAGCCACCATGGTGGTCAGCTCGACTGGCACTCTTGCACAAAGGCACAGAATCGAGCTGGTTCGATTGCCAGCTCGACTACTTATCATTTGGTATAGCACAGAGTTGAGCTGGCTCGACTACCAGCTCGACTGCTCACTACGTGGAACAACACAGAACCGAGCCCTGGTCAACTGCGGGCTCGACTGCATACTCTGATCAGCAAACTCTAAACCCTATACCAGTCGAGTTGATTTGCTAGTGGCTCGACTACATACTCTGATCAGCAAACTCTAAACCCTATACCAGTCGAGTTGATTTGGTAGCGACTCGACTGCATACTCTGATCACCAAACTCTAAACCCTATACTAGTCGAGTTGATTTGGTAGCGGCTCGATTGTATACTCTGATTTCCAAACTCTAAACCCCATACCAGTCGAGTCGATTTGGTAGCATCTCAACTGGTAGCTACAGAATTCGATCAGATAATCGAGCCCGGCTTGACTGCGGGCTTGACTGACAGGTGTTTTTTGAGTACAGATTCGAGTCAGACTCAACTGCGGGCTCGACTGCGAAGGCGGCAATGGGATGCTTCTGTTTCGAGTAAAGATTCAAATGCGCCAATTTTCGGTTGGAGGAGTAGGTTCCTTTCACGACAAACCACCAGAGGTTGGAGGTGGTTACGGGGAAAAGCTCAGGTGGTCAGGTTTTGGTCGGGCATGACTTCTAGGGTTCCAATGGAGGAAGATAAAAGGCTTGCTGAAGAAGAAGAGAGGCAGAACTTGAGCTTCAGTTTTTTGATTTGAGTTAGCCAAGCTTCCTGTGATTCATTCTAAAGGAGGAGTGAAAAAACCTTGTTCTGATCTCGCCTCCTCTCCAACAAGTGCTCCCAACTATTGTCGATCTCCTTCTTGCAAGTGCTACAACTCCATCTTTAATGCAAAAAATTGAACAGCAAATCTGTAACTTGTTTTAAGTTCTTAGCTTACTGTTCTTGATTATCTTATTGCATTGTAAGCTTGTAAGAGGTGAAGTTTTTCACCTCCGGAAACTTTTCGATCCATTCATAGTAGACTTTCCTTTGAGCTGCCCGTGGAGTAGGAACTACTGAGTTCCGAACCACGTAAATACCTATGTATTGGTTGTGTTTGTGCTCTTTGCTTTGCTTTCTATTTCCGCTACGTAATCCTCTATTTTGTAGTGAAATTTGAGTTAGATTTTTTCAACTTGCTATTCACCCCCCCCTCTAGCGAGCCTCGATCCCAACAAGTGGTATCAAAGCAAGGGCTCTGCACCGGATTTACCTCCACCAGAGTATCAAGGAATGGCAGCGCAAGAGGGATTCAGCACAACTCGACCCTCGTATTTCGATGGCCAAAACTTCCAGTATTGGAAGAGCTGGATGGAATACTACTTGATGATGATGGACATGGATATGTGGTTCTCCGCCTCAGAGGGATGCACACCACCAACCGACGACGAAGGAAGGGTTTTGGTGTCTTCTCTGTGGTCTCCAGAACAGAGAAGAAAAGCTCAGGTCAATGCCAAAGCAACCGTAACTCTGCAGTGCGGTGTAGCCAAGGACCAACTCAACAAAGTTGGCCCCTTCAGTAGTGCTCAAGAACTTTGGAGGAAGTTGATGGAGTTACATGAAGGAACCAGAGATTCAAGGACAACGAAGAGGGATCTCTACTTGAACCAACTTCAGAATTTCAGCATGAAGGAGACTGAAACTGTAAGTGAACTGCATGATAGGTTTAAAGAAATACTCAATGGCCTCCATTCGGTTGGAGAGGCTGTTGAGAATAGGGATTTAGCCAGGTATGTACTCAAATCTTTCCCTAGGAATCCTTTGTGGTCATCTATGGTGGATGCCTACAAAGTATCACAGGATCTTTCAACAATTAAGATTGATGAATTGTTTTGTAAATTGGAATTGCATGAACAAGCTAATCGAAGCCCAAAGGAGAAGGGTCTAGCTTTTATTGCAGGAGATCGCAGCAAGGAGAGCAAGAAGAAGAAAGAGAAGAAGGAAGCTTCTTCCTCCTCTTCATCATCAGATTCAGATGAAGATGATGAGTCATCCTCTAGTGAGATGGCTAACTTTGTGAGGAGATTGATGAGAAGAAGTCAAAAATACAACAAGAAGGATGTGAAGAAATACTTCACCAACAAAAAGAAAGGTAAACGTTTTGAAATTAATCAGGATAAAGCTGATGTAGAGTGTTTTCATTGTCATAGAAAAGGTCACTTCAAAAGTGAGTGCCCTAGGTACAAAAAGAAGGAAGAAAAGGCCAAGAGGAAGAAAACATTGAAGGCTACTTGGGATGATACTTCATCCTCATCCTCCTCATCGGAAGAAGAAAGTGAGGAGAAGGGAGCAAAGCAAAAGGCTCTAATGGCATTGGAGAATTCTGAAAACTCAGATTTGGATAGAGAGCAATCAAATTCAGACTCTTCATCATCATCTTCGAATGATGATTAGGTAAACTCTCCCCATCTAGATAAATTGTATGAAACTATAGCTTGCTTGACAAATGCTCTGAAAAAAATCCAAACTAAGGTTAAATTACTGAAATATGAACTAGAATTAGTTAAGAATACCACTACATCATCTAATGACAATGGTGCTGGAAATCCTCATTTGGAGGAGATCAAGGATGAGAATACATCCTTAAAGGCACAGGTGGAAGATCTCAAGTGCACACTTGAGATATTCACCAATGGATCAAAGACATTAAACATGATCTTAGGAGCCCAACGTGCAGTCTATAACAAGGCTGGACTAGGGTTCAATTCACAACAAAAGGAATTTAGTTATATGTCCTTAGTGTCTAGGAAACCTGCATCTAGATCTAAAGTTTCTTTTGGTGGAATTGATGGATCTAAAACTGCTAAAGGAAAATCTATTGATGCAAGAAATGCTAGGTCTAAATCTGGTAATGGTAGAACTATCACTGCTGGTTTTATTTCTGCTAGATCATCTGTCATTGGAACTTCTAAGGCTTGGATTCCGAGGAAGTTTGTAGTAGATGCAGAGGGACTCAACTTGTGGGTTCCAAAAGACCAAATTTTCCATGTTTAGCAGAGACCCGTCAAGGGGGAGCGTCCAACTACATGGTTTGTGGACAGCTGGTGCTCCAAACATATGACAGGGAACACCTCTCTGTTTTCCTCAATTCATGCCAAAGACCGAGGTACAGTTTCCTTTGGTAATAATGATAAATTAAAGGTTGTAGGAGTAGGTAACATTAACATCTCTGAAAAATTTGTAATTAGAAATGTATTGTTAGTTAAAGGGATGGCATTTAACTTGTTGAGTGTAAGTCAATTGCGTGATGCAGGGTATAGAGTTGAGTTTCACTCAACTCAATGCCTTGTGATCCACAATGACACCAATGAAACCATGCTAATAGGATCTAGGAAGGAAAATATTTATCAAGTTGGATTTAGTAGTGCTACTAACATGTCTTTTAAGTGTTACATATCCAAGGAAGAAGAGTCTTGGCTATGGCACAGGAGATTGACTCATATCAACATGAAGAACATCAAGAATTTGGCCAAGAAGGAACTTGTAAGAGGACTGCCCTCAATCACCTACAAGAAGGATAGAGTTTGTGGGGCGTGCCAAAAGGGAAAGCAAGTGAGATCTTCCCACAAAGGGAAGAATTCTATGAGTTCTTTTCAAGCATTAGATTTACTACACATGAATTTGTTTGATACTAGCACTGTTAGATCTATCAATGGTAGTAGATATTGCTTGGTTATTGTGGATGATTACACTAGATATACTTGGACTTATTTTCTTAAACATAAGGACCAAATAGTAGAAACCTTCATTTTCTTTTGTAGAAGAGTTGAGAATAAGAAAAATTCAACAATTAAAATCATTAGAAGTGATCATGGAGGAGAGTTTGAAAATGCTAAACTTAAGGACTTTTGCTTAGTGAAAGGATACAAACATGAATTCTCCACACCTAGAACACCACGGCAAAATGGTGTTGTAGAAAGGAGAAATAGAGCCTTGCAAGAGGCAGCTAAAAGTATGTTAAATGAATACCAATTACCAAACTTCCTATGGGCTGAAGTAGTTAGCACTGCGTGCTATGTTCAAAATCGGGTTTTGATACATAGATTCTTAGGAAAAACATCACATGAACTTTGGTTTGGAAAGCCACCAACAATCAAGCACCTTAGGGTATTTGGTTGTACGGTGTATATCCTAAATACCAAGGATCATTTAGGAAAATTTTCTGCAAAAGCTGATGAGGGTATCCTTGTTGGATATTCCCTCACTAGCAAAGCTTATAGAGTCTACAACCATAGGACTAAGCTAGTAGAAGAGTCAACTAATGTTGTGTTTGAAGAAAAAGAAATGAATATTAATTCGGACAGAAAATCGATGGAGTTTGAGCTGAAATTGAGGAAGCTGGAATTGGGAGATAGCAACCCTATAGGGGAAGCAAGAGTGGATTCTGATGAAGAGAGAGTGAGAGGTCAAGGGTCATCACTTGAGGTTAGAGAATCTGAATAGAGTTCAGTAGTACCCGAACATCCTCAAGTAACAAGATTCACTAGGAATACTACTAGTCATCCCCAAAACCAAATTATTGGAGGCATCCAACATGGAGTGAAGACTAGATCATTTTTCAGAAATGAAGGAAATGAAGTTGCCTTGATTTCTGAGATTGAGCCCAAGTTAGTGGATGAAGCTTTGCTTGATCCAGAATGGATCATTGCAATGCAAGATGAGTTAGGCCAGTTTGAGAGAAATCAAGTTTGGGATTTAATCCCTAGACCTGGTCAAACCTCTATTATTGGGACTAAATGGGTGTTTAAGAATAAGAGAAATCATAGAGGAGAAATAGTTAGAAATAAGGCAAGGTTAGTAGCCAAAGGCTACAACCAAATTGAGGGGTTAGACTATGATGAGACTTATGCTCCTGTAGCAAGGCAAGAATCCATTAGACTAATGCTTGCTTATGTAGCATACAAAGGCTTCAAACTATATCAAATGGATGTGAAGTCAGCCTTCTTGAATGGAGTCATCAAAGAGGAAGTCTATGTTGAACAACCCCCAAGGTTTGAGAATGCACAATTCCCAGACCACGTGTACAAACTAAAAAAGACTCTTTATGGGCTTAAACAAGCACCTCGTGCTTGGTATGAGCGGTTGTCAACCTTCCTAATTGAGAAAGGTTTTAGGAGAGGACAGATAGATTCCATACTATTCTTGAAAAGGGATGGTGAATACATATTTGTAGCCCAGGTTTATGTTGATGACATAATCTGTAACTCAAACAATAGGGATTATCTCAATGAGTTTATTGGTCACATGGAAAGTGAATTTGAGATGAATCTAGTAGGAGAATTGCCTTTCTTTCTAGGACTTGAGATAAAGCAAAACAAGGAAGGGATTTTTATACATCAATCTAAGTATGCAATGGAGTTACTGAAAAAATTTCATATGGAGGAAGCTAAGGAAGTAGGCACACCTATAGCTATCAATACTCGTTTAAATAGTGATGAGAAAGGGAAGGCAGTGGATTTGAAAAATTATAGGAGTATCATAGGGAGTTTATTGTACTTAACAACGAGTAGACCTGATATTTTATTCACTGTTGGTATGTGTGCTAGATTTTAAACTTGTGCTAAGGAGTCTCACATGATTGCTGTAAAAAGAATTATGAGATGCTTAAAAGGCACTATCAATGTAGGATTGTGGTACCCCCTGATTGAATCTTTTGATTTAGTTGGCTATACCGACTCTGACTATGCTGGATGCAAGTTGGATAGGAAAAGCACTAGTAGGGGCTGTCATTTCTTAGGATCGGCCTTGGTTAGTTGGTCAAGCCGTAAACAACACTGTGTAGCACTTTCCACAACCGAAGCTGAATATGTAGCTATGGGAGAATGTGTATCACAATTGCTATGGCTAACACACACCCTAGAAGATTATGGGCTGACCTATAGGAATGTACAAGTGCTATGTGATAACATTAGCACTATACATCTCACCAAAAATCCGATTCATCACTCAAGGATCAAGCACATTGAAGTGAGGCATCATTTCATTAGAGATCATGTAGCTAGGGGAGACATTGAAATCGGCCATGTTGAGTCCAAGTCTAACCTAGCCGACATATTCACCAAACCTCTTCCCGAAAATGAGTTTATCCATTTAAGAAGAGAGTTGGGCATGTATGCTGCCAAATGAAGGAGGATCCCTCCATGATCTTAGGTTAATATATAAAATAAAAAATCCATTTAACAAGAGAAATGAGAATTTAAATTGGGGAGACCTGGGATCATCTCACAAAAATGATAAGGATCACAAAACTGCTTTTGTATTGCTAAAAATGGGGTGAGATGATAAGATCAACCACTCTATTTCACATGTTCATTGCATCCCTGAGATAGAGAGGTTGACGAGATAAAAATCACTAATGTGACTAGTTATGGGGAAGACCATTACACATTCTTGTGTTTGTGGTTCCAAGATCATAACTAGACATTTCAACCAAGTAAAATTGGTTGGATCCTCAATAAGACCAAGAACATAGATACTAATTGTTTAAAACAATCAAAATGTGTAAGGTTATCATATCAAGTGTTTTTAACACTTACCTAAGCCTTAGGAATTACACGAAACTCAGTTGGAGTGTTCAGATATTGAAACTCAGTTTTTTAAGCCTATCAACCGAGACAGACTCGACCGGTGCCCCGACTGGCACGAAGTTTCAGCATGTAGAATCGAGTGCGCTTCGACTGGAGCCTCGACTGGTCGATTCCGATTACACAGAGAATCGAGTGCACTTCGACTAGAGCCTCGACTGGACGATTCCGATCACACACAAAACCAAGTGCGCCTCGATCATCGCCTCGATTGATGTTACCAGTCGAGCCAACCCACTCATCGCCTCGACTGATGTCTCGCAGATTTAAACCCTAAACCCTTTCATTCCGCGATTTTTTTCTTCCCAACAATTGTGTTCTCCCGACTGCAACAAGCGTCAGTTGAGCTCTTCATCTCCGTCCAAGCTTTACAACCTCAAGACAAGCCTTCTCTAGTCTAGGGTAAGGATCTTCTTCCTTCTCCTTGCCATTTTCTCTTAACCCTAACCCTAATCTCTGACCACTCGACCACAACTAGGGTTCTAGTAGGAAAAATTCGTCTGCTGCAGCAAGCACTTGTTCTTGGTTCTATGACACCCAAGTAAGACTTCTTCCTTACTCTCCTTATAATTTTAGAGGATTTCTAAGCAACTAATCACTTTCCCCACTTGACATGCATCATTTCATTCTTTGCATTCATTCATGGGTCAATCTTGTGCGCATGACATATTTGACACATGTCATTCTAGACTAAAAAGAAAGGAACCTGAGTCCTCCACCTCTAGGCCCTCACGAGAGAGGCCTTGCTCGGACCATCGTTTCCCCTCGGAATATCATTTGCACACCTTTAGGACCCACGAGTTTGAACTCCTAAGCATCCGGTCCATAGATGGTCATTTCTTCTCCAATAATGCATCATAGGTTAGCGAGATGGTTGAGCACTATAGACTCGGTAAGTTAGTCTACTGCGATCACGATATCAATGAAGACTTACTTATCGAATTCTATAACAATCTACAACCCATTGAAAATAGGCTTATCTACAAGTCAAGGGTAGCCAAAACTGATATCACTCTTACTCCATCCATTTGGAGATCATTTCTAGGATGTAGAGAGTCCTCCTCTAACCTAGAATGCTATCTAACTCTTCCTGAAAATTTGGAAGGCTTTGACCTCAATTCCATCCATGAATCCTTATTTAGACGTCCTAGAGATGGAGTTAATTTGGTGTCAGCCCTGGCACTAACGGCTCCTGACAACATCTTATACAAAGTCATTGTCGGATGCATTTTACCCATAGTCACCAAAGGGCAAGCCAAAGTTAGGCCACATCATTTATTGGCTCTCCACCTTCTCAAAAACCACCCTGATTTTAACATAGCTTTGAGCATGTTTTTGTATATTATCCATTTCTCCATTCCAGTCAAGAAAAAGGTTTATATGCCTTTTGGTCACATCCTCACATTCTGATTAGAGTCCTTAGGCATAAACACATCTAGGAGAAAAGTGAAGGAGGTGAAAAGAATGGACAATATCCATTGGAGAAATTTATCTCTAGCCGGCATGATTTGCACCCCTACAGGAGAGATTCAGTGGAAGGATGGCCATCAAGTTGGGGAGCATATGGATCAAGAGGATGAACCTGCTCTTCCTGCTGCAGAACCACACCACCCGACTCCTAATCAAACTGAACACTTGACCACTATCATGGAGCAGCTATCTCAACTTCGTGAAGCCCATGAGACATTTGTGAACACAATCATCGCGACAATATCAGATTTCCATCTCCAAACCAACCAGCGATTGACTCAAATCCAACACACTCAATATCAAATTCTTCGAGAGTAGATGGAAATCAAAGATGTCTTGGTCAATTGGACAAGTAACTCGGAGGGACCTTCTACACCAGCCCCCGACAAATATAATCACGTTAAGATCTCCAATTGTGTCAATCCTCCTAGGATGGTTGCACTATGGATTTTTGTCTTCATGTTTAGACTTCAAACTATGGTTGTTCTTGTGAAACAGTTTTTTGAAACGTTGACTTTTGGTTCATTCTATTTTTGTTTGTATGATCTATTATTGGTTATGTGTGGTTGAGTTGATTAGTGTCTATCAAATTTCTTATTGTGTGTGCAATCCTTGTTAGCACCACCCGAACAAACCCAAGCCTTGACTCCATCCCACTATTGTTAATGCAATCATTAAGTGTGCACCTAATCAACCCTAAAAGAATGTTTGATTTAGGGGGAGTTACGGTTTGGGAAGTCCACAGTATTAGGGGGAGCTTTTCCTATATTTTATACCTCAAGCCTAACAAGATCTGACTATGTTTAAAGTTTTCTGAGTGTTCTCATTTGTGTCAGCTCATATAGCCCAATGTAAGGTGAAGTATCAAACTAATGTCATAAGGATATTTTCATGTAAAGATTCCTTAATCTTTCCCTTCACTAACCCTTTTGATATCTTAATGGGTAAAATCTTTTTTCAATATTTTCCACCAATTGTATGTATCATAAGTATTATACGTATAAAATTTCACGATTTTTAAAGTTACATATAATTACTTATCAATTTTCAAAGTTAATATCAGATAATTGAAAAACTGAGCTTTCAGTTATCAGTTGAGCCACCATAATGGCGATCGATGAGGGAAAGCGACCACTGGCGGCAGAATAGCGCCACCGGCCCGCCGGCGAAACCGCTCTGGCGTAAGCCGCCTTACTGCGGTCGGCCGCTCGCTGGCAGATCCTCTCTAATGAATCGCCACGCGTAATCGCCTAGCGCATTATCGATCGATGAACACTTCACTGACTCGACTGATTGATCCACAATCAGCCCGGGAAAAGCATTGACAGCCTAGGAAAGTGAGTTTTAGGGGGAGGAACTTATTCCCAATTTTTTTGTTGTTTGCCAAAGGGGGAGAGTATGGGTTCAAGTTATTGTGATATTTGTGATATTATTCAAATGGAGTTGAGCTAAATTGAAATTTCTGCCCATCTCTAATACTTGTGAAATTCCTGCACTCTAAGTTTTAAATTGAAATTTCTGCCCATCTCTATTACTTGTGAAATTCCTGCACTCCAAGTTATATCATCCCTATTGCATGAATGCTAAATTTCTGAGATGATAAATTTCAACTTCATGCTATATTTGTGATATGAAATATTTCTGCACTTCATGATAAATTTCTTATATGAAATATTTCTGCACTTCATTCTATATTTCAAAAATTGAGATGAACTGTATTTATATCACCTAAACTTAAACCATGTTGTCAAACATCAAAAAGGGAGAGATTGTTAGTGCAATCAAGCTCATCTAATGTTTCAATGTTTAACAACAAGGTTTAAGTCAAGGAAATAGAAATCTAGTTTGAGCTAGAGTATAGTCAAGACATTACTTGACTGATACAAACCGAAAGTCACTAAGTTAGATGTTTAGACTGACATTAGACATTGGGAGAAATCCAAGGATAAGCCTTGGTATGGATGGAAATCCAAAGGAGAACCTTGGTAGAGGAAGAATGCAAGCTGGCCGGAGGTCCGGAAGCTTGATGATGGAGAGGGCATAGTAATGTGCTCGTTCTCTATTGGGAAGAATACAAGCTGGCCGGAGGTCCGAAATCTTGGTGATGGAGAGGGCATAGTAACGTTCTCGGTCTCCATTGGAGTTAGAGAGGGTATAAGGGAGTGCTCGGTCTCTAGCTAGTATACTAGTTAGTAAGAGCGGGCACAGTAACGTGCTCATTCTCTTACTAGGGTACATGAACCCAATACTCGTTAGACAAAGAGGGTACCGTAACATGCTCGTTCTTTGGCTAGGGTACTGGGAGTACTCATTAGTAAGAGAGGGCACAGTAACGTGCTCATTCTCTTACTAGGGTACATGGGCCCAATACTCATTAGACAAAGAGAGCACCGTAACATGCTCGTTCTTTGGCTAGGTTACTAGGAGTACTCATTAGACAAAGAGGGCACCGTAACATGCTCGTTCTTTAGCTAGGGTACATGGAGTACTCATTAGGCAAGGAAGGTGTCGTAGTGTGCTCGGTCTTTGTCTAAGGTACTCAGAGCATTCGTTAGTTGGAGAAGGCACCGTAACGTGCTTGGTCTCTTACTAAGGTGCTTGAAACTCTAGGAGTGGCAGCTTATTAGGAAAGATACTCATGTGCTTCAAATATTTGTCGTATCAGTCAAGCCACCATGGTGGTCAACTCGACTGGCACTCTTGCACAAAGGCACAGAATCGAGCTGGTTCGATTATCAGCTCGACTACTTATCGTTTGGTATAGCATAGAGTTGAGTTGGCTCGACTACCAGCTTGACTGCTCACTACGTGGAACAGCACAGAATCGAGCCCTGGTCAATTGCGGGCTCGACTGCATACTCTGATCAGCAAACTCTAAACCCTATACCAGTCG
This sequence comes from Wurfbainia villosa, assembly GCA_025175895.1. NCBI lineage: Eukaryota > Viridiplantae > Streptophyta > Magnoliopsida > Zingiberales > Zingiberaceae > Wurfbainia > Wurfbainia villosa. Next base: position 7,073,943 of record CM045986.1, read on the forward strand.
AGTTGATTTGGTAGCGGCTCGACCGCATACTCTGATCAGCAAACTCTAAACCCTATACCAGTTGAGTTTATTTGGTAGCGGCTCGACTGCATACTCTGATCACCAAACTCTAAACCCTATACCAGTCGAGTTGATTTGGTAGCGGCTCGACTGTATACTCTGATTGCCAAACTCTAAACCCCATACCAGTCGAGTCGATTTGGTAGCAGCTCGACTGGTAGCTCTGACCGACCACACGTAACCGAACCGCTTGATCTGGGCTCGACCGACAGTGTTTTTGAGTACGCACCGAGTCGACTCAACTCAGCTCAGCTCGACTGCGAAGGCAGCAACGGGATGCTTCTGTTTCGAGTAAAGATTCAAATGCGTCGATTTTCGGTTGGAGGAGCAGGTTCCTTTCACGGCAAACCACCAGAGGTTGGAGGTGGTTACAGGGACAAGCTCAGGTGGTCAGGTTTTTGTCGGGCGTGACTTCTAGGGTTCCAATGGAGGAAGATAAAAGGCTTGCTGAAGAAGAAGAGAGGCAGAACTTGAGCTTCAGTTTTTCGATTTGAGTTAGTCAAGCTTCCTGTGATTCATTCTAAAGGAGAAGGAGTGAAAAAGCCTTGCTCTGATCTCGCCTCCTCTCCAACAAGTGCTCCCAACTGCTGTCGATCTCCTTCTTGCAGGCGCTACAACTCCATCTTCAACGCAAGAAGCTGAACAGCAAATCTGTAACCTATTTTAAGTTCTTAGCTTACTGTTCTTGATTATCTTATTGCATTGTAAGCTTGTAAGAGGTGAAGTTTTTCACCTCTGGAAACTTTCCGATCCATTCATAGTAGACTTTCCTTTGAGCTGCCTGTGGAGTAGGAACTACTGAGTTCCGAACCACGTAAATACCTGCGTATTGGTTGTGTTTGTGCTCTTTGCTTTGCTTTCTATTTCCGCTACGTAATCCTCTATTTTATAGTGAAATTTGAGTTAGATTTTTTCAACTCGCTATTCACCCTCCCCCCTCTAGCGAGCCTCGATCCCAACATGACATACATAAGGAAAAGATGGGGAGGCCGAATCTTGGCCTGACCCCGAGTCACTATAGGAAGAATACACCCAACAATGACTTTGTAAAGAACATTGTCAGGTGTAGATAAGTCATTGATTGGAAATAGGTTTTGAGCTAGTGGACGAGGATGAAGAAAGAAGTGATCATGCATGGACTCTAATGATATATGATTAAATGGAGCAGGAAGAGGGGCTTTAAAAGTAGGGTAAAAGACAAATGAGTCATCGGATGCCCGACACTCCAAGAACTCCTGCAAAATCGCAGGAGTGAACTCCAAGTCATGTTTTGAAACGCGAGTGGTGTATTTCGAGCTATCATCGACTTTCCTCAAATTGAGGTAAAACTCCTTGAGAAGATCATCGTTTATGGATTGTGTGCAAAGAACGACTTTCATCAACTAGTAATGCCATAGAATCTGAATGACATCTCCGCAGTATGATCTAAAGAATCGCTCGTCTAACTACCTAACCAGCATCGGTTGGTATGAGAGCGACCCACCCTCATTAGACTGACTCCTACGTTGTTTTATACATGATTATGATAAATGTAATGCAATGCAATGTAATGACACCAAAAACACAGTTAAATCAACCTATGGTATAAGTAAAAAGATAGGGTTAAGGGTATAGGAAGTATAATTTGGTGCCATTTTGGGTCGAGACTTGAGAGGGACGAACTGAGCAGCTGAAACGTTAGAGAAGACGCCGGAGGAACGCTGGAAAACGTCTCGCCGGAACCCTAACTCGCGGTGGAGGAGAATTGAAGCCGTGAGATGGCGCCATTAGCGTGATAGAAGGACCAAAATACGAAGAATAAGGTTAGATTTCAAACCTAGGCCTTTGAGTCACCAACGTGGGCACGAGAAGGACGGTCGGAGGGTTTTGGGAGTAATCAGAGAGGAAGTACGGGTGAAGAAGGCGTGAAGAAGTCAAACCCTAGCGGTTCAGCCTTATAAAATCGTGACGTCAGTCGACTGATATGCCTTATCAGTCGATTGATCACGGTTCAGTGAGCGGTTCACAAAGCCAGCAGTCGACTGATTAGCTCGCCACTCTCACGAACCTTCACTTTGAGCTACGTGATCATCACGACTAATGTGACTAGCACTCATTCTTTGGGTTGGGCACTCATTCACTTTGGCTGGGCACTCGACTATTGTCTCGTATGCCCCGAGCAAAAGTAACATCAGTCGACTGTTGTGGATCGCCAGTCGACTGATAAACAATCAGTCGAGTGTTGGGAGCAGCACTCAAGCACTCGACTGCTGAACTCACGGTATCATGCTACAGTGTTATCAGTTGACTGATATCTGATTTTCAATTCAGAAATTAAGCAAATTTTGATTTCTTTACTTAATTTTGTTCCATTTTAATATGTTTATGCATGTATATTGAATATATTAGTGTTATTCCTGGTTTGCATATTTATTAATATATTTTGGTATTTTATTCAAGTTTCACAAGCATTAACATCCAAGAGTTTTAATTCCTAACATCTCACCCTTTCTAAGTGTTGAAATACACAATCAAGGTGAATCAAATATTTTGTGAGATGCAATACATCATAAACATACTTTCCATGCAACTATATGGTAAGACACATGGAGCATGACAAGTATGTGACATCAAGGTATATAGTGTTTGAGTGTTAATCTCAAATGTCATTTCTAAACCTTAAGACAATTTTCTTGATACATTGATCCCCCAAGTGTGCCAAAACCCATAATGGCACACCATGACTCCTATACCTAATTGTGTCAATTTGATCAAATTATCAAACTTCTTAAATGATATTGGCACATCCTAAAATCCTTTAGGATATTAAATCAAACTTATTTCCAAGATACCCATAACCTTGAAAATGATCTAAAGTGCCACCTTTACCATGGTTAGGTTAACTACTTATCTATTTAAAGTTGGCACAACCTAACCCATTTAGCGTGAATCGATCACGCTCCTAAGAACCCAATACCTATTAGAGCTCCTTAGGTTTACTAGATATTCCTTAGGGATAACTTCCCTAGATACCTTCCTAATGACCCTCCTAGGCTTGGTAGCCTTGATCATTGTGATCTTGCCTAGGTTAATCTTAGGGATTGCCTCCCTAGTAACCTTCTTAGTGGTCTTTCTAGGTTTCATGGAAACCTTGGCCACTAGACACTCACCATGGTCAATTTTAGGGATGACTTCCCTTGTGACCTTGGTTTTCTTAAACCTAGGTTGAGTTCCATAATCAAATGGAACCCTATGGTAGGTCTCCTTGGGCTTAGGTTTGTGACTCAAACCTTTCTTGCCCTTGGATGATTCTTGTTTCCTAGGCATTTGACTTTAACTCCTAAATCCTAGATTTTGGCAATTTGACCATTTAATTTGATTTTGCATTTTTTAAGAGTCTTCTTCATTTTCTCAAGTTTTGACCTCAAAATTTGATTTTCTAGCTCTAATTGCCCAATTTTTGAATTTTGATCAAATCTTTGGGCATTATTCTAATTCCTAGGCATATGCTTACCCTTCTTAAGGTTAATGCCTAAATGGTCCTCTAACTTCGTAATGGTTTCACTAGATAGGATTTTTCTAGGGGCATTAGTCCAGTCCCAAATTTCTCCTTATCTTTAAAATTGTAACTCTTAGCACCTAAACAATAAAATTTATTATTTTTAGCATACTCTTTATGAAACATAGAAAGATTACTTCTAACATTATTTAAGGGTGTGTTTGGTTGGGGGTTTTTGTTGATAACCTTGTTAGGTTATCAACAAAAACCTTGTTTGGTTTAGGTTATAAATAATTACCTGGTAATTGATCATTACCAAGTTATGAACAAAAACCTTTTTAGGGGGAATCGGAAAACCTTAGAGAACCAAGGTTTTTGTTGATTCCCGGGGTTAAGGAAACTTTTTTCCAATATTACCCCAAGCAATATATTAAATGTCAATTTGTCAAAACTCAATCGATTTGTCGTCCGTCGTCGGTCGCCGCCCGTCTTTGGCCGTCGTCGCCGGCCGCTCGTCGCCCACCACCACTCGCCACCGCCCGCCGCCGCCCACGCCTTGCCCTCTCGCCGCGCCGCCTTGCCACCCGCCCGCCGCCGCCGCGCCGCCGTACCGCCACGCCCGCCGCTTCGCCCGGCCGCCCTTGCGCCGTCGCCGCCGGCTGCCGCCGCCGCCCCTTGCGTCGCCGGCCATGCGCTGCGCCCTCGCTCGCCGTCGTCCGTCGCCGTCGCCGCAGCCGCCTGCGCCGCCGTTCTTACGCCGTCGCCATTCATCGCCGCTAATTGATTGAGCAAAGACAAAGGATAATTTAGTAAAATGTTTAACTAAGTTATATATTAAAACCTCCAACCAAATAAGGTTTTTATCTAAGGTTATACTTTATTCCAAGGTTATGTTTTATTCTCTGGTAATCACATAACTAAGGTTATGTATGATTACTTGAACCAAACGCACCCTTAGGCTACGTTTAGTACGGGGTAATCAACCTTGTAATGTAATAGGATTACATTACAAGATGATTTACTTTGTTTGGTAACATTTCAAAGATGTAATGTAATGTAATCGCATTACAAAATAAGAGCCAAGATCCGTAATCTCGATTACGAAGGAAAAACAATGTAATCCGATTACATTACGGACTCAATATTTATCATGACAAATATATCCTTCTTTTATTTTTCTCATTGCTTCTCGATGCTCGTCGACGACGACCACCGCGGCGATTGTCGACCAGCAAGCGGTGGTCGCGCCGGCGACAGCCGTCAGCGACGCAAACGATAAGCCGGCCGGTGATTCGACGTCGCCGACCGGCCGACGTCCGGCCCGGCCGTGAGTCGGCCGTGGCCGACAACCGACCGGCGTCCGGTCGGCCGATCGCCGACAGCCGGCAGCCGGCCGACGGGCGGGCGGCGGCGGGCGGCAACCGGCCGTGAGCGGCGGCGGCCGAGCGGGCAATCGGCCGGCGGTGGCCGGCGGCCGGCTGAGCGGCGCGTGGTGGCCAGCCGACGGCCGGCGGCCGGCAGCCGGCTGGCGGCATGGCCGGATCGGCAACCGGTGGCCGGCAACCGGCGGCCGACCCACGACGGCTGATCGACGGCCGGCGAACGGCGGCAACCGTCGGTGGATCGGTGCCGATGGCCGGCGGCCGACCGGCTGACGGCCGGCCGTGGCGGCAGCGGCCGGACGATTGGCCGCGGCGGCCGACGATCGGCCGTGACGTGACCGATCGGCCGGCCGACACCGGCCACGGCAACCGGCAGTGGCGGCCGACAGTATAATAATATGAATTACATTCCTTATAAAAAATGTGGACACTAAACAAACGAATGTAATCACTTTTGTAATCAAACATTACACACCAATCACTAACCAAACACAGTAATGTATACACATTACATTACATTACATTACAAACTTGATTACATTACAAGGTTGATTACATTACCCCGTACCAAACGTAGCCTTAGGGTTTACCTTAGGGGCTCCCCCTACATTTGATGCTCCTTCTTGGATCTTCTTCTTCCTCCTAGGGCATTGACTCCTATAATGCCCCGATTGTTGACACTTGAAGAATATCACGTGCTTCTTGCTCTTAATGGTTGAGGCATCGGGTTCCTTGGTCTTTTCTTGAGGTTTCGGTGTCGGTTGACTTTTCTTGACTTTCTTAGGGCACTTGCTCTTATAGTGCCCATATTCCCTACACTCAAAACACATAATATGATTTTTATTTTGAATTGATGTGCTTGAGTTACCTAGGTCAATGGTGGTAGGAATTGGTTCTTCATCTTCTCGATCGGAGGTAGATGGTTCCTCTTGAGTCGGTTCCGACATTGAAGATGACCTAGTCTCCTCCCCCTCAATCTTAGAGGTGGAGGCTTCTTTCACTTCTTCCTCTTCTATCGATCCGGATATTGATTCTCTATCACCATCCGAATCCTCAAGTTCTTGTGATGAAGATGTGCTTACTTCTTCTTGAGCTTGAGAGGATGAGCACTCCTCCTCGAACTCCTCCTCGGACTCCTCTCCTTCATGAGTCGGTGATGAACATTCATGGAGCTTTGTCAATTTGCTCCAAAGCTCCTTGACATCTTAATATTCACCTAGTCTAGACAAAATATCATTAGGTATCAAATCTTCTAGAAGGTTTGTTATCTTGACTTCGGTCTTGAACTTAAGACGTTACTCTTGGGTCCACTTCTTCAACTTTAGGACATCTCCCTTCTTATCCTTAAGGGGGTCAAAACCTTCCATGATGATGAACCAATCTTCTATGTCCATCATCAAGAATGTCTCCATTCTTGCCCACCATGCGAAAAAATCTCCTTGGTTGTATGGTGGCGATTTGTTGATGTCTCATCCCAATTTTCCTTCAAACTCCATCTTGTTCCCTCTAGCGCGCTCCCTCGGATGTGAAGCCGATGAAGAGCTCCTTGCTCTGATACCACTTGTTAGGACATGTACGCTCACTAGAGGGGGGTGAATAGCATTGTCATCGTTTGATCAAAATTTGATCACGTGCTTGTATACAACACTTGTTATACGTAGCGGAATATATAATAATAAAATAAATACAACAAGAGCACAAGCACAATACGATAATATAACGTGGTTCGAAATCGTATGGTTTCTACTCCACGAATTGAGCTCAAATGAGCTCTAGTGATGCACATGCAACCACTAATCAATAACTCATTCTCGGAACAATCCGGAGGTGGAGAAAACCTCTTACAATGGTTCTTACAATAATAAAAATGAAATACAAGTAATTACAAATGAATTACAATAAAAGAATGCAAATAAAACTTTACAATCGATCTTTTGAAAGCTTGCTTGTTTAGTTGCTTGAGTTGCACTTGGAGACCCCAAATTGCACCAGCAAATCGCCCCAAAACTCCTCAAAGAACCATGCCAAAAATTCTCTCCATGAGCTGCTTTTATAACCTGCATTCGGGCTGGATTTCATCTAGCAGTCGACTGATCGAGACCATTAGTCGACTGCTCCTGTAGTCGTTGTCTCACAACAACATGAGCCACGTTGGATAAGTTCTAATGGATAGGCCATCAGTCAGCTAATAATACTCATTAGTCGACTGATCGAGTCATCACTCGACTGTCAAACCCTAACAGTCGACTCGAGAACTTTTTGTCCCTGAATATCTGACCAGCAGTCGACTGATCTCCAGATCAGTCGACTGCTAGGCCATTTCCTATAGTCAAACTCTAGTCGACTCCCATCAATCGACTGACCATAATATCAGTCGACTGATAACCTCATCCATGAGGTTTTAACCCCAAGTATGGTGCCTCCATACTTGCTAGACCACCTTAGCCTTGACCTAAGCCTTCTAACCACCTCCGTCAACCTCATGCCTATAAGATCCCTCCAAGTCATCCATGACTTGTTCATCCATACACTAGCCTTCAGGTGCTTCCATCATATATTGTCATGCTAATATGGTCTACACCGCCAAGGCACATTAGACTTACGCTGCCAAGACTCCCGCTTGGACTTTACGTCGTCAACCATTGGATTTATGCAGCCAAGACTCTACCATTGGACTTTACGCGCCAATATTCCCTTTGGACTTCTTAATTGCCAAGACTCAAGCTTGGACTTTCCCTTGCTAAGACCCATGCTTGGACTTTCCTTGCCAACCCATGTTGGACTTTCCATGCCAAGTACACAAGACTTGGACTTCTCCCATGACAATGGTCAAACCATCGTCAAACATCAAAATCTCACTCGAGTCAAACTCGAGTCCGGTCAATCATGATCGGGGTCGATTGCACCAACAATCTTCCCAAAACATTATTATACATCAATGTCAAACATTAAAATACTACTCGAGCCAAACTCGAGTCTAGTCAATCGTGACCTAGGTCAATTGCACCGACAATAACATGTTCAACGCACACAAACTACTCTCTAATCCTAGAATAGGAGAATCTACTCCATAAATACGAGAAGAGAAACACAAAGCATATTAGAATTCATAGAAACAATGTAAACTGCGCAAAGAACGTAAATTACAATGCACTTTTGCTCTCCTCTCCGGTGTTGATGTGCAGAACTTGGTCCTCGAGCGACCTTCTTCCTCTCCGTTGTGAGTTCCCGAAGCTTTTTAGGGCGTCAGAGTGTTATTTCGGTCGTCGTGCCTCCCCCCTAGAGTTTGGGCGTAGCTTCCTTTATATAGACATCAGGTCGAATATCCTCGAAACTTGGAAAATAACTAAATCACGTCGAAATCACCCAGCGCCACACGACCATGTGGATTCACACGACCAGGCCATGTGTGGTGCTGGGGTGCAAGCCCTGTGGATTCACCGGGTCAAGGTGTGTGTCCTTCTGTTCTTACTGCCAAATGTCTTCTTTTCTCTCCAAAAGTTCGTCATTTTCCATGTATAATGTTGACCTGCACACAAGAGTACAAAGAGCAAATCTCCGAACCAGAAAATAGGAAATGCATGCAAAATAAGTGAAATATACAAGAATTAAATATAAAATACAACGGGATGTGAGCAAAAACTACTCCTAAAATCCTATATGTTTTGCTCACACCACACGCCGCAACTCCGACACTACGAACTCAACTTACATTTGTATAAGTGTCGGTATACTTACTTTTCTTTCATTCTGCTTTTGTACTTAATTTCTAAAGGGAAGGTAGCTTGTTACCTAACCTTATCTTTTGTAAAAAGTGATCCTCTTCGGAGTCAAGGGTTCTTGATTCGGAGGGACTTTAGTGGATTGCCCATCGAGGTAACTCTCGAAGAGTTACAAACCTTGGAGTAGCAACCGGACTCGGGTTGTAAACCAAGTAAAAAAAGAATTGTTCATTTATTTTATTTCACTGCATTACTCTTATATTTCGAAAAGAAAAGAATAGTTTTAAAAGTTTGAATTTTTTTTTATAATCTCCAAATTCACCCCCTCTCTTGGAAATCTTGATCCTATATAATCCACGTCGGATTTCAACTGATCAGTCAATTACTTATAGTCATCAGTCGACTGCCTAAGCCATCAGTCGACTGACATGAGTCATCCGTCGACTCAGAAACATTTTGTGCTCATGTCCACTAAAGTCAGTCGACTGCCTCATCACAAAGTATACTGCTCCATCGGAGCACTGTTTCCCAAGTCGTCTTGGCACCCGAGTCCGAGTCCTAACTACCCGCGGAAAGTCGATTGCCTCACCACAACATTCAACTGCCCGAGCACCAAATCTCTCGAGTACCCAAGTCGACTACTCGACCAATACTGTTAGGACCTTTGGAGTCGCTAAAGGGGGGTGAATAGTGTTTCTTCGATTTTGTCGATTCGATTGTGCTTGTCTACAATTTGTTATGTGCAGCGAAAATAATAAAGAATAAAACCAAAAGTAAAAAAACAAACACTCACAACACGGTTGTTTAACATTGTTCGGAGAGAAAGTTCCTACTCCACGATGATCCTTAAGGCAGATCACTCCTCTTCAATGGTTCCACTAGCTTCTCCTTTATGTAAGCACCAAGGTGGAGTAAACCTGTCACGCCCCGGGGGCATATTTGTCATTCAAATGACGGAGGAGCCCCTTAGTGACAATATTCATAAAAACAATACTAGCACGGGATCTGGTAAAAACTTTGAAATAATACGAAAAATAATTACTTTATTAACTGCATGCATGCACGACTAAACATAAATCAATTAAAAGTAAAATAGTTTTATAACACTAAATCAAATTTCAACAATATCATAGCGTATAAACAAACGACGATAACAATAAAAGAAACCAGAATGGCATCTCAACGATGCAGTGGGACCAGCACGGCAAGGGACTCTCTGAGCAACCCGAAGGTAAGCCAATTGGACTCATCCTCTATTGGCTAACCTGGAGGATAAGAGAAGAGGGGGTGAGTACAATCACTCAGTGATGGATAGAAAATAGTGCATAATCATAATGAATATAATAGACATAATGGAAGTCAAAGGAAACAAACTAGAGTAACCCAAACCTCAGGCCAAATACAAAGCACTGTCTACACACAACTACATACTACCATGAACGAGATTCGTGGGTAGACAGGCAATATAAAAGGCACTATATCTGCACACAACAACATACTACCACGAATAGATCTCGTGGGCAGACAGAGTATATAGCTATCTAGCTATTGACTGCACACAACATCATGCTACCACGAATGGGTCTCGTGGGCAGTCAGAGTATATAACTATCAGTTATCAACTTCATGCAACAGCATGCTACCACGAATGGATCTCGTGGGCAGTCGATTATCCTAGATTGTTAAGCCTAGGATTATCCAATACATCTAGCATAGAACATCTATCAAAGTCGATAAAGATCATCGTTCTACAAATAAGCCCATCGAGGTGGTTAAGCGAGGGTTTCAACACCTCTAATACGAAATGTTTATCAAATTCGGTAAAGATCATCGATTTACAAATAAATACGTCGAGGTGGTTGAACCTAAAGTACACTATTTCTACAAATTCAATCATGCATGCTACAACATGCTACCACGAATATATCTCGTGAGTACTTAAGATGTAAAGTAGCTATCTAGATATAAACGACACACAAATCCAATCATCACTGACTCCAAACAGATAATGCAAAGTACAACTTTACGGTAGGTCATCTCAACCATGATTGGGAGACATGATTGACCACAGATATACAAAGCAATCATAGGGAAACTCTACTGTAAACTTTCTCAACCACGAATGGGAGACATAGTTGACAGTCGAGATATGAGAAACGGTATATACCCTTTAAGGATCATACTACCTCTGATAGTCCAATCACAATATCCACCGAACCAATAAGTAGATCAAACATATATCAGTAGCAGCTACCAATAAGCACGTCCGAGTTATTACGCCTAGGATTCCAACACCTAGGGTTCTATTAGTGTCATTTCATTCCTTAGATTCGCTCCTAAGGAATAAGCTCATCTAAATTATATTATCTCTACAATAAATGGATGAACATATACCTATAAGCACGTCTGAGTTATTACACCTAGGGTTCTACTAATATTGTTTCATTCCTGAGATCCGCTCCTACGGAATGCCCTCATCTAAGTTATACTATCTACTAGTCTCAATCATGGTATCCACCGCGACAATACATAACCAAATAAGCATTTAACCATGATGTCCAATAATAACAACAAAAATATACTAATGGAGATCAATAAGCAACAATATATAACCAAATAAATACTTAACAGTGATATCCAATATACTGTATAAACATACTAATAGAAATCAATGACTAAAATTAATTAAGGTATAACTAAAGGAGTCATACCAATACAAAGTTAAGACAATACTAAATAGAGCATTAAGTGCAAATACACTATAAACCACGTAAGCAATGTAATCATATCACTATGCACTAAAATCTAGAGAGTCAAAGAACCAATATATACCTTCTAAGCATTTATCTCATCTTAGTTATACTATCCTACTAGTCCAATCCTAATACTAATCCGACCGATAATAGGTAAACATCTACCAATAACATCTAACAATTTATATCACAGCGATAACTAGGCACGTATAACAGTAATAGCAATCAATAACTATACGCTAACGATAAGCAAGCAACTTAGACTCTAGGTTCAACAGGTATAAGGTTAAAACAATACTAGACAGATCACCAAGTGAAAACATAATACAACCTATGTAAACAACATAACCAATATAACTAATATAATCATGCACTAAATTCTAAAATCATAGAATCCACCCACCTGATCTATAGAATATGTTGATTGTCTTCACGTCTGATCGTTTATCTCAAATCAAAATCCTACAAACATCAAATACAAACATAACTAAGTTCTACTGTAATTCTAATAGTAGAATCAAATTGATTAATTAACCCATTTATTAGCCCATCAATCCACTTTCAATGGATTATGATCTATCTCCTTCCCAAATTCTCTCATTCAACATCATACTCTTTTAATCAACTATCCAACAAACAAAGAGATGAAGGGAATTTTGCCCCACAATAACAAGATGCTCATCTGAGTCAATCAATGCCAAGTTGTAGCCCTAACAATGTCAAACCGAGCCAAGGAAGGAGATCTGCAGAGTGAGGCTGTCAACAGGGACATCAAGTTATTGCCGAAGCCCGACAACCGACAATCAGAAGCAATTGGTAGGAATCCAGTGGCGCTGCCAGCTCGCGGGGAAGATCGGCAGCAGAAAATTCCAGCTCGCCTGAACCCAATTCCATCTTTTCCATGGGGCTAAGGTTTCTGATCTCACAGATGCTAAGACAGAGGAGAACTTGTGTGGCTGCTCACTATAGGACAGGGAGGCAATGCTGGTGAGAATCACGGCTGAGATGATGTTCCAAGTCTGCTTATGACGGAGAAAAACGAAGAAGTGGGTCACGGTCACCGACTGCTCACGACGGAAAACCAGGAAAAGATGTTGGCAGGAGCGGGCTCGTGGTCACCAGATGCTCGCAGCTACGGGCGGTGCCAGCGCTTGTAGCGATGAAGAGGGAACAAAGGGAGACAGCCAGAAAGTAGGCGCTGACGGTGCTGTGGGTCGGCGACGCGAGAATCGGAATGGGAAGGAGATGAGATGAGGCGGCGACACGAGCTCGGGGTGGAGATCAGCCTTAGATCAACCTCGCGACGGCGAAGGCTGGCCGCTTGACGGTGACGACCAAGGCGGCGGGCACGTGGGCAGCGAGCAGAGGTGCTGCGGGCGCTTGGAGTTGGCGACGCGAGGAAGAGAAAGAATGAAGGAATAAGAAAAGGCTCGGGAATAGGGGACGCGGCGAGAGACAGCGACGAGAGCAGGGAAAAATAAAACTAGGTTTCTAATTTAGGCTTTAATTAAATCCTAACTTAGGGTTTTAATTTATATAATATTATACTTAATTAAATTAATCAAGATAATGATTAACACTAATTAGATCTCATCCAATCTAATAAAATTTTATCCCAAATCTTATCCCAAAACTAAATAACTAAATTCCTTTTAATAAAATAAATAAATACATTTATTTTATTTATTTTGTTTTAAATTATATTATATTATTTAAATTAAAATTAAAATTAATTTAATTTAATTTTTTTCTTCAACATATTACAAAATCTCTTTACAACCTGAGTTTTACAACAAAATACAACAATTATATAATATAATAAGAAAATATAAGTAAAGAAATATTTTACACAATAAATCTTTGCTTGAGCTCTCTTTTGGTTGCTTTGGATGGCTAGGAAGGTATGGAAAGCATCAACTTATCCCTTTCAAGGTCACTAATAACCAACAGCTCGAAACCTCCTCTGCAGCCTTCATTTAAAGCACTGCTCGAGCTAATTTTTCGTCAAGCAGTCGACTGACCTTATCCACCAGTCAATTGCCCAGTTATCCGTTGTCTCACAACGGACTAATCCACGTCGAAAATAGTCGATCAGTCAATTGTCTTTATCTAGCAGTTGACTATCAATCGACTATCAAATATTCTGTACCCTGTCCACTTAAGGCTAGTTAATTTCTCAACCCTAGCGATCATTATCGGTGATCGATCGACTACTAGAACACATAGCGATCGAGTCCCCAAGCGATCGACTACTCAACGATCGGCCGAGTCATAACCCGGTCATTGTCCAAGTCAACTAAGCCCTTCGAGTGTCGAGCACTCGACTAGTAGACTGCTTGAGTCAACTAAGCCTCCGAGTGTTGTGCACTCAACCAATCGATTGCTATATAATCTGTCCGATTATTTTAGCCCACCAGTCGACTGATAATCCTCAGAACTGAGGTTTAATCCAAGTATGATCCCCTCATACTTGATACTTACCCTTAGCCTAGATCTAAGCATTCAAGCCACTTCTATCACCCTCACGTCTTCAAGGTCTATTCGAGTCCTTCATGATTCTTCCATCCTTCGCGCTAGCCTTCAAGTGTTTCCATTGACTTTGTCATGTTAATAAGTACGCTGTTAAGACTCCACCCTTGGGCTTACACGACTAAGACTAAACCCTTTGACTTTCCTTTGCCAAGTATCCATACTTGGACTTTCGTTGCCAAGACTACACACTTTGACTTATACGATCAAGACTACACTCTTGTACTTTTTCATTGTTAAGTATCTATACTTATAATTTCCCTTGCTAAGAATCCATTCTTGGACTTCCCTTGCCAAATCTCTAAACTTGGACTTCTCCTTGCCAAGAATCCATTCTTGGACTTCCCACTCAAGTCTTACTCGAGTTTGGTCAACCTTGACCTAAGGTGAATTGCTCCAACAATCTCCTCCTAACAATTTCCTTCACATGACCTTGGATGTCCCAAACTATTCACTAGTCATATGATCATATGTATAGTCAAACATATGGTCAAACCTATTATCAAACATCAAAACACTACTCGAGTCCCACTCAAGTCTGATCAATCTTGACTCAAGATTGGTTGCACCAACAATCTTCCCTTTTTGATGTTTGACAATGCCTTTAAGTTATGCTTATTGTAATTGAGAGGTGTGCTAAGTCAATCGCCTTAGAAGTTATGAATATACTTCACTATTTGATTATATATTTTGTATGTATTTGATTGGATCTTAAACTCATCTACTGAAGTCTACAATACAAAACATAGCATGAGAGAAAATTATGATTAGATCACAATTAGTGGGTATCTCATCATGTGTAATTATATAAGTATTGAAACTATCCCTAGTCAATGATTTGATGAGACTAAACATCATCAATTCTATGAGAATAGCATATGTTATGCTCCTTGATTTATCCAAGCATTCAGTACTCACTAAATGGAAGCATAGGAATGCTGAGAGTGAACATGTGGATATTAGTTAGGATAATTAGTTCATTGGAGTGACCTGCTATGAAACTTTATATGATTCTTTATGTTGGTGAAGTTTCATTGTAGCTCGAGTGTGAGCTTCCTTAGACTTGAGGTATTCAAGTCATTGTGATCATGGCGACTTATGCTTTGACTTCTTCGCAGTCATCTCCATAGGAGATGTAATTCATAGTTGATTGGGTATAAGTCAAAGTGATAGAAGATATTTAAATAACACATAGAGGATTCACTACTCCTTATATGAAAGGAGATGTATACCCTAGGCCTCTTGTCAGGATTGTTACTCAGTAGTCTTTGACCAAAGCAAGCATGTTAAGAAGATAGTCTTCTTTGGGAACATGTAAGGAGTAACTTGAATTCGCAGGACAAGAAACTAACTTGGGATAGGTGTGACATAGTCAGTCTAGTGGGGACGAGCACATAGACCATGTCCTGAACCAAGTGGGTATAGGATGAGTGAAAGGAACAAAACACAAAACAACTGAAGTTGCTGAGTGATTCAAAAATATTTTGAAGTTATCTTGGACTTTCCGATCAATTCAGGGTCATGATATACTGCTAGGTGTCACTCATGATCTATTCATAATTAATGGATTAATCATGAATGACCAACATAGTCGGGAACCTATTGGGTCACAAGAAATATGGGTGATCTCGAGACGTAAAATAAGTCTAAAAATGAGATTCTCAATTAGAGAGGATATATCTGGTTGGATCGAGCCAAGAGGGTGCGAGAGGGAGGATATGGAACCTCCTATGGTCGTGTCAGGGGCACGATCATATCACACTTAAACAAAGTTAAATAAATGATACATAGCCTCCTATGGCAGTGTCTAACTAGGCATGGGTCATGCCTAGCTCTAGCCAAAAATGACCAGAGCTAAGGTCGTGCCAAAAGGAACACATGGTCTGGTTGTGTGTCGAGGCATGATCATGCCTAGGACACATGGCCAGGTCGTGTGCCCCACACAGCTACACTGTGTGTCCCATACATAGCCGTGTTGCGACTTCACCGAATTTGGTTTGATCAAATTTGAAATTTTCCTAGGGTTTCTTACCTTAATTATGAGATAAGTATGGTAAGATAAGTTCTGTTTAAGCCTCCTAAAATGCCTTAATCAAGAGATTTATAAATAGATCATTTGATAATCTTTGAGAGAAATCTTTAGAGATTATTCTTGGTGGTCATCTTCTTCTTCTCTCGCTCTTTCGTCTCCACTGATTGGCTAGCATCAACCGGAGACGAAGACTTGCTGCTCGTGGAGTTGTCTCAGGTGATCCTAGCATGGATCCTAATAGAGGCAAGGCTCGTTGGTCTTTCTCGTCATTTCTACATATTCAAAAAGAATCCTGAAGGTCTAAGCTCTAAACTCATTTTATGAAAACATGTTGCATATCGTCTGTGTCAATGCATGTGATCCTGGTCCCATGGGGATGTCTGAGATGGAATAAAATTTATTTTTATTTTCTCTTCCAATGTGTTTTACTTCCTAGAATCTCCAACAAGGATACCCTATAAGCCCAACTCGACTCTTCTTATGCCAAGACATAATGAAGATTTCCTAACTTAAACTCTTCATTTCTCCCCCTTTAGCATACATTAAAAAGTCTAACAAGGTTTTTCATGTCTCATCTTCCAATGAGATCCTTCATTATCTCCCTTAGTCCAAGATTTATCATAAATGTCTTCATTCCAATGAAAGTCAATTCTTCACTCTCTCCCTTTTTAACCTTCATCTGTGATCCCTTTATGGACAAACTCCTCCCCCTAAAGGCTTACTTCCTCTTGGACATTGCATCAACAATATCCTTGAAGAGTTTCTAAGCCTATAGGAAATCTAAACCATCAAAAATAAGAATAAAAGTTTAAACTTGAACTTTAAACTCTCTTCAAATTTGATTTTCACTCTAATTAATGTTGGTGCAACAATGCCCCAAGCATTTATATATTTTGATGTTTGGATAATCATCTAAGTTAGGCAATGCTTTGTGATCTAATTGTGAACGTGTTTAAGTGACAGGAAAATCCAAGTATGAAGAATTGGTAAAGGCAAAGTCCAAGTGTGATCTTGGCAAAGGAAGTCCAAAGGCAAGTCTTGGCAGCGTAAGTCCAAGCATGTAGTCTTGGCGGCGTAAAGTCCAAACACGCTTTGGCAAAGGGAAACCCAAGACATGACAAAACTGAAGGAAGCTCTTGAAAGCAAAGCGCAAAGGATGAACAAGTCATGGACTCGGAGGGATCCTGGAAGAGCAAGGCTTAAGGAAGAGCTAGAAGGTTGAGTCTAGGTCTATGGGGTAAATTCAAGTATGAATTATTCATACTTGATGAGTATCAGTCGACATCGATGTATCGATCGATTAAGGTGCTCGAAGTCGAAATGGTCGAGTGATCGATATCGATCCGACCGCCAAAACAATGGCGATCGCTCGAGTTAAACATGGGCACAGAATGGAGTCTCACTCGATTGCGCTCCATGATCACTCGACTGATCACTCCATCAGTCGAGTGATGGATGGATCAGTCGACTGATTGGAGTGTCGTTGAAAGATGACGATTATGAATCCCGCGAATTCGGCTATTCAGAAGTCGTTAACCATGGTGGCAGTCGACTGATACTGTACATCAGTCGACTGATCGTGCTTCAACGGGAAAAATAACCCTCTCTCTATAAAAAGAGGGCTGGTGGTGGCTTTGAGGGCTAATGCTTACTTTCTTATCATCTTCTTAAGCCTCCACTATTTTTCCAAGCTTTCTAGTGTTTTAATTTCCCTCCTCCTCCCTAAACTTCATATTCATCCATTGTAAGAAGAGGAGGGTTGTTTGTAAAAGAAAGCTTCATAGTGAGATTGCTTAGGGTTGATCCACCTTAAGGATCGCCGTGGAGTAGGAGCGTTATCTCCGAACCACGTAAAGGATTTGTGTTAGCATTGTGTTTTCATTTCTTTTATTATTGTTGTTTTTGTTTGTGCTTCCGCTAATCTTTTTGTAGAAACGAAAACAAACTATTCACCCCCCTCTAGCATTCCAACGATCCCGTATAAGTGGTATCAGAGCCCGGATCGCATCGGAAGATCTAACAATCAACTGGAGCAAGATGACTTTCCAAGAGGGGTATAGCATGGCGAGACCTCCTTTCTTCGACAGCAATGACTTCGGCTACTAGAAAGGTAGGATGGAATATTACTTTATGAACGATATTGAAAATTGGTTTAGCGTTGTAGACGGATTCGAGAAGTCGATCGATGAACACGGAGCGCCCATACCGACCAAGGATTGGACGAGGGACATGGCCAAGAAGGCTCAAGCCAACGCCAAAGCAACAACCACACTTCAATGTGGGTTGTCAAAGGAGCAACTAAGCAAGGTGGGGCCTTTCAAATCGGCAAAGGAGCTTTGGGAGAAGTTAATTGAGCTCAATGAGGGGTCCAAGGAAACAAGAAGAGCCAAGAGAGATCTCCTAATAAGCCAACTCCAAAGTTTCGCTATGAAGACCAATGAGACCGTGAGCCAAATGCACGGTTGCTTCAAGGAAGTAGTCAACGGACTACATGTGATAGGTGAGAAGGTCGACAACCGAGACCTTGTGAGGTATGTACTCCAAGTCTTCCCTAGAACAACCTTATGGGCTTCAATGGTAGATGCCTATAAGGTCTCTAGGGATCTTTCTCTGGTTAAATTAGATGAGTTATTTTGTGAATTTGAGTTGCACGAGCAAGCTAACACTTCATCCAAAGAGAAAGGTATAGCTCTTTTTGTAGGGAAGAAGGACAAGAAGAAGAAGGGGAAGAAAGAAGTGTCTTCCTCATTCGAATCCGAGGAAGATTCATCTAGTAGTGAAGATGAGCTATCGGCGAATGAGGTGACTCATTATGTCAAGAAGTTTGGTGGGAGGTCAAGGAAACTCACCAAGAAGGATGTGAGGAGGATGTTCTAATCCTCAAGAGGTAAGTCTTCTACTAGTTCAATTCCTTCATCTAACATAACTTGCTATGGTTGCAACAAGAAAGGGCATATCAAGCCAAATTGCCCGGAACTAAAGAAGAAGGAGGAGAAGGAAAAGAAACATAAGGAGAAGAAGGAAAAGAAGGAGAAGAAGAAGAAGGAGGCAATGGTGGCACAAACATGGGGCACACTAAGCTTGGAGGACTCTTTCGATGATAAAGAAGTGTGTCATGCCACCCGGAATCTAGCCCTCATGGCCGTGGAGGAGGAAGCCGGAAGCTCAAGTGAGGAGTCTTCATCCTCTTCTTCAAGCGATGAATCATCATCTAGTGATGATGAGGTAAACAACTCCCCTAAGGTAGATTTACTTTACAAAACCATTGCATGCCTTCAAAATGCCTTAAATAGATCAAAAACTAGGATTAAGGACTTAAAAGTAGAAATTAAGTCACTTAAAAATGTAGAACCACTTTGTAATGATACATGTACACTTAGAGATGAAAATGATGAATTAAGAAAGGAAATAGGTGAACTAAGAGCATGCTTAGAAAAATTTACAAATGACTCAAAATTTCTAGATATGATAATTAAGGATTAAAGGGCTATTTACAACAAGGACGGAATAGGATATAGGCCTAAGGAAAAGGAGGTAGCATTTACATCTCTTGTTAGTAGAAAATCCACCTTTAGGAGCAAGGTTAGAAAGGCTTGGATTCCTAAGAAGTTTTTGATTGATGCTAGTGGTCCTAAACTTTGGGTACCTAAGGCTTGCATTTTTCATGTTGTATAGGTAGAAGAACTAAGCTTATGGATTGTTGATAGTGGGTGCTCAAAACACATGACCGGTGATGAGAGTAAATTTTTCACTATCAACCACACTAGCAAGGGGAAGGTGTCTTTTAGAAATAGTGGCAAACTTAAGATTCTAGGAAAAAGCACAATTGAGGTATCCCCCAACCTTGCCATTCATAAAGTGTTATTAGTTAAAAATATGAAATTTAATTTACTTAGTGTAAGCCAACTATGTCATGCAAATTTTGATATTTAATTTGACTCTTCAAAATGTTTTATAAGACACAAAACTCTAAATGATTGCATGCTAGTAGGTTTTATGAAATCAAATATATATTATGTTAATTTATCCTATGCTACTAATGCTTCTACTAAGTGTCTTATTGCAAAAGAGGAAGAGAGTTGGCTTTGGCATAGGAGGCTAGGGCACATAAACATGAAGAACATAGCCAAAATAGTCAAAATAAAGTTAGTCAAAGGGTTGCCAAAAGTCAAGTTTCTCAATGACAAAATGTGTGATGCATGCCAAGAAGGGAAACAATCAAAAACATCACATAAAGGTAAAACTTTACTTAGTACTGCTTTACCTTTAGAACTATTGCATATGGACTTATTTAATTGTCATAGTACCCCTTCCATGATTGGTAGTAAATATTGCATAGTAATAGTAGATGATTTCTCTAGATTTACTTGGGTATTTTTCATGAAAAATAATGATGAAACCCTGGGAATAATCATAGGATTTAGCAAGAGAGTAGAGAATGAAAGAAAACTCAAAATCAACCAGATCCGTAGTGATCATGGTGGAGAATTTGAGAATTCTAACTTCTTAAAATTTTGCTTAGAACAAGGGTACAAGCACGAGTTTTCTTGTCCTAGAACACCCCAACAAAATGGGATTGTGGAAAAGAAAAATTATGTCCTACAAGAAGCGGTTAGGACTATGCTAAATGCATATTCTTTACTTAGCTACTTGTGGGCGGAAGCGGTTAACACCGTTTGCTATATCCAAAATAGGGTTTTAATTCATAGGTTTTTAGGAAAAACCCCATTTGAATTATGGAATGATACAATTCCAACAATTCACTATTTTAAGGTCTTTGGATGCAAAGCTTATATTTTAAACACCAAAGATATCCTAGGCAAATTTGAGTCCAAAGCGGATGAGGGAATTCTAGTTGGATACTCATCCACTAGTGTAGGGTATAGAGTTTATAATAAAAGAACTCAAAAGATTGAGGAATCTTCAAATGTCCAATTTAATGAAACCTCTAATACATACCCTAGGAAATCCCTTATTGAGGATGATATCAATGACAAAAATCAAGAAATTATCCAACAATTTCAAGATTTAACTTTAGGGGGTAATGATCAAGGGGGAGAGTTAAATAAAGGAGGAGTAAGAGGTGATTCTAATGATGAAAGAAGAATTGAGGATAATCATGATCAAACTCAATTTAATACACCTCCTAGAACAATAAGAGTTCATCAAAATTACCCTCTAGATCAAATTGTAAGTGAATTATCTCAAGTAGTTAGGACTAGGTCATTTCATAGAGATCCCTCTAGTCATATAGCCCTAATCTCCCAAATTGAGCCCAAAACAATCAAAGATGCATTACTTGATCCGGATTGGATCTTAGCAATGCAAGATGAATTGACTCAATTTGAAAAAAGTCAAGTATGGGAGTTAGTTTCTAGACCCAATGACAACACCATCATTACTACAAGATGGGTCTTTAGGAACAAACTAGATGACCAAGGAAATATTACTAGGAATAAGGCAAGGTTAGTTGCAAGGGGCTTTAATCAAGTTGAAGGACTTGACTATGATGAAACATATGCCCCGGTTGCTAGATTAGAGTCTATTAGGATCCTATTAGGGTATGCATCTTATATGGGTTTCAAACTCCATCAAATGGATGTTAAATCGACATTCCTAAATGGGTTCATTAAGGAAGAGGTATATGTAGAACAACCTCCCGGGTTTGAGAGTATAGAATATCCAAACCATATATACAAGCTTAGGAAAGCTTTATATGGTTTGTAACAAGCTCCCCGGGCTTAGTATGAAAGATTATCATCTTTCCTAATCTCTAAGGACTTTAAGAGGGGTAGTGTAGATCAAACTCTATTTATAAAGTCAACATCAAAGGACATCTTTGTAGCCCAAGTATATGTTGATGACATTATCTTTGGGTCAACAAATGATGATCTTCTTCAAGAGTTTATCAAGAATATGAAAAATGAGTTTGAGATGAGTCTAGTTGGGGAACTAAATTTCTTCCTAGGACTACAAGTCAAACAAACAAGTGAAGGAATTTATATTTACCAAACCAAATATGCTAAGGAAATGATTAAAAAAATTTAGTTTGGAAAATGCTAAAGTAGTGTCAACCCCTATAACAACTAATACAAAAATAGATAGTGATAATGAAGGAAAATAAATTGACCTTACACTCTATAGGAGTATGATTGGTAGTCTCTTGTACCTAATCGCTAGTAGACCCGATATATTATTTGCGGTTGGTATGTGTGCTAGGTACTAATCATGTGCCAAAGAATCTCATTTAGTTGTCGTTAAGAGAATCTTAAGATATATTAAAGGCACACTAAATGTAGGACTATGGTACCCTAGGATTAGGTCTTTTGATTTGGTTGGATACACCGATTCCGATTATGTCGATTGCAAATTGAATCGGAAGAGTACTAGTGGTGGTTACCAATTTCTTGGGTCCTCCCTAGTTAGTTGGAGTAGTAGGAAGCAACCCTGTGTTGCTCTATCCACCACCAAGGCCGAGTATGTGGCTATGGGTGGTTGTGTAGCTCAACTACTATGGATGAAACATACTTTAGAGGACTATGAGCTATCTTACTCCACCATGAAAGTTTTTTGTGATAATGTGAGCACCATAAATTTGACCAAAAATCCAATGCATCACTCTAGGACCAAGCACATTGAAGTGAAATATCACTTCATTAGAGATCATGTGGCTAAGGGGGACATTGAGCTTAATTACATTGAATCTAAGTCCAACCTAGTCGACATCTTTACCAAGCCTCTCCCCGAAGTAGAATTTTCATCACTAAGGAGAGAACTTGGGATGTGCTTAGTTGAATAAAAGTATAGGTCTGCATTATCCTATAGAAATTCTAGGACTTATACCTTTAAGCATCTCACAAAACACCTAAGAAACCATGATTTTTGTATTGAGTCACTTAGACAACATGTGAGATGTTAAGAAGATGCACTTGGTTCATCATGCTTGTTATGATGCATTACTATTAACCAAAGTGTCATCTAGAGACATTAATCCTTCATTGGACCAATCATTGGGAATGCTTATGCACAACTAATGTGCATATAGCTCCAAGAACATGATTGGAAATATCAAATAAAACATAATTTAAACTATGTTTATCATATTTTGAAAAACAGTTTTCAAGTGGAACACAAAAGTGATACAAAGTTTGCAAAAATATTAGAACTTTTGTTAGTTTCCAAGTTTATATCAATCTTGAAATCTGGAAAGCATATATTTTTCAAATTATTTTTTATTAATAAAGAATGATTTTAAAAATGTGTACACAAAATTTTGTAATTTTTTAATATTTCTAGAATTTCTAACGCATTTCTGAAGATGGGCTAAAAAGGTTGAAATTCATATTTCAGGCATATCAGTCAACTGCATCAGAAACCAGTCGACTGATACACTGTGTCTTCTGAAAAATAGCTTTATTTCCTGGTGTTTAGTGTATTTTTGATGTCCTAAAACTATGGCATGATAATCTTCATTATAAAGAAGTTTTTAGGACTGTTTTATGCAAAGTTTTAGGAGGAATTTCATCATATAAATCTTTTCATCCCCTTAACTTAGATTGTTGGTGCAAAGTTAGGATTTAACCTCCAATCTTTTGATAGACTTTGCGACACATGTCTTTCATTTATCATGAACCATATCTTGGATTAAGGGGGAGCTTAACTTCAACTTTATACCTTAGTTCAAGATACAACAAATTTCACTCTTTCATGCAAATTTATGTATTCTTTTCTTTTTGATGTATGTCAAAGGGGGAGAAGGAATGTTTAAGTTAGAATTCATATTGAAAATATGGTGGAAATATGATTATGTGCATGAATGTCTAAAGATAGAATTCATATTGGAAATATGATTATGTGCATGTTTTAAAGACCTAACTTAAATGATTGCCAAACATCAAAAAAGGGGAGATTATTGGTGCAACAATGCCCCAAGCATTTATATGTTTTGATGTTTGGATAATCATCTAAGTTAGACAATGCTTTGTGATCTAATTGTGAACGTATTTAAGTGACAGGAAAATCCAAGTATGAAAACTTGGTAAAGGCAAAATCCAAGTGTGATCTTGGCAAAGGAAGTCCAAAGGCAAGTCTTGGCAGCGTAAATCCAAGCATGTAGTCTTGGCGGCGTAAAGTACAAGCACGCTTTGGCAAAGGGGAACCTAAGACATGACAAAATCGAAGGAATCTCTTGGAAGAAAAATGCAAAGGATGAACAAGTCGCAGACTCGGAGGGATCCTGGAAGCGCAAGACTTAAGGAAGAGCTAGAAGGTTGAGTCTAGGTCTAGAGGGTAAATTCAAATATGAATTATTCATACTTGATGAGTATCGATCGGTGATCGATGTATCGATCGACTATGCGATCGAGCCCGGTCCGATCATCGTCGATCGCCATAGCGATGGCGATCGACTATTCGGTAAACATCGGAGTAATGGAGTCTCACTCGATTGCGCTCCGTGATCACTCGACTGATCACTCCATCAGTCGACTGATGGATGGATTAGTCGACTGATGGGAGTGCCGTTGAAAGATGACGATTATGAATCCCGCGAATTCGGCTATTCAGAAGTTGTTAACCGCGGCGGCAATCAACTGATACTGTACATCAGTCGACTGATCATGCTTCAACGGGAAAAATAACCCTCTCTCTATAAAAAGAGGGCTGGTGGTGGCTTTGAAGGCTAATGCTTACTTTCTTATAATCTTCTCAAGCCTTCACGATTTTTCTAAGCTTTCTAGTGTTTTAATTTCCCTCCTCCTCCCTAAACTTCATATTCACCCATTGTAAGAAGAGGAGAGTTGTTTGTAAAAGAAAGCTTCATAGTGAGATTGCTTAGGGTTGAAACACCTTAAGGATCACCATAGAGTAGGAGCGTTATCTCCGAACCACATAAAGGATTTGTGTTAGTATTGTATTTTCATTTCCTTTATTATTGTTGTTTTTGTTTGTGCTTCCGCTAATCTTTTTGTAGAAACGAAAATAAGCTATTCACCCCCCTCTAGCATTCCAACGATCCCCTACAATTAACTCTCCAGTTCATTTTCAATGAACATCTCACCCTTCCAATGCTTCTTTAAGCATTTCATATGGTAGGAGCAATTAGAGTACTTAGGGATGCTGATAAATGGCTAATCAAACCTTGTTTAACCAAAAATCAAATCATCAGTCAACTAAAACCACCACAAGTCGACTGGCTACATGCAGCAGTCGACTGACGTTTAATTTTCCAGAAATTAGACTTTCAGTTCGGATTTTGAAAAGGCACAAGTAATTATACGTTTTTCAAAAAATCATGAAACTTCATACGTACATTACTTATATCAAGTAATATGGGGGGAAATTGTTTTCTATTAAAATACCCATTAATTTGAAAGAATGATATAAAGTTCAAAACCATTGAAAACTTGAATGTTTTTGCCTAACTTGTATTAACATTCTCAATGGTGATTGCTATCAAAAGATAGACTTCACCAAGATTTTTTAAAATTATTTTTAAACCTCATTTTCAATCATGGTCTATGGGCTAAGTATACATAACTTATACATTAGCTTTCTTCATGATTTGTGCATATAATTGAAAGAGTTTAAGTTCATGTTGATGTACCATATAAGCACATTGAACTTAACTCAATTACCTAGCATCTCACATGTGTCTAAGGTATATCAATATACACATATGTCATCCTATAGTCTTTGTGAGATGTGGATTTTATTTTTTCCTAACCTAAGGGTTCATGCATTATTATCTAGGCATATCCATTTGATTCCTTTATCTAGGACATCAAATAATGTCATTTGTCCATAAATTCAATTTGATAACTTTAATGTATGAATTATGATCATGACATAAATGATTTATATAATTTAAAAGTATTTGCTAATGATGCATGATGTCATGACATAATAATCATACCCTAAGAATTAGCATGACATTAATCAATCTAAGTACTATCATGACAATTCAAATAATCATATGAAGCATGATGTCATGACATGGATTATGACAAGCAAGACATGACAAATTTTATAAAGCAAAGGTATAGAAATACCTAAGTCTTATAATATAATTTGTCATTTTTTGGAATTATATCGTGTCAAATCCTTCAAGTGTGCCAAAAATCCTAACTTGACACACTATTGATCTTAACCTAGTTGTGTCAAATATGATCAATTTTCAAACATCATAATTTCTATTGACACATCCTAAAATCTTTTAGGATAATAGTTCTTTTCTCATTTCCAAGGTATCACATTAGCTTGAAAATATTTTAAAGTGTCAACTCTATAATGGTTAGGCATCCATTTAAGGTTGACACACCCTAAACTCATCTAGCATGAAGGGATCACACTCATAGAAATCCAATACTTATTGGAGCTCTTTGGGTTTACAAGGTGTTAGGGCAATCAACCCAAGTATGGTTTGGTTTGATGTGTGTGACAAAGAGTTTAAGTTAGGTTGTTTATGTGATTTGATGTGTGTGTTTAAGTTATGCAGGACTTAAGTGAATCACACATGTGTTGACTTGATGAAGCATTAGTGAGTTCACCATATCATGGTTCGGGTCCTTGAGTCGGTGAAGGATGGCATTGCGAAAGTTGTGCGCTTGGTGCATCCGAGGGACCACCGGATGAGGAGCATTGGAGTGAAGCCAAAAGAAGCAGACTTCAGGGCGAGACGCGAAGGATGACACTGAAGGAGGCGCGGGCTTAGTGCATCCGAGGGACGTGGCCGACTGAAGAGAGCTTCGAGGCAAGGGACTTCATGGGAGATGAGAGTGAGCGATTGTAACGATAGCTCATAGGTGAACTTGGCTGAATGGCTAAGTTAGGTGTCGGATGCTCAAACTTAAGTTTGAGGTTTTACCCGACAAGTCAGACGCTCAAACTTGTGTTTGAGGTTTTACCCGATGTTTGGATAAGTCGGATGCTCAAACATGAGGTTTGAGGTTTACTCGACCGTCAGAGGCTCAAACAAGTATTTTGTTTGAGGTTTTATCCGACATCAGTCGACTGCTATCTATAGCAGTCAACTGCTCTGAGTCGATGGCACTCAACTAGTGTTCGACTGAAGGATTTCTGGCCCAGCAGTCAACTGTTAGAGTTTGGCGGTCGACTGTTGCACTATCAGTCGATTGCCAAGGAATAACAGTTGATTGATGAAGGTGGTCACAGACACAAAATCTCTCGTAGCTGACTGATCAGTCGGCTACGAAGGCATCAGTCAACTGCTGAGAGCAACAGTCGACTACCCAGGTCTCCATTGGATGGTGACGACTACAAGTCAGAAGTCGGCCGTTAGACGGGCAGTCGACTGATGACATGCATTAGTCGAATGTTGCATGATCAACGGGAAGAAACCCTTCTTCCCTATAAAAAGAAGGGTAGAGTGCCTTGGGGTTGTTAATGCTTCATTCCAAGGTGCTCCCCAAGTGCCCTAAACGTCCCAAACCTCCTCTTCCTTGTTCTCATCTAAATCATATTATAAGAGGGAGGATTTTGTAAGAATGTTTCTTCTCCACCTTGATTGAGCAAAGGAGAAGTTTAGTGATTGGTTTGAGGGAGTGATTCGCCATATGAATCGTCTATGTATTAACGACAAGGGTCGTGAACCACGTTACATACTTGCATTTGCATTTGCTTTCTCTTTATCTTTGTTTAACTTAATTATCTTTGGTTTTAGTATTTCCGCTACACTAATAACTCTTGTAGATGATTAAGACGCGAGAATTCCATCATCATAGGCTATTCATCCCCCTTCTAATCGGGTCACGATCCTCCAACACAAGGTACTCACTAGGGATAACCTCCCTTAGTACCTTTTTAATGACCCTCCTAGGTTTGGAAGCCTTAGTCATTATGATCTCCTTAAGGTTAGCCCTAGGAATATCTTCCTTTGTAACGTTTTTAGTGACTTTCTTAGGTTTCTTTGAAACCTTAATCACTTGACTCTTGTCAAAGTTAACTCTAAGGATAACTTCCCTTGTAATCTTGACACTCCTAGACCTAGAGTTGGTTCCATAACTATATGAAATAAAACTTTCTTGTCTATAGTTGCACTTTGCCTATTGACATTTAAACTTTGTATATTAGACCCCTTTATCATATTTTCCATCCTATAAAGGGTCTTTTCCAAATTTTTAAGTTTTGACTGTAAAACTTGCTTTTTCCTTTTTCAATTTCCAAATTTTTGAATTTTCATTCTCTCTTTGGACATATTTCTTTCTTCTAGGCATATGTCTACCCTTCTTAGGGTGAATGCCTAAATTGTTATTATCATGGTTATCTCTAGGGTTCTCCTTAGATGTTGACTTGTCCTTAACCTCAATTTCATGAGATTTTGTACTTAAACAATAAAATTTATTTCTAGCATGCTTTTGACTATAAATAATTGCAAGTGCATTAAAATGTGATACATCACTAGCATGCTTCTTATTATGACATAAAGAAAGAGAATTATTAAAATATACCTTAGGATTTGCCTTAGCTCCCCCAACATATGAAGCTCCTCTCATGTCCTTCACAGGATTTCTTTCCTTTGGACATTGGTTCCTATAGTAACCCCTTTTGTTGCACGCAAAGCACACATTGTGCTCTTTGTCTTTTCAAATTGGGGCTCCAGTATCCTTGGGCTTCACCTTGGCCTTTGACACTTGAGTCATCTTCTTGATTCTTTTTGGACATTTGCTCTTATAATGCCCTATTTCCTACACTCAAAGCATGTTATGTGTTTTTTATTTTTAACACCTATGCTTGAGTTACCTTCTTGGATGGTAGTAGGGAACTCTTGAGCTTATTATTCATTGCTCTTGGATGTAGAAGGTTCCTCTTCTTGTTCCAGCATTGAAGACCTAACCTCCCCCTTAATCCTAGAGGTGGAGACTTCTTCCATTTCTTCCATTTCTTCTATTTCGGACTCAGATGTTAAACATCTTCTGACCTCTGAATCTACAAGCTCTTGAAATGATGAGTTTGCTTCCTTAGACTCCTCCTTATCTTGGCCGGTGAGAAATTCTCATGGAGCTCTACTAATTTTCTCCACAACTCCCTTGCATCCTTAACTTCTCCTATCTTGCACAAAATATCATTAGGTACCAAATTGATTAACATTTTGGTTACCTTGTCACTGATCTTGGATTTTTTAAGTTTCTTCTCCACCCATTTCTTTTTCTTCAGGAGCCTTCCCTTCTTGTTCATGGGCACTTCGAAACCTTCCATCAAGACAATTCAATTTTCTATATCACACATAATAAAGTACTTCATCCTACCTTTCCAATACCTAAAATCCTCGCAGTCGAAGGAAGACGGAGCTAGAATGTTGTAGCCCAATCCATCATTGAACTCCATTTCTCTTTTACTCCTCTAGTGCTTGCTCTCGCGATGGTTAGTTTTTAAAGAGCGGTCTCGCTATGGTACCAATTGTTATAACCTTTGGCGTCGCTAGAGAGGGGAGTGAATAGCGTTTCTTCGATTTCGTTGATTTGATTATGCTTGTCTACAATTCATTATATGCAGCGGAAATAATAAAGTATAAAACCAAAAGTAAAGACACACACTCACAATACGGTTGTTTAACATAGTTCGGAGATAAAGCTCCTGCTCCATGACGATCCTTAAGGCAGATCACTCCTCTTCAATGGTTCCATAAGCTTCCTCCTTTAGGTAAGCACCAAGGCGGAGTAAATCTCTTTACAACCTGAGCTTTACAATAAAATACAACAAGTATACAATGTAATAAGTAAATACAAGTAAAAAAAATACTTTACACAATAAATCTTTGCTTGAGCACTCTTTTAGTTGCTTTGGATAGCTTGGAAGGTATGGAAAACATCAACTTATCCCCTTCAAGATAATCAAGAACCAGCAGCTCGAAACCTCCTCTGCAACCTCTATTTAAAGCACCACTCAAGTTGATTTTTCACCTAGCAATCGACTGATCTTACCCACCAGTCGACTACCCATTTATCCATTCTCACAACGAATTAATTCATGTTGGAAACAATCGATCAGTCGATTGTCTTGACCCAACAGTTGACTAACATAGTCATCTATCGACTGTCATAAGCCAGCAGTCGACTTCCAAACATTTTGTGCCCTATCCACTTAAGGTCAGTCGATTGTTCAACCCTAGCAATCGACTACCAATGATCAGTCGACTGTCAAAGAACCATAGAGTAATTGAGCCGCAGTTGACTACTTTACCAATCAACTAGGTCATAGCCCCAATTGATTGCCCGAGTCAACTAAGCCCTCTGAGTGTTGAGCACTTGACCAGTCGACTAGTCCAAAGCTCAGTCAATTTCCAAACAATCTATCCAATTATTTTAGCTGACCAATCGACTGAAGGTAATCCTCAGAACTGAGGTTTAATGCAAGTATGATCCCCTCATACTTAATACTTACCCTTAGCCTAGACCTAAGCTTTTAAGCCACCTCCATCAGCCTCACGCCCTCAGGGTCCATTCGAGTCCTCCATGACTCCTTAACCTTTCGATCTAGCCTTCAAGTGTTTCCATTGACTTTATCATGATAATGAATATGCTGCCAAGATTCCACCCTTGGGCTTACTTAGCCAAGACTATACCCTTGTACTTTCCTTTGCCAAGTATCCATACTTGGACTTTCGTCGCCAAGACTATACACTTGGACTTACACGATCAAGACTACACCCTTGGATTTTTCCATTGTTAAGTATTCATACTTGGACTTTCCCTTGCCAAGAATCCATTCTTGCACTTCCCTTGCCAAGTCTCTAAACTTGGACTTCTCTTTGCCAAGAATCCATTCTAGGACTTTCCACTCGAGTCTTACATGAGCTTGGTGAACCTTGACTTGAGTTTAATTGCTCCAACAATATTCTCCTAACAATTTCCTTTACATGACCTTAGATGTCTCAAACCATCCACTAGTCATATGATCATACGTATAGTCAAACATTTGGTCAAACCCATTGTCAAATATCAAAACACTACTGAGTCTCACTCGAGTTTGGTCAATCTTGACTCGAGGTCGATTGTACCAATAATATGTTGACTGCCAGAGGCCAATTGAGTTGAAGTGCTCAGTCGACTGCGATACTCAAAAATAGAACTGTGTTATGGCAGTCGATTGGTGGACTGGACTAGTCGACTGGGCACTAGCAATCGATTGGTTTTAGTGGACAAGAGCATAGAATATTTTCCAGTTAACCATTGGATTATAACAATCGACTGATGACTCAGGCAGTTGACTGTTGTTATGAGCAGTCGACTGATCAGGTGTTAGTTGAGTGGTGACGATCTCAATCAGGCTTCGTTAGAAACCATTGGATTCAGTCAACAATGGCACCAATCGACTGTTGATATGCATTAGTCAACTGGTGAAGGTTTCAACGGGCAAAAACGGGCAGACACCCAAAACTCTATAAATGGGAGGCTTTGGGAGCTTGAGGAGGCTAGTACTAACACATGAAATTTCTTATCCCAAGTTCATAAAGCCTTCTTCTAATTCTTCTACTCTTTTAATCTCTTCTTCCTAAGCTCATTTCCATCATCTTGTAAGAAGAAAAGATTGCTTTATAAAGAAGGTTTCTTCATCTTGGTGTGCTCATCAAAAGGAGAGGTTTAGTGAAGGCTTGCAAGGAGTGATCTACCTTAAGGATTGCCGTTGAGTATGAGTGTATCTCTGAACCACGTTAAATAGCGTGTTAGCATTTATTTTCATTGTTTTTATTATTAGCTTTCAATTTGTATTTACTTCTACTAACAATTTGTGTAGAAATCGAAGAAAGGGCTATACCCCCCCCCTTCTAGCCATAATCAAGATCCCAACAAATACCACTAATCAACTGGCAAACAATATGTGCGATTATTTTATCACACCAGTTGACTAGACCAAGTCCGAGTCTACTGATACAACTCAACACTGAGATTTAACTCATCAAGTATGATCCCCTCATACTTGACACTTACCCATAACCTAGACCTAAGCCTTCAAGCATCTTCTATCAGCCTCATGCTCTTAGGTTGAGTCCATGACTCCTCACCCTTTGCACTAACTTTCAAGTGCTTCCTTTGATTTTATTATACCATTGGGTACCCTTAGCTTAGACCTAAGCCTTTAAGCTTTTTCCATCAACCTCACACCCTCAGATTGAGTCCATGACCGCTAGTCTTTAAGTGCTTCCTTTGGCTTTGTCATGCTATTGGGTCTTCCTTTGCCAATAGATCATGCCTCCGAGACTTCCATTGCCAAGTCTTCATACTTGAATTTTTCTTTATCAAGTATCTATACTTAGACTTTTCCTTGCCAAGTATCCATACTTAGACTTTTCCTTGACAAGTCTCTAACTTGGACTTTTCCTTGCTAAGTATCCATACTCGGACTTTCCCTTGCCAAGTGTTCAACTTGGACTTTTCCTTACCAAGTATCCATACTCGGACTTTCCCTTGCCAAGTGTTCATCTTAGACTTTTCCTTACCAAGTATCAATTCTTGAACTTTTCCTTGCAAAGTATTCATATTTGAACTTTCCAGTTAAGTCTCTGGTCAATTTTGACCTATTTGACTTCTCGATCAATAACTCCATATGACTATGGATATTGTCAAATGTATTGTTAAATCTATTGTTAAATATCAAAATTCTACTCGAGCTTAGTCAACCTTGACCCAAGGGTGATTGCACTAACAATCTCCCCAACACTCCACCTTGGATTGAATATATTACCTCCATAGGATGACCCATTCTGGCCAGCAACCTTTTGGGACTTATTCCTTTTTGCCCCGTTCAGATTGTCTCCACATAACACTTTCAAGCAGCTGGTTGATCTCCTTGAACTCCCCCCACCTCGTTCCTTACAAGAAACTTAATTTTTTGAGGATAGGAAAGCAACACCTTGAAGAACACTGAGGATCGGGAGACCAAGAATAACATTGTAGGAAGGTGTATCCACTATGGTAAATGTGGAGAAAATAGTTTTCCTCCTTGGCTCGATACCTAAAGAAAGCGATAACTTTATTTGACCTAGCGACTGAACCTCGTGTCCTAAAAATCCGAATAGGGAGGTGGCTACTGGTTGTAAGTCCTCTATTTTCATGCCCATTTATTCCAAAGTAGACCAATAGAGGATATCGATGGAGCTATCTATATCTACAAAGACTATCAACATCAAAAATAGCTATAGTAGCTTGAATTACTAGGGCATCAGAGTGTGGAATGACCACTCCTTTCAAATCATCAAGGCTGGATCCAAGCACTGGTCCTATCATAGCTTTTGGTATGGTGATGGTCATGCATTCTTCTCGGTTGTGTCACTTCTGAGCTCGATTAGAATCACCATTGGTAGATCCTTCAAAAATCATATTAATGATGCCCCAGATAGGTGGTTGATTTGGCTCAGGCACCCCCTTTTGCTGTGCAGTTCCAAGATTATGTGGTTAGGCTGGTCGTGGTAGGGGAGGATGTTAGTAATATATGAGAGATGTCCTAAGGCAATCGCCTTATGTATGAACCATTTATATGATAAATGAAGATTCACTATTTGAGTATACATGTTTAATGTATTTGATTGGATCTTAAACTCATTTCTTGAATGTCCCACGATACGATTCACGGCATGAGAGAATTTGTGATTGGATCACAACTAGTGAGTATCTCTACATGTGTAATTGTGATGTATCGGAATTATCCTAGTCGATGAATTGATGGATTTGGACACCATCGATTCAGACTAGCACGAGTATACTCCTTGGTGTATCCAAGCGGTGATTCTCAGCGGTGAGACATAGTGATGTCGGAGTTGATCGTGGATGCTAGTTATGGTAACTAGTTCATTGGAGTGACCCGGTAGTAAGACTTCATATGGTTCTCTGCATATATAGATATGTCGATGAAGTTCTTCTGTGGCTTAAGTGCGATGTTCCTTTGACTTGCGGTATTCAAGTCATCTTGATCATGGAGACTTATGCTTTGACATCTTAAGCAAACATCTCTAAGGAGATGTGGACCGGGATGATTGGGTATAAGTCGAAGTGATCGAAGGTGTTTGAATAGCCTATAAAGGATTCACCACTCCTTGCGAGGAGATGTATACCCATGGCCTCTCGTCGGATTGTTACTAAAGTCTTTGGCCAAAGCAATACATGTTTAGAGTAAGGTACTCTTCGATACATGTGGAGTAACTAGAATCCGTAGGACGAGGAAATGATACTTGGGCTAGGTGTGACGTAGTCAGCCTAGTGGGGACTGACACAATAGACCATGTCTGAACCAAGTGGGTATAAGATGAGTGAAGGGAATGGGGCACGATTCATTCGAAGCTCTTGAAGAGTTTGAAATAGTTACGGATCAGCGTTGATCTTTTTAATTGGGGATCATGATGTACTACTAGGTGCCACTCATCATGATCGTTCTATAATTAATGGTTAATTATAGGCGGCCAACATAAACCGAGAACCTATTTGGTCACACGCGCGAGTGTAATCCAAAGGATTTAAAGCGAGCTTGAGAATGGGATTCTCGGGCCGAGAGAAACTATGTTTGGTTGGACCAAACATAAAGCGAGCATGAAATTGTTTGATCGCAATGGAAGCGTGGATGGGCGTGTCTTATGAAGGCGTAATGGATGGACCAAAATGGTTTGGTTCTAATCCATTGGATAAGAATAAACCAAAGGGTTTGGTTTATTTTAAACGAATGAACCAAAAGTTGGTTCGGTTCGTTTTAACTTAAAATAAACCATCATGGTTTGGTTTATTTTAACTTATCTTAATAGAGCGGGTTAACGGGCCTAATGGTTATGATTTAATAACCATTAAGAGAATTGGTTCTCTATAAAATAGGGCTTAAGGGTTTTGTAAAACCTAATTGAAGCAACCCTAATTGGCCGCCCACCCCTCTCTCCCTCTTGTTGTTGGCGTCAACAACAAGAGCGCCAACCTCATTGAGCTGCTGCCATCTCCTTGCGGCGTCAAGCTTGGCGGTGGACCTCCGGCGACCCTCCGGTGATCTCCCTTGGGTTCGGTGTAAAGGTGAGCCTCCATCTCTTCTTTGGCGGCGCCTATTCCTCCACCAAAGCTGTCCAGTTTTCTGGACAGCTTCTTCTCCTCGTCGGGCGTCGTTTGGGCGGCGGTTGGTGCTCCGACAGCGGCTAACATACCGGGATTTGATCTCCGGTAATCCTCTGAGTGGAGGCGAAGGATTCGTCAATCGGTTGTGAATACCTCTCCGGAGAAGCAAGTCTTGAGGACTTGTTTTAGGTCCGAATTTGGATTCGGACCGTGATCATCTCTCGATCACGTCGTCTTCAACACGAGGCTAGTAACCCGTACGAAGACGAAGCTCGTGACTTAGCGAAGTCATCCCGAGGAGCTCGGCGTGGATACGGATAGAGATGATTCTTACGAGGATCGTTCGGTTGATCGTTCCTACGTCATACGGAAGGTATAACGTAGTTTAATTTCCTTTTATTGCAATTTTAATTTACGGTTATGTCTACACTTGTTGTAATAGCATGCGTGTGTTGTGTGTGTTGTAATAAATAGGAGTATTTATTATTTTTATTGCTTCCGCTGTGCTCATGTTTACGAAACATGATCGAACACACACTGCGCCATGTCTTAGGAAACCTTGATGGTATCGAGCCCAGGTTGTGTTTCGACATAATCGTAAAATGGTTTTGCGATAGTCATAATGTATTTCTGGAAATTTTCTAACTTTGGAAATTTAGAAGTATTTATGGAAATTTTTCAATTTTGGAAAGTCTAGAAGTATTTATGGAAATCTTCCACTTTTGGAAAGTTGGAAGTATTTATGGAAATTGATATTTTCCATAAATAAAATATTTGATTAGATTCTGGAAATTTGTTTCCTAATTTAATCATGATTTGATTTGGGAAATCAAATCTTAAAATATTTTATTTCCATAAGTAGTTTTAAAGATTTAGGAAATTGGTTTCCTAAATAGATTTTCCTTAATCAAATAATTCCATGAATAAAATATGTGATTAGATTTGGAAATTTGTTTCCTAATTTAATTATGATTTGATTTGGAGAATCAAATCTTAAACATATTTTATTTCCATAAATAGTTATGACATATAAGGAAATAAATACATGACATAATTGTATGCCATGTAATTGCATTAGATGCATAACATTATGCCATGCGTGTCGTGACATGTAGATGTATGCCATGTATGCCATGCCATGTAGATAATAGTTATTTGCATGCAAAGAGGATGAGACATAAAAACCCTTAATCAATATTAAAGCCTACACCTTCCATTAATATGGTTAGAACCAGAGTTCTGTTTCTTGTTTGGGTTGTTGGACTCTCTCCAAGCCCGGCTCGAACCTGAATATGTTCAAACCATGGAATAGTTTAATACTGATATGGTAAGAGTCAGAGGTCAATCGTTAGCTTTGGTTGTTGGACTCTCTCCAAGCTGGGCTAATTGGTTGAATGCGCTCTAACCATATTAAAACTATGTTCTGATTAATGGGTTGGCTTTAACCTGGAGCATCGGCTTGTTGGACTCTCTCCAAGGTCGATGTAAAGGGAGGTGAAGTTGGGTGCTATGCATATGATGCATACTTGTTAATGTGTTAACAACCCGATGTATGTGTGAACATTCAATTAGTTGATAGCACATTGTGATAGTTGCATATCGTGATATGCAATCGGTATAGTTGATACCTACCGTCGTAGTTATGAATGGCTTGTTGGACTCTCTTCAAGGTTGTTCATAACTATGATGGATATCAGCCCATTCGGAGATGGACCTATGATCTCCCGAAGTGATTTTGGGGTTTTTGAAATTCGAAAAATGAATGGGATTTATAAATGTATATTGATGCATTTTTAAAATCATCTTTCTCATATATGCTCGTTTTGTATTTCTAGGTCAATAAATTGATCATGACGTCTTTGAATTTGCGCACTATTTTGGATTGAATAAATTAGTAGAACTTCTTGGACTAGCTTAGAAACTTGAGAATTGTTCTCAAGGTGGAAAAGCTTGCGTATGTCCTCGAGCGCCTCTTCCCATCCGTAGTGACAATGCAACTCTGGACCAATTGTTGGCCTATCGAAACATGTAAGTGATTACGAACAAATGAGTTGCATCATGCTAGCCACGATGGAACCCAAGCTACGAGCGACATGAGCATATGGATGCTCATATCGTAGTCCTTCATCTTTGTGAGTTGGTTGATGAGCAAGTGAGATTGAAGGTTGAGTCTCAGCTCCTCTTCACCTCTGAGATGCTAGGAGGTTCATCTGTGGCTTGCTCGATATCTTTGAAGGCTGGAGTCTTCGAGAAGCATGGCGAGGGGCGGTCTTGTTAGTTGATTCCTCGAAGAAAGGTTCTAAGAGGAGGTCGAAGGAAGAGAAGGAAAGAAGAGAAGGGCTAAGAAGGTAGAACTAGCACAAAGGAAACTTGCCATCATTATGGCAAGGAGAGCCATTCTTGAAGAAAGTACAAGATTTATCTTGAGTCGTGAAGAAGAATAAGGCATCGGATGCCCCATCTTCTTGAAATCTTCTTTATTGATTGTCATTCTATTTCCTTAGACACTTGGGTATTGGATCTGGTGTGGCTCACATATATGTAATGACATACATGGGCTAAGGAATAGAAGAAGACTCGTCGAGGAGAGTCAAATTTACGTGTTGGGAATGGAGCAGGGTTCTTTGCACTCGCCATCGGAGCGTATTTGTTGGAACTCCTGTAAGACTTGTCTTAGAATGGACAATTGCTTTTATGTTCCTTCGTTGATAAAGAACATCATTTCTATTTCTTGTAAATAGAAATGGGTTCCATTTGACTTTAGTAACAATTGTTGTTACATAACTTTGAATGGAGTTCTTTATGGGATTGGAACTTTAAGCAATGGTGTTTATCGTTGGGCGTATCGGATGGCGATTTCAATATCGAAGCGAGCAACACGCGTGCTCGAAAGGATAATCACATAGACTCCTATCTGTGGCATTGTCGTCTTGGCCATATAAGCAAGAAACGCATGTCCGAATTACACCGATGTGGAATTCTGGAATCGTTTGAATTGGATTCATACGATACATGCGAATCATGCTTAAAAGGCAAGATGACTAAGTTACCTTTTACTGGAAAAGGTGAACGAGTGGAAGAGTTACTAGGTTTAGTACATACTGATGTATGTGGACCTATGTCAACTCAAGCATTAGGAGGCTATAGCTACTTCATTACCTTCACCGATGATCACTCACGGTTTGGGTATGAGTTCTTGATGAAACACAAGTCTGAAGCCTTTGAAAGGTTCAAAGAATTCAGAAATGAAGTGGAGAAACAACATGACAAGAGTATTAAAATACTTCGATCGGATCGAGGTGGTGAATACTTAAGTCAAGAGTTTCTTGATTATCTAAGAGACAATGGCATATTGTCTCAATGGACTCCGCCCTATACACCACCGCATAATGGTGTATCTGAGAGGCGTAACCGGACCTTGTTGGACATGGTCAGGTCAATGATGAATCATGCAACTCTTCCCAAGTCCTTTTGGGGTTATGCACTTCAGACAGCTGTTTACTTGTTAAACAGAATGCCTACCAAGGTAGTCTCAACTACTCCATATGAGATATGGAATGGTAAGAAACCTCATGTATCTTACTTGAAGATATGGGGTTGTCCTGCTTATGTGAAGCGGACTGTATCAGACAAACTGGATGCTAAGTCTGATAAATGTCTATTTATTGGATACCCTAAGGAAACAAGGGGTTACCAATTCTATCATCCTGTGGAACAAAAGGTGTTTGTTTCAAGGCATGCTGTGTTTCTAGAGAAAGAGTTTCTCTTGCAAGAAAACAGTGGGAGTGTCGTCGAGCTTGAGGAGGCTCGAGAGACTCAAATAGACATTAATGAGATACAGGTGAAGCCTGACGTAATGACTCATAGTGATGAGCAATCAATTTGGACCTATTGTAACACCACATCTTCGTAGATCCGGTAGAACACGCATCATTCACGAGAGATATGGATTCTCGTAAGCGAATCGAGCGGCGTGTTACTCATTGATGATGAGAGCCTACCAGTTATGAAGAAGTCTTGACAAGTTCGAGAAAGGGATAAGTGGCTTGGTGCCGTGAAGTCGGAAATGGATTCCATGTGAAAACCAAGTTTGGAACTTGGTTGACCCACTGAAGGCATAAATGCCTATAGGGTGCAAGTGGGTTTTCAAGAAGAAAACCGACATGGATGGTAATGTGATTACCTATAAGGCTAGATTGGTGGCGAAAGGATATCGTCAAAAACAAGGTGTTGATTATGGCGAAACCTATTACTTTGTAGCTATGCTTAAATCCATTCGGATGCTCTGGCCATAGCGGCTCATTATGATTATGAGATATGGCGGATGGATGTAAAACTTTCCTTAATGGAAACTTGCTCGAGGGCGTGTATATGATACTGACTGAGGTTTCACA
Source organism: Wurfbainia villosa (assembly GCA_025175895.1). Classification (NCBI taxonomy): domain Eukaryota; kingdom Viridiplantae; phylum Streptophyta; class Magnoliopsida; order Zingiberales; family Zingiberaceae; genus Wurfbainia; species Wurfbainia villosa. Next base: position 7,113,336 of record CM045986.1, read on the forward strand.
TCGGTTGATAAAACCAAGGTATGCAAGTTGCGGACGATCCATTTATGGATTGAAGCAAGCATCCAGAGCTGGAATATCCGTTTTGATGAGACGATCAAAAGTTTGATTTCTCACAAAATCGGAACGAACCTTGTGTGTACAAGAAGGTTAGTGGGAGTGCGATCGTGTTCCTAGTATTGTATGTCGATGACATATTACTTATAGAAGCGATGTGTCCATCTTCTGATCGATTAAGGTTTGGTTATCAAGACATTCTCCATGAAAGACACAGGAGAAGCAACCTACATCCTTGGGATTAAGATCTATAGAGATAGATCGAAGCGGTTGTGGTCTTTCACGATCTACATATATAGGCCAGTGCTAAAGAGGTTTAGTATCGGAATCAAGAAAGGTTTCTTACCCATCGGGCATGGGGTACACCTTTCGAAGTCTATGTGTCGTCCGCGAAGGCGAGAGGATTTGCATGAGTAAGATTCCTATGCATCCGATAGGATCTATCATGTATGCTATGTTATGTCGAGGCCCGATGTATCGTATGCTCACGAGTGTCACGGCGGATACCGATCCGATCGAGAATGGATCATTGGGTATTGTTAAGGCGATCCTTAAGTACTTGAGAAGAACTAAGGATGTGTTCCTAATATATGGAGAAGGGTACATGGTGATACGTGGGTATCGGATGCGACTCGAGACGACAAGGATGATTCCATGTCTTTGTGCAGGTATGTATTCACCACGGAATGGGCGCAATAAGTTGGAAAGGTTCCAAGCTTGACACTATAGCGGATTGCCACTAAGGCGAGAATACATTGCGACTTTAGGCAGCAAAGAGCGGTTTGGATCGAAGTTCATCTCTGAACTTGATGTGGTCTCATCGATGATCCAAACATGTGCTTCGCCGCTATCATCTTATCAGAGAGATCATCAGTAGGAATGAAATACAAATCGAGAAAATTCCCACTGAAAGGAACTTAGCGGATCCTTTGACTAAAGCATTACCTCAAAGTAAGTTTGAGGGTCATGTTGGTGCTTATGGTATTGGATACCGTAGCGATTGGCATTAGGCCAAGTGGGAGTCTGTTAGTAATATATGAGAGATGTCCTAAGGCAATCGCCTTATGTATGAACCATTTATATGATAAATGAAGATTCACTATTTGAGTATACATGTTTAATGTATTTGATTGGATCTTAAACTCATTTCTTGAATGTCCACGATACGATTCACAGCATGAGAGAATTTGTGATTGGATCACAACTAGTGAGTATCTCTACATGTGTAATTGTGATGTATCGGAATTATCCCTAGTCGATGAATTGATGGATTTGGACACCATCAATTCTGTCGAGACTAGCACGAGGTATACTCCTTGGTGTATCAAGCGGTGATTCTCCGGTGGAGACATAGTGATGTCGGAGTTGATCGTGGATGCTAGTTATGGTAACTAGTTCATTGGAGTGACCGGTAGTAAGACTTCATATGGTTCTCTGCATATATAGATATGTCAATGAAGTTCTTCGTGGCTTAAGTCGATGTTCCTTTGACTTGCGGTATTCAAGTCATCTTGATCATGGAGACTTATGCTTTGACATCTTAAGCAAACATCTCTAAGGAGATGTGGACCGGGATGATTGGGTATAAGTCGAAGTGATCGAAGGTGTTTGAATAGCCTATAAAGATTCACCACTCCTTGCGAGGAGATGTATACCCATGGCCTCGTCGGATTGTTACTAAAGTCTTTGGCCAAAGCATTACATGTTTAGAGTAAGGTACTCTTGATACATGTGGAGTAACTAGAATCCGTGGGGCGAGAAATGATACTTGGGCTAGGTGTGGCGTAGTCGACCTAGTGAGGGTGACACAATAGACCATGTCACGAACCAAGTGGGTATAAGATGAGTGAAGGGAATGGGGCACGATTCATTCGAGCTATTGAAGGGTTTCAGAAATAGTTCTGGATCAACCGTTGATCTTTTCGGTTAATTGGGGATCATGATGTACTACTAGGTGCCACTCATTATCGTTCTATAATTAATGGTTAATTATAGACGGCCAACATAAACCGAGAACCTATTTGGTCACACGCAGCCGCGAGTGTAATCCAAAGGATTTAAAGCGAGCTAGAGAATGGGATTCTCGGGCCAGAGAAACTATGTTTGGTTGGACCAAACATAAAGCGAGCATGAAATTGTTTCAGTCGCAATGGAAGCGTGGATGGGCAGTGTCTTATGAAGACATAATGGATGGACCAAAATGGTTTGGTTCTAACCCAATGGATAAGAATAAACCAAAGGGTTTGGTTTATTTTAAACGAATGAACCAAAAGTTGGTTCGGTTCGTTTTAACTTAAAATAAACCATCATGGTTTGGTTTATTTTAACTTATCTTAATAGAGCGGGTTAACGGGCCTAATGGTTATGATTTAATAACCATTAAGAGAATTAGTTCTCTATAAAATAGGGCTTAAGGGTTTTTGTGAAAACCTAATAATGACCCTAATTGGCCGCCCACCCTCTCTCCCTCTTGTTGTTGGCGTCAACAACAAGCGGCCAACCTCATTGCTGCCATCTCCTTGCCGTCAAGCTTGGCCGGTGGACCTCGGCGACCCTCCGGTGATCTCCTTGGGTTCGGTGTAAAGGTGAGCCTCCATCTCTTCTTTAGCGGCGCTATCTCCACCAAAGCTGTCAGTTTTACGGACAGCTTCTCTCGTCGGGCGTCGTTTGGGCGGCGGTTGAGTGCTCCGACAGCGGCTAACATATCGGGGATTTGATCTCCGGTAATCCTCTGAGGTGGAGGACGAAGGATTCGTCAATCGGTTGACGAATACCTCTCCGGAGAAGCAAGTCTTGAGGACTTGTTTTAGGTCCGAATTTGGATTCGGACCGTGATCATCTCTCGATCACGTCGTCTTCAACACGAGGCTAGTAACCCGTACGAAGACGAAGCTCGTGACTTAGCGAAGTCATCCCGAGGAGCTCGGCGTGGATACGGATAGAGATGATTCTTACGAGAATCGTTCCGGTTGATGCCGTTCCCGCTACACGTCATACGGAAGGTATAACGTAGTTTAATTTCCTTTTATTGCAATTTTAATTTACGGTTATGTCTACACTTGTTGTAATAGCATGCGTGTGTTGTGTGTGTTGTAATAAATAGGAGTATTTATTATTTTTATTGCTTCCGCTGTGCTCATGTTTACGAAACATGATCGAACACACACACGCCGCGGTGCCGGAAACCCAACAGAGGACTCAGACGATTTTGCTTTGGTGGATATCGAGGGAGGTTGTCATTGTGGATAGGGTGTTAAGCCCATAAGCATGGGTCACATTTGGGGATGAGTCCTGATAACATGCTCCAGCTCTTGATCAAACCACTAACATTCATGAGTTGTATGCCCATATTCTTGATTGTAAGTGTAGAAGGTAAGAGCCGAGGTCTTTGGTGCCCCCGTTCGACATTTGAGGGCCTCCTCAAAAGTTGATACTCATCGTAGATTTGCATTGTCTTTTATTTAGAAAATCTTCACGGAGAAGCATATGTAGGGTACCATGTCAAAATGGGTCATGCTAGATGCAATGGCTTAGAATGACACTCGGCACCTCCGTCAATCGAGATCCTCTAGATTCTTGATGAGCTCTTTGGGCTTCCTCCATGTTGATGTATTTTTTGGCTCGGGTGAGAAGAGTATCGTAGTTGGTGGGAGGCTTTTTGAATAGAGAATGAAATAAATCCCCCTCCCATAAACATTGAGTGTAAGCACCTGTTAGAATTTTGATATAGCTTAAAAAAATCTCCCGCATAGCATGCGTGAACCTTTGGATATATTGCCTCATATTTTCTTGAGATTTTTGTTTAAGGTTGAATAAACTAAGAGAAGTGGACAGGTATCTCATAAAACTAGAGAAATGACATAAGAATAAGGTTGAAAAATCATTAAAGGATGCTACATATCTTGGCTTCAAAGTATTGAACCATTGTTGAGTGGGTCCAGTTAGAGTGGTGAGAAAGATCTGACACTTGACACCCTCTGAATACTAGTGTAATATAGTGGTGTTCTCAAATTGACATAAAATGGTCTTCAAGATAGGAATGCGAGGAGGTCGAAAATGCCGAGATAGCTCCTCTCTTAAAATATTTTCAATGAAAGACATTTGTCTCACAACTACCCTTCGGTAATGGTTGGCTTATTGAGCTCATCATGAATGGGTTGCTTGCTATGCCGGTGATGTAGGTTCATCATTAATTGGTTGGTGACTGGAATGAGAGATATATAGAGGTATCTCCTTTTTAACTTTGCACTATTGATGGAGCTAGCCCTAGTCGATCCTCTGACTGAGGTCACACCTTTGTTCGCTACCTCAGGCAGGCTTCGATGCAAGAATGCATCAATGATTGTGACCACCAATTGAGTAATGTCTTCTCTAGAAAGTAGGCCTTCTGCAACCCCTTCTGAGGTTTCCTATGGTGGGTGTGATGTTGCCATGTCTTTAACTCAATGTTCTGCAACAACTTTTCGAGTTCACACCATCGTAACTTTTCGTTCAATTTCCCGCTGATGACTTAAATTTGATGAGTTCTCTTTCTAGCAAGCTTGAACTCCTCTTCTTCCCTCGCCTTTGAAGTGTGGATTTTGTTAGCCTTTGGAAACACCACTATGGGTCCTGGTCTACAAATTGAAAGAACATTAAAGGTGGGTTGATTTTATTGGCGTGGTCCCTCCGACGTTCAAGTCAGTATTCGCAAAGAAAGGGAGAAGAATGTAGTAGAACTAAGAAGAGTAGAGAAGAAAAGCTTCAGAGAATAAGAGTTGTCTCTGCGTATTAGAATAGAGAAAGAACTATCCCATGACTTTTACCTCCCATGGACCATATATAGTAGATCAGAACAACCTCACCGACCAAGCCTATTTGACAGCCATACCCCCTTGTAGGACTGTTAGGGGATAACTGTTATATGGAATTTCCACCTGGTGTGTCAACTTCCTCTTTGCTATGCATTGAGGAGACCATAATATAACACATGGATTGTCACAAATTCAGGAACCCTTTTGGTTAGGGGGTTGGAGGGCGGGGGGAGTCTTTGGCGGATCAGTCATGACAACAACTACTGAGAATCCTTTTTGTGGTATCTGAATCTTATTATTAGAGATTGAGTGTTCAAAAAAATCGATAGTATTCAAGAAAGTCAGTAGAGCCAATAGTACTTGAGAGCGAATTATAAATACAAAGATTGAAGAGCCAACAGTACTCATGCTATAATTTTAAATTAATACTTCGAAAACGAATTATTTCCAAAAATTGAAGAAATAAATACAACCATGTACAAGTCTAAAGACCCTATATAAAATTGAAAAATTCTTTTATAATGTGGTTAGAATTGAAGGGAAAATTGATATTTAAAGATAAAATTATTTATATGAAATTGGATGTAAAATGTGACTTGTGTACGAATGCATAAGAGGATCTGGATTATTTATTTTTTGAATATTATATAAGTCAAATACGATGACATATAAAATAATGGATGAACGTATTTAAAGCTGTAAAAATATGAAAAAATACTTATAAATGAATGATTACAGAGGTAAGGAACGAATTTACCATAAAATTGGAGAGGGGGGGGGCATGATCCTCCAAATCTTAAGTGATTATTATTATTATTTTATTAATATGATTATATTTTAGTATACGACCTCTCAAATATAAAATGGATTCGCAAGAGGAATACCATAGAGAAATTATACTCAAAGATTAGCATTGACATGCATAGTACATTAATTATGACAAATGCATAATCAAATAATATTTGAAGTTTCAGTAATTTCTATAATCATGATGATCCATAAAATTCAAATGTTGGTATACAAAATAATATTTATGATTTATTCATAAATTTAGCCCTTATGTGAACAATAGAATAGTCAATAATCAACAAGGAATAAATAATTTAGAAGGATCTGTGCTATATGTTGTGAAAATTAATTTATAAATATAGATTAAAAAAAATCAGCACTTAGATGTTATCCACACACATATATTACTTTAATATTAAAAATAGCACTAAGGTTAAAGCTGTTTCGCTCATTTGTTAAAATAATTTTAAATTATATTGTTTTGTAAAAAAATAGATCCAAACTATATTATTTCATATAAAATAGCTCCAAAGTGAAATGTAAAAAATATTTTTAACAATATATAAATAAGAAACAATTTTAATAGTTAAAAAAAAAAATACACTTTTAACGATAGAAAGGAGGGCTATTAGTTAGCATTGCAAAGACTGGGAGGACATGATCTCGACCGCTGGTCAAGCATCACTGAATCACGGGGAACAAAAAAATATCCACCGCACCACACAGCAGCGAACTTAGCAGCATCCCAAATCCGCACGCACCTATAAATTACTCTCTCCGGCCGGGCTTAACGCGGTCTCCTCTAGGGTTCCTTTCGGCCTTCACCCACAATTCGCTTGCTGCCTCCGCGTGCGGGAGAAAAAGAGAGGTGGGAAGGTGCTGGTGGCAGAAGAGGAGACAGAAGAGAAGGCGGGCATATGGATTTCGATGAGTACGAGTACCTGGAGAAGGCAGTCGAGGAGCCCGAGGCGCGCAAGGATAAGGATCGCTCCGGCACAAGGCGTCACAGCGAGCGAGACAAGGACCGCGGGGAGGATGGAGAAGGAAGGGCCTCTAAGAGATCCAGACCAGAAGAGCAAAACGGCGACAAGCGCGACCGAGTGGAGCGAGAACGGGACCACGACCGGGCAAAGGACCGCCGTAAAAGTGGTCGGGACTCTGAGAAGGAGCGGGACAAGGATAGGGATTATCGCAGCAGAGAGAAGGAATACAAGGATAGAGACAAGGGGCGGGAGCGGGACAGTGGGAAAGAAAGAGAGCGAGGAAAGGAAAAGGACAGGAAAAGAGAACGCGAACTGGATAAGGAGAAGGAGAGGGACAGGAGGAGTGCTAGCAGATCCAGAAGGGATGCGGAGAGGGAAATGGAGAGCGCCAGGAGTAGAGAAAGGAGAGAACTAGAGCTCGAGAGAGAGATCCACGAAAGAGAAAGCAGGTACGCTGTTGTGATCACTAGTTTCCTTGTTCTAATTTATTGGACCGTTTCATTGGTCTGATAAGTTTCGCCCTTGTTTTAGATGATGCATATTTAATAGCCTTTTTTTCGTAGTATTTACCAGGTACTTGGGTCTTTTTCTTTGTTTCTTTATATAGTGGACATAGTTGCATGTAATGATAGGTAATGGCTAGATTATTGACTGTTTATGTTAAGAATTTGTTGTTTTACTGTCCACAATTAATATTCCAAATTCCTTGTATTATCGTCATTGCTTGTGTTTGTTGTCGTTGATTGCAATTTGTGAACAATCATGGCATACCCCTGTGCTTATTAACTCTCAGCTCATGTTGCAGGATTAATTTTCAGTCTTTCTAAATCTACAAAATACCTTTTTTTTTTTGAGGTAGATGACATTCATTTTGAAGAATCCGTAAAAATTGTTTACATCGGGCACATAATGAATTAATATCAGTGTTTAACCAAAATGCTTCTAGGTTCATGGTGCAAAATTGTTGATATGCTTAGAAAAGGATTTTTATGAGTGCACTGGTACTGCTTATGAGAAGGTGGAGGAATATGGAGGACAGGATACGAAAAAGGAGAAAAGTAGAGAGTGACAAGATGAAGAAGCAGACAGATTTACTTTCTATTACCTGCAACTAGCGACCTGAGGGTGGATCACTCATATTACAGAGAATGACTCTACGCAGTCTTTAGCAAGATGAACCACATGGAAAATCTTGGTTTTGTATAAATCCCAAACTCTTTGGTTTTAAAAGGAAGAATTAAACATCTTGGATATGAGTTGACAATAGTGTGATTTATGATGTAGACACCATTGAAATTCTTTCTTTATGATCATGAGCATAGGCAAGTTTGGCAAACAAGTAAAGCTCAGTGTCTCCCCTCTTGTTTGATCTTGTCTTTTCCCATTATGTTCTTTTTGTTGTTTTAGCTTTTCATCATGCTCTTTATGTTGAGTTCTTCCACTATGCTCGGTGGATTATTATTTTTCTAACAATTGTTAAAAAGAAACACATACTTGGAGATGTGGCACCATGATCCTAACAACCACCATTATCATCATAAAACTTTTTGCTGAATTTTTCAGTCATCACACAGGACTCTTCATCTGAATCATGTTATTTGTTAATATCGGTTGTTAGTTAGGTATAAGCGAATCTAAATTTGTTCCTTAGTTAAGATACATAGTTATTGTCGTGTGATCTGGAGGTCACAGGTTTGAATTGTAGAAATATTCTCTTGCAAAGCAAGATAAGATCGTCCCTTCTTTGGGACCTTGCATTGATGGGAGCTTCGTGCACTGACTGTCCTTTTAGTTAAGATAACGCAGAACATTTATTCAATTTCCTTAGTCAAGCCCAATGTAGATATTCTTTTGTTTAAACTGTCCATTTTAATCTATCTCAACTTTGAATTGTTCACATTCTAATTACCTAATTCTGTAGATGGATGTTCAGTTTAACATTAGCTACGTGATTCTCAAATATTGTGATATATATTTTTCATTACTTTATATATATTCATAGAGATTGCACACCTATAATTGGATTGAATCAATATATTAGGCTGGTTTAGATCCGACTCTTGAAGATAAAAGAAATCACATATGCCATGTCAAATCTGCATGTAAGTTCACCCCATCCCATTAGATCACATAATAACTAGTTGATTTAGTAGACATTTTACATGCAACTCCTGTGGATTTTTTTAGTTTTGTGGGCAAAATTGTGAATTCTTACCCCTAACTTTATCTTTATTTGCAGAAGAATTAAAGATAAGAAAGATGCAGAGCCTGAAGTTGATCCAGAAAGAGATCAGAGAACTGTTTTTGCTTACCAGGCAAGCCAATTTATGATTTCTCCTTTTCTTTTGTCTGAAAATCAGGCATATCAAAGGCATGGTGCTTTTTTTAGTATCTCAATGCAATTTCTGGAAATTGCAGATGCCTCTGAAAGCTTCTGAAAGAGACGTCTATGAGTTTTTCTCACAAGCAGGGAAGGTTGGTGAAACACTTCTTTTTTTCACTTGGTGGTTTTATATATAGTTGTTTAATAGAAGCCATAGGTTGATGATTGCTCTGCGATTTGTTAGGTTTAACTGCATGTTTTGGTATAGCATGCAACCAACAGATATAAAGTGTTGTGACTTTCCATATTGCATTCAACAAAGGTATAGTACTTCAATTGTGATAGACATCCTCTTGTGCGTTTTTGGTGCTTAAACTGGTTGGGCACAGATATAATGTGACATATCCAAATTACTGTTAAAAACAATGTTGTAATGCCCCTCTGCTTTTAATTAGGGTGTATTATGTTGACTTATGGCTCGCCATTGTTTATTTGGTGGGTTAGATAATGAGAAAGCAGTTGACTGCTTCAATGGGGGTTTAAATTCTCTTGCATGGCAATGCATTTCGTAAGTTAATACATAATGAGTAGTTTTCCCCTGAAGAGACACTTTTTTAACAAGTATCTTGTAGTTTCCAGGTGAGGGATGTCCGCTTGATTATGGATCGGAACTCAAGAAGGTCAAAGGGAGTTGGGTATGTTTCTCTTTCATACAGAAGTATACGAACACATTAGAGGTTGTAATTGCTGTCTGTTTATGTTTTACATATGTGTATAAATATTTCTGGCTTTGTGTTGAATTTCTTTTAAAATTTACTAAGATTTTATGGCTATTATCAAGTGGTAAATAGGCTAATTGAGGAATATAAGGGCATTAACAAGAAATCTTAAGTGGTATTTCAAATTATGATTCATCTTCAATCCATTGGCTCATTTTTCCCATGATTGAACTTTGTTTTGGGATCCCAATTTCAAATTTGAAGTTTGTTTATGCAATCAAAATGTATTTCATATTGATGGTGGAAAAGCAATTCCATATTTTTGTTTCATCAGTCCATGGGTATTAATATAGTTAAACAAATTTCTTAACTTCATCCAAGGGCAGAATCTCATAAATCTTGTGGGTTTAATTTAACCACATGAAATAATAAAAATTTAATACCACAACATAATAAATGAAATTACTATTTTGATCCATAAAGTAAAACATGCTGACACATTCTTTCCAATATTCTAATCATCTTAGTGGATGCATATTTTTATCTCTCTCACTGATTCAATAATTTATTTTAGCAAATCTCTCACTCAATTAACACTATATTTGAATTTTGTATATTCCTTATTGTTTTTCCCCAACAAATTACTCATTTTTTGGGAAATATCTTTTGAACTATGTTGGGTGAAACAAAAATTTCCCTTTTGTATTTGATATTGCACCCACTAGGAAAAATGTCCCTTGTGACTTATCTAGGATGAGTGTTGTCTACCTTGTTTATATTTTGAATTGTTTATCTAGTAATTAAATGCTAGAATTTAAGTACCAAGCCATGCCAGTCAGCACAACAAAGTCTATCTTTTTGTCCATCGACCAACACCACGAGGCCACAAAGGCTATCATGATCTCACATTTTTTAAAAAAAAATTTCTTCTTTTTTTATTGTTTCATTTTTTCTTTAATTTTTAATTTTGGATATAAATTTTTATTTTTGAAAAGGAAATTCTTCTCCTCTGTTTGTTTTTTCCTTTTTAATTTTTATTTGATCTGCCATGTCTACTTGGTAGACTTCAATTAACCCTAAATTGATTTTTACTCAATAAGCTTCAAACATTTAATGAGATAATATTAAAACTTAAACTCAACATTCAATATCTTAAATATAACTCAATTGTAAGCATCTATAGCAATTAAATATTGTAGGGGATCGGTACGGCCGGCTAGAGGGGGGTGAATAACCCTTTTCGTTTGGATGCCGGTATTTGCTCGTCTACAAAACTAATTAGCGCAAGCGGAAGACTAATAAAGACAAACAAATAGAAATACGAGAAAACAAACGCTAACAAAGAATGTAACGTGGTTCACGGCTACGCCGCTAGTCCACGGTCCCTCGATTCGTCCTCGGTGAATCACTCCGCTAAACCAATCCACTAAATGGTCTCTCCTTTGCACCAAGCTAGGTGGAGGTAACCTTTACAATCAAGATCACTCTTCTTACAAATAGAATGGAGTAAAAGCGAGTAAGAAGAGTTTAGAGCTTGTGGGGCACTAGGAAGATCACTTGGAGCATAAGCATTAGCCTCTCAAAGGCTTACACCCTCTCTTTTTATAGAGAGGGCTGATTTCTTCGTTGGCGCCATCGATCATTGCCGCCGTTGGCGATCATTGCGCGTCCTCTAACGGCCTCCGAACACGTCGGATCCCGGCCGGGTGTAGTCAGCGGAACTCTTGGCGATCGTGATGGACCTCATCGATCGGCTGCCTCATCCGCGATCGGCTACGAACGGTCTGGCGAAACCCTATTGACGATCATGCACGCCTTGGCCCGATCGATAATGTGATCGGCGCCACGTATGGCGATTGACTGGCCACAATCGTCGATCGTATACCGGTCGAACTCACTCGACTTCGAAGCGATCGCCGCCATGACATGGCAGTCGACTGGTGTCGGGAAAACCCATCCGACACTTGGCCAAATGGCCAAGTTTCACCTAAGAGCTACCCTTCCCCGGGTTACAATCGCTCACTCTCATCTCTCGGAGTCCCTCGCCTTCGAAGTTCTCTTCGTTCTCAGCCACGTCCCTCGGCAGCATCAGGCGCACGGCTCTGCAATGCTCCTTCGCGTTTCTTGCCTCGAAGTCTACTTCCTCCGGCTTCACTCCAAGCTTCTCGTCCGGCGGTCCCTCGGATGCTCCAAGCGCACGGCTTCCGCAAAGCTATCCTTCACCGACTCAAGGCACGAGTCATGAGATGTAAAACTCGCCACGGCTCCATGTGCGAATTACTAAGTCCTGCACGACTTCAACGCACATATCACATCAACATATCAAACTAACTTAAACCCTTTTCCACACTATCAAAACCATATTACGGCAAGAGATTGCCCTAACAAATATTAATAATTTTTTTTTAATCAATATATTTTATATTTAAAAAAGTTCTGAACTATATTGGTACGACACGATGATGTGATACTGAAATCATATCATTTCAGCCATAAACTGAAACTCTAGTACAACAACAACAACCAAGCTTTATCCCACTATGTGGGGTCGGCTATATGAATCTTTCTACGCCATTGGGCTATATTTTGATATATTTTGATATTGAATGACATTGGTTATAAACCTTGGTTATAAGATGACATTGGTTTATCTTCACTGTTTTTTATTTCTACTTTTACCTTTCTGCACATAGAGGAATCATGGTAACCATGCAGAATTGGTTCTCTTGATTAGTTTTATTCAGTGTACATACAGAAGTACTTTTTTATGGTGCATAAGATTGGTTTATCTGGGTATTTTCATAATTGTCTATTTATTTGTTTAAAAAATGTTTGTTTCTTTCCTCCTTATCCAGACCCTTTAATTACTTGATCTTGTTTCTGTATTATCCTGCAGCCTATGAGGCTTACATTATTTTTGTTGCTGAGTTGCAGATACATTGAGTTTTACGATGTAATGTCCGTGCCACTGGCTATTGCACTATCCGGCCAACTTTTATTGGGTCAACCTGTAATGGTTAAACCTTCTGAAGCTGAAAAGAATCTTGTTCAATCAACTGCTACAGGTGCTGGTGTTGCAGGAGCTGCTGAAAGAAAGATTTATGTTGGAAACCTTCACTATAACATTACTGAAGAGCAACTTCGCCAGGTGAAGTACCAAAAAGCTACCGCTGAAAAAATAGATAAATATAAACTCTATAAATTAGCTTGAGTTCATCTTTTATGAAAAAAAAATTATTTCATTGTCATTTTCATCTGGAATTATGAAGAAAACCATTTAACCAAGTAAATACTTATAGTGAAAAGGTACCTGACCTATACCTTCGAAAAATTTGTCACGGATGGTTTACTGGGATTAGATTTCTTTATTGGCTCCTGCTAGTCTTTTGTTGCAAGAAAAAGAAGATAATATTATTATGGACTTTCTTTAGATCTTTGAACCATTTGGGACTGTGGAGCTTGTCCAATTACCACTTGATGAAACAGGGCATTGTCGAGGTTATGGATTCATTCAAGTGAGTGAACAACCAACTAGTGATCTTGCCACTTCAGTTTTCATCTGTTGACTTGATAATCTTTTCTTCAGTTTGCTCAACTTGAACATGTAAAGGCTGCTCAAAGTTTAAATGGGAAATTGGACATTGCTGGCCGGATCATAAAGGTTACAATTTGTTTATTTTATATTCTTTCCCGGTGCAAAATTGCCATGATTATTTTTATCCTTATTTACAGCTGCTTTTAAATGTTTCCATTATTCCTGTTAGACTTTTTTTGCCCGTCAATTTTGGTTCATGAACATATGGTATTAAGGGTTATAATTCTTTTTTTGTAGGTTTCGGCAGTTACAGATCATGTCACTGTGCAGGAAACTGGGACAAGTGCTGTTGACTTTGATGATGAAGATGGTGGTGGTTTGGTGAGCTAGTTGTTCTTTTATTCTTTGACTTGGACACTGTTACACATTATTGATTTAACCATATCACTCTCAGAGAGTAATATATTGATTCTCTATGTGTCCTTTAAATACAAAACCATATCCTTCCAAATTTGTCTGGATTTAGCACAGACAATTCCATAATGCCAATCTACTTGCTCTGTTGAAAGTCTCCTCAGACATCATGAGGAATTTAGTTAAAACTGTAAGGGTAAAATAAAATTATAGAATACTGGTTGATGATCATCTTTTTTGGATCATACTGATGGAAGGACGGACAAAAATAAGGAACACTTAGTGAGGCCTTATTCAAGTAGGGTTTACTTCTGCTGCCTTTTTTTTTTTTTTTTGAGCACTTGGCTTTTGGAAACACGTTTAATTCACAGTAATACATTACATCTGAATGAATCTACTCCATTATGATTATCAGACTAGGATTGTGCAATTTTAACTCTCAAGGGATCTGAATATGTTTGTAAAAATAACATTACTATACGAAATGACACCAAACTTACAAGTTATACATAAGTTACATCTTCTAGTCAGTGGTGTTGAATAATTATATAGTTGTAATGTGATTAATTCTGGAATAAATTTATAGCTTACTCATCATATATTTCTGATCATGATGTATTATGAATGAAAAAAAAAGTAATTAGCTTGTAAATTGTAAATGTAGCAGGTAAACTACATTTTTATCAATCTGGTTAGTATAGTTCACTGTAACCAGTTGTGAATACCTCAGTCTTTATTTTCTTTGGTGAATCTTTATGTGCATGCGAATCAATTACATATATTGAAAATTAGAAAAATGAGAATCTAATGCACATATGATTTTAATTTTCTTTATTTTTTGTAAATATAATTTATTTTCAAATAACTCCGCCCATGATAAGTTAACCTTGTCGTGGCCGGTTCCAAGCCCGGATAAAGGAGGAGGGTTGCGTTAGGTTGCCAGCCAGCGTTAAACTAAGGCAAATGTTCAATGAATGGATCAATCAAACTATTGTGCCAATGCTAGGTTGTTCCCCGGAAGGAACGCGTTACAGGGTCCGACTGTAATGTCTCGGCAAGGACCGCTACATTTTCAGAACTCGGGTGTAGTGAAAAATATGCTAGAGTTCACGTTGCAGGGTCCGACTGCAACGTATCGGCAAGGACCGCTACATCTCCATGAGAACTTGGGTGTAGTGTTAAATAAGCAAGAGTTCTCACACCATAGGTTGGGTAAGAACAAATATTATAGAAAAATTAGTAATCTAAGATTTGGTACATGGAACATAGGAACTCACCTGTAAAACAATGGAGATAGTAGATCGATGATTAGAAGAAAAATTAATATTGTATGTGTACAAGAGACAAAATGGGTTGGTGAGGCAAAGATGATAGATAACTCGGGTTTTAAGTTATGGTATCTGAAAGAGTAAAACAAGAAATGGAGTGGGTATTATTATTGATAGTTAGTTAAAGGATGAAGTTGTAGGAGTAATTAGAAAGGGGATAGAATTATAGCTCAAAATAGTAGTGGAGAAAGAAACTATAAAGCGTAATTAGTGTATATGCACTCGAAATAGGATTAGATAAAAATACCAAATTAAGGTTTTAGGAGGACTTGGATGAAGTATTACAAAATATTACAAATGAGATGATTTTAATAGGAGGTGATTTAAATGTATCAGAGTGAAAAAGCGAATATTAATACGAGAGGTGCGTGGGGTTATGGGTTTGGAACAAGAAATGAAGAAGGTAAAACTATATTGGATTTTGAATAATAGCATATGATCTTATACTAGCTAATACATTTTTTAAGAAAAGAGAAGAACACTTAGTCGCTCAAAAGTGAAAATAATAAATTACAAATTAACTTTCTTATGGTTAGGAAGAGAGATAGAAAGATTTGTAAAGATTGTAAGATTATTCTGGAGAAAGTTTAACTACTCAACATAGGTTAGTAGTATTGGATATACTCAAACATAGTATTAATAGAAGGAAAATATATCGACCCTAGAATTAAGTGGTGGAAGTTAAAGGATGAAACTAAATATATTGAAAGAGAGGTAGTAAGTATTAGATGACATATCTGATGACCCTAATACAACGTGGGATAAGATGGTATCAAAATTGAAAATAGTGGCTAAGAGTGTACTCGGTGAGTCGAAGGACATGCACCACCAAGTAAAGAATCTTGGTGGTGGAATGGAAAAGTGCAAGAGAAAGTCGAGGAAAAGCGAATAAGATATAAGAAATTAAATATTTGTAAAAATGAGGAAAATTTGAAAAATATACAATAGCAAGAAAGAAGCTAAAGCGTTGAATGAAGCTAAGACTGAAACTTTTGAACAGTTATATCGAAAATTAGATACAAAAGAAGGGGAAAGAGACATTTATAGAATAGTTAAAGTGAGAGAGAGGAAGACAAAAGATCTTAATCAAATAAGATGTATTAAAGATGAATGCAATAGGGTACTAGTAAATGATGAAGAAATAAAAGAGCGGTGGAAGAGATATTTTTATCAACTTTTCAATGAAGGTTTAGGAGACCAACTTAATTTAGGTAATTTAAGTAGGTCAAATGAGTATAGAAATTTAAATTTTTATCGTAGAATTCAAATTTCAGAAGTAGAATAAGCTTTAAATGGAATGTAAAATGGAAAAGCCGTTGGACCAGATGATATTCCGATAGAGGTATGAAACAAGGTATTGAATGACTTACAAAATTATTTAACATGATATTGAAAACAAAAAGGATGCCTGATCAATGGAGGATAAATATCCAATTCCCTTATATAAGAATAAGGGAGACATACAAACTTGTGAAAACTATAGGGGTATTAAACTAATGAGTCATACCATGAAACTTTGGGAAAAAGTAATAGAAAAAAGATTAAGGAAGGAGACCATGGTTCTCGAAAATCAATTTGGGTTCAAATGCGGAAGGTTAAATGATAGAAGCTATATATCTTCTCGCATAACTAATTGAAAAGTATAGAGAGCAAAAGCGGGATCTACACATGGTATTCATTGATTTAGAAAAACATGATAGAGTTCAAGAGAAATAATATGGAGAATTTTAGAAAAGAGGTGTTAGTGTAACATATATTGAACTAATTAAGGATATGTATAAGTAAGTACGGTGAGTGAAGACTTGGTGGATTAATCAAGCATTTCCATAAAGATAGGGTTACATCAAGGATCAACTTTAAGTCCCTATCTTTTACACTAATCATGGACGAACTCCTTTGGACACATTCAAGACACATTAAGTGGTGTGTTGTTTGTAGATGATATTGTTTTAGTAGATGAGACACGTGAAGGAGTAAATGCTAAACTAGAATTTTGGCGTGAAACACTAGAAGTGAAAGGTTTTAAGCTTAGTAGAGTAAAGACAGAATATATGGAATTTAAATTTAGCAATATTAGACGTAATGAGACAAGTGTTAAGATAGGAGATGATGAGTTGTCTGGAATTGAGAGCTTTAAATATTTAGGATCATTTTTGCAAAATGATGGAGGGATTGAGAGAAATGTCTTACATAGAATACAAGCAGGATGGTTGAAATGGAGGAAAGCATCGGGTATTTTATGTGATAGTAAAGTGCCTCTAAAACTTGGAAGTTCTACAAAACAACAAATTAGACCTGCTATGTTATATGGAGCTGAATGTTGGGCTACGACTCGAGCATATGAGCAAAAGATGAGAGTTGCAGAGATGAGGATGTTAAGGTGGATGTGTGGACATACGAGGATGGACAGAATAAGAAATGAAAGCATTAGAGAAAAAGTTGGTGTTGCATCTATTGAAGGAAAGCTCCGAGAGACACGTTTAAGGTGGTATGGACATGTACTTAGACGGCCAATAAATGCTCCAGTTAGGCGATGTGAAACGATACCAAATATACACATCAAACGAGGAAGAGGAAGACCAAAAAAGACTTAGTTAGCAACAATAAAACAAGATAAAATTTATTTAAATATAGATGATGATATAGTAGGGGATAGAGTCCAATGGCGTAGAATGATCCATATAGCCGATCCCACCTAGTGGGATAAGGCTTTGTTGTTGTTGTTGTTGTATAATTTATCTTCAAATGATTTGTCAGAGTAGGTATCTGATCATTTAGTCACATGGCAACCTGATTTTAACCTCGATGTAGCTAGCCTTTTACAAGACATGGGTCTGATGACTTCACATCTTATTAGGAATATTAATTTGCATGTAAAATAGAAGAGAACCATGACTAGTTTATCAGTTTGTTTTATATCTTTACTATGATTTGCAATGCTTAACCTATTTACCTCTCCCGAAAAACTAGACAAATTAAATTCGAGCTTTTGACTTGGCAGTTAATGCCATCTTCAACCTTTGGCAAAATGCTCTTTCTTTGACGCCTCTGTATTTGCTGGTTCTATTTTGACTATCACTATTCTTGTATAAATACTTCAATTTCTTATTCAGAAAAATAAAGTCAATATAAACCTGAATATGGTTACATCTTATACTTAATGAGGGGCTTTCTTTTTTTAGAGCAGTTAAAGATACTAAATTTGATTGATATATAATGATGTCCCAGAGTTCTTGCATTTTTTTTGCTAATGGAAAAATCGGATCAGAGTACAAGGTTGTAATTTTATCATCAATCCATCAGTTAGTTTATGATATTAAGTTTGATTTTTCTAGGCTAGCTTTGTTTCTGTGGGACATTTCCCCTGATGTTGGACGGTTCTTACAAGTGGTTGTTGCTCAAACAGCTAGAAACCTCACTCTCACTATATTAACCAGCTTTATTGTGTTGCCCACCCTTCTTGTTCTTTGGTAATCTGTTTTAAGCTTGCAACCTCAATTGATCAGGTATCACGTTCTCAATACCTTAGTTTGATAAACGAGCTAGTAACAATCTCTCAGTTAGTTTGCCCAACCTTATCTTTTTAATTCTATAAATTGATTATAAGGACTTGCAATATTGACATTCTTAGGAAAGTTTATTTGCAAATTTTCTTGATTGCTACTCACTGTTCTATTTCCATGCAGTCATTAAATGCTCGTTCAAGAGCTATGCTCATGCAAAAGCTGGATCGCACTGGAACTGCTTCTAGGTGAATACTTTACTACCATAACTTTTTGTCTGTCCTAGGTTAATACTTATCATGCTCAGAAATTTACCTGCTATGCTATGCAGCATCGCGGAGTCTCTTGGAGTACCTATTCTTAATGGTGCAGTTCCCGTCCAACAGCCACTCAGTGTGCCTGCACTATCAATAAACCCTACTATGGTTTCTGTGCAGCAAATTCCAGCTACTGTGGAGACAAGCGAGTGCTTATTGCTAACAAATATGTTTGACCCAAGCACTGAGGTTTGACAGCTAGCTTATGATGCCTGCTAGTCTTTCTGTTGCTTAGATTTATTTTTCCCTGCTTCAGTCGGAACCTGACTTTGATTTGGATATTAAAGAGGATGTGCAAGAAGAATGTTCCAAGTACGGCCGTGTCAAGCATATCTTTGTCGACAAGTGAGTATCCCTTTCAAAATGTTCAAATTAGGCTTGTATGCTCAGTGTGCAATTTGCTGCAATTCACTTCTAATTTAGTAGTCAAAATAGAATTGTCAGATGTCAACTTCTATATATTCGCTAATGTATTAATTTGTAACTATGTTTCTTCACGTCATCCAACCTACGTTTCACAGGAACAGCAATGGTCATGTGTATCTTCGATTTGATAGTGTGACAGCAGCTTCAATCTGTCAGCGTGCTATGCAAGGTCGATGGTTTGCAGGGAGGTCAGTCTCAGCCACTTATATGGTATGCTTCCAGCTCTGAAATGACCTAGAGTTTTCCCCGTTTTGAATTAAATACTTACTTAGGCATAGAATGTTTTTTTATTTACGATTTTCAGGCATTTTTTTCTTATCTGAACCTACAGAAATATATCTTTCATGATCAACGAGAGGGCAATTAAAGTTTGTCCTTGAATTTGTGATAACCTTAAATATTGCCTAGCCTCAATCGTTATTGTATGTTAAACTCATTGGTTTGTTTATTATTTTGCAGCGACGACAAGATTACGAAGCAAAATTTGGACGTGACTGAGCCTAATGTTATCGTTTGTCCTCTTCAGATTCTCTATGCTGGTATTCTAGATTACTTTCCGTGCATATGTACAAGATTTACGAACAGTTCGCAGTGTTAAAGTTGAACTGTCATATTCTTGTCAATTACGCTTTAATCTTGTTAACTTGTGACTCTAATGAAGGGATTCTTTAGCGACATTAACTGTTGCAACTGATGTAGCTACTCCATCTCCCATAGGTGTAAAGGGTAGTGGTCTGCCTTGGGGTACGGTGCAGCAGGATGATTTTTCATATAGTAAGCGTTCGATCTTTTTCGGAGATCCTTTTTGAAAATTTTCGAGTTCGAGTTTTGAAGGGATCTGAATTATTTGCACCGTTGGATTATTTGTTGGTCTTGTTTGAAAGAAACATTTGTGGGATTTTCATCTTAGGAATAATCGGATCAAAGGTTTAGATAGATTATCAAAAAGAAAAGAGGTAATGATTGCCTATGATCTCAGCTGTAAATAGTTTGCAATAGGAGCGACTGTGGTTCGAAATGGATGCAAGTTAAATTCTCACGAATACATTTAAATTAAAATTAAAATAAATAGATTGAATTAATGAATTGTAAATAATTTTAATTTTAATTTTAAATAGTTTGAACTGAAATGATGAGTCAGAATGGATTGTTTCATAATTGTAACTGAATTGTAAGGTACAGGGTTTGTCAGAACGATAATCGTCATGGACACTATTTTTGTTTTGTTTCATAATTGTAACTGAATTGTAAGGTACAGGGTTTGTCAGAACGATAATTGTCATGGACACTATTTTTGTTTTGGAACGTCTCTGTTTTCGTTTCGGAATAGTCGTGACATTGTCTCTTTCTTTCTTCCATAGCTATCGTTAATAAGCGATTCGGTTTCAATTTTATTGGATGATAAATTAAAATGGACAATTTTAAAATCGAAATGGACGATTTCGGAGCCGTGATCACTTCTATTTTCCGGCACAATAGTTTGGACCGAGCTAGTACTACCACAGAGAACTATCAGGAAGTTCCAGGCGTGGGCCTGGCGTGGAGCAGGACCTAGCTAATAACAGCCCAAGTTTAGCTCATTTGTTTTATTTATAGATTCACACTAATCTTACAAATTATAAATATTTATATATTTTAAATTATCGGATTAAAATAAAAAACTCATATGAATGAGTTTGTATTGAAGATTCGGTGACCGCTAGAGGAGTGAATAGTGTTGATGGAATTCATTTGCGTTTAATTGTCTACAATCTTGTTAGCACAGCGGAATAGTAATAACAAAAAAGAAATAACAAGAAACACAATCACGCAAACACGATAATATAACGTGGTTTGGAATTCAACGGTTCATACTCCACGGATCGAGCTCAATGAGCTCTAGCGATACAACCACACACCACTAATCAAGAATAACTCATTCTCGGAACAATCCGGAGGTAGAGAAACCTCATACAATGTATACAACAATAATACAATAAAAATACAAGTAAATATAATGGAATGCAAGTAAAGAAAATTTTACAAAGAGTTTGCATGTTGATTGCTTGAACCGTGGTTGAAGACCCTGATTTGCACCAGCAAATCGCCTCAAGAATGTCCAAGAAATCGTTGCCAAAATCCCTCTTCCGAGCTGCTTTTATAACCTGCAATCGGGCTGAATTTTCGCCTATCAGTCGACTGATGACACTATTGTTGTGAGACAACGGTACAATCCATGCTGAAAAAATCCAATGGATAGGACATCAGTCGACTGATCATGTCCACCAGTCGACTGATCGAGCCTTCATTCGACTACTAACCCCAATAGTCAAGTCTGACTTCATTCTGTGCCCGAAATACCGAGCACCAGTTGACTGATCACAAGATTAGTCGACTGCCACCTCTAGCAGTCGACTGCTAGGACACTCCTTGCAGTCAAACCCTAGTTGACTCACACCAGTCGACTGATACACTTTAAACATGAGGTTTTAACCCAAGTATGGTTCCCCCATACTTGCTAGACCACAATTAGCCTAGACCTAAGCCTTCTAGCCACCTCCGTCAGCCTCACGCCTATCGGATCCCTCCAAATCATTCATGACTTGTTCATCCATACGCTAACCTTCAGATGCTTCCATCGGCTATGTCATGCTAACGATGTATACACCGCCAAGACACATTGAACTTACGCTGCCAAGACTCCGCTTGGACTTTACGCTGCCAACCATTGGACTTATGCTGCTAAGACTTCACCCTTAGACTTTACGCTGCCAATATCAAACCCCTTGTGTTGGTGATCGATTTGAAGCTAGAGGGGGGGGGGGGGTGAATAGCTTGTTTTTCTCTTATATAAAAAATATTAGCGGAAGCACAACAGAAATAATAATAACACAAATGAAAAACACGCTAACACGGTTCTTTTATGTGGTTCGGAGATAGCGCTCCTACTCCACGGTGATCCTTGAGGTGGATCAACCCTAATCAAATCACTATGAAGCTTTCCTTTACAACAATCCTCCTCTTCTTACAAAGAATGAAACTTGAGCTTAGAGAGAGGAGGAGGAGATTTAAAATCACTAGAAAGCTTGAAAACTCGTGGAGGCTTGAGAGAATAATCAGAGAATAAGCATTAACCCCAAAAACCTCCACCAACCCTCTTTTTATAGAGAGAAGATTGATTTTTCCGTTGGAGCACCATCACGACGATCATCGCAATCGATACTCGAAATAGCCGGATTCGCGGGATTGAGTCGCTTCCTCCAACGATATTCGATCGATCGACCCGATCCATCCATCGATCGGTGATGGAGTGATCGATCGACTGATCACAGGCCGCAATCGAGTGTGACTCCACTGCGTCGTGATTTAATCGATCACCGATCGCCATTGGCGGTGATCGATGGTCAGGGTTTCATCCTGACTCAGTCGAGCACTTAACCAGTCGACTGATACATCGTATCAGTCGACTGATACTCATCAAGTATGAGTAATTCATACTTGATTTCACCCCCTAGACCTAGACTCAACCTTCTAGCTCTTCATTAAGCCTTGCGCCTCCAGGATCCCTCCGAGTCCATGACTTGTTCATCCTTTGCGCTTTGCTTCCAAGAGCTTCCTTCGGTTTTGTCATGTCTTGGGTTTTCCTTTGCCAAGGCGTGCTTGGACTTTACGCCGCCAAGTCTACATGCTTGGACTTACACTGTCAAGACTTGCCTTTGGACTTCCTTTGCCAAAATCCGTTTGGATTTAATGCCGCCAAGACAACATGCTTGGTCTTATGCCGCCAAACCTTTACCTTGGACTTCTCTTGCCAAGATCATACTTGGACTTTGCCTTTACCTGTCACTTAAACATGTTCACCATTAGATCACAATTTGTTGCCTAACTTAGATGATTATCCAAACATCAAAACATATAAATGCTTGGGGCATTGTTGCACCAACAATCTTCCCCTTTTTGATGTTTGACAATCATTTAAGTTAGGTCTTTTAAAGATACACACATAATCATATATCCAATTCTAACTTAAACATTTCTTCTCCCCCTTTGACATACATCAAAAAGAGAAGAAATCATATATTTCATAGAAGAATTGAATGCGTTGTAATCTTGAACTAAGGTATAAAATTGAAATTTAGCTCCCCCTTAAACCAAGATATAGTTCATGATGAGTAAAATACATGTGGAGCAAAAGTCTATCAAACAATTTGAAGGTTTAAATCCTAACTTTGCACCAACAATGTAAATTTGGGAATGAAAAAGATACATCTTATGAAACTCCCCATAAAACACCGCATTAAACAGTCCTAAAAATTGGTTTATACTCAGTATTATCATGCTAAAGTTTTAGGAGATCAAAGATATACTAAATATCAGAAATAGAGCTATTTTTCAGAAAATAAAGTGTATCAGTCGACTGGTTTCTGAACCAGTCGGCTGCTACGCCTGAAATCCGAAATTCAGCCTTTTTAGTCCAAATTCAGAAATGCGTTAGAAATTCCAGAAATCTCAAAAAATCATAAAATTTTGCATACACATTTCTGAAATCATACTTTATCAAGGAAAAATATTTTGAAAAATATATATTTTCCAGATTTCGAGATTGATACAAACTTGGAAACTAACAAAAGTTCTAATGTTTTTGCTAACTTTATATCACTTTTGTGTTTCACTTGAAAACTGTTTTTCAAAATAGGATAAACATAGTTTAAAATATATTTTATTTGACATTTCCAATCATGTTCTTGGAGCTATATGCACATCAATTGTGTATTAGCCTTCCCAATGATTGGTCTAATGAAGGATCAATGTCTCTAGATGATACTTTGGTCCATAGTAATGCATCATAACAAGCATGATGAACCAAGTGCATCTTCCTAACATCTCACATGTTGTCTAAGTGGCTCAATACAAAAATCATAGTTTCCTAGGTATTTTTTGAGATGCTTAAAGATATAAATCCTAGTATTTCTATAGGATCATGCAAACCTACACCTTTACTCAACCAAGCACATTCCAAGTTCTCTCCTAAGTGATGAGAATTCTACCTCGGGGAGAGCCTTGGTAAATATGTCAGCTAGGTTGAACTTGAATTCAATGTAATTAAGCTCAATGTCCCCCTTAGCCACATGATCTCTGATGAAGTGATGTTTCACTTCAATGTGCTTGGTCCTAGAGTGATGCACCGGATTTTTGGTCAAGTTTATGGTGCTCACATTATCACAAAATACTTTCATGTTGGAGTAAGATAGCTTATAATCTTCTAAGGTATGTTTCATCCATAGTAATTGAGCTACACAACCACCCATAGCCACATACTCGGCCTCGGTGGTGGATAGGGTAACACAAGGTTGCTTCATACTACTCCAACTAACTAGGGAGGACCCAAGAAATTGGCATCCACCACTAGTATTCTTCCGATCCAATTTACAACCGGCATAATTGGAATCGGTGTACCCAACCAAATCAAAAGACCTAGTCCTAGGGTACCATAGTCCTACATTTAGTGTGCCTTTAATATATCTTAATATTCTCTTAACGACAACTAAATGAGATTCTTTTGCACAAGATTGATACCTAGCACACTTACCAACCACAAATAATATGTCGGGTCTACTAGCGGTTAAGTACAAAAGGCTACCAATCATGCTCCTATAGAGTGTAAGATCAATTTATTTTCCTTCATTATCACTATCTATTTTAGTATTGATTTCCATTGGAGTTGAAACTACTTTAGCATTTTCCAAACCAAATTTCTTAATCATTTCCTTAGCATATTTGGTTTGGTAAATATAAATTCCTTCACTTGTTTATTTAACTTGTAATCCTAGGAAGAAATTTAATTCCCCAACTAGACTCATTTCAAACTCTTTTTCCATATTCTTAATAAAGTATTGGAGAAGTTTATCATTTGTTGACCCAAAGATAATGTCATCAACATATACTTGGGCTACAAAGATGTCCGTTGATGTTGACTTTATAAATAGAGTTTGATCTACACTACCCCTTTTAAAGTCCTTAGAAATTAAGAAAGATGATAACCTTTCATACCAAGCCCGGGGAGCTTGTTTCAAACCATACAAAGCTTTTCTAAGCTTGTATACATGGTTTGGATAGTCCATATTCTCAAACCCGGGAGGTTGTTCTACATATACCTCTTCCTTAATAAACCCATTTAGGAATGTCAATTTGACATCCATTTGATGGAGTTTGAAACCCATATAGGAGGCATACCCTAATAGAATTCTAATAAACTCTAACCTAGCAACCGGGGCATATGTTTCATCATAGTCAAGTCCTTCAACTTGTCTAAAGCCCCTTGCAACTAATCTTGCCTTATTCCTAGTAATATTCCCTTGGTCATCTAGTTTGTTTCTAAAGACCCATCTTGTAGTAATGATGGTGTTTTCATTAGGTCTAGGAACTAACTCCCATACTTGACTCCTTTCAAATTGAGCCAATTCATCTTGCATTGCTAAGATTCAATCCGGATCAAGTAATGCATTTTTGATTGTTTTGGGCTCAATTTGAGAAATTAGAGCTATATGACTAGTGGGATCCCTATGAAATGACCTAGTCCTAACACCTTGAGATAATTCACCCACAATTTGATCTAAGAGGTGATTTTGATGAATTCTTATGGTTCTAGGAGGTGTATTAATTTGTGTTTGATCATAATTAATTTCAATCCTTTACTCATCATCGGAATCACCTCTTACTCTCCCTTGATTTAATCCTCCCCCTTGATCATTACCCCCTAAGGTTAAATCTTAAAATTGTTGAGTAATTTCTTGATTTTCATTATTAATATCATTATCAATAGGGGATTTCCTAGGGTATGTATTGGAAGTTTCATCAAATTGGACATTTGAAGATTCTTCAATCTTTTGAGTCATTTTATTGTAAATTCTATACCCTACACTAGTGGATGAGTATCCAACTAGGATTCCCTCATCCGCTTTGGACTCAAACTTACCTAGGTTGTCTTTGGTATTTAAAATATAGACTTTACATCCAAAGACCTTAAAATAATGAATTGTTGGAATTGTACCATTCCACAATTCAAATGGGGGTTTTCCTAGGAACCTATGAATTAATACCATATTTTGGATATAGCAAGCAGTATTAATCGCTTCCGCCCACAAGTAGCTAAGTAAGGAGTATGCATTAAGCATTGTCTTAGCCGCTTCTTGTAGGGCACAATTTTTCCTTTCCACAACCCCATTTTGTTGGGGTGTTCTAGGACAAGAAAACTCATGCTTGTACCCTTGTTCTAAGTAAAAGGTTGAGAAATTAGAATTCTCAAATTCTCCACCATGATCACTACGGATCCGGTTGATTTTGAGTTTTCTTTCATTTTCTACTCTTTTGCTAAATCCTATGATTATTCCTAAGGTTTTATCTTTATTTTTCAAGAAAAATACCCAAGTAAACCTAGAGAAATCATCTACTATTACTAGGCAATATTTACTACCAATCATAGAGGGGGTACTATGACAATCAAATAAGTCCATATGTAAAAGTTCTAAAGGTAAAGAGGTACTAAGTAAATTTTTACCGTTGTGTGATGTTTTTGATCGTTTCCCTTCTTGGCATGCATCACACATTTTGTCCTTGAGAAATTTGACTTTAGGCAACCCTTTGACTAACTTCATTTTTGCTATTTTGGCTATGTTCTTCATGTTTATGTGTCCTAGCCTCCTATGCCAAAGCCAACTTTCTTCCTCTTTTGCAATAAGACACTTAGTAGAAGCATTAGTAGCATAGGATAAATCAACATAATATATATTTGATTTCCTAAAACCTACTAACATGCAATCATTTAGAGTTTTGTGTCTTATAAAACATTTTGAGGAATCAAATTTAACATCAAAGTTTGCATCACATAGTTGGCTTACACTAAGTAAATTAAATTTCATATTTTTAACTAATAATACTTTATGAATGGCAAGGTTGGGGGATACCTCAATTGTGTCATTTCCTAGAATCTTAAGTTTGCCGCTATTACCAAATGATACTTTTCCTTTGCTAGTGTGGTTGATAGTGGAGAATTTTCTCTCATCACCGGTCATGTGCTTTGAGCACCCACTATCAACTATCCACAAGCTTGGTTCTTCTACCTATATCACATGAAAAATACAATCCTTAGGTACCCAAATCTTAGGACCACTAGCATCAATTAGAAATTTCTTAGGTACTCAAGCCTTTCTACCCTTGCTTTTAATCATGGATTTTCTACTAACAAGAGATGTAAATGCTACCTCCTTTTCCTTAGGCCTATATCCTAATCCGGCCTTATTGTAAATAGCCCTTTGATCCTTAATAATCATGTCTAGGTATTTAAAGCCATTAGTAAATTTTTCTAAGCATGCTCTTAACTTACCTATTTCTTTTCTTAATTCATCATTTTCATCCCTAAGGGTACATTCATCGTCATCACTAGATAATTTACCACAAGATGATTCTACACTCTTAAGTGATTTAATCTCTATTTTTAAATCCTTAATCCTAGTTTTCGATCTATTCAAAGCGTTTTGAAGACATGCAATAGTCTTGTAAAGTAAATCTACCTTGGGTGAGTTGTTTACCTCATCATCATCACTTGATGATGATTCGTAGCTTGAAGAAGAAGAGGACTTCTCGCTTGAGCTCCCGACTTCTTCCTCCAATGCCATGAGGGCTAGATTCCGAGTGTCATGACATACTTCTTCATCATCGGAAGAGTCTTCCATGCTTAGGGTGTCCCATGTTTGTGCCACCATTGCCTCCTTCTTCTTTTCCTTCTTTTTCTTTTCCTTCTCCTCCTTCTTCTTTAGTTCCGGGCAATTTGGATTTATATGCCCTTTCTTGTTGCAACCAAAGCAAGTTACGTTAGAGGTAGAATTTGAACTATTTGAAGACTTATCTCTTGAGGATTGGAACATCCTCTTCACATCTTTCTTGGTGAGTTTCCTTGACTTCCCACCAAATTTCTTGACGTAATGTGCCACCTCGCTTGCTGATAGCTCATCTTCACTACTTGATGAGTCTTCCTTGGATGAGGAGAACACTTCCTTCTTCTCCTTCTTCTTTTTGTCCTTCTTTCCTACAAAAAGAGCTATACCCTTCTCTTTGGATGAAGTGTTAGCTTGTTCATGTAATTGAAATTCACAAAATAGCTCATCTAACTTAACCAATGAAAGATCCCTAGAGACCTTATAAGCATCTACCATTGAGGCCCATAAGGTTGTTCTAGGGAAAGCTTGTAGCACATACCTTACAAGGTCTCAATTTTCGACCTTTTCACCTATTACATGTAGTCCGTTGACTACTTCTTTGAAGCAACCGTGCATTTGGCTCATGGTTTCATTGGTCTTCATTGAGAAGCTTTGAAGTTGGCCAATTAGAAGATCTCTCTTGGCCCTTCTTGTTTCTTTGGATCCTTCGTTGAGCTCGATCAACTTCTCCCAAAGCTCCTTCGCCGATTCAAATGGCCCCACCTTGCTTAGTTGCTCTTTTAACAAACCACATTGAAGTGTGGTTGTTGCCTTGGCGTTGGCTTGAGCCTTCTTGGCCATGTCTCTCGTCCAATCCTTCGTCGGTATGGGTGCTCCGTGTTCATCGACCGGCTTCTTGAAACCATCTACAACACTAAACCAATTTTCAATATCATTCATTAAATAATACTCCATCCTACCTTTCCAATAGCCGAAGTCGTTGCCGTCGAAGAACGGAGGCCTCGCCGTGCTATACCCCTCTTGGAAAACCATTTTTGCTCCGGTTGATTGTTAGATCTTCCGATGCGATCCAGGCTCTGATACCACTTGTTGGTGATCGATTTGAAGCTAGAGGGGGGGGGGTGAATAGCTTGTTTTTCTCCTCTATAAAAAATATTAGCGGAAGCACAACAAAAATAATAATAACACAAATGAAAAACACGCTAACACGATTCTTTTACGTGGTTCGGAGATAGCGCTCCTACTCTACGGTGATCCTTGAGGTGGATCAACCCTAATCAAATCACTATGAAACTTTCCTTTGCAACAATCCTCCTCTTCTTACAAAGAATGAAACTTGAGCTTAGAGAGAGGAGGAGGAGATTTAAAATCACTAGAAAGCTTGAAAACTCGTGGAGGCTTGAGAGAATAATCAGAGAATAAGCATTAACCCCAAAAACCTTCACCATCTCTCTTTTTATAGAGAGAAGGCTGATTTTCTCGTTGGAGCACCATCGATCGGTGATGCGATGCTCGATCGGGCCGATCACGCGATTAACTTCTGAATAGTCAAATTCACGGGATTCAGAGTCATTTCCTCCAACGACATTCTCATCAGTCGACTGATCCATCCATCAGTCGACTAATGGAGTGATTAGTCGAGTGATCACAGGCCGCAGTCGAGTGTGACTCCACTCTGTGCCCGTATTTAACTTGATCACCGATCGCCCGCTGTTGGCGGTCGGTGATCGCAACATCGATCACCGATCGCCATGACCAAAGCAGTCGACTGATGGTCAGGGTTTCATCCTGACTCAGTCGAGCACTTAACCAGTCGACTGATACTCATCAAGTATGAGTAATTCATACTTGATTTCACCCCTAGACCTAGACTCAACCTTCTAGCTCTTCATTAAGCCTTGCGCCTCCAGGATCTCTCCGAGTCCGCGACTTGTTCATCCTTTGCGCTTTGCTTCCAAGAGCTTCCTTCGGTTTTGTCATGTCTTGGGTTTTCCTTTGCCAAGGCGTGCTTGGACTTTACGCCGCCAAGTCTACATGCTTGGACTTACGCTGCCAAGACTTGCCTTTGAACTTCCTTTGCCAAAATCCATTTGGACTTAATGCCGCCAAGACAACATGCTTGGTCTTATGCCGCCAAACCTTTACCTTGGACTTCTCTTGCCAAGATCATACTTGGACTTTGCCTTTACCTGTCACTTAAACATGTTCACCATTAGATCACAATTTGTTGCCTAACTTAGATGATTATCCACACATCAAAACATATAAATGCTTGGGGCATTGTTGCACCAACACCTTGGACTTTCCAAATGCCAAGTACTCATGACTTGGACTTTCACCGCCAAGACTACACCCTTGGACTTACGTGGCCAAGACTACACTCTTGGACTTTACTTGTCAACCCATGTTGGACTTTCTATGCCAAGTTGCCAAGACCCATGATTGGACTTTACATGCCAAGTACTCAAGACTTGGACTTTCCATGACATGGTCAACCCTAGTCAACCATCAAAATCCCCCTCAAGTCAAACTCGAGTCCGATCAATCAAGACTCGGGACGATTGCACCAACAATCTCCCCAAAACATTATCAGACATCAATATCAAATATCAATGTCAAATCTTCATGTCAAATATCAAAACATCGCTCGAGTCAAACTCGAGTCCGATCAATCGTGACCTGGGCCGATTGTACCAATAATTTGTTAAGTAATAACTCTAAATAAAAAACAAAATACATTATTATTTAATTAATTTTTTTCGAATATGTATAGTTCGGAAACATATTTATCAAATAAATTAAATAATTTTGGATAAAGATCTTTAAAAGTATATTAGACTCAAAAGTAAAAGAAATATTCTATTGAAATAAATCTCACTAATGACTTTATTAATTTAATATCAATATTTAAATAAACTTAAATTGGTATCTCGACTAGTCTATGAAAATCTAAAGAGTTGTGTTTGAAAATATTCAATTTCAAATTCCGTCGTGTTTCGTTTCGATATGCCACTTTAATGACCCATAATAATCATCTGAATTGAATAGAATTCGTAGAAAGTTTTGTAATATTTATATTTTGTATATATTTCTCTGAACCGAAAAGTGATTTTCTTAAAATATTTAATAAAATAGATGATTTTAAAGATAAAGTATCCTAAATATTAGAAGTTTTGATACTTATGTCTTTTTTTTTATTTACATCAAATATCAGGTACGATTTCTCTTCCCTACTAATCTTGATGGTCGATCGCTCCGACTCCACAGAAGTTTTTTGATGGTCGACGTGGATAAATCAGGATGACGTGCAACCCGAGTACATTGGAAACCCATGCCAGTGCCAGGAGGGTCGACCATGCTAGGACAGAGAGCTTGATTTCTACCACCATCTACACAACATGCGCAACCAGGGCAGAATCGACCCCTGACAGTGCAGCGGAGAGTCTCGTGATTAACCGATGCGTCATTGCCCTGGTGGCGATACTTATGTAATAGGTGTTAGAAGTTGCTCTTTTTCATCGTCGAGATTCACATTATGAATGACAATTTCCTTACTCTTCCAAAATCGAGGTGAATTTTCTTATATTAGAATTAGAGAATTAAAGTCGAAAGCAATTGATATTTTAAAATTCAGAGAGGAGCAGAGAAGATGATATAAAAAGAATAAAATGAGAGCTTATATATAGAGTTTGGAGAATAATAATCACTAAGTCATAATCATTGATAATAAAATATTAAATAATCTCAACCATTAAAATAAATAAATTTTAACAGTCGCAATTGGTGCCCAACAACTATTAAAAAAAAAATAAAAAATCCTAAACCATCAGTTTACAGTTATTTTTTGGGTTGATTAAAATTTTGATTTGTGTAATTGTGTCAATGGATAATTGGTTCATTGATTCAGTTATGGATTCGGACCAATCCATGATCTAGTCTACGTGGGGTGGGGTAAGAGGCTATGTCTAGGTTGTGCATGGCACAATTAATCTATTTGAAGTTGTGTTGGACTAGACATGACATGCAAAAAATTGTCACAATATTGAATGCAAAAAGATTGAGAAGTTGTTGAGAATTTTGTGGTGTGCTAGAGGGGAGGGGGAAATAATGTTTTCTTTTATTTCTACAAGAATTGTTAGTGGAAGTAAGAACAAATACAAAACTAGAACGGAAATAAAAACAAAATGCTGACACCCGATGTAATGTAGTTCGGAGATTCACTCATACTCTACGATAATCTTTAAAGTGGATTATTTCTTGTAAGCTTCCACTAAACTTCTCCTTTCGATGAACATTAAGGTGGATAAACCTTTCTTACACCAATTTCTTTTCTTCTTACAAGATTTGAATAATGAGTTTAGGAAGAAGAGATTGAGAGAAAATGACTTAGAAAGACTTGGAGAGCTTTAGTATGGAAATTTAAAATGAGAACACTAGCATCTCCAAGCTCCCAAAATCCCTTTTTATAGAGTTTGGGTGTTTCTACCCATTACTGCCTTCGCCAATCCACTGCTGAATACTAACAGTCGACTAGTGCAACCATTGAAAGAATCCAATGACTTTTGACTCCACTGCGATCCGCGATCTCTTATTTGTCACCACTCAACGAATACTTCATCACTTGACTGATCACAACTCAGTCAAGTGACTTCGCCAAAAACAATTGACTCAGAAACTTTTTG
Organism: Wurfbainia villosa; assembly: GCA_025175895.1. NCBI lineage: Eukaryota > Viridiplantae > Streptophyta > Magnoliopsida > Zingiberales > Zingiberaceae > Wurfbainia > Wurfbainia villosa. The sequence goes on from CM045986.1 coordinate 7,145,898, forward strand.
TGTTGTGCTACAATAACATCAGTCGACTGCCTTAACACATCAATCAACTGATGTGCTGAGCACCTCGATCGCTCGTCCAATGATCAATCGAGTGCATTACATAGCAATCGAGTGCATTACAAAGCTCGAGTGAGACTCGAGTAGTATTTTGACGGTTGACAATATGTATGATCATATGACTAATGGATAATTTGAGATATCCAAGGTAATATGAGGGAGATTGTTAGGAGGTGATTGTTGGAGCAATCAATCTCAGGTCAAGGTTGACTAAGCTCGAGTAAGACTCGAGTGGAAAAAGTCCAAGTATGAAGACTTGACAAGGGAAAGTCCAAGTATGGAGACTTGACAAAGAAAAAGTCCAAGTATATATTCTTGGCAATGGAGAAGTCCAAGAATGGACTCTTGTCAAGGGAAAGTCCAAGTATGAATACTTGGTAATGAAAAAGTCTAAGGGTGTAGTCTTGGTTGTATAAGTCCAAGTATGTAGTCTTGGCGGTGAAAGTCCAAGTATAAATTCTTGGTAAAGGAAAGTCCAAGGGTATAATTTTTATTGGTGCAATCGACCCAAGTCATGATTGACTAAACTCGAGTTGGACTCGAGTAGTGTTTTGATATTTGACAATATTTTGGGGAGATTGTTGGTGCGAGCGACCCGGGTCATGATTGACCGGACTCGAGTTTGACTCGAGTGATATTTTGATATTTGACTATGGCTTGACCATTATTTGACTATATGGTTGACATTAGATTGACCATACAATAGAAAGTCCAAGTCATGAGTACTTGACATGCATGGAAAGTCCAAGTCATGAGTACTTGACATGCATGGAAAGTCCAAGTCATGAGTACTTGGCATAGAAAGTCCAAGCATGAGTCTTGGTAAGGGAAAGTCCAAGCTTGAGTCTTAGCAATTGGAAAGTCCAACATAGGTTGGCAAGAAAAGTCCAAGGGGTGATATTGGTGGCGTAAAGTCTAAGGGTAGAGTCTTGGTAGTATAAGTCCAATGGTTGGTAGCGTAAAGTCCAAGCGGTAGTCTTGGCAGTGTAAGCTCAATGTGCCTTGGTAGTATAGACTAGCTTAGCATTATAATAGCCGATGGAAGCATCTGAAGGCTAGCGTATGGATGAACAAGTCATGGATGACTTGGAGGGATCTGATAAGCGTGAGACTGAAGGAGGTGGCTCGAAGGCTTAGGTCTAAGCTAAGGGTGGTCTAGCAAGTATGAGGGCATCGTACGTGGGTATAAATCTCATGGTTGAGGTTATCAGTCGACTGGGGTTTTGGACGGTCGGTGGTCGTGTTTTTGACACTTGAATGAGTCAACTTGTATCGATCGTGGGACTATGACGACCGATCGATGGGAGTCGATCAGAAATGGCTTGACAATCGACTTCTAGAATTGGATAGTCGACTGATGGCCTGATCAGTCGATTGATATGGCTGGCAGTCGACTGATGGTCGATATTGCGGACATAGAAGGTTCCAGAGTTGACTGTTGGGTTTGATAGTCGAGTGATGACTCGATCAGTCAACTGATAGGCATGATCAGTCAACTGATGATCTATTCATTGGAACTTATCTAACGTGGATCGATTCGTTGTCTCACAATGGCTACAGGAGCAATCGACTGATGGTCGCGATCAATCGACTGCTAAGAGAAATTCAGCCCGAATGAAGGTTATAAAAGCAACTCGTCGAGGAGGTTTTTGCCATGGTTTCTTAGGGAAATTTGAGGCAATTTGTTGGTGCAATTTAGGGTCTCCAAGTGCAGCTCAAGCAACCAAACAAGCAAGCATCCAAAAGCACATGTAAAATTTTCTTTACGTGTTTTTGTATATTTCATTTGTAGTTGCTTGTTGTATTTTATTTATTGTTGTAAACACTTGTATGAGCTTTCTTCGCCTCCGATGTGTTGTCGAGGAGTTTTATTAGTAGTGTTGTCATCACTCGAGCTCGTTGAGCTCACCCCGTGGAGGGTTTCGAACCACATATATCCTTGCGTATTTACATGTCGTGTTTGTATTTGCTTCTACAGTTGTATTTCTATATTCTGCTGTGCTAACGATGATTGTAGAGACGCAAGCACGAACGATATCCATCGACACAACGAAACGCTATTCACCCCCTCTAGTGACGGTCAAATTCCCAACAAGTGATATCAGAGCGAGGCCACTTTTCAAGGTTTAACAACTAAGGGAGCACACTTGAGGGAAGAAGAAGATGGATTTTCAAGAGAAATTGGGTGATGACATCAATATTCCACCATCCTTTGACCGCGAGGATTTCACATATTGGAAAGGTAGAATGATGTACTTTCTTATGTGCAATTTTGATAATTGAATTAATGTCATAGTAGGTTTCGACACTCTAAAGGACGAAGAAGGAAGAAAACTTAAGAAGAAGAATTGGAGTCAAGAGCAACTCCGATATTTCAACATAAATAATAAGGTAATGGGTATATTACTTAGCGTAATTCCTAATGATATATTGTTTAAGATAGGATATTGTAAAGATGCCAAGGAGATTTGGAGCAAGTTGACAAAATATCATAAAAACCCATCACCGACACATGAAGTAGAAGAGGAGTACAAGGAGGAGCGCTCATCCTCTTAAGCTCAAGAAGAAGCAAGCACATCTTCATCCCAAGAGCTTGAGGATTCGGAGGTTGATAGAGAATCAACATCTGGATCAGAAGAGGTGGAAGAAGTGGAAGAGGCCTCCACCTCTAGGATTGAAGGGGAGGAGAGACCATCCACTCTGGAGCATCAAGAAGAAGCTTCTACTTCCGGTTAAGAAGAAGAGCAAGCCCAAACTTCCACCATTGACCTAGGTAACTCAAGAAATTTAGTTAAAAATAAAAATCACATAATTTTCTTTGAGTGTAGGGAACTCGGGCACAATAAGAGTAAGTGCCCTAAAAAGGTTAAGAAGGCTCCGCCGACACCAAAAGTCAACAAAAATTCAAAGGATGTCGGAGCCCCAATCATTAAGAACAAGGAACACGTGGTGTGCTTCGAGTGCCACCAAAGAGGGCATTACAGGAGTCAATATCCTAGGGGGAAAAAGATGGGGCAAGAAGGAGCTACACAAATAGGGGGAACCTCTAAGGCAAACCCTAAGGTATATTTTAATGTACCTTCTAGTTCTAGGGCTAAAAAGTATGCTTTTAGTACTCTTGATATTACTCATGAACAAAAGCATGCTAGAAATAGATTTTATTGCCTAGGTGCTAAACATGTCAATCTTAGAAATAAGGAGAAATTTAGGACTAATAACCCTAAGAAAATCCTACCTAAGGCAAGTATTAGGAAAATAGAAGACCATCTAGGCCTTAATCCAATGCAGTCTAGACATATGCCTAGGAAGGGTAAAAATGTTAAAATGATCAAAGAAATAATGAGCCCACCAAATTAGAGAATTTAGAATTAGAGAACCAAGCCTTGATGTCAAGGCTCGAGAAACTTGAAAAGACCCTTAGGAATATGCAAAATCAAATTAAAGGGTTAAATGATCAAAGCTTAGAGTCTAGGAGGCAAGACTTATCTATGGGCAAGAAAGGTTTGAGCCACAAGCCTAGGTCCAAGGTAGATAAGCCTACCTATCATAATGTTTCATTCGATTATGGAACTAGTCCTAGGTCTAGGAAAACCAAGGTCACAAGGGAAGTCATCCCTAAAGTTGACCATGGTAAGTGCCTAGTGGCTAAGGTTTCGAAGAAATCTAGGGAGACCACTAAGAAGGTTACAAGGGGAGTCACCCCTAGAGTTAACCTAGGCAAAACCATAATGACCAAGGCTACCAAGCCTAAAAGGGTCATTAGGAGGGTATCTAGGGAGGTTATCCCTAAGGAATACCTAGTAAACCCAAGGAGCTCTAATATGTATTGGGTTCTTAGGAGCGTGATTGATTCACGATAAATGGGTTAGGTTATGCCAACTTTAAATGGATGGGTAGTTAACCTAACTATGGTAAAGGTGACATTTTAGGTCATTTTCAAGGTTATGGGTACCTTGAAAATAAGTTTGATCTTATATCCTAAAGGATTTTAGGATGTGCCAATATCATTTGAGAATTATGATAAATTGATCAAATTGGTAAAATTTAGGTCTTAGGTCATAGTGTGCCATTTTGAATTTTTAGCACACTTGGGAGAAAGTTGGTAATATGACAAAAATGAATTTAATCCTAACAAATGACAATTAATATTGAAATTTAGGTATTCTTATGTCTTATATTTTATTTGTCATGCTTTATTTGCCATATAACTTGTCATGACATCATATTTATTTTTATCATTTTATATGTCATGATAATGCTTAGGTTTAAAGTTTTATGTCATGTGTATTTAGATCTAATCATATGCCATGACATCATGATTATTGACAATGCTTAATTATGTTATCATTTATGCCATGATCATTCCATGCATCAATTAAAATTGATTTAAGGACTATGATATAACTTGAAGTCCCATGTATAAGGGAATCAAGTAGTGTTGCCTTAGAAAATGCATAAGACCTTAGATTAAGATGAACAAAATCCATATCTCACATCACATTGACTTGCGTGTGTTTTCATACACCCTATGTTGGGGATCGATTGGCCGGCTAGAGGGGGGTGAATAACCCTCGTTCGTTAGATGTCGGTATTTGCTCGTCTACAAAACTAATTAGTGCAAGCGGAAGACTAATAAAGACAAGCAAATAGAAATTACAAGAAAGCAAACGCTAACAAGAAGATGTAACGTGGTTCACGGCTACGCCGCTAATCCACGATCCCGATTCGTCCGAGGTGAATCACTCCTTCAAAGCCAATCCAATATTGGTCTCTCCTTTGCACCAAGCTAGGTGGAGGTAACCTTTACAACCAAGATCACTCTTCTACAATGGAATGAAGATTAAAGCAAGTAGAAGAGTGGAAAAACGTTTAGGGCCCTTTGGGAGTAGTTGGGCGTTCAAGCATTAACCCCCCAAAGCCCCAACCCTTTCCTTTTTATAGAGGAAGAGGGTTTCTTCCCGTTGACAGGAGAGCGATCGGTGATGGCACCCATCGATCGGCCCAGTCGTAGCCGTTGCCCAATAACGGCCGGTTTCCACGTTGGATACCATCCAGCGATCGATCGATCGGTGATGGCACCATCGATCGGCCCGGTGCTCGATCGATGAGTGCCCGATCAGTCGACTCCATTCGTGCCGTGCAGTGCTATCGATCGATCATTGCCATTCCTGGCGGTCATTCGGTCGACATCGATCGACTTCCGATCCATAGCGATCGGCCCGCTAAGCACTGCCGGTCTTATACGATCGATCGACCCATCGACTCGGAAGCGATCATTGCCATGACATAGCGGTCGGCGGTGTCTCGAAACTCATCCGACACTTGGCCAAATGGCCAAGTTTCACCTAAGAGCTACCCTTCCCGGGTTACAATCGCTCACTCTCATCCCTCGGAGTCCCTCGCCTTTGAAGTTCTCTTCGTTCGCGGCCACGTCCCTCGGCAGCATCAGGCGCACGACTCTGCAATGCTCCTTCGCGTCTCTTGCCTCGAAGTCTACTTCCTTCGGCTTCACTCCAAGCTCCTCGTCCGGCGGTCCCTCGGATGCTCCAAGCGCACGGCTTCCGCAAAGCTATCCTTCACCGACTCAAGGCACGAGTCATGAGATGTGAAACTCGCCATGGCTCCATGTGCGAATTACTAAGTCCTGCACGACTTCAATGCACATATCAAATCAACATATCAAACTAACTTAAACCCTTTGCCACACCATCAAAACCATATTACGGCTACTACGGCAAGAGATTGCCCTAACAATCTCCCCCTTTTTGATGTGTGGCAATCCGTTTAAGTTAGGAAAAAAACATTTGATATAAATTCTAAGGTAAGAAAGCATGTAAAGATACATGATATAGCAACATGCAACTCCCCCTTAATCCATGAAACTCTCTATGCAAATTTTCTCCCTATCATAAATTTCTCCCCCTTTTATAATTAACTTAAACATTATATTTTCTCCCCCTTTGACACCATCAAAAAGATTATCACTAAGTTAAAAACACATGACATCAAGTCTAATAGAAAGAAAATACCACAAGTTGATTAAAAATCAGAATTCAGCCTTTACCGGTCTGATATTCAGGCCATCGATCGGTAGTTCGATATGCGATCGGTACCGCACGTGAATTTCGGGATTTTCTGATTTTCAGGCCGAATTTCAGAAATGCATTAAAAATTCCAGAAAATTCAAAAAATCATGAAATGTGGGGAACACATTTCTTTTAAGTATATCTATCAGTGAAAAATATGTTTTCATGAAAAATCATTATATTTCCACGTATTTGTCAAAAATCCAAAAGCTTTAAAAACTACTAGGTTTTTGATCATAAGAGTATCCATTTTAACACCTAGTCTTGCATCCAGTTGTTTCAAAACATGAATACATATATTTTAAAGTAAGAAATTGTTTTGAAAACATATGAAATATCCAACCATGATCTTTGGGCAATATGTCTATGAATTAAACATAAGCCTTCCCCATGATTGGTCTATTATTGCTATTTTGATACTTTAAATGATCATCTAAATGCCATAGGCATTAGTGGACATTTGTATCATCCTAAAATCTCACTCATGCTAAGTTTTCAATCAAGGTAGCCTATGGTGAGTGTGAGATGCATCCTAGGGGGTATTTTTGCATACTTAACCAATATATTCATGCAATTCTATTATGGTTAAGTGTCGACCTAATAATCCTCATGATCATAAAGACATATATGAATGAATTCTACATTATGATCATGAAACTCATGTATTCATCAAATAATAATCATGCATTAGGTATTATATGATGATAATAAACAAGGTATTACCTAAAGCATGATTCAAACCTATTTCTTATGATAACGTGCCAAATTTCAAAAACATAAATCATGATTGTAAATATACATCGGAATTACATCAATCATCATGATTTAAGCATTATTATCTATTTATGGGTACGTTATCATCACCCAACACTATCTAAAAAATGTTGTCCCGTCATCCTAAGTCAACCAAAATATGATATAGATTAGGTCCATGTGGTTGACTACCCTAGGGGTTTTCTAACCCTTAAGGATGGATTTTGGAACCCAAAATAAATTCTTTCCTATTGGGTTCACTAAATATTCCTTGGGGATCCATTTTCTAGCTATTACTTTCTTTTTATCTTGTCCCCTAGCTATTAGGCATTTGTAGGCCTTTTCATTTTTCTTTTCCTTATATCCTAGGCCTTTTTTATTAAAACTTGCTCTTTGGCTTCCTAGGATCATGTTCAATGTGTTGGAGCCAATTGTGAATTTTTCTAGGGCTTTGGTTAAATAATCTACCTTTTCCCTTAATGCCCTATTTTCCTCTATGCATGCATCATTAACATCCAAAAGCATATAGTCATGTGAGCATGCATCATCATGGCAAGAAGAACCATTATCATTTAAGCATGCATTTTCTAGCTTATTTTCTAAATCCTTAATTTTATCTAGCATGCTCTTATTTTTCTTTTTCATGCCAAATAAGTCCTTAGTTAAACTAGAAATTATGGAAACTATTTTCTTAGGAGAGGCTTTCATTACCATAGTTTCCATATCCTCTTCTTCTTCTTCGGATGAGGAGGATGTAGAAGCTCCCCCTTCATTTGAGCTCTCCCCACTTGAGCTTGATCCTTCATTTTCGGTGGAGGAGGAGCAATCCGAGTCATGAAGAGCCATTAGTGCTAGGTTGGAGTAGACGTGCTCTTCTTCTTCGGATGAGGATGAGGAGGCAAGGTCATCCCATGTCTTGGCTTTGAGTGCCATGGCCTTCCCTTTTCCTTTTGCCTTCTTTTCTTCTTCCTTTTTCTTACTTCCCTTCTTCTTCTTCTTTTCTTCTTTCTTCTTCCTTTCTTCCTTGCTCTTATTTAGGAGGGGACAATTATCCCTTATATGTCCCTCTCCTTGGCAATTGTAGCATATGACCTTCCCCCTTGGTCTTCTATTCCTATCATGAGATTTATCAAATCTAAAATTATTAAATGCACATCTTACCTTCCTTACCATGTAGGCTTCTTCCGTGCTATGCATGGAGGAGGTAGAGGCTTCATCGGATGAGGATGAGGGGACTTCCATCTTCTTCTTCCCCTTATTCGCTATCAAGCTACTCCTCTTGAGGGTTGGACTCTAGACTCTTCTTGTATACCTTCAAGCCTTGTCTCATGAAGCTCCATTGTTGAAAAGAATTCCTCCAAGGTGCTCACTTCTAGGTTCTTGGAGATGTAAAATGAGTCCACCATGGAGCTCCATCTTGAGGACCGGGGGAAAGCATCTATGACCTTCATTACCATATCCCGATTGGAGAGCTTCTCTCCTACACTCGTTAGCCCAATTAATATTTCTTTAATTCTAGAATGTAGGGAAGTTACCTTTTCTCCCTTTTCTAATTTGATGTTCGAGAGTTGGGAGCGGAGGAGGTCTCTTCTTGCTAGCTTAGCCTCTGAGGTACCTTCATGAAGCTCCACTAGCTTCTCCCACATCTCCTTAGCACTAGACCATTCCCCTATCCTATTGACTTCTTGTTGGGGGAGGACATTGTATAGGTGGTGCTTGGCCTTTGAATTTGCCAAGTATTCTTCTCTTTGCCTTTTGCTCCACCTCGATTTCTCCAATGGCTCCCCATCCTCATTCCTAGGCAACTCGAAACCGTTTTCCATTATTAATAGAATTTCAAAGTCGGTTTCGAAGAATACCTCCATTCGCTTCTTCCACCAAGAGAATTTGCCGTCGAACTTCGGTGGATGGATGTTTGAGCTGGCCATTTTGAAAATTGCTTGTTGTGGCGGTTAGTCCTCGACAAGCTTTCCTTGGCTCTGATACCACTTGTTGGGGATCGATTGGCCGGCTAGAGGGGGGTGAATAGCCCTCGTTCGTTAGATGTCGGTATTTGCTCGTCTACAAAACTAATTAGCGCAAGCGGAAGACTAATAAAGACAAGCAAATAGAAATTACAACAAAAGCAATACAAGAAGATGTAACGTGGTTCACGGCTACGCCGCTAATCCACGATCCCGATTCGTCCGAGGTGAATCACTCCTTCAAAGCCAATCCAATATTGGTCTCTCCTTTGCACCAAGCTAGGTGGAGGTAACCTTTACAACCAAGATCACTCTTCTACAATGGAATGAAGATTAAAGCAAGTAGAAGAGTGGAAAAACGTTTAGGGCCCTTTGGGAGTAGTTGGGCGTTCAAGCATTAACCCCCCAAAGCCCCAACCCTTTCCTTTTTATAGAGGAAGAGGGTTTCTTCCCGTTGACACAGGAGCGGTCGGTGATGGCACCCATCGGTCGGCCCGGATCTTCATGTTGGATACCATCAACGATCGCATCATCGATCGATGGCACCATCGATCGGCCGGTGCTCGATCGCCGAGTGCCCGATCGTCGACTCCATTCGCCGTGCAGTGCTGCTATCGATCATTGCCATTCCGCAGCGATCATTGCTCGACATCGATCGACTTCGATCCATGGCGATCATTGCTAAGCACTGGCCGGTCTTATACCCGGTCGATCGACCCATCCGACACTTGGCCAAATGACCGGTTTCACCTAAGAGCTACCCTTCCCCGGGTTACAATTGCTCACTCTCATCCCTCGGAGTCCCTCGCCTTTGAAGTTCTCTTCGTTCGCGGCCACGTCCCTCGGCAGCATCAGGCGCACGACTCTGCAATGCTCCTTCGCGTCTCTTGCCTCGAAGTCTACTTCCTCCGGCTTCACTCCAAGCTCCTCGTCCGGCGGTCCCTCGGATGCTCCAAGCGCACGGCTTCCGCAAAGCTATCCTTCACCGACTCAAGGCACGAGTCATGAGATGTGAAACTCGCCATGGCTCCATGTGCGAATTACTAAGTCCTGCACGACTTCAACGCACATATCAAATCAACATATCAAACTAACTTAAACCCTTTGCCACACCATCAAAACCATATTACGGCTACTACGGCAAGAGATTGCCCTAACACCCTAGACATATGTGAGATGCTAGAAAATGAGTTAAGTTCAAGGTTCATAGTTCTTGCATCTAGATGAACTCAAACTCATCATATATCATGGGTGGATCATGGGAAAAGCTAATGTGTAAGTCATGTGCATTGAGCTCATTGATCATGATCTAATATTGGTTTTATTTTAAAATCATTTTAGAAAATTTGGTGTAGTCTATCTTTTAATAGCAATCACCATTGATAGAGTTGATACAAAGTAGAGTCAAAACATTGAACTTTTCAATAGTTTTGAACTTTGTGTCAAACTCATTATTTTATAGGTATTTTATTTTTCCAATATTTTTCACCCATATTGATTGACATAAGTATTATACATATGAATTTTCGTATTATGTATAATTACTTATGACTTTCCGAATTTCATTTCGACATTCGAAATTCTACATTGGCGAATCACGATCATTTATCGCTTCGATGATCGCAAGCGTCAATCAATCGTGGTAGAAAGGGTCGATTGCCAAGCCTGATTTAGGATAAACAAGATTTGTTTAGCTTGATTTCAGCTATGTTGGACTACCCTAATTGCTCCTAACCCTAGGATATGATTTGGAAAGCATTGGAAAAGGTGAAAATCCATTGGATATGGATTAGGAGAGTTGTCTTGGGTGTGTATCAAATTTTAAGGAGTGTGAAAGTTTAAGGTTGAACTTTTAATCTTAATTTTGATGGTTTAGTATTCCTACAAGCTTAGGGGCTCTCCAAGGACATTATTGGCGCAATGGTCAAGGGGGAGCAAGATTTTAAGGGGAGGTATCCATCATGAGATGATAGATGTGTTCTTCCTCATGAGGGGAAGAATTTTGAGAATGTGAGATACCCAATTTGGAAATTGGAAGAGTGTGAGGATTGTCTTTCTTTAGTGATATGAGACTTATCACTAGGAAGAGTGAAGACATCTTAGGTGTTTTTGGACCAAGGGGGAGATTGTAAGATCTCATTGGGATATTAGACATTGACACCCTTAGGAGAACCGTTTTGATGTATGTCAAAAAGGGGGAGAATTAACGAGATTACCAATTTGGGAGAATTGGTAAGGAGATTTGAGTTAGGTAGTCTAACTTAATGGTTTTGTGGTTTTTGTCAAACATCAAAAAGGGAGAGATTATTGATGCAATTAGCCCAGGTCATGATTGACTAGACTCGAGTTGGACTTGAGTAGTGTTTTGATGTTTGACAATGTTTTGGGGAGATTGTTGATGCAATCGACCCGGGTCATGATTGACCGGACTCGAGTTTGACTCGAGTGATATTTTGATGTTTGACTATAGTTTGATCACTGTTTGACTATATGGTTGACATGGGGTTGACCATACAATGGAAAATCCAAGTCATGAGTACTTAGCATGGAAAGTCCAAGTCATGGATACTTAGCATGGAAAGTTCAAGCATGGGTCTTGGCAAGGGAAAGTCCAAGCTTGAGTCTTGGCAATTGGAAAGTCCAACATGGGTTAGAAAGGAAAGTCCAAGGGGTGATATTGACGACGTAAGTCCAAGGGTGGAGTCTCGGCAACATAAGTCCAATGGTTGGCAGCGTAAAGTCCAAGCGAAAGTATTGGCAGCGTAAGCCCAATGTGCCTTGGCAGTATAGACTAGCTTAGCATGACAATAGACGATGGAAGCACCTGAAGGCTAGCGTATGGATGAACAAGTCATGGATGACTTGGAGGGATCCAATAGGCGTAAGCCTGACAGAGGTGGCTAGAAGGCTTAGGTCTAGGCTAAGGGTGGTCTAGCAAGTATAAGGGCATCATACTTGGGTATAAACCTCATGGTTGAGGTTATCAATCAACTGGGGTTTTAGACTAGTTGACTGGTCAAGTGTTTTGACACTTGACAACAGAGTCGACTTGTATCAGTTGACTGGGACTATGACCAGTCGACTGATGGGAGTCAACTGGAGTTCGACTATAGGAAATAGCCTAGCAATAAATTGTCAGCATTGGGCAATCGATTGATGGCCTGATCAATCGACTGATATGGTTGGCAGTTGACTGATGGTCAATATCGCGGACATAGAAGGTTCCAGAGTCGACTGTTAGGGTTTGACAGTCGAGTGATGACTCAATCAGTCGACTGATGGACATGATCAGTCGTTTAATGGTCTATTCGTTGGAACTTATCCAACGTGGATCGAGTCGTTGTCTCACAATGGCTACAGGAGCAGTCGACTGATGGTCGCGATCAATCGACTATTAGGCAAAATCCAGCTCGAATGTAGGTTATAAAAGCATCTCATGGAGGAGGTTTTTGCCATGGTTTCTTAGGGTGATTTGGGGTGATTTTCTAGTGCAATTTAGGGTCTCCAAGTGCAGCTCAAGCAACTAAACAAACAAGCATCCAAAAGCACATTTGTAAAGTTTTCTTTACGTGTTTTTGTGTATTTCATTTATAGTTGCTTGTTGCATTTCGTTTATTATTGTAAATACTTGTACGAGGTTTCTCCACCTCTGATGTGTTATCGAGAAGAAGTTTTATTAGTGGTGTTGTCATCACTCGAGCTCGTTGAGCTCAACTCGTGGAGTAAGAACCCTAAGGTTCTGAACCACGTATATCCTTGTGTATTTGCGTGCTGTGTTTGTATTTGCTTCTACAGTTGTATTTCTATATTCCGCTATGCTAACGATGATTTTAGAGACGCAAGCACGAACGATATCCATTGACGCAATGAAACGCTATTAACCCCCTCTAGCGACGGTCAAATTTCCAACAATTTTGGTCGTGTAAGCCCAAGGGTGGAGTCTTGGTAGTGTAAGTTTTGGAGGCGCAACCTATTGGCAAAGGTAAACTCGATAGCATGACAAAGCCGATAGAAGCATTTGAAGGCTTGCGTGATGGGTGAAGGAGTCGTGGAGGACTCGGATAGACCCTGAGGGCGTGAGGCTGATGGAAGTTGCTTGAAAGTTTAGATCTAGGCTAAGGGTGAGTGTCAAGTATGATAGGACCATACTTGAGGTTAAACCTCATTTTTGAGGTTTACCAGTCGACTGGTCGAGGTCTCGGCACTCGGAGGGATGAGAAGTGATGTGAGCAAAACATATAGGGTTTTAGGATAGTTTTCGCTCACATCTCATCTCATTTCATGTCTGTTTCATGCATATTTTACTTTATTTTCCATGCATTTCCTGTTTTCTAGTTTGGAGATCTGCTCTGTATACTTTTGTGTGCAGGATAGCATTTTGTGGGGAAAACGATGCACTTTTAAAGCAAAAAGAAGACATTTGATAGCCGGACATAGAGGGGAACATGACCAGGGTGTGTGCCTACACACGACCGTGTTCAAGTAACGCCACACATTACGATACACTAAGTGTGTTTTCCTGCAGTAGTGTGGCGACCAAGTTATTTGACGTGACTAGAGTTTTTTCCAGATTTCACAGCGATCCGGCGTAATATCTATATAAGGAAAGCTCTGCTCAAACTCTAGGGGGAGGCACGCCGGCTGAGATGGCACTCCGAAGCCCTAAAAAGCTTCGGGAACTCGCATTGGAGAAGGAGAGAGCTGCTCGAGGATCAAGATATGCACCACAACGCCAGAGGGAAGAGCTACAATTACATTGTAATTCATATTTCTTGCACATTTATCATTATACTCATGAATTCTATAATGTATTGTGACTCTCTTCTCGTATTCATGGAGTAGATTCTCCAATTCTAGGATTAGGGAGTAGTTTGTATTGAGTAGAATATTGCTATTTCAAATATGTTTCCATTCTTGAAATTGTATTTGTAGTTGAATGATTGTTTAGATCTATAGCTTTGTGTTTTGGTTTTCTATCTTCTGTGCGTAGACGATTCGAGGAGTGACAGTCCTCGTATCTAAGATTTAGAGGATATTAGGAGGAACCTAGAGGTTGGCCTCATCGCCTGCAACTGTGGATATAAGGATGTGATAGAGTTGGTAACATGTCTCATTTCTGGTTCGTAGCAGGGATCGATTCGGCATCCTCGTACCATAGTGTATGATGTCTTTTCCACAAAACCCTAGCTAGAAAATCTGGATACATTCAATTGATAGCATGTTCTGCGACACAAATGAAATCGAAGTCCTAGAATCCAATCCAAATCCTCGTAGAAACTTTTCTCTTCTTTCGTGTAACATCGTACTAAGTTCGGACCATCGACGACCTCTCATTCGTGAACCCTAAGATACTAATCCGAACAACAACACATCCACTGGACAAACCGATACTCGAAATCTCAGTCCCTGTGGGATCAATATTCTTTATTACTTGACGACATCCATGCACTTGCGGGCATTGAGCGCGAGAGCGCGCTTCGATTCCTCGACGGTCTCCGTCGCGAGATTTGAGGTCGCGTTCGTGTGTATCATGTTTTTGGCGCCGTTGTCGGGGACTGATTAATTCGATATCGAATCAAGATAGTGGATAGTTGGATCGGACTTAGGTTAGATTTATTTACTTTCTTATTTTTATTTTTTTTTTATTTAATTTGAATTTTTAGATTTTCCATTTCTAGATTTAGTTTTTATTCTAACAGTGATTCTCTATTTATTATTTTCTCTTTGATTAGTTAGCTAGATTAGTTTATTTCCTGTTTCTAAACTTTAGGTAATTACTCCTAATTTCATGGATCGGTTCTTCGTATGCTTAGACACTTAGGATCGGAAGGCCTGATTCTGATCGATTTAGAAATCGAATGAACCTATCATCGCCAGAAAGTCAAACAGAAGAGGATGGAGGACCAAGCTGCATCCGGAGTGAATATAGGTAGCCGACCCTTGCGAGATTATGCAACCCCTAGCACTAGAGGATTTAGGCCGAGTATAGTTGGACCATCCATTTCGACAAACAACTTTGAACTAAATCCATCACTCATACATATGGTCTAACAGAGTCAATTCGGGAGAGTTGTGACTGAAGACCCGAACCGACACTTGGAGTCATTCTTGGAAATCTGCTCGACGATGAAGATAAATAGAGTCCTTGCATATGTGATCCGCTCGAGCCTATTCCCGTTCTCATTGCGAGATAAGACTAAGGCATGACTTCACTCCCTGCCTTCGGGAAGCATTACTACATGGGAGCAATGTGAGCATCAGTTCTTGAACAAATACTTTCCACCAAGCAAAACTGCTCACATGCACCATCTGATCACAAGCTTCCGTCAGAAGGAGGGGGAGTCCCTATTTGAAGCTTGGGATCGCTACAAGGGGCTACTTTACCTCGACTCTTCGGCATGTATCAAAAAGTCTACCAAGATTTTTCATGTCTCATCTTCCAATGAGATCCTTCATTCTCCCCCTTGGTCCAAAATAATCTAGAATGCATTCATTCCAATGAAAGGTAATTCTTCACTCTTCTCCTTTTTAAACATCATCCATCATCCCTTGACAGACAAACTCCCTCTAAAGGCTTGCTCCCCCTTGACCATTGCACCAACAATGTCCTTGGAGAGTTCCTAAGCCTATAGGAAATCTAAACTATCAAAAATAAGGGTAAAAGTTCAAACTTGAACTTTAATATCCCTTAAAATTTAACTTTCATCCTAATTAACTTTCCTAATCATTTTCAATGATAATATCACCCTTCCAATGCATCTTTGAGCATATTATAGGGTTAGGAGTAGTTAGGATACATAGGGGTGTTGATAAATAGCTAAACAAATCTTGTTCAGCTAAAAATTAGAACTTTAGTCGACTGAAATTAAAAATCAATCGACTGCCACCACCACCAGTCGATTGGCTATACTAATAGTCGATTAGTGTCTGATTTTTTAGAAATCAGACTTTTTAGATGAAATTTAAAGGATCATAAGTAATTATATGTTTTTCAAAAAATCTTGAAATTGCATACGTACATTACTTATGTCAAGTACAATGGGTAAACATAATTTTATATTAAAATATCCATTATTTTGAAGAATTGATATAAAGTTCAAAACCATTGAAAACTTTAATATTTTTGCTTAACTTGTATCAATATTCTCAATGGTGATTGCTATCAAAAGATAGACTTACCAAGATTTTCCAAAATGATTTTAAAATTATTTTCAAATACCATTTTCAATCATGGTCTATAAGCTAAGTATACATAACTTGTACACCAGCTTTCCTCATGGTTTGTACATATGATTGAAAGAGTTTAAGTTTATTTTGATGTACCATATAAGCACATTGAACTTAACTCATATTCCTAACATCTCACATGTGTCTAAGGTATATCAATACACACACATGTCTCCTTATGGTCTTTGTGAGATGTGAATTTGATTTTTCTCTAATTTAAGGGTTTGTTCATTATTAACTAGGCATATCCATTTGATTCCTTTATCTAGGACATCAAATAATGCAATTTTTCCTTAATTTCAAATTGATTATCCTAATGCATGAATTAAGATCATGGAAAATATGATTTAAATAATTTAAAACATTTGTCAATGATGCATGATGTCATAACATGATATAGATAAACTTAAGTATTAGCATGACATATTAAATAATCTAATTACTATCATGGCATTTAAGATAATCATATGAAATATGTTGTCATGACATGATATGACAAACAAAGCATAATAAATTTTATAAAGTAAAGGTATATAAATACCTAAGTCTTAAAATCTAATTGTGATTTTCTAAATTATACCCAAATTGTCATAATGACCCAACTCCCTTAAGTGTGCCAAAATCCCAGCTTGGCACATCCTTAACTCAAACATATTTGTGTCAAGTATGATCAATCTTTCATCTTCTATTAAATCCATTGGCACATCCTAAAGTCTTTTAGGATATATTTCTTATCTCATTTCTAAGGTATCACATTACCTTGAAAATGTCCTAAAGTGTCAACTCTACTATGGTCAGGTTAATTACCCATCCATTCAAGGTTGACACACCCTAAACCCATTTAGTATGAAGAAATTACACTCCTAGGAATCCAATACTTATTGAAGCTCCTTGGATTTACAAAGTATTCATTAGAGATAACCTCCCTTAGTACTTTTCTAATGACCCTCCTAGGTTGGAAGCCTTGGGCATTGTGGTATCTTCTAGGTTTTCTCTAGGGATAACTTCCCTTGTAACCTTCCTAGTGACTTTTCTAGGTTTCTTTGAAACCTTAGTCATTTCTCTCACCATGGTCAACTCTAGGGATGACTTCCCTTGTGACATTAGCTTTTCTAGACCTAGGATTAGTTCCACAATTATATGGAACACTATGGTAGGTAGGCTTATCTACCTTGGACTTAGGCTTATGACTCAAACCTTTCTTGCTCATAGATGACTCTTGCCTCCTAAAACCTAGACCTTGACTACTAGACCCTTTAATCATGTTTTCCATTATATTAAGGGTCTTTTTTAATTTCATAAATTTTGACCTCAAGTCTTGATTTTCCACCTCTAGTTTCTCAATTTTTGATTGTCCATTATTTATTTGGACATTCTTTTTCTTCCTAGGCATGAGTCTAATTTTCTTAGGGTTATTGCCTAGATACTTTTCTTCTTTTTCTAATGGTTTCCTTAGGTAGTGTAGTTTTAGAAGTGATTGTTCTAGCCTTGTCCTTAGGCCTATAATGATAATGTTTAGCACATAAACAATAAAGTTTATTTCTATCCTGCTCTTTATCATTAACAATTGCAAGTAAATTATTAAATGTTACCTTGGCCTTAGGAGCTCTCCCTACATATGAGCTCTCTAGCTTGTCTTCCTAGTGTGCCTCCCCCTCGGATATTAGCTCCAATAATGACCCTTTTAATTGCACCGGAAGCACATTATGTGCTCCTTGCTCTTTTGTATTGGGGCTCCAACCTCCTTTGGCTTCTGTGTCACTTAAGCCTTTATCTTGACTCTTTTTGGACACTTTCTCTTGTAGTGTCATACTTCCCTACATTCAAAGCATGTTATGTGACTTTTATTTTTATTGACCATGCTAGAATTACCTTCCTTGGTTGTAGGGGATCCTTGAACTTGTTCTTTGTCTATGGACGTAGAGGGTTCCTCCTCTTGCTTTGGTATTGAAGATCTAAACTCCCCCTCAATCCTAAAGGTGGAGACTTCTTCCATTTCTTCTTCTGACTCGGATGTTGAACGACATTCAACCTCCGACTCTTTAAGCTCTTGGGATGAAGAGCTTTCCTCCTTGGACTTTTCTTTGTGTTGTGCCAATGAAGGATTTTCATAGAGCTCGACTAATTTTCTCCATAACTCCCTTGCATCCTTAAATTCTCCTATCTTACCCAAAATATCGTTAGGTATTAAATTTATCAATATTTTTGTTACCTTATCATTTCTTTCGGACTTTTAAAGTTGCTCCTCTATCCATTTCTTCTTCTTGAGTATTCTACCCTTCTTATCCATGGGAGCTTCAAATCCTTGCATGATGACGATCCAATTCTCTATGTCATTCATCAAGAAATAGTCAATTCCTCTTTTCCAATACTTGAAATTCTCGTGGTCGAAGACGGGTGGAACGAGAATGTTGTAGCCTAGTCCATCATTAGGCAACTCCATTGTTCTCTTCTACTCCTCTAGCTCATGCTCTTGTGGCGGTTAGTCCTTGAAGAGCGGTCTCGCTCTGATACCACTTGTTGGGACCATTTGGTGGCGCTAGAGGAGGGGGAGGGGGTGAATAGCAATTGTCGATTTCTTGGTTTGATCGCGTTCATGTGTTGTTGTCTACAAAATAGCATAGCAGAATACAAATACAAATATACAATGCAAAGTACAATACAAACATGACACAAGGATTTTATGTGCTTCGAAACCCTAGTTCCTCCTCCATGATCGAGCTATAGTGATTCACACGTCCACTAAATCTTCTCCTTCTTGAAAATAATTCGGAGGTGGAGAAACCTCTTACAATGAGATTACACAAATAGAATACAACTAAAAATGAAATACAAAAGCAAATGAAGAAAGACAAGTGAAAACACTTTTACAAGATGAGATTTTGATCGCTTGTTGATTTGGTTGCTTTGAACGGCTTAGAAGGTCTGGAATGCAACAACAACTCCCCTTCAAAGTCCTCAAGAATCACTGTGGAAGAACTCCTCGCATCCTCCCTTTAAAGCTCCAGCTCGGGCTGATTTCCGTATAGCAGTTGATTGCTCTTACCCACCAGTCGATTTTCCGCTTGACCATTGTCTTACAACAGACTAATCCACGTCATAAAATACCCTACCAATCGACTATCCTGACCAACAATCGATTGTCATAGCCATCAGTCAACTACCATAAGCCAATAGTCGACTACGAGATATTCTGTTCCTTGTTCATTTAAGGCTAGTCGACTACTCAACCCTAGTAGTCAACTGCCAGTGGATAGTCGATTGGTGCAAGCCACTAGTCGACTGCCAGAGCACAAGTCAATAGTCGATCCTCAGTCAACTGGGTCATAACCTCAGTCGATTATCCGAGTCAACTAAGCCCTTCGAGTGTCAAACACTCGACTAGTCGACTAGTCCATAACCCTAGTCGACTGCCAAATAATATGCATGATTGTTTTAACCCAGCAATCGCTTGAACCAAGATCTAGTCAACTGGTAAACCTCAGAACTGTGGTTTAATCGAAGTATGATCCCCTTATACTTGACACTTACCCTAAGCTTAAACCTAAACCCTTTAGCCACCTCCATTAGCCTCATGCCTTTGGTTTGAGTCCACGACTCCTCACCCTTGTGCTAACCTTCAAGTTCTTCCGTCGGCTTTATCATGCTCTTGGATACCCTTAGCCTAGACCTAAGTCTCCAAGCCACTTCCATCAGCCTCATGTCTTTGGTTCAATTCCACGACTCCTCACCCTTGTGATAACCTTCAAGTGCTTCTATCAGCTTCGTCACACTAACGGGTCTACCTTTTCCAAGAGGCCACACCTCTGGAACATGCACTGCCAAGACTCTACCCTTTGGTTTACATGACCAAGACTACACCCTTGGACTTTCCTTTGTCAAGTATCCATACTTGGACTTTCGCTACCAAGACTACACACTTGGACTTTTCCCTTTGTCAAATATCTATATTTGGACTTTCCCTTTGCCAAATATCTATATTTGGACTTTCCCTTGCTAAGACTCCACCCTTGGACTTTTCCTTGCCAAGTATCCATACTTGGACTTTTCCATTGCCAAGTATCCATTCTTGGACTTCCACTTGATCAATCTTGATCTAAGGTTGATTGCTCAAACAATCTCCCTCACGTCAATCTTCTTCAATACATATGTCAAACATATTGTTAAATTTAGTGTCAAACATCAAAACTCTACTTGAGTCCCACTCGAGCTTGGTCAACATTGACCTGGGGCTGATTACACCAATAGTAGACACTATTTTAGCATTCTCCAAATCAAATTTCTTAATAATTTCCTTAGCATATTTGGTTTGGTAGACATGAGTTCTTTCACTTGTTTGTTTGACTTGTAATCCTAAGAAGAAAGTCAATTCTCCAATTAGACTCATCTTAAATTCATTTTTATGTTTTTGATGAAGTCTTGGAGAAGTTCATCATTTGTTGATCCAAAAATAATATCATCAATATAAACTTAAGCAACAAAGATGTCTTTTTTTTTTATATATATTTTAGAAATAAGGTTTGGTCAACTTGGCCTCTTCTAAAGTCCTTAGAGATTACAAAAGATGAGAGGTTTTCATACCAAGTTCAAAAAGCTTGTTTTAACCCATATATAGCCTTTTTAAATTTATAAACATGGTTTGGGTAATCTACATTCTCAAACCCGGGTGGTTGTTCTACATACACTTCTTCCTTAATGAATCCATTTAGGAATGCCTATTTCACATCCATTTGATAGAGTTCAAAACCCATGTGAGCGGCATATCCTAATAAGATTCGGATAGACTCTAAACAAGCTATCAAAGTATAAGTCTCATCATAATCAAGTCCTTCAACTTGATTGAACCCTCGAGCCACTAACCTAGCTTTGTTTCTTGTGACTCTACCTTGATCATCTAATTTGTTCCTAAAAACCCATCTTGTTGTAACAATTGTGCCATCATTGGGTCTAGAAACTAATTCTCATACTTGACACACTCTCAAATTGGGCTAACTCTTCTTGGATTGCTAATATCCAATCTAGATCAAGTAAGACATCATCAATTGATTTTGGCTCAATTTGAGAGAGTAGGGCAACTTGATTAGTAGGGTCTCTATAGAAGGACCTAGTCCTTACTCCTTGTGAAAGTTCTCTTACTACTTGGTCTAGAGGATGATTTTGATGAATTCTTAAGATCCTAGGAGGTGAATCACATTGATCATAGGTATCCTTTCTCCGTTCATCATCGAAATCTCCTCTTCCTCCCCCTTGATCACTACCCCTTTAATACTTTTGAAGTCCTTGGGTAATATCTTGATTTTTGACATTAATATCTTTATAATGGAGGATTTTCTAGGGTAGGTACTAGTAGATTCATCAAATTCAACATTGGAGGATTCCTCAACCTTTTGAGTCCTCTTGTTGTATACTTTATACCCCCTACTAGTAAATGAGTATTCAATTAAGATTCCCTCATCTGCCTTAGACTCAAATTTATCTAAATTATCTTTGGTATTTAAGATATAAACTTTGCAACCAAAGACCTTGAAATGGTGAACTGTAGGAATTGTGTCATTCTATAATTTAAAAGGTGTTTTTCCTAAAAATCTACGGATTAAAATATGATTTTGGATATAACAAGCGGTATTAACTGCTTCCGCCTACAAGTAGCTAGGTAGGGAATATGCATTAAGCATTATCTTAGTCGCTTCTTGTAAGATACAATTTTTTCCTTTCCACTATCCCATTTTGTTGAGGTGTTCTTGGACAAGAAAACTCATGGTTATATCCATGTTCTAAACAAAAGTTAGAAAATTTTGAATTCTCAAATTCTTCACCATGATCACTTCGGATCCGGTTGATTTTGAGATTCTTTTCATTTTCTACCATTTTACTAAATCCTATGATTATTTCTTGGGTACCATCCTTATGTTTCATGAAATAAACCCAAGTGTATCTAGAAAAATAATCAATTATCACTGAGCAACATTTCTTACCTTCTAATGATGGAGTACTATGACAATCAAAAAGATCTAAATGCATAGCCATCCTTACCTTCTAACATCTCTAAAGGTAAAGAAGTATTGTTAGAGTTTTACCCTTGTGTGATGATTTGGATTTTTTACCCTCTTGACATGCATCACACATCTTGTCCTTGATGCACTTGATTTTTGGTAGTTTCACTAGCTCTAATTTGACTATTTTGGCTATACTTTTCATGTTAATGTGTCCAAGTCTTCTATATCATAGCCAGTCTTATTCTTCTTTTGATATGAGACACTTAGTAGAAATGTTAGAAGCATAGGAAAGAACAAGATAATAAAGATTTGTTTTCCTATATCCAACTAACATATAATCTTCTGAACTCTTGTGTCTAATCAAGCATTTAGTGGATTGAAACTCTACGTTATAACCCCCATAACACAATTGACTTACACTGAACAAGTTAAATTTCATACTCTTAACTAATAAAACTTTATGAATGTCAACTTTAGGTGATACCTCAATTGTACCTCTACCTAAACTCTTGAGCTTTCCACTATTCCCAAATGATATCGTTCCCTTCTTTACGTAGTCAATTGTGAAAAATTTACTCACATCCCTGGTCATGTCTTGAGCACCTGCTATTCACAATCCACATACTTAGTTCTTCTACCTAAACAACATGAAAAACAATATTCTTTGGTACCCATACATTTAGTCCGGAATAATCATTTAAATATTTCTTTGATACCCATGGCTTCTTTATCTTACCCTTAATTGTTATTTTTCTATTTATAAGGGAAATATATGCAACCTTTTTATCCTTAGGCATATGTCCTATTCCGGCCTTGTTAAAAATGGCTATTTGGTCTCTAAGAATCATGTCAAGATATTTTTGATTTATTTGTAAACTTCTCTAAGCATGCCTTTAGCCCAAGAACTTGATTCTTCAAATTTTCATTTTCTTCCTTAATCATGCTTGACTCACTAGATATAGATGGTTCATTTCTAATTGCCTTAATTTCAACCTTTAAGCTCTTAATCATATATTGTGACTTAGCTAAGAGATTTTTAAGATATGCAATAGTTTTGTAAAGAAATTCTAATTGGGGAGAATCTTTTACCTCATCATTACTAGATGATATTCTTTTTGCCTTGAGGCTTCCATGTCATTCTCAAATGCCATGAAGGTCATGTGTCAGGTGATGTGGCATAGCTCTTCCTCATCCAAAGAGTCATCAACACTTAGGGTGTCCCATGTAGCTTGAGCCACCATAGCTTCCTTCTTTTTCTTCTCCTTCTTCTCTTCTTCTTTTCCTTTTCTTCTTTCTTCTTGAATTCTGGATAATTTGGTTTGATGTATCCTTTCTTGTTGCATTCATAACAAACAACATCAGTGTTAAAATTTGAATTATTTCTAGATTTACATTTTAAAGATTGAAACATCTTCTTCACATCCTTTCTTAATCTTCCCAATCTCTCTTCTTCTTACAAGATTTGAATAATGAGTTTAGGAAGAAGAGATTGAGAGAAAATGACTTAGAAAAACTTGGTGAGCTTTAGTATGAAAATTTTGAATGATAGCACTAGCCTCTCCAAGCTTCCTTTGGGCATTTTTACCCATTGTTGCCTTCTCCAATCAACTGCTAAACATTAACAGTCGATTGGTACGACTGTTGAGAGAATCCAATGGCTTCTGACTCCGTTGCATTCCGCGATCGCTTGATCATTGCCACTCAATGAATACTTTATCTTGACTGATCAGTAGATCAGTCGACTGATTGCAGCTCAGTCAAGTGACTTTGTCGAAAGCAATCAACTTAGAAACTTTCTATGTCATGCTACAGTAACATCAGTCGACTGCCTTAACACATCAATCAACTAATGTGTTGAGCGCCTCCATCGCTTGTCTAATGATCAGTCGATTGCATCACATAGAAATCGACTGTCCGAGCCCGAGTGTCGAGTGTCACTCAGACTTCCCGAGTGTCGAGCATCCGAGACTAATCGACTAGTCAAACAAGTAGTCGATTGTCAAATAATCTATCCGATTATTTTAGCTCATCAGTTGGATGGTTCAAGTACAATCGATTAGTACACCTCAAGTATGATCCTTTCATACTTGTAATCTTACCCTTAGATTAGGCCAATCACCTTCAAGCTCTTCCACCAACCTCGCACCTTCAAGATTCTCCGAGTCCACGACTCTTCATCCTTGCGTTAGCCTTCAAGTGCTTCTATCAACTTTTTCACGCTTTAGGATCTTCCTTTGCCAAGGTTTACTTGGACTTATGTTGCCAAGACTACACTCTTGGACTTAAGCCACCAAGTCCTCATCCCTGGACTTTCCTTGCCATGATTCACTTGGACTTCCGTCGCCAAGACTACACACTTGGACTTACGCTGCCAAGTTCTCATCATTGAACTTTCTTTGCCAAGTCTTCACCCTTGGACTTTCCTTGCCAAGTTTTTACCCTTGGACTTTCCTTGCCAAGTTTTTACCCTTGGACTTTCCTTTTACCTGACACTTAATATTCATATTAAATCATCAACATTGCCTAACTTAAACTTGATTTCCTAAACATCAAAAGTAATTAATACTTAAAGCATTCTTGCACCAACAAAAGTTACATCCGATGTTGTAAATTCTTTGAGGGTTATGTTGTTGTTTGCCATGTTGCTCACAAGGTTAGAAGAAGCATAAATAGAGTAGTTAAATAATTCCCACTATGATCTATGTAGAGTGTAGAATGTATTGTCAATCCCTAAGTCATAAGCTTAATTAAAATCTCCAAACTGTTGAGAATAAGGATCCATATTTACTGCCAAAAGAAATTTTCTAGTCTTACCTAAAACACTAATAAACAAGATCAAAAGACACAGAAAACTTACAAATTAAAATACATGGATACAAGAGAATTAAAATAATTAAGACACCTAATAATTTTCAAAACTTTTGTGACCACCAATAGAATAAAAATAAATGAAAATAAAATTGAAAAATGAAATGAAAAATATTGAAAAATAGAAAAGGTAGTCTAAACAATGAATTTTGACCAAAAATAGTTCGTTATTCATAGCAAAGCCATGAGTATTAATCTATATACCCTAATTCTTCAACATGCAAAGTTTCAAGACAATTAGAGATACTAATAGTTTCGTCGATAAAAAAGGAAACAAGAAAACAAAATACAATCCTAAATCTACTAAACACTATTACACTTCCCGACAATGACATCATTTTTGATAGTTGTATTGTCATGATACAATATATCAAAACAAATTCAAGTAATCAAATCCCCTCTACACTAATGTAGCATAGAGATGACTTGGATCGTCTCTTAAACGAGTGTAATTGGCCGAATATTGGCTTAGGATTGTCTTGTTATTGCTTTGATTTTCTATGTAATGGGGGGGGGGGGGGGTTTAGAATTGAAATTTTAAGCCTATGATATGAAAAATATTGCAAGAAATTAAAAGTCCAATCTAGTAGTGCAAGTAATTAAAACATTTGACAAGTGAAATTATGTAGGAATTAAATCAAACACTTAAAGTGTGTGAAATAACATATAATGTAAGGGCCATTGAGACAAACACCTTGGAAGTATAATTAAAATGAAAATTAAATGTAAGGTAGATAACAACTAAGAAATTAATGCTCAACAATTAAATTAAATATTAATGATCCAATCAACACCCAAAATATGTTTGAAGTATGGATGAAGGTGTTCACGGTGGAATCCGACGAAGGACTTGATTGAACCTCCGGAGTGAAGTGTGGTTGTGGTGCATATCAAACTCCACAATCCAAAGTTCGATGGAAGACTCAGGTTCTCCTGAAATCATTTAAACTTGAGGAAGTGTCATTGGAGATGAACGCACCCCCCCTCAAAACCGAGAGAGAAGATGATGTGATGCATAGATAGAGGATGTCACTAGAACTCCTCGGTGTGGTTGTTCTTCCCTCAAATCCAAGTGAAAGAGAGGTGGATGAGTGAGAAAAATGAAGGCTAGGGATTCTAGGGTTGAAGGGATGACTTCTCCTCAAATTTGAATGGGTTATATACCTTTCAAGCCGTAGAATCAGGCTGCTCCACAACCATAGTGGCCATCATGACCAGTCCATAACGGTGAGTTTAGAGGGGTCTACGGTCAGAGCCAGCTCCATGGGCTAGCTATGGTCCACTTTGTGAGCTTCATTTTGTCAAGTTTCTTCACTCTGTAGTTTGAGGCATGACTTGGACATGTTTTGGACCATGGTATGGTCGTATTTCCTAGATAAATATGTCCCAAAACTTCTCTATTGCTTCTCAAATACCCTACAAAATAAAGTACACAATAAATTAGTGAAGGGGGCATCAATTTAGTAGGTTTTTGCATCAAGACATTAAAATAATCCATACTCATAAAACATGAGAGATACATCGAATTAACTACATGAATAGATTAAAATATTGAGGAATGAATACAAAATAGCATGCCAAAATGTGAGTTATCAATGACCAAAGAGATTCATTGAGTAGTGCTATGTCATCAACAAACTTAAACACACAAATAGTCTCATTTGTTCCTGGTTAAATGCCCTTAGCGACTGAAGTTCAGAAAGATAAATGAGACTAAGAACATTCAAATGCCTCTTGAATTACCTTGGAGGAGTCAATACACTATGCAAGAAACTTCTAAGAACAACCTTCTCCACAAAGGTACTATTAATATGATCTTAAGAGGGGTAACATACAAAGGCTCCATTAGAGCCAGGAAGGCTTATGACAAAAAATTAGATAATTATGGAGTTGGAATCGAATGCAGAGAAGGAATAGAACCTAAGATCAACTCCATACTTGAGGATTTGGTAGGGGTATCTACTCCTCGTGCTGATACATTGGTGATTTGTGCCACTATCACCGACTATGTGTTGGTGCAATTAACCCAGGTCATGATTAACCAGACTCGAGTGGGATTTTGATGTTTGACAATGGGTTGACAATGAGTTTAACCATTGTTTGACAACATGGGTTTGACCATATAACAAGTGGATGTTTGGGATATTCAATGTCATATGAGGAAGATTATTGAAACAATCAAACCTCAAGTTAAAGTTGACCAGACTCAAGTGAGACTCGAGGAGAAGTCTAAGTTTGGAGACTTGGTAAGGGAAAGTCCAAGAATGGTCTTGACATGAAAAAGTCTAAGTATGAATACTTGGCAATGGAAAGTCCAAGATTGGATTCTTAGTAATGGAGAAGTTCAAGTTTGGATACTTGGTAAATGGAAATTCCAAGGATGTAGTCTTGGCCATATAAGTCCAAGTGTGTAGTCTTGGCGATGAAAGTCTAGGTATGGATACTTGGCAAGGAGGTCCAAGGGTGAGGTTTTGGAATTATAAAGTCCAAGCATGAAGTCTTGGTGACATAAGTCAAAATGAACCTTGGCAAAGGAGACCCGGTTAGCATGATATAGTCGATAGAAGCACCTAAAGGCTAACACGAAGAGTGAAGGAGTCGTGGAGGACTCGGATGTACCTTGGGGGCATGAGAATGATGGAGGTGGCTAGAAGACTTAGGTCTAGGCTAAGGGTAGTCGATCAAGTATGAGGGGATCATACTTGGGTTAAACCTCACTTTTGAGGTTTACCAGTTGACTGGTGGTATTGGCCAGTCGACTAGTCGAGTGTTTAGTAGTTGAGAAGCCTAGTTGACTCGTAGTAGTCAACAAGGGTTATGATCTAGTTGACTGGTGGGTAGTCGACAGAAGATTGACTGATATCTATGGATTTGGTAGTTGACTGCTAGGATTAGTAGTCAACTGACCTTGAGCAGTCGACTGCCAGGGTTGAGCAGTCTACTGGTCATAAGTGACCAGAGCATAGAATGTTTGGTAGTTGACTAAGTAGTCGACTACTGACTCAACAATCGATTTTTGGTAAGGGCAGTCGACTGCTAGAGTATCTATTGGTTACAATGCCAATGTGGATTAGTCCGTTGTGAGACAACGGATAGACGAGCAATCGCCCGGTGCCTTTTGGCAGTAGATTTCTAGGTGGAAATCTAGCTTGAGTAAGTTATAAAGAGGAGGCTTCGTAGATGATTTCTTTTAGCGATTTTGTGGGCCATTTTGAGGTGAAGTGCTACTGCATTTTAGGGTCCTCCAAGTTCTTCCAAAGCAACTAAAGAGCAAGCAATCAAAGCATTTTTTTATAAAGTGTTTGTTACTTGTATTTGCTTTTGTATTTTTTTAGTTGTAACTTATTGTTTATTATTGTAGACACCTTGTAAGAGGTTTCTTCACTTCCAATGTCATACCGAGAAGGAGAAGTTCATAGTGAGGGTAGATCACTAGAGCACCGCTGTAGAGTAGGAACTGTAAGTTCCGAACCACATAAAAATCTTTGTGTTGTGTATGTGCATTTGTGTCTTGTATTCATTTCTATTATTTTCGTATATTCTATTATGCTAACATTTTGTAGAGACACTAACACGTACGAAATCGAGAATCGCTATTCACCCTCCCTCTAGCGCATGTCACGATCCCTACAATTGGTATGAGAGTGGGTCGCTCTTCAAGGCCTAATAGACAAGAAAGAAAAAGCACTAGAGGAGTAGAGAAGGATGAAGTTGCCCAATGATGGATTGGGCTATGACATCAATGCTCCACTCGTCCTCGACCGCGAAGATTTCGGGTATTAGAAAGGTAAGATGAAAATTTTCTTATATGTAATTTAGAAAATTGGCTTATTTTGGTAAAATAGTTCGAAGCTTCGATGGATAAGAAGGGAAGGATCCTCCAAAAGAAGAAATGGATGGAGGATCAAATTCAAGAATTCGAGACCAATTAAAAGTTAACCAAAATGTTAATAAATTTGGTACCTAATGATATCTTGTCCAAGTTAGGTAACTATAGGGATGATAAAGAGTTATGGAGCAAGTTGATTGAGCTCCATGAGAATCCCTCACCGACCCAAGAAGTAGAGGAGAAAGCCGAAGAAGAATCAAGTTGCTCATCGACTCAAGAATGTGAAGATTCAGAAGTTGAGAGGTGCTCAACATCTGAGTCGGAAGAGGTAGAAGAAATGAAAGAAGCCTCCACTTCAACAAGTGAGGGGGAGGAAAGACAATCCTCAACACCGGAGCAAGAGAAAGAGGAGCCATCTATCTCTGGGAGCCATGGAGGACTAGATCAAACTTCCCTTACTGAGCTAGGTAACTCAAATGCATGTACTAAAAATAAAAATCATATTATATACTTTGAGTATAGGGAACAAGGGCATTACAAGAGCAAATTCTCAAAAAGAGTCAAGAAGACTCAACAGACACCAAAGGCAAAGGAGAAAACCAAGGAAATTGGAGCCCTGGTACACAAAGGCAAGGAACACATTGTGTGCTTCAAATACAATAAAAAAAAGGCATTATAGAAGCCAATGTCCTAGGGGGGAGGGACTCTAGCAAGGATAAAGGAGGAGCTTCATATGTATGGGGAGCTAAGACAAACCTTAAGGTATATTTTAATAATGCTAATTCTTTATGCAATAATAAAAAACATACTAATAATTTTTTCCTATTGTGAATCATGAAAAGCATATTAGAAATAAATATTTTTGCTTAGTAGCTAAATCTTGTGAATTTTTACCTAAGGATAATGCTAGATCAATCTTACCTAAGGATAGGAAGGTAGAGAATAAAAATCTAGACATTAACCCTAAGTAGGGTAGGCATATGCCTAGGAAAAGGAATGCCCAAAGAACAAATGGAAATTCAAAATTTGAGGCATTA
The DNA here is from genome assembly GCA_025175895.1 of Wurfbainia villosa. NCBI lineage: Eukaryota > Viridiplantae > Streptophyta > Magnoliopsida > Zingiberales > Zingiberaceae > Wurfbainia > Wurfbainia villosa. Next base: position 7,175,715 of record CM045986.1, read on the forward strand.
ATGGAGAGAATCAAGCTTTGAGGTCAAAGCTTGATAAAATGAAAAAGACCCTTAGAAAGATGAAAACATGATTATGGGGTCTAATGGTCAAAACTTAGGTGTTATGAGGCAACAACTAACCAAGGATAGGAAAGTTTTGGGCCACAAACCTAAGTCCAAAGTAGATAAGCCTACCTATCACAATATTCCATTTAACTATGAAACAAGTCCTAGGTCTAGGAAAACTAAGGTCACAAGGGAGGTCATCCCTAGAGTTGATCATGGTAAGTGTCTAGTGGCTAAGGTTTTCAAGAAACCTAGGAAAATCACTAAGAAGGTTACAAGGGAGGAAATCCTTAGGGATAACCATGACAAGATCATAATGACGAAGGCCTCTAAGCCTAGGAGAGTCATTAGGAAGGTACTAAGGAAAATTATCCCTAGTGAGTACCTAGTAAACCCAAGGAGCTCCAATAGGTATTGGATTCTTAAGAGTGTGGTCCTTTCACACTAGAAGGGTTTAGCGTGTATCAATCATAAATGGATGGGTAGTTAACCTAACCATGATAGAGTTGACACTTTAAGGCATTTTCAACGTTATGTGATATTTTAGAAATAATATTAGAATTTATCCTAAAATATTTTAGGATGTGCCAATAGAAATTATAAAGGTTAAAAATTTGATCAAAATTGGCACAAATAGATTAGAGTCAAAAGTGTGTCATTTTTGAGTTTTGGCACACTTAGGAGATTAGTTTATTATGATAAAGTGGGTATAATACTATAAAATGGCAATTAGGCTATACACTTGGGTATTTCTATACCTTGATATTATAAAATTGTCATATTTTACTTGTCATATGTCATGTCATGACATCATGCTCATATTATTGTTCTAAAATGTCATAATAATACTTAAGTTGATTTATGTTATGTTTATACTCAGGATTATTTTTATGTCATGACATAATACTGTTGGGTTTCCAGCACCGCGGCGTGTGTGTGTTCGATCACGTTTCGTAAACATGAACACAGCGGAAGCAATAAAAATAATAAATCTATATTTATTACAATACACACAACACACACATGCATATTACAACAAGTGTAGATATAACCGTAAATTTAAATTTGCAATAAAAGGAAATTTATCTACGTTATACCTTTCGTATGACGTGTAGCGGGAACGACATCAACTGAAACAATCCTCGCTAGAATCGTCTCTATCCGTATCCACGTCGAGTTCCTCGGGATGACTTCGCTAAGCCACGAGCTTCGTCTTCGTATGGGTTACTAGCCTCGTTTTGAAGACGACGTGATCGAGAGATGATCACGATCCGAATCCAAATTCGGATCCTAATACGAGTTCTCAAAACTCGCTTCTCCGGAGAGGTATTCGTCAACCAATTGACGAATCCTTCGTCCTCCACCTCAAAGAATTACCAGAGATCGAATCCCCGGTAAGCTAGCCGCTGTCGGAGCTCTAACCGTCGTCCAAACGACGCTCCGACGAGAGGAGAAGAAGCTGTCCAGAAAACTGGACAGCTTGGTGGAGGAGTAGGCGCCGGCCAAAACAAGGAAGCCAAGTGCTCACCTTTTCACCGAGGCCAAGGAAGATCACCGGAGGGTTCACCGACTGAAGCTTGGACGCCGGCAAGGAGCTGGACGGCGGCACAAGGAGCTGGGCGGCAAGCTTAGGGTTGGCGCCGAAAACTCCTTCAATGGGGTGGGCGGCAACTTTTGCTAGGGCTTGGATTGGATTAGAGCTTAATTATTCCTTAAGCCCTCTTTTATAGAGAACTAATTCTCTTAATGGTTATTGGATCATAACCATTAGGCCCGTTAACCCGCTCCATTAAGATATGTTAAAATAAACCAAACCATGATGGTTTATTTTAAGTTAAAACGAACCGAACCAACTTTTGGTTCATTCGTTTAAACCAAACCCTTTGGTTTATTCTCCTCCATTGGATTAGAACCAAACCATTTTGGTTCATCCATTACGTCTTCATAAGACTCGGCCCATCCATGCTTCCATTGCGATTGAAACGATTTCATGCTCGCTTTATGTTTGGTCCAACCAAACCTAGTTTCTCTCGGTCTGAGAATCCCATTCTCAAGCTCATTTTAAATCCTTTGGATTACATTCGTTGTGCGTGTGACTAAATAGGTTCTCGGTTTATGTTGGCCGTCTATAATTAACCATTAATTATAGAACGATCATGAGTGGCACCTAGTAGTACATCATGATCCCCAATTAACCGAAAAGATCAACGGTTGATCCAGAACTATTTCTGAAACCTTTCAGCAGCTCGAATGATTCGTGCCCCATTCCCTTCACTCATCTTATACCCACTTGGTTCAGGACATGGTCTATAGTGTCAGTCCCCACTAGGATGACTACGTCACACCTAGCCCAAGTATCATTTCCTCGTCCTACGGATTCTAGTTACTGCACATGTATCGAAGAGTACCTTACTCTAAACATGTAATGCTTTAGCCAAAGACTTTAGTAACAATCCAACGAGAGGCCATGGGTATACATCTCCTCGCAAGGAGTGGTGAATCCTTTATAGGCTATTCAAACACCTTCGATCACTTCGACTTATACCCAATCATCCCGGGTCCACATCTCCTTAGAGATGCTTGCTTAAGATGTCAAAGCATAAGTCTCCATGATCAAGATGACTTGAATACCGCAAGTCAAAGGAACATCGCACTTAAGCTACAGTAAGAACTTCATTGACATATCTATATATGCAGAGAACCATATGAAGTCTTACGGCTGGTCACTCCAATGAACTAGTTACCATAACTAGCATCCACGATCAACTCCGGACATCACAATGTCTCCAGCCAGTGAGAATCAGCTGCTTGGATACACCAAGGAGTATACCTCGTTCTAGTCTCGACAGAATTGATGGTGTCCAAATCCATCAATTCATCGACTAGGGATAATTCTGATACATCACAATTACACATGTAGAGATACTCACTAGTTGTGATCCAATCACAAATTCTCTCATGCTGTGAATCGCATCGTGGACATTCAGTAAATGAGTTTAAGATCCAATCAAAAACATGAAACATGTATACTCAAATAGTGAATCTTCATTTATCATATAAATGGTTCATACATAAGGCGATTGCCTTAGGACATCTCTCATATATTACTAACAAATACATCATTGACACATGCTTAATTAATGCACATCATTTATGCGAAGATCATTTTCATGCATTTAAATAGAATTTAAGGACAATGACATGATTTGAAGTCCTATATAAAGGAATCAAATTCGATATGCCTAAATATAATACATGAGCCCATAGATTTAAGAAAAATAAAACTCACATCTCACAAAATCTTGGGAAGACATGTGTGTGTATTGATACAACTAGACACATGTGAGATGTTAGAAAAATAAGTTAAGTTCAAGGTACTTGAATTGTTCATCAAATGAACTTAGAACTCATTAAATGATAATAATGAATGATGAGGAAATATAATGTACTAGTCATGTGCATTGAGCCCATAGACCATGGTTCAATATAAGATTTTTAAATCATTTTAGAAAACCTTAGTGAAGTCTATCTTTTGATAGCAATCACCATTGAAAATGTTGATACAAAGTTAAACAAAATATTGAAAGATTTCAATGCTTTTGAATCTTTCAAAATAATGGGTATTTTACTTTAAAATTATTTTTCACAAATACTATTTGACATGATTATTATATGAATGAAATTTCAAAATTTTTAGAAAACCATATGATTACTTATAAATTTTCAAAACTCGTATCTGAAATCTAATTTTTGCAATTTGCAAAAACTAGTTGATTGCTGCTTGGAGCAGTCAAGTAGTTGTGGTGCAATCGACTGATTTCTATTTTAGTCGACTGTCATGTTTGATATTAGTTGAACAAGGTTTGTTTGGCTAATTATCAGCACCCTTAGGTATCCTAACATCTCCTAACTCTAGGATATACTTTGGAAAGCATTGGAAGGGTGAAATAATCATTGAAAATGATTAGAAGAGTTATTTAGGGTGGAGTATCGAATTTTATGGGAGGTTAAAGTTTAAGTTTGAACTTTTACCTTTATTTTCGATTGTTTAGATTTCCTATAGACTTAGGAACTCTCTAAGAACATTGTTAGTGCAATGATCAAGGGGGATAGCCTTTAGGGGGAGGTCATCCATCTTGATATGATGGATAAATTTTAATTACAAAAGAGGAGAAGTGAGGGTTAGATAAACCTTCATTGTGGATTGCCTCTCATTTAGTGATAAGGATTGTATCACTAAGAAGACTGAAGGCATCCAATATGATTTTGGACCAAGGGGGAGAATGAGGGATCTCATTGGGAGATGAGACATTGAAAACCTTGGTCGCCTTTTTAATGTATACCAAAGGGGGAGAAGTGAGGGTTTAAGTTAGGTAAACCTTTATTATGCTTTGGCATAAGAAGAGTCAAGTTGGACTTATGGGATAGCCTAACTTACAGGTATTGTCAAACATCAAAAAGGGAGAGATTGTTGGTTCAATCGACTCAGGTCACGATTGACCAGACTCGAGTGGGACGAGTAGATTTTTGATGTTTGATAATGGGTTGACAATGTATTTAATCATTGTTTGACAATATGAGTTTTACCATATGTTGACCATATGACAAGTGGATATTTGGGATATCCAAGGTCATATGGGGGAGATTATTCAAGGGAGATCATTGAAGTAATCAAACCTCAGGTCAAGGTTGAATAGACTCGAGGAGAAGTCCAAGTTTGGAGACTTGGCATGGGAAAGTTCAAGAATGGTCTTGACATGAAAAAAATACAAGTATGGATACTTGACAATGGAAAGTCCAAGATTGGACTCTTGGCAATGGGGAAGTCCAAGTTTGAATATTTGGCAAATGGAAAGTCTAAGGGTGTAGTCTTGGTCACGTAAGTCCAAGTGTGTAGGCTTGACGGTGAAAGTCCAAGTATGAATACTTGGCAAGGAGGTCCAAGGGTGAGGTTTTGGTAGCATAAAGTCCAAGAATGTAGTCTTGACGGTATAATTCAAATAACCCTTAGTAAAGGAGACTCGATTAGTATGACATAGCTGATGGAAGCACTTGAAGGCTAACACAAAAGGTAAAGGAGTCGTGGAGGACTCAGATGGACCCTGGGGGCATGAGACTGATGAAGGTGGCTAGAAGGCTTAGGTTTAGGCTAAGGGTGATCGATCAAGTATGAGGGGATCATACTTGGGTTAAACCTCACTTTTGAGGTTTACCAGTCGACTGTAGTATTGGCTAGTTGATTGATTGAGTGTTCAACACTCGAGAGGCCTAGTTGATTCGTAGCAGTCGACTGGTGGGTAGTTGACTGAAACTCAATTGCTATCTGTGACTTTGACAGTCTACTGCTAAGGTTTAGTAGTCAACTGGCCTTGAGCAGTCGACTGCTAGGGTTGAACAACTGATTGGTCATAAGTGGCCAGAATATGGAATGTCTTGTAGTCGACTGGGTAGTCAACTACTTACTTGGCAGTAGACTGTTGGTAAGGGCAGTCGACTGCTAGGGTATTCATTGGCTAGAATGTCAATGATTAGTCCGTGGTGAGACAATGGATAGACGAGTAGTCGATTGGTGTCTTTTGACAGTCAACTACTAGGCGAAAATCCAACTTGAGCAGGTTATAAAGAGGAGGCTTCATGGAGGATTTCTTCTAGTGGGTTCTTAGGTGATTTTGAAGCAAAGTGATGTTGTATTCTAGGTCCTCCAAGCTCTTCCAAAGCAACCAAATTGCAAGCAATCAAAGCAATCTTTTGTAAAGTGTTCTTTATTTGTTCCTTATTGTTTATTATTATAAACACCTTCTAAGAGGTTTCTCCACCTCTAGTGTCATACCGAGAAGGAGAAGTTCATAATGAAGGTAGATCATTAGAGCGCCGTCGTAGAGTAGGAACCATAGGTTCTGAACCACGTAAACACCTGTGTTGTGCGTGTTCATTTGTATCTTGTATTCATTTATATTATTTTCATATATTCCACTGTACTAACATTTTGTATAGATACTAACACGTACGAAATCGAGAATCACTATTCACCCCCTCTAGCACATGTCACGGTCCCTACACTATGAGGTGCCCCGAGTATTTGTCGACATGGGAAGTTCAATCAATATATTGTTCAAAGAAGCTTTCGACCAAATGTAGGTTGAACTCATTGAGTTTCGGTCTATATCCACCTCTTTATTTGGCTTTGTAGGGTATGAGGTACAATCACTGAGACAGATTAACCTAGCATCTATTAGAGAGAAGAACCTTTGAGATGCACTAGATTTTCCACCTTTACAATAGTGGAGGCTTCCTCTTCATACAATGTTATTTTGAGGAGACCGACTATGAGTTCATTCCAGGCGATAGTGTCTATGTACCATTAGAACATTAAGTTTCTAGTTGAGAATCGAGTTGAGAAAGTCATAGGAGATCAGACAGTAGCCAATTATGTAGAGATTGTGCATTCTAATCAAAAGAATACTCGATGCTGAAAGGAAAGGGATGTTGATATCCATGCTCTTCAAGAGCTACCTATGGTCAGATCAATTGAGGAGGACCTGAGAGAATATTGATTGCATGTCTCACATGAAACAAGGATGTTTTTGTTTAGTCAGTTCAACGTGTCAGAGGTATATCTCCCAAAATCATGGAGCATAAACTTAACATCCTTCTTGAAGCACAATCAATTAGGAAGAAGAAATGACATTTTTGTCTTGATGAAGATAAGGTTTTTAGGATAGGATTCACTAAATTATTGGAAGTAGGACATATTAGAGAAGTTAAATTCCATACTTGGCTGGCAAATGTAGTACTAGTGTCTAAGTCTAGAGGTAGGTAGAGAGTCTGCGTAGACTTTCTAGATCTCAAGATTTTTATCCTCTTCCTCGGATAGATCAGTTGGTAGACTCGATGTTGGGATATGAATACATCTCCATGTTAGATGCATATCAAGGGTACCATCAAATACCATTAGCACAAGATGACCAAGAGAAGGTGAGTTTCATTACTTCATATGAGAGCTTCTAATATTTATTGATATCGTTCAGACATAAAAATATTGGGGTTATATATCAACAATTGATGGATTGGATTTTCAAGTATTAGATAGGGATAAATATTAAAGTGTATATAGATGATGTCCTAATCAAATCGGCTAGGGCAAAAGACTTAATTAGTGATCTACAAGAGACTTTTAGTACCCTCTAAAGGTATGGTTTAAAACTTAATTTTGATAAATGTATTTTTGGTATTAAGAGTGGAAATTTGAGAAATTCCAAGATCTACAAAATATGCAAGCTCTTAGAAATATTCGGGAAGTTTAAAGACTAGCTAGAAGAATCATTGAATCATCTTGATTTATTTCCAGGTCAACTGACCAAAGTCTTCCATTTTTTAAAGTGATTTGGAAGTCAACCCGATTCACCTGGAATAAGAATGTGAACAAGCCTTCGATGAGCTCAAAAAGTACCTATCCAATTTGTTTGTTCTATCTGAGCCATATATAGGGGAATGTCTATGGTTATACCTTGTAGTGATTGAGGGAGAGGTTAGTTCAGTCCTTCTTCGTCAAGAAGGAACAATGCAACAACCTATTTACTTCATTAGTCATATCTTGAAAGATGTTGAGAGTCATTAACACTTTAGAAAAGTTGGCTCTGGCACTCATCTTGACTACTCATAGATTTTTTCGATACTTCTCCCACCCCATTACTATGTTAAGTAATAGTTCCTTGGGACGTATCTTGACTAATCCAAAAACTATAGGCGGATTAATAAAATGAGCTACTGAACTCAATGAGTATGACAACTAGTATTATCCTTCTTCAGTGATAAAAATCTAGGCACTACCTAATTTCTTGGTTGAAACGTCAGGGGAGGAGAAAAAGGAGGTCGGGAAGGTCTCTGTGGATGACTCAACAACTAAACAAGGCAATAGAGTTAGAGTCTTATTAGTATAACCATAAGGAGGTGATATTTGTCTAGTCGTACAACTCAACTTTAAGGTCTCTAATAATAAAGCAAAGTATGAAGCGTTATTGGCTAATATGAGGGTGGCTAAGCATGTGGGAGCGACAAAGCTCATTATCTACTCCAATTCTCAACTAGTGGTGCAACAACTTGAACAAGTCTGTGAAATCAAAAGTGATCAATTGTGAAATAAACCCAGGCCTATGGAAAATTGAAGACTGAATTTCAAGAAGTAACACTCCAAAAGGTACCCTAGGAGAAAAATAAAAGGGTGAATGAGTTAGCTCAGATGGCTAGTACTCTCTCTAGTTGATTGGCGAAAGATACGGTAATTTAGCCTAGATCGATGAAGCTTTTGAGATAAATCCAGGTAATTCCACTAATTGGGTAGAAGTAATATGTTCCTTTTTCAAGCTAGGCAAATTACGCAAAGACCCAGAGCAGGGAAACTGAATTAGGTAGAGATCCACCAATTTTACTTTGGTCGGACCTTGCTCGAAAGATATTATGACCAACTCTACAAAAGGATGTAGCACACCTTGTTTCTACTTGCCTGAATTGCCAAAGACACCAATAGCTAACTCGACGCCCAATTGAATTCCTAAAAACTTTAGCTGTCTCTTGACTCTTCAGTCAATGGGGGATAGACATCATAAGCCCCTTTTTGAAGGGACCAAATCAGAAAAATTTTCTTTTAGTAGTAGTCGAGTACTTCACCAAATAGGTGGAGGCAAAACCCTTGGCTTAGATTATTGAAAAAGTTGTGTTGAAATTCCTCAAGAAAAGTATTGTATGTAGTTATGGAATTCCTTGTAAAATAGTTTCTGATAATGGAAGGCAATTTTAGGGACAAAAACTTCTAGAATGGTACTAAGAACTTGGCATATGATAATCCTTTTACCTTGGTAGCCTATATGCAAAGTGTTGGTGCCTATAAGATTCACATATCTCTACAATGACATGATATTGTCCACTTTGGGTCTAAGCCCGCATATGATCTTTTCCATATCTTACCAATGTGAAACTTTGATTGTATTCCCAATACTCCAACAACCCCCTCCCCTCCAACGAAGGACCACATTGACCCCTCCCCCCCCTCAAGCCTATTTGTCCTCCAAGGACATCCTCTGCTTGATGTCTGATCCTCAACCCACCAGGACTTCCTGCCAACTGTCTGGTCCTCTTGATCTAGCTGGACTTCCTGTCAGTTGTTCAGACCTTCTGGCCCAACTGGACTTCCTGCCAATTGTTCAATCCTCCCGATCCAACTAGACTTCCTGCCTGGTGTCTGGTTCTCTTGATCCAGACATGGGAGCTCAACTTCCTTCGTTCGAGGTTCATGGCTTGACATGGACCATGGCTACGATACCAAATGTTGGTGCTTATAAAATTCACATATCTCCACAATGACATGATATTATTCACTTTGGGCCTAAACCCTCATGGTTTTATTTTTGGGCTTTACCCAAAATGCCTCATGCCAATGGAGATATCTTTTCATCTTATAAGCACATGATCTTTTCCATGTCTTACCAATGTGGGACTTTGATTGTATTCCCAATACTCCAACACAAAACAATGATCAGGTTAAGGGGATCAATACGGAGATGGTTCAAGGCTTGAAGATTAAGCTCGATCATATTGAAGGAAGCTAAGTAGAAGAGTTATCGAGTATTCTCTAATCCTATTGTATGACACCTCAGGAAAGGATGAGGATGACTCCTTTCTATCTTGTGTATGGTGGAGAAGCAATCATCCCAATAGAGGTTAGAATGGAATCGGCTCGAGCCATAGCTTATGATGAAGCCAATGCTAAAAGACACTTACTCGAGTTGGATTTCTTGATGGAGACAAGGGAGAAGGCATCAACTCACCTTTTGGCTTATAAAAAACAAATGTGTGAAGCCTATACTCGGAAGGTAATCCTTCTTTTTTTTTCAAGCAGGAGACTTTGTGTGGAAGAAAATACAACCTGCAGGGGAGATTGGAAAGCTGGAGCCTTGTTGGGAATGCCCATATCGAATATGTTAGAAGTTGAATTCAGGAGCTTATTACTTGTAAGACCAGAAAGGAAAGTGACTGGAACGACCTTAGAATACTTTTCATCTTCAATCTTATTGCATTTAAATAACATATAGTCTATATTTTAGACACTCCTTTGGAATTTATAATAATAAAAGGATAAGATATTTCTTTTAAAATAACTTCTATCTTTGTAAGGTTATACTAAATTTTTTCGTATTATGAATAGAGTCACCTCTAAATATTCCTTTATCAGAGATAAAGTTATCTCTAAATTTTCCTCTATCAGGGATAGAGTTGCTTCTAAATATTCCTCTATTAGGGTTGTCAAGGACAGAGTCACCTCTAAATATTACTTTGTCAGAGACAGAGCCACCTCTTAAAATTACTTCTATCGGAGAGAGACTCAAAAACCTTCTTAAGAATAAAAGTTAATCAACCATTTTCTCTTCATGGATGTTGTCCACAACCTTCCTAAGACTCAAAAAGTCAAGAGAAGTTATAGTAGGAGGATAACCAACTTCTTGAAATTGTCAGATAGCTTCATTAAAATCTTGCTTGAGAAGAAAGGCAGATCGAGCACTAAGCAAGCCAAATAATTCAAGTGATGCCAGAAAGGTTTTCTTCCTACTTGCCTAATGACCTTCTTCACTATCTTTATAGTAACTAGCTCTTCCTTGAGGCACTCTACCTCTATGACCAACATCTCTCATTGACCTTTACCCTCAAGCTCCTGCTTCTCAACTTTTAGTTGGTGGTTCTCGGATTTCTCTAAGATGGGTTGAAGATAGAGAAGTTATGAGTATGAGATTACTTTTACTTTATGTAAAGTCAGTTCTCCTTTGGCAGACCTTAGCTCACCCTCTAAATATTTCATCTAATCTCGGTGGTTAGTCTCTTGGGACCGCATTTTACGATAAGTTTTGAATAAATATGGGAGACGAACTAGGAGTTCTCATTGAGCAATTAGGAGCTACGACATGAAGACACGTTAGTTCATTGGCAATGAATGAACTTATGTACAAGATAAACTTGTCTTTAGATTGGTGGTAGTTATGAAGTCCACAAGTCCCATTAAAGAGAGGTGTTGCATGGCCTCCTCATCTATTGTGTTTATACTAGCTAGGAGGCTACCAAGTGTCACAAAGGACTCACTTGTCGGAGAATATCATGGCTTGATGAAATCCTAGGCAAGACAGAGGAATTAGGACCTATCGATGAAGCTGGCTATTAGGATGGTGGTGATGGAGGAAAATTTAGAACACCTGGTGGAGGAGGAAGATGATGTTAGTGCAATCAATCTCAGGTCAAGGTCGACCAAGCTCGATTTGGGCTCGAGTTGAGTTTTGATATTTAATAATATGACTAAAGGAAAAGGATGATATAAGGGAGATTGTTGGTGCAATCAACCTCATGATAAGGCTTACCAAGCTCGAGTGAGGCTCAAGTTGAGTTTCGATATAAGGATGACAATATGACTATGGGATGATTTGGGACATTTGTGGTCATATGGAGTTTAGCGTGAAGTCAAATAGGTCAAGGTTGACCAAATACTCGATGAGTGGAAAATCTATGTAGATCAGGGAAGATCGGACACTTGATGGTCGGAAGTCCAATGGGAGTTAGCAAGTGGAAAATCCAAGTGGGTCAGGATTGACCTGACACTTGGGGCTGGAAGTCTAATGGGAGTTGGCAAGGTAGAAATCCAAGTGGGTCATAGAGGACCGAACACTCAGTGATGGAAAGTCCAATGGGGGAGTTGGCAAGTGTGAAGTCCAGATAGGTCAAGGTTGACCGGACACTTGGCACAAAGAAGAAAAGTCCAAGAAGGTCAAGGAGGACCGAATGCTTGGTGTCGGAAAAACCCTTGTAGGTTTGGAGACTGGAGGCAAGACTAGGAAAGCCCAAATAGGTCAAGAAGGACTGAATGTTTGGTGATATAAAGTCCTAGAAGGTCAAGGAGATCGGATGACTAGGCAAGTAAAGTCCTGGTAGGTCAAGGGTGATCGTGCTTGGAAAGTGAAGTCCCAGTAGGTCAGGATGATTGTGCTAGGCAAGTGAAGTCCCGGCAGGTCAAGGGTGACCATGCTTGGCAAGTGAAGTCTCGATAGATTAGGATGACTGTGCTTGGCAGGTGAAGTCTTGACAGGTCAAATGACAATACTTGGCAAGTGAAATCTTGCCAAGTCAGGAAGATCGTTCTTGGTAAAGGAACTTATTGTAGGGCATGGATGATCAGACGCTAGACAAGAGAGGTTCTGACTGATCTAGAGTGATCGGATATAGTACGAGAAAAGTCCTAGTAGGTTGAGGTCGATCGGATACCAGGTGAAGTAGCAGTTAGCTTGGAAACAAGGCTAACTAAGAAACCAGTCTATTGAAGTTGGTTACCAGTCAACTGAAACATCTAGGTGATTGGGTGAGCAGAGAAAGCGATGCTCGGGAAAGTGGAGACGCACCGTGGTGCTCGGGCAATCGACTGGCGATCATTCCCAATTGAATGGTTCGGTGCTTGAGCGAGTAATGAAGTCTATTCTGAGCAATGCTCGGGAAGTCTCGAGCGGGGCTCGGGAAGTCTATCTTGAGCGAGACTCAAAAGTCTCGAGTAGTGTTTAGCATTCATGGTCGGGGTGAGAAACAAATCTCAAGAGACTGTGGTGCTCAGGAAAAATGAGAAATTGAGTGCTCGGGATAGCTTCGATGAAGGAATCGATTGCTATGGTGAAGCAGTCAACTGGCTGAAGGGAAGAGTCGGGGATCTAATGCTCGAGCAGTCGCGGTGCTCCGGATGGGAAACCAGGTGCTTGGGTGAGTTATGACGCAGTAGTCAAATGTTGTGGTAGAGAAGTTTACTGACTTTAGTAGTCAACGAACATAAACCCTTGGAATCAAATAGCCAGTTTGACTGATGAGGAAGCAGTCTACTAATGGTTGAAAGCAGTTGAATGATTAACTAAAATCCATCATATATTAAGCCGTTATGAGTAAACAGTCGAATGACCAATCGATTGGTAGTCGGAAATCAGTCGATACCGAGCCTATAAAAGAAGGACCTCACAAAGATTTCAGTAGCTAATTTCTAAGGATTTTGAAGGGGAAACGCTGCTTCTTTCTAGACGTTCAAGGCTTTCTAAAACAACCAAAAGTGTTCAAGCAAAGCTTCCATGTAAAGTGTTTGTGTTTCTATATTTCATTTGTTTTGCACTTGTATTTGGTTATTTTATTGCAAAGCTCAAGGTTGTAAAAGGTTTCTCCGCCTCCAAAAGTTTTCCAAGAAGAAGAAAGTTATAATGGTGGTACATTGCTAGAATCTAAGTCGTGGAGTAGAAATTGGGGATTCTGAACCATATAAAAAATTGTGAGTTGTGCTTGTGTTGATTTATGTTTATCTATTTTGTTTCCGCTATGTATAATGTTTTGTAGACAAGCATGCAATCGATGATCTATTCACCTCCTCTAGCGCATTTCATTCATAACAAGTGGCATCAAAGTGAGGTCGCTCTTCAATGGACTAACCATTGAGGGAGCAAAGGCTAGAGGATCTGATGGAGTTCGATGATGGATTCGGATATGACATCCGAGTACCATCTCCTTCCAAGTTGGGAGGGTTCGATCAATAGAGAGTGAGAATAGATATGTTCTTTCAAATGAACATCAAAGAGTGATTCGCCCTAATAGAGGGATTTGAAGCTTCTACAAACAGGAAGGGAAAGATTCTTAAAAGGAGAAAGTGGGCCGAGGAACACACTTTGAGATCTAAGGCAAATGATAAGTTAACAAAAAATTTAGTTAGTTTAATACCTAATAAAATTTTGTCCAAGTTAAGTAAATATAAGGACGCTAAAGAGTGATGGAGCAAACTTGCCAAACTCCATGAGAACCCCTCACCGGGTGAGGAGAAATCGAAGGAAGCAAGCTCAGCATCTAAAGAGCTTGGATATTCGGAAGTTGAGAGGCGCTCAACATTTGGAAGTAGAAGAGATTGTAAAAGCTTCCACCTCTAGGATTGAGGGGGATATTAGATTGTTAACATCGAAGCAAGTGGAGACCTCTACATCCGGAGTTGAAGAACAAGCCCATGTGTCCCCTAACACCGAGACAGGTAACTCAAGCTTAATTCTATAAAATAAAAATTATATTATATGCTTTGTGTGTAGGAAAAGAGGGCATTTACAAGAGTAAGTGCCCAAAATAAGTCAAGAAGAAGGTTCTAGCACCAAAGGCTACCGAGAAGCCAAAGTAGGTCGGAACCTCAATATGCAAGGGAAACGAGTACATAGTGTGCTTCTCTTGTAATCAAAAGGGACACTATTGCAATCTATGTCAAAGGGGGAAGTACCCAAGGAAGAACAAAATAGGAAGCTCAAGTGTAGGAGGAGTTCCAAAGGCAAGGTTCTGTTGGTGTAATCAGTCTAGGTCATGATTAACCAGACTCGAGTGGAACTCGAATAGTATTTTAATGTTTGCCAATACGGTTAACTCTATAAGTTTGACCATATAATAAGTGAATGTTTGGGACATCCAAGGTCAAATAGGGGAGTTTGGTTAAGGGGGAGATTGTTGGAGTAATCAACCTCAGGTCAAGGTTTACCAGACTCGAGGAGAAGTCCAAGTTTGGGTACTTGGCATGGAAAGTTCAAGAATGGTCTTGGCAATGGAGAAGTCCAAGTTTGGAGACTTGGAAAGAGAAAATCCAAGAATGGTCTTGGCATGGAGAATTCCAAGTTTGAATACTTAGCAAATAGAAAGTCCAAGGTGTAGTCTTGGTCATGTAAGTCCAAGAGTGTAGTCTTGGTAGTGAAAGTCCAAATATAGATATTTGGCAAAGGAAAATACCAAGGGTGTAGCCTTGGTCGTGTAAGTCTAAGTGTGTAGTCTTGGCAGAGTACGTATAAGTCCAATTGTGTAGTCTTGGCGGTGTAAGACCCGATGACATGACATAGCTGACGGAAGCACCTAAAGGCTAACGCAAAGGGTGAATGAGTTGTGGAGGATTCAAATGGCCCCTTAGGGCATGAGACTGATAGAGATGGCTAGAAGGATTAGGTGTAGGCTAAGGGTCGTCGATCAAGTATAAGGGGATCATACTTAGGTTAAACCTCACTTTTGAAGTTTGCTAGTCGACTTGTGGTATTGGCCAGTCAACTGGTCGAGTGTTCAATACTCGGGAGCTTAGTCGACTACATGACCAGTACTGGGGTCAATGTTAACCATACTTAAGTGAAACTCAATGAAAAATCCAAGTTTGGATACTTGTCATAGAATGTCCAGGAATGGTCTTGGCAATGGAGAAGTCCAAGTTTAGAGACATGGCAAGGGAAAGTTTAAGAAAGGTCTTGGCATGGAGAAGTCCAAGTTTAGATACTTGGCAAATGGAAAGTCCAAGGGTGTAGTCTTGGTCACGTAAGTCTAAGGGTGTAGTCTTGGCAGTGAAAGTCCAAATATGGATATTTGGCAAAGGAAAAGACCAAGGGTGTAGTCTTGGTCGTGTAAGTTCAAGTGTGTAGTCTTGGCAGCCTACGTGTAAGTCCAAGTGTGTAGTCTTGGCGGCGTAAGACTTGATGACATGACATAGCCGATGGAAGCCTTTGAAGGCTAGCGCGAATGGTGAATGAGTTATGGAGGACTCAGATGGACCCTAAGAGCATGAGATTGATGGAGGTGACTATAAGGCTTAGGTCTAGGATAAGGGTGGTCGATAAAGTATGAGGAGATCATACTTGGATTAAATCTCACTTCTGAGATTTTCCAGCCGATTGGTGGTATTGGTTAGTCGACTAGTCGAGTGTTCAACACTCGGGAGCCTAGTCAACTCGGAGCAGTTGAATGGGATTATGACCAGTTGACTAAGGCTCGACTACTGACTAAGTGCTCTGTCAGTCGACTGGTCCATGGAAGTCGACTGCTAATGATGGGTAGTCAACTGATGGTAGTGGACACAGACACAAAATGTCTCGTAGTTGATTGAGTAGTTGACTGCTAGTAAGGGCAGTGGACTCAAGAACTACCCTACCTAAGGAAAACATTAATACCTTTAGAGGTAGTCCTATTTTACTTAAGGATAAGAAGGTAGGTAATTGTTGGGTTTTTCGAGCCGCAAAAACTGCTTTTTGCGTTGCGGAAACCTCAGAAGCCCGGCCACGGATCCGTGCGAAGTATAACAAATAAAACTAATATGTATGTGTTTAATACCTTTAGATCTACTCTAGATCTACATGATAAGAAATTACCCTTGAAGCGATGCCCTTCGCTTATCCCGCTCGTCCAAATGGATTGTCGGAACTCGAGAGTGTCAAGTGCACACTCCTCTATTGGTATCCACACAAGCAATAGGTGGAGAAAAGACAATCTTGAGTGTGCTAGCACTCCTTGAAGGTCTAAGCAAAGTGGAGGATTGGGAGAGAACTTGAGTGGAGAAAGGAAGAAGATGAAGTTGGAGTTACCACACAAATGAATTACCACCATCAAGCCTCCTAAAGTGGCCGACCACTTATTTGGGAGTTACATGCATGCATGTAACTCCAAGAGCCAATGGCTCTTGGTCTCCCTCATGAGGTGGCACCCCATGATAAGTCCATGATGATGTGGAACACCATCATTGGCTGGCCCACATGCCATGTCACCATGACATGGCAATTGGTCAAGTCAAAATTGATCATTCATCTTCCCTCTCAAGTCAAGTCAAACTTGACCTCTTATCTCCCATGGTTGATCAAATCTAACCACTTGATTCAAGTCAATTTGATTTAATGAATCTCTATTCATTAATTTAAATTGACTCAATGAATTAAATCTAAATTAGACTCATTCAACACTTGAATCAACTTGAGTCTAACTCAATTAGTCTAATTTGGATTACTCTTAATCCAATTTGGTTCATCCCATGAACCTAATCCTCATGGTTCATCATATGAACCTAATCTCCATCTAATTGCCCTTTGTGTGTGACCCTATAGGTTCTTGTAATATTGGCAATGTCCCTAAACCGATTTAGGAACATAAGCAATGAGCGGTATCTAGCAACACATCATTGCTACCCAAGTTACAAGAATGTTGAGCTCCAACATCACCTTTGTGACTACTAATTGTGACTCTCACAATATGTGCCAATGTCTCTCTATCCTTGATATCTAGATTGACCAATTGAGGCATAGACTGTGTCATCCTCGGTACAATCTATATCTTGAACTCCAAGTAGACTCACTCTAATCAAATGAGCTCAATATCTCATATTGACTCATTTGGGCATGGTCATGCACTTCGTGGTCTTACTCTATCAAGAATAACGATGTCACTCCCGTCATATAGGAGGGATAGATCCCATCTACATCACTCACATCCCTCCGCATAATTTGTTACATACACAGTAATCACCTTTATAGTCCACCCATTTACGGGTGACGTTTGACGAAACCAAAGTATGCAACTCCTTATGTAAGGAACCATGGTGACTTCAGGTCCATGAACTAATAGTCATACTAATAGTCACATGAGAAAGTATATGACACTCATATAACGATCCATGATACTTTCTCATGGCGGGTCATTCAGTATACATTCTCCAATGCATACCCATGTGTCAATTTGATATCTCATATCCATGACTTATGAGATCAAGTCATCGTGTTGACCTACATGCTAGTCTCTACGCATTAACATTGTCCATGAATGTTAATACTTGAATAGGAATGATTAAGAGTAGTGTTCTCTATATCATCTCATTTATCGATTCTACCAATCAATTGATATAGATAAGAACCTATTGTTAGTGAAAGCCCTAGAGCCAATCATGTGATGATTGTTGTATGGACTTTATTGTATCATATTTTTATTTATAAAGGCATGGTTATTATATTTACTTGTATTGGTGCCAAATAACTAAATATAATAATGTCCTTGAGTAGTAGGTTCTTATCTATATCAATCGATTGGTTGAATCGATAATGAGATGATATAGAGAACACTACTCTTAATCATTCCTAGTAGAGTATTAACATTCAGGGACAATGTTAATGCGTAGAGACTAGCATGTAGGTCAACAAGATGACTTGATCTCACAAGTCATGGATATGAGATATCAAGTTGACACATGGGTATGCATTGGAGAATGTATACTGAATGACCCGCCATGAGAAAGTATCGTGGATCGTTATATGAGTGTCATATACTTTCTCATGTGGCTATTAGTATGACTATTAGTCCTTAGACCTGAAGTCACCATGCTTCCCTACATAAGGAGTTGCATACTTTGGCTTCGTCAAACGTCACCCGTAAATGGGTGGACTATAAAGGCGATTACTGGGTATGTAACAAATTATGCGGAGGGATGTGAGTGATGTAGATGAGATCTATCCCTCCTATATGACGGGAGTGACATCGATATTCTTGATAGAGTGAGACCACGAAGTGCATGGCCATGCCCAAATGAGTCAATATGAGATATTGAGCTCATTTGATTAGAGTGAGTCTACTTGGAGTTCAAGATTTAGATTGTACCAAGGATGACACGGTCTATGCCTCGATTGGTCAATCTAGATGTCAAGGATAGAGGGACATTGTCACATATTGTGAGAGTCATAATTAGTAGTCACAAAGGTGATGTTGGAGCTCAACATTCTTGTAACTTGGGTAGCAATGATGTGTTGCTAGATACCGCTCATTGCTTATGTTCCTAAATCGGTTTAGGGACATTGCCAACGTTACAAGAACCTATAGGGTCACACACATAAGAGCAATTAGATGGAGATTAGGTTCATATGATGAACCATGAGGATTAGGTTCATGAGATGAACCAAATTGGATTAAGAGTAATCCAAATTAGACTAATTGAGTTAGACTCAAGTTGATTCAAGTATTGAATGAGTCTAATTTTGATTTGATTCATCAAATCAATTTAAATTAATGAATAAAGATTTATTAAATTAAATTGACTTGAGTCAAGTGGTTAGATTTGATCAACCATGGGAGATTAGAGGTCAAGTTTGACTTGACTTGAGAGGGAAGATGAAAGGTCAAGTTTGACTTGACCAAATGCCATGTCATGATGATGACTTGGCATGGCTGGCCAATGATGATGCTCCACATCATCATTGACTTTGTCAATTGGTGCCACATCATGAGGGAGACCAAGGGTCATGGGAGTTACATGCATGCATGTAACCCCCTTCCTTGAAGTGGCCGGCCACTTTAGGGGTTTCAAAGTGGGAATTCATTTTGTGAGTTACTCATTCCATCATCTTCAACCTTGGATCATCTTCCTCTCAAGCTCTCTCCCTCTCCCAACCTCCTTGGCCGAAATTCCTAAAGGAGTGCTAGCACACTCTAAGGCATTTGTCTCCACCTATTGCTTGTGTGGATACCATAGAGGAGTGTGCACTTGACACTCTCGAGTTCCGGCGAACTTTTGGACGAGCGGGATAACCGAAGGGTATCGCTACGAGGGTAATGTTCTAACCTCTTAGATCTATGGTAGATCTAGGGTTTTTGTAAGCACATACATGTTTTTATATTTTTATACTTCGCACGGATCCGTGGCAGGGCTTAGGGTTTCCATGGCAAAAGCGGTTTTTGCGGCTCGGAAAAACCCAACAGTGGTATCAGAGCCAGGTTCGAAGCATGTATGTGTTTCGTTTTTGTAATTTTTGTATTAGATATAAAAATTACAGATTTATATGTTTCTGTAAATTTCCTAATTTTATAGAATTTTTGGGTATTTTCTCGTAGAGTCGGAAACAGCGAGTGTTGGGACACTCGTAGGCTTCAACCGTCGAGAAAAACTCTCCATGAGTTCTCACTTTAGGTTTTTGGGACAGCGACTTAAGTCACTGTAGGATCGCAGTAGGGACACTCGCAAAGTTAATTTTGTGAGTATGGGCGCTGCCCTATCCCCGAAAGGGGCTTTGTCCTAACGCCTTGAAACCGCTCATTAATTTGAAAAAACAAAATTAGGAAAAATTATAGAAATTTCTGTAAAAATACATAATTTAGAATTATGTATAATTCTGTGATTGTCATGGCCCAATGACCCCAATTTGATTGGATTATGTGTGTTGTAATTCATAATACGGCCTGCGTGCCGTTTTGTGGTTGTGCGTGTTGTATAGTGTATGCGACCTACGCGTCGTACCTCTTCTTTTGATATTCTAGTTGTAATTAGTTTTTAGACTCGAATATAACTCGAGTTTCATATTTGTAATGTACAAAATGGAGCGGTGGAAAGTCCACTCGAAGACGAGATTACGAGAAGGGTGACGACGACACATGACGGTCAAAGGAAGCGCTTGGAGAAGCCGCTAGCCTTAGGTTGACCATCCAATCTTCTCATTGGCTTGAGAAAATCGTAGTAGGGCCATGACTATATCACATTTAATTATATATATATATGTTGATATATATATATATATATATTTAATAATTTTCTTGTATGTATATGATGCATGCTAGAATAATGAATGTATGTATGTGATGCATGCTAATATAGGATAATAAAGGCCTAAATGCGTATAAGATACACATTACGATTAGATTAGATCATAATCGAATCAACTCGAAAATACCTACCGAGCCTTGATACCCATCACTACCTCGATCATTTGTTGTTGTTGAATCTGCCAAAGCAGAGCAACGCATATTATCTTGGTAGGGTGCGGAGGGACAATCTTGGTCCCGCCTATCACGCTTGGGTTAGAGTAAGCTCAATTAGATTGAGCAAAACTAGTTAAACTCAATTGGATCGAGTAGAACTATAGTCATATTCCAATCGTTGGAACGATAGGTCAAGATCGCATTTACACTAAATCTTGGGCGATTTAGCCAAAGCTAACTCAAGGTCTTTTGTAAATGTGGGTCTTGATCCTATAAACAAGAGTTGGATAGAGATGTAATCGGTAATGTGTTACCCACCGATCATACTAAGTCTTGGGCGATTTAGCCAAAGCTAACTCAAGGCTTAGTATGATGTGGATCTTGTCCCGCAAGAATTATAGCTAGTTTGTATGAATCTAGTAATGTGGTTTGACCACATCCATAACTCGATTCTATAAAAAATTCCTACAATTCAGTGGGAGCATCATTTGATTAAAGGCCTAATTAAATGATAAAAGGAATATGATATTAATTCTCTGCATTGTATGTTGTAGATAACTATGTCGACAAACACGAACACTCTCTCTCTGCGATCTGTCCTTGAGAAGGACAAGCTCAATGGAGCAAATTTCCTGGACTGGTACAGGAACTTGAGAATTGTTCTCACCCAAGAAAGGAAGTTGTATGTCTGGGCGGCCCATTAGGCACCTCCTGCCAGCGCCCTTACAAGAAGCATCAAGATGATGCATTAGATGTGTCATGTCTTATGCTCGCGGCCATGAACTCTGAGCTTCAGAAGCAACACGAGTTCATGAATACTTATGATATGGTTGAACATCTTTGTCAACTATATCAAGGAAAAGCTAGGCATGAGAGATATGAAGTCTCTAAGGCATTATTTGGGTCCAAGATGCAAGAAGGGACTCCCGTAGGTACATATGTACTCAAGATGATTGGGTACGTAGAAAACCTACAAAGGCTGGGATTCCCACTTGGCCAAGAGCTGGCCACTGACCTGATCTTGCAATCTTTTCCACAAGCCTTCAATCAATTTGTCATGAATTATAACATGAATGAAATTGATAAGCCATTGCCTGAAATGCTCAGCATGTTGAGAACTGCTGAGCTTAACCTTAAGAAGGGTAAATCTGACACCATTTTGATGGTGCAGAAGAAGAAAGGCAAGGGCAAGCCTAAAGGTAAGGGAAAGTCCCAAGCCAAGGGAAAAGGCAAAGAACTTAAACCCAAAGGAGGGGTAGCCAAGGAAGGGGCTTGCTTCCACTGCAAGACATACCTGGAAGATCTTAAGAAGAAGAGAAGTGAGACTTCTACTTCAGGTATAAATGTTATAGAAGTCAATCTATCTATTTCTTCATCATGGGTATTAGATACCGGATGTGCATCTCACATTTGTACCAATGTGCAGGGGCTGAGAAATAGTAGGGCATTGACAAAGGGCGAGGTGGACCTACGAGTAGGCAATGGAGCAAGGGTTGCTGCTGTTGCTGTAGGAACTTATGATCTATCTCTGCCCTCTGGGCTTGTACTAGAATTAGATGAATGTTGTTATGTGCCTGCCTTAACTAAGAACATCATTTCAGTTTCTTGTTTGGACAAGAAAGGTTTTTCATTTATAATAAAGAACAAATGTTGTTCAGTTTATTTAAATGATATCTTCTATTGTAGTGCACCTCTAATGAACGGACTCTACTTTCTAGACTTAGAGAGCCCTATCTATAACATAAGTACCAAGAGGTTCAAGTCAAATGAGTTGAACCAAACCTATCTCTGGCATTGTCGCTGCTTATCTCAGCTCCATAAGGATGGGCTGCTAGACTCATTTGATTTTGAATCATATGAGACATGCGAGTCTTGCCTTTTAGGCAAGATGACCAAGACTCCCTTTAGTGGACATAACGAAAGAGCAACAGATTTGTTAGGACTTATACATAGTGATGTATGTGGTCCTTTCAATGTTGCTGCTAGAGGTGGTTACAGGTACTTCATTACATTTACTGATGACTTCAGTAGATATGGTTATGTGTATCTTATGACACATAAATCAGAATCCTTTGAAAAGTTCAAAGAATTCAAGAATGAAGTACAAAACTAGCTTGGCAAGAGTATTAAGATACTTCGATCAGATCGAGGTGGAGAATACCTTAGCCATGAGTTTCGTGACTATCTAGCTGAGTGTGGGATTCTATCCCAACTCACTCCTCCTGGAACACCACAGTGGAATGGTGTATCCGAAAGGAGGAATCATACCCTATTAGATATGGTACGATCTATGATGAGTCACATAGATCTTCCTATATCCTTTTGGGGATATGCTCTAGACACAGCAGCCTTTACCCTTAACCGTGTACCATCCAAGGCTGTGATAAAGACACCATATACGATATGGACAGGGAGAAATCCCATGATGTCTTTTATGAGGATTTGGGGTTGTGAGGCTTACGTTCGACGTCAAGTCTCAGACAAACTGGGACCCAAATCCGATAGGTGCTATTTTGTTGGATATCCCAAGGATACAAAGGGATATTACTTCTACATTCCCAGTCAGCACAAAGTGTTTGTGGCAAAGACTGGAGTTTTTCTAGAAAGGGATTTTGTTTCTAGAAAAACTAGTGGGAGTACCTTCGATCTTGAAGAAATTCAAGATAAGGACCATAACACTGAGTCCTTGATGGAGGTTGAACAAGAACCACAAAGTGTTGTGGGTGATGAGGTTATTGCACAAAGAGTTGTGGAACAACCACCTGTTCATGTAGACCTACCTCTTCGCAGATCTGATAGGGTATGTCGTCAGCCTGAGAGATATTCATTTCTCTTGTCTGACCATGATGACGTAATGCTCATTGAGAATGAGCCTACCTCCTATCAGGAAGCTGTGATGAGCCCAGATTCTGAGAAATTGCTAGAGGCCATGAGATCCGAGATGGAATCCATGTACACCAACCAAGTATGAACTTTGGTTGATCCACCTGAAGGGGTCAAACCCATTGGGTGTAAGTGGGTCTTTAGGAGAAAGACTGACATGGATGGACTTACGCATACCTATAAGGGCCAATTGGTGGCTAAAGGTTTCAAGCAAATTCATGGTATTGACTATGATGAAACCTTTTCTCCAGTGGCGATGTTTAAGTCCATTCGGATCTTGCTTGCTATTACAGCATACCACGATTATGAGATCTGGCAGATGGATGTCAAAACCGCATTTCTGAATGGAAACTTGCTCGAGGATGTGTACATGACACAACCTGAGGGTTTTGTAGATCCACAGCATACTGGGAAGGTATGCAAGCTGCAAAGGTCCATTTATGGGCTAAAGCAAGCTTCTGAGTCAAATCTTCGATTCGATGATGCGATCAAACAGTTTGGTTTCATCAAGAATGAAGATGAACCACGTGTCTACAAGAGGGTTGATGGGAACACGATTATCTTCCTTGTATTGTATGTGGATGACATCTTGCTCATTGGGAATGACATCCCTTAGCTCTGATGCAGTGAAGACTTGGCTCGGACGTGCTTCTCAATGAAGACTTAGGTGAAGCGGCTGTATTCTAGGCATCAAGATCTATAGAGATAGATCTAAGAGATTGCTTGGCCTAGGCGAGTACATATACATACTGACAGTATTACTTGGTTTGTCATGCGAGAATTCCAAGAAAGGACTTACGCGATGTCACATGGTGTGAGTCTTTCGAAGACTCAAAGTCCCTCTTCTAGAGAGGAGAGAGACGCATGGATAAGATCCCCTTACGATCCGCTATAGGATCTATCATGCGCCATCTTGTGTACTCGTCACGATGTCTCGTATGCTTTGAGCATGACGAGTAGATACGATCGAGATCCGGTGAGCGTCCATGGATAGCAGTCAAGAATATTCTTAAGTACTTGAGAAGGACTAAAGAATATTTCTTGATATTTGGAGGCGATGAGGAGCTAGCTGTAAAGGGTTACAGCGATGCCAACTTCCAAACTGACCAGGATGATTATAGATCGCAGTCAAGGTTCCTGTTTTCCTTGAATAGTGGCGTTGTGGTGGAAGAGTTGAGCGGACACGCGATTCTTGATTCTATGAGCGAGTATATCTGCATCCGAGGCGACAAAAAGCGATTTGGATCCGAGTTCATTCTTGAGCTTGGGGTGGTTCCTAGCATTGCGGATCCATAGAGCTCTATTGTGACAACAATGGAGGCGATTACCTGAAACTAAGGAACCTCGCTCACACCGGGCCAAACACATACTACGGCGCTTCCATCTCATTCGAGAGATTATCGATAGAGGAGATGTGAAGATTTGCAGAGTACCCACAGAGGCTAACATCGCAGATCCCTTGACCAAGGCTTTGGCACAGAAAAAGCATGATGGTCACACTAGGTCATTGGGTATTAGATACTACGGTGATTGGCACTAGTGCTAGTGGGAGATTGTTAGTGAAATCCCTAGAGCCAATCATGTGATGATTGTTGTATGGACTTTATTGTATCATATTCCTATTTATAAAGGCATGGTTATTATATTTACTTGTATTGGTGCCAAATAACTAAATATAATAATGTCCTTGAGTAGTAGGTTCTTATCTATATCAATCGATTGGTTGAATCGATAATGAGATGATATAGAGAACACTACTCTTAATCATTCTTAGTCAAGTATTAACATTCAGGGACAATGTTAATGCGTAGAGACTAGCATGTAGGTCAACAAGATGACTTGATCTCACAAGTCATGGATATGAGATATCAAGTTGACACATGGGTATGCATTGGAGAATGTATACTGAATGACCCACCATGAGAAAGTATCGTGGATCGTTATATGAGTGTCATATACTTTCTCATGTGGCTATTAGTATGACTATTAGTCCTTAGACCTGAAGTCACCATGGTTCCCTACATAAGGAGTTGCATACTTTGGCTTCGTCAAACGTCACCCGTAAATGGGTGGACTATAAAGGCGATTACTGGGTATGTAACAAATTATGCGGAGGGATGTGAGTGATGTAGATGGGATCTATCCCTCCTATATGACGGGAGTGACATCGATATTCTTGATAGAGTGAGACCACGAAGTGCATGGCCATGCCCAAATGAGTCAATATGAGATATTGAGCTCATTTGATTAGAGTGAGTCTACTTGGAGTTCAAGATTTAGATTGTACCGAGGATGACACGGTCTATGCCTCGATTGGTCAATCTAGATGTCAAGGATAGAGGGACATTGTCACATATTGTGAGAGTCACAATTAGTAGTCACAAAGGTGATGTTGGAGCTTAACATTCTTGTAACTTGGGTAGCAATGATGTGTTGCTAGATACCGCTCATTGCTTATGTTCCTAAATCGGTTTAGGGACATTGCCAACGTTACAAGAACCTATAGGGTCACACACATAAGAGCAATTAGATGGAGATTAGGTTCATATGATGAACCATGAGGATTAGGTTCATGGGATGAACCAAATTGGATTAAGAGTAATCCAAATTAGACTAATTGAGTTAGACTCAAGTTGATTCAAGTATTGAATGAGTCTAATTTTGATTTGATTTATCAAATAAATTTAAATTAATGAATAAATATTCATTAAATTAAATTGACTTGAGTCAAGTGGTTAGATTTGATCAACCATGGGAGATTAGAGGTCAAGTTTGACTTGACTTGAGAGGGAAGATGAAAGGTCAAGTTTGACTTGACCAAATGCCATGTCATGATGATGACTTGGCATGGCCGGCCAATGATGATGCTCCACATCATCATTGACTTTGTCAATTGGTGCCACATCATGAGGGAGACCAAGGGTCATGGGAGTTACATGCATGCATGTAACCCCCTTCCTTGAAGTGGCCGGCCACTTTAGGGGTTTCAAAGTGGGAATTCATTTTGTGAGTTACTCATTCCATCATCTTCAACCTTGGATCATCTTCCTCTCAAGCTCTCTCCCTCTCCCAACCTCCTTGACCGAAATTCCTAAAGGAGTGCTAGCACACTCTAAGGCATTTTTCTCCACCTATTGCTTGTGTGGATACCATGGAGGAGTGTGCACTTGACACTCTCGAGTTCCGGCGAACTTTTGGACGAGCGGGATAAGCGAAGGGCATCGCTA
Source organism: Wurfbainia villosa (assembly GCA_025175895.1). NCBI lineage: Eukaryota > Viridiplantae > Streptophyta > Magnoliopsida > Zingiberales > Zingiberaceae > Wurfbainia > Wurfbainia villosa. The sequence goes on from CM045986.1 coordinate 7,202,426, forward strand.
CGAGGGTAATGTTATAACCTCTTAGATCTAAGGTAGATCTAGGGTTTTTGTAAGCACATATATGTTTTTATATTTTTATACTTCGTACGGATCCGTGGCCGGGGCTTCCGAGGTTTCCGCAACGCAAAAAGCGGTTTTTGTGGCTCGGAAAAACCCAACACCTACTACTCAAGGACGTTATTATACTTAGTTATTTGGCACCAATACAAGTAAATATAATAACCATGCCTTTATAAATAGGAATATGATACAATAAAGTCCATACAACAATCATCACATGATTAGCTCTAGGGCTACCTGAACAGGTGGTTGTTCCATAACTCTTTGTGCAACAACCTCATCACCCACAATACTTTGTGGTTCCTATTCAACCTCTATCAAGGTCTCAGTGCTATGTTCCTTATCTTGAATTTCTTCAAGATCGAACGTACTCCCACTAGTTTTTCTAGAAACAAAATCCCTTTTTAGAAAAACTCCAGTCTTTGCCACAAACACTTTGTGCTGACTGGGAATGTAGAAGTAATATCCCTTTGTGTCCATGGGATATCCAACAAAATTGCACCTATCGGATTTGGGTCCCAGTTTGTCTGAGACTTGACGTCAAACGTAAGCCTCACAACCCCAAATCCTCATGGAAGACATCTTGGGATTTCTCCCTGTCCATATCGTATATGGTGTCTTTACCACAGTCTTGGATGGTACACGGTTAAGGGTGAAGGTTGTTGTGTCTAGAGCATATCTCCAAAAGGATATATAGGAAGATCTGTGTGACTCATCATAGATCGTACCATATCTAATAGGGTATGATTCCTCCTTTCGGATACACCATTCCACTGTGGTGTTCCAGGAGGAGTGAGTTGGGATAGAATCCCACACTTAGCTAGATAGTCATGAAACTCATGGCTAAGGTATTCACCACCTCGATCTGATCGAAGTATCTTAATACTCTTGCCAAGCTGGTTTTGTACTTCATTCTTGAATTCTTTGAACTTTTCAAAGGATTCTGATTTATGTGTCATGAGATACACATAACAATATCTACTGAAGTCATCAGTAAATGTAATGAAGTACCTGTAACCACCTCTAGCAGCAACATTGAAAGAGCCACATACATCACTATGTATAAGTCATAACAAGTCTGTTGCTCTTTCGCTGTGTCCACTAAAGGGAGTCTTGGTCATCTTGCCTAACAGGCAAGACTCACATGTCTCATATGATTCAAAATCAAATGAGTCTAGCAGCCCATCCTTATGGAGCTGAGATAAGCGACTCTCATTTATGTGACCTAAGAGACAATGCCAGAGATAAGTTTGGTTCAACTCATTTGACTTGAACCTTTTGGTACTTATGTTATAGATAGGGCTCTCTAAGTCTAGAAAGTAGAGTCCGTTCATTAGAGGTGCATTACAATAGAACATATCATTTAAATAAACTGAACAACATTTGTTCTTTATTATAAATGTAAATCCTTTCTTGTCTAAAAAAGAAACCGAAATTATGTTCTTAGTTAAAGCAGACACATAACAACATTCATCTAATTCTAGTACAAGCCCAGAGGGCAGAGATAGATCATAAGTTTCTACAGCAACAACAACAACCCTTGCTCCATTGCCTACTAGTAGGTCCACCTCACCCTTTGTCAATACCCTGCTATTTCTCAACGCCTACACATTGGTACAAATGTGAGATGCACATTCGGTATCTAATACCCATGATGAAGAAATAGATAGATTGACTTCTATAACATTTATATCTGAAGTAGAAGTCTCACTTCTCTTCTTCTTAAGATCTTCCAGGTAAGCTTTGCAGTTACACTTCCAGTGTCCAACTTCCTTGCAGTGGAAGCAAGCCCCTTCCTTGCCCACCCCTCCTTTGGGTTTAAGTTCCTTGCCTTTGCCCTTGGCTTGAGACTTTCCCTTACCTTTAGGCTTTCCCTTGCCTTTCTTCTTTTGCACCATCAAAATGGAGTCAGATTTTCCCTTCTTAAGGTTGAGCTCAGCAGTTCTCAACATGCTAAGCATCTCAGGCAGTGGCTTATCAATTTCATTCATGTTGTAATTCATGACAAATTGATTGTAGCTTTGTGGCAAAGACTACAAGATCAAGTCAGTGGCCAGCTCTTGGCCAAGGGGGAATCTCAATCTCTGTAGGTTTTCTACGTACCCAATCATCTTGAGTACATATGGACCTACGGGAGTCCCATCTTGAATTTTGGACCCAAACAATGCCTTAGAGACTTCATATCTCTCATGCCTTGCTTGTTCTTGATATAGTTGACGAAGATGTTCAACCATATCATAAGCATTCATGAACTCGTGTTGCTTCTGAAGCTCAGAGTTCATGGTCGCGAGCATTAGACATGACACATCTAATGCATCATCTTGATGTTTCTTGTAAGCATCTTTGTCAGCTCGCGAGGCAGTGGCAGGAGGTGCCTCTGGAATGGGCTGCTCCAGGATGTACAATTTCCTTTCTTGGGTGAGAACAATTCTCAAGTTTCTGTATCAGTCCAGGAAATTTTCTCCATTGAGCTTGTCCTTCTCAAGGATAGAATGCAGAGAGAGAGTGTTCGTGTTTGTCGACATAGTAATCTACAACATATAATGCAGAGAATTAATATCATATTCCTTTTATCATTTAATTAGGCCTTTAATAAAATGATACTCCCACTGAATTATAGGAATTTTGTAGAATCGAGTTATGGATGTGGTCAAACTACATTACTAGATTCATACAAACTAGCTATAATTCCTGCGGGACAAGATCCATATCATACTAAGCCTTGAGTTAGCTTTGGCTAAATTACCCAAGACTTAGTATGATTGGTGGGTAACACATTACCGATTACATCTCTATCCAACTCTTGTTTATAGGATCAAGACCAACATTTATAAAAGACCTTGCGTTAGCTTTGGCTAAATCGCCCAAGATTTAGTGTAAATGCGATCTTATCCTATCTTTCCAATGGTTGGAATATCCCTATAGTTCTACTAGATCCAATTGAGTTAACTAGTTTTACTCAATCTAATTGAGCTTACTCTAATCCAAGCCATGATAGGCGGGACTAAGATTGTCCCTCCGCACCCTACCAAGATAATATGCGTTGCTCTGCTTTGGTAGATTCAACAACTATAAATGATCGAGGTAGTGATGGGTATCAAGGACTTGGTAGGCATTTTCGAGTTGATTCGATTAAGATCTAATCTAATCATAATGTGTATCATATACGCATTAAGGACTTTATTATCCTACACTAGCATGCATCATATACATACAAGCATTATTCTACTAGCATGCTTCACATACATACAAGCATAACAAATATATATATATATATATATATATATATATATATATATATATATATATATATATATATATATATATATATATATATAAATTAATTGTGATTAGGTCATGGCCCTAATACAATCTTCTCAAGCCAATGAGAAGATCGAACGGTCAACCTAGGGTTAGCGGCTTCTCCAAGCGCCTCCTTTGACCGTAATGTGTCGTCGACACCCTTCTCGTAACTCCGTCTAGAAGTGGACCTTCCACCGATCCATTTTGTACATTACAAACATGAAACTCGAGTTACATTTGAGTCTAAAACTATTTACAACTAGAATTTTAAAAGAAGAGGCACGACACGCAGGTCGCATACCCTATACAACAAGCACAATGACAAAAACGGCACGTAGGCCGTATTATGAATTACATCACATTAACATCCAATCATATTGGGGTTCTTGGGCCATGACCATCACAGAATTATACATAATTCTAAATTATGTATTTTTATAGAAAATTTCTATAATTTTTCCTATTTTTTTCAATTTTATGAGTCACCTCTCCGTAACGGTCCCGCTAAGCGGTTTCCGGGTGCGATCGTGGGACAAGGCCCCTTTCGGGGATAGGGGCAGCGCCCCTACTTGCAAAATAAATTTTGCAAGTATCCCTACTACGATCTTATAGTGACTTAAGTCACTGTCCTAAAAACCTAAAGCGAGAACTCGCCGTTTCGGAGAGTTTTTTCTTGGTGGTTGAAGCCTACAAGTGTCCCAACACTCGTTGCTTTGACTCTTCGAGAAAAATACCCAAAAATTCTATAAAAATAGGAAATTTATAGAAACTTAAAAATCTGTAATTTTTATATCTAATACAAATACGAAACACATACATGCTTCGCACGTGGCTTTGATACCATTGTTGGGTTTTTCGAGCCGCAAAAACCGCTTTTTGCATTGCGGAAAACTCGGAAGCCCGACCACGGATCCATGCGAAGTATAAAAAATAAAACTAACATATATGTGTTTAATACCTTTAGATATACTCTAGATCTACATGATAAGAAATTACCCTTGAAGCGATGCCCTTCGCTTATCCCGCTCATCCAAATGGATTGCCGAAACTCGAGAGTGTCAAGTGCACACTCCTCTATTGGTATTCACACAAGCAATAGGTGGAGAAAAGACAATCTTGAGTGTGCTAGCACTCCTTGAAGGTCTCGGCAAAGTGGAGGATTGGGAGAGAACTTGAGTGGAGCAAGGAAGAAGATGAATTTGGAGTTACCATAGAAATGAATTACCACCATCAAGCCTCCTAAAGTGGCCGACCACTTAACTCCAAGAGCCAATGGCTCTTGGTCTCCCTCATGAGGTGGCACCCCATGATAAGTCCATGATGATGTGGAACACCATCATTGGCCGACCCATATACCATGTCACCATGACATGGCAATTGTGTTGGTGCAATCGACCCAGGTCACGATTGACCAGACTCGAGTTTGACTCAAGTGATATTTTGATGTTTGACATAGTGGTTTGACATTGATGTTTGACATTGATGTTTGACATTGATGTCGGTTGATGTTTTGGAGAGATTATTTATACAATCGACCCAGGTTATAATTGACCAGACTCGAGTTTGACTCGAGGGAGACTTTGATGGTTGACTAGGGTTGACCATGTAATTATGGGAAAGTCCAAGCATGGGTCTTGGCAAGGTAAAGTCCAAGTCATGGGTACTTGGCATGGAAAGTCTAAGTGGGACACTTGGCATTTGGGAAAGTCCAAGTCTTGAGTACTTGGCACAAGGGAAGTCCAAGCATGGGTCTTGGCATGAAAAGTCCAACATAGGTTGGCAAGGGAAAGTCCAAGCTTGAGTCTTGGCATTTGAGAAGTCCAAGGGATTTGATATTGGCAGCGTAAAGTTCAAGGGTGGAGTCTTGGCAGCATAAGTCCAATGGTTGGCGGCGTAAAGTCCAAGCGGAGTCTTAGCGGCGTAAGTCCAATGTGCCTTGGCGGTGTAGACACCGTTAGCATGACATAGCCGATGGAAGCACCTAAAGGCTAGCGCGATGAATGAACAAGTCATGGATGACTTGGAGGTATCCAAGAGGCGTGAGGCTGATGGAGGTGGCTAGAAGGCTTAGGTCTAGGCTAAGGGTGGTCTAGTAAGTATGGGGGCACCATACTTGGGTTAAAACCTCATATTTGAGGTTGGCAGTTGACTGACATTATGGTCGGTTTGACTGTCGTGAGTTGACTAGAGCTCGACTACCATTTAAGGTTGAAATTGCCTTGGCAGTCAACTGCTCATTGGAGCAGTTGACTGCCATGGATGGCAATCGACTGCCAGTTGAGTTGCGAGCACAGAATGCTCCGTAGCCGACTGGGCAGTCGACTACGGGGCTGGCAGTCGACTGGTGAGAGTCCCGTTGGAACTTTTCCAACGTGGATTGAGTCGTTGTCTCACAGCTACAGTGTTGGCAGTCGACTGGGGCCTTATGGCAGTCGACTGCCAGGTGGAAATTCAGTCCGATGAAGGCTCCAAACAAGGGTTTTCTTGGGCGATTTGAAGGGGAATAGTTGGTGCTCTTCCAGTCCTTCAAGGCTAGTCCAAGGCAACCAAAGATCAAGCAACCAAAGTGCTCTTGTAAAGTGTTTTTCTTTACTTGCATTGTATTTCTTACTTGTATTACCTTGTATCTTTTGTATTACTTAGTGTAATCCTTGTATGAGGTTTCTCCACCTCCGACTTGTGTCGAGAAGGAGTTATTTATGATTAGTGAGTGCGTGTGCATCACTAGAGCTCTTTAGAGCTCGATCCGTGGAGTAGGAACCATTCGGTTCCGAACAATGTTATATCTCGTGTTGTGAGTTGTGTTTGTTTTGTTTCGTTATTGTATTATTTCTATTTTCGCTGCGCTAACGAAATTGTAGAGACAAATGCAACGAATTCCATCATCGAACGAGCACATCGCTATTCACCCCCCCCTCTAGCGGCCTCAAATCTCCTACAAATTGGTCAAGTCAAAATTGACTATTCATCTTCCCTCTCAAGTCAAGTCAAACTTGACCTCTTATCTCCCATGGTTGATCAAATCTAACCACTTGATTCAAGTCAATTTGATTTAATGAATCTCTATTCATTAATTTAAATTGACTCAATGAATCAAATCTAAATTAGACTCATTAAACACTTGAATCAACTTGAGTCTAACTCAATTAGTCTAATTTGGATTACTCTTAATCCAATTTGGTTCATCACATGAACCTAATCCTCATGGTTCATCATATGAACCTAATCTCCATCTAATTGCCCTTTGTGTGTGACCCTATAGGTTCTTGTAATGTTGGCAATGTCCCTAAACCGATTTAGGAACATAAGCAATGAGCGGTATCTAGCAACACATCATTGCTACCCAAGTTACAAGAATGTTGAGCTCCAACATCACCTTTGTGACTACTAATTGTGACTCTCACAATATGTCACAATGTCCCTCTATCCTTGACATCTAGATTGACCAATTGAGACATAGACCGTGTCATCCTCGGTACAATCTATATCTTGAACTCCAAGTAGACTCACTCTAATCAAATGAGCTCAATATCTCATATTGACTCATTTGAGCATGACCATGCACTTCGTGGTCTCACTCTATCAAGAATAACGATGTCACTCCCGTCATATAGGAGGGATAGATCCCATCTACATCACTCACATCCCTCTGTATAATTTGTTACATACCCAGTAATCGCCTTTATAGTCTACCCATTTACGGGTGACATTTGACGAAGCCAAAGTATGAAACTCCTTATGTAGGGAACCATGGTGACTTCAGGTCCATGAACTAATAGTCACATGAGAAAGTATATGACACTCATATAACGATCCATGATACTTTCTCATGGCGGGTCATTCAGTATACATTCTCCAATGCATACCCATGTGTCAATTTGATATCTCATATCCATGAAATGTGAGATCAAGTCATCGTGTTGACCTACATGCTAGTCTCTACGCATTAACATTGTCCATGAATGTTAATACTTGACTAGGAATGATTAAGAGAAGTGTTCTCTATATCATCTCATTTATCAATTCTACCAATCGATTGATATAGATAAGAATCTACTACTCAAGGATGTTATTATACTTAGTTATTTGGCACCAATACAAGTAAATATAATAACCATGCTTTTATAAATACGAATATGATACAATAAAGTCCATACAACAATCATCACATGATTGACTCTAGGGCTTTCACTAACAGTAATAACCCTAAAAAGAATAGACATATGCTTAGGAAGAATAATGTCCAAAGAAATAATAGAAAAATAAAACTTGAGAAATTAGAGGAGGAAAATCAAGTCTTGAGGTCAAGACTTGATAAATTGAAAAAGACCCTTAGAAAAATAGAAGATATATTTAAAGGATCAAGATAACAAGGTCTAGGTTTTAGGAGGTAAGAACTTTCTAGGGACAAGAAAGGTTTAGGATATAAACCTAAGTCCAAAGAATTCATATCATCCTACCATAGTGTTCCATATAACTATGGAACTAAATCTAGGTTTAAGAAAGCCAAAGTTACAAGGGAAGTCATCCCTAGAGTTGACCTTGATGAGACTACAATGACTAAGGCTTCCAAGGAGCCTAGGAGAGTCATCAAGAAGGTATCAAAGGAGGTTGTCCCTAGTGACTACCTAGAATACCCATGGAGCTCCAATAGGTATTGGATTCCTAGGAGTGCGATCCTTTCACACTAGATGGGTATAGGGTGTGTCAACCTAATATAGAAACGTAGTTAACCTAACCATAGTGGAGCTAACACTCTATAGTATTTTCAAGGTATACTTTGAAAATAAAATTATAATCATATCCTAAAAGATTTTAGGATGTGCCAATGAAAATAGAAGTTTAAAAATTGATCATAATTGATACAATTAGGTTAAAGTCAATAGTTTGCCAAGTTGGAGTTTTGACACACTCGAGGGAGTTAGTTCGTCATTATGTCAAATTAAATATTTGATATAATTATAGCAAATGATGAATAGAATGAAAAAAAAGTATCGTTAAGCCTTATTATATATTTGTCATGCTTTATTTGTCATAATCTATGTCATGACATCATATCACATGGTTATATAGTGCATGATATACTTAGATTGATTTGTATCTTGTAATGGCATCATGCATCATTGGAAATGCTTTTAGATTATGCACATCTAATATGACATGATCATAATTCATACATTTAATCAAATGAATTAAGGATAAATGATCTTATTTGATATCCTAGGTAGGATGATCAAATGGTATATGCCTAGATAGAAATGCATGATCCCTTAGTTTAGGAAAGAACAAATCCACATCTCATGAAGACTATAGGATGACATGTATGTGTATTGAAATACTCTAGACAGATGTGAGATGTTAGAAAAATGAGTTAAGTTTAAGGTGCTCATATGTTGCATAAAACTGAACTCAAACTCATCAAATCATATGAATGAATTATGAGGAAAGCTAATGTACAAGGTATGCACACTTGACTCATAGTTCATGATTGAAAATAGGTTTGAAAACACTTTTAAAATCATTTTGAAAAATCTTGGTGAAGTATATCTTTTGATAGCAAACACCATTGATAATATTAAAACAAAGTTGTTTAAAACATTAAAGATTTCAATGGTTTTCAATTTTGTATCATTCTTTCAAAACAATGAGGATTTTCATAGAAAATTATTTTTCACCCATAGGATTTGGCATAAATAATGCATGCATTAAGTTTCAAGATTTTTCTAAAAATATAGAATTATTTATGCATTTCCTAAACTCAACTGAAAAACTTGATTTTTGAAAATTCAAAAACCAGTCGACTGGTACTGGTATCAATTGACTGATTGCTTAAACAAGTCGATTGATTAGGCTAATTTTGGCTGAAAATGGTCAGTTTAACTATCTATGGGCAATCCTAGGTTAGTTAACTTCTCCTAACCCTCTAAAATGCTTAGAAAAACATTGAAAGGGTGAGATTTTCAGTGAAAATAAATAAGAGAATTAATTAGAGTAAGAATTGAATCTTAAGATATGTTAAAGTTCAAGGTTGAACTTTTATCCCTATTTTTGAGGTTTAGATTCCTATAGGCTTAGGATATCTCCAAACACATTGTCAGTGCAATGACTTAGGGGGAGCAAGCCTTTTAGGGGAGATTGTCCATCAAGGCATGATGATTGATTAGTGATAAGGATTTTATCACTAAGGAGAATAAAGGGGTTGAAGATGAAAGAAAAGGGAGAGAATGAGTTAAGTCGGGAATGACTTTTTGATGTATATCAAAGGGGGAGAAATGAAAGGGTTTAAGTTAGACTCAAAATGCTTAGTGCACAAAGATGACCTAAAAATCCAAAAATGAACTAAAAACTTCCTCAATTTCAAAAATTCATCAAATGAGATTTTAAGTTAGGAAACCTTCATTATGTTTGGGTATAAGAAGAGGCAAGTTGGACTTATGGGCTAGCCTAAAGATATTATCAAACATCAAAAAGGGAGAGATTGTTAGTGCAATCGGTCTCATATCAAGGTTGATTTGGGCTCAATTTGAGTTTTGATGTTTGATAATATGACTAAAGGAAAATGATGGTATGAGGGAGATTGTTGGTGCAATAAATCTCAGGACAAAGTTGACCAAGCTCGAGTGAGTCTCGAGTTGAGTTTCGATATATGGATGACAATATGACTATGGGGTGGTATGAGACATCTATAGTCATATGGAATTTAACGTGAAGTTAAGTAGATCAAGGTTGACTAAAAACTTAATGAGTGAAAAATCCAAGTGGGTCAGGGAAGATTGGATACTTGGTGGTCGAAAGTACAACCGGAGTTGGCAAGTAGATCAGGATTGACTGAACACTTGGTGGCTGGAAGTCCAACGTGTTGGTGCAATCGACCCAGGTCACGATTGACCAGACTTGAGTTTGACTCGAGCGATGTTTTGATGTTTGACATGGAGATTTGACATTGATGTCTGATAATGTTTTGGGGAGATTGTTGGCACAATCGACCCGGGTTATGATTAACCGGACTCGAGTTTGACTCGAGGGGATTTTGATGGTTGACTAAGGTTGACCATGTGATGGTAAAGTCCAAGTCATGGGTACTTGGCGTGGAAAGTCCAAGTGAGACACTTGGCATTTGGAATGTCCAAGTCTTGGGACTTGTCATGGAAAGTCCAACATGGGTTGACAAGGAAAAGTCCAAACTTGAGTCTTGACATTTGAGAAGTCCAAGGGGTTTGATATTGGTGGCGTAAAGTCCAAGCGGGAGTCTTGGCAGCATAAGTCCAATGGTTGGAGGCGTAAAGTCCAAGCGGGAGTCTTGACAATGTAAGTCTAATGTGCCTTGGTGGTGTAGACACCGTTAGCATGACATAGCCGATGGAAGCACCTGAAGGCTAGCGTAATGGATGAATAAGCCATGGATGACTTGGACGGATCCGAGAGGCACGAGGCTGACGGAGGTGGCTAGAAGGCTTAGGTATAGGCTAAGGGTGGTCTAGCAAGTATGGGGGCACCATACTTGGGTTAAACCTCATGTTTGAGGTTAAAACCTCATGTTTGAGGTGTGCCAGTCGACTGGTACCATGTGGAAGTCGACTGGTGTGAGTCAACTAGGGTTTGACTACGGGAAGTGTCCCAACAGTCGACTGCCAGAGGTGGGCAGTCGACTGCTGGCTCGAGCAGTCGACTGATCGTGTGATCAGTCGACTGGTGCTCGAGAATTTGGGCACAGAATGGAGTCGAGACTCGACTGTGGGGGAAGCAGTCGAGTGAAGTCTCCATCAATTGACTGATGGCTATGATCAGCCGACTGATGATGGATCCGTTGGATTTTTTCAGCGTGGATCTAGCCGTTGTCTCACCACAACAGTGGCATCAGTCGACTGATGATCTCGAGCAGTCGACTGATCGGCGATTTCCAGCCCAGGTAGCAGCTTTAAAGGGAGCTCGTGGAGGAGGAAATCAACATGGTTCTTGAGCTACTTTGGGGCGATTTATTGCTGCAAATCAGGGTCTCCAAGGCTATTCTTCAAGCAACCAAAAGCAAGCAATCCAAAGGCAATTGTAAAGTGTTTTTCTTTACTTATAGTGTATTTCCTTATTGTAATTGCTTGTATTTATTTCTTGCTGTTGTAAGATCATTTGTACGAGATTTCTCCACCTTCGACTTGTGTCGAGAAGGAGTTATTGTGATTAGTAGTGTGTGTTTGCATTGCTAGGACTTTTAGAGCCCGATCCATGGAGTAAGAACCATTCGGTTCTGAATCATGTTATATGATTGTGTAATTGTGTGCTTGTATTGTTATTGCTTTATTTCCTCTGTGCTAACACAATTTGTAGACAAGCACACAATGAAATCCATCACGTAACGAATCGTTACTATTCACGCCCTCTAGCGGTCAATATTTCCTCTACAGTTGGTATCAGAGCCCGGGGCTCTTCTACAGACTAACCGCCGAGAGCAAAGACGCTAGAGGGTGAAGATGGAGTTGGGAGAACAACTAGGTTGGGACATCAACACACCGGTGCCTTACACCCTATATGGACGAGAAGGCTTCAATTCTTGGAAGAGAAGAATTGAAGATTTTATCATGATGAGAGACTTTGAGGAGTGGTCTATTTTGATGGAAGGATTTGAGTATCCAAAAGTACTAAAGGGAGGATTCCTCAAGAAAAAGAGATGGAGTGAGGAACAACTCGAAAGATTTGAGAAAAACACCAAGGTAATAAAGTTCTTGATTGATTTAATACCTAACAATATCTTGTGTATGTTAGGTAATTATATAGATGCCAAGGAGCTATGGAGCCAAGTGGCTAAGCTCCATGAAGACCCATCACCGGCTCAAGAAGAGGAGGCCGAAGATGAATCCTCATCCTCACAAGCGAGTGAGGATTCAGAAGTTGATAGAGAGTCAACCTCCGAATCGGTGGAAGAAGAGGAAAAAGTGGAAGAAGCCTCCACTTCAAGGATTGAGGGGGAGGAGAGACCATCCACACTGGAGCAATCTCAAGAGGAGCCATCCACCTTCGGGAGAGATGAAGAATCCGCTCCAACTACCACCAACCTAGGTAACTCAAGTAATTTGGTTTTAAATAAAAAACATATAACTTGCTTTGAGTGTAGAGAAGCCGAGCACTATAAGAGCAAGTGCCCAAAGAGAGTAAGGAAAGCTCCACCGACACCCAAAAGTAAAGAAAAATCAAAAGAAGTCGGTTCCCCAACCATCAAAAGCAAGGAGAACATTATATGCTTCAAATGTAGTCAAAGAGGGCACTATAGGAGTCAATGTCCTAAGGGGAGCAAGAAGACTCAAGAAGAAGCTACACATGTAGGGGGAGCCTCTAAGGTAAACCCTAAGGCAAAATTCAATAATGCTTCTATTTAATTTATAGGCAAAAGCATGCTAGAAATTTCAATTCCCTTGCAATTTATCATGAAAGCATGCTAGGAACAATAAATATTTTTGCCTAGGAGCTAAGAGTATTCATTTTAATAATAAGGAGAAATTTGGGACTAATGTCCCTAAAACAAATTTATCCAAAGACAAATCTAGGTCAAATAATTCTAGACTAATTCTACCTAGGGAGATAATTAGAAAGGTACAAGAGCACCTAGGTTTAAACCCCAAATGGACTAGGCATATGCCTAGAAAGAACAATGCCCAAAGACCAAATCAAAATTTAAAAATTGGGAAATTAGAGTTTGAAAATCAAGCCTTGAGGTCAAGGCTTGAGAAACTTGAAAAGACCCTTAAGATTATGCAAAACCAAATAAAAGGGTCAAATGGTCAAAGTCAAGAGTCTAGGTCCAAGAGTCAAGGCCTAGGGCATAGGAGACAAGAGTCAACCAAGGGCAAGAAAGGTTTGGGTTACAAACCTAAGCCTAAGGTGGCTTATCATAGTGTTCCATTTGATTATGGAACATAAACTAGGGCTAGGAAGACTAAGGTTACTAGGGAAGTCATCCCTAAGGGTAACCAAGGTGTGTTCCTAGTGGCTAGGGTTTCTAAGAAACCTAGGATGACCACTAAGAAGGTTACAAGGGGAGTCACCCCTAGAGTTAACCTAGGCAAGACCCAAATGATCAAGGCTAACAAGCCTAGAAGAGTCATTAGGAAGGTATCTAGGGAGGTCATCCCTAAGGAATACCTAGTAAATCGTAGGAGCTCAAATAGGTTTTGAGTTCCTAAGAGCATGATTGATTCACGCTAAATGGGTTTGGGTGTGCCAACCTTAAATGGAAGGGTAGTTAACCTAACCATAGTAAAGGTGGAACTTTAGGTAATTTTCAAGGTTATGGATACCTTGGAAATAGATTTGATATTATGATCCTAAAAGATTTTAGGAGGTGCCAATATATCTTTGGAATTATGAAAAATCAATTAAATTGGCACAATTTAGGTCTAGAGGTCATTGTGTGCCATTTTGAATTTTTGGCACACTTGGGAGAAAAGTAGCAATATGGCAAAATACAATTAATAATAACAAATGACATTTAATACTAAGTTTTAGGTATTATTATTATACCTATATATTTTATGTGCCATGCTTGATTTGCCATATAACATGCCATGACATCATATCTATTCTTTAATCATTTAATATGTCATGATCATGTTTAGAATTAAGGTTTAATGTCGTGTGTTTTTAGATTATATCATATGCCATGACATCATGATCATTGGCTATGCTTAATTATTGCTATCATTTATGCCATGATCATTCATGCATTTAATTTTATTAAAATTTATTCAAGGATAATGGCATGACTTGAAGTCCCATTTATAAGGGAATCAAGTAGCCTTAGAAAAATGCATGAAACCCTAGATTAGGATGAACAAAACCCACATCTCACATCACATTGACTTGTATGTGTTTTCATATACTCTAGATATATGTGAGATGCTAGGATATGAGTTAAGTTTAAGGTGCATAGTTTTTGCATCTAGATGAACTAAAACTCATCTTATCGTAATGGTGGATCATTCGGAAAGCTTGTGTACAAGTCATGTACTTTGAGCCCAAGGAACATGATCCAAAATAGGTTTTCAAAATCATTTTAAAATCCTTTTAGAAAACCTTGGTGAAGTCTATCTTTTGATAACAATCACTATTGATGAAGTTGATACAAAGTAGGACCAAAACATTAAAAATTTCAATAGTTTTGAACTTTGTGTCAATTTCACTATTTTATGGGTAAAATATTTTTATAACATTTTTCACCCATTGTATTGGTTATAAGTATTATACATATGAAATTTTGTAATTTTTCAAAATCTGATTCTGATAACTCTACCATGGATAACCCTAGGATATGCTTTGGAAAGCATTATAAAGGGTGAAAATCCATTGGATATGGATTAGGAGAGGTGTTAGGATGATGTATCAAATTTAAGGTGTGGAGAGTTCATGTTTGAACTTTGAAGCTTATTTTTGATGGTTTAGAGTTCCTATTAGCTTAGGGACTTCCCAAGGACATTGTTGGTGTAATGGTCAAGGGGGAGCAAGCCTTTAGGGGGAGGTATCCATCATGGGATGATGGATGGTATTTTTCTCTCATGAGAAGAAAATGGAATTTTGAGATACCCAATTTGGAAATTGGGAGTGTATAGAATTGTCTCTCTTGAGTGATATGAGACTTATCACTAGGAAGATTGTAGGCATCCTAGGTATTCTTGGACCAAGGGGGAGATTGTAAGATCTCATTGGACATGAGACATTGACCTCCTTGGAGAAGACCTTTTTGATGTTAGTCAAAAAGAGGGAGAATGCTTTGGGGGAGAATGTTATGGAGAGTATTATCAATTGTCAATTCGGAGAATTAGGGAGAAAGTGAAATTACCAATTTGGGATAATTGGTAAGGGAACATGAGTTAGTGTTCTAACTCAAAGGTATGTGCTTTTGTCAAACATCAAAAAGGGGGAGATTGTTGGTGCAATCAGCCCAGGTTATGATTGACCGGACTCGAGTTTGACTTGAGCGATATTTTGATGTTTGACATGGAGATTTGACATTGATGATTGACATTGATGTCTGATAATATTTTGGGGAGATTGTTGGCACAATCAACCCGGGTTATGATTAACCGGACTCGAGTTTGACTCTAGGGGATTTTGATGGTTGACTAGGGTTGACCATGTGATGGTAAAGTCCAAGTCATGGGTACTTGGCGCGGAAAGTCCAAGTGGGACACTTGGCATTTGGAAAGTCCAAGTCTTGGGACTTGGCATGGAAAGTCCAACATGGGTTGGCAAGGGAAAGTCCAAGCTTGAGTCTTGGCATTTGAGAAGTCCAAGGGGTTTGATATTGGCAGCGTAAAGTCCAAGCGGGAGTCTTGGCAGGATAAGTCCAATGGTTGGCAGCGTAAAGTCCAAGCGGGAGTCTTGACAACGTAAGTCCAATGTGCCTTGGCGGTGTAGACACCGTTAGCATGACATAGCCAATGGAAGCACCTGAAGGCCAGTGCAATGGATGAACAAGTCATGGATGACTTGGAGGGATCCGAGAGGCGCGAGGCTGACGGAGGTGGCTAGAAGACTTAGGTCTAGGATAAGGGTGGTCTAGCAAGTATGGGGGCACCATACTTGGGTTAAACCTCATGTTTGAGGTGTGCCAGTCGACTGGTGTTATGTGGCAGTCGACTGGTGTGAGTCAAATAGGGTTTGACTGCGGAAAGTGTCCCAGCAGTCGACTACTAGAGGTGGGCAGTCGATTGCTAGCTTGAGCAGTCGACTGATCGTGTGATCAGTCGACTGGTGCTCAAGAATTTGAGTACATAATGGAGTCAAGACTCGACTACGGGGGAAGCAGTCGAGTGAAGGCTCCATCAGTCGACTGATGGCTATGATCAGTCGACTGATGATGGAACCGTTGGATTTTTCCAGTGTGGATCTAGCCGATGGCATCGATCGGTGATGGTCGGCGATCGGTGATCGGCGCGATTCGGCCAGAGCGGCAGCTTTAAAGGGAGCTCGTGGAGGAGGAAATCAACATGGTTCTTGAGCTACTTTGGGGTGATTTGTTGCTGCAAATCAGGGTCTCCAAGGCTATTCTTTAAGCAACCAAAAACAAGCAATCCAAAGGCAATTGTAAAGTGTTTTTATTTACTGGTAGTGTATTTCCTTATTGTAATTGCTTGTATTTATTTCTTGCTGTTGTAAGATCATTTGTACGAGGTTTCTCCACCTCCGACTTGTGTCGAGAAGGAGTTATTGTGATTAGTAGTGTGTGTTTACATTCCTAGGGTTTTTAGAGCCCGATCCATGGAGTAAGAACCATTCGGTTTCGAACCACGTTATATGATTGTGTAATTGTATGATTGTATTGTTATTGCTTTATTTCTTCTGCGCTAACACAATTTGTAGACAAGCACGCAACAAAATCCATCACGCAACGAATCGACGCTATTCACCCCCCTCTAGCAGTCAACATTTCCTCTACACAACGAAAGTTGGCAAAGTAGAAATTCAAGTGGGTCATGGAGGACCGAACACTTAGTGATAGAAAGCCCAATGGGGGAGTTGGCAAGTGTGAAATGTAGGAACTTCGATGAGCGCTAGAGGGGGTGAACGACGTGTTCTCATTCGTCGATGGAATTCGATTGTGTTTGTCTACAAAGCTTGTTGTACACAGCGGAAATAATAATAATGCAATACAAAATGCGACAAACACAAACACATGCTCAACACAAGATATAATATGGTTGATATGAGCAAAACATATAGGGTTTTAGTGTTGGACTATCCGAGCCACAAAAATCGCTTTTTGCATTGCGAAAACTTTGGAAGTCGGCCACAGATCCATGCGAAGATAAACAAAAATTACATGTACGTGTTTAGAAAACCTATATCTACCTTATATGTACATGAAAGGAGCGTTATCCTTGATGCGATGCCCTTCGCTTATCCCTCTCATCAAAACGGCTTGCCAGAACTCGAGAGGTCAAGTGTACACTTTTCTATCGGTATCCACACAAGCAATAGGTGGAGAAAAGAAACCTAGAGTGTGCTAGCACCCTTATAAGTTCACGGCAAGGATGAGGGGGAGAGAGCTTGAGAGGAGAGGAGGAAGAAGATGAAGTTACTACACTTAACTTCACACTAATGCACCAACATTATTGTGGTCGGCCACTTCAAAAAGGGTTATATACATGCATGTAATACCAAAAGTCATGACTTTTGGTCTCCCTCATGAGGTGGCACCCCATGATGTGTCCATGATGATGTGGAACATCATCATTGGCCGGCCCATGCCAAGTCATCATGACATGACAATTGGTCAAGTCAAAATTGACTATTCATCTTCCCTCTCAAGTCAAGTCAAACTTGACCTCTTATCTCCCATGGTTGATCAAATCCAACCATTTGATTCAAGTCAATTTAATTTAATGAATCTCTATTCATTAGTTTAAATTGGCTTAATGAATCAAATCTAAATTAGACTCATTCAACACTTGAATCAAATTGAGTCCAACTCAATTAGTCTAATTTGGATTACTCTTAATCCAATTTGGTTCATCCCATGAACTTAATCCTCATAGTCCATCATATGAACCTAATCTCCATCGAATTGCCCTTTGTGTGTGACTCTATAGGTTCTTGTAACATTGGCAATGCTCCTAAAACAATTTAGAAACATAAGCAATGAGCGGTATCTAGCAACACATCATTGCTATCCAAGTTACAAGAATATTGAAATCCAGCATCACCTTTGTGACTACTAATTGTAACTCTCACAATATGTGACAATGTCTCTCTATCCTTGACATCTAGATTGACCAATTAAGGCATAGACCGTGTCATCCTCGGTACAATCTATATCTTGAACTCCAAATAGACTCACTCTAATCAAATGAGCTCAATATCTCATATTGACTCATTTGGGCATGACCATGCACTTAGTGGTCTCACTCTATCAAGAATAACGATGTCACTCCCATCATATAGGAGGGATAGATCCCATCTACATCACTCACATCCCTTCGCATAATTTGTTACATACCCAGTAATTGCTTTTACAGTCCACCCATTTAGGGGTGACGTTTGACGAAGCCAAAGTATGCAACTCCTTATGTAGGTGATGTGAGCAAAACATATAGGGTTTTAGGAGTGGTTTTTTCTCACATCTCATTACATTTTATGTTAGTTTCATGCACATGTCACTCTATTTTGCATGCATTTCCTATTTTCTGGTTCGGAGGTCTGCTCTTTGTACTTTTGTGTGCAAGATAGTATTTCGGGAGAAAAAGGCTCACTTTCGGAGCAAAAGAAGGACATTTTATAGCTAGACGCAGAATGGGACACGGTCAGGGCGTGTGGCTACACACGGCTGTGTCCAATGGGCGAGATCAGCTACCCCAGGGCCACACATTGCCTGGTCGTGTGTTTCCACACAGCCATGTGGCGACCCTCCAGATTTGCGCGACTAGGGTTTTTTTGGATTTTGCAGTGGTTCGAGGTGATGTCTATATAAGGATGCCTCCGCCCAAACCCTAGGGAGGAGGCACAATGGCTAGGATGGCACGTCGAAACCCTAAAAAGCTTCGGGAACTCGCAATGGGGAGGAGGAACGCCGTTGGAGGTCCACGCCTTGCACTTCAACACTGGAGAGAAGACCACGAAAGCATTGTAATCCTTTGTTCCTGCGTTTTATTCCTTATGTATTCGAACATAAACATGCTTTGTGATTCTTCCTTCATATACATGGAGTAGTACTTTCGATTCTAGGATTAGGGAGTAGCTTGTGTGCACATTACAATGTTGGTTCATGTGAAATTCTGCCTTTGAGTTTGATTTGACAATTGGTAGTCATTTTTACTATATCTATGTGTGTTTGGTTTTCTATCTACTGTGCTTAGGCGATATGAGGTGTGACAACCCTCGTATTTAAGATTTAGGGGATTTTATACAAGGAACCTAGGGGTAAACCTGATCTCCTGTAACTATGGATAGAAGGGTGCGGTGGAATCGGAAATGGTTCATCGTAGGGATTGATTTGGCATCCTCGTACCATCTATCCCGTCCTTTTAGGCGAAGATAGCTCCCGGTAGATGCGGCGGATCATCGAAAGAGTGTATGATGTCCCTTCCACAAAACCATAGATAAACATCTAGACAACACCAATTGACAGCATTATTTTGTGATACATAAGTGAAATCGAAGTCCTAGAATCACCTTTGAAGATCTCGGCACACTCCCTTCCTCCTCCGTGTGACACCGTATAGAGTAAAGTCCACCGACAGCCCTCACCAATCGAAACCTCTTAGAGTTGCATTCGAACAATTACAACCATTGAATATATTGATATTCGAATCCCAGTCCCTGTGGGATCGATAATCTTTATTACTTGACGACATCCATGCACTTGAGGGCGTTGAGCGCGAGGGCGTGCTTTGAGTCTTCGACGGTCTCCGTCACGAGATTTGAGGTCGCATTCGTGCACATCAAGTTTTTGGTGCCGTTGTCGGGGACTAATCGATTCGATATCAAATCGAATAGTGGTAAATTGGATCGGATTTAGGATTAGATTTATTTACTTGCTTTATTTTCTTTTTAGTTTGCTTCATTTTCTTTAGTTCTATATTTTCCATATTTAGATTTAGTTTTTACTTTTAGCAGTAGTTTCCTATTTCCTTATTGCATCTTAGATTTTGCTTAGCTAGATTGCTTTGTTTTTTGCTCTTAGAATAGGGTAGCACTCCTAATTTTTGCGGCTAGGTTCTTCGTATGCTTAAACGCTTAGGATCGGGAGGCCTAATTCCGATCGACGTAGAAATCGAATGTACCTTTCATCGCTGGAAAGCAGAGCAGTGAAGGATGGAGGATCAAGCCACATCCGAAGTGAACATAGGTAGCCGACCTCTGCGGGATTACGTAGCTCCTAGCGCTAGAGGATTTAGGCCGAGCATAGCTCGACCATCTATTTCGGCGAATAACTTTGAACTTAAACCATCACTTATACATATAGTCCAGTAGAGTCAATTCGGGGGAGCTGCGACTGAATACCCGAACCGGCACCTAGAGGCATTTTTAGAAATCTACTCAACAATGAAGATGAACGAAGTCCCTGCTGACGCAATCCGCCTGAGCCTATTCCCGTTCTCATTGCGGGATAAGGCTAAGGCATGACTTCACTCCCTACCTTCGGGAAGCATCACTACATGGGAGCAATGTGAGCAGCAGTTCCTGAACAAATACTTCCCACCAAGCAAGACTGCTCACATGCGCCATCTTATCACGAGCTTCCGCTAGAAGGAGGGGGAGTCCTTATTCGAGGCTTGGGATCGCTACAAGGGGCTACTCTACCAATGCCCCCACCACGGACTGGAAAGGTGGCTAGTGATCTATATTTTCTACAATGGGATCGCTTACGCCACAAAGATGTCCCTAGATTCTTTCGCAGGAGGAGCACTGATGAATAAGACCATAGAAGAAGGGGAAGAGCTGATTGAAGAAGTGGCTCAGAACCACCATCAATGGGCTTCCGAACGTGGTCAATCAACACTTGCAGCGGGATGATACACTGTCAACTCCATGGACCACCTAGCAGCAAGGATGGACGTGCTCAGTAGACGATTCAAATCTATGAATCCTTCATCTGTATGCGCTGCCATTGACTTCGAAGAGGGAGCGGCAGCATATCGAGAGGACCACCATGGAGGGCAGGGAACCCTAGACGAGCAGATCGAGCACTACGATGCGGTTGGGGACTACGACCGAAAGCCCAACAACCCATACTCCAATACCTACAATCCCGGATGGAGGAATCACCCGAATTTCTCCTATAAGAATAACTCGGGAACCTCCCAACCATCAGGGGGGTATGGGCAGCAGCAGGACAATGGGCAGTGACCACAGAAGTCCAGACTGGAACTGATGATAGAGGACTTCATTGCTACCCAGACTAAGGCCAATGAGAAATTTCGTCCCCAACATCAGAAATCTAAAGAATCACTCAGAGACTTGAAGGCCACCGTTGATGGCCTTGCAAGTCACACAAAGATGTTGGAGACACAAGTGGCCCAGATAGCCCAATCCGTGTCGCAACCTGTGAAGAGCTCTTCGTTATCACCCAAGCGGAGTCAAGCTAAAGAGGAAGTAATGGGGTAGAGTAACAATTCACCAAGGGATGTGCATCCATGATTACCACCCTACCTGATCAAGCTGAAATTGAAGATAAGATTCCACTATAGCTTGAGGACCCTTGTGAATTTGTTATCCCCTGCTCAATTTATGGGGAGAGCTTCGATGAAGCGCTATGAGACTTGGGGTCATCAGTCAGTGTGATGCCCTATGCATATTATCTGAAGATGAGACTGAATGGGCTCCAACCAGTGAATCTTGGTATTCGTATGGGGGATGACTCAGTCAAGGAGCCCGTCGGCTTATTGGCACATGTGCCTGTGGTGATTGAGGATTTCGTGATACCCACGAACTTCATCATACCGGACACAGGACCGGATCCCCAGAATTCTATCATTTTGGGAAGGACTTTTCTAGCAACTGCAGGGGCGTGCATAGATGTGAAGGCACACCAGATCTCCCTGGAGGTAGATGGGGAGATCATCCTCTTCAGCCTTTTGGAGCACAGGGCTCCCTACCTCGACGGCTTCATGTTTAGCAGAATGAAGCCAGGGCCACCGGATGAAGATCTCGAGACGGATGAATGGAGGTTCACTGAACCTCCAGAGCCAAGTTGATAGTGGAGTGCAGTCGAGCTAAATGACCTTAAACAAAGCGCTTCTTGGGAGGCAACCCAAGTTTAGTTTTAGATTTCCCCTTGATTGTATTGCATGCATTTGTTAGATTTTAGTTTTGATATCCATCTCATTTAGAGTTAGGACTAGAAAAGAACTTTGCTAGGTAAAAATGAAATCCATATTAGCCTACACGCCGAAGTGTATGAGAAAATTCGAACCGTGGTGCATAAATGGGCAAAAAATGGTGACACACGGCATGGCTGTGTGTTTTCCCACGGCCGTGCTCGACCGACCAGAGGCACACATGGCCTGGCCGTGTGTTTTCACACGGCCGTGTCGCGCGAGGTTAAAATGGGCGAGCCGTGTGTTTTCACCCCATTACGTCGTGTGCTTCGAAAGCTCTTGTCCTAGCCGTGTGGTTTTGTCTTCCCCACCATCTAGAAGCACGTTTAACCTCTAAGGAAGCCAAAATAAGCAAGGATGAGGAGGACCAAGCATGTAGCACCTCGATCCGATGCCTCGAAGCGATGAACAAGGAGAGCCGATGCCCCTCAAGCTCCGGAGGAGGGTAACGCCCTACCCACTCTTCTTTTTCGCAATAATGAACATAGAGATAGATATAATATGCTTTTTACTCATAAACTCACTTCTACTAGGTACTTAGATGAAGATTTGCGAGAGTCTTTAGGGTTGTTGGGTGATATTCAAGCCCTATTTTCAAAAGTGGGGTGGGAAGAGATGATGGGAATAAGGCACCCAACCTACCCTAGGATAGTTCTAGAATTTTTGAGTTCCTCAGAGGCGGAAATTTTAACGGGTAGAGAGAGCGAAGAGGGTAGGATAACTTTTAGGATATTTAACATTGAGCATGAATGGACCCTCCACCAATGGAATTCATGCTTTGGCTTGTCGAGTGGGGGAGAAAAAAGAATCCCTATTGGGTTTAACTTGCGGATATTTTGGACCGAGTTGACGGGGGAGCACGCTTATGACCCTTTTAGGGCCAAAGCATCGCTCCTTTAAAACCCCGTTTTCTGATGCCTCCACCGAATCATGGCTAGTACTATATTTGGTCGGGGGGAGAGTGACGGTGTGGTGAGAGCTAGCGAGCTTCTTTGCCTCTGGGACATGCTACAAGAAAAGAGTAGCATCGATGTAGGGTCCCACTTCATCAGACACTTAGTGAAGATGGGCAAAGTAGCAAGAGGAGAGATTAATGTGGGGGCCTACATACCCACATTTGCCATAGGATGGGGTACGATTACACTGCATTAGAGAATATAGAGGGGAGCCCTAGGATCGACCTAGGAGTGTGCATGGCCATGAAAATGATTGTGAGAGAAGGAGACTCCTTATGCTTTGTAAGGAAAAATCTGACGACCCTTAGGCTCCCCGACCAGGATCGTACTACCATCGCTATATGCGCCAACTGACATTTGGACCTGATAGTGGAGTCCCCTCCACATGAGGGACCATACACATCAGCGCCCATCTCTCCACCTTTATATCACTCTCCCTCTAGTCCACACATACATAGGAGCCCACCTAGTCCACGCCGACATGAGCCTGCACCTGCACCACCACCTTTTTCTACTTTTGAGCAGGATGCAGGTATGTCGGCTTATGATTTCTCAGAGGTCCGCTCGTGCCTCGATGATATATACGCCGAGCAGCAGACACAGAGGAAGCGATGGGAGGAGTAGAGCGCCTACACGCAGGCGGAGTACCAGGGTTTCCGGGAGCACTTCCAGTGGGTTGAGGAGTTCTACGATGAGGCTCGCATATACTTTCAGGAGGAGGTTGTTCATCGCCAGGATGAAGCTGCCTACCGCAGAGAGATGCGATAGTACATGCATGCCCAGCAAGCACAGTGGGCTAGGGAGGAGGAGCACCAAGCAGCCGCTGCATCCACCAGATCCCAGATTGACCACATGTACATGTGGCATCAGCGACTCAGCAGCAGGTTCTCCCAGGATCCAGAGATGCTGAGGCTCCCAGGTTTTCCACCTCGTCCACCATACTTGAGGTATATTTTCATTTAAGTCTGTTTTGTTTCCTAGCAGTAGTTTCTTTTTTGGTGTTTTCATTCATTTATTCATGCATGGGTTGTTGAGTTTCTTTCAACACTTAGTTTTTGTTATCTGTAAAGCTGCCTCAGTAGTGTTTTTAAAAGTCTTCTTCATGAGTTGTTTCCATGAGTAGTGTAACTTCATTTATCTCATGGTATTTTATTTTATTTGCTCTAATGAATGTTCTAGACTTACACTGGTCAGCTTCTATTTCTACACCTACACATGTTAAACACTTTGAAAGGGAAAATCTAGTACATACCTAGTTATGATTCATCTCAGTAGTCCAGTACTTTGGAATCCATAGGTGACTCTAGGTTTAATATTTTAGTTACTGGAGATACTCGGATTGTGTAAGCCCATTCGGAAAAATCAAAATCCCAGTGAGTAAAAAAAGAAAGAAAGAAAAAAAAAGAAAAAGAAATGAAAAAGAGAAAAAAAAAGAAAGGAAAGAAGGAAAAGAGATTATGAGGGATAAAAAAATAGTTGTTGTGGGTGGAAATGGTTAGGTGCCCCTTGAGACCGAGTTAGGTTACTGGGGAAACATCTACCAATTTCTCTCAATACCGAGCATGCTTTTGAGACTTTGTGCTAGATCTAGGGAACGACCCTCGCTTTGGGTAGGTAAGTGCCTAAGAGTCGAAGACCTTAGGAAAGTTATAGGATGATGATTTAACTTACCATGGTATGAGTATCCCCTAAGAAGATTTGCTTAGCATGTGCACGAGAAGCTAACTTAGTGAATTTCGTAGAACATATCTATTTTTCTTTGATTGAAAATACCACTTGACAAATTTAATTAGCATGCTAAGTATAGAACAATATCTTTTTAAAATTTCATGACACTGAGGTTTGCTTGAGGACAAGCAAAGATTTAAGTATGGGGGAAGTGATGTGAGCAAAACATATAGGGTTTTAGGAGTGGTTTTCGCTCACATCTCATTATATTTTTATATTAGTTTCATGCATATGTTGTTAGTAATATATGAGAGATGTCCTAAGGCAATCGCCTTATGTATGAACCATTTATATGATAAATGAAGATTCACTATTTGAGTATACATGTTTTATGTATTTGATTGGATCTTAAACTCATTTACTGAATGTCACGATACGATTCACGGCATGAGAGAATTTGTGATTGGATCACAACTAGTGAGTATCTCTACATGTGTAATTGTGATGTATCGGAATTATCCTAGTCGATGAATTGATGGATTTGGACACCATCAATTACAGAGACTAGCACAGTATACTCCTTGGTGTATCCAAGCGGTGATTCTCCTTTGGTGGAGACATAGTGATGTCAGTTAATCGTGGATGCTAGTTATGGTAACTAGTTCATTGGAGTGACCAGTAGTAAGACTTCATATGGTTCTCTGCATATATAGATATGTCAATGAAGTTCTTCTTGTGGCTTAAGTGCGATGTTCCTTTGACTTGCGGTATTCAAGTCATCTTGATCATGGAGACTTATGCTTTGACATCTTAAGCAAACATCTCTAAGGAGATGTGGACCCGGGATGATTGGGTATAAGTCGAAGTGATCGAAGGTGTTTGAATAGCTTATAAAGGATTCACCACTCCTTGCGAGGAGATGTATACCCATGGCCTCTCGTCGGATTGTTACTAAAGTCTTTGGCCAAAGCATTACATGTTTAGAGTAAGGTACTCTTCGATACATGTGGAGTAACTAGAATCCGTGGGACGAGGAAATGATACTTGGGCTAGGTGTGGCGTAGTCGGACCTAGTGAGGTGACACAATAGACCATGTCACGAACCAAGTGGGTATAAGATGAGTGAAGGGAATGGGGCCACGAATCATTCGAGCCTTTGAAGGGTTTGAAATAGTTCGGATCAACCGTTGATCTTTTAATTGGGGATCATGATGTACTACTAGGTGCCACTCATGATCGTTCTATAATTAATGGTTAATTATAGGCGGCCAACATAAACCGAGAACCTATTTGGTCACACGCTGAGCGTAATCCAAAGGATTTAAAGCGAGCTTGAGAATGGATTCTCGAGAAACTAGGTTTGGTTGGACCAAACATAAAGCGAGCATGAAATCGTTTGATCGCAATGGAAGCGTGGATGGGCCGTGTCTTATGAAGACATAATGGATGAACCAAAATGGTTTGGTTCTAATCCAATGGAGGAGAATAAACCAAAGGGTTTGGTTTATTTTAAAGCGAATGAACCAAAAGTTGGTTGGTTCGTTTTAACTTAAAATAAACCATCATGGTTTGGTTTATTTTAACTTATCTTAATGGAGCGGGTTAACGGGCCTAATGGTTATGATCCAATAACCATTAAGAGAATTAGTTCTCTATAAAAGAGGGCTTAATGGATAATTAAGCCCTAATCAAAAACCCTAGATCAAGTTGCCGCCCACCTCATCTTCTCTTTGAGTTGGCGCCAACCTCCATTGCCGCCCAGCCCATTGTGCCGCCGTTCAAGTTGTTGCGGCGTCAAGCTTCGGCGGTGATCCTCGGCGACCCTCGGTGATCTTCCTAGGTTCGGTGAAAAGGTGAGCACTTGGCTTCCTTGTTTTGGCGGCGCCTGCTCCTCCACCAAAGCTGTCCAGTTTTCTGGACAGCTTCTCCTCGTCGGGCGTCGTTTGGACGACGGTTTGACTCCGACAGTGGATAACTTCTGGGGACGATCTCCGGTAATCCTCTGAGGTGGAGGACGAAGGATTCGTCAATTGATTGACGAATACCTCTCCGGAGAAGCGAGTTTTGAGAACTCGTATTAGGATCCGAATTTGGATTCGGATCGTGATCATCTCTCGATCATGTCGTCTTCAACACGAGGCTAGTAACCCGTACGAAGACGAAGCTTGTGGCTTAGCGAAGTCATCCCGAGGAACTCGGTGTGGATATGGATAGAGACGATTCTAGCGAGGATCGTTCCGGTTGATGTCGTTCCCGCTACACGTCATACGAAAGGTATAATGTAGATAAATTTCCTTTTATTGCAAATTTAAATTTACGGTTATGTCTACACTTGTTGTAATAAGCATGCGTGTGTTGTGTGTGTTGTAATAAATAGAAGTATTTATTATTTTTATTGCTTCCGCTGTGTTCATGTTTACGAAACATGATCGAACACACACACGCCGCGGTGCCGGAAATCCAACATATGTCACTCAATTTTGCATGTATTTCCTATTTTCTGGTTCGGAGGTCTGCTCTTTGTACTTTTGTGTGCAGGATAGAATTTCGGGGGGAAAAGGCACACTTTCGGAGCAAAAGAAGGACATTTTGCAGCTAGACACAGAATGGTACACGGCCAGGGTGTGTGGCTACACACGACCATGTCCAATGGGCGAGATCAGCCACCCCAGGGTCGCACACGGCCTGGGCGTGTGTTTCCACAAGGTCGTGTGGCGGCCTGCCGAATTTACACGACTAGGGTTTTTTCGAATTTTACAACGGTCCAAGGTGATGTCTATTTAAGGATGGCTCCGCCCAAACCCTAGGGAGGAGGCACGATGGCTAGGACGGGATGCCGAAGCCCTAAAAAGCTTCAGGAACTCGCAACGGGGAGGAGGAATGCCGCCGGAGGTCCACGCCTTGCACTTCAACGCCGGAGAGAAGACCACGAAAGCATTGTAATCCTTTGTTCCTACATTTTATTCCTTATGTATTCGAACATAAACATGCTTTGTGATTCTTCCTTCATATACATGGAGTAGTACTTTCGATTCTAGGATTATGGAGTAGCTTGTGTGTACATTACAATGTTGGTTCATGTTAAATTCTGCCTTTGAGTTTGATTTGACAATTGGTAGTCGTTTTTAATATATCTATGCGTGTTTGGTTTTTTATCTACTGTGCTTAGGCAATACGAGGTGTGACAACCCTCGTATTTAAGATTTAGGGGATTTTATACAAGGAACCTAGGGGTAAACCTGATCTCCTGTAACTGTGGGTAGAAGGGTACGGTGGAATCGGAAACAGTTCATCATAGGGATTGATTTGGCATTCTCGTACCGTCTATCCCATCCTTTTAGGCGGAGATAGCTCCCGATAGATGCGGTAGCTCATCGGGAGAGTGTATGATGTCCCTTCCATAAAACCATAGATAAACGTCTAGACAACACCAATTTACAGCATTGTTCTGTGATACACAAGCGAAACTGAAGTCCTAGAATCACCTTTGAAGACCTCGGCACACTCCCTTTTTCCTTCGTGTGACACCGTATAGAGTAAAGTCCACCGATAGCCCTCACCAATCGAAACCTCTTAGAGTTATGTCCGAACAATTACAACCACTGAATATATTGATATTCGAATCTCAGTCCCTGTGGGATCGATAATCTTTATTACTTGATGACATCTGTGCACTTGCAGGCGTTGAGCGTGAGCGCGCGCTTTGAGTCTTCGACGGTCTCCATCGCGAGATTTGAGGTCGCGTTCGTGCGCATCAGTAGGGAACTATAGTGACTTCAGGTCCAATGACTAATAGTCACATGAGAAAGTATATGACACTCATATAACGATCCATGATACTTTCTTATGGCGGGTCATTCAATATACATTCTCCAATGCATACTCATGTGTTAACTTGATATCTCATATCCATGACTTGTGAGATCAAGTCATCGAGTTGACCTACATGCTAGTCTCTTCGCATTAACATTGTCCCTGAATGTTAATACTTGACTAGGAATGATTAAGAGTAGTGTTCTCTATATCATCTCATTATCGATTCAACCAATCGATTGATATAGATAAGAACCTTCTACTCAAGGACGTTATTATACTTAGTTATTTGGCACCAATACAAGTAAGTATAATAACCATAAAGAAATGTCTTTATTAAATAGAAATATGATACAATAAGTCCTTACAACAATCATCACATGATTGACTCTAGGGCTTTCACTAACAATCTCCCACTAGCACTAGCGTCAATCACTATAGTATATAATACCCAATGACCTAGTGTGACCATCATGCTTTTCTGTGCCAAAGTCTTAGTCAAAGGATCTGCGATGTTAGCCTCTGTGGGCACTCTGCAAATCTTCACATCTCCTCTATCGATAATCTCTCGAATGAGATGGAAGCACCGTAATATATGCTTGGTTCGCTGGTGTGAGCGAGGTTCCTTAGCCTGCGCAATCGCTCCATTGTTGTCAAAATAGAGATCTATAGGATATGCTATGCTAGGAACCACCCCAAGCTCAGCAATGAACTTGCAGATCCAAACTGCCTCCTTTGCTGCCTCTGATGCAACAATATATTTGGCCTTTGTTATAGAATCAACAACTGTGTCCTGCTTTGAACTCTTCCAGCTCACAGCGCCACCATTCAAGCAAAACACGAACCCTGACTGTGATCTATAATCATCCTGGTCAGTTTAGAAGCTGACATCGTTGTAACCCTTTACAGCTAGCTCTTCATCGACTCCAAATATCAAGAAATATTTTTTAGTCCTTCTCAAGTACTTAAGAATATTCTTGACTGCTATCCAGTGACGCTCACCTGGATCTGACTGGTATCTACTCGTCATGCTCAAAGCATACGAGACATCAGGACGAGTACATAACATGGCGTACATGATAGATCCTATGGCCGATGCATAAGGGATCTTATCCATGCGGTCTCTCTCCTCTCTAGAAGAGGGACTTTGAGTCTTCGAAAGACTCACACCATGTGACATCGGCAGAAGTCCCTTCTTGGAATTCTGCATGGCAAACCATAGTAATACCGTGTCAATATAGAAATACCCCAGTCTTTGCCATAAACACTTTGTGCTGATTGGGAATATAGAAGTAATATCCCTTCGTTTCCTTGGGATATCCAATAAAATAGCACTTATCGGATTTGGGTCCCAGTTTGTCTGAGACTTAATGTCGAACGTAAGCCTCACAACCCCAAATCCTTATGAAAGATATCTTGAAATTTTTCCCTGTCCATATCATATATGGGTCTTTATCACAGCCTTGGATGGTACACGGTTAAGTGTGAAGGCTGCTATATCTAGAGCATATTCCCAAAAGAATATAGGAAGATCTGTGTGACTCATCATAGATCGTACCATATCTAATAGGGTATGATTTCTCCTTTCGGATACACCATTTCACTGTGGTATTCCAGAGGAGGAGTTGGGAACTGACAAATTTCTCCCTAGTACTTTGTCGTAGGCATTGCTTGGTTTTGTCATCCTGCATAATCTGAATCGGGTAGCCTACTAAATCAGCAATACGTAACTGAACGATCATTCTTGAATTCTTTGAACTTTTCAAAGGATTCTGACTTATGTGTCATCAGATACACATAATCATATATATTGAAGTCATTAGTAAATGTAATGAAGTACTTATAACCACCTCTAGTAGCAACATTGAAAGGGCCACATACATCACTATGTATAAGTCCTAACAAGTCTGTTGCTCTTTCGCTGTGTCCACTAAATGGAGTCTTGGTCATCTTGCCTAGAAGGTAAGACTCGCATGTCTCATATGATTCAAAATCAAATGAGTCCAGTAACCCATCCTTATGGAGCTGAGATAAGCGACTCTCATTTATGTGACCTAAGCGACAATGTCAGAGATAGGTTTGGTACAACTCATTTGACTTGAACCTTTTGTACTTATGTTATAGATGGGGCTCTCTAAGTATAGAATGTAGAGTTCGTTCATCAGAGGTGCACTACAATAGAACATATCATTTAAATAAATTGAACAACATTTGTTCTTTATTATAAATGAAAAACCTTTCTTGTCCAAACAAGAAACTGAAATTATGTTCTTAGTCAAAGCAGACACATAACAACATTCATCTAGTTCTAGTACAAGCCCAGAGGGCAAAGATAGAAAATAAGTTTCTACATCAACAACAGCAACCCTTGCTCCATTGCCTACTCATAGGTCCACCTCGCCCTTCGTCAATGCCCTGTTATTTCTTAGTACCTACACATTGGTACAAATGTGAGATGCACATCCGGTATCTAATATCCATGATGAAGAAATAGATAGATTGACTTCTATGACATATATACCTGAAGTAGAAGTCTCACTTCTCTTCTTCTTAAGATCTTCCGGGTATGTTTTGCAGTTACGCTTCCAGTGTTCAGCTTCCTTACAGTGGAAGCAAGTCCCTTCCTTGGCCACCCCTCCTTTTGGTTTCAGTGCCTTGCCTTTGCCCTTGGCTTGGGACTTTCCCTTACCTTTAGGCTTGCCCTTGCCTTTCTTCTTTTGCACCATCAAAATGGAGTCAGGTTTTCCCTTCTAAAGGTTGAGCTCAGCAGTTCTCAACATGCTAAGCATCTCAAGCAGTGGCTTATCAATTTCATTCATGTTGTAATTCATGACAAATTGATTATAGCTTTGTGGCAAAGATTGCAAGATCATGTCGGTGGCCAGCTCTTGGCCAAGTGGGAATCCCAACCTCTGTAGGTTCTCTATGTACCCAATCATCTTGAGTACATATGGACCTATGGGAGTCCCATCTTGCATCTTGGACTGAAATAGTGTCTTAGAGATCTCATATCTGTCGTGCCTTGCTTGTCCTTGATACAGTTGACGAAGATGTTCAACCATATCAAAAGCATTCATGAACTCGTGTTGCTTCTGAAGCTCAAAGTTCATGGTCGCAAGCATGAGGCATGACACATCTAATGCATCATCTTGATGCTTCTTGTAAGCATCTCGGTCAACTCGTGAGGCAGTGGCAGGAGGTGCCTCCGGAATGGGCTGCTCCAGGATGTACAGTTTTCTTTCTTGGGTGAGAACGATTCTCAGATTCCTGTACCAGTCCAGGAAATTATCTCCATTGAGCTTCTCCTTCTCAAGGATAGAACGCAAGGAGAGAGTGTCCGTGTTTGTTGACATGGTAATCTACAACATACACAATGCAGAAAATTAATATCATATTCCATTTATCATTTAATTAGGTCTTTAATTAAATGATGCTCCCACTGAATTATAGGACTTTTGTAGAATCGAGTCATGGATGTGGTCAAACCACATTACTAGATTTATACAAACTAGCTATAATTCTCGCGGGACAAGATTCACATCATACTACACCTTGAGTTAGCTTTGGCTAAATCGCCCAAGACTTAGTATGATTGGTAGGTAACAAATTACCGATTACATCTCTATGCAACTCTTGTTTATAGGATCAAGATCCACATTTACAAAAGACCTTGAGTTAGCTTTGGCTAAATCACCCAAGATTTAGTGTAAATGTAATCTTATCTACCTTTCCAACGGTTGGAATATGCCTATAATTTTACTCGATCCAATTGAGTTAACTAGTTTTACTCAATCTAATTGAGCTTATTCTCACTCAAGCTGTGATAGGCGGGACCAAGATTGTCCCTCTGCACCCTACCAAGATAATATATATATATATATATATTGTTGGATAGAGAAGCGTCGCTAGAGGGGGGGTGAATAGCGAGCGTAAATCTTTTCTTCGTTTCGTTCGAGTAGACAATTAAACGAGTAAACACAGCAGAAAATAAAGAGACACATTTATTTTGCTTGGTTCACAACCCAGCGGTTGCTACTCCAAGGCCCTATCGGTCCTAGACCGCGTACGGAGGGCAAAACACTATAACGTCTCCTCCTCGTTGGAGGTAGGAGACAACGATCACAAAACCGAATGTACGAGGATGAGACAACAAGCCTACCTAACCTCGTTACGAATAAAAACAACGAATACAATATCAAAATATATTACTAGATGTTGCTGCCGACGAAGAAGATCTGAACTTGTTGTCGCATCGACGTTATGACGGTGTTGGAGCGTTGGCGTTGTAGGAGCACTTGATGAATAAACTTGATGATGATTGGAGTTGGAATCCACCCCTCCTTTTATATATTTTTCCCTCTGAATATGTCTCCTCTTTTTTTGGAACAGATCACGAAGTTGTATAATTTTTATCGCGAAGTGGCCGCGTCAAACCTTATCCATTTTGACCTAACGCAAAGGTTGATTCGTCGCCATCACCGATCGATGACTCCATCGATCGATGAGCATCACGATCGCCAATGTCCGAGTTAACCGCCACCGCCACTTCTTTGCAGTAAGAGGTTAGCTCAGAAAATGATAAATATGACGGTTTCTAACCGTCTGATCTCAACCTAGACCTTCCACAAGAAGTCTTTGTCGGATCGCCGCCTATGGTCATCCTCGTACAGAGGACACGACCTTACCATCTCTCACTCACACGAGCTTACCTCGATACTTATTGTGTCGCTTTCGCTTCTGGCCTTCCACTCGATTCTTTCAGCTCCCTCCGAAGTCACTCGAGTGTCGCCCGACTACCGCAGCTTCCTCCGGGTGTCGCTAGCCTTCAGCTCTAGCTTTAGTACTTTTCTGCATACTCGATTTAGCTCGTGAGATAACGATGTAAACTTAACTTTGTGTCTTTGCCATAATCAAAACACAAGTTCGATTATCTGGTGCCCCTGCACCAACATATATATATATATATATATATATATATATATATATATATATATATATATATATATATATATATATATATAATGAAATTGTGATGAGGTCATGGCCCTACTACGATCTTCTCAAGCCAATGAGATGATCGGACGGTCAACCTAGGGTTAGCGGCTTCTCCAAGCGCCTCTTTTGATCGTCATGTGTCGTCGGCTCCCTCCTCGTAACTTCGTCTACTAGTGGACCTTCCACCGCCTCATTGTGTACATTACAAAGATGAAACTCGAGTTACATTCGAGTCTAAAACTATTTACAACAGGAATATTAAAAGAAGAGGCACGACGCGCAAGTTGCATACCATATACAACATGCACAACCACAAAAATGGCACGGAAGCCGTATTATGAATTACAATATATTTATCCAATCACATTGGGGTTCTTGGGACATGACCATCACAGTATTATACATAATTCTAAATTATGTATTTTACAGAAATTTCTATAATTTTTCCTATTTTTTTCAATTTTATGAGTAACATCTTCGTAATGGTCCCACTATATGATTTTCGGGCACGATCGCGGGACAAGGCCCCTTGCGGCTTTAGGGGCAGCGCCCCTTCTCACAAAATGAACCTTGCAAGTGTCCCATCTTGATCTTACAGCACCTTAAGTCACTGTCCCAAAAAAACTAAAGCGAGAATTCGTCGTTCCGGAGAGTTTTTCTCGGTGGTTGAAGCTTACAAGTGTCCCAACACTTGTTGCTTCGACTCTTCTAGAAAAATACCCAAAAAAATCTATAAAATAGGAAATTTACAGATTTGTAATTTTTATATATAATACAAAAAATTACAAAACTAAACACGTACATGCTTCGCACGTGGCTCTGATACCACTGTTGGACTATCCGAGCTGCAAAAATCGCTTTTTGCATTGTAGAAACCTCGGAAGTCGGCCACGGATCCGTGCAAAGATAAACAAAAATTACATGTACATGTTTAGAAAACCTAGATCTACCTTAGATCTACATGAAAGGAGTGTTACCCTTGATGTGATGCCCTTAGCTTATCCCGCTCGTCAAAACGGCTTGCCGGAACTCGAGAGGGTCAAGTGTACACTTCTCTATCGGTATCCACACAAGCAATAGGTGGAGAAAAATAACCTAGAGTGTGCTAGCACTCTTATAAGCTCACGGCAAGGATGAGGGGGAGAGAGCTTGAGAGGAGAGGAGGAAGAAGATGAAGTCACTACACTTAACTTCACACTAATGCACCAACATTATTGTGGCCGACCACTTCAAAAAGGGTTATATACATGCATGTAATACCAAGAGCCATGACTCTTGGTCTCCCTCATGAGGTGGCACCCCATGATGTGTCCATGATGATGTGGAACATCATCATTGGTCGGCCCATGCCAAGTCATCATGACATGGCAATTGGTCAAGTCAAAGTTGACCATTCATCTTCCCTCTCAAGTCAAGTCAAACTTGACCTCTTATCTCCCATGGCTGATCAAATCCAACCATTTGATTCAAGTCAATTTAATTTAATGAATCTCTATTCATTAGTTTAAATTGACTCAATGAATCAAATCTAAATTATACTCATTCAACACTTGAATTAAATTGAGTCCAACTCAATTAGTCTTATTTGGATTACTCTTAATCCAATTTGGTTCATCCAATGAACCTAATCCTCATGGTCCATCATATGAACCTAATC
Source organism: Wurfbainia villosa (assembly GCA_025175895.1). NCBI lineage: Eukaryota > Viridiplantae > Streptophyta > Magnoliopsida > Zingiberales > Zingiberaceae > Wurfbainia > Wurfbainia villosa. Next base: position 7,237,681 of record CM045986.1, read on the forward strand.
TCCATTTAATTGCCCTTTGTGTGTGACCCTATAGGTTCTTGTAACGTTGGCAATGCTTCTAAAACGATTTAGAAACATAAGCAATGAGCGGTATCTAGCAACACATCATTGCTACCCAAGTTACAAGAATGTTGAGATCCAACATCACCTTTGTGACTACCAATTGTGACTCTCACAATATGTGATAATGTCCCTCTATCCTTGACATCTAGATTGACCAATTGAGGCATAGACCGTGTCATCCTCGGTACAATCTATATCTTGAACTCCAAGTAGACTTACTCTAATCACATATTGACTCATTTGGGCATGACCATGCACTTAGTGGTCTCACTCTATCAAGAATAATGATGTCACTCCCGTCATATGGGAGGGATAGATCCCATCTACATCACTCACATCCCTCCGCATAATTTGTTACATACCCAGTAATCGCCTTTATAATCCACCCATTTACGGGTGTCGTTTGACGAAGCCAAAGTATGCAACTCCTTATGTAGGGAACTATGATGACTTCAGGTCCAAGGACTAATAGTCACATGAGAAAGTATATGACACTCATATAATGATCCTTGATACTTTCTCATGGCGGGTCATTCAGTATACATTCTCCAATGCATACCCATGTGTCAACTTGATATCTCATATCCATGACTTGTGAGATCAAGTCATCGAGTTGACCTACATGCTAGTCTCTTCGCATTAACATTGTCTTTGAATGTTAATACTTGACTAGGAATGATTAAGAGTAGTGTTCTCTATATCATCTCATTATCGATTCAACCAATCGATTGATATAGATAAGAACCTTCTACTCAAGGATGTTATTATACTTAGTTATTTGGCACCAATACAAGTAAGTATAATAACCATAAAAAAATGCCTTTATTAAATAGGAATATGATACAACAAGGCCATACAACAATCATCACATGATTGGCTCTAGGGCTTTCGCTAACATTTAGGAGTAGTTTCGCTCACATCTCATTACATTTTATGTTAGTTTCATGCATATGTCACTTTGTTTTGCATGCATTTCCTATTTTCTAGTTCGGATATCTGTTCTTTGTACTTTTACATGTAGGATAGCATTTCGGGGGAAAAGGCGAACTTTTAGAGCAAAAGAAGGATATTTTACAGCTAAACGCAGAAGGGGACACGGTCAGGGCGTGTGGTTACACACGGCCGTGTCCAATGGGCGAGATCAGCCACCCCAGGGCCACACACGGTATGGCCATGTGGAAACTCATGGCTATGTGGCAGCCCAATAGATTGACATGACTAGGGTTTTTTTTCGGATTTTGCATCGATTCGATGTGATATCTATATAAGAAGAGCTCTGCCCAAACCCTAGGGGAGGGAACGACGGCTGGGATGGCACACCGAAGCCCTAAAAAGCTTCGGAAACTCGCAATGGGGAGGAAGAACGCCGCCGGAGATCTAGGTTCTGCACTTCAACATTGGAGAGAAGGCCACATCGACATTGTAACTTCCTATTCTTGCATTTTATTTATGATTAATTCGAACATGAATATGCCTTGTGATTCTCCTCTCCTATCTATGGAGTAGTTTCTTCGATTCTAGGATTAGGGAGTAGCTTGTGTGCGTATGACATGTTGCTACAAATTGAATTCTATTTTTGAGTTTGAATTTGCAATTGGGATTTGTTTATACAAATATCTATGTGTATTTGGTTTTCTATCTACTTTCCTTAGGCGATACGAGGGGTGGCAGCCCTCATATCTAAGATTAAGGGGATTTATACAAGGAACCTAGGGGTATACTTGATCTCCTGTAACCAAACTTAGGCGTAAACTTGATCTTCTGTAACCGTGGGTAGAAGGATGCGATAGAACTGGAAATGATTCATCGCAGGGATTGATTTGGCATCCTCGTACCGCCTATCCCGTCCTGGTAAGGTAGAGATAGCTCCCGATAGATGTGGTGGCTCATCGAGAGAGTGTATGATGTCCCTTCCACAAGAACAAAGTTAGACATTTAGACAACACCCAGTTGATAGCATGTTTTGCGACACACAAACGAAACTGAAGTCCTAGAATCCCTTTTAAAGATCTCGTGGCAAGCTCCTTTCTTCCTCCGTGTGACACCGTATTAGATTTTAGTCCACCGACAACCCTCGCAATCGCAACCCTTTAGATTTGACTTCCGAACAATAACACCATTGAACAAATCGATACTCGAATCTCAGTCCCTGTAGGATCGATAATCTTTTATTACTTGATGACATCCGTGCACTTGCGGGCATTGAGCATGAGCACGCGCTTCGAGTCCTCGACGGTCTCCATCGCGAGATTTAAGGTCGCGTTCGCATGCATCAAGTTTTTGGCGCCGTTGTCGGGGACTGATCGATTCGATATCGAATCAAGAAGTGAAAAATTGGATCGGACTTAGGATTAGATTTATTTACTTGTTTAATTTTCTTTTTAGTTTGCTTCATTTGCTTTAGTTTTATATTTTCCATATTTTGATTTAGTTTTTATTTTGATTTTTTTTATTTTAGCAGTAGTTTTCTATTTCCTTATTGCCTCTTTGACTTTGTTAGCTAGATTTGTTTATTTCCTGTTTCTTAGAATTAGGTAGCACTCCTAATTTTTGTGGCTCGGTTCTTCGTATGCTTAGACGCTTAGGATCGAAAGGCCTAATTCCGATCGATTTAGAAATCGAACGAACCTATCATCGCCGGAGAGCAGAACAGAAGAGGATGGAGGACCAATTTGCATCTGAAATAAATATAGGTAGTCAACCTCTACGGGATTATGCAGCTCTTAGCGCTAGAGGATTTAGGCTGAGTATAGCTGGACCATTTATTTTGGCAAACAACTTTGAACTTAAACCAACACTTATACATATGGTCCAGTAGAGTCAATTTGGGGGAGCTGCGACTGAAGACCCGAACCAGCACCTAGAGACATTCTTAGAAATCTGCTCAACAATGAAGATAAACGGAGTCCCTGCTGATGCGATCTGCCTGACAATATTCCTATTCTCATTGCGGGATAACGCTAAGGCATGGCTTCACTCCTTGCCTTCGGGAAGCATCACTACATGGGAGCAATGTGAGCAGCAATTCCTGAACAAATACTTCCCATCAAGCAAGACTGCTCACATGCACCATCTTATCACAAGCTTCCGTCAGAAGGAAAGGGAGTCCCTATTCGAAGCTTGGGATTGCTACAAGGGGCTACTCTACCAATGTCCCCACCACGGATTGGAAAGGTGGTTGGTGATCCACATCTTCTATAATGGGATCGCGTACGCTACAAAGATGTCCCTGGATTCTATTGCAAGAGGAGCACTTATGAACAAGACTATCGAGGAAGCAAAGGAGCTAATAGAAGAGGTGGCCCAGAACCACCATCAATGGACTTCTGAATGTAGTCACCCAGCTCCTGCGGTAGGACAATATGTTGTCAACTTTGTTGATCACTTAACAGCAAGGATGGATGCGCTTAGCAGACGGTTTGACTATTTGAATCCTACATCTGCATGCACGACCATTGACTTTGGAGAAGGAGTAGTAGCATATCGAAAGGACAATTGTGGAGGGCAGAGCAGCTTAGAAGAGCAGATTGAGCACTGCGATGTGGTTGGGGACTACAATCTAAGGCCCAACAACCCATACTCCAGTACCTACAATCCCGAATAGAGGAATCACCTGGATTTCTCCTATAAGAATAACTTGGGAAACTTCCAACCATCAGGAGGGCAATGGGCAGCAACAATAGAAGTCTAGACTAGAATTGATGATGGAAGACTTCATTGCTACCCAAACTAAGGCCAATGAGGAATTTCGTCACCAACATCAGAAAATAGAGGAATCACTCAGAGACTTGAAGGCCACCATTGACGGCCTTGCAAGTCACACAAGGATGTTGGAGACACAAGTGGCCCAGATAGCCCAAACCGTGTCGCAACCTATGAAGAGCTCTCCGTCATTACTCGAGCGGAGTCAAGCTAAAGAGGAAGAAGTGGGGCAGAGTAGCAAATTCGCCAAGGGGTGTGCAACCATGATTTCCACCCTACCTAACCAAGCTGAAATTGCATATAAGATTCCACCATAGCTTGAGGACCCCGGTGAATTTGTTATCCCCTGCTCGATTTATGGGGAAAGCTTCGATGAAGCACTGTGTGACTTGGGGTCATTAGTAAGTGTGATGTCCTATGCATACTATCTAAAGATGAGACTGAATGGGCTCCAACTAGCGAATCTTGGTATTCGTATGGGGGACGACTCAATCAAGGAACCCATCGGCTTGCTAGCACACGTGCCTGTGGTTATCGAGAACTTCATGATCCATACAGATTTCATCATACTAGACACAGGATCCAATCCCCAGAATCTCATCATTTTGGGAAGGCCTTTTCTGGCAACTGCGGGAGCGTGTGTAGATGTTAAGGCACACTAGATCTCCCTAGAGGTAGATGGGGAGATCATCCTCTTCAGTCTATCAGAATGTAGAGCTCCCTACCTAGACGGCTTCACTTTCATCAGGTTAAAGTCGAGGCCACCAGATGGAGATACAGAGACGGATGAATGGAGGTTCACTAAACCTCTGGTGCCAAGTTGATAATGGAGTGTGGTCGAGCTAAATGACCTTAAACAAAGCGCTTCTTGGGAGGCAACCCAAGTTTAGTTTTTAGGTTTTCCTTTGATTGTATTGCATGCATTTAGTTAATTTGAACTTTGATTTCCATTTCATTTAGCATTAGGACTAGAAGAGAACTTTGTTAGGCAAAATTAAAATCAATATTATCTTACACGGTGAAGCGTACAAGAAAATTCGGACCATTGTGCACAAAAGGGGAGAAAAAAGGGGACACACGGTCTGGCTGTGTGTTTTCCCACGGTCGTGCCCCATCTACTCGAGGCACACATGGCCTGGTCGTGTGTTTTCACATGGTCATGTTGCACAAGGGTTAAGTAGGTGAGCCATGTGTTTTCGCCCCATTTGTGCTGTGTGCTTCGATTTTTCTTGCCCTAGCCATGTGGATTCTTCTTCCCCACCACCTAGAAGCTTTTCCAACCTTCAAGAAAGCCAAAAAAAGCAAGGATGAGGAGGACCAAGCAAGTGGCGTCTCGATCCGGTACTTCGGGGTGACGAGCATGGAGAACCGATGCCCCTCAAGCTCCGGAGGAGGGTAATGCTCTACCAACCCTTCTTTTTCGCAACAATGAATATAGAGATAGATATGATATGATTTCTACTCGTAAACTCACTGCTACTAGATACCTTGATGAAGATTTACTAGAGTCTTTAGGGTTGTTGGGTGACATTAAAGCCCTATTTGCAAAAATGGGGTGGGAAGAGATAATGAGAATAAGACACCCAACCTACCCTAGGATAGTTCTAGAATTTTTGAGTTCCTCAGAGGCGAAAATTTTAATGGGTAGAGAGAGCGAAGAGGGTAGGATAACTTTTAGGATATTTAACATTGAGCATGAATGGACCCTCCACCAATGGAATTCATGCTTTTGCTTGTCGAGTGGGGGAGAGAGAAGAATCCCTATTGGGTTTAACTCTCAAATATTTTGAACCGAGTTGATGGGGGAGCACGCTTATGACCCTTTTAGCGCCAAAGCATCGCTCCTCTAAAACCCCATTTTTCGATACCTCCACCGAATCATGGCTAGTACTATATTTGGTTGTGGGGAGAGTGACGGTGTGGTGAGAGCTAATGAGATTTTTTGCCTCTGGGACATGCTACAAGAAAGGAGTAGCATCGATGTAGGGTCCCACTTCATCACACACTTAGTGAAGATGGGCAAAGCAGCAAGAGAAGATATTAATGTAGGGGGTCTACTTACCCACATTTGTCATAGGATGGGGTACGATTACACTGCATTAGAGAGTATAGAGGGGAGCCCTAGGATCGACCTAGGAGTGTGTATGGCGATGAAGATGATTGTAAGAGAGGGACACTCCTTATGCTTTGTAAGGAAAAACCTGACGACCCTTAGGCTCCCCGACCTTGATCGTAACATCACAACACACACCAACTTGCGCTTGGACCTGATAGTGGAGTCCCCTCCACATGAGGGACCATCCACATCGGCACCCATCTCTCCCCCTTTGCATCACTCTCCCTTCAGTCCACACATGCACAGGAGCCCATCTAGTCCACGTCGACATGAGCCTGCACCTGTACCACCATTTTTTCCTACTTTTGAGCAGGATGCAGGTACGTTGTCCTATGATTTCTCAGAGTTCCGATCACACCTCAACGATATATACGCCGAGCAGCAGATGCAGAGGAAGCGATGGGATGAGCAGAGTGCCTACACGCAGGCAAAGTTCCAGGGCTTTCGGGGGCACTTCTAGCGGACTGAGGAGTTCTACGACGAGACCCTCATCTACTTTCAGAAGGAGGCTACCCATCGCCAGGATGAGGCTGCCTATCGCCAGGAGATGCGACAGCACATGCATGCCCAGTAGGCACAGTGGGCTAGGGAGGAGGAGCACCGAGCAGTCGCTGCATCCACCAACTCTCAGATCGACCACATGTACATGTGACATCAGCGGCTCAACAGCAGGTTCTCCCAGGATCCTGAGATGCCGAGGCTTCTAGACTTTCCACTTTGTCCACCATACTAGAGGTATACTTTCATTTAAGTCTGGGGGGACACCAAATTTTATTTTGTTTTTAGCAGTAGTTTCTTTCCTGATATTTGCATTATTATTAGCATTCATTTGTTCATGCATAGGTTGTTGAGTTTCTTTCAGCACTTAGTTTTTGTTATTTGTAAAGTTGTCTCAGTAGTATTTTTGTTAAAAGTCTTCTTCGTGAGTTGTTTCCATGAGTAGTGTAACTTCATTTACCTTGTGGTATTTTATTTTATTGGCTATGAATGAATATTCTAAGCCTACACTAGTTAGCTTCTATTTTTACACCTACACATGTCGAATATTCTGTAAGGGAGAGTCTAGTACATACCTAGTTATGATTCATCTCAGTAGTTTAGTACTTTGGAATTCACAGGTGACCCTAAGACTGACATTTTAGTTACTAGAGCTGCTCGGATTGTGTAAGCCCATTTGAAAAAATCAAAATCCCAGTGAACCGAAAAATAAAAGAGAGAAATGAAAAGAAAAGAGAAATAAAAAAAGGAGAGAGGAAAAGAAATGAAAAAAAAAGAGAGAGATTATGAGGGATAAAAAAATAGTTGTCGTGGGTGGAAATGGCTAGGTGCCCCTTTGAGACCGAGTTAGGTTACTGGAGAAACACCTACCAATTTCTCTCAATACCAAGCACGCCTTTGAGACTTTGTGCCAGATCTAGGGAATGACCCTCGCTTTGGGCAGATAAGTTCCTAAGAGCCGGAGACCTTAGGAAAGCTATAGGATGATGACTTAACTCACTATGGAATGAGTATCCCCTAAGAATGATTCTCTTAGCACGAGCACGAGGAGATAACTTAGTGAATTTCTAGAACATATTTATTTTGCTTTGATTGCAAATACCACTTGATAAATTTAGTTAACATGCTAAGAATGAAATAATATCCTTTTAAAATTTCATGGCACTGAGGTTTGGTTGAGGACAAGTAAAGATTTAAGTCTGGGGGAAGTGATGTGAGCAAAACATATAGGGTTTTAGGAGTAGTTTTCGCTCACATCTCATTACATTTTATGTTAGTTTCATGCATATGTCACTTTGTTTTGCATGCATTTCCTATTTTCTAGTTCGGAGATCTGCTCTTTGTACTTTGCAGGATAGCATTTCGGGGGAAAGGCGCACTTTCAGAGCAAAATAAAGGCATTTTTCAGCTAAACGCAGAAGGGGACACAGCCAGGGTGTGTGGCTATACACGGCTGTGTCCAATGGGAGAGATCAGCCACCCTAGGGCCACACACGGCCTGGCCGTGTGGAAACACATGGCCGTGTGGCAGCGCAGCAGATTAAAGTGACTAGGGTTTTTTTTCGGATTTTGCAGCGATCCGATGTGATGTCTATATAAGGAGAGCTCCGCCCAAACCCTAGGAAGGAGCACGACGGTTGGGACGACACACCGAAGCCCTAAAAAGCTTTGGAAACTTGCAACGGGGAGAAAGAATGTCGCCGGAGATCCAAGTTCTGCACTTTAATGTCGGAGAGAAGGCCACATCGGCATTGTAACTTCCTGTTCTTGCATTTTATTTATGATTAATTCGAACATGAATATGCCTTGTGATTCTCCTCTCCTATCTATGGAGTAGTTTCTTCGATTTTAGGATTAGGGAGTAACTTATGTGCGTATGCCATGTTGCTACAAATTGAATTCTATTTTTGAGTTTGAATTTGCAATTGGGATTTGTTTATACAAATATCTATGTGTATTTGGTTTTCTATCTACTATTCTTAGGCAATACGAGGGGTGACAACCCTCGTATCTAAGATTTAGGGGATTTATACAAGGAACCTAGGGGTAAACCTAATCTCTTGTAACAGTGGGTAGAAGGATGTGATAGAACTGGAAACGGTTCATTGCAGGGATTGATTTGGTATCATCGTACTACCTATCCCGTCCTTGTAAGGCATAGATAGCTCCCGATAGATGCGGTGACTCATCGGGAGAGTGTATGATGTCCCTTCCACAAGACTATAGTTAGATGTTTAGACAATGCTCAGTTGATAGCATGTTCTGCGACACACAAGCAAAATCGAAGTCCTAGAATCTCTTTTAAAGATCTCGCGGCAAGCTCCTTTCTTCCTCCGTGTGACACCGTACTAGAGTTTAGTCCACCTACAACCGTCGCAATCGTAACCCTTTAGATTTGACTTCTGAATAATAACACAACTGAACAAATCGATACTCGAATCTCAGTCCCTGTGGGATTGATAATCTTTTATTACTTGACGAAATTCGTGAACTTGCGAGCGTTGAGCGCGAGCGCACGCTTCGAGTCCTCGATAGTCTCCATTGCGAGATTTGAGGTCGTGTTCCCGTGCATCAATGGTATGGAACCCTAGTTCCTACTCCACGGATCGAGCTCAAGTGATGCATAAACCACCACTAATTAAAACACTCCTCGGTGACACACTAGAGGTGGAGAAACCTCGTACGAAAGATTATAACAGTAATACAAAATATAATAAGCAAATACAAGTGGAGGATCCTTCCATGATCTTAGGTTAATATATAAAATAAAAAATTCATTTAACAAGAGAAATGGGAATTTAAATTGGGGAGACCTGGGATCATCTCACAAAAACGATAAGGATCACAAAACTGTTTTTGTATTGCTAGAAATGGGGTGAGATGATAGGATCAACCACTCTATTTCACATGCTCGACTGATGTCTCACGGATTTAAACCCTAAACCCTTTCATTCCGCGATTTTTTTCTTCCCAACAATCGTGCTCTCCCGACTGCGACAAGCGCCAGTTGAGCTCTTCATCTCCGTCCAAGCTTTACAACCTCAAGACAAGCCTTCTCTAGTCTAGGGTAAGGATCTTCTTCCTTCTCCTTGCCATTTTCTCTTAACCCTAACCCTAATCTCTGACCACTTGACCACAACTAGGGTTATAGCAGGAAAAATTCATGTGCTGCAGCAAGCACTTGTTCTTGGTTCTATGGCACCCAAGTAAGACTTCTTTTTTACTCTCCTTATAATTTTAGAGGATTTCTAAGCAACTAATCACTTTCCCCACTTAACATGCATCATTTCATTCCTTGCATTCATTCATGGGTCAATCTTGTACACATGACATATTTAACACATGCCATTCTAGACTAAAAAGAAAGGAACCTGAGTCCTCCACCTCTAGGCCCTTGATGCGCACGAACGCGACCTCAAATCTCGCGACGGAGACCGTTGAGGACTCAAAGCGCGCGCTCGCGCTCAACGCTCGCAAATGCATGGATGTTGTCAAGTAATAAAGATTATCAATCCCACAGGGACTGAGATTTGAATACCAATTTATTCAGTGGTTATAATTGTTCGGACGTAACTCTAAGAGGTTTCGGTTGGTGAGGGATTTCGGTGGACTTTACTCTATACGGTGTCACACGGAGGAGGAAAGGAGTGTGTCGAGGTCTTCAAAGGTGATTCTAGGTCTTCGATTTCGCTTGTGCATCACAAAACAATGTTATCAATTGGCGTTGTCTAGATGTTTAGCTATGGTTTTGTGGAAGGGACATCATACACTCTCCCGTAGAGCTGTCGCATCTATCGGGAGCTATCTCCACCTAAAAGGACGGGATAAACGGTGCGAGGATGCCAAATCAATCCCTACGGTGAACCGTTTCCGATTCCACCGCACCCTTCTACCCACAGTTACATGAGATCAGGTTTACCCCTAGGTTCCTTGTATAAAATCCCCTAAATCTTATATGCGAGGGCTATCACCCCTCGTATCGCCTAAGCACAGCAGATAGAAAGTCAAACACTCATAGATATAGTAAAGAACAACTACCAATTGTCAAATCAAATTCAAAGGCATAATTTAACATGAACCAACATTGTAATGTGTACACAAGCTACTCACTAATCCTAGAATCGAAAGTACTACTCCATGTATATGAAGGAAGAATCACAAAGCATGTCTATGTTTGAATACATAAGGAATAAAATGCAGGAACAAAGAATTATAATGCTTTCATGGTCTTCTCTCCGACGTTGAAGTGCAAGGTGTGGACCTCCGACGGCGTTCCTCCTCCCCATTGCGAGTTACCGAAGCTTTTTAAGGCTTCGGCGTGTCGTCCTAGCCGTCGTGCCTTCCCCCTAGGGTTTGGGCGGAGCCATCCTTATATAGACATCACCTTGGACAACTGCAAAATTCAGAAAAAGCCCTAGTCGCATAAATCTGGCGGACCGCCACACGGCCAGGCCGTGTGCAGCCCTCGGGTGCTGATCTCGCCCATTGGGCATGGCCGTGTGAATCCACACACCCTAGTCGTGTCCCACTCTGCGTCTAGCTGCGAAATTTCCATCTTTTTCTCTGAAAGTACATCTTTTTAACCCGAAATGCTAACCTGCACACAAAAGTCCAATGAGCAAACCTCCGAACCAAAAAATAGGAAATGCGTGCAAAATAGAGTAACATATGCATGAAACTAACATGAAATGTAACAAGATGTGAGCAAAAACTACTCCTAAAACCCTATACGTTTTGCTCGCATCACTTCCCCAGACTTAAATCTTTGCTAGTCCTCAAGCAAACCTCAGTGTCATGAAATTTTAAAAAGATATTATTCCATAATTAGCATGTTAACTAAATTTATCAAGTGATATTTGCAATCAAAGCAAAATAAACATGTTCTAAAAATTCACTAAGTTAGCTCCTCGTGCTCGTGCTAGGCGAATCATTCTTAGGGGCTACCCATTCCATGGTGAGTTAAGTCATCATCTCATAGCTTTCCTAAGGTTTCCAGCTCTTAGGCACTTATCTGCCCAAAGCGAGGGACGTTCCCTAGATCTAGCATAAAGTCTCAAAGGCGTGCTCGGTATTGAGAGAAATTGGTAGGTGTTTCCCCAGTAACCTAACTCGGTCTCAAAGGGGCACCTAGCCATTTACACCCACGACAACTATTTTTTATCCCTCATAATCTTCTCTCCTTTTTTTTCTTTGTTTTCTTTTTCATTTCTTGTTTTTTTTCTCTCTCTTTTACTTCTCTTTTCTTTTATTTTTTGGCTCACTGGGATTTTGATTTTTACGAATGGGCTTACATAATCCGAGCATCTCCAGTAACTAAAATGCTAAACTTAGAGTCACCTATGGATTCCAAAGTACTAGACTATTGAGATGAATCATAACTAGGTATGTACTAGATTCTCCCTTTCAGAATATTCGACATGTGTAAGTGTAAAAACAAAGCTAACTAGTGTAAGTCTAGAACATTCAATAGAGCGAATAAAATAAAATACCATGAGATAAATGAAGTTAAGCTACCTATGGGAACAACACATGCAAGCAACTTTCAAAAATACCACTGAGGTAGCTTTACAAATAACAAAAATTAAGTACTGAAAGAAACTCAACAACCCATGCATGAATAAATGAATGAAAATACCAGAAAAGAAACTACTGCTAGGAAACAAAACAAAATAAACTTTGGGGTCTCCCCCCCAGACTTAAATGAAAATAAACCTCTAATATGGTGGACGAGGTGGAAAGTCTGGGAGCCTCGGCATCTCTAGATCCTGGGAGAACTTGTTGTTGAGCCGCTAATGCCACATGTACATGTGGTCGATATGGGAGCTGGTGGATGCAGCGGCTGCTCGGTGCTCCTCCTCCCTAGCCAACTGCGCCTGCTGGGCGTGCATGTGCTGCCGCATCTCTCTACAGTAGGCGACCTCATCCTGGCGATGAGTAGCCTCCTTCTGGAAGTATATAAGGGCTTCATCGTAGAACTCCTCAGCCCGCTGGAAGTGCTCCCGGAATCCCTAGAACTCCACCTGCTGGTAGGTGCTCTGCTCCTCCCATCGCTGCCTCTGCGTCTACTACTCAGTGTAAATGTCATTGAGATGTAATCGAAACTTCGAGAAATTATAGACCGACGTACCTGCATCTTTCTCAAAAGTAGAAAAAGGTGGTGGTGCAAGTGCAGGCTCATGTCAGCATGGACTAGGTGGGATCCTATGCATGTGTGGACTAGAGGGAGAGTGATATAAAGGTGGAGAGATGGGCGCCGATGTGGATGGTCCCTCATGTGGAGGGGACTCCACTATTAGGTCCAAGCGCCAGTTAGCGTGTATAGCGATGGTGGTACGATCCGGGTCGAGGAGCCTAAGGGACGTCAGATTTTTCCTTACAAAGCACAAGGAGTCTCCTTCTCTTACAATCATTTTCATGGTCATGCACACTCCTAGGTTGATCCTAGGGTTCCCCTCTATACTCTCTAATGCTATGTAATCGTACCCCATCCTATGGAAAATGTGGGTAAGTAGGCCTCCCAAATTAATCTCTCCTCGTGCTGCTTTGCCCATCTTCACTACGTGTCTGATGAAGTGGGACCCTACATCGATGCTACTCCTTTCTTGTAGCATATCTCATAGGCAAAGTAGCTCACTAGCTCTAACTACACCGTCACTCTCCCCACGACCAAATATAGTATTGGCCATGATGCGATGGAGGTATCGAAAGACAGGGTTTTGGAGGTGCGACACTTTGGCCCTAGAAGGGTCATAAGCATGCTCTCCTGTCAACTCGATCCAACATTCCTGAGAGTTGAACCCAATAGGGGTTCTTCTCTCTCCCCCACTCGGCAAGCCAAAGCATGAGTTCCATTGGTGAAGGGTCCACTCATGCTCAATGTTAAAAAGCCTAAAAGTTATCCTACCCTCCTCGCTCTCTCTACCCGTTAAAATTTCCACCTCTAAAGAACTTAAAAATTCTAGAACTATCCTAGGGTAGGTTGGGTGCCTTATTCCCATCATATCTTCCCACCCCATTTTTGCAAATAGGGCTTGAATATCACCCAACAACCCTAAAGACTCTAGCAAATCATCATCTATGTACCTAGTAGCAGTGAGTTTATTAGTAGATAGTATATTATATCAATCTCTATGTTCATTATTGCACAAAAGAAGAGTGGGTAGGGTGATATCCTCCTCCGGAGCTTGAGGGGCTTCGGTTCTCCTTGTTCGTCGCTCCGAGGCACCGGATCGAGGTGCTACATGCTTGGTCCTCCTCATCCTTGCTTCTTTAGAGGTTCAAAGTGCTTCTAGATGGTGGGGAAGATGTGTTGGGTTTTCGGCACCGCGGCGCGTGTGTGTTCGATCACGTTTCGCAAACATGAACACAGCAGAAGCAATAAAAATAATAAATCTACATTTATTACAACACACACAACACACGCATGCATATTACAACAAGTGTAGACATAACCGTAAATTTAGATTTGCAATAAAAGGAAATTTATCTACGTTATACCTTTCGTATGACGTGTAGCGGGAACGGCATCAACCGGAACGATCCTCGCTAGAATCATCTCTATCCGTATCCACGCCGAGTTCCTCGGGATGACTTCGCTAAGCCACGAGCTTCGTCTTCGTATGGGTTACTAGCCTCGTGTTGAAGACGACGTGATCGAGAGATGATCACGATCCGAATCCAAATTCGGATCCAAAATGAGTCCTCAAAACTCGCTTCTCCGGAGAGGTATTCGTCAACCGATTGACGAATCCTTCGTCCTCCACCTCAGAGGATTACCGGAGATCGAATCCCCGGTAAGTTAGCCGCTGTCGGAGCTCTAACATTCGTCCAAACGACGCTCCGACGAGAGGAGAAGAAGATGTCCAGAAAACTGGACAGCTTGGTGGAGGAGTAGGCGCCGGCCAAAACAAGGAAGCCAAGTGCTCACCTTTTCACCGAGGCCTAGGAAGATCACCGGAGGGTCGCCGGAGGGTTCACCGGCTGAAGCTTGGATGCCGACAAGGAGATGGACGGCGGCACAACAAGTGGCACACCTAGGGTTGGCGCCGAAATCTCCAAGGATGAGGTGGGCGGCAACCTTAGGGCAAGGGTTTTGGATTAGGGCTTAATTATCCCTTAAGCCCTCTTTTATAGAGAACTACTTCTCTTAATGGTTATTGGATCATAACCATTAGGCCCGTTAACCCGCTCCATTAAGATAAGTTAAAATAAACCAAACCATGATGGTTTATTTTAAGTTAAAACGAACCGAACCAACTTTTGGTTCATTCGTTTAAAATAAACCAAACCCTTTGGTTTATTCTCATCCATTTGATTAGAACCTAACCATTTTGGTTCATCCATTACGTCTTCATAAGACTCGGCCCATCCACGCTTCCATTGCGACTGAAATGATTTCATGCTCGCTTTATGTTTGGTCCAACCAAACCTAGTTTCTCTCGGTCTGAGAATCCCATTCTCAAGCTCGTTTTAAATCCTTTGGATTACGCTCGTTGTGCGTGTGACCAAATAGGTTCTCGGTTTATGTTGGCCGTCTATAATTAACCATTAATTATAGAACGATCATGAGTGTCACCTAGTAGTACATCCTGATCCCCAATTAACCGAAAAGATCAACGGTTGATCCAGAACTATTTCTGAAACCCTTCAGTAGATCGAATGATTCGTGCCCCATTCCCTTCACTCATCTTATACCCACTTGGTTCAGGACATGGTCTATAGTGTCAGTCCCCACTAGGCTGACTACGTCACACCTAGCCCAAGTATCATTTCCTCATCCTACGGATTCTAGTTACTCCACATGTATCGAAGAGTACCTTACTCTAAACATGTAATGCTTTGGCCAAAGACTTTAGTAACAATCCGACGAGAGGCCATGGGTATACATCTCCTCGCAAGGAGTGGTGAATCCTTTATAGGCTATTCAAACACCTTCGATCACTTCGACTTATACCCAATCATCCCGGGTCCACATCTCCTTAGAGATGCTTGCTTAAGATGTCAAAGCATAAGTCTCTATGATCAAGATGACTTGAATACCGCAAGTCAAAGGAACATCGCACTTAAGCCATAGTAAGAACTTCATTGACATATCTATATATGCAGAGAACCATATGAAGTCTTACGGCTGGTCACTCCAATGAACTAGTTACCATAACTAGCATCCACGATTAACTCCGGACATCACTATGTCTCACCTGAGAATCACCGCTTGGATACACCAAGGAGTATACCTCGTGCTAGTCTCGTGAATTGATGGTGTCCAAATCCATCAATTCATCGACTAGGATAATTCGATACATCACAATTACACATGTAGAGATACTCACTAGTTGTGATCCAATCACAAATTCTCTCATGCTGTGAATCGTATCGTGGACATTCAGTAAATGAGTTTAAGATCCAATCAAATACATAAAACATATATACTCAAATAGTGAATCTTCATTTATCATATAAATGGTTCATACATAAGGCGATTGCCTTAGGACATCTCTCATATATTACTAACAAGATGAAATCACATGGCTAGGTGGCCGGCGCCTCCTGGGTCGGTCGGCGCACTAGGGAAAACACACAACCATGCCATGTGTCCCCATTTCTCTCCCCGTTTTGCGTCAAAGCTCGAATTCTCTTACACCTTTTACCGTGTAGGTTAACATGGATTTAATTTTTCCCTAGCAAAGTTCTTCTCTAGTCCTAACCCTAAATGGGATGGAAATCAAACTAAAATCAAACAAATGCATGCAATACAATCAAAAAGGGAAATCTAAAAACTAAACTTGGGTTGCCTCCCAAGAAGTGCTTTGTTTAAGGTCATTTAGCTCGACCTTATTCCTACGTTTCATTTGAGGCGTTTGAATCTTGCTCATGGTGGAGCAAGATATTTGCTCACCTTACGCCTCCTCCCTTGTGGTCCCTTATCACCATATCTCTTAAATCTTGCTCGTGGAGGGGCAAGATATTTATTGGTTGCCTTCCTTGGTTCGAGAGTGAGCATGTTTATCCTTAAAGAATCATCAGAAGTTTGATTATGATATTCTGTTTCATCCATATGATGTAAATAACATAACCCACCACGGACATCCTCAACAACAGATTGATTAGCAGATTCTATCATGTCGAATGAAATTTTATCATTAAAAATCACTAGGTGGGCTTCGTTATTGGTAACTAAAGTTTTGGTGAGGGTTAAGGCAAGCTCTTCTAGACCCTTGAGGTTAGGAGGTATTTTGATTGAAGCAATGCACTCCTCAATTAAAGTATCAATTATATAATCCTCAAGTTCTCCTTCTAGTGGTAATTAAATGGATTGTCCTTCTTTACTTCCAATGTCATCTACGTCCTCCTCATCCATTCGCTCAAAGTGAGTCTCTGCCATATTAGATTTAATCCAGTCATCAAAGCCACCTTCTAATCGTTTGGTTTCTTCTCTTGCTAGATCTCGTTCCATAATCTCCGCAAATTGTTGGCTATGCTCCTCGCATTCCCTAGTAAAATTATCTAGCGGGGCTTCTATGTGGGGACTTGGTTCTGGATAAAATTTGCATGGTGACTCATAACTCTTGTTCTCATTTTGGAAATAATATTGAGTCTCTATCTGCGAATGCCACCATTGGAATTCAGCGTTCGCCGCTTCTTCTGTTCGAATGAAATCTTCAATCATCTGCACAAGTCAGGATTTACGCGGACAATATTGAGGGTTTAAGTACCCAGAGTCATAACTATATGAATAGGAATCATCTTGTGGCCACTGGTTGTAATTGTATGTGACATCTTCTTGTTCAAATTGTGAAGGTTCGAATATATCCGGACAATCGTTAATGGTATGTCATGTTTCACCACAATGTTCACAATAAATATTACCAAAACTTACATCATTAAATTGACCATAATCATTAGTAAAAGCATACATTGTTATATGCAGGAAATTATAAATAAGGAAAGATCAACCGAATAAATAAAATTGAAATAAAATAAAATAAAATAAAACAAGAAAAGTAAATCTATCCTAAGTTCGATCCAATTTTCCACTATTCGATTCGATATCGAATCACTCAGTCTCCAACCATGGCGCCAAAAACTTGATGCGCACGAACACGACCATAAATCTCGTGATGGAGACCGTCGAGGACTCAAAGCATGCGCTCGCGCTCAACGCCCGCAAGTGCACAGATGTCGTCAAGTAATAAAGATTATCGATCCCACAGGGACTGGGATTCGAATACCAATATATTCAGTGGTTGTAATTATTTAGACGTAACTCTAAGAGGTTTCGGTTGGTGAGGGATGTCGGTGGACTTTACTCTATACGGTGTCACACGGAGGAGGAAAGGAGTGTGCCGAGGTTTTCAAAGGTGATTCTAGGACTTTGGTTTCGCTTGTGCATCACAAAACAATGTTGTCAATTGGCGTTGTCTAGACGTTTAGCTATGGTTTTATGGAAGGGACATCATACACTCTCCCGCAGAGCCGTCACATCTACTGGGAGCTATTTCCGCCTAAAACGACGGGATAGACGGTACGAGGATGCCAAATCAATCCCTACGGTAAACCGTTTCCGATTCCACCGCACCCTTCTACCCACAGTTACACGAGATCAGGTTTACCCCTAGGTTCCTTGTATAAAATTCCCTAAATCTTAGATGCGAGAGTTGTCACCCCTCGTATCGCCTAATCACAGTAGATAGAAAGGTAAACACTCATAGATATAGTAAAGAACAACTACCAATTGTCAAATCAAATTCAAAGGCATAATTTAACATGAACAAACATTGTAATGTGCACACAAGCTACTTCTTAATCCTAGAATCGAAAGTACTACTCCATGTATATGAAGGAAGAATCACAAAGTATGTCTACGTTCGAATACATAAGGAATAAAAATGCAAGAACAAATAATTACAATGCTTTCGTGGTCTTCTCTCCGGCATTGAAGTGCAAGGCGTGGACCTCTGACGGCGTTCCTCCTCCTCGTTGCGAGTTACCGAAGCTTTTTAGGGCTTCATTGTGTCGTCCTGGCCATCGTGCCTCCCCCCTAGGGTTTGGGTGGATCCATCCTTATATAGACATCACCTCGGACCACTGCAAAATCCGGAAAAAGCCCTAGTCGTACAAATCTAGCGGGCCGCCACACGACCGTGTCTTTCCACATGGCCAGGTAGTGTGCGGCCCTAGGATGCTGATCTTGCCCATTGGGCACGGTTGTGTGAATCCACACGCCCTGGTCGTGTCCCACTCTGCGTCTAGCTACGAAATGTCTTTCTTTTGCTCCAAAAGCGTGTCTTTTTAACCTGAAATGCTAACCTGCACACAAAAGTCCAACTACCAGACCTTCAAACCAGAAAATAGGAAATGCGTGCAAAATAGAGTAACATATGCATGAAACTAACATGAAATATAATAACATGAGAGCAAAAACTACTCCTAAAACCCTATATGTTTTGCTTACATCACTTCCCCCAGACTTAAATCTTTGCTTGTCCTCAAGCAAACCTCAGTGCCAAGAAATTTTAAAAAGATATTGTTCCATAATTAGCATGTTAACTAAATTTATCAAGTGGTATTTGCAATCAAAGCAAAATAAATATGTTCTAAAAATTCACTAAGTTAGCTCCTCGTGCTCGTGCTAAGCGAATCATTCTTAGGGGCTACCCGTTCCATGGTGAGTTAAGTCATCATTCCATAGCTTTCCTAAGGTTTCCGGCTCTTAGGCACTTACCTGCCCAAAGCGAGGGTCATTCCCTAGATTTAGCATAAAGACTCAAAGACGTACTCGGTATTGAGAGAAATTGGTAGGTGTTTCTCCAGTAACCTAACTCGGTCTCAAAGGGGCACCTAGCCATTTCCACCAACGACAACTGTTTTTTATCCCTCATAATCTTCTCTCCTTTTTTTTTCTTTTTTTTTCTTTTTCATTTCTTTTTTTTTCTCTCTCTCTTTTATTTCTCTTTTCTTTTATTTTTCGGCTCACTGGGATTTTGATTTTTATGAATGGGCTTACACAATCCGAGCATCTCCAATAACTAAAATGCTAAACCTAGAGTCACCTATGGATTCCAAAGTACTAGACTAATGAGATGAATCATAACTAGGTATGTACTAGATTCTCCCTTTCAGAATGTTCGACATGTGTAAGTGTAAAAACAAAGCTAACCAGTGTAAGTCTAGAACATTCAATAGAGCGAATAAAATAAAATACCACGAGATAAATGAAGTTAAGCTACCTATGGGAACAACTCATGCAAGCAACTTTCAAAAATACCATTGAGGTAGCTTTACAGATAACAAAAATTAAGTACTGAAAGAAACTCAACAACCCATGCATGAATAAATGAATGAAAATATTAGAAAAGAAACTACTGCTAGGAAACAAAACAAAATAAACTTTGGGTCTTCCCCCAGACTTAAATGAAAATATACCTCTAATATGGTGGACGAGGTGGAAAGTCTGGGAGCCTCTGCATCTCTGAATCCTGGGAGAACCTGTTGTTGAGCCGCTGATGCCACATGTACATGTGGTCGATATGGGAGCTGGTGGATGCAACGGCTGCTCAGTGCTCCTCCTCCCTAGCCCACTATGCCTGTTGGGCATGCATGTGCTACCGCATCTCTTTGCGGTAGGCGGCCTCATCCTGGCGACGAGCAGCCTCCTCCTAGAAGTATATGCGGGCCTCGTCGTAGAACTCCTCAACCCGCTAGAAGTGCTCCCTGAATCCCTGGAACTCCGCCTGCTAGTAGGCGCTCTACTCCTCCCATCACTGCCTCTGTGTCTACTGCTCAGTGTAAATGTCGTCGAGGCATGATCGGAACTCCGAGAAAACATAGGTCGACGTACGTGCATCCTGCTCAAAAGTAGAAAAAGGTGGTGGTGCAGGTGTAGGCTCATGTCGGCGTGGACTAGGTGGGCTCCTATGCATGTGTCGACTAGAGGGAGAGTGATATAAAGGTGGAGAGATGGGCGCCAATGTGGATGGTCCCTCATGTGGAGGGGACTCCACTATTAGGTCTAAGCGTCAGTTGACACGTATAGCGATGGTGGTACGATCCAGGTCGGGGAGCCTAAGGGCCGTCAGATTTTTCCTTACAAAGCACAAAGAGTCTCCTTCTCTTACAATCATTTTCATGGCCATGCACACTCCTAGGTCGATCCTAGGGCTCCCCTCTATACTCTCTAATGTTGTGTAATCGTACCCCATCCTATGGCAAATATGAGTAAGTAGGCCTCCCACATTAATCTCTCCTCATGCTGCTTTGCCCATCTTCACTAAGTGTCAAATGAAATGGGACCCTATATCGATGTTACTCCTTTCTTGTAGCATATCCCATAGGCAAAGCAGCTCGCTAGCTCTAACTACACCGTCACTCTCCCCACGACCAAATATAGTACTGGCCATGATGTGGTGGAGGTATCGAAAGATGGGATTTTGGATGCGTGACGCTTTGGCCCTAGAAGGGTCATAAGCATGCTCTCCCATCAACTTGGTCCAACATTCCCGAGAGTTGAATCCAATAGGGGTTCTTCTCTCTCCCCCACTCGGCAAGCCAAAGCATGAGTTCCATTGGTGAAGGGTCCACTCATGCTTAATGTTAAAAAGCCTAAAAGTTATCCTACCCTTTTCGCTCTCTCTACCCGTTAAAATTTCCGCCTCTAAGGAACTTAAAAATTCTAGAACTATCCTTGGGTAGGTTGGGTGCCTTATTCCCATCATCTCTTCCCACCCCATTTTTGCAAATAGGACTTGAATATCACCCAACAACCCTAAAGACTAGCAAATCTTCATCTAAGTACCTAGTAGCAGTGAGTTTACGAGTAGAGAGCATATTATATCTATCTCTATATTCATTATTGTGCAAAAGAAGAGTGGGTAGGACATTACCCTCCTCCGAAGCTTGAGGGTCGTCGGCTCTCCTTGTTCGTCGCTCTGAGGCACCAGATCGAGGTGCTACATGCTTGGTCCTCCTCATCCTTGCTTCTTTTGGCTTCCTTAGAGGTTCAAAGTGCTTCTAGATGATGGGGAAGACGAAACCACACGACTAGTGCAAGATCTTTCGAAGCACACGACGCAAATGGGGTGAAAACACACGGCTCGCCCCTTTTAACCTCGCGCGCCATGACCGTGTGAAAACACATGGCTAGGTCATGTGCGCCTCGAGTCGGTTGGGCACGGTTGTGGGAAAACACACGGCCAGGCTGTGTGTCCCCATTTCTCTCCCCGTTTTGCGTCAGAGCTCGAATTCTCTCACACCTTTCACCGTGTAGGTTAATATGGATTTTATTTTTGCCTAGCAAAGTTCTTCTCTAGTCCTAATCCTACATGGGATGGAAATCAAAACTAAAATCAAACAAATGCATGCAATGAAATCAAAAAGGGAAATCTAAAAACTAAACTTGGGTTGCCTCCCAAGAAGCACTTTGTTTAAGGTCGTTTAGCTCGACCTTATTCGTACGTTTCATTTGAGGCGTTTGAATCTTGCTTGTGGTGGAGCAAGATATTTGCTCAACTTACGCCTCCTCTCTTGTGGTCCCTTATCATCATATCTCTTAAATCTTGCTCGTGGAGGGGCAAGATATTTATTGGCTGCCTTTCTTGGTTCGAGAGTGAGCATGCTTATCCTTAAAGAATCATCAGGAGTTTGATCATGATATTCTATTTCATTCATATGTTGTAAATAACATAACCCACCACGAACATCCTCAACAATAGATTGATTAGCAGATTCTATCATGTCGAATGAAATTTTATCATTAAAAATCACTAGGTGGGCTTCGTTATTGATAACTAAAGTTTTGGTGAGGGTTAAGGCAAGCTCTTCTAGACCCTTGAGGTTAGGAGGTGTTTTTATTGAAGCAATGCACTCCTCAATTAAAGTATCAATTATATAATCTTTAAGTTCTCCTTCTAGTGGTGATTAAATGGATTGTCCTTCTTTACTTCCAATGTCATCTACGTCCTCCTCATCCATTTGCTCAAAGTGAGTCTCTGCCATATTAGGTTTAATCCAGTAATCAAAGCCACCTTCTAGTCGTTTGGTTTCTTCTCTTGCTAGATCTCGTTCCATAATCTCCGTAAATTGTTGGCTATGCTCCTCGCATTCCCTAGTAAAATTATCTAGCGGGCCTTCTACGTGGGGACTTGGTTCTAGATAAAATTTGCATGGTGACTCATAGCTCTCGTTCTCATTTTGGAAACACAATTGAGTCTCTGTCTGCGAATGTCGCCGTTGGAATTCAGCGTTCGCCGCTTGTTATGTTCGAATGAAATCTTCCATCATCTGCACAAGTCGGGATTTAGGCGGACAATATTGAGGGTTTAAGTACCCAGGGTCATAACTATATGAATAGGAATCATCTTGTGGCCACTGATTGTAATTGTAGGTGACATCTTCTTGTTCAAATTGTTAAGGTTCGAATATATCCGGACAATCGTTAATGGTATGCCATGTTTCACCACAATGTTCCCAATAAATATTACCAAAACTTACATCATTAAATTGACCATAATCATTAGTAAAAGCATGCATCATTATATGCAGGAAATTATAAATAAGGAAAGAGCAACCGAATAAAACAACTGAAATAAAATAAAACAAAATAAAATAAAACAAGAAAAGTAAATCTATCCTAAGTCCGATCCAATTTTCCACTATTCGGTTCGATATCGAATCACTTACTCCCCGACAACGGCGCCAAAAACTTGATGTGCACGAATGCGACCTCAAATATCGCGACGGAGACCGCCGAGGACTCAAAGCGCGCGCTCGCGCTCAACACCCGCAAGTGCATGGATGTCGTCAAGTAATAAAGATTATCGATCCCACAGGGACTGGGATTTGAATACCAATATATTCAGTGGTTGTAATTATTCGAACGTAACTCTAAGAGGTTTCGGTTGGTGAGGGCTGTCGGTGGACTTTACTCTATACGGTGTCACATGGAGGAGAAAAGGAGTGTGCCGAGGTTTTCAAAGGTGATTCTAGGACTTTGGTTTCGCTTGTGCATCACAAAACAATGTTGTCAATTGGTGTTGTCTAGACGTTTAGCTATGGTTTTGTGGAAGGGACATCATACACTCTCCCGTAAAGCCGCCGCATCTACCGAGAGCTATCACCGCCTAAAAGGACGGGATAGACGATACGAGGATGCCAAATCAATCCCTACGGTAAACCGTTTCCGATTCCACCGCACCCTTCTACCCACAGTTACAGGAGATCAGGTTTACCCCTAGGTTCCTTGTATAAAATTCCCTAAATCTTAGATGCGAGGGCTGTCACCTCTCGTATCGCCTAAGCACAGTAGATAGAAAGCTAAACACTCATAGATATAGTAAAGAACAACTACCAATTGTCAAATCAAATTCAAAGGCATAATTTAACATGAACATACATTGTAATGTGTACACAAGCTACTCCCTAATCCTAGAATCGAAAGTACTACTCCATGTATATGAAGGAAGAATCACAAAGTATGTCTATGTTCGAATACATAAGGAATAAAATGCAGGAACAAAGAATTACAATGCTTTTGTGGTCTTCTCTCCAGCGTTGAAGTGCAAGGCGTGGACCTCCGGCGGTGTTCCTCCTCCCCATTGCGAGTTACCAAAGCTTTTTAGAGCTTTGGCGTGTCATCCTAGCCGTCGTGCCTCCCCCCTAGGGTTTGGGTGGAGCCATCCTTATATAAATATCGCCTCAGACCGCTGCAAAATCCAAAAAAAGCCCTAGTCGTGCAAATCTGGCGGGCCACCACACGGTCGTGTGTTTCCACATGAGCAAGCCGTGTGTAGCCCTGGGGTGCTGATCTCGCCCATTGGGCATGGCCGTGTGAATCCACACACCTTGGTCGTGTCCCACTCTGCGTCTAGCTGCGAAATGTCCTTCTTTTGATCCGAAAGCATGTCTTTTTAACCTGAAATGCTAACCTGCACACAAAAGTCCAACGAGCAGACCTCCGAACCAGAAAATAGGAAATGCGTGCAAAATAGAGTAACATATGCATGAAACTAACATGAAATGTAACAAGATGTGAGCAAAAATTACTCCTAAAACCCTATACGAGAGAGGCCTCACGAGAGAGGCCTTGCTCAGACCATCGTTTCCCCTCGGAATATCATTTGTACACCTTTAGGACCCACGAGTTTGAACTGTTAGGGCAATCAAGCCATGGAATATAGTTTTGATGTGTGTGGCAAAGGGTTTAAGTTAGGATGATTGGATTTGATATGTGCGTTGGAGTCTTGCAGGACTTACTAATTCGCACATGGAGCTTAGGCAAGTGTCACCACTCACAACCTTGTGCTTGAGTCGGCGAAGGAGCATTGCAGAGTCGTGCACTTGATGCATCCGAGGGACCGTCGGACGAGATGACTTGAAGCAAAGCCAAGGAAGCAAACTTTGAGGGCAAGAGATGCAAAGGAGCATTGCAGAGTCATGCGCTTGATGCTGCCGAGGGGCGTGGCCACGAATGAAGAGGGCTTCGGCGAGGGACTTCAAGTGAGATGAGAGAATGAGTGAATTGTAAGTAGCTCATTAGGTGAACTTGGCCGAATAGCTGAGTGTCGGAGGCTCGACCGCAAGGGTTGAGGTTTACCCGACCGCTGGAAGCTCAAACGGATGTAAGGTTTGAGTTTTATCTGGCACCAGTCGATTGCCATGTCATGGCAATCGACTGCTCCAAGTCGATCAGCGATCGATTGGTGTGGCTAATAGGTCAAGTCGACATCAGTCGACTGCTTAAGGGAAGCAGTCGACTAAAACCACTGTGCACGGGCACAGAAGCTAGTCGAGCTCGCGGGTCACTCGATTGGAAGTCGACATCAGTCGACTGATGAAAGCATCAGTCGACTGATCAACCAACTATTGGAGAAAGCGATTGCGAATCCCGCGAATCCAGCCTGGTCAGGAGCCGTTGGATGAAGGCATCAGTTGACTGATAGTGTCCAACGGGAAGAATTGCTTCCTCTCTATAAAAAGAGAGGGTGGGGGCTTGTAGATAAAAAATGCTTATGCTCAAAACATCCTACTAAGTGCCCCACAAAGCATAAACTCCTTCTTCTAGTTTTCTTTCACATCTATTGTAAAAGAAGTGTTCTTGAGTTGTAAAGGTTTACCTCCACCTTGCTTGGGCTAAAGGGAGAGACCAATAGTGGACTGGTTGCGGAGTGATTCATCAGAGACGAATCGGACCGTGGATTAGTGACGAGGCCGTGAACCACGTTATATTGTCTTGTTAGCATTGTTTATCTTTTTGTTTGTTCTTAATTGTCTTTGCTTTATATTTTTCGCTTACGCTAACGTTAATTATAGACGATTAAGAACGACTTCCGCTCATACGACGAAAGAGGGCTATTCACCTCCCCTCTAGCTGGCCACCATCGTTCCTACAAGTAGTATCAGAGCCAAGGAAGCTTGTCAAGGACTAACCGCCACTACAAGCACAATCAAAGATGGTCGGCTCCAACATTCACCCACCGAAGTTTGAAGGAGAATTCTCTTGGTGGAAGAAGAGAATGGAGGTATTTTTCGAAACCGATTTCGAAATTTTATTAATAATGGAAAATAGTTTCGAGATACCTATGGATGAAAATGGGGAGCAAATAGAGAAGACAAGATGGACAAAGAGACAAAGAGAGGAGTACTTGGCGAATTCAAAGGCAAAGCATCACTTGTACAATGTACTCCCCCAACAAGAGATCAATCGGATTGGAGAGTGTGCAAGTGCTAAAGAGATGTGGGAGAAGCTAGTAGAGCTTCATGAAGGTACCTCGGAGGCCAAGCTTTCAAGGAGAGACCTCCTCCGCTCCCAACTAATGAATATCAAACTTGAAAAGGGAGAAAAGGTAACCTCATTACATTCTAGGTTTAAAGAAATTTTGATTGGTCTAACAAGTGTAGGGGAGAAGCTTTCCAACTAGGATATGGTAATGAAGGCTATAGATGTCTTTCCCTGGTCCTCGAAATAGAGCTCAATGGTGGACTCTTTCTACATCTCGAAGAACCTAGAAGTGAGTACCTTGGAGGAGTTCTTCTCAACCATGGAGCTACACGAGACAAGGCTTGAAGGGATAAGTGAAGAACCAAGCATCAAGCCATCAAGAGGAGTGGCCTTAGTAGCCAACAAGGGGAAGAAGAAGAAGATAGAGACCCTCTCCTCCTCCGATGAAGCATCCTCCTCATCTTCCATGAATAGCAATGAAGATGCTTTTATGGTAAGGAAGGTAAGGCGTGCCTTAAAAATTTAAAGTTTAACAAATCTTATGATAGGAGAAGGCACAAGAGAAAAATCATATGCTACAATTGCCAACAAGAGGGACATATAAGAGATGATTGTCCCCTCTTGAACAAGAGCAAGGAAGAAAGGAGGAGAAAAGAAGAAAAGAAGGCCAAGGAAAAGGGCAAGGCTAAGGCACTCAAAGCAAGAACATGGGATGATCCCTCTTCATCATCATCATCGGAAGAGGAAAATGTCTTTGTCACAAACTTGGCTCTAATGGCGTTTGATGACCTAGACACCTCCTCCTCCAAACAAGAAGGATCAAGCACAAGTGAGGAGAGCTCTAGTGAAGGGGGAGGCTCATCACCATCCGAATCCGAAGAACAAGACATGGAAACTATGGTAATGAATCTAACTCCTAAGAAAATAGTTTCTATGATTTCTAGCTTAACTAGGGACTTATTTAGGGCCAAAAAGAAAAATAAGAGCATGCTAGATCAAATTAAGACCTTAGAAAATAAATTAGAACAAGCATGCTTAAATATTAATGATAATATTTCTTCTAGTCATGATGATGCATGCTCACATGATAACTATATGCCATTTGATATTAATGATGCATGCATTGAGGAAAATAGGGCTTTAAGGGAAAAGGTAGACCATTTGACAAAAGCCTTAGAAAAATTCACAATTAGCTCCAACACCCTTAATATGATCATAGGGAGCCAAAGGGCAAGCTTTAATAAGAAAGGCCTAGGATATAAGGGAAAGACAAATGAAAAGACCTATAAATATTTAATTGCTAGGGGTCAAAGCAAAAATAAGACAATTGCTAGAAGATGGATCCCTAAGGAATATTTAGTGAACCTCATAGGAAAGAACTTGTATTGGGTTCCTAAATCCATCCTTAAGGGTTAGGAAAACCCTAAGTTAGTCAACCAAAAGGATTTTACCTACATCATATTATTTGGTTGACTTAGGATGATTGGGACTAAAATTTTGAAATAGTATTGGGTGATGATAATGCACCCATAAATAGTTTAAATCATGATTGACTTATTATCATGTTTTTAATATCTAATGCATGATTACAAATTGATAGATACATGTGTTTCATGATCATAATGTGAAATCAATACATATATGCCTTTATGATCATGTGGTATGTTAGGGTGATACTTAACCATGGGTAGAAATGCATAAATTTGAAGGTTAAGTACATAAATACCTTTAGGAACATCTCACATTCACCATAAGGATAACTTTGATTGAAAACATAGTATGGGTGAGATGATAGGATGATACAAATGGTCCACTAATGTCTATGACATTTAGATGGTCATTTTAAAGTATCAAAATAGCAAAAATAGACCAATCATGAGGAAGGCTTATGTTTAACTCATAGACATATTGCCCAAAGATCATGGTTGGATATTTCATGTGTTTTCAAAACCATTTCTTAATTTAAAATCTGTGCTTTTATGTTTTCAAAACAAATTAAAGAAAAACTAGGTGTTAATATTGATATAAATTTGATCAAAACACTAGTTGTTTTTGAAACTTTTGGATTTTTGGCAAATCATTGAAAATATAAGTAATTTTTATGAAAACTCATTTTTCACTGATAAAGGACTTTAAAATAAATGTGTTTTCAAACTTTCATGATTTTTTGATTTTTCTAAAATTTCTAATGCATTTCTGAATTTTGTCCAGAAAAATAAAAAAACCTGAAACTTGCATGTCAGTCGACTGGTAGTCTGAACCAGTCGACTGATGTACTGTGCATGAGTACAGTAACCTATTTTATCAGGTTTTTGATGGTTTTTGGGTATTTTTCCTCTTTCGAGTTTATGTCATGCTTATATATCATTTGGATAGTATTTTTGATGGTGTCAAAGGGGGAGAAATATGGAAGTTTAAGTTAATCATGCTAATAGAGAAGTTTAGCATGTCTTAAGGGGGAGTTGCATGTTTAAGGGGGAGTTGTTAATACTCATATTTTTACTTACATGCTTTCCTTGCTTATGCTTATTGTTATTTGTTTACCTAACTTAAATGGATTGTCACACAACAAAAAGGGGGAGATTGTTAGGGCAATCAACCCATGGGATATGATTTTGATGTGTGTGGCAAAGTGTTTAAGTTAAGATGATTGGATTTGATATGTGCGTTGGAGTCTTGCATGACTTAGTAATTCACACATGGTGCTTAGGCAAGTGTCACCACTCACAACCTCGTGCTTGAGTCGGCGAAGGAGCATTACAGAGTCGTGCGCTTGATGCATCCGAGAGACCGCCGGACGAGATGACTTGAAGCGAAGCCAAGGAAGCAGACTTCGAGGGCAAGAGACGCGAAGAAGCATTGCAGAGTCGTGCGCTTGATGCTATCGAGGGACGTGGCTGCGAATGAAGAGAGCTTCAGCGAGGGACTTCAAGTGAGATGAGAGAATGAGTGAATTGTAAGTAGCTCATTAGGTGAACTTGGCTGAATGGCTGAGTGTCGGAGGCTCGACCGCAAGGGTTGAGGTTTACCCGACCGTTGGAAGCTCAAACGGATGTAAGGTTTAAGTTTTATCGAGCCGACCGCCATGTCATGGTACGATCTTCCAAGTCGATCACGAATCGGTGTGGTCGAGAATTAAGTCGGCGCACCAAGATCGCTTAAGGGAAGCGGCTGGATTAAAGACTGCACGCGCATTAGTCGAGCTCACGTGTCACTCGACATCGAAGCACATCGCACCATGAAATACGAGTCATCATCACCGATCGTCGAGAAAGCCGCCGCGATGATCCCACGAATCGGCGATCAAGAGTCATTGGAGTCGACATCAGTCGACTGATGAAGGCATCAGTCGGCTGATAGTGTCCAACGGGAAGAATTGTTTCCTCTCTATAAAAAGAGAGGGTGGGGGCTTGTAGATAAAAAATGCTTATGCTCAAAACATCCTACTAAGTGCCCCACAAAGCATAAACTCCTTCTTCTAGTTTTCTTTCACATCTATTGTAAAAGAAGGAGTGTTCTTGAGTTGTAAAGGTTTACCTCCACCTTGCTTGGGCTAAAGGGAGAGACCAATAGTAGATTGGTTGCGGAGTGATTCATCGGAGACGAATCGGACCGTGGATTAGCGACGAGGTCGTGAACCGCATTATATTGTCTTGTTAGCATTGTTTATCTTTTTGTTTGTTCTTAATTGTCTTTGCTTTATATTTTCCGCTTACGCTAACGTTAATTGTAGACAATTAAGAACGATTTCTGCTCATACGACAAAAGAGGGTTATTCACCCCCCCTCTAGCCAGCCATCATCGTTCCTACATGAACTCCTAAGCATCTGGTCCATAGATGGTCATTTCTTCTCCAATAATGCACCATATATTAGCGAGAT
This sequence comes from Wurfbainia villosa, assembly GCA_025175895.1. NCBI lineage: Eukaryota > Viridiplantae > Streptophyta > Magnoliopsida > Zingiberales > Zingiberaceae > Wurfbainia > Wurfbainia villosa. Next base: position 7,267,652 of record CM045986.1, read on the forward strand.
GGTTGAGCACTATAGACTCGGTAAGTTAGTCTACTGTGATCACAATATCAATGAAGACTTACTTATCGAATTCTATAACAACCTACAACCCACTGAAAATAGGCTTATCTACAAGTCAAGGGTAGCCAAAACTGATATCACTCTTACTCCAGCCATTTGGAGATCATTTCTAGGATGTAGAGAGTCCTCCTCTAACCTAGAATGCTATCTAACTCTTCCTGAAAATTTGGAAGGCTTTGACCTCAATTTCATCCACGAATCCTTATTTAGACGTCCTAGAAATGAAGGAGTTAATTCGGTGTCAGCCCTGACACTAACGGCTCCTGACAATATCTTATACAAAGTCATTGTCGGATGCATTTTACCCATAGTCACCAAAGGGCAAGCCAAAGTTACGCCACATCATTTATTGGCTCTCCACCTTCTCAAAAACCACCTTGACTTTAACATAGCTTTGAACATGTTTTTGTGTATTATCCATTTCTCCATTCCAGTCAAGAAAAAGGTTTATATGCCTTTTGGTCACATCCTCACATTCTGGTTAGAGTCCCTAGGCATAAACACATCCAGGGGAAAAGTGAGGGAGGTGAAAAGAATGGACTATATCCATTGGAGAAATTTATCTCTAGCTGGCATGATTTGAACCCCTACAGGAGAGATTCAGTGGAAGGATGGCCATCAAGTTGGGAAGCATATGGATCAAGAGGATGAACCTACTCTTCCTGCTGCAGAACCACACCACCCGGCTCCTAATCAAACTGAACACTTGACCACTATCACGGAGCATCTATCTCAATTTCGTGAAGCCCATGAGACTTTTGTGAACACAATCACCGTGACAATATCAAATTTCCATCTCCAAACCAACCAGCGATTGACTCAAATCCAACACACTCAAGATCAAATTCTTCGAGAGCAAATGAAAATCAAAGATGTCTTGGTCAATTGGACAAGTAACTCGGATGGACCTTCTACACCAGCCCCCGACAAATAGAATCACGTTAATATCTCCAATTGTGTCAATCCGCCTAGGATGGTTGCACTATGGATTTTTGTCTTCATGTTTAGACTTCAAGATATGGTTGTTCTTGTGAAACAGTTTTTGTGAAATAGTTTTTTGAAACGTTGACTTTTGGTTCATTCTGTTTTTGTTAGTATGATCTGTTATTGGTTATGTGTGGTTGAGTCGATTAGTGTCTATCAAATTTCTTGTTGTGTGTGCAATCCTTGTTAGCGCCACCTGAACAAACCCAAGCCTTGACTCCATTCCACCATTGTTAATGCAATCATTAAGTGTGCACCTAATCAACCCTAAAAGAATGTTTGATTTAGGGAGAGCTACGATTTGGGAAGTCCACAGTATTAGGGGGAGCTTTTCCTATATTTTATACCTCAAGCCTAACAAGATCTGACTGTGTTTAAAGTTTTTTGGGTGTTCTCATTTGTGTCAGCTCATATAGCCCAATGTAAGGTGAAGTATCAAACTAATGTCATAAGGATATTTTCATGTGAAGATTCCTTAATCTTTCCCTTCACTAACCCTTTTGATATCTTAATGGGTAAAATATTTTTTCAATATTTTCCACCAATTGTATGTGTCATAAGTATTATACATATAAAATTTCACGATTTTTAAAGTTACGTATAATTACTTATCAATTTTCAAAGTTAATATCAGATAACTGAAAATTTGAGTTTTCAGTCGAGCCACCATAATGGCAATCGACTGATGAGGGGAAAACGGCCCTGGCGGCAAAATGACCCTGGCGGAAACCGCTCGCGAAACACCACAGCGTATAAATCGCCTTGGCCGAACTACTGGCAGAACTACCTAGCAGCGTAATCGCCTGGCAGATCCTCTCTAACAAAACTACCCTGGCACAGTTATCAGTCGACTGCTGCTTGGTGTCAATCGACTGATGAACACTTCACTCGACTGCCTTCTGAAGGACTAGACTGATTGATCCACAATCAACCCGGGAAAAGCACTGACAGCCTAGGAAAGTGAGTTTTAGGGGGAGGAATTTATTCCCAATTTTTTTATTGTTTGCCAAAGGGGGAGAGTATGGGTTCAAGTTATTGTGATATTTGTGATATTATTCAAATAGAGTTAAGTTAAATTGAAATTTCTGCCCATCTCTATTACTTGTGAAATTCCTGCACTCCAAGTTATATCATCCCTATTGCATGAATGCTAAATTTCCGAGATGATAAATTTCAACTTCATGCTATATTTGTGATATGAAATATTTCTGCACTTCATGATAAATTTCTGATATGAAATATTTTTGCACTTCATTCTATATTTTAAAATTTGAGATGAACTGTATTTATATCACCTAAACTTAAACCATGTTGTCAAACATCAAAAAGGGGGAGATTGTTAGTGCAATCAAGCCCGTCTAATGTTTCAATGTTTAACAACAAGATTTAAGTCAAGGAAATAGAAATCTAGTTTGAGCTAGAGTATAGTCAAGACATTACTTGACTGATACAAACCGAAAGTCACTAAGTTAGATGTTTAGACTGACATTAGACCTTGAAAGAAATCCAAGGATAAGCCTTGGTATGGATGGAAATCCAAAGGAGAACCTTGGTAGAGGAAGAATACAAGCTGGTCGGAGGTCCGGAAGCTTGGTGATGGAGAGGGCATAGTAACGTGCTCGTTCTCCATTAGGAAGAATACAAGTTGGCTGAAGGTCTGGAAGCTTGGTGATGGAGAGGGCATAGTAACGTGCTCGGTCTCCATTGGAGTTAGAGAGGGCACAAGGGAGTGCTCGGTGTCTAGCTAGTGTACTCGTTAGTAAGAGAGGGCACAGTAACGTGCTCATTCTTTTACTAGGGTACATGGGCCCAATACTCATTAGACAAAGAGGGCACCATAACATGCTCGTTCTTTGGCTAGGGTACTGGGAGTACTTGTTAGTAAGAGAGGGCACAGTAACGTGCTCGTTCTCTTAATAGGGTACATGGGCCCAATACTCGTTAGACAAAGAGGGCACCGTAACGTACTCGTTCTTTGGCTAGGGTATTGGGAGTACTCGTTAGACAAAGAGGGCACCGTAACATGCTCGTTCTTTGGCTAGGGTACATGGAGTACTCGTTAGGCAAGGAGGGTGTCGTAGCGTGCTCGGTCTTTGTCTAAGGTACTCAGAGAATTCGTTAGTTGGAGAAGGCACCGTAACATGCTTGGTCTCTTATAGGGTGCTTGAAACTCTAGGAGTGGCAGCTTACTAGGAAAGATACTCATGTGCTTCAAATATTTATCGTATCAGTCGAGCCACCATGGTGGTCAGCTCGACTGGCATTCTTGCACAAAGGCACAGAATCAAGCTGGTTCGATTGTCAGCTCGACGACTTATCATTTGGTATAGCACAGAGTTGAGCTGGCTCGACTACCAGCTCGACTGCTCACTACGTGGAACAACACGAGCAAGGCCACATGTGGGCTCATTGCATCTCGATCGTGCTCTAAACCCTATACTAGTCAAGTTGATTTGGTAGCGGCTCGACTGCATACTCTGATCAGCAAACTCTAAACCCTATACCAGTCGAGTTGATTTGGTAGCGGCTCGACTGCATACTCTGATCACCAAACTCTAAACGCTATACAAGTCGAGTTGATTTGGTAGCATCTCGACTATATACTCTGATCGTCAAACTCTAAACCCTATACCAGTCGAGTCGATTTGGTAGCAGCTCGACTGGTAGCTACTGAGTCGATCCGCGAGTCGGGCCCGACTTGATTGCGAGCTCGAATGGCCAGTGTTTTAGTCTGAATCTGAGTCAGACTCAACTACGAGCTCGACTGCAAAGGCGGCAACGAGATGCTTCTGTTTCGAGTAAAGATTCAAATGCGTCGATTTTCAGTTGGAGGAGCAGGTTCCTTTCACGACAAACCACCAGAGGTTGGAGGTGGTTACGGGGACAAGCTCAGGTTGTCAGGTTTTGGTCAGGCGTGACTTCTAGGGTTCCAATGGAGGAAGGTAAAAGGCTTGTTGAAGAAGAAGAGAGGTAGAACTTGAGCTTCAGTTTTTCGATTTGAGTTAGTCAAGCTTCTTGTGATTCATTCTGAAGGAGAAGGAGTGAAAAAAACCTTGCTCTGAACTCGCCTCCTCTCCAACAAGTGCTCCCAACTGCTGTCGATCTCCTTCTTGCAGGCGCTACAACTCCATCTTCAATGCAAGAAGCTGAACAGCAAATCTGTGTTGGTGCAGTAGGCACCTAAGTCAAACCTAAGTTTTGATTATAGCAAACGATACAAAGTTAAGCTCATGTCATTATCTCACGAGCTGAATCGAGTGTGCAGAAAATTGCTATAACTGGAGCTGAAGGCTAGCGACACCCGGAGGAAGCCGCGGTGGTCGGGCGACACTCGAGTGACTTCGGAGGGAGCTGAAGGAATCGAGTGGAAGGCCGGAAGCAAAAGTGACACAGTAAGTATCGAGGTAAGCTCGTGTGTGTGCGAGTGTAAGTGAGGTCGTATCCTCTTTATGGGGATAGACTTAAGCGTAGATCCGACCCAAGACATCTCATAGGTGGTCTAGGTCGAGATCGGACAGTCGAAGGTCGTCGAAATAATGTTATTTTTTAGCTAACTTGTCATTTCAACTAGTATCAGTATACTATCAGCTTGGAGGACTCGACTGTCATCCATCAGTCGACTGCCTGCAGTCAGCATTCGACTGATGCTGCCATCAGTCGACTGATGGTCAATGATCAGCTTCGAGGAGTCAAGGCTTATCACCTCATTTCAAGGGGAGTGGTGCTCAAATATGATTGGCTAGGGTTCCTCTCGAAAAGGGGCTCAAAGGCTATAAAAGGAGGGTCTATCCTAGGGTTTCTTCATCAATTCTAAGCTTCCAAAAAGCCTCCGCAAAGCTACAACTCTCCGACAACGAAGTACTTCTTCTCCGACGTCTAGGTTTAATTTATTTTACTTGTTTACGTCGGTATAAGCTTTATATCAGTTGTTTCTTTACTTTCTCGAAGCTTTTCTATCTTAACGAGGAGAGGGGGAATGTCCCTCTACCTCAAGCTTTTTTTGTTCTTGTATCGATTAACTCCTACCTCTAACGAGCAGGAGTTCTTTAGTGTTTTGCCCTCCGTGCGTGGTCAAGGACCACTAGGGCCTTGGAGTAGAAGCCGAAGGCTACAAACCAAGTAAAAAATATCTTGTCTCTTTTATTGTTTCATTTATCTTTCCGCTGCACTTAATTGTTTTGAAACGAATTTGAAAGAAAGAAAAGTTTGATCGCTATTCACCCCCCCCCTCTAGCGATCCCTTCGATCCAACAATTGGTATCAGAGCCGGGGGTTGCTAAGATTTGGTGAAACCACCGATCTATCCTTTTTAGAGATTTTTTTTTCTTTTTAATTCTGTTTATTTCAGATTTATTTCATTTGGTTAGTTTTTCTCCCGCACTACTAATCCAAGATGCGAGTCTTGGTACATTTTCGTGTGTTTTTGTCGTTGCTAGGTTTTTCGTCTTCATCTCCTTGTTTCTTTTGTTTTAATGGCCCATCTCGAGGGTTTTAGCACCGTCCGACCTCCATTTTACAATGGAGATGACTTCCGTTATTGGAAGGGTCGGATGGAATGCTTTCTCAAAACCCAAATCGAGATGTGGATCATAATCCAAACAGGATTCACACTTCCGACTAATGAAGTGGGTGAATCCTTGAATTATGACCAATGGACCATTGCGACAAAATGACAAGTCGAAGCCGATGCCAAGGCAACTAAAATCCTTCAATGCAGCTTGTCCAAGGAGGAACTAAATCGCGTCGGCCCCTTCATCAGCGCAAAGGACCTTTGGACAAAGCTAGTGGAGCTACACGAAGGGACCGATGAAGCCAAGGTATGTAAGCGAGATATTTTATTTAATAAACTATATAATCTAAAAATGCAGGAACATGAGTCTGCGACACAACTTCACGCCCGAGTTCAAGACATAGTCAACAATCTACACGCAATCGGGCAAAAGGTCGAAAACCGTGACCTTATAAGGTATGTTCTTAATTCTTTTCCGAGGACTACCTTATGGGCATCCATGGTCGATGCCTACAAGGTCTCCAAGGATCTTTCAAAACTTAGGTTAGATGAATTATTTTCCGATTTTGAACTTCATGAGCAGTCTAATTCAGAACCCGAAAAGGGTATAGCACTTTTTGCAGGTTCGAGGAAGAAAACCGCAAGCAAGCCACCCCCGAAGGAAGAAGAGGATGAGTCCGATTCGGAGGTCGACTCGGAAATGGAGGCCGAACTAGTCAATCTAGTTCGGAGGATAGTCAAGGGCCAAAAATGAACCATCACTCGATCCAACGAAGGTAAGCCTAAAAGTTCAAATATTAGATGTTACGAATGCAACAGGTTTGGACACATCAAGTCCGAATGCCCAAAACTCAAGAGCAAAGCACCAAAACACAAAAAGGCACTCAACGCTACTTGGGAAGAAGCATCCGAGGAAGAAGATAATGATCGTGTTCTCATGGCTAAACCGGTGGAATCGGAGATGGAGTCGGAACCGGAACATGAATCAAAAATCGAAGATGAGTCAGACTGCGAAGCACTATTCAAGACAAGCCACGGATACGCATCCGGTTCAAAAGATACACTCAAGGTAAGTCGATCCCTCATTAGTACACTTTATAGTGCAATTAAGTTTTTAACTAGAAAATTAGCTAAGTCCGAGTCCAAGGTCGAGACCCTGGTTGAGGAAGTTAAACTCCTCAAACACGAGGTCTCTCTAACCTCTTCGACTAGTCAAGTTCAAGAGGAGGACTCAACTCGGGTTGAAAAACTCGAAGTTGAGAACTCACTCTTGAAGAGTCAAGTCAAAGATCTTAAGAACACGTTGGAACGGTTTACTTTGGGATCCAAAGGACTTGACCTCCTACTTGGATCGCAAAGGGCCATGTACAACAAGGTCGGGCTAGGGTTTAGCTCAAATACGACCAACAAGTCGTATATGTCGATTGTAAGTCGACATAAAAAATGTGTCCAAGCATGGGTCCCTAAGACCACCTTGATTTTAAACTTAGGATCAAACCAGTACTGGGTTCCCAAGGACCAAATCCACTATGTGGAGAGACCGAATCGATTCAACGGTCCAGGGGGAGCTAGTACGAAACTTGTTTGTGTTTTAACTTAGAAATTGCATGCTTAGGTTTTTATTTTAATTTGATTTTCCTTTTTAGAATGGTTAGATAGGACTATAACTCGTCAATACTTGATAACATAGTACCAGGACACGGCGAGATGATAGTACGCTAGGAAAGCGGAGTCTTGTGTATTCGGGCTAGATAAGGCATATCTAGTTCGGTGCACTTGATCGAGCGGAACTAGCTGAAGCTACCTCGCTGTATCCTAGACTAATTAGACTAGGAAGTGGTCTTAGGTAGTCAAGTCTCTATTTTCTTGAAAATGGCTTTGTCTAAGGAAGTGGTCGTTGTTCCGATTAAAGAAGGCATCTGTGCCTCGCCACGACCTGGAAGCCATGATCTTGAAAAGGTGACTTGATGAGCCTAAGGTCAAATCCGAATCTAACACAAGATTGATAAGTGTTTAAGTCATTAAATTTTAAATCAAGTAAAATTGGAAGTCATCTCACAAGAACATATAGGGTTAACGTGTTTGATCATGTAGACATGGGTGAGATGATTTAGGTTAATAATTTTCAACCAATCTTTAATAAATCCAATATCGATCCAACTACCTTGCGTGTAGGATCAATGGATGTTGGACAATGGTTGCTCCCGACACATGACCGGGGATCAACTCAAGTTTTCAAAGCTTCGATTCAAACGACAAGGATCGGTAGCCTTCGGAAATAACGGCAAGCTCAAAATCATCGGATCAGGTGATATTGAGCTTAACTCAAATTTTGTTATTCAAAATGTTTTGTTAGTAGAAAATTTTCAATATAATTTACTTAGTGTAAGCCAATTGTGTGATAATAACTATAAGGTCATATTTCTAGAAAATGAATGCGTAATTAATACAAATGAAACTTCTAAAACAATTCTTAAGGGAATTAGAAATAATAATATTTACACTATTAACTTAACTAACTCCTCAACTAAGCGTCTTATGACACGGCAAGAGGAATCATGGTTGTGGCACCGACGACTCAGTCACTCACATCCAAGACTCATCCACAAGATGAGTCAGAGTGACTTAGTCAGAGGTTTGCCTAACCTCAATAACTTGGATAATAAAATATGTAATACTTGTCAACAAGGTAAACAATCTAGAACACAACATCAACTAATTAATCAAGAATGAACCAAAAGTGTGCTTGAGCTCCTACACATGGATCTATTTGATTCACACGGAGCTAAGTCACTTAATGAAAGTAAAATCTGCTTAGTCATAATTGATGACTATTCTAGATTTACTTGGGTTAGGTTCATCAAACACAAAAGTGATACCCTATATCAATTAATCAACCTATTTAAATTAATAGAAAATCAACAAAGCATTAAAATCAAAAGACTTAGGACTGATCATGGTGGTGAATTCGAGAACCATAAGTTTACAGAATTCTGTAACCTAAATGGATACCACCATGAGTTCTCTTGCCCTAGAACTCCACAATAAAATGGCCTAGTAGAACGCAAAAATAGAACCCTATAAGAAGCCGCTAGGACAATGTTAAACGAGTATAACCTACCCGATAGGTTTTGAGTGGAAGCCGTGAGTACGACATGCTATGTCCAAAATAGGATCCTTATGGTAAAGAGGCACCTTAAGACCTCATACGAGATTTATCACGATAAAATACCTAACATCAAGTACTTTAGGGTATTTGGGTGTAAGGTATATATCCTAAACACTAAGGATTACCTAGGGAAATTTATATCCAAAACCACGACCAGAATCTTTCTAGGATACTCGACTACAAGTAGAGCTTATAGAGTGTATAACCATGACACCCTTAGAGTCGAGGAGACTATCAATGTAGTATTTGATGAAGGACACGAACCTACAAAACCCCCGGCAACCCCAATTAGTGAGCCGATTCATACTAGACCTAACTCTGATCCAGAGATAAGGTCTAGTGTTAATCCTAATCTAAGTCAATCAAGTCACTCTATCGACCAAGTGATAGATGACTCTAACCAAACTAGAACTCAAACGAGTCATCCTATTGATCAAGTTGTAGACTCAAACCCAAATCCAACTAGGACTCAAACGAATCATCCTATCGACCAAGTGATAGGCGATCCAAGTCTAGGAGTTTGAACTAGAGCCTCATACAGAAACCTTAGTCAAATCTCCTTGATTTCTAAAATTGAACCCAAAACTATTGACCAAGCTCTTCTTGATCCCGATTGGATTATTGCAATGCAAGAAGAGCTGGCTCAATTCACTAGGAACGAAGTATGGGACTTAGTACCACCACCTAAAGATAAAACAATCATTGGAACAAGGTGGGTGTTTAGAAATAAACTTGATGATAAAGGTGAAGTAGTTAGAAATAAAGCTAGACTAATCGCTAAAGGGTTTAGTCAAGTTGAAGGTTTAGATTACGACCAGACCTATGCCTCAGTAGCTAGATTAGAGTCTATTCGAATGCTATTAGCGTATGCTGCACATTGAGGATTTAAGTTGTTTCAAATGGATGTGAAATCAGCGTTCTTAAATGGATACATTAAGGAAGAGGTTTATGTTAGTCAACCTCCCGGTTTCGAAAGTGTAGATAAACCCGACCATGTCCTTAGGTTAAAGAAAGCCCTCTATGGACTTAAACAAGCTCCTCGAGCTTGGTACGAGAGACTTTCGATTTATCTTAAGTCTAAAGTGTTGGTGCAATCGGCCCAGCAGTACCTTGATGGTATTTTGATGATAGACAAAACTCATGACATGGGATTGTCATGGGAAAGTCCAACATGGGTTGGCATGGAAAATCCAAGCATGGAGCTTGGTGTGGAAGTCCAAGGGGGAAGCCTTGGCATGGGAAAGTCCAAAGCATTGCGAAGCCGTGCGCTTGGTGTTTGGCATGGGAAAGTCCAAAGCATTGCGAAGCCGTGCGCTTGGTGTTTGGCATGGGAAAGTCCAAAGCATTGCGAAGCCGTGCGCTTGGTATTTGGCATGGGAAAGTCCAAAGCATTGCGAAGCCGTGCGGTTGGTACTTGGCATGGGAAATCCAAAGCATTGCGAAGCCGTGCGCTTGGTGCTTGGTGAGAAATGCATTGCGAAGCCGTGCGCTTGGTGCATTTGGGAAGTCTTGAGGACTTGGTAAGTTCACTAGGCTCGGGGTCCTTGAGTCGGTGAAGGATGGCATTGCGAAGCCGTGCGCTTGGTGCATCCGAGGGACCGCCGGACGGGGAGCGAATGGAGTGAGCCCAAAGGGAAGCATACTTCTAGGGCATGAGACGCGAAGGATGGCGTTGCGAAGCCGTGCGCTTGGCGCATCCGAGGGAAGAGAGCTTTGGTGGGGAACTCCATGAGGGATAAGGTGGACTTGGCCAAGTGGCTAAGACTGAGTGTCGGAGGCTCAAACTTGATGTTTGAGGGTTTACCCGACGGTCGGATGCTCAAACAACTTGGTGTTTGAGGTTTTGCCCGACATCAGTCGACTGGCATAGGTGCCGGTTCGACTGATCCAAGTCGACTAGAGTTCGACTGGTGTAAGGCTAGGGTTTTGTTAGCGCTCACCGCCATGGATCGGCAAATGAATAAGTCGGTGATGGGAGTGTCGCGAGCAGACGCTCGAGCCGATCGGGCGGCCGATTTGGGTCATGATCGACTGATGGGCATCATCAGTCGACTGGTAGGTGATCCGTTGGAACTTGTCCAACGTGGATCTGACCGTTGTGAGACAATGGCTACAGGGGCAGTCGACTAGGGCCTTTTGGCAGTCGACTGCTAGGCGCGAAAATAGCTCAATGCAGGTTATAAAAGGAGCTTGAGATGGAGGTTTTTGCGAAGCCTTTTGTGGAGCTATTGGAGGGGAATTGCTGCTGCATTCCAGTCCTTCAAGAGCCAATCAAAGCAAGCAACAAGCAAAGCGATCAAAGCAATCGGTGAAAGTTTTCTTTTGTATTGTATTTGTGTATTTGCTTGTATTTCTATATTACATTGTAATTGCTTATGAGAGGTTTCTCCACCTCCGACATGTTGTCGAGAAGGAGTGTTATAGTTAGTGTCGTGCGCATAACTAGAGCTCGGTGAGCTCGCCCGTGGAGTAGGAACCATTCGGTTCCGAACCACGTATATCTTGTGTTGTGTGATTGTGTATTGTTGTTAGTTTCATTATTATTGTTATTCCGCTGCGCTAACGACAATCGTAGACAAGCAACGCAAGAAGAACGAATGAATTACGACATCCATCGTACGAGGGCTATTCACCCCCCCCTCTAGCCGGCCAATCGATCCCCTATAAGTGGTATCAGAGCCGAGGTCGCTCTTCAAGGACTAACCGCCGTGAGAGCACTACAAGATGGCCGGCTTCATCCATCCACCAAAATTCGATGGAGATTTTTCTTGGTGGAGGAAACGGATGGAGGTATATCTCGAAACCGATTTTGATTTTATGATTATTATAGAAAACGGTTTTGAGATGCCTAGGGACAAACACAACAAGCCCATTGAAAAATCAAAATGGACCCAAGACCAAATCAAAGACTTCAAGACAAATCTCAAGGTAATCAAGTTGATTAGTGATTTGTTACCTAACACTATTTGGTCTAGATTGGGTGATTATAGGGATGCAAGGGAATTATGGAATAAGGTAATAAAATTCCAAGCAAATTCTCAATCGGCACAAGAAGAGGAGAATGCCGAAGAAGAACCCACAACATTTGAAGATGTTGATGATTTGGTGGAGACCTCCACCTCTAGCATTGAGGGGGAGGAGAGGCAATCTTCCATCCCGGAGCAAGAACAAGAAGCATCCACATCCGGGAGAAGTGAAGATCGGGAAGAGGCTTCCACCAACTCCCTAGGTGACTCATGTATTATAATTAATCGTAAAGACTATATTATTTGTTTTGAGTGTAGGGAGAAAGGGCATTACAAAAGCAAATGCCCTAAATTGGCTAAGGAAAAGGCATCAAGATCGAAAGTCAACCCAAAGTCAAAGGATGCCGGTGTTCCCAAAATCAAGAGCAAAGAGCACATTGTGTGCTTCAAATGTAATCAAAAGGGACACTACCGAAGCCAATGCCCTAGGGGGAGGAAGAAAGGGCAAGAAGGTGCAACTCATGTAGGGGGAGCTCCTAAAGCTAACCCTAAGGTACATTTAGTTAATGCACCTTTAATTCCTAGAGTCAAAAAGCATGCCAAAAATTATTTTAGCTCTCTTGCAATTATAAATGAAAAGCATGCTAGGAGAAATGATAAGATTTATTGCTTAGGTGCCAAGCATGTTAGTTTCTCTAAGGACAAACCTAGGACTCAAAACACTAGATCTATTTTACCAAAAGAGTCCATTAGGAGAGTTGAAAACCATCTAAGCATTAACCCTAAGAAGGCTAGGCATATGCCTAAGAAGAAGAGGTTTTCCCAAAAACCTAATGAAAATTCAAAAATGGGAAAATTAGAGCTAGAGAACCAAGTCTTGAGGTCAAGACTTGAGAGAATGGAGAAAGCCCTTAGAATCATAGAAAATTCAATTCTAGGGTCAAATGCCCAAAAGTCAAGACCTAAGGTTCAAAAACGGTCTTAGGGCAAGGAAGGTTTGGGTGACAAACCTAAGCCCAAGAAGACTTATCATAATGTTCCATTTAATTATGGAACTATTTCTAGGTCTAGGAAAACCAAGGCTCATAGGAAGCCATCCTAAGTCTAGCCATGGTATGGGTTTAGTGGCTAACACCTCAAAGAAATCAAATGTAGCCACTAAGAAGGTCAATGGAGGAGTCACCTCTAGAGTTGACCTAGGAAAGACCCAAAAGACTATGGCTTCAAAGCCTAAAAGGGTCATTAGAAAGGTATCTAGGGAAGTTATCCCTAGAGAATACCTTGTTAACCCAAGGAGCTCCAATAGATATTGGGTTCCTAAAAGCGTGATCGATTCACGCTAAATGGGTTAGTGTGTCAACCCTAAGTGGATGGGTGGTTAACCTAGCCATTGTGAGTTGACACATTAGGGTGTGCCAATATGGTTTGAGAAGTTAAAAATGATTTAAATTGGCACAATTAGGTCATAGAGGTCGTGGTGTGCTATTTTGGGTTTTTGGCACACTAAGGAAATAATGGCATTAAGGCAAAATGAATTTAATCCCTAGAAATGGAAAATTGATTTTAACACTTAGGTATTTTATACCTTAGTATATTTTTCTTGCCATGCTTTATTTGCCTTGCCATGTCATGACATCATTTTCATTTTCATCTATAAAAATGTCATGATCATGTTTAGATTTATGTTTAGATGTCATGTATGCTTAAGTTTCATTCACATGCCATGACATCATGATATTGGCATATGTTTTTATCTATATCATATCTATGCCATAATCATATCATGCATGAATTAAAATGGAGTTAAGGACTATGGCATGATTTGATGGGAATCAAAGAATATTGCCTTAGAAATATGCATGAGAACATAAACAAAATAAAAACCCACATCTCACAAAAATTTGACTTGTATGTGTTTTACACATCTAGATATTGGTGAGATGTTTAGGAAAAAAAAAATAAAGGTTTGAAAAACATTTTGAAAATATTTTGAAAAACCTTGGTGAAGCCTATCTTTTGATAGCTATCACCATTGAATGGGATGATACAAAGATGGCTCTTTATTGAAGCTTTTCTTAAATTTTGAACTTTGTATCAATCTCCTAATTTAATGGGTAAAATAATTTTTCAATATTTTTCACCCATAGTGTTTAGGATAAGTATTATACGTATGCATTTTCAAGATTTTTAAAAATACGTATATTTACTTATGGATTTCAAAATGATTATCATCGACCGCCATGGACAATGACTAAAGATCGATCGATGGGGTGTACCGATCGATTGATTTCATGATTGCCCAAGCTGATTTCGGGTAAATCTTATTGGTTAGGCCCATGTTCAGCTAGGTTAAGGTCCCCTAACCACTTCTAACCCTAGGATATGCTTGGGAGAGCATTAGAGAGGGTGGAAATCCATTGGATATGGATTAGGAGTTGGGTTGAGAGTGAGTATCAATTTTAAGGTGGATGTGAGTTCATTGTTGAACTTTGCCTTAATTTTGTTTGGTTTAATGTTCCTATTGGCTTAGGGACTCTCCAAGGACATTGTTGGTGCAATGGTCAAGGGGGAGCAAGCCTCTAGGGGGAGGTATCCATTATGGGAAGATGGATGTGTATTTCCTCATGGGAGGAAAATTGGGTTGCCTCTCTTTAAGTGATATGGGATCACTAGAAAGATTGTAGGCATGTGTTCCTCCAAGGGAGAGATTGTAAGATCTCATTGGGATATGAGACATTCATACCCTTGGGGAGGACCTTTTTGATGTAATGTCAAAAAGGGGGAGAAGTTACCAAGTTACCAATTAAGGTTCGTTGGAATTCTCATTGGGATATGAGAATTGTTAATATGGGAGAATTGGTAGACTTGAGATGGTAGTTTTGTCAATCATCAAAAAGGGGGAGATTGTTGGTGCAATCGGCCCAGCAGTACCTTGATGGTATTTTGATGATAGACAAAACTCATGACATGGGATTGTCATGGGAAAGTCCAACATGGGTTGGCATGGAAAATCCAAGCATGGAGCTTGGTGTGGAAGTCCAAGGGGGAAGCCTTGGCATGGGAAAGTCCAAAGCATTGCGAAGCCGTGCGCTTGGTGTTTGGCATGGGAAAGTCCAAAGCATTGTGAAGCCGTGCGCTTGGTGTTTGGCATGGGAAAGTCCAAAGCATTGCGAAGCCGTGCGCTTAGTGTTTGGCATGGGAAAGTCCAAAGCATTACGAAGCCGTGCGCTTGGTGCTTGGCATGGGAAATCCAAAGCATTGCGAAGCCGTGCGCTTGGTGCTTGGTGAGAAATGCATTGCGAAGCCGTGCGCGTGGTGCATTTGGGAAGTCTTGAGGACTTGGTAAGTTCACTAGGCTCGGGGTCCTTGAGTCGGTGAAGGATGGCATTGCGAAGCCGTGCGCTTGGTGCATCCGAGGGACCGCCGGACGGGGAGCGAATGGAGTGAGCCCAAAGGGAAGCATACTTCTAGGGCATGAGACGCGAAGGATGGCGTTGCAAAGCCGTGCGCTTGGCGCATCCGAGGGACGTAGGCCGAGGGAAGAGAGCTTTGGTGGGGAACTCCATGAGGGATAAGGTGGACTTGGCCAAGTGGCTAAGACTGAGTGTCAGAGGCTCAAACTTGATGTTTGAGGGTTTACCCGACGGTCGGATGCTCAAACAACTTGGTGTTTGAGGTTTTGCGACATCGACATCGATCGCAGTGCCGGTTCGATCGATCCAAGTCGACAGTTCGACTGGTGTAAGGCTAGGGTTTTGTGCTTGGCGATCCGACCGCCATGGATCGGCAATGATCAAGTCGATCGATGGGAGTGTCGCGAGCCGAGCGCTCCGTAGTCGACCGGGCGATCGATTGGAGCCACCTGATCGACTGATGGGCATCATCAGTCGACTGGTAGGTGATCCGTTGGAACTTGTCCAACGTGGATCTGGCCGTTGTGAGACAACGACTACAGGGGCAGTCGACTGGGGCCTTTTGGCAGTCGACTGCTAGGCGCGAAAATAGCTCGATGCAGGTTATAAAAGGAGCTCGAGATGGAGGTTTTTGCAAAGCCTTTTGTGGAGCTATTGGAGGGGAATTGTTGCTGCATTCCAGTCCTTCAAGAGCCAATCAAAGCAAGCAATAAGCAAAGCGATCAAAGCAATCGGTGAAAGTTTTCTTTTGTATTGTATTTGTGTATTTGCTTGTATTTCTATATTACATTGTAATTGCTTGTGAGAGGTTTCTCCACCTCCGACGTGTTGTCGAGAAGGAGTGTTATAGTTAGTGTCGTGCGCATAACTAGAGCTCGGTGAGCTCGCCCGTGGAGTAGGAACCATTCGGTTCCGAACCACGTATATCTTGTGTTGTGTGATTGTGTATTGTTGTTAGTTTCATTATTATTGTTATTCCGCTGCGCTAACGACAATCGTAGACAAGCAACGCAAGAAGAACGAACGAATTACGACATCCATCGTACGAGGGCTATTCACCCCCCCCTCTAGCCGGCCAATCGATCCCCTACATAAAGGATTTAACCAAGGTGTAGTTGACCCAACCCTTTTCGTAAAAACCTTAGGTAAAGATATATTCATAGCCCAAATCTACGTAGATGATATTATTTTTGGAACCACCAACTCAATCCTACTAAATGAGTTCATTTCACTTATGGAAAGTGAATTTGAAATGAATTTAGTAGGTGAGCTAAGTTTCTTCTTAGGTCTACAAATTAAACAAACTAAAGATGGAATATACCTACATCAACGCAAATATACTAGGGAATTAATTAAACGCTTTGGAATGTAAGATGCTAAAATTATTAATACCCCAATGGCAACTAATGTGAATATAGAAGAAGATGTAATCGGAAACTCAATTGATTTAAAATACTATAGGAGCGTAATAGGGAGTCTCCTTTACTTAACTGCAAGCTGACCTGATATCTTATTTGCAGTAAGTATGTGCGCAAGGTTCCAAACTTGTGCCAAGGAGTCTCACCTAACTCTAGTTAAGCGTATCCTTAGATATCTAAAGGGTACCCTTAATGTCGATATTTGGTACCCTAGATCTATCGAGTTCGAACTAACCGGCTACTCCGATTCAGACTATGCCGGTAGTAAGCTCGATAGAAAGAGTACGAGTGATTGTTATCAACTTCTCAGCTCGAGTCTAGTAAGTTGGTGCAGTAGGAAGCAACACTGTGTTGGCTTATCTACCACCGAAGCCGAATACATAGCGATGGGTGAGTGTGTCACTCAGCTTCTTTGGATGAAGCACACTCTCCGCGACTTTGAGTTAGACTTTACGAACACTAAACTCCACGTAGATAACATTAATTCAATTAACCTTACTAAGAATCCGATATGTCACTCTAGGACCAAACATATAGAGGTCAAACACCATTTCATTCAAGAACATGTGACCAACGGAGCCATACAACTCGAATACGTCGAATCAAAATCTAACTTAGCAGACCTATTTACGAAACCCCTACCCGAAGCCGAATTTAGTCTATTAAGACGAAAATTGGGCATGTGCGTAGTAGAATAGGACTTTGCAAATTAAATTACTACTATTTCTTACTTTTCATTTTTCATGGAACTAGTATAGGACATACCTTAGATATCATGCACCTATAGATTTAAAGAGTCAATACATCTCACAACACATAGGACTAATGTGTTTGTGTACTTAGCCACGTAGATGGGCATGAGATGTTAGGACCTTACTCCTGGTTCCAGATGTAGAGCTAGTTCATCGCTATGAACCATGGAGTATAATCATACATATTAACCGACTCTGACCAGGACTGGTTGATCTTTCATATCAATCAAGCCAAATATGAGTCGAACATTTTATAGATGAGCTTATTTTCAGTATATTATTTTCAAAATAATGTGGAACATGCTTGGACTTTAAATTTAATACTTATTTTTTGTTGGTTTCCACACACCCTTATACTTTTCGATAGATGGCAAAAGAGGGAGAAAAAGGTCATAGTTAAGGGGTCAATTTTTTTTTGATAACTTAACTCTTACTTCGTATTTACATGACCAAAAGTTAACTTACTTAACTTTTTAACAAAAGAAGTAAAGGCTAAGTTAAGAGAATTCTTAACTTAAAAACTTATTCTTAACAAAAACGTTAATGTTTTACTTAAGGGGGAGAAAGGGCCAAGTTAAGAAGACCTTTTAACTTAAACGTTTTACTAAGGCCAACTTTAAGTAATGTTAATTACTTAAAGCAACCCTCAAGGGGGAGGATTAAGGTCTTTCTTCAAGACTCACCCTCGGTCAAGGGGGAGGTTTCCTCAAGGGGGAGTACTTGAAGAAAATCCTTACTACTCCAACTTAATCGTCATTTTTGTTTCTCATACACATTATTATTCTTCATGCTTGCTATTTACTTAACTTTGTATGTGGGTTTGCCATAAATCAAAAAGGGTGAGATTGTTGGTGCAGTAGGCACTTAAGTCGAACCTAAGTTTTGATTATAGCAAACGATACAAAGTTAAGCTCATGTCGTTATCTCACGAGCTGAATCGAGTGTGCAAAAAATTGCTATAGCTGGAGCTAAAGGCTAGTGACACCCGGAGGAAGCCGCGGTGGTCGGACGACACTGGAGTGACTTCGGAGGGAGCCGAAGGAATCGAGTGGAAGGCCGGAAGCAAAAGCGACACAGTAAGTATCGAGGTAAGCTCGTGTGTGTGTGAGTGTAAGTGAGGTTGTATCCTCTTTACGGGGATAGACTTAAGCGTAGATCCGACCCAAGACATCTCATAGGTGGTCTAGGTCGATATCGGACGGTCGGAGGCCGTCGAAATAATGTTATTTTTTAGCTAACCTTGAGGACTCGATCGCCGCCCATCACGATCGTCATGGTCGCGATTCGACCGATGTCGCCATCCCGATCGATGATGGCCATCTGATGATGGTCAATGATCAGCTTCGAGGAGTCAAGGCTTATCACCTCATTTCAAGGGGAGTGGTGCTCAAATGTGATTGGCTAGGGTTCCTCTCGAAAAGGGGCTCAAAGGCTATAAAAGGAGGGCATATCCTAGGGTTTCTTCATCAATTCTAAGCTTCCAAAAAGCCTCTGCAAAGCTACAACTCTCCGACAACGAAGTGCTTCTTCTCCTACATCTAGGTTTAATTTATTTTACTTGTTTACGTCGGTATAAGCTTTATATCAGTTGTTTATTTACTTTCTCGAAGTTTTCTATCGTAATGAGGAGAGGGGGAGTGTCCTTCTACCTCAAGCTTTTTGTGTTCTTGTATCGATTAACTCCTACCTCTAACGAGGAGGAGTTCTTTAGTGCTTTGCCCTCCGTGCGTGGTCAAGGACCACTAGGGCCTTGGAGTAGTAGCCGAAGGCTACGAACCAAGTAAAAAATATCTTGTCTCTTTTATTGTTTCATTTATCTTTCCGCTGCACTTAATTGTTTTGAAACGAATTCGAAAGAAAGAAAAGTTTTATCGCTATTCACCCCCCCCCCTCTAGCGATCCGCTTCGATCCAACAATCTGTAACCTGTTTTAAGTTCTTAGCTTACTATTCTTAATTATCTTATTGCATTGTAAGCTTGTAAAAGGTGAAGTTTTTCACCTCCGAAAACTTTCCGATCCATTCATAGTAGACTTTCCTTTGAGCTGCCCGTGGAGAAGGAACTATTGAGTTCCGAACCACGTAAATACCTGCGTATTGGTTGTGTTTGTGCTCTTTGCTTTGCTTTCTATTTCCGCTGCGTAATTCTCTATTTTGTAGTGAAATTTGAGTTAGATTTTTTCAACTCACTATTCACTCCCCCCTCTAGTGAGCCTCGATCCCAACACAATCGACTGGTGGTTGGGCGATGGAAAGTCCAACTGTGAGACTCGGTATTGCGATTCTCGAGAATGAGGCACAGTGCTCGGGCAGTTGACTGTTGTGGAAAGCAGTCGACTGACAGGTGCTCAGAAAACTTGAAGGGTGCTTGGGACAAGTCGAGTCGAGTAGGAGAAACAGTTCTCCGACGCCGCAATCGACTGCTGTGGTAGAGCAGTCGACTGGGAGCACTATAGAAGGCAATCAAAAGCAAGGCACACTTGACCAATGCGTCGACTAGGGCTCAGTCGACGCAACACCTCAACTGGCAAAGTTATCGTTGAGTGGTAACAGTCAGAAATCAGTTCGATGCGAAGCTTATAAGAGAAGGAGCTCGAGGAGGATTCAGAGCGGTTTTTTTGGAGACTTTGAAGAGGAAGTGTTGTTGCATTCCAGACCTTCAAGAGCATTCCATAACAACCAAGCAAGAAAAATAAAAATGATCAAAGCTCTCATTGTAAAGTATTTCTTGTATTTTGTTGTATACTTATATTTGCTTGTTGTTCTTACTGTTGTAAGCTCATATTGTAAGAGATTTCTCCACCTCCAATTTGTTGCTGAGAAGTAAAGAGTTTAAGTGAGGGTAAATCACTAGCTCAGTCATGGAGTAGGAACCATATGTTCTGAACTATATAAAATATGTGTTGTGTTTGTGTGTTAGTTTTGTCTTGTTTGCCCTTTGTTTCCACTTCTAATGTTTTATAGAAACAAGCAATCGTGAACACAATCGAAGAAATCAAGCAACGCTATCCCCCCCTCTCCTCTAGCACACAGTGGTCCTAACATGTAGTACTTGGGAAAATGAGAAATGGAGTGCTCAGATAGCTCCAACGAAGCAGTCGATTGCTATGGTGAAGCAGTTGACTAGCTGAAGGGAAGAATTGGAGATTAAGTGCTCAGGCAACCGCAATACTCAGGATGAGAAATCGGGTGTTCGAGGGAGTTACTACGCAGCAAATGACTACTGTGGTAGAGCAGTTGACTAACTTTAGCGGTCAACGAATAAAAATCCTCGGAATCGACTGACCAGTTCGACTAATGGGGAACCAATCGAATGATCGATTGAAATCCGACATGGATGGAGTTGTTGTGAGTAAATGGTCGAGTGATCAATCGACTGTGGGTAAGACTAGTCGACTAGGTAACAAAATCCTCCGAGCTATAAAGCAATACGTAACCGGACTTCGCAAAGATTTTAGTGGTCAGTTTCTGAGGATTTTGAAGGGTAAACACTGTTGCTTTCCAGACCTTCAAGACATTCCAAAGCAACCAAAAATATTCAAGCAAGGTTTCCGTGTAAAGTGTTAGTGTTTCTATATTTCATTTGCTTTATATTTGTATTTGGTTGTTTTGTTGTCAAACTCCAGGCTGTAAGAGGTTTCTCCATCTCTAGAAGTTTTTCGAGAGGGAGAAAGCTATAGTGGTGGTATATCGCTTGAAGCTAAGTTGTAGAGTATGAATCGGGGACTCCAAACCATATAAAATTCTATGAGTTGTGCTTGTGTAGATTTTATGTTTATTTATTTTGTTTCCATTGTGCAAAACGTTTTATAGATAAACACACAATCGACGAGAGTCATGGTCGCTATTTATCCCTCCTCTAATGCATTTCAGTCCTAACAGATGAATGGATGAAGAAGATGGAGTAGGAATTAGAGAACGTCGTGATGAACTCGATCTAGCCACGTACTTTTGGAAGTGCATCCTTTTGCAGAATCATAATGGCTCTTCGAATTCTCCCAACGAGATGGCTTGGGGGGATTGATGGAGACAGGGGACTTGGCCTTGCCAAAGTGGTAATCTCTGCGACAGCTGGGACTCGATAGCCATAGAAACTTCAGTGTCAAAGGGTGCCTCCGAATCTGGGCCACAGACCATTTCAAGTGTTTGTTAAGTGAAGCACACCACATTTTGTTAGTTGTGATGGACATAGTTCGATCAGTTCTCACTAAAACAAAAAAATGCAATTCCAACTTGCATGCGTAGCCTATGAGTTAGTTCCGTTGCTACTGGACTCAACCTAAAGTGGAAAAGGTTTCTTGGAGATTAATGTTGAAGTGAAGGTCTTTCATTATCTTAATTGTTTCTAGATACGTGGGATTTTCACTTAAGGGACCTAACTCTGGTTGGGGCGAAAGCTTAATTTGTCAAGCATACCTTCCAAGGCAAAGGAGTAGGTCGAATAAAGAAATAATGAATTTTTTAAAATTTATGGAAAGTTGGATACTGTTCCAAGAATTGAAGAGAGGGCAGTACAAAAAATAAAAGACCCCAGTTTCAACTTTCTATGAGAAGAAGAAATAATGAAAGATGATGGATGAAACAGAGATGTGATAAAATTTGAAGATGATACTGACTTTGCAAAGGAGTTGAACAACATTGGAAGTCAGTTAATTGAGAGGAATCTATAAGTAGGCAAGATTTCCTTGATAAATAAGAGAAAAGGAAAGCGAAAGTCGTCGGTCAATTGACTGTTAAAAAAAAGTGGAGTAATCGACAAATGCAGGCTATCGGAAGGTTTGAGAATCATGAGATGATAATCAAAGGGAATAACAATTATCCTTGATGATCAAGTCATCCCCTTCGGAATAAGTGGTGGGGATGGTTTCAAACCACAATTGAGGATGAATGTCGAAAAGGCCATTACAAAATAGGTACAAAGAAGACAAAGGAAGGATTTACAAGTTGAGAAGAATCAACGGAGTTGGAAAAGAGCGAAAGGTTAGAGGTGACAAGGAAGAATGGTGGCCGAATGATTTTTTGCTTTCAAGAAAAGTCCTAGTTTAAATCAAAGAGTTGCCACTCGAAACCGTTAGATTGATGAGAAACTATGCGAGCTAATCCACTAGGTCGTCCGATGGTACAGTAGATGGCTTAGGGTATGCCTTGAAGCTTGCGATGATATGATAGAGCTGATGCTGAAGGTAATTTTCGCATGATTAACTAATGCTTTCAAAGTAGATTATGAGCCACGTCGGTATCTCATCCTCCAAGGGAGAAAGTTATATTAACGATATGCAGCTGTGTCTAAAATTCATGGGAAGACGAAAAGATCGCTACAAGAAAATAGGGCATTAGAAATAGATTTTTAAAACAGAATTAAAATTCGTTTTAAATATTTATAAATTAGAAACGGATTTAGGAATTACAAATCTATTTCACTTAAATACAATATAACATATATAAATATTTTTAAGACAGAATTTAAAATGAATTATAAATAAATTTTTATAAATAAAAATAAACACGAATTAGAAATGGAATTTGATACCAAGTTATATTTGTCATAAAATCTATTTAACATAATTTTAAACAAAAAAATTATTATGTTTATAAATTAAAAATAAATTTATTAAATAATAATAAATTTAATTATTTCTAATAGACTAAAATTTTATTCTCTAATTATCTCTTTTTTCCTTTTTTTTCGGAGATTTGAGAGATAACAATTAACGTATTCACCAGTAAATCTTCTCTTATCATCTGACCACATTTTCTTGTGACAGTGTTACACTAATTATGTTCAATTTTACAATTGAATATTATAAAATGATATAGGAGACTTTAAAAGATCATAATTTTTGACTCAGATTAATTTAGAAAAAATACAATATATTTCATTAATACTAATTATTAATTCTAAAACATTTTTAATACAAATAATTTTTTTATTATTAATATTATTTTTTATTATAAAAATTAGTTTTTTAAATGTATAAATATATAAGATTATAAAAATAAAATAAAATTATTTAATCAATAATACTTGTTAATAAAAAAATTATCTTATCGATTTTTTAAAAAAATTAAGAATTTTTCAAGATTTAGATGAATTTCTATGTGGGGGATAAAATGAATAGATTTTTATAGAATTAAATTAAATTATGTTTAATTATCAAAACCTAAGTTTTCTCCCTCATTTTCTTCCGACACCTCTCTTCCATAGCCGCCTCCGTCTTTCTCTTCCTCTTCTCTCGATCGAGCGCCTCTCCTCATCGTCGCCGCCCACTTCGCCTCCCCGCCGCTAGCAACTTTGCGACAGGCCGTCTCTGCCGATGACACTGCCACTGTCGATTTTTTATTGCGAGCACTTGGCTCCGCCGCCCCTTCTTCCTCGTTTTTTTTTTTTGGCATTTTAAGTTGTAGGTTCTCTCATCGATATGATCATTTCTACTTATTCTTTGTCAACTTTCTTGGTCATTTGTACTTAATGTGAAGCATGTTTGATTCAGGGATCGCAAGTCCTCCGGATCATTACTTTCTATTCAACACAGCTTCTGGACCTAATTATCGCTGTCGCGAGGTATTTACCATTATCAAATGATGATAGTTCCTTATGGAATTAAAGTTCCTAGAAGGCAACCAGTTGCAAGAGTCCATGTCGTTGCAACATATACATTGAAATTGAATAAACAATGAAGCGATCGTAGATTAACATATTTTACTTCTCATGTAGGGATCAGAGCTTGCTAGACTACCACCACCACCATAAAGTTTATCTGAAGTGCTCTTGTTAAACTGTATACAACTCTTCTTATAAGAATCAATCTTATTATCTACTTGCTTTTTGTTCATTTACCTAGTTTTCCCGTTTTAGTTCCCCAAGGGATGATATATGGGTGTGGCAGTCTTATATTCTCATCCCATATGATATTCACATTGGTCTTTGTGCTCACGTACCAAAAGTATAGGTCTAAAAGATAATCTTTTTTTATTTTGCTATAAATACCAGCATGCCTCTTCGTAGACAATGATTTCTTTGATCAGAGAAACAATAAAATCCTAATGTGTGATAAAGCAAGAACTCTTTTTGATGTCTTTCAAAGTTACATGAATGCAACTCCTTGCAGGCTCATTAAACTCTTGGCATGGGCCCTTGCTGTAGTTCAAAGTCTATTTATCATAGCTTCGCGCAAACATTACACAGTCGATGTCGTCGTCATGTGGTCAGTGCTCGGCCAACAACCTCTCTTTCTTTTATCATTTTGATGAGTTTTGACAGGTTATGGTCGCCGTGCAGGTATTCTGTGAATTTGGCAGTATTTTTGTCAACAAAAAGCTACCAGGTAAGAGCCCTTTTTTTGACCCTACCATGTTTTTGAGACCTCACAGTGTCGATAAGCATTAGAAATCATTTGCCGCCTCTCTACAGAAATGTCTGATCGTTCTAGTTTGTCTCTGTCATTGCTTCAATCGATCACAAAGGAAAAGGATGGTCGATCTAAAGAACAGCTTCTCAAATTATTAAATGGCAATTCTGCAGATACTACTGACAGAGTACGCTGCTTCATATCTGAATCTTTTGTCTACAAACATCCTTTTGAGAAATTTAACTTACGACTAATGAATTTTTCTTCTATTTGCTAATGAACTTTGTCAAACTAAGGTGATATCTTTTTTTTAATTGTTCATTGTTACTCTTACCATTTGTTTATATTTAAGCTAATCATTTTTCATTTTCCTATTTGTATTTTAATAAAAAAAATCGAAAGTCCATAAATCAATTTATTCCTGCAAAAAATAAAATTGAAAAGGACCAAAATTTATTCTCTTTTTATTAGTTTGAAAGGTTCATGTTTTTATAGTTGTGCACAATCCAAGATTTTATAGCGGTGTACTTTTCAAGATACAATTACTTGATTTTCGACTTGTCTATATGCATTACATTTCCTTTGCTTTTAGTCATTTGTTGGCTTAGCAATTAGGTCTATGACATTATGCATCTACTTTTAAATAGTTCAATATAATGATTAAATAATATTGATGCAGGATGCAGAGAAGAACATCTCAAGGAGTTGGTTTGCAAAATGATTCAAGAGATGGGATATATAAATCATTTATATCCCGAAAGATTTGGACCTCATGAGCATCGCGATAAACGAAATAAAGATTAGATTACTTGGGTTAAGATATAAAAATGTATTGATTTGAATGATGTGAGTATTTATTTATTTCAATTTTTAATTGTATAGTACTTTTGGATTAGAAATTAATTGTTTAAAAAAAATAATTTATTTGAAATGTATGATTGTTTCTTGTAAATTACTATGTAGATGAGAAATGTAAATTTAACATATAATAAAACTTTAATGATATATTCTAAAACAAAATCATATATGGATTAATAAACAAAAATATAAATGGATTTATAAACAGATTAAAATTAGATGTGGCATATTATTTGAAATAGATTATTAATGAATGTAAAACAAAATTAGACACGGAATATATATTTGAAATTATTTTCATTTGATTAATTTAAAAATGGATTTATAAACAATATTTTAATTTGTTTATGAAATTAGAGACAGAATATTTTCATCTTAAAATTAGCTATGGGGTTTTCACCAACGGATTTTTGAGACGGAATATTTCGTCTCAAATTATATTTAGAGACGGAAAAATGACTTTCAGAAACAAAATTTGTTGTCACTGAAGCCTTATTTTCTTGTAGCGATCGTCGAATGAGAATGCCCCCCCTCCGAAAAAGTACTTGTCACACGAACCTTGAAGGCAACCTATTGCAGCGGTCTTGACACATTCACTGTCTAATCAATTGATTTGAGAGGGAGGTTTATAATGTAGTAGGTGTCATGTGGTAAGATTCATAATTCGGTCATCAACATAGTCCTCTCCATGACTTAGTCAATGCCGGCCTCATTTATTTGACTCAGAAAGAAAACCTAGAGGGGGACAATTGATACGGAACAAGGACTTTGGTCAAGATAGTCAATTGGTGTTTGAACTTGGGTCGACAGAGTCGACTCCCAATCAAGTCGATCCAAGCTGCATTCATGATACGAGTTATAACAGTTTAAGGAACGTAATCTTCATAGTAATCCAAGGATGCAGTCCCCGCCTTAAGGGATGAAATGATTATGACAGTCCAATGGAAGCAATCACCGCCTTAAAGGACATGAAAGTTATAGCAATCTAGTTACAGCAATCCAAGGGACACGACAACAATTATAGAGAATAGTGTTACAAGCTCTTGAAGAGAGAAGTCATATGAGAGAATGAAGATAGTGTTGAAACGTATGGGTATACATAATCAAATAGATTAATTGAGATTGTTTCTTATATCATTTTCTATGCTATGAATCTGATTTGAACATCAAAGGGTTTTAGTCGAGATACGTCTCGACGCCTTTCTAATTTCTTTCTAATCTTTTTAGTGGCTTAGGCCTAGAGATTTTCATCCAAGTCTTTACGATTACTCAGAAGAGCAATAGAAAAGCAATAGCTGACTCTACCAAAGTCAACTCTACATAATCAATTTGTACAACCAGTCATGTCGTCGACTCACCGAGAAGGACTTGATCGTGAACATAGTAAGGAGATAGTCCATCCTAATCTTGGACCCAAATTATATTGTCACCATATGTGAAAAATCTAGACTAAGATGTAGAGATGAAAGATCCACATAGAAAATCCGAAACACTACGTCAGATGAAAAGGGTCAAGTTGCCTTGTTTGACCCAAAGATTCCTATCGTAATTGTAGAAAAATTAAAGGGGTGTTTGATAGCTATTTTCTTATCCATTCTTCATTTTCATTTTCTGCGAAAATGGAAAAACGCATTTGGTTCGTATTTTTCATTTCCATTTTCTAAACAATAAAAAAATATTTTTTTGCAAAATTGGAAAACGAAAAATAATCGTTTTCTGTTTCCATTTTTATTTTTCAAAAAATAAAAGAGTATTTTCTGAAAAACTGAAAAATAAAAAAAAATCATTTTCTATTTTCTAAAAAAAGAAAAAATAAAAACCGAAAATAAAAAATTATCTACTAATCAAACGCCCCCAAAGTCGCCTTATCACGACCACTACGAAGGAAATTCTACGACGATAAATTAGGCTAGATTCCCCTCCCGTCAAAATATCAAGGAGAGTGTTAGAACAATAAAAGGAGTCAACAACTCGAAGAATCAGCTCGCATAGACTCTAGAAAGGGGAAAATTGATTCAACAAGCGAACGAAAAGATATACTGATTTTAAGAGATACTCCATTTTCATATGAACAAAATTTCTAGAATAATATTCATGAATAAAATTTATGAACTGTATTCATCAATAAAATTTTTATTAAACTTATAAGTAGTCAGATAAGCTATCAAAATAAATGAAAAACTTATAATATCAAATTCACTAATCAATCAAATAAATTTAAAAATACAAAAATGTTAATCAATCAAATAAGCTCTAGTTTGATAACATGAAACCAAAATTCAAACTCCTAAAAAAAAAATCAAGCTAAACTTGCGAACTTGAACCCAAAACTTGCACAGTTTGACTGATTTACGGTACTAATTTGAACCAGCCAATCCATCGAATAGTAGAACATTTCGTATTTCAAAACAAAAAAAAATAGAGAAAAAAGGCAAGATATATTCAACAAAAGCAAACGTATAACCGGTAAAGATTCCCGTTTATTTATCAAATTAGGCTTAGTCTCCTAAATTCTTGGTGATTTCACCACAAAATTAGTATGACAACCAAGACATTCTTGAGTTACACATACTGGACGCCTTCGCCAACTACGACCTCCCCAATGCGATAAGCTCCAGAAGAACCCTGGCATTCTAATAATATTCCTGGGGCCGTATCCTTGCTCACAACAAGAACCATGCCAATTCCCATGTTAAAAGTACGTCTCATCTCGGATTCCTCGATATCTCCAGCCTAAACACGATTACACATTGTTAATTTCTTAAGTAGTTCTGCATCTGATATTTAAATAATAAAGTAAATAGATATTATACATGTGATATGAAGTTAAACTCATGAAAAACCCAACAACAGGTGTAAAACATTAGAAGCAGGATCTAACTATTTGATTGATAAGGGCATGGAAAATAACTATCGTGCACAAAGTTTGTAAAAACATTATTATTACCTCTTTTAACCATTTGAATAGAGCAGGAATCTCCCAAGAATCTGTAAAAATTTTTGCTCCGAGTCCAGAAGGAAATACTCTTGGGATGTTATCAGTAAACCCACCGCCAGTGATGTGAGCTATTCCTTTTACATCCCACTTGCTGAGAATGTCCAACACCTACATCACATATGCAAGAATCTTAAGAAATCTAAGTTTGGGTGCCAGTAAACCCAATTACTGCATTAAATATGCACAAAAAGAAACAGCAATTAATAAGACAAACCTGCTTAACATAGATGACGGTGGGTGCCATTAAAGCTTCACCTAATGTAATGCTTTTGCTGTTGTTGTTTTGAAGCTGGTCGCTTAACAAAAGACCACTCCGTGACAGAACCCTGTGAAACAACGGGTGTCAACAACTTTCAGTTATATTGATAAACTTCACAAGAACTTGAACATTATTGTATTTAGATCATGTAATCAGCGGCTGCATAGGTAGGAGTTAGCTGCCATCTATATGACAGTACATTAATCTGTTCTGACACATGGACACTCCAGCTGATGGTAGAACTCATCTCTAATAGAAGATTGCCTCTACTCTAGATAATTAATTGTTTCTGAAAAAATTAAGGCCAAGAATATGATATGATTACCAACCTTCTGACCAGAGAGAAGCCATTAGAGTGCACACCACTAGATGGAAGACCGATAAGAACATCTCCAGCCTCAATGTTCTTCCCGTTGATGACCTTATTCTTCTCAACAATGCCAACAGCAAATCCACTCAAGTCGTATTCTCCTTTGGCATAGAAATCAGGCATCTCTGCAGTCTGAACACAGAAAATAAATTGTGACCTTTTACTGCCAATAGAATAGTGATGGCAGTGCAAAAAAGATGCATCAGTTCCGCACATTACATTCAGTTGAAAATGATCAAAGACAAAATATGGAGAGAATCTGATCTGAACAAGCCAAAACAACATTCTAAATGAAGGATAAATGCATGATCACCGTGTTATCAAGTGTATGGACAAACTTTGAACTAGAAGGAAAAGATTAAGAACAGTCTTGCAAGGATTACCTCTCCTCCCAATAGGACACAATCAGATTGTTGGCATCCATGAACAATTCCCTTTATGACCTACATAGATTCATAGAGATGTCATAAAGTTCCTAATACACTATGTTCAAGAAAAGTTAATCTGTAATATTTCAAAAAATTTGGAATGAAATTTCAAATTTTTGATGATTGATGGTAATACCTTTTCAGCAAGGTCAACATCAAGATTACTGGTTGCGAAGTAATCAAGGAAGAACAATGGCTTTGCTCCAGAAGTAACTATGTCATTCACACTCATAGCCACCTGTCAATAAGCATAATGCAAGGTCAGCTTAACATAAACGGTAATTAAACCAAGCAAGCAATGATTGCTTTTACTAGATCAATCCCAATTGTGTCATGGACACCAGTCTCAAATGCAAGCTTCAGTTTGGTGCCAACACCATCAGTGCCAGCAACAAGGTAGGAGTCACCTGTAAATAGATGGAAGCTGAATAAGAAGCCAGCTTGTGTCACAAAGGGATTGCCAAGCATGGAGTTTTCTTGGGTTAAAACGTGCTATATCTAATAAAGGTTATTACTATTTTCTCAGTGAAAAAATTCTAGAAGCAAACATATTCTGTACAATGATTAAAATGAACATAGTTGAGGGAACAAAAGGATACACTAAGGATACATAGACAAAAACTGCCATAAGGCTAGTTTAGCCTGGAAGATACTGACACTAGGAAAGTAGGAATGCAAAAATATAGCATCAAATCAAGTCATATATGGACCAATATGAAGGGCAGTTTCCATTTATAAGAAATCAACAATCACCTTGGCGGTCGAGTCATATAGGCCTCAGGCCAAAATGAAGTAATGATGCAGAAAATAGTAACCAATACAGGCATACTATAGCTGGACAACTAATGAGATAAAGCATTGAAGCTATTAACTACAAAAATATATTAAAGTTTCTTCATGCTCCATAGTGAATACAAGCAAAAACATAATTCTAAAGTCCCATCAACTTAAAAATCTCACTATATTCAAGACTCTTAGTATGGCTCTTCATAAGTAGTTCAGCATGACAAGTCTTCAAGGACCCTCAATTAGGTAGGTCACTAGAATTGCCAACTAAATTTGTAGAAGAAATGAGGGTTCCTCTCGGGCAACCCTTGGAATGCTAATTTAAGCATATTAACTTAAGTATTGAACAGAACCTAGACCTTTATCAATGAAAGACCATAACCAAATCTCATAGCATATATGGCGTGTCTTATTATATATAAATACATATATAAATATTACACTTTAATGAAAAAACAATCACATGATTATATCTAGTCTAGACAAGAAACGCAAAGCCAGTTAATCATGATAATCACCAACTCATATCTTGAAAACTAGGATTTCTAACTCCAAACTGATGTTCCTTTCTATTGTGCTTATTCAGGTTACAAAAGTTTATTAATGCCAAAAAACAAAAATGCAAAATGAACTATTTTAACGAGTAAAAAAGGTAAATGAATAATACAGTTCATATAGAAAAGTACAAATTTACAAAACATTTTAAACAATGTTATCAAAAACATGATGTCCAAAATAATAACAAAAAAAACACTTGATAATCTTCAAGGCATTATACATTGCAAAGAAAACCAAAAATATAAAAGAAATAATGATACCGCAGTCAAAGATGAAAATTTTGCCCAAAGTATATATATTAAAAATTCACACATTCACAGTAAATTTTGCTAGGTTGCAACAAATAAAAAATAACAAACTTTGACTATATAAAGAAACACAAACTTAAGGAAGGGAAGAGGGAAAAAACTGAGTATTACCAGTACCAGAATCTAAAATCAGTTTATGAAGATATTTCGCGAACAAAATGCTTAAACAACCTAACAAGTCTTGAGTCGATTGATTACTTATATAAAGACTGAGGATTATGAGTCAAAATCTCATCTCTCGTATGGGGGAATGTTAAATCTACTCCACACGGAATTAATAATCCTATCAAATCCCACCGTACCACACAGAGCATGCTATTGCTGTCCAAATCCCATCGAACCGCGTGGGAAATAGAACTTTCATGTCAAACGAGGTCCAAGAGCAACAGAAGTTACCTAATGGAAAAAGGCCCCCGAACCCTCCGATTCCGGGCGCCATCTTGGCGATCCTACGAACCAGATCTGAACCAGCGTCGATGTCCACACCGGCATCTTTGTAAGTGAGCCTACGAACCTCCGACCCGGACCCCGAACACGAGATACTCATTCGTCCCCTTCTCGCCGACCCTGCCGGAGCAGAAAGCCGAAGAGACCGCCAAGAAGTGTTTGATCCACCTATTGCCGAGGCCGAAGGCCCCCCTCCAGAAGCTATGCAGCGAAACAGATACTCCGCCGGCGACCTGAAGCTCCCGCTCATGGTAGAAGAAATGAAAAGTTTTAAGGGCTAGAGAGCGAGTAGGACTGTAACGGGAGATTCTTCAACAAGTGTATTATATATATATATATATATATAGATAGAGTGAGAAAAGATAATAATTATTTAATAATATACTTTATTAAAATATTTTATTGACATAAAATATAATTTTCATAAATATTATATATATAAAAGAATTTAGAATAAACACCCCTTCAAAAATTAAAATCGTCAATTTAATTATTTCTATCGTAATAGGTAAGACATGTAAAAATTATTTAAATTGAAAAAAAAATCGAAATTAATTAATATCACTTATATAAATATCGTCCTATTTTAATTACTAAACTAACCCGTTACTATTATTTTAAAATTAAATGCATTCATATAAATAAAATAATGTCCCCTACCGAATAGAAAGCAATTGTACCTGGCTGGTTTTGAGGGCTTGGAAAGGCACACCCGAAACATATAATGCTATATATTTTTTTAATAAAATAATTGATATTAATATTGAAAATGCTAGTTTATTTATACAAATAAAATAGCTAATTAATTAACACATATAATTTCATTTCTTTTAATTGACATTCGGTATTTAATTTTTTAGCTCAACTAATTTTGGAAGCAACGTAACCCACTCCATTTGGAGTTATGCTTCTTTTCACAATTACCATAAGGGTGCATTTGGTAGGAATTTTTATTGATAATCTAACAAAAATCTTGTTTAATTTATATTATGAACAATTACATGGTAATTATTCATTGTCTTGTTATAAACAAATTTTTTTTTTAAGGGGGAATCAAAAAACCTTCGAGAACCAAAGTTTTTGTTGATTCCCGGAGTTAAGGAATTTTTTTCCAATATTACCCCTAGTAATATATTAAATATCAATTATCATTGCCGTCGTCAAGCCACGGCCGTGCCCGACTTCGCCGCCATCACCGCCGCCGCCATCGATCGCCCATCGTTGTCGCTGCCGATCGACCGATCATCGCCGCCGCATTGCCGATCGATCGGCCATCATCATCACCGCTGCCGATCGACCATCGTACGGCCGCCGCATCGCCAACCGATCCATCGTTTCCATCATCGCCGCCGGCCAGACCTTTGCATCGCCGCCGATCGATCGCTACCGTCCGCTATTAATATTTTCGCTGCCGCCGAATTGATTGAGCAAAAGACAAAGGATAATTTAGTAAAATGTTAAACTAAGTTATATATTAAAACCTTCAACCAAACAAGATTTTTATCAAAGGTTATATTTTATTCCAAGGTTATGTTTTATTCTCTAATAATCACATAATCAAGATTATGTATGATTACTTAACCAAACACACCTAAGTGTTAAACATAATGCAATTTCAAATATTGTTAACATTAAAATATTCACATTTCGAAGAGAATAAGATGCTCAATCTCACAACGAGAGATATGGAAAGAACAAAATGTCTAATCCTATGACTTAGAGTCAGGGACATAATAAGTGTTGGTGCAACAATGCCCTAAGCATTTATATGTTTTGATGTTTGGATAATCATCTAAGTTAGGCAACAATTTGTGATCTAAATTGTGATGATGTTTAAGTGACAGGGAAATCCAAGTATGAAGACATGGTGAAAGAAAAGTCCAAGGTAAAGGTTTGGCGGCATAAGACCAAGCATGTTGTCTTGGCAGCATTAAGTCCAAACGGACCTTGGCAAAGGGAGTCCAAAAGCAAGTCTTGGCAGCGTAAGTCCAAACATATAGACTTGACGACATAAAGTCCAAGCACGCTTTGGCAAAGGAAAACTCTAGACATGACAAAACCAAAGAAGCTCTTGGAAGCAAAGCGCAAAGGATAAACAAGTCGCGGACTCGGAGGGATCCTGGAGGCGCAAGGCTTAAGGAAGAGCTAGGAGATTAAGTCTAGGTCTAGGGGGTGAAATCAAGTGTGAAATATGCACACTTGATGAGTATCAGTCGACTGATATGATGTATCAGTCGACCGAGTCGGTGAAACCACGACCATCGATCGATCACGTGACCAAGGCGGTGATCGATGTTGCGGGCCGATCGCGCCAGCGGCGGTGGCGATCGATTGATAAACGTAAGCGAGCACGAGAATGGAGTCGCGCTCATGCGCGGTCGTGATCACTGATCGTGATCACTCCATCGATCGGTGATGGAGGGATCGGTCGATGAAAGTGTCGTTGGATGAAACGACTCACGAATCCCATGAATCCGACTATTGAGCGTTAACCACGCGTGATCGGTGATCGTACATCGATCGATCGTGCTCCAACGGGAAAATCAGCCTCTTCTCTATAAAAAGAGGGCTGGTGGAGGTTTTTGGGGTTAATGCTTATTCTCTAATCCTTCTCAAGAGCCTCCACGAATTCTCTAGCTTTCTAAGTGATTTAAATCTCCTCCTCTTCTCTCTAAGCTTAGATCTTCATTCTTTGTAAAGAAGAGGAGTTGTGTTGTAAAGAAAGCTTATTAGTGGATTTGCTTGGATTGATCCACCTTAAGGATCGCCGTGGAGTAGGAGCACTATCTCCGAACCACGTAAAAGGCTTTGTTTGCGTTTGTTATTATTTTTACATATATTATTGTGTTTGCTTCCGCTAATCATTTCTTGTAGAAACCGAAAAACGCTATTCACCCCCCTCTAGCTTCCAAACGATCCCTAACAATAAGAAGTTCGATCTGTTAGAGTATTGGAAATACAATCAAAATTCCACATTGATAAGATATGGAAAAGATCATGTGCTTATAAAATGAAAAGATATCTCCATTAGTATGAGGTCTTTTGGGTAAAATCCAAAAACAAAATCATGAGGCCTTAGGCCCAAAGTGGACAATATCATATCATTGTGGAGATATATGAATTTTATATGCACTAACAATTGGTATCAGAGTCATGGTCCATGTCAATCCATGAACCTCGAACGGAGGAAGTTGAGCTCCCATGTCCAGATCAAGAGAACCATACACCAGGCAGGAAGTCCAGTTGGGTTGGGAGGACTGAACAACTGGTAGGAAGTCCAGTTGGGCCAGAAGGACTGGACAACTGACAGAAAGTCCAACTGAGTCAGGAGGACTAGACAGTTGACAGGAAGTCCTGGTGAGTTGAGATCGGACATCAAGTAGAGGATGTCCTTCGAGGACGAATAGTCTTGAGGGGGTCAATGTGGTTCTTTGTTTGAGGGGGGATTGTTGGAGTATTGGGAATACAATCAAAGTCTCACATTAGTAAGACATGGAAAAGATCATGTGCTTATAAGATGAAAAGATATCTCCATTGGTATGAGGCCTTTTGGGTAAAACCCAAAAATAAAACCATGAGGGCTTAGGCCCAAAGTGGACAATATCATACAATTATGGAGATATATGAATCTTATAGATACTAACACGATCTTATGCTAATCAAGGAGAGAAGTTTGATTTCATTGAGGTTGAGGGGATAGAATGAGATGCTCGATCCACAACTAAGAGTTAAGGATAGAAGAAAAGTTCGATCCCACTAGGGGTGGGGGGTGGAGAGAGAATAAGATGTTCAATCCTATAATTAGTGGGAGAGAATAAGAAGATTGATCTTGCATCGATTGAGAAGAGAAACTAGAGAGATTCTTGATCCCGCTGAGACCAAAGGGATAAAATAAAATGCTTGATCCTATGATTGAGGGTCATGGAGAGAATAAGAAATTAGATCCCATATTGGTCTTGAAGAGAAACTCAATCCCATTGAGATTAAAGGGAGAAAATAAGATGCTCAATCCCATGATAAAAGTCGGGGGCAAAATAAAATGTTTGATATTGTTGAGATCGAGGGGGAGAAAATAAGATGTTTGATTCCACAGGGAGAGAATAAGGAGCTCGATCTCACATTGACCAGGGAGAGAAACTCAATGCAACTAAGACCAAAAGGAAAGAATAAGATTCTCAATCTTGCACCGATGTTCAGGGAGGCAATAAGAAGCTCGATCTCATGTCGACTGGGGAGAGAAGCTCGATCCCATTGATGCTAGAGGGAGAGAAAAAGATGTTTGATCCTCACCAAGGGCGAGGAGAGAATAAGAATGGAGGGGGTTGAGTAGAGATGTCGGTTGTTGCACTAGAGGGGGTGAATAGTACTCTTCGATTTCTTCGATCATTCATTCATATGCTCGTCTACAAATAGTTAGTACGTAGCGGAAATACAAGCATACACAATAAAAACAAATAACATAGCTACAAGACAAGATTTACATGATTCGAAAATAAAGTTCCTACTCCACGGACGAGCTAGTGATCTATCCTCACTATGTCTTCTCCTTCTCGGTAACACACCGGAGGTGGAGAAACCTCGTATAAAAGAGCTTACAATAAAATACAACAAGTATGCAAAGAAACAAGGAAATACAAGTAAAGAACACTTTACAATGAATCTTTGCTTGAGAGCTCTTTTGGTTGTTTTGGATTGCTCTTGAAGATTTGGAATGCAATAACACTTCCCATTCAAAATTGCCCCAAAAATGCTTGTAAAATTCTCCTCAAGCTACTTCTTTTATAACTTACTGCTAGCTTATTTTGTGCATAGCAGTCAACTGCTCGTCTATCCGTTGTCTCACAATGGTTTAATCTGTTGGGGATAGGTTGGATGGCTAGAGGGAGGGGGGGGGAGCGAATAGCCTCTTTCGTCGATTTCTACACAAAGTCGTTAGTGGAAAAAGTAAAAACAAAAACACAAACTAAAATTGAAAACACAAGCAAAGATAACACAATTGTTTAACGTGGCTCAAAGATGATGCTCCTACTCCGCGACAATCTTTAAGGTGGATCAATCCTTTTCAAGCCTTCACTAAATCTCCTTTTGATGAACACACCAAGGTGGAGAAGCCTTCGTTACAAGCGCACTCTTCTTCTTACAAGATTTGAACTAAAATTAAGAAGAAGAGATTAGAGAACTTAGAAAACTAAGAGGAAGGCTTGGAGAATTAGAGCACTGGTCATCTCCAAGCTCCCCAAGCCTTTCTTTATAGAGTTTAGGCAATTTATTCATTGAGCCCGACTCTAGTCTGTTGAGGATTCGGTGACCGCTAGAGGGGGGGGTGAATAGCGTTGTCGATGCTTGATAGATTTTGTTCGCAATCGCGTCTATAAATTGTGTTAGTGCGCAGCGGAATAATAATAAAAATAATAACACGATACACAATCACAAACACAAGAACATAACGTAGTTCGAAACCAAATGATTCCTACTCCACGAATCGGGCTCTAAAAGCCCTAGCAATGTAAACATGCACTACTAATCCAATAAACTCCTTCTTAGAATAATCGGGAGGTGGAGAAACCTCGTACAATAACTCTTACAATAGTAAGAAATAAATACAAGCAAGATACAATAATAAAATGCAATACAAGTAAAGAAAACAACTTTACAAGAGCTTTTGGATTGCTTGAGTTGCACTTGGAGACCCTGAATTACACCAGCAATTCGCTCCAAAACTTCTCAAGAAACGCTAATCGAAATCTCCTCCATGAGCTCCTTTTAAAGCTCATGCATTTGGATTTTGCCTATCGATCAGCGCGTGACCATCGGTCTCTGTTGACCTTTATTCTGTGAGACAACAGGTCACGATCCGCTGGAAAAATCAGCGGATAGGATATCGATCGTGATCATGTCCATCGATCGTGATCGATATCACTCAGCTGTTAACCACGCGATCAGTCGAGTCCAACTCCGTGCGTGCACGAATTCTCGAGCATCGATCGGTGATCACGGATCGATCGGCCTCAACTCGATCATTGCCCTCCTCTGGCATTCGATTGCTAGGGCACTCCCCGCAGTCAAACCATAGTTGACTCACTCCAGTCGACTGCCCATAGGTCCCAATCGACTGATACACCTCAAACATGAGGTTTTACCCCAAGTATGGTTCCCCCATACTTGCTATACCACCCTTAGCCTAGACCTAAGCCTTCTAGCCACCTCCTTCAGCCTCGCGCCTATAGGATCCCTCCAAGTCATCCATGACTTGTTCATCCATACGCTAGCCTTCAGGTGCGTCCATTGGCTATGTCATACTAACAGTGTCTACACCGCCAAGGCACATTGGACTTACGTTGCTAAGACTCCGCTTGGACTTTACGCCGTCAACCATTGGACTTATGCTGCCAAGACTCCCACTTGGACTTTACGCCACCAACCATTGGACTTATGTTGCCAAGACTCCTGCTTGGACTTTATGCCGCCAATATCAAACCCCTTGGACTTCTCAAATGCCAAGACTCAAACTTGGACTTTCTCTTGCCAACCCATGTTGGACTTTTTATGCCAAGACCCATGCTTGAACTTTCCCTTGCCAAGACCCATGCTTGGACTTTACATGCCAAGTACTCAAGACTTGGACTTTCTTCATCACATGGTCAACCCTAGTTAACCATCAAAAACCCCCTCGAGTCAAACTCGAGTCCGGTCAATCATGACCCGGGTCGATTGCACCAACAATCTCTCCAAAACATTATCAGACATCAATGTCAAACATCAATGTAAATCTCCATGTTAAACATCAAAACATCGCTCGAGTCAAACTCGAGTCCGGTCAATCATGACCTAGGTCGATTGCACCAACAATCTTCCCCTTTTTAATGTTTGACAAAATCACATACCTTTGAATTAGAACGCTAACTCAAATCTTCTTACCAATTATCCCAAATTGGTAATCCCATAAATTCTCCCAAATATTTTCCCAAACATTCCCCCCTTTTTGACTAACATCAAAAAGGTTTTCTCCAAGGAGGTCAATGTCTCATGTCCCGATGAGATCTTACAATCTCCCCCTTGGTCCAAAAATACCTAGGATGCCTATAATCTTCCTAGTGATAAGTTTCATATCACCCAAGAGAGACAATCCTACAAACTCTCTCAATTTCCAAATTGGGTATCTAAAAATTCCATTTTCCCCCTCATGAGGAAAAATATCATCCATCATCCCATGATGGATACCTCCCCCTAAAGGCTTGCTCCCCTTTGACCATTGCACTAACAATGTCCTTGGGAAGTCCCTAAGCTAATAGAAACTCTAAACCATCAAAAATAAGGTATAAAGTTCAATATTGAACTTTTCCATACCTTAAATTTGATACATCACCCTAACAACTCTCCTAATCTATATCCAATGAATTTTTACCCTTTATAATACTTCCCAAAGCATATCCTAAGGTTAGGAGTAGTTAGGAAACCTTACCATAGCTGAAAATAGGCTAAACAACCTTGTTTTTCTCGAAATCAGCCTGACAGTCGACTCTATCAGATATCAGTCGACTGCCAACAAGGGCAGTCGACTGATAACTGAAATTTTTGAATTTCAATTATCAGAAATGAATTTCAAAAATGTATAAATAATTATACGTAATTTGAAAAATCATGAAACTTCATACGTATAATACTTATGATCAATACAATGAGTGAAAAATATTAGAAAAATATTTTACCCACAAAATATTGAAATTAATACAAAGTTCAAAAGTGAAGAAAAACTTCAATGTTTTAGCTCACTTTGTATCAACTTTATCAATGATGATTGCTATCAAAAGATAGACTTCACTAAGGTTTTCTAAAAGGATTTTAATTTTTTTTTGAAAACCTATATTGGATCATATTCCTTGGGCTTAATCACTGCAAAAAAACATGAAATTGGCGACGAACTTTGGCAACGAAAATAATTCCTTGCAAATCTGCAACGAATTTTGCGATGAATTTTATATTTCGTCGCAAATTTTTAACGAAATTTGTGACAAAAATTAGTTTGTTACAAAAATTTTAAAATTTCCAACATTTAATTTTCGTTGCAAAATTAGTCACAAATTGGCGACGAAAATCTTTTTTCATCGCCAATTTGCGACAAAAAAATATTTTCGTTGCAAATATCTGCAACGAATTCAAAATTCGTTGTAGATTTTGCAACAAATTTAAAATTCATTGCAGATTCTGCAACGGAAAAAAAATTCATTGCAGATATTTGCAATGATTTTTTTTTCATTACAGAATTCTACAACAATTTTTTTTTCTATTGCAGAATTCTGCAACGAATTTATTTTTTCGTTGCAGAATTCTGTAACGAATTGTTTTTCGTTGCAGAATATGCAATGAATTTTTTATTCGTCGCTAATTTGGTGATGAATATAGGATTCCTCGCCAAATTGGCGACGAAAAAATATTCGTCGCTAAATTTCCCCTAATTATCCCGTCGCACCCAATCTCAGATCCATTTCCTCCACGCTCGTCTTCCTCCCGCCGCCTCCGCCCGTACGTCTCCCTTCTCTCCCTCCCTTCCGACTCTCCTTCGGTAGTCGGCTGGAGCGGCCGATGGTCCTTGCCGCGACGACATGCCGCCGCTATCGGCGTGCAAGTAGCGTATGTCGCCGCGTGCTCATGGCGATCTTCCGCGAGCTCGCCGGTGATCCTACCGCAAGCTCGGCAGACTATGCATGCCGAGCACGCGACGACATCGACCATCGCGAGCTTACGGGGCGCGGTAGCGGTGGCATCGAGCCGCGCGCCTCGCGGCTTATCGCGAGCTCGTGGCCCCCACTGCCGCGAGCTCGCGGCAACACCTGTCACGTGGTGGTGGCAGCTAGGTGATGCCGCGCGTACACGCAGTAGGTTCCTGCCACGAGCTCACGATGGCGGTAGCTGCCGCACGTGCTCGTGGTGTGTGGCACTCTCGTGCGCGCGGTCGCTGTGGCGCCGACGCGCGTGCTTGCGGCAGCTGCGCACGTGCCCTAGCACAACAACATTATACGTAGTCATGCGTCGTACGCTGCCTATCCACGCGGGCGCGGCCGCAAGTGGCCTTCCGGCCGCCGCATGCGTGCTTGTGCACGTATCCTCGCGCTCACGGTCGTCGCGTGCGTGCCCTCGCTCGCGTACTGTAGCATAAGTTGCGCCTTACGTACTTGCTGCGCATTGCGCGTGTTTGGCAGTTGTCACGTGATCGATTTCGATCGTGAATTCAAATATTATTTAAAGTATATATATTTATAATATTGTGTCGTAATCTAAATACAATATTTTTTTTCATAGGTTGTCCTACTTTGAAGGTGTTCGTCAAGTGTTCATCTAGCCGTGAGTTCATCTGCACGTTGTTTCCATTTGGACAGGTATGCGTAAATACAATATTGTTTATAACATTAATTATAGTATTTTTAATTCTATTATAAATTTTATTTTTAATGTTTGATTTTAAGTAATTGAATTACTGTTAATAGATCATAATTGTTCGAAATAATAATATTATAATTTGCAATTAAATATCACATAAAATCATATTTAGTATTAGAAAAATTCAATTAATGTTGAGTATAAATTTATGATTAGATTGATATATATATGGATGAAGTTAATTTGGAAGAAATTAAAATTAATCGTTGATATAATTTCGAAAACAGAATCGATGGAGAGAGAATGAAGTTGGATGTATAAAAAGAATTTACCAGAACATCGTGGTTTAACCGATGAATTTATAATTGGATTGGAACAATTTTTGAGATTTGCTAATAATAATGTTGAGTTAATGGATGTGAATAAATTAAGTTGTCCGTGCAAAAAATATCATAATGGTAAATTTTTCCAATGTGATAAAGTTCGAGAACATCTTTGTAGATTTGGTTTTACGCCAAATTATTATAATTGGACTTGTCATGGTGAACCGTTTATATCCGATGAAGAGATTGGACGAAACATACAAAGGACAGTTAGTGGAGAGAAAGTATATTACGATAAATTCAATCCGTACCAGAGGATGATAGTTGATGCAGTTGGTCATAATTTGAATAGCGAACCAAACGCGGCAAGTTCTAGTTATCCTCAAGCATTTGAACATATGTATAATAATTATGCAACACCGTTGGAGGAGGTAGAAATTACTAGTGGTAATGAAAATGTGTACAATGAGTTATATATAAAATTTCAAGAAGTATTGAGAGCTGTAGATGAACCCATGTGGTTCGGTTGTGATAGTCACACAAAATTATCTCTCACCGCAAGATTGTTGAATGTTAAAGCTGAGCATAATGTGTCAGAAGAATGTTTTAATGATTTTGTTCAAGTTATTGGAGAAGTATTGCCGCGTGATCACATAATGCCAAATGATTTTCACAGTATGAAAAAACTTGTGAAATATTTGGGTCTTCCTGTAAAATACGGGAAAAAAAAATTAATATATGGATTAACCCTTTAATTAATTGGATTTAATTAGTGAGTTAATTGGGTTAATTAATGGAATTAAATTGGGCTTGGGCTGTAATGGGCTTGGGCTGAAATTGGGATAAATCTGTTTGGATTAGACTCAGGTTTGGATTGGGCTGAGCTAACCAAATCAGTTCGAACGACTTTTATAAGCTGCCGAACGAACTGATTTCTCCAAATCGCGATTCCACCATTCCCTTTTTCCTTCTTCTCCGCCTCGTTCCTTCGCTCCGCGCGATCGCGTCGCCGGGATTCCAGATCGTCGGCGTCCGGTGAGAGCCGCTCGACAGCACCGCCTTAGTAGTTGATCCCCGGTCGGAGGTCAGTAAGTGGTTCGCCTTAGGGGAGTGTCGGCGTTTCCTTCGCTCGGCGAGACGGTGGTGCTGTCGCCGCGGCAGTGAGCTGCCTGGAAGGTAAGGATCGATCATTTCCCTTCCCTTTCGAGTGGAGATCTGGATTTTCGAGTTGTATTTAGCTGGGATCTATGGATGGCAGTGATCGGAGCTTGGATTGATTCGGCGAGCAGCCGGGATTGGGGAAATCTCGCCACCGGTGGAGTTTAGAGCCGGTAAGTTGGATTTAACCTAATATTGTCATCTGTGGTATCTGTTGATTGATGTCCTGTTATCATGATTTTGGTTTTCGTTTAATTCGGATGTGGCTGTGTTGTTGGAAATCGTGGTGAACTGGTATGGTTGGGATTCGATGGATTTTGGTCAATTGCCAGCATGAAGAAATGTTTGTTTCTCCTGGTTATTGTAGTTACAGTCGATCATTCAGATCAATATGATAAGTTGCTGTGTTCACCTTAGCGTAGCAATAGTCAAGCAGATTAAGCTGCTGATGTTCGGATTATTGGAGATCTGGAACCAATAAGCTTGGTTATTCCTATGGTTCATCTGTGATTACAGTGACTGATTTGGGGATTAAGTGTTGCGGTGTATTTACTATATGGTTGTTTTGAGGCAGCAGTAGAGTGGGATGCGGATAATCCCTGTTTCCTCTGATCGATCTGTGTCGGAGGTAGATAAGTTGTGATGATAGAGTTTTGATATTGTGATTGTGGATTTGGTTGTATTGTGAATTTGAGCCGGCGAGTGTTTGGGCTTGTTTTCGTATTGGTGCTCGCAATATTAGTTGATGTCGAATTCGCTTCGATTTAGAGATCTTGGTGTATTGGATTGTATTGGTTATACTTTGTTAAGGAGATGTGATGAGGGTAGTCTATATTGTTGGGAGTATTGTTTAGATCTATATAAATTTTAATTGATCTATGTAGTGTATCAGAGTGGGATAGTCGGAGTGGTTAAAATGCCTCCGGGAAAAGAATACGAATATAAAATGAACTAGTATTTGTTCGTATAAGTATCGGCGATTTGCACTTAACTGTAATTTGTCACTATTGTGCAGGTTTGGGATACGAAGCAGGTCCGCGGCCGTGAGGATTATTCAAGCTTCGTATCAGGTGGATAATATCTACCTGGTCCGGTAGTTTTGATCAAATTCTAGTGCATGATCTTGGATTTATGTTTATACCTGTTTACCTTAAATCCACTCTTATTTAATCATATGCTTGTACTGCCTTGACCTTTGAGATATATACTCTGGTACTTCATTGATTATCTAGCTCGAATAGGAACTATAAACCCTATTATGTATTAGATGATGGATGTTCAGTAAGTACAGGTGGTTAGGGTTATCTTTCTGACCTCAGATTGGGTTACTGTATTACATCACTAGGGTTAGGTGATGAATTGGTTTATGGAGTTGATTGTTGTATCGTACACATATTAGTTGTGCATCTATGGTGGATCTAGTTGTCCGTGCATAGATAAATGTGTGTAGTGGTCAATATGTGGTTACGGACTAGAGGTTCTAGCATGATTGTATATCCATTATGGATCGTATATCTGTGTATGGTTATATGGATGGTCGATAGTATCTCGCTACTGACTAGAGGTCTTAGCGTGGTTGACTGTCAGATGAGTATGACTCTTTGTACGATAGAGAGAGTCTTGTGGATTGTAGTCCTTGTATAGTTGACTTTTGGTTGACCAGGACTCCCCGTGAGATAGGGAGTGTTGCGAGGATACTTGTGTGGATCTATGCATCATTACATTTGCATGCATGCTGTTGACTGGGTCTCCCTTGTGGTTGAGACGAGTCGTCAGTCATCCTACCTCCCCGACCACTCGGGGTAGTGGTAGCAGGGTTGAGGGTAGAGCATTGGATGTGCCACGCTCGACCACTATGGATGATGGTAGCTGGAGATGCACACC
Organism: Wurfbainia villosa; assembly: GCA_025175895.1. Classification (NCBI taxonomy): domain Eukaryota; kingdom Viridiplantae; phylum Streptophyta; class Magnoliopsida; order Zingiberales; family Zingiberaceae; genus Wurfbainia; species Wurfbainia villosa. The sequence continues at coordinate 7,312,027 of CM045986.1, forward strand.
TGGCCACTGAGCAGAGTGGTGTTAGCATTGGCCCACTATAGACGGTGGTTGTGTGACGTGTAGTTGTCCTGTGTGCAGAGCTCGTCTACTCATGGGTAGTGATGGAGCGACCAGCAGCAGGGACCCCCGGGGAGTAGTTAGCTTTTTATGCTTATATGCTACTCATTCATACTACCCAACTCGGTCACTCGAGAGTAGTGGCGGCTGGAGTCGGGCTAGTCGTCATGCCGTGCCACCCGGGCCATACTGGGGTCGTGGTTGGACGGGTCCGCAGACATGGCCATGCATATGCATTGCTGATATATATGTATGCATGTATTTGATATATGTTTTACATATGCCTGTGAGATGCTGCATTTGATTGAGCTATGATTGTTGCACATGCTTGTACATCATGATACATGCCATTTGCATTTTATATACTGCCATGTGTTGAGCATGATACATACATTGATTCAGACTATGGTATACATTTGATTAGCCTCATGTCATTGGGTGGTACGGACCGGGTTGTTATTACAGGTGATCATATACTGTTCATATGTTGGAGTATTGGTCAGGTATGGGATTAACTTGGTACGTTATATGGGTTATGTTATTGTATGTCTGTTCAGGATGATATAGCATATGGTGTTGCAGACCGTCAGGTACGTTGGTACATTACTTCATGTTCAGTTGATCAGTTTAGTATATACATTGAGTATGACTATACTGTGGTTACTTGCTATTAGATTTGGATAGGACTGTATGTCTATTGGACTCATGCTGTATACCTGTAGATCTTCACATGTATACTTGTGGATCTCGTTATCCTATATGTTGTTCATGCACTTTCTATATATTACCCCTGAGTTTATACTCACCACCCCTGGACCCTGGGTTTCCTGTCGCCCAGATAACAGGTAGAAGATTCCTTGGACGTTCGGAGCTCCGCCAGTTGATCCCATCTCACACCGAACAATTGGGGGTTTTCCACGTATTTGCTTCCGCTGTTGTTTTGTATTATGGCCATATATAATCATTGTTGTATTTGGCTGTTGGTTTGTATGTTGTTTTTGTTGAGTATGTTATAGTCGCACCGGTGCGCACCTTTGTGTTGTTATGGATGTATTGTTTAGTATTGTCCATATATATGTCATGTTGTTGTGGGCCTACGGGCCTTGTATTAACCCGATATGTTGCCACGTACAGGGGAGATGCCGTCCGTTTGCTTTTCGGCATGACATACTCTCGGGGCGTGACAATTTTATTAGTATCAGAGCCCCAGGTTGCAAAGTCCATTTTCGGATTTGATTTCGTTCGGACATCGAGTTTTGTTTTACTCGGTTTTGGTTTTGTGAGTTCTGGGATCTGGCTGTTGCGGACATCTCCGAGCTACAAGGTTTAAGGTATGTTAACTATTATTACATATCCTTCTGTTGGCTATGCATTTAGTTGCTTATGACATGGATGACTTGTAGGATGTTGGTCAGTATTCATAACCGTAGTTTGAGTTGACCACGGGAACGATATATTGAGGTTATTAGACATGTACCTGCTATCGAAAAGGTAATTACCTTTGAGAGCCGACTGATACCGAGTCGGATAGCAGGGGTTAGTAGTCACATCTCTTGTGGAGATCAAGGATTACGGTCTTAAGATTTTCACTAATTATGTTAGTCAGATCATTACCTATTGGGTAATGGACAAACGAGTACACTATTGCTAATGCAGATAGTAGAGGATTAGTTTGGAGATATTCATAGAGATTTTGATCCCTGAATTAGTCATGCTGGGTTGTATAACTTTGAGGGTACTTTTGAGTACTTAACTCGTGTTATACGAAGATAGTGGAGTTGGTTGCATACCATTATCGGAATCAAGCCGATACTTGGTGGAAGAGAGAGGAAATAACCTACGGAAAATAATATATGACTTGGTCATAGTTCAGTGATGTTGTGAGATAGTATTTCCCCACGTCATCTTCTTTGACTTATCGTCAGAGAATTCTTGGGCATCAAGTAGGGTGATCGTTTGGTAACGGAGGTACCAAGCAGAGTCGTTAGACTTGCGTGGGTTACGACCACCTAATAGCCCAAGAATGTGATTGGGTTGGTTTTGGCCACCCACAGGTTATTGGCTGACATCTTGATCAGGATGTTTGGATCTCCTACCAGATCCTACCGGAAGTCCTTAGACCGAGTCATGTGTATAGAAATGACTCCGTAGTAAGTGTTTTAAAGAGTTGGAGATTTGATAAGCAGATTTTGCGAGTCAAATTATTGGAATCCGAAATCTCCAAATGTTGGATAAAAGGAGCAAGATTTAAGTCATGAGTCACGAGCGACTATTGGAGAGTTGTTCGATTATAGAAGACCAATTGCAGATCGTCAGTATTTTCTTATGTTTATCAGTGAACTCAGAAGAAAGACTCCGAAGGGATTATGTGTGTGCAGTGCGGGTTACAACGAGACACAGAGCCAGATTATCCGATAGACCATTGTATCTGTTTCTACTATAAGCAGTCAGTATCTACGAGGAGAGTATGTATTTTAAAGACTCAGTTGAAGACTATGGATGATGCTTTCGAGCGGACGATCCACAACCTCGAAAGCCGAGATCATTACAGAAGATTGGGTTATCACATCAACAGTGATCTACTACCCCAGATATAGTTGGAGCTCTTTGATACTTTCATCCAGAAGAAGTAAGTTACTCAGTGATGTCGGTAGAAGACATCTCGAAGACTCGGGCGTTGAGACAATAGCATTACTATCATTACCTTCCCAGGCGTGGTTATGATTTGTTCAGAGGAGAGAGAGTATACGACGATGGTCGTATCTATGTCATATTCTCCGGGTGCAGCTATACCTTTCACAGAGATGGAGCGTGCTACGATGTTGTGATTCTTGATATTTTTACGATGGATGTATATTCTCTGCCAATTACAAGTGGTTATTATCTTTGCGGTTGTTTTAGTTTGTACCTGCTTTTGTGATTGATTTGATTCCTCCATGGCAGACTTTTGCAGCTACTTGAGCTCAGTCGTCAAGAACAGATGTTAGGCGAGTTTACATGGTTACTCGAGAAGAGATATAGTAGACCGAAGAATTGATCATTTGGGGTATTACCTTAGTTTACCCTGTGCGGATATATCGAGAGATACTGGTAGTTTACAGGTATCTTTGTCTAGAATATTCTTGGATAGGGTTCGAAGGGTTCCTATCGACTTATGGGATGGTGATTTTCTCTACCGTCAGGTGAGATGTTGATCAACAATCAAGAAGTCAAGGGATACCCTTAGCCTTTGCTAGACATACCTCCACTATAGACATATCCTTACAGATAGTTGGATTGTTGGAGCGTTGGTATACTAGGACTCTCGGATGGACGTATAATCCGAGAGTATTCGGATGTAGTTATGGATGAACTCTCGGGCTGATCACTGCATGGGCAAGTGGAATATGCGATTGAGGTGATTTCGGGAATAGTCCTGATATTCGGGACCTCATACCGGGAGATGATTTTATGGGTATCAGTGTTGCTAAACACTATGGGAGATTTATCTGCCTCAGTGTTTCTTCTTGAGAAGACTTGTAACTCTTTGTTAGAAGAGAGTCTGACCTTGAGTCTATGTATCGATTATCGATGATTGGAACACAGTAGTTGAGAATGAGTATCCTTCGTTGTGGATAGAGGATCTGTTTAGATCAGCTAAATGACACCTGTGTATACCCTAGGATTGATCTATGACTGGAGGGTTGATATTGTAGTGACTTAGTGTCATACAATGATCATTGTCGATGTGATGATTGAGCTATCATCAGCTTAGAGTAAAAGGATGCAGGTGTATAGAGCTTATTGATAAGGTTGTTAGACTTATTGATGATTTAGTCGTTCATGGACTTGAGGAATCAAGTACTCTTGGAGTATTTGAGATCGATTGTCATCATATCTGTGGATGATATATTGTTGAGATATATTCACAAACTTGAGGGAAGTTGTGGTTTCCCTAGATTGATTTGGTATTTACCATAGATGAGGATAGGATGTTCTAGCGATACTATACCGTCGACTTGTTGGACCAAGAAGGTGATGGGAATCACTTGGTCGGAATCTTGGGAAGCTAGGTTTCACGGCCTAGACAGTGGTTGACTTTTGTGTCAGTGTTAGTTAATCTGTCCGATATGGATGGAAGGGTATTGTTCATAGATGCATCATTTTAGGGATTAGGAGCGATCCCGATGCAGTTGAATGAGACGTATATTATGTATATGCTAGTTGAGAAACTAGCGAGATTAGTCATTATAGTCTTCTAGTTACTTTCAGTTCTGGGTGACAGAGTGAATTTTGGACATTAGATTAATTTCTCTTGTGAGAATAAATCTCCGTCTCTAGGAAGGATGGTGTTTTCCATAGTTGCATTCGCTTTAGGAAGAGTTGTTTCAGGAGACTCTTCATTCGAGTGTGATGATTTAATTGGAGTGTATCCGAAAATAGTGAGTATTGAGACGTTCATGTTGGTGGAACAATATATGGGACACGGTTGTTTTCGTAGTTGATGTTGGGTATGCCAACAAGCAAAGGCGGAACATTAGTGACTTGTAGGGTTACGTACCGTGATGAAGTGAGAGCCTAGTACGTTAGACTGGGTTGGGAGATTATCTGAAACTCGGGAAGGACTTGATAGGATTTGGGTAGTCGATGATCGATTAGCTAGGTCCGCTCATTTTCTTCCGAGTCGTAGGGTGGATTTCGTTGGATCGCTTGACGAAATTATATCCATGGAGCATCCTTGAGTATCATTTTTGATAGTGATTCATGATTCATCTTACGATTCTGGCAAAATCTTCCATCGATTACGGGTATAGAGCTCTAGTTTGGTATAATTATTTACTTCTTAATAGGTTGGCTGGGAGCGTATAAGAGCTGGAATATAATATTCGAGCTCAGTACTCCATTTAGTCACTTGAGGGGTGACTTTGCTCCGGATACTTGAGATGGTTGTTGTGACATCTCGTACTCGTACGTGAGTCAGAAATTTGGGGACCAAATTTTTATAAGTGGGGGAGAATGTAAAATACAAAAAAAATATTAATATATGGATTAATCCTTTAATTAATTGGATTTAAATAGTGGGTTAATTAATGGAATTAAATTGGGCTTGGGCTGAAATTGGGCTTGGGCTGAAATTGGGCTAAATCTATTTGGATTAGACTCAGGTTTGGATTGGGCTGAGCTAACCAAATCAATTCGAACGACTTTTATAAGCTGCCGAACGAACTGATTTCTCTAAATCGTGATTCCACCATTCCCTTTTTCCTTCTTCTCTGCCTCGTTCCTTCGCTCTGCGCGATCGCGTCACCGGGATTCCAGATCGTCGGCGTCCGGTGAGAGCCGCTCGACAGCGCCGCCTTAGTAGTTGATCCCCGGTCGGAGGTCAGTAAGTGGTTCGCCTTAGGGGAGTGTCGGCGTTTCCTTCGTTCGGCGAGACGGTGGTGCTGTCGCCGCGGCAGTGAGCTGCCTGGAAGGTAAGGATCGATCATTTCCCTTCCCTTTCGAGTGGAGATCTAGATTTTCGAGTTGTATTTAGCTGGGATCTATGGATGGCAGTGATCGGAGCTTGGATTGATTCGGCGAGCAGCCGGGATTGGGGAAATCTCGCCACCGGTGGAGTTTAGAGCCGGTAAGTTGGATTTAACCTAATATTGTCATCTGTGGTATCTGTTGATTGATGTCATGTTATCATGATTTTGGTTTTCGTTTAATTCAGATGTGGTTGTGTTGTTGGAAATCGCGGTGAGCTGGTATGGTTGGGATCCGATGGATTTTGGTCAATTGCCAGCATGAAGAAATGTTTGTTTCTCCTAGTTATTGTAGTTACAGTCGATCATTCAGATCAATATGATAAGTTGTTGTGTTCACCTTAGCGTAGCAAAAGTCAAGTAGATTAAGCTGCTGATGTTCAGATTATTGGAGATCTAGAACTGGTAAGCTTTGTTATTACTATGGTTCATCTGTGATTACAGTGACTGATTTGGGGATTAAGTGTTGCAGTGTATTTACTATATGGTTGTGTTGAGGCAGCAGTAGAGTGGGATGCGGATAATCCCTGTTTCCTCTGATCGATCTGTGTCGGAGGTAGATAAGTTGTGATGATAGAGTTTTGATATTGTGATTGTGGATTTGGTTGTATTGTGAATTTGAGTTGCCGATGAGTGTTTGGGCTTGTTGTTTCGGGTATTGGTGCTCGGGTAATATTAGTTGATGTTTGACCTGTTTGGATTTAGAGATCTTGGTGTATTGGATTGTATTGGTTATACTTTGTTAAGGAGATGTGATGAGGGTAGTCTATATTGTTGGGAGTATTGTTTATATCTATATAAATTTTAATTGATCTATGTAGTGTATCGGAGTGGGATAGTTGGAGTGGTTAAAATGCCTTCGGGAAAAGAATACGAATATAAAATGAACTAGTATTTGTTCGTATAAGTATCGGCGATTTGCACTTAACTGTAATTTGTCACTATTGTGCAGGTTTGGGATACGAAGCAGGTCCGCGACCGTGAGGATTATTCGAGCTTCGTATCAGGTGGGTAATATCTACCTGGTCTGGTAGTTTTGATCAAATTCTAGTGCATGATCTTGGATTTATGTTTATACCTGTTTACCTTAAATCCACTCTTATTTAATCATATACTTGTACTGCCTTGACCTTTGAGATATATACTCTGGTACTTCATTGATTATCTAGCTCGGATAGGAACTATAAACCCTATTATGTATTAGCTGATGGATGTTCAGTAAGTACAAGTGGTTAGGGTTATCTTTCTGACCTCAGATTGGGTTACTATGTTACATCACTAGGGTTAGGTGATGAATTGGGTTATGGAGTTGATTGTTGTATCGTACACATATTAGTTGTGCATCTATGGTGGATCTAGTTGTCCGTGCATAGATAAATGTGTGTGGTGGTCATTATGTGGTTACGAACTAGAGGTTCTAGCATGATTGTATATCCATTATGGATCGTATATCTGTGTATGGTTATATGGATGGTCGATAGTATCTCGCTACTGACTAGAGGTCTTAGCGTGGTTGACTGTCAGATGAGTATAACTCTTTGTACGATAGAGAGAGTCTTGTGGATTGTAGTCTTGCACAGTTGACTTTTGATTGACTAGGACTCCCCGTGAGATAGGGAGTGTTGCGAGGATACTTGTGTGGATCTATGCATTATTACATTTGTATGTATGCTGTTGACTGGGTCTCCCTTGTGGTTGAGACGAGTCGTCAGTCATCCTGCCTCCCCGGCCACTCGGGATAGTGGTAGCAGGGTTGAGGGAAGAGCATTGGATGTGCCGCGCTCGGCCACTATGGATGGTGGTAGTTGGAGATGCGCACCTGGCCACTGAGCAGAGTGGTGTTAGCACTCGCCCACTATAGACGGTGGTTGTGTGACGTGCAATTGTCTTGTGTGCAGAGCTCGTCTACTCATGGGTAGTGAGGGAGCGACCAGCAGCAGGGACCCCCGGGGAGTAGTTAGTTTTTTACGCTTATATGCTACTCATTCATACTACCCAACTCGGTCACTCGAGAGTAGTGGCGGATGGAGTCGGGCTAGTCGTCATGCCGTGCCACCCGGGAACGTATTAGAGTCGTGGTTGGGTATGCATATGCATTGCTGATATATATGTATGCATGTATTTGATATATGTTTTACATATGCCTGTGAGATGCTGCATTTGATTGAGCTATGATTGTTGCACATGCTTGTACATCATGATACATGCCATTTGCATTTTATATACTGCCATGTGTTGAGCATGATACATGCATTGATTCAGACTATGGTATACATTTGATTAGCCTCATGTCATTGGGTGGTACGGACCGGGTTGTTATTACAGGTGATCATATACTGTTCATATGTTGGAGTATTGGTCAGGTATGGGATTAACTTGGTACGTTATATGGGTTATGTTATTGTATGTCTGTTCAGGATGATATAGCATATGGTGTTGCAGACCGTCAGGTACGTTGGTACATTACTTCATGTTCAGTTGACCAGTTTAGTATATACATTGAGTATGACTATACTGTGGTTACTTGCTATTAGATTTGGATAGGACTGTATGTCTATTGGACTCATGCTGTATACCTGTAGATCTTCACATGTATACTTGTAGATCTCGTTATCCTATATGTTGTTCATGCACTTTCTATATATTACCCCTGAGTTTATACTCACCACCTGGACCACAGGTTTCTATCGCCTTGAATAACAGTAGAAGATTCCTTGACGTTCGACTCAAATGATCCCATCTCACACCGAACAATTGGGGTTTTCCACGTATTTGCTTCCGCTGTTGTTTTGTATTATGGCCATATATAATCAGTGTTGTATTTGGCTGTTGGTTTGTATGTTGTTTTTGTGTAGTATGTTAGAGTCGCACCGGTGCGCACCTTTGTGTTGTTATGGATGTATTGTTTAGTATTGTCCATATATATGTCATGTTGTTGTGGGCCTACGGGCCTTGTATTAACCCGATATGTTGCCACGTACAGGGGAGATGCCGTTCGTTTGCTTTTTGGCACAGCATACTCTCGGGGCGTGACACTTCCGGTGCAAAGAATTGATGTTTGCAGAAATGGTTGCATACTATATTGGGTAGATAATGTAGCCTTAGAGACTTGCAAATTCTGTAGTCAATGCAGGTACAAGAGTACCACGAGATCAAATCGTAATAAGCGATTAAAATCATTCAGACAAATGTTCTATTTGTCTTTAACTCCTAGTTTGCAAAGGCTTTATGCTTCGAAGGTGACTACTAAACACATGACTTGGCATGCAAATCATGAAACAGAGAATGAGCTAATGTGTCATCCATCTGATGCAGAGGCGTGGAAAAATTTTGATCGAACATATCCTGAGTTTGCAAATTAGACCCGAAATATCAGGTTGGGGCTATGTGCTGATGGATTTGCTTCATTTGGTAAATCAGGAAGAACGTATTCTTGCTGGCCAATTATCGTAACTCCATACAATCTTCCTCCTGGTATGTGTATGAAAACACCTTATATGTTTTTAACATTGATTGTGCCTGACCCTCATAATCCGAAGAAGTTAATAGATGTTTACATGCAACCGTTGATTGCTGAGTTGATCCAACTATGGGACGTGGGTGTTTCCACATATGATGTCCATACTAATCAGCTGTTCACAATTAGAGTTGCACTTCTTTGGACCATAAATGATTTTCCTGCTTATGGGATGTTATCAGGCTGGAGTATTGCGGGGATTTTAGGATGTCCAATATGTATGGAGAGATCAAAGTCATTCAGATTGAAACACGGAAAGAAACCGAGTAATTTTGATTGTTATAGACAATTTTTACCACCAAATCATAAATTTAGAAGAAATAAAGAAGAATTTACTAATAATAGAATTGAAAGAACACCTCCACCATTGAGATTCACCGGTTAAATTTTATGGCAAAGAGTGCTTAACTTTCCATCTGTCATTGAAGACCTAAATGTCACACAACATATGACTATGGAATTATGCATAAATGGACAAAACGGAGTATCTTTTGGGATTTACTGTATCGGCAGAGTAATTTGATTCATCACAATCTTGATTTAATGCATATTGAGAAGAATGTTTTTGAAAATCTGATAAATACAGTGATGGATATAACTGGAAAAACAAAAGATAATCTGAATGCAAGAAAATATTTGTGTCTCATATGTAAACGACCCGCCCTTGATGTTGATGCAAATAGTAGGGGACCAAAACCGAAAGCAGTTTATACACTGAATAAGGATCAGAAACGGATTGTTTGTGAATGGTTGAAATCATTGAGATTTCTTGATGGTTATGTCTCAAATCTTGGTAGATGCGTTGATTTGAAGGAATGCAAATTTATGGGTTTTAAAAGTCATGGTGTATATTCATGGAAAGATTAATTCCTATTGCTTTGAAGGAACTGTTACCAAATTTTGTCTGGGGTGCAATTACGGAATTAAGCATTTTCTTTCATGATATCTGCTCGACAGTACTGAGCCATTCACACATGGAGACATTAGAGAGAGACATTCCGATTATTATGTGTAACCTAGAAAGGATATTTCCACCGACATTTTTTGATTCAATGGAACATCTTTTGGTTCACTTTCCATATGAGGCTAAAGTTGGAGGTCCTGTTCAATTTCGATGGATGTATCCATTTGAAAGGTGATTTTTTTTTGACTTTTTTCTCATTGTTATTTCAGTTGGTCAAATCTAGTCTAATTTATTTCCTAATAAATTTTATTGTATTACTCTTAGATTCCTCTATCACTTGGGAAAAAAAGTAAAAAATAAGGCTCATGTTGAAGCTTCTATTGTTAATGCATATATTGTGGAGGAAGTTACAACTTTTGCATCATATTACTTTGAACCTCATGTTCAATGCAAGAGTCAGAAAGCAGGAAGAAATGATGAGGGTCTCGTTGATCCAAATTTGAGGGCATTCTCAATTTTTAATTAACTTGGTCGACCAAGTGAATCTTGTACAAGTAGATACTTAACTGGTCCGGAGTGGCGAGCAGCCCATACATATATTTTATTGAACTCCCGTATAACGTATTCGTATTTCGAGTAAGTATATAATAGTTATATTAAAAATTTTGTATATCATAAAATATTGTTCATGTTTTATTTAATTATATTGTAGGATTTTTCAAACTCTATATTCGGAGCTTCCGGAGCATGAGTTTAATAATTTTTGTGATGAAGGATTTGCACAATGGTTCAAAAATTATGTAAGTAGTATATGATAGTAAATTTGATAAATTTTGTCTGATGACACATATTTATTTTACTTTAGGTTCTTGATAATCACGGCCACATTGAGCAAGACCTAATAAACAATCTGTCATGGGGTCCAAATTCAATGGTTAAAACTTGGCCCGCATATTTCATAAACAGATATAATTTTCATACTGAAGCTTATGGAACTGGAAAAACTATAATGAATAGCGGAGTTTGTGTTCAGTCATCTAATAATGGGGGTGCAAGGAATGAATTTTACGGTTTACTAGATGAAATTTTAGAGGTAGCATATCCAGGCTCAGATTTGCGAGTTATTTTATTTATGTGTCATTGGTTTGACCCTATCAAAGGCATGAGGGTGCATCCACAATTTAATTTGGTTGAAATCAACTACAAAAAAATATACAAGAGGTATGAACCATTTGTATTAGCACAACAAGCGATTCAAGTATTTTATGCTTCATATCCTAGTCTGAGACGAGACAAAAGTGATTGGTGGGCAGTTTGTAAAACAAAAGTACGTAGTAAAATTGAGGAACATTGGGAAGACATAGCATATCAACAAGATGAAGTTGTCAATATATTTCATATCGAAGAGTATAATATTTCAACGTTACGAGATCCCAGCGGTATAGTAATAGACGTTGATGCAAGTGAACTAAATGAGTATGAAGATGAAGATTTCAATGATGAGGATGAGGATGACGATGACAATGACGATGACGATCACGATGACGATGACAATGACGATGACAATGATGATTAGACGCATTATCAGGCCTAAAATTTTATTGCAGACTTCGATTTTTAATTATTAGTAATTTACCTTTTATTGAGTACCAATTATGTTTTAATTGACTGTGTTATTCGAAATTCCATATATTTGATATGCTAATGAACATTTTTTTATTTAGGGTCATCCAGTTGCTATGAATATGGTAAGATTTTCATATTTCTCGTATTAATAATTTGATATGCAATTGTATTTTTTTTCTTGTAAGATTATTTTAATAATCATGATTGTTAGTTTCGATGTGGCGGTCATAGACGTAGTAGTGATGGAAGATCACAGTCTTCCTCTGCTTCAGCACCCGCACATTCTGATGCTCTTGCAGGAAATGTGCCTTCCACCTCTTCCCCAGTTGCAGGATCCTCTAATTCTCAACATATACCTACTAATGTATCTTCCCCGGTACAACAATCACTCGTGGAGAGGGAAGAAACGAGAGAGTTTATATCTCCGCGCGGAGATTCGTAAGTATTCAAGTTTTAGAATATCTATATTTAAATTTTAATACAATATGTTTTTTTAAAAGTATATAATGGGGTTTATTTTTGGTTTATGTTAGATTTACAAATTCTGTACATGTTATTCACGAGGTTAATAAAATAGTGAATAACCATTGGGGCGGTGCTTCTATGACTTATACAAGCACGCCGGAAGAAATTAAAGTTCTGTGGTGGAATGAGTTCAAGGTAACTTATTTCAATCATTTAGTATATGAAATTGTAGTTAATATAATCAAATTTTATTTTCCTCTACTGCAGTGGGTATTTATTTGGGAGGAGAGTGAAACACTAGAGATTAGGAGGATTTTTAAGAAAAAGTGTGGTGATCATATTAGAAACATACTAAATCATGCCAAAACTAGAAATAAGAAACCGCACTGTATAATCAAGGAGAATTGGAATAAAATTATTGCACATTGGGGATATGATGAAAGTAAGCGGAGGAGTGAACAGAATAAGTAAAATCAGAATTGTAACTCCGGCATTATGTCTGCCACGTATGCGGGAGGATCCATAAATATCGATGAGCATAGATATCGATTAGTGAGTATTTTCAATTTATGGTTTTGTAATCTAATACTTACTAATTTATAAATATTAATTATTTAATTTGTTTAGGCTAAGGAGATGGAAACTGAGCTATTATTTATTAACACTTTCACCCGTACATTCCAAAAAAAGGATAAAACATGGAGCGGGGAAAGAGCTAGAACAATAAAGGTGTGTAATTGTAAAAAATTTAATTTCTTATGTTACTATTTAATTTTTTTTCTTTCACAATAGGAGAAATACGATGAACTTTCACAAAGAAATTCGGGTGTAAGTGATGATGGAGTCGAATCAGAGCCATCTGTTAGCAATATAAATTTATGGCTCGAAGCATTTGGAGGACCGAAAAGTGGAAGAATACTTGGACTCGGCTCTTTGAGCCGATCCTATAGAGTCCCTGGCGCTTCTTCTTCATCCTCTCCAGCATCAAAAGCCCAAGTTATTCAATTAACCGAAGAGGTTAATCATTTGAGAGAGTTACTAGCGCAGAAGGAAACTGAATCAAGAGAGAACGCTTAGAAAGTTCAAGACTTAAATGAAAAGATGAACAAATTTCAAAGGCAACAAATGTTTATTATGCAACATCTTCAGTTAACGTCTAGCTCAAATCAACTTCCTCCTTCTGGCTCTGCTCCTCCTGCGCCTGATCCCTGTCATGGAGACAATGATGATGTATTTTTTGATGACGATGGTGATGATGCTGGTTATCTTTGACTGTATTTGTGACAGTTTAATTGTTAGCTACTTAACTTATGACATATACGATATTTATGGTTTTATCAGTTTGTTGTATTTAAATGTTACCTGATGATAATGGTACGGTACGTAGACCTTTGGATGTATTTGTTATATGTATAAATTTGTTTGATGTCCATATTAATGTTTGTAGTATAATTGTGTTAATATTGTTGTGTGTTTGTTGTAAAATAGAAAAAAAACTATTTAAAATATTTTTTTTCATTTTTCTCCAGATTTGTAACGAAAATACATTTTTCGTTGCAAAATTATATGCATCAGTCGACTGATGTAAACATTCAGTTGACTGATACTTGAGAAACTGCGCAATCCAAAATTATTTTGGGCATCGATCGGATCGTAAACATTATCATCGGTGATATCATCGTAGACTACCATGAGAACACTTTATAGCCGTGACCCGATCGACTACTCACTTGGCGATCGATGGATATGATCGATCGCCATCTTCAGTAACAATTCACGTAACGCCCGTAGCCGTCGATCACCGATCATACGATCGATCACGATCGATGAATACATCAGTCGACTGATAGTGAAATTTTTTGCGATAAATTTTTCTTTTCGTCGCCAAATTTGCAACAAAAAAAAATCGTCGCCAAATTTAATTTTATTTGTTAATCCCGTTCATCAGATTTTGGCGACAAATATTTTTTTCGTTACAAATTCTGCGATGAAAAAAATATTTCATTGCCAAATTTGTGACGAAAAATATATTCGTCGCTAAATTTCATTGTATTGGGTGGAGTTGCATGTGAGAGTTTTGCGACGAATAAATATTTCTTCGCAAAATCGGCGACGAAAAAATTTATTCGTTGCTAATTTGGCATCGAAAGTATAATTCGTCGCTGAATTCGACGATGAAAATAATTATTCGTCGCCGAATTCGGCGACGACAATAATTATTCGTCGCCGAATTCGGCGATGAAAAGTATTATTTGTCGCAAAAATTTGTGACGAATCTTCTTTTCGTCGCTAAATTGGCGACGAAACATTTATTCGTCGCCAAATTTGGCGACGAATTTTGCAATGAAATAATTATTCGTTGCAATTTGGCGGCGAATTTTATTTTTTCGTTGCAGAATTTAGCGGCGAATTATTTTCAACGAAAAATTTTTCATTGCAAAAAAAGTTTGCAACAAATTTTTTTACAAATTTCTTTGTAAAATTCGTCACCAAAAACCAGTTTTTTGTAGTGTAATGTACATGACTTGTACACAAGCTTTCCCAATGATCCACCCATGATTTTAGATGAGTTTGAGTTCATCTAGATGCAAAAACTATGCACCTTGAACTTAACTCATATCCTAGCATCTCACATGTATCTAGGGTGTATCAATACACATATATGTCAATGTGATATGAGATGTGGATTTTGTTCATCCTAATCTAGGGTTTCATGCATTTACTAAGGCAACCCTACTTGATTCCCTTATAAATGAGACTTCAAGTCATGCCATAGTCCTTAAATCAATTTTCATCAAATTAAATGCATGAATGATCATGGCATAAATGATAGCATAAATAAACATGGCCAATAATCATGATGTCATGACATAAAGTGGAATCTAAAAACACATGACATTAAAAACTAACCCTAAACATACTCATGACATTTTATATGATAAAAAGTAGATATGATGTCATGACATGCTATATGGCAACAAAGCATGACAAATAAGATGTATAGGTATAACAATACCTAAAATTTAATATTAATTGCCATTTGTCTTTATTAAGTATATTTTGTCATATTGCTACTAATCCCCTAAGTGTGCCAAAAACCCAAAATGACACACTACAATCTCTAAACCTAAATTGTGCCAATTTAATTGATTTTTCATAATCCCAACAATGTATTGGCACATCCTAAAATCTTTTAGGATCATAATTCAAATCTATTTCTAAGGTATCCATAACCTTGAAAATTACCTAAAGTGTCACCTTTACCATAGTTAGGTTAACTACCATTCATTTAATAGTTGGCACACCTAAACCCATCTAGCGTGAATCAATCACGCTCTTAGGAACCCAAAACCTATTTGAGCTCCTAGGGTTTACTAGGTATTCCTTAGGGATGACCTCCCTAGATACCTTCCTAATGACCCTTCTAGGCTTGTTAGCCTTGGTCATTTGGGTCTTGTCTAGGTTAACTCTAGGGGTAACTCCCCTTGTAACCTTCTTAGTGGCTACCCTAAGTTTCTTCGAAACCCTAGATACTAGGCATTCACCTTGGTCAACCTTAGGGATGACTTCCCTATTGACCTTGGTATTCCTAGACCTAAGTTTAGTTCCATAGTCAAATGGAACACTATGGTAGGTAGGCTTATCTACCTCGGACCTAAGCTTGTGACTCAAGCCTTTCTTACCCATAGATGAGCCTTGCCTCCTAGACTCTAGACCTTGACTCTTGGACCTAGATTTTAGATCATTTAACCATTTAAATTGATTTTGTATATTCCTAAGGGTCTTCTCTAATTTCTCAAGTCTTGACCTCAAGACTTGATTACCTCAAGACTTGATTTTCTAGCTCTAATTTTCCCAAATTAGATTTTTCATATGTCCTTTGGGAATTGTTCTTCCTAAGCATGTGTCTAGTCCATTTAGGATTAAAACTTAGGTGATCTTCAAATTTTCTAATAGATACCTTAGGTAAAATATTTTTAGGGACATTAGTCCCAAATTTCTCCTTATTTCTAAGGTTGACCTTCTTAGCTCCTAAACAATATTCCCTATTTCTAGCATGCTCTTTATGATAAATTGCAAGAGAATTAAAATTCCTAGCATGCTTTTTGACATTTAAACTAGAAGGTGCATTACTAAAGTGTACCTTAAGGTTAGCCTTAGCTCCCCCTATTTATGATGCTCCTTCTTGGGTCTTTTTGCTCCCCCTAGGGCATTGACTCATATAATGTCCTCTTTGATTACATTTGAAGCATATAATGTGCTCCTTGCTTTTGATGGTTGGGGGACCGACTTCCTTTGATTTTTCTTGACTTTTAGGTGCCGATGGACTTTTCTTGACCTTCTTGAAGGATTGTGGAACGAAGCTTCACTTCCCACCTCGGTCGCTTGTGCATGGCGATCCCATCTACGTCCCTGGATTAAAAAAAATAATCCAAGATGATGACAGATTACCCAAGCAACCGATCCATCATCGTGCTATTCGATTAGAGTGGTCTCTTGAACAAACTTATTGTTCAAGTAACCTAACTCTTTTCCTCGATTAGCCGTGGAATAGATGATGTACGGATCGTCGGTTTTTTTGTTTATCTTTGGGGTCCAAGTAAATTAGCCACAGGCATTATACAAAAGAACTAAATCAAAATAAACAAGATTATACCTCTTGTATACCTCTTGATCTTCTATTGTATATCCTTTCCTTCTCTTGAACGTTGTGTGGGCAACGATCCTTCAAGAGTTGAAACTTCCTAGATCACGTTCTTCTCTTCCTTGCTCGCTCCAAACAAATGGAAGAATTGATAACTACCATTTTGTCGAGTTATTTTGGTCCTTAATAGCACTTTTTAAATCCTCTCCTGTGTTTATTTATTGATTATTTACATGTTTTATGAGTTAGATATATTTTTGGACCTTATTGTAAATTCTCCTAATTTTTGGACTTATATGCAAATTTTACATCTTAATTGTAGGAGATCAAGATGAGCCACTGGACTAGACTCAAATTAGATCAAATATGGCTTCATCTAGGGCTGGAAGGATATTTTAAGCTGGATCAATCTGGACCTTTCATCGTGATCGAGGGCAATTTAATCAAGAGATCAAATCTGAGCAATATGGACCGTCCGATGATAGCGGCTTGATTCTGAGCCATTTACCTAGATCTGGAGAGATCCAGTCCGTACATATTGATTTGTACATCTGAGCCCTTCATCCAGATTCGATCGATCGTGATTATCCCTTCGGATGGATCAGATCCATCCATTCAAAGTCAGAAAATTCTCAGCCGTTGGATGCACAACCTATTAATGGATTAATCAAGGCAATCAAAACCTAGGTTCAATTGGACGACTGGGATTTGATGGCATTCGATCGGACGGCTACAAAAATCCATTTAATTTTCCTCATCACCGAGCATAAGCTTTAGCCGACATTTCACTTCCCTTCCACACGCGATGTCCGACGCACAACCCACCGTCGCCGCGCTCTGCCCTTCCCCGCCGGTCGCTGGAGAGGAAGGGGATTCCCTCCTTCTCTGGTGATCGGAGCCCATCCATCATCTCCTCCGCCCATTTCTCTACCGCCGGTTCTCCTCTCACGCGACAACTTCTTCCACAACTCCAAACCCTCCATCACGGCGACGACAACAAAGCGGCCTTCCTTAGCCGCTCGTGATGACTAACCCATCACAACTCCAGCTTCATCTTCATTTCCAAAGATCCTCGCTTCAAGATTTCGTCATTTGGATTGCAAGCCTTCCATTGATTTCCGTTGATGTGTTTTGATCATTCCTTTTGCTTTTGTCAGCTGAATGTTTGTATTAGATTCGATTTTCCACACTTAGAATGGCACACGTTTGGTTGAATTTGGTTATTGCTTGCGTAGTGTTCGATTAAATGTCTCTTAGAGTAATTAGGTCATAGTTAGTTAGATTAGATCTATTTTTATACTTTACTTTTAATCATGTTCATGCATTAAATTTTATTGATGAATTGCTTAATTCATTAGGTTGTTAGTTAAATATGTTCTTCCCTTGAGCCTTAGTAGCCGCCTACACCTTGCTTTCATCCCTTTTTCTCCTTCGGATTCGAGGAGGAACCGCTTCATCGAGAGATTTCGACGACGTCCTCCACCTCCACAGCTCATCCCCCTTCTCCTTCGGATTCGAGGAGTCCACTCCGACGACACTTCTTCGAGCTCAATCGGATCCGCGAGAGTTCGGAGTATCCATCAAACTACTGGATTCAGGAGTTTGTACCATCCCACATCCAGGCTACGTTTGGTACGGGGTAATGTTATCAACCTTGTAATGTAATCAAGTTTGTAATGTAATGTGTATTACATTACTGTGTTTGGTTAGCGATTGGTGTGTAATCTTTGATTACAAAAGTGATTACATTCGTTTGTTTGGTATCCATATTTGTTATAAAGAATGTAATTCATATTATTATAAAATGACAAAAATAGCCTTATAAGGTTGTCGCCGATCGCCGAAGGGCACCGGTGGGCGGTGGGTGGTGTTCGGTCATCGGTCGGCCGGCCGGCCGCCGATCGCCGGCCGCCGCCACGGTCGCCGGTCACGGCCGCCGGCCGGTCGTCGCCGGCCTCGAAAAATAAAAGGACATATTTGTAAAGACAAATATTGAGTCCGTAATGTAATCAGATTACATCACTTTTCCTTCGTAATCGAGATTACGGATCTTGGCTCTTATTTTGTAATGCGATTACATTACATTACATCTTTGAAATGTTAACAAACAAAGTAAATCATCTTGTAATGTAATCCGATTACATTACAAGCCTGATTACCCCGTACCAAACGTAGCCCCACTTTCATTTGCGGAGTCTCGATCGAGCTTCATTGGACTTAGCTGGAGTAACTTGGTCATTCACCGGGCCTATCTTGGGTTGATCAGATTATTTCCTTTTTCAGTTTTTGTTGCTTTACTTCCTACATTAATTGATTTAGTTGTTGCGTGTTAGTTTAGGATTTTAATTACCATGCAATTGTAGGTTAGATCTCAAATCCCAAACCCCCAATCTTCAATAGAAAACCCAAAGCAATAATTAGAAATCCTAAGTTTACTATTCTGTCGATTACACTCGTTGGGAAACGATCCGAGTCATCCACTATGCTATATTAGTGTAGTTAGGGGGTTCAGTAATTAATTTGAAATGGTACCATGACAAATCGTCGTTATCAAGAATAAACGCACCCTTATTCTCCTATCTATCATTGACCACCAAGCCACCTATCTTGGATGTTGCCGCCGGGGCAAACCCAGATGGCTAGCGCAACCGTGTTAAGGCTTGAAAGGGCAAGGGATCGATTCCCGGAGGTAACGACCAGACTACCGATGACTCCGCATTTTTGCGCTAGCCACCTGAGACCTGATTTACCCCCCTCCACATGTAGGGGCAGCGGTGGGGGGCCGCTAATGTGGTGGTTCCATATTTTTTTTTTATGTTGCGCTGACCAAGGAGAGGAAGGAGGAGAAGATGTCAGCCCTTTCCAAAGGACAAGGAACCGTCAGCCAATGGAGAAAGAGAAGGGGAAAGGGGGCGCCGACAATGGAGAGAGCCCTTGTTGTTGTTGCCGCCGACCAAAGGAGAGACTTCCTTAGGTTTCCGCCGCCCAAGAGGAGAATCAAACCCTAGGCGCCTCCAACGCCAACCAACAAACCCTAGCTTCTTTTTTTACCGCCCAAGCCACCGCCCAAGCCAAGGAGAGCAAACCCTAGAATCCAATTCTCCTTTTTTTTGGTTGTCGCCCAAGCCTCCTATCCTCCTTATATAGATTTTTCCCAAGCCTCCATTTAATTGTGTCCATCGGATCTAGGTTTCATCAGGGTTTAAATAGGCTACAATAGGGACCATGAGGAGGAGTTGGATCTTGGCTACCCAATGGATCCGACCCACATAAAATCCGATCCATTAATGATAATCCATTACACTAAAGAATTATCATTGATCTACCTCACCAACCCCCATAAATAAATATGGGCTCCATATATTAATTGTACAAATATCTCCCCGTATTTAAGATATCGAATGTCCATCAATTAATTAATTTACTGACAATTAATTAATCAACATCTAACTCCATGAGTAGTACCACTCAACCTTATCATCATGCCGGATCAAGTCCACCTACAGGGTTTACATGATGATCCTTATGAGCTCCTCAAGGGGACATCATCATCCTAATATATAGGACATGGTTTCCTCTTATAATCAACGACACACCATGTAAATAATATCATTTCCCAACTTACTGAGCCTATCAATTTAATCTATAAATCTAGCTCATTGGTAAATCAAAGAAATAAATACTAAGTACATGTGCCCGTTATTATATCGGGATTAAGAGCATATACACCATAATATCCGAGGTCCGATTCAATTATATAGTCAGCAATAAATCAAATCACCTCTAAGTCGGTCCTGCTCAATACACACAAAGTGTACTAGTGTAATTCTATAGTCAAACAAACCAATACCAAATTACACTACAACCATACCAATGGTTTGTCCAAAACCATCTCGGTTGTGAGCCTCTACTTATACTCTATAAGGAACTGATAACATGATCTTCCGTGTGACACCACACACTATGTTATCTACAATGTAATGTATTAGACAATATGCATAACCATAAATATGTAAATAATGATAATGTGATTCTTATTTCAAAAATAAAGATGTTCATACAAAAGATAGACTTTTCAGTATACATCCCAACAATTTCCCACTTATACTAAAAGACTATGCTGTCCTCATACTGTCATACATCTGATTCCCATTCCCTCTACATGCCTATCAAAAGCTCTCGCTTGAAGGGCCTTAGTGAAAGGATCTACCAGGTCATTCTTTGATGCAATCTAGGCGATAGCAACTTCTACCCGCTTTACGATCTCTCGTATCAGGTGGTACTAGCGCTCTATGTGTTTACTTGTCTTATGAGCTCGTGGTTTCTTCGAGTTCGCAACTGCACCACTATTATGACAATAAATTGTGATAGTTCTGGGTAAACTAGGAATCACATCCAAGTCCATCAAGAAGTTCCTGAGCTATACAGCTTCTTTGGCCGCCTTAGAGGCTGCCACATACTCAGCTTCCATGGTGGAGTCCGCCATGCATTTCTGCTTGACACTCCTCTATACAATGACTCCACCTCCCAAAGTAAACACAAAACCCGAGGTAGACTTACTGTTATCCCTATCTGATTGCAAGTCGGAATCTGTGTAACCCACAGGGAGTAATTGATCTGCCTGGTATACCAACATATAATCCCTAGTCCTTCTCAGGTACTTCAATATATGATTTACCGTAGTCCAATGTCCCTGTCCTGGATACCATAGTCAAAGCAAATATTTGGCCTCGTACATAACATAACATACATGAGGCTTCCTACTGCCAAAGTATAAGGAACCACCTTCATCTCCTCTATCTCCTTTGATGTTCTAGGACACATCTCTTTAGATAAAGGTACTCCATGCCTGAAAGGTAGAAAACCTTTCTTAGAGTTCTGCATTCTAAAACGAGCCAAAATGGTGTCTATGTATGAAGCTTGAGATAAGCACAACATTCTTTTCCTGCAATCCCTTATAACCTTGATCCCAAGGATGTGTCCCACTTCTCCCAAGTCCTTCATATCAAACTGTTTGGACAACCATACCCTTACGTCTGATAACACCTTGACATTGTTGCCAATTAACAAAATGTCATCACATATAGTACAAGAAATACCACTATATTTCTGTCACATCTCTTGTATACACAAGACTCATTCGGAATTTGAATAAATCCATAAGACTGGATTACCTCATCAAAGCGGATGTTCCAAGATCTCGAAGCTTGCTTCAATTCATAAATGGACCGATTGAGCTTGCACACAAGATGCTCTTTTCCCTTTGCAATGAATCCCTCTGATTGCTTCATATAGATGTTTTCCTCAAGACTTCCATTAAGGAAAGCTGTCTTGACATCCATCTGCCACACCTCATAATCCATATGAGCAACAATAGACAAGAGAATCCGAATAGACTTAAGCATGATTACCAGCGAAAAGGTCTCCTCATAATCGATGCCCTTTTTCTGAGTATACCCTTTTGCAACAAGCCTCGCTTTGAAGGTCTCAACCTTCCCATCTATTCCTCTCTTTCTTTTGTAGATCCACTTGCATTTAATGATTTTTACACCATTGGGTGGTTCTACTAGCTCCTAGGCCTGTTTGAATCTATAGATTCTATCTCAGAATTCATTGCACTTTGCCAAGATACCGCATCTTTATCTTGGATTGCCTCGTCATATGTCCAGGGATCAGGTTCATGTTCACCAGAGACCAAATTAGAAGATTCTCCCAAGAACATAAATCTATCAGGCTGTCTAACAACCCTCCCACTATGATGAGGTATCACCTGTGTATCCTCTGTGACACGCGGTGCAGTCACTTGTGGCATATCCTCTTGTACTGGTGGTACTGAAGTAGTGACTTCCCCTCTCAATTCCTCTAGAACAATCTTACTCATGGGCTTGTGGTTCATCATATAGTCTTCCTCTAAAAATCTGGTGTTCGTGCTAACGATCACCCTCTGATCTCTAGGACTATAGAACAAACCACCTTTCGTTCCTATAGGATAGCCTACAAACATGTGCACTTCTGTACGAGGTTCCAACTTACTAGCATCTACCTTCAGCACATGTGCTGGACTCCTCCAAATTCGAATATATCTCAGACTAGGCTTTCGCCCAGTCCACAATTTTATGGGAGTAGAAGGTACTGATTTAGATGGTACCAAGTTTAGAATATACATTTTCGTATCCAGAGCATACCCGCAGAATGAATCTGGCAACTCAGAATAACTCATCATCGATCTAACCATCTTCATAAGAGTCCTATTCCTTGCTCCGCTACACCATTCTGCTTGGGTGTGCCAGGTGCAGACAATTGGGATTGAATCCCAGCCTCTGATAAGTAATTCCTAAATTCTCCCAAGAGGTACTCACCACCACGATCAGATCATAGTGTCTTGATATTTTTACCTTGATGTTTCTCCACATCAGTCTTGAATTCTTTGAACCTGTCAAAGTATTCAGACTTGCGGAGTATCAAGTAAATGTATCCATATCTTGAATAATCGTCTATAAAAGAGACAAAATATTCAAAACCACCTCTAGCTTGGATAGACATAGGACTACACAAATCAGAATGAACCAATTCCAATACATTTTTGGCTCTATACTCCTTGGCCTTAAAAGGTCTCTTGGTCATTTTACCTTCCAAGCAAGATTCACAAGTTGGGAAATCTTCCACCACTAATGAACCCAGAGGTCCATCAGCTATCAACCTTTGAATTCTACTTAGGTTATTATGACCTAACCTTAGATGCCAAAGATATGTTTGGTTCATTTTTGAAGGTTCTTTTCTCTTATTAGATTTAGAAGACGAGTTATTTACTTCTATTTACATCGTGGGAGCTTTTGGTTCAAGGGTATATAAATTTCCTATCAATGCACCAGAATAGATAATCTCCCTATTCCTTTTTATAATAACTCTGTCATTAAAAGAAATAGAATATCCATCCAAAAATAATTTAGAAACCGAAATCAAATTCTTTCTAAATAAAGGTATATAAAGGCAATTTTCAAAACCAAAGTTTTATTCCTATCAAAAGATAAATAAACATCTCCCACTGCAACAGCCGCCACCTTCATAGCATCGCCCAAGTAAACGGTAATCTCCTCCTCAGCTAGTCGTCTGGTTTCCTAGAACCCCTACAAAGTATTGCAGACATGATCAGTGACTCTCGTATCTACACTCCATGTGCCGGTAGATAACACCGCTAAACATGTTTCAACGACCAGTCCAAAAGATATACCTTTGTTTAGCTTCCGGTAGGGGCAGTCCTTCTTCCAATGTCCAGTCTTCTTACAAGTGAAGCACTTGCCTTTCGGCTTCTTCACTCCTCCCTGAGATCCTCCCGCCACCTTTTCTCCACCTTGTTTCTTCTTCTTCTTGCCTTTCGGCTTAGAAGTCAAAACCTTCTGAGCAACCATGGCCTGAGCCTGAGCACTCTGATAAAAAAGCCCCTCTGCCACCTGGAGTTCTGTCAGAAGCTTCGCCAACAAATACAACCTCTTATTCATATTGTAATTTAGGAAAACTACTCAAAACTCCTAAGTAGAGATTGGAGAATAATATCAACTTGGGTTTCCCCATCGATCTCAGCTCCAAGGACTTCCAGTTCATTCAAATGAGTCATCATCTTGAGAACATGATCCCTCACGGGTGTTCCCTCGATCATGGTGGTTGTCATCAAGTTTCTCATGGCTTTTTGCCTCGCAACCCAATTCTGGTGTCCAAAAAGTTCCTTGAGATTGAGCATCATGTCATAAGCAGTGGGCATGGCTTGATGCTGATGTTGTAATACATTTGACATAGAAGACAAAATGTAACACCGCGCCATCTCATCAGCCTTAATCCACTTTTTATAACTCTCTTTCTCCTTTTCCCCAGAATCATCCGTAGGCTTAGGAGGACACTCTTCAAAGAGTACATACTTGTACTCCTCAGCAGTCAAGACAATATCAAGATTCCTTTTCCAATCAACATAATTGGGTCCAGTAAGTTTATTCTTTTTTAGTATCACAACAAGTGGATTAAAAGTCATTTTTGAAAAATCTAAGAATCACATAGATCAAAACTTTAGATTTCAAAATTTTATTGATTCCTCAAACAATAAAATTTTAAAATCAACCAACACCTCAAAACACCGAGAATATCGTATGCCACGATAGTGTGGACGTATACGAATTTTACATTTGTAAGAGGAGATTTTACCCATTAATTTTATCATCCTGTCAACCTTACTTTTTGACAAATAAAATTAATAGTTGGTTCCTCTTTGTCCCTACAAATAAAAGCAGTGACTCCGATGGGGAGGATACTTTTATTCGCATCTAAG
This sequence comes from Wurfbainia villosa, assembly GCA_025175895.1. Classification (NCBI taxonomy): domain Eukaryota; kingdom Viridiplantae; phylum Streptophyta; class Magnoliopsida; order Zingiberales; family Zingiberaceae; genus Wurfbainia; species Wurfbainia villosa. The sequence goes on from CM045986.1 coordinate 7,337,065, forward strand.
TGTTCACCATTACTCGATACCAAAATAATTATCTCGGATTATGTGCCTTCCGATGGGGAAGTACACACACTCCTAAATAATTTTCTATAACCATATTTGGCCCTGTGATTCGCAAAACAAACTCATCCGATGGGGAGGAAGACACTCAGAGCCGACACGCAAGTTTGTTTGCATCACATGTCAAATCGTAATGGAGGCCATGGGAATTTAAAAAAAATATCCCTCTCCCACTTAGTAATTTAAAATGAGGAATTTTCCTAGCACACGACATGCATATCAAACAAGAAGCAATAAATATGAAAAAAAATATTTTCCAACTATTATGGCTTTTGTTCTCCAATATGCCTCCCGTCGTGTCGCCATCTTATCCGCTCCTCCCTACGCCATGTACAAGCCATCCGGAGATCCGAGCCGAGAATAATTATTTTAATTTACATCCATCGATTCTATAGTCCATGAAGGAGTGTACATGAAATCTAGATCGAAAGTAAACTAAAATAAAAGAATGGATAAACAATGTCGTACTTAATTACAAAAATTAAATACTAGCCTTGTCAATCCCGAGGATTCAAATAATATTACAATTAAACACATCCAATTACATACACACGCATATGGCCATAATAGTTGGATCTTATGCCCGCAATCAAAAAGTTAGCCTACGCACATCCTACTATCATTCGGCACATACAATATATGCTAAGTGCATAAAAGTAACCGAATCCTAAACACACAAAATCAGAAACCGTGACTCTGATACCACTTGAAGGGTTGTGGAACGAAGCTTCGCTTCCCACCTCGGTCGCTTGTGCATGGTGATCCCATCTACGTCCCCGGATTAAAAAAAATAATCCAAGACGATGACGGATTATCTAAGCAACCGATCCATTATCATGCTATTCGATTAGAGTGGTCTATTGAACAAACTTGTTGTTCAAGTAACCAAACTCTTTTTCTCGATTAGCCGTGGAATAGATGATGTACGGATCACCGGTTTTTGTGTTTATCTTCGGGGTCCAAGTAAATTAGCCACATGCATTATACAAAAGAACTAAATCAAAATAAACAAGATTATACCTCTTGTATACCTCTTGATCTTTTATTGTATATCCTTTCCTCCTCTTGAACGTTTTGTGGGCAACGATCCTTCAAGAGTTGAAACTTCCTAGATCACGTTCTTCCCTTCCTTGCTCGCTCCGAACAAAGGGAAGAATACACGCACCCTTCTTCTCCTATCTAGCACCGACCACCAAACCACCTATCTTGGATGTTGCCGCCGGATATGGAGAGGAAGGAGGAGAAGATGCCGACCCTTTCCAAAGGACAAGGAACTGCCGGCCAATGGAGAAAGAGAAGGGGAAAGGGGGCACCGGCAATGGAGAGAGCCCTTGTTGTTGTTGCCACCGGCAAAAGGAGAGACTTCCTTAGGTTTCCGCTGCCCAAGAGGAGAAGCAAACCCTAGCTGCCTCCAACGCCAACCAAAAAACCCTAGCTTCTTGTTTTGCCGCCCAAACCAAGGACAACAAACCCTAGAATCCAATTCTCCTTTTTTTTTTGGTTGCCGTCCAAGCCTCCTATCCTCCTTATATAGATTTCTCCCAAGCCTCCATTTAATCGTGTCCATCGGATCTAGGTTTCATGAGGGTTTAAATAGGCTACAATAGAAACCATGAGGAGGAGTTGGATCTTGGCCACCCAATGGATCTGGCCCACATAAAATCCGATCCATTAATGATAATCCATTCCACTAGAGGATTATCATTGATCTACCTCACCAACCCCTATAAATAAATATGGGCTCCATATATTAATTGTACAAATATCTCCCCGTGTTTAAGATATCGAATGTCCGTCAATTAATTAATTTACTGACAATTAATTAATCAATATCTAACTCCATAAGTAGTACCACTCAACCTTATCATCATGCCGGACCAAGTCCACCTGCAGGGTTTACATGATGATCCTTATGAGCTCCTCAAGAGGACATCATTATCCTAATATATAGGACACGATTTCCTCCTATAATCAATGACACACCATATAAATAATATCATTTCCCAACTTACTGAGTCTATCTATTTAATCTATAAATCTCGGCCATTGGTAAATCAAAGAAATAAATACTAAATACATGTGTCCATTATTATATCGGGATTAAGAGCATGTACACCATAATATCCGAGGTCTGATTCAATTATGTAGTTAGCAATAAATCGAATCACCTCTAAGTTGGTCCTGCTCAATACACACAAAGTGTACTAGTGTAATTCTATGGTCAAGACAAACCAATACCAAATTACACTACAACCATACCAATGGTTTGTCCAAAACCATCTCGGTTGTGAGCCTCTACTTATACTCTACAAGGAACTGATAACATGATCTTCCATGTGACACCACATACCATGTTATCTACAATGTAATGTATCAGACAATATGCATAACCATAAATATGAAAACAATGATCATGTGATTCTTATTTCAAAAATAAAGATGTTCATACAAAAGATAGACTTTTTGTTAGGGAAATCTCTTGTCGTGATATGGTTTTGATGTGTGTGGCAAAGGGTTTAAGTTAGGTTGTTAGTGTAATTTGATATGTGCGTTGGAGTCTTGCAGGACTTAGTAATTCGCACATGGAGCCTAGGCGAGTTTCACATCTCATGACTCAGTCCTCGAGTCGGTGAAGGATAGCTTTGCGGAAGCCGTGCGCTTGGAGCATCCGAGGGACTGCCGGACGAGGAGCTTGGAGTGAAGCCGGAGGAAGTAGACTTCAGGATGAGACGCGAAGGATGGCGCTGCAGAGCCGTGTGCTTGGCGCATCCGAGGGATGTGGCCGGACGAAGATAACTTCGAAGGCAAGGGACTCCGAGAGATGAGAGTGAGCGAATGTAACCCGGGAAGGGGTAGTAGCTCTTAGGTGAAACTTGGCATCCCATCAAAGACCATCCGATCGAAGGCAAAAGCGACCGTCGAAAGGGTTCACCACGAACCGCCAGAATCGATCGGGCAAGCGATCGATTACGAGGCGTAGCCAATCCGATGAGGTCCATCAGTCGACTGCCAAGTGTTCCGTTGGACTACAACAGTCGGGATCCGACATATTCGGAGGTCATTGGAGTGGCGGTAGTCGACTGCCAAGGGTAGCAGTCGACTGGTGGCGGCCAACGGGAAGAAAAGCTTCCTCTCTATAAAAAGAGAGGGTGTGGGGTTTTGAGAGGCTAATGCTCATGCTCTAAGTGATCTTCCAAGTGCCCCACAAGCTTTAGACTCTTCTTACTTGTTTTTACTTCATTCTTATTGTAAGAAGAGTGATCTTGATTGTAAAGGTTACCTCCACCTAGCTTGGTGCAAAGGAGAGACCATTAGTGGATTGGTTTTGGCGGAGTGATTCACCGAGGACGAATCGGGGACCATGGATTAGCGGCGTAGCCGTGAACCACGTTATACTATCGTGTTAGCGTTTGTTTTATTGTTATTTCCTTTTGCTTGTCTTTGTTGTTTCCATTGCGCTAATCTTTTGTAGACGAGCAAAATCCACCACTCAAGTAAAGAGGGCTATTCACCCCCTCTAGCCGGCTGTTCGATCCCCTACAAGTGGTATCAGAGCCAAGGAAAGCTTGTCGAGGACTAACCGCCACAACAAGCAACATTCAAAATGGCCGGCTCCAACATTCACCCACCGAAGTTTGAAGGCGAATTCTCTTGGTGGAAAAAGAGAATGGAGGTATTCTTCGAAACCGACTTTGAAATTCTCTTAATAATGGAAAACGGTTTCGAGTTGCCTAGGAACGAAAATGGGGAGCCATTGGAGAAATCAAGGTGGAGCAAGAGGCAAAGAGAAGAATACTTGGCAAATTCAAAGGCCAAGCATCACCTATACAATGTCCTCCCCCAACAAGAAGTCAACCAGATAGGAGAGTGTGCTAGTGCTAAGGAAATGTGGGAGAAACTAATAGAGATTCATGAAGGCACATCCGAGGCAAAGCTAGCAAGGAGAGATGTCCTTAGCTCCCAATTGTCCAATATCAAACTTGAAAAGGGAGAGAAGGTAAAATCTCTACACTCTAGATTTAAGGAAATTCTAATCGGTTTGACAAGTGTTGGTGAAAAGCTCTCCAACCGGGATATGATAATGAAGGCCATAGATGCCTTTCCCCGGTCCTCAAGATGGAGCTCCATGGTGGACTCGTTTTACATCTCCAAGAACTTATAAGTAAGCACCTTGGAGGAGTTCTTTTCAACAATGGAGCTCCATGAAACAAGACTTGAAGGAGTAATGGAAGAGTCAAGAATTCAACCATCAAGGGGAGTGGCACTATTGGCTAACAAGGGGAAGAAGAAGATGGAGATCCCCTCCTCCGATGATGATGAAGCTTCCTCATCCTCCTCCATGGATAGCACGGAAGAAGCTTATATGGTAAGGAGGGTAAGACGTGCTTTAAAAGGTTTTCAATTTAATAAATCTAATGATAGGAGGAGAAGACCAAGGGGGAAGGTCATTTGTTATAATTACCAAGGGGAGGGACATATAAGGGATAATTGTCCCCTCCTAAACAAGAGCAAGGAAGAGAGGAAAAAGAAAGAAGAAAAGAAGAAGAAAAAGGGGAGCAAGAAGAAAGAGGAGAATAAGGCAAAGGAAAAGGAGAAGGCTAAGGCATTCAAAGCAAAGACATGGGATGCCCCTTCTTCCTCTTCCTCATCCGAAGAAGAAGAACATGTCTACTCCAACCTTGCATTGATGGCCTTCAATGACTTGGATTGCTTCTCCACCGAAAATGAAGAATCAAGCTCAAGTGGAGAGAGCTCAAGTGAAGGGGGAGCCTCCTCTATATCCTCATCCGAAGAAGAAGAGGACATGGAAACTATGGTAACTAATCTCTCACCTAGTAAAATAGTTTCTATGATCTCTAGCTTAACTAAGGATTTATTTAGAGCCAAGAAAAAGAATAAAAGCATGCTTGATCAAATTAAGGATCTAGAGCAAAAATTAGAAAAAGCATGTTTTAATGATAATAATGATAATGCATGCTCACATGAATATATGCCATTCAATGTTGATGATGCATACATAGAAGAAAATAGGACCTTAAGGGAAAAGGTAGACTATTTGACAAAAGCCCTAGGAAAATTCACTATTGGCTCAAATACATTGAACACGATAATTGGGAGCCAAAGAGCTAGCTTTAACAAGAAAGGCCTAGGATATAAAGAAAAGAAAAATGAAAAGGCCTATAAATGCCTAATTGTTAGGGGACAAGATAAGAAGAAGGTAATAGCTAGAAAATGGATTCCTAAAGAATTTCTAGTGAACCCCATAGGCAAGAATTTGTATTGGGTTCCAAAATCCATCCTTAAGGGTTAGAAAAACCCTAGGATAGTCAACTATATGGACTTGACCTATATCATAACTTGGTTGACTTAGGATGACAGGACAACATTTTTGAAATAGTGTTGGGTGATGATAACGTGCCCAAAAATAGATAATAATGCTTAAATCATGATATCTAATGAAATTGCTATGAATGTTTGCAATCATGATTTACGATTTTAATATTTGACATATAATCATGAGAAATAGAACTTAAATCATGCTTTAGGTGATACTTGCTTATTATCATGATATAATACCTAATGCATGACTATAAATTGATGAATACATGTGTTTCATGATCATAATGTGAAATTAGTTCATATATGCCCTTATGATCATGAGAATTGTTAGGTTGATACTTAACCTTGAAAGAATTGCATGAATATAATGGTTAAGTACATACAAATACCTCTAGGATGCATCTCACACTCACCATAGGCTACCATGATTGAAAACTTAGCATGAGTGAGATGTTAGGATGATACAAATGTCCACTAATGCCTATGGCATTTAGATGGTCATTTAAGGTATCAAAATAGCAATAATAGACCAATCATGGGGAAGGCTTATGTTTAATTCATAGACATATTACCCAAAGATCATGGTTGGATATTTCAAATGGTTTCAAAACAATTTCTTACTTTAAAATCTATGTGTTAATGTTTTGAAACAATTGGATGGAAAACTAGATAGTAAACTTGATATTAGAATGATAAAAAACCTAGTGGTTTTTAAAGCTTTTGGATTTTTAGCAAATTTCAGAAAATATAATGATTTTTCATGAAAAACTATTTTTCATTGATAGATATACCTAAAAGAAATATGTTCCCAAAATTTCATGATTTTTCAAATTTTCTATAATTTTTAGTGCATTTTTAAAATCGAATTTGATTTTTGATCGCCATACGATAGAATGATCGGTGGCCTGAAAATCAGAACAGTAAAGGCTGAATTCAGATTTTAAACCAATTTTTGGTACTTTCCTTCTATTAGACTTGATGCCATGAGTTTACAACTTAGTATTAATCTTTTTGATGGTGTCAAAGGGGGAGAAATAATTGTGTTTAAGTAAATTATGATAGGGGGAGAAATATGTATAGGAGTTTCATGGATTAAGGGGGAGTTGCATGTTGTTATATCATGTTTATGTTTACATGCTTTCTTACCTTATAAATTTCTATCAAATGTTTTTTACCTAACTTAAACGGATTGCCACACATAAAAAAGGGGGAGATTGTTAGGGCAATCTCTTGCCGTGATATGGTTTTGATGTGTGTGGCAAAGGGTTTAAGTTAGGTTGTTAGTGTAATTTGATATGTGCGTTGGAGTCTTGCAGGACTTAGTAATTCGCACATGGAGCCTAGGCGAGTTTCATATCTCATGACTCGGTCCTCGAGTCGGTGAAGGATAGCTTTGCAGAAGCCGTGCGCTTGGAGCATCCGAGGGACTGCCGGACGAGGAGCTTGGAGTGAAGTCGGAGGAAGTAGACTTCAGAGCGAGACGCGAAGGATGGCGCTGCAGAGCCATGCACTTGGCGCATCCGAGGGACGTGGCCGGATGAAGATAACTTCGAAGGCAAGGGACTTCGAGAGATGAGAGTGAGCGAATGTAACCCCGGAAGGGGTAGTAGCTCTTAGGTGAAACTTGCCCATTTGGCTAAGTGTCGGGATCGCTTCGAGTCGAACGGGTTCGACCGTATTCGAGTATTTGAGGCCGCAGCCAATCGCCATATGGAGCAATGATCGCAAGATATCGACCGATCGAAGGCGCAATGATCGTCGAAAGGGTTCAACCACGTAACCGCCAGAGCCGATCGGGCCGATGACGATAGCTAGCCGATCGGCGATGAGGTCCATCAGTCAACTGCCAAGTGTTCCGTTGGACTACAATGGTCAGGATCCGACGTGTTCGGAGGCCGTTGGAGTGGCGGTAGTCGACTGCCAAGGGCAGCAGTCGACTGGTGGCGGCCAACGGGAAGAAAAGCTTCCTCTCTATAAAAAGAGAGGGTGTGGAGCTTTGAGAGGCTAATGCTCATGCTCTAAGTGATCTTCCAAGTGCCCCACAAGCTTTAAACTCTTCTTACTTGTTTTTACTTCATTCTTATTGTAAGAAGAGTGATCTTGATTGTAAAGGTTACCTCTACCTAGCTTGGTGCAAAGGAGAGACCATTAGTGGATTGGTTTTGGCGGAGTGATTCACCGAGGATGAATCGGGGACCGTGGATTAGCGGCGTAGCCGTGAACCACGTTATACTATCGTGTTAGCGTTTGTTTTATTGTTATTTCCTTTTGCTTGCCTTTGTTGTTTCTGTTGCGCTAATCTTTTGTAGACGAGCAAAATCCACCACTCAAGTAAAGAGGGATATTCACCCCCCTCTAGCCGGCCGTTCGATCCCCTACACTTTTCAGGAAACATCCCAACACTTCTTTGGGCACTTGCTCTTATAGTGCCCAAACTTCCAACACTCAAAACACTTTATATGAATTTTATTTTGAAATGGTGTGTTTGAGTTACCTTCCACGGTAGGGGAGTCCCGAGCTTCCTCTTCCTCTCGACCGGAGGTTGATTGTTCTTCTTGAGGTTCCTCCGGTGTGGAAGGTCTAATTTCCTCCCCCTCAATCCTAGAGGTGGTGGCTTCCTCTACCTCTTCCACCGATCCGGATGTCGATTCTCTATCAACTTCTGAATCCTCACTTGCTTGTGAGGATGAGGATTCATCTTCGGCCTCCTCTTCTTGAGCTGGTGATGGGTCTTCATGGAGCTTGGCCAATTCACTCCAAAATTCTTTTGCATCCATGTAATCCCCTAGGCTATACAAGATGTCATTAGGAATTAAATTAAAAATAAATTTTATTACCTTCTTGTTTTTCTTGAATCTTTGGAGTTGTTCCTCACTCCATCTCTTCCTCTTGAGGAATCCTCTCTTTGGTCCTCTTGGATATTCGAATCCTTCCATCAAAATGGACCACTCCTCAAAATCTCTCATCATGATAAAGTCTTCAATTCTTCTCTTCCAAGAATTGAAGACTTCTCGTCCATATAGTGCGTATGGGACCGGTGTATTGATGTCCCATCCAAGTTGTTCTTCAACTTCCATCTTCTTCCTCTAGCTGTTTGCTCCCGGCGGTTAGTCCGTAGAAGAGCCCCGGGCTCTGATACCAATTGTTGAGGATTCGGTGACCGCTAGAGGGGGGAGGGGGTGAATAGCATTGTCGATGCTTGATGGATTTCGTTCGCGATCGCGTCTACAAATCGTGTTAGGGCACAACAAAATAGTAATAAAAATAATAACACGATACACAATCATAAACACGAGAATATAACGTGGTTCGGAACCGAATGGTTCATACTCCACGGATCAGGCTCTAAAAGCCCTAGCAATGCAAACATGCACTACTAATCCAATAAACTCCTTCTCGGAACAATCCGAAGGTGGAGAAACCTTGCACAATAACTCTTACAACAGTAAGAAACAAATACAAGAAAGATACAATAATAAAATGTAATACAAGTAAAGAAAATAACTTTACAAGAGCTTTTGGATTGCTTGCTTTGTGGTTGCTTCAGTTGCACTTGGAGACCCTGAATTACACTAGCAATTCGTCCCAAAACTCCTCAAGAAACCCTAATCGAAATCTCCTCCACGAGCTCCTTTTAAAGCTACTGCTTGGGTTGGATTTCGCCTATCAGTCGACTGCACGGGACCATCAGTCGACTGATGACATTGTTGTTGTGAGACAATGGTGTTATCCATGCTGGAAAAATCCAACGGATAGGACATCAGTCGACTGATCATGTCCATCAGTCGACTGATCGAGCCTTCACTCGACTGTTAACCACAACAGTCGAGTCTGACTCCATTCTGTGCCCGAATTCTCGAGCATTAGTCGACTGATCACCAGATCAGTCGACTTCCCTTCTCTGGCAGTCGACTGCTAGGGCACTCCCCATAGTCAAACCCTAGTTGACTCACTCCAGTCGACTGCCCATAGGTCCCAGTCGACTGATACACCTCAAACATGAGGTTTTACCCCATGTATGATTCCCCCATACTTGTTAGACCACCCTTCGTCTAGACCTAAGCCTTCTAGCCACCTCCATCAGCCTTGCGCCTATCAGATCCCTCCAAGTCATCCATGACTTGTTCATCCATACACTAGCCTTTAGATGCTTCCATCGGCTATGTCATGCTAACGGTGTCTACACCGCCAAGACACATTGGACTTGCACTGCCAAGACTCCGCTTGGACTTTACGCTGCCAACTATTGTACTTATACTGCCAAGACTCCCGCTTGGACTTTACGCTGCCAATATCAAACCCCTTGGACTTCTCAAATGCCAAGACTCAAGCTTAGACTTTCTCTTGCCAACCCATGTTGGACTTTCCATGCCAAGACCCATGCTTAGACTTTCCCTTTCCAAGACCCATGCTTAGACTTTACATGCCAAGTACTCAAGACTTGGACTTTTTTCATCACATGGTCAACCCTAGTCAACCATCAAAAATCCCCTCGAGTCAAACTCGAGCCCGGTCAATCATGACCCAGGTCGATTGCACAAACAATCTCCCCAAAATATTATCACACATCAATGTCAAATCTCCATGTCAAACATCAAAACATCGCTTGAGTCAAACTCGAGTCCTGTCAATCATGACCTAGGTCGATTGCACCAACACAGTCGACTGATGCATACCAGTAATCGACTGGTGTTACTGTTGATCGGATCCAACGACTTTTGATGAAGCTTGATCGCGATCATCACCACTCAACAGACATTTGATCAGTCAACTGCTCATATAAGTAGTCGACTATCAAACAATCTATACCCTGACCACTTGAGTCAAGTCGACTGCTAGACCCTAGCAGTTGACTAACAAAGGCCAGTCGACTGGCATAAAACACTAGTTGACTACTAGAACTTATATTCAGCAGTCGATCCGCAATCGACTACTTGGCCAATCGACTGCTCGAGTCAATCTAAATTCCCGAGTGCTAAGCACTTGAAACCAGTCGACTGGTAAATGCTCCAATCAATTGGTATACTTCAAGTATGACTATTTCACACTTGAAAAAAACCCTAAGCCTCGACTAACACCTTCATGCTTCTCCATCATCCTTATGCCTATAGGATCCCTCCAAGTCCGCGACTCCTTCATCCTTGCACTTGCCTTCAAAAGCTTCCTTTGGTTTCGTCATGCTTTGGGTTCCTCCTTTTCCAAGGTCTGCTTGGACTTTACGTCGCCAAGACTACATGCTTGGACTTATACTGTCAAAACCTCACCCTTGGACTTCCTTGCCAAAATCCACTTAGACTTACGCCGCTAAGACTACAAGTTTGGACTTATGCTGCCAAATCCACATTCTTGGACTTTTCTTGCCAAAGCTTCACCCTTGAACTTTCCTTACCAAGTCTTAATACTTGGACTTTCTTTGCCAAGATTCACACTTAGACTTTCCTGTCACTCAAACATTCATATTAGATCACAAATATTACCTAACTATAAATGATTATCCAAACATCAAAATACATTAATACTTGGGGTATTCTTGTATCAACAATCTCTCCCTTTTTGATATTTCACAATTATTTAAGTTAGGTCTTTAAATATACAATAAAAGCACAATATGGATCTAACTTAAATTTTTTCCTTCTCTCTCTTTGACACACATAAAAAAGAGAAAGACAAATATCCAATAAAGATGTTTATGAATAGGATTGTTTATGCTTTGAACTAAGGTATAAAATATACTTAAATCTCTCCTTTAATGCAAGACATATTTTATCATGGGCGAATAACATGTTGAGCAAAGCATGAAAACATGAGTAAAAGTATTAGCTAATTTTGCACCAACAATAAAACATGCACACAAAGGTCTTGGGTGCAGATATATATTTTATAGTAAAAACTCCCATTAACCATTGCACAAATTTCTTTTCTCACCCATTAACCTTAAATGATTATTATATTCCACTGCATTAAGACAAAGTAAATAGTAGGGACTTCCTAGAAATGATTGTAAATGGCAAGTTAGGTGTAAGGACCCAAAACCAAAAATATCAATTTACTGAGAGAGACACCAACCGACTGAGTTAAGACCAGTCGATTGGATTCTGCAACAGTTGTCTGGTAGTTGCTGAATGCTATAATTTGGGTTTTCAAACAGAATTCCAAAATGCACAAAAAATTATAGAAATGTCAAAAATTCACAAAATTTTTCAAACATATCTATAAACTCATTTTCTATAAAGGAAAAATAATTTAAAATATATATCTTTTTTAGATTTCGAAATTGATACAAACTTGAAAACAAGCCAAAACTCTAAAGGTTTTTCAAAGTTATGTACCACTTTTGCTTAGCAAGTAAAAATTATTTTTCAACCCATGATAAACATAATTTAAAAGATATTTTATTTGACATTTTCAGCCATATTCTTAGAGTTATATGCACATTAATTGTACACAAGTCTTCCCAATGATTGGTCCAATTAAGGATTAATGTCTCTAGATGTCACTTTGGTTCATAATAATGCATCATAATAAGTATGATGAACCAAGTGCATCTTTCTAACATCTCACATGATTTCTAGGTGGCTCAATACAAAAATCATGGATTCTTAGGTGTTTTGTGAGATGTATCAAGGTATAATCCTAGAGTTTTCTATGGGATCATACAAACTTATACTAATTTACTCTACAAAGTACATTCCAAGTTCTCTTCTAAATGATGTAAATTCCACTTTGGGGAGAGCCTTGGTGAAAATGTCAACAAGATTAGACTTGGATTCAATGTAATTAAGTTCAATGACTCCTCTTGCCAGATGGTCTCTAATGAAGTGTGCTTCACTTCAATGTGTTTTATCCTAGAGTGATATACCGGATTTTTGGTCAAATTTATGGTACTCACATTATTATAATAAGCCTTAATTTTGGAGTAGTGTAGCTCATAATCCTCTAAGGTATGTCTCATCTACACAACCATCCATGCCCACATACTCGACCTCGGTTGTAGACAAACCAACACAAAGTTGCTTTCTACTACTCCAACTTACTAGAAAAGATCCAAGAAATTGACATCCACCACTAGTGCTCTTCCGATTCAATTTACAACTCGCATAATTAGAATCGGTGTACCCAATCAAATCAAAAGTTTGAGTTCTAGGGTACTATAGACCTACATTAAGAGTGTCCTTGATGTATCGTAGTATTCTTTTGACTGCTACTAAGTGAGACTCTTTGGTACAAGATTGATATCTTGCACACATACCTACCGTAAATAAAATATCAGGTCTACTAGCATTTATGTATAATAAGTTGCCAATCATAATTCTATAAAATTTTGAGTTAATCAATTTTCCATCTTGATCATTGTCTATCTTAGTGTTGGTTGCCATGAGAGTAGACACTACCTTAACATTTTCTAAACCAAATTTCTTGATAATTTCCTTGGCATATTTAGTTTGATAGACATAGGTTCCCTCACTAGTTTGTTTAATTTGTAATCCTAAGAAAAAGGTCAATTCTCCTGCTAGACTCATTTCAAATTTATTTTCCATATTGTTGGGGAATTGACCATCGCTAGAGGGGGGGGGGGGGAATAGCATTTCGACGTTGATGGAATTCCTTCGCGTGCTTGCTACAATTTAATTAGTATGTAGTGTAAATAATAGAAATAACAAAATATACAAGCACATAACACCAAGATATAACATGGTTCGGAACATCAAGGTTCCTACTCCACGGGTTGGGCTCGAACGAGCCCTAGCGATGCAAATATCACCACTAATAAAAAATACTCCTTCTCGACAACACGTCGGAGGCGGAAAAATCTCGTACAATGATTACAACAGTAAAACAAAATAAATACAAGCAAATACATAGTGAAATACACAAAAGAATGCAAATAACACTTTACAAACGATCTTTTGGAAGCTTGCTTATTTGGTTGCTTGAGCTGCACTTGGAGACCCTGAATTGCACCAGAAAATCACCCTAAATTACTCTAAGAAACCTTGGCCAAATCCTTCTCCATGAGCTCCTTTTAAAGCTTCACCTCGGGCTGGATTCCGCCTAGCAGTTGACTGATCGCGACCATCAGTCGACTGCTCCTGTAGTCGTTGTCTCACAATGGCCCGAGCCATGTTGGATAAGTTCCAATGGATAGGCCATCAATCGACTGATCATACCCATCAGGCGACTGATCAAGCCATCACTCTACTGTCAAACCCTAACAGTTGACTCGGAAACTTTCTATTCTCGAAAACTTGACCAGCAGTCAACTGCCATTCATGACAGTCGACTGCTCAAGCCATCAATCGACTTCCCAATGTTGACAGTCGACTGTCAGGCCATTTCCTATAGTCGAACTCTAGTCGACTCCCATCAGTTGACTGGTCATAGTCTTAGTCGATTGATAACCTCATCCATGAGGTTTTAACACCAAGTATGATGCCCTCATACTTGCTAGACCCCTCATAGCCTAAACCTAAGCCTTCTAACAACCTCCATCAGCCTCACGCCTATTGGATCCCTCCAAGTCATCCATGACTTGTTCATCCATACACTAGCCTTCAGGTGCTTCCATCAGCTATTGTCATGCTGACGTGGTCTATACTGCCAAGACACATTGGGCTTACGCTGCCAAGACTCCCCTTGGACTTTATGCCGCCAACTATTGAACTTATGCTGCCAAGACTTCACCCTTGGACTTTACGCTGCCAATATCACCCCTTGGACTTTCCTTGCCAAACCATATTGGACTTTCCAATTGCAAAGACTCAAGCTTGAACTTTCCCTTGCCAAGTGTCTCACTTAGACTTTCTATACTAAGTACCCATGACTTGGACTTTCCATCATATGGTCAATCCCATGTCAACTATATAGTAAAACAATGGTCAAACCATCGTCAAACATCAAAATACCCCTTAAGTTAAACTCGAGTTCGGTCAATCATGATCCGAGTCGATTGCACTAATAATCTCCCCAAAATATTGTCAAACATCAAAACACTACTCGAGTCCAACTCGAGTCTGGTCAATCATGACCTGAGTCGATTGCACCAACACATATTTCTAATGAAGTCTTGGAGAAGTTCATCATTTGTTGACCCAAAAATAATATCATCAATATATACTTAGGCAACAAAGATGTCTTTTTCTTTTGACTTTAGAAATAAGGTTTGGTCAACTTGGCCTCTCCTAAAGTCCTTAGAGATGAGGAATGATGAGAGTCTCTTATACCAAATGCGGGAAGCTTGTTTTAACCCATATAAAGCTTTCTTATGCTTACACATATGGTTTGGGTAGTCTATGTTTTCAAACCCGGGTGGTTGCTCCACATATACTTCTTCCTTAATAAACTCATTTAGAAATGTGAATTTCACATCCATTTGATAAAGTTTAAAACTCATGTGAGCAGCATACCCTAATAGGATACGGATAGACTCTAATCCAGCAACCGGAGCATAAGTATCATCATAATCAAGTCCTTCAACTTGACTAAATCCTTGAGTCACTAACCTAGCTTTGTTTCTAATGATTTTATCTTGATCATCCAACTTATTCCTAAAGACCCATCTTGTGGTAACAATGGTGCTATTATTGGGCCTAGGAACTAGTTCTCATACTTGACTTCTCTCAATTGAGCTAACTCATCTTGCATTGCCAATATTGAATCTGGATCAAGCAAGGCATCATTAATTGATTTTGGCTCAATTTGGGAGATAAGGATAACTTGACTAGTAGGAGCTTTATAGAAGGACCTAGTCCTTATTCCTTGTAATAATTTTCCTACTACTTGGTCTAGAGGATGGTTTTGATGAGTCCTTAAGGTCCTAAGAGGTGAATCACATTCAATTTGATCATGATTATCATCATTCTTCTTCCTTTCATCATCGAAATGTCCTCTTCCTCCCCCTTGATCATTACCTCCTAATTGTTGGGTTTCCCCGACATCGACGTGGGTGTTGTGTTCGAACACATTTCGTAAATATGCACACAGCGGAAGCAAAAACTAGTAATAAACTATTTATTACAACACACACCACACGCATGCTAGGATACAATATGTGTAGACATAATTGATATTTCAAATTTTGCAATAAAAGGAAACTTATTCTAGTGATACCTGACGTATTACATGTAGGGGGAGTGACATCAACCGTAGCAACCCTCGCTAGAATCGCTTCTATCCGTATCCACGTCGAGTGTCTTCTGGATAGCTTCACAAAGCCATGAGCCCTGTCTTTGCAAGAGTTACTAGCCTCATGTCGAAGACATTGTGATCCAAGAGACGATCACAATCCGAATCAAAATTCGGATCTAAAAATGAGCTCCACGAACTCACTTCTCGGAAGCGGTTTTCGACAACCAATTGACGAAACCTTGGTCATCCACCTATGAGGATTGATGAAGATCTAATCCCTGGCAAGTAGGTCATTGTTGGAGCACAAAACGCTGACCAAATGACCTCTCTACGAAGAGAGAAACAAGCTGTCCAAAACTGGACAGCTTGTGGTGGTGGAGAAGATGGCCGGCCAATCAATGGCCGGTTGCTCCTTGGTCGCCGGTGGCCAAGGGAGGATGGCTGGAGGAGTCAGTGGCGGTTGGTGGGTGGCCAACGGCGAGGAGGAGGAGCTACAATAGGCTTGGGTGGCGACACAAGAGATGGGTGTCAATCCTAGAGGAGGAAGAGGAGAGGAGGCTAGGGTTTCCAAACCCCTTGAACCAATTAATTCTCCATGAAAAACCCTTAAGCCATGTTTTTATAGAGAACATATTCTCCTAACGGTTATTGGTTCATAACCAAAACCCGTTAACCTACTCTAATAACTTAAGTTAAAATAAACCAAATCGTATTGGTTTATTTTAAGTTAAAACGAACTGAACCAACTTTGGTTCATTCATTTAAAACAAACCAAATCACTTTGGTTTATTTTCCACCATTGGATTGGAACCAAACCAATTTGGTTCATCCATCATGTCTTCATAAGATTCGGCCCATCCATGCTTTCGATGTGACTGAAACCATTTCATACTCTCTTTTTTTGGTCCAACCAAACTTAGTCTCTCTCGATATGAGAATCCTATTCTCAAACTCGTTTTAAATCCTTCGGATTACGCTCATTGTGCATGTGACCAAATATGTTCCCGATTTATGTTAGCCGTCTATAATTAACTATTAATTATAGAATGATTATGAGTGACACCTAGTAGTACATCATGATCCCCAATTAATCAAAAAATCAACGGTTGATCCTAGAACCTTTTCTAAAATCCTTTAGCAGCTACAATGAATCGTACCCCATCCCTTTCACTCATCTTATACCCACTTAGTTCAGGACATGACCTATTGTGTCAGACCCCACTAGGCTGACTACGTCACACCTAGCCCAAGTATTACTTTTTCATCCTCCGGATTCTAGTTACTACACATGTATCCAAGAGTACCATACTCTAAACATGTAATGCTTTAGCCAAAGACTTTAGTACCAATCCGACGAGAGGCCATAGGGTATACATCTCCTCGCAAGGAGTGGTGAATTCTTTGTAGGTTATTCAAATACCTTTGGCCACTTCGACTTATACCCAATCATCCCGGGTCCACATCTCCTCGGAGATGCTTGCTTAAGATGTTAAAGCATAAATCTTCATGACCAAAATGACTTGAATACCGCAAGTCGAAGGAACATTGCACTTAAGCTGCTGTAAGAACTTCATTGACATATCCATATATGTAGATAACCATATGAAGTCTTACAGCTGGTCACTCCAATGAACTAGTTACCATAACTAGTATCCACAATTAACTCTGGACATCCCAATGTCTCCAGCCAGTGAGGAACAACTGCTTGGATAAACCAAAGAGTATACCTCGTGCTAGTCTCAAAAAAATCAATGGCGTCCGAATCCATCAATTCATCGACTAGGGATAATTCAAATACATCACAATTACACATGTAGAGATACTCACTAGTTGTGATCCAATCACAAATTCTCTCATGCTATGAATCACATTGCGGATATTCAGTAAATGAGTTTAAGATCCAATCAAATACATGAAAATATATATACTCAAATAGTGAATCTTTATTTATCAAATAAATGGTACAACCATAAGGAGATTGCCTTAGGACACCTCTCATATATTACTAACAAACTCTCACTTAGTCTAATGCCAATCGCCACGGTATCCAATACCATAAGCTCTAACATGACCCTCAAACTTACTTTGAGGTAAGCCCTTAGTTAAAGGGTCCGCTAAGTTTCTTTCAGTGGGAATATTCTCGATTTGTATTTCTTTCCTACTTATGATCTCTCTGATCAAATGATAGCGATGAAGCACATGTTTGGATCGTTGATGAGACAACATCACATTCAGAGATGAACTTATCGATCCAAACCACTTCCTTTGTTGCTTCCGAAGCTGCAATGTATTCTGCCTCAGTGGTAGAATCCACTATGGTATCTTGCTTGGAACCTTTCCAACTTATTGTGCCTCCATTCAAGGTAAATACATAACCAGATTGAGACCTTAAATCATCCTTGTATGTCTGGAAGTTGGCATATGTATACCCGTGTATTACCATATCACCTTCTCCATATATTAGGAACACATCCTTGGTTCTTCTTAAGTACTTAAGGATTGTCTTAATAGCCTTCCAATGATCCATTCCTGGATCAGATTGATATCTGCTCGTGACACTCAGAGCATACGATACATCCGACCTCGTACATAACATAGCATACATGATAGATCTTATTACGGATGCATAGGGAATCTTACTCATGCAAATCCTCTCATCTTCTGTGTGCGGACACATAGACTTCGAAAGGTGTATCCCATGCCTGATGGGAAGGAAACCTTTCTTGGATTCTGACATGTTAAATCTCTTTAGCACTCAGTCTATATTTGTAGATTGTGAAAGACCAAGCAACTATTTTGATTTATCTCTATAGATCTTGATCCCGAGGATGTAGGTCATTTCTCCCAGGTCTTTCATGGAGAATGTTTTTGATAACCAAATTTTAATTGACTGTAAGACAGATATATCATTTCCTATAAGTAATATATCATCGACATACAACACTAGGAATACGACTGCACTCCCACTAACCTTCTTTTACACACAGGGTTCGTCTAGATTTTATGAGAAATCAAACATTTTGATTGTCTCATCAAAATGGATATTCCAGCTCCTGGATGCTTACTTCAGTCCATAAATGGACCGTCGAAGTTTGCATACCTTGGTTTTATCAACCGATGTGAAACCCTCAGGCTGCATCATATACACATCCTCGAGTAGGTTTCCATTAAAGAAAGTCATTTTCACATCCATCTACCATATCTCATAATCATAATGAGCCGCTATGGCTAGGAGCATCCGAATGGATTTAAGTATAGCTACCGGTGAATAGGTCTCGTCATAATCAACACCTTATTTTTGACGATAGCTTTCGCCACTAATCTAGCCTTAAAGGTAATCACATTACCATCCATGTCGGTTTTCTTCTTAAAAACCCATTTGCACCCTATAGGCTTAATGCGTTCAGGTGGGTCCACTAAGTTCCAAACTTGATTTTCATACATGGAATCCATTTCTGACTTCATGGCTTCAAGCCATTTGTCCCTTTCTGAACTTTTTAGAACTTCTTCATAATTGGTAGGCTCCTCATCGTCAATGAGTAATATGTCATTCGATTCACTTACGAGAAATCCATATCTCTCAGGAATATTGTGTGTCCTACCAGATCTACGAAGATGTGATGTCACAATAAGTTCAGTCAATGTCTCATCACTATGAGTCATCGGTCGAGGTACTTGATCAAGTATCTCCTCAATGTCTATTGGAGTCTCTTGAACCTCCTCAAGTTCAACGATACTCCCACTATTTTCTTGCAAGAGAAACTCTTTCTCTAGAAACACAACATGCCTTGAAACAAATACCTTTTGTTCCACAGGATGATAGAATTGGTAACCCCTAGTTTCCTTAGGTTATCTAATAAATAGACATTTATCAGACTTAGCATCTAGTTTATCTGATACAGTCTACTTTACATAAGTAGGACAACCCCATATCTTCAAGTAAGATAAATGACATTTTTTACTATTCCATATCTCATATGGAGTAGTAGAGACTACCTTGGTCAGAACTCTGTTTAGCAAGTAAACAGTTGTCTGAAGTGCATAGCCCCAAAAGGACTTAGGAAGATTCGCATGATTCATCATCGACCTGACTATGTCCAACAAGGTCCGATTTTGTCTCTCAGACACACCATTAAGCTGTGGTATATACGACGGAGTCCATTGAGACAATATACCATTGTCCCTTAGATAATCCAGAAACTCTTGACTTAAGTATTCACCACCTCGATCCGATCGAAGTATTTTAATACTCTTGCCAAGTTGTTTCTCTACTTAATTTATGAATTCTTTGAACCTTTCAAAGGCTTCAGACTTGTGTTTCATCAACACATACGCAAACCGTGAGCGATCATCGGTGAAGGTAATGAAGTAGCTATAGCCTCCTAGAGCTTGAGTTGACATAGGTCCGCATACATCAGTATGTATTAGACTAAGCAACTCTCTCACCGTTCACCTTTTCCCGTAAAAGGTAACTTAGTCATCTTGCCTTTTAAGCATGATTCACATGTATCGTATGAATCTAATTCAAATGATTCCAGAATTCCACATCGGTGTAATTCGGACATGCGTTTCTTGCTCACATGGCTAAGACGACAATGCCACATGTAGGAGTCTAATTGATTATCTTTTCGAGCATGCATGTTGCTCGCTTCGATATTGAAAATGTCACTGGATACGTCCAACGTATAAATACCATTGCTTAAAGTTCCAGTCCCATAAAGAACGTCATTCAAAGTTATGTAACAACAATTGTTACTAAAAGTTAAATGGTACCCATTTCTATTTAAACAAGAAATAGAAATGATATTCTTTATCAATGAATGAACATAAAAGCAATTGTCTAGTTCTAAGACAAGTCCTGTAGGGAGTTTCAACAAATACATTCCGATGGCGAGTGCAACAACCTTTGCTCCATTCCCAACACGTAAATTTGACTCTCTTGATGAGTCTTCTTCTATTCCTTAGCCCATGTATGTTATTACATATATGTGAAACCACACCAGGTATCCAATACCCAAGTGTCTAAGGAAATAAAATAACAATCAATAACGAAGATATCTTAAGAATATGGGGCATCAGATGCCTTCTTCTTCTTCACGAACTCTAGATAAATCTTACAGTTTCTTTGCCAATGACCTTCCTTACCACAATGATGGCAAGTGCCCTTTTGAGCTGGTTCTGCCTTTTTAGCATTTTTCTTCTTCCCCTTCTGTTGTTCCTTTGACTTCCTCTTAGAACCTTTCTTCGAGGAATCAACTAACAACACCATCCTCTGCTCATGCTCCATAGATGGATTCACAGTCTTCAACATATTGAGTAGTACCACAGATGAACCTTCTTGCATCTCAGAGGTGAAGAGGAGCTTGGAGACTTCGAACCTTTCGGATCTCACTTGCTCATCAAACAACTCATAGAGATGAAAGACTATATATGAACATCCATATGCTCATGCTGCTTTTGCAGCTCGGGTACCATCACAGCTACCATGGTGCAACTCTCCAGTTCAGAATCAATCACATGTTTCTGATAGGCCAACAATTGGTCCAGAGTTGCATCGTCCTTCGGACGGGTGGGAAGAGGCTCTTCAAGGACATACGCAAGCTTTCCCGCCTTGAGAACAATTATCAAGTTTCTAAGTCAGTACAAGAAGTTCGACCCAGTCAATTTATTTGAATCCAAAATAGAGTGCAAATTCAAAGATATCATGATCAATCAATTAACCTAGAAATACAAATCAAGCATATATGAGAAAATGATTTTAAAATGCATCAACATACATTTACATAATCCCATTCATTTTTTGAATTTTAAAAACCCTCAAAATAAATTTGAGAGATCGTAGGTCCATCTCTGAATGGGTTGATATCCAACATAGATAAGAACAACGTTGGAGAGAGTCCAACAAGTCATTCTTAGCTATGATGGTAGGTATTAAGTATACCAATTGCATATCACATATATGCAACTATCACAATGTGCTATCAACTAAATGAATGTTCACACATACATCGGGTTGTTAACTCATTAACAAGTATGCATTATATGCATAGCACCCAGCTTCACCTCCCTTCACATTGACCTTGGAGAGAGTCCAACAAACTGATGCTCCAAGTTAAAGCCAACTCATTAATCGCGAAATAGTTTTAATATGGTTAGAGAACATTCAACCAATTAGCTAGGCTTGGAGAGAGTCCAACAACCCAAACTAACGATTGACCTTTGACTCTTACCATATTAGTAACAAACTATTCCAATGGTTTGAGCTGGGCTTGGAGAGAGTCCAACAACCCAAACAAGAAATGGAACTTTGGTTCTAACCATATTAATGGAAGGTGTAGGATTTAATATTGTATAAGAGTTTTAAAGTCTCATATGTTAGGGCAATCAACCCATGTGATATGGTTTTGATGTGTGTGGAAAAGGGTTTAAGTTAGGATTGATATGGATTTGATATGTGCGTTGAAGTCATGCAAGACTTAGTAATTCGCACATGGAGCAATGGCGAGTTTCACCTCTCATGATTCGATCCTTGAGTCGGTGAAAGATGCATTGCGGAAGCCATGCGCTTGGTGCATCCGAGGGACCGCCGGACGAGGAGCATTGGAGTGGAGCTGGAGGAAGTAGACTTCAGGGCGAGACGCGAAGGATGGCGCTGCGAAGCCGTGCGCTTGGCGCATCCGAGGGATGTGGCCGGACGAAGACAACTTCGAAGGCAAGGGACTCCAAGGGAATGAGAGTGAGCGATTGTAACCCGGGACGGGGTAGCGCTTAGGTGAAACTTGGCCATTTGGCTAAGTGTCAGATGGGATTTCCTGATATCAGTCGACTGCCATGTCATGGCAGTCGACTGCTCCAAGTCGACTGTTGACTCGATTGGTGTTCGAGTCAGGTTTGTGTCACAGTAGTCGACTGCCAAGGGTTGGTAGTCGACTGCCAAAACCATCATCAGCAGTCGACTGACCGCAAGGGTTTCGGGCAGAGAATGTTGATCAGTCGAGTGCTCGCTTCCGACACTCAATTGTTAGATCCATCAGTCGACTAATGGGAAGATCAGTCGACTGATGTGGGAGCCGTTGGATGAAATCTAACGTGGAAGAAGCCGTTATAGGGCAACGACTACAGGAGTAGTCAACTAATCGGGGCATCAGTCGACTGCCAGATGCCCAACGGGAAGAATGACTTCTTCTCTATAAAAAGAAGCCATGGGTCAACTTGGGAGCCTAATGCTTTAACTCCAATCAACACCCAAGTGACCAAAACGCTTCCCTACTCTTTTTACTTGCTTTTATCTAAATTCTATTGTAAGAAGAGTGATCTTGTAAGAAAGGTTACCTCCACCTAGCTTTGTGCAAAGGAGAGACTAGTGGAAAGTTCAAGGCATGATTCACCTGGAATGAATCGGTCCGTGGATTAGCGGTAAGGCCGTGAACCACGTTATATCGGTTTGTTAGCATTGCCTTTGTATTGTCTTTTATATTTCCGTTGTGCTAACTACAATCGTAGACAAGCGATACGCGACGATGAACGAATTCCATCGTACACGAAAGAGGGCTATTCACCCCCCTCTAGCCGGCCACCGACGTTCCAACAAGTGGTATCAGAGTCAAGTCGCTTGTCACCGGATTAACCGTCGCAACAAGCACAATCAAGAGATGGGCGGCTCCAACATTCACCCACTAAAAATTGAAGGCGAATTCTCTTGGTGGAAGAAGAGAATGGAGGTATTCTTTGAAACCGATTTTGAAATTATGCTAATAATGGAAAATAGTTTTGAGATACCTAGGGATGAAGAAGGGGAGCCATTGGAAAAATCGAGATGGACAAAGAGGCAAAGAGAGGAGTACTTGGCGAATTCAAAGGTCAAGCATCATTTATACAACGTACTCCCCCAACAAGAGATCAACTGGATTGGGAAGTGCTCAAGTGCTAAAGAGATGTGGGAGAAGCTAGTGGAGCTTCATGAAGGACCATTCGAGGCCAAGCTAGCAAGAAGAGATGTCCTACGCTCCCAACTCAATAACATCAAACTCGATAAAGGGAAGAAGGTAACATCTCTACATTCTAGATTTAAAGAAATTCTTAACGGTTTAACTAGTGTAGGTGAAAAGCTCTCCAACCGGGATATGGTAATGAAGGCTATAGATGTCTTTCCCCGGTCCTCAAAGTGAAGTTCCATGGTGGACTCCTCCTACATATCGAGGAATCTAGAGGTGAGCACCCTTGAAGAATTCTTCTCCACCATGGAGTTACATGAAACAAGGCTTGAAGGAATAAGTGAAGAACCAAGCATCAAGCCATCAAGGGGAGTAGCATTATTTGCCGACAAGGGAAAGAAGAAGAAGAAGGATACGCTACCCCCTTCATCCGATGAAGACTCCTCCTCCTCGATGGATAGCACGGAACAAACCTACATGGTAAGGAAGGTAAGACATGCTTTAAAAAGCTTTAAATTTAACAAATCTAATGATAGGAGGAGAATACCGAGGCGAAAAATCATTTGCTACAATTGCCAAGGAGAGAGACACATAAGGGATGATTGTCCCCTCTTGAACAAGAGCAAAGAAGAAAGAAGGAGAAAAGAAGAAAAGAAGAAGGGGAGCAAGAAGAAGGAAGAAGAGAAGAGAGCCAAGGAGAAAGGGAAGGCAAAGGCACATAAGACTACATGGGATGATCCATCATCCTCATCATCCGAAGAAGATGCCTTCACAAACCTTGCCCTAATGGCAATAGATGACTTGGACTCCACCTCTTCCGAGGAAGAAGGAAGAAGCACTAGCGAGGAGGAGAGCTCGAGTGAAGGGGGAGCATCCTCATCTTCATCCTCATCATCGAAAGAGGATTTGGTAAGTGAGGTAACGAATCTTCCTCCCAAGAAAATTATATCCATGATATCTAACTTAACTAAGGAATTATTTAGGGCTAAAAAGGAAAACAAAAGCATGAAAAATGAAATTAATGCCCTAGAAGAAAAGCTAGAAAAATCATATTTAAATATTAATGATAATGTTTCTTCTAGTATCAATGATGCATGCTCACATGATGATTACATGCCTTTTAATGTAAATGATGCATGCATTGAGGAAAATAAGACTTTAAGGGAAAAGGTAGACCATTTAATACAAAGTGAAGGGGGAGCGTCCTCATCTTCGAGATGGACAAAGGGGCAAAGAGAGGCGTACTTGGCGAATTCAAAGGCCAAGTATCATTTATACAACGTACTCCCCCAATAAGAGATCAACCGGATTGGGAAGTGCTCAAGTGCTAAAGAGATGTGGGAGAAGCTAGTGGAGCTTCATGAAGGAACATTCGAGGCCAAGCTAGCAAGAAGAGATGTCCTACGCTCCCAACTCAATAACATCAAACTCGATAAAGGGGAGAAGGTAACATCTCTACATTCTAGATTTAAAGAAATTCTTAACGGTTTAACTAGTGTAGGTGAAAAGCTCTCCAACCGGGATATGGTAATGAAGGCTATAGATGTCTTTCCCCGGTCCTCAAAGTGGAGTTCCATGGTGGACTCCTTCTACATATCGAGGAATCTAGAGGTGAGCACCCTAGAAGAATTCTTCTCCACCATGGAGTTACATAAAACAAGGCTTGAAGAAATAAGTGAAGAACCAAACATCAAGCCATCAAGGGGAGTAGCATTATTTTTCGACAAGGGAAAGAAGAAGAAGAAGGATACGCCACCCCCTTCATCCGATGAAGACTCCTCCTCCTCCATGGATAGCACGGAAGAAGCCTACATTGTAAGGAAGGTAAGACATGCTTTAAAAAGCTTTAAATTTAACAAATCTAATGATAGGAGGAGAAGACCGAGGCGAAAAATCATTTGCTACAATTGCCAAGGAGAGAGACACATAAGGGATGATTGTCCCTTCTTGAACAAGAGCAAAGAAGAAAGAAGGAGAAAAGAAGAAAAGAAGAAGGGGAGCAAGAAGAAGGAAGAAGAGAAGAGAGCCAAGGAGAAAGGGAAGGCAAAGACACATAAGGCTACATGGGATGATCCATCATCCTCATCATCCGAAGAAGATGCCTTCACGAACCTTGCCCTAATGGCAATAGATGACTTGGACTCCACCTCCTCCGAGGAAGAAGGAAGAAGCACTAGCGAGGAGGAGAGCTCGAGTGAAGGGGGAGCATCCTCATCTTCATCCTCATCATCGAAAGAGGATTTGGTAAGTGAGGTAACGAATCTTCCTCCCAAGATAATTATATCCATGATATCTAACTTAACTAAGGAATTATTTAGGGCTAAAAAGGAAAACAAAAGCATGAAAAATGAAATTAAGGCCCTAGAAGAAAAGCTAGAAAAATTATATTTAAATATTAATGATAATGTTTCTTCTAGTATCAATGATGCATGCTCACATGATGATTACATGCCTTTTAATATAAATGATGCATGCATTGAGGAAAATAAGGCTTTAAGGCAAAAGGTAGACCATTTAACTGAGGCCCTAGAGAAATTCACTTTAGGCTCCAATACATTGAACATGATCATAGGGAGACAAAGAGCAAGCTTCAATAGGAAAGGCCTAGGTTATAAAGGAAATAAAAATGAAAAGGCCTATCATTGTTTAATTGCTAGGGGTCAAGCCAAAAACAAAACAATAGCTAGAAAATGGATCCCTAAAGAATATTTAGTGAACCCCATAGGAAAGAACTTATATTGGGTTCCTAAATCCATCCTTAAGGGTTAGGAAAACCCTAGGTTAGTCAACCATAAGGATTTTACTTATATCATATTATTTGGTTGACTTAGGATGGTGTGGGTTATAAATTTTTAACATAGTGTTGGGTGATGATAATGTATAACCCATAAATTAAATGTTTAAATAATGATTCATGCTCAATTTTATAATTTATAAACATGATATGCAATGATTGATGATTTATGATCATGATTGATAACTCTTGATGCATGTTCATGTTTGGGTTTTTAGGGTGATACTTAACCATGGGTAGAAATGCATGAAAATTTGGTTAAGTACAAATACCTTTAGGAACATCTCACATTTCACTATAAGGCTAACCTTGATTGAAAACATAGCATGGGTGAGATGATAGGATGATACAAATGGTCCACTAATGCTTATGGCATTTAGATGGGTCATTAAGTGTATCAACAGAGCAAAAATAGACCAACTATGGGGAAAGCAAGTGTTTAATCAATGGACATATTGCCCATAAATTATAGTTAGATATTTTAAATGTTTTAAAACTATTTTAAACTGTGCAAACAATGAGTTCATGTTTTAAAAAGTTACAAGGAAAAACTAGATTTAAAAGTGGATACAAACTTTAGACATTTTTGCAACTTTTGAGTTTTTGCCAAACTTTCAAAAATAAAATGAATTTTCATGGAAAATAATTTTTCACTGATAAGGAACTCACAAGAAATATGTATTTCAAATTTCATGGTTTTTCGAATTTCCTAAAAATTTTAATGCATTTCTGAAATTTGATTTAGAAAATAAAAAATTCTGTAAACTGAGTGCCAGTCGACTGGTAGTCTGATCCAGTCGATTGATGTACTGTGCACGAGCACAGTAACCTATTTTTATCAGGTTTTGATTTAGTTTTTGGTATTTTTCTTCCTTAGAGTTGATGCCATGCGTGTATAACATTTGAATAATGTTTTTGATGGTATCAAAGGGGGAGAATTGATAGGTTTAAGGTTAATCATGCTAAGGGAGAAATTTTAGCATGTCTTAAGGGGGAGTTGCATGTTTAAGGGGGAGTTTTCATACTCATATTATTTACATGATTTCTTGCCTTATGTTTTTGTTGTAATTGTTTTACCTAACTTAAACGGATTGCCACACATTAAAAAGGGGGAGATTGTTAGGGCAATCAACCCATGTGATATGGTTTTGATGTGTATGGCAAAGGGTTTAAGTTAGGATTGATATGGATTTGATATGTGCATTGAAGTCATGCAGGACTTAGTAATTCACACATAGAGCATTGGCGAGTTTCACCTCTCATGACTCGATCCTTGAGTCGGTGAAAGATGCATTGTGGAAGTCATGTGCTTGGTGCATCCGAGGGAGCGTCGGACGAGGAGCATTGGAGTGAAGCCGGAGGAAGTAGACTTCAAGGCGAGACGCGAAGGATGGTGCTGCGAAGCCGTGCGCTTGGCGCATCCGAGGGACGTGGCCGGACGAAGACAACTTCGAAGGCAAGGGACTCCAAGGGAATGAGAGTGAGCGATTGTAACCCGGGACGGGGTAGCGCTTAGGTGAAACTTGGCCATTTGGCTAAGTGTCGGATGGGATTTCCCGACATCAGTCGATTGCCATGTCATGGCAGTCGACTGCTCTAAGTCGACTGTTGACTCGACTAGTGTTCGAGTCAGGTTTGTGTCACAACAGTCGACTGCCAAGGGTTGGCAGTCGACTTCCGAAACCATCAGTCGACTGCTGATGAAAGAAGTCGACTGATCGCAAGGGTTTCGGGCACAGAATGTTGATCAGTCGAGTGCTCGCTTCCGATACTCGATTGTTAGCTCCATCAGTCAACTGATGTGGGAGCCATTGGATGAAATCCAACGTGGAAGAAGTCGTTATAGGGCAATGACTACAGGAGCAGTCGACTGATCGGGGCATCAGTTGAGTGCCAGGTGCCCAACAGGAAGAATGACTTTTTCTCTATAAAAAGAAGCCATGGGTCAACTTGGGAGCCTAATGCTTTAACTCCAATCATCACCCAAGTGACCAAAACACTTCCCTACTCTTCTTACTTGCTTTTATCTAAATTCTATTGTAAGAAGAGTGATCTTGTAAGAAAGGTTACCTCCACCTAGCTTTGTGCAAAGGAGAGACTAGTGGAAAGTTCAAGGCGTGATTCACCTGGAACGAATCGGTCCGTGGATTAGCGACAAGGTCGTGAACCATGTTATATCGATTTGTTAGAATTGCCTTTGTATTGTCTTTTATATTTCCACTACGCTAACGACAATCGTAGACAAGCGACACGCGACGACGAACGAATTCCACCGTACGCGAAAAAGAGCTATTCACCCCCCTCTAGCCGACCACCGACGTTCCAACATCATCCTCTTTGCATGTAAATAACTATTATCTACATGGCATGACACACATGACATACATTTACATGTCATGACACACATGACATAATGATATGCATCTAATGCAATTACATGACATACAATTATGACATGTACAAATAGTTTCCTTATTTGTCATAACTATTTTGGAAATAAAATATGATTTAGATTTGATTTCTCAAATAAAATCATGATTAAATTAGGAAACAAATTTCCAAATCTAATCACATATTTTATTTATAGAAAGCGTTAATTAAGGAAAGTCAAATCTAATTTAGGAAACAAATTTCCTAAATTGTAATTTCCTAATCATATTAGGAAACTTCCAATTTGAATTTCTTTATTTGTCATAACTATTTATGGAAATAAAATATATTTGAGATTTAATTTTCCAAATCAAATCATGATTAAATTAGAAAATAAATTTTCAAATCTATTCACATATTTTATTTATGGAAAGTATTAATTTCCATAAATACTTCTAAACTTTCCAAAAGTAGAAAATTTTCATAAATACTTCTAAAATTTCCAAAAGTAGAAAATTTCCATAAATACTTTTAAACTTTCCAAAAGTAGAAAATTTTCATAAATACAATTATAACTATCGCAAAACAAATTTACGATTATGTCGGAACACAACGTGCCTCTGATACCACTGTTGGATTTCCCCGACACCGATGTGGGTGTTGTGTTCGAACACGTTTCGTAAATATACACACAGTGGAAGCAAAAACTAGTAATAAACTATTTATTACAACACACACACCATACGCATGCTAAGATACAACATGTGTATACATAATCGATATTTCAAATTTTGCAATAAAAGGAAACTTATTCTAGTTATACCTGACGTATCACGTGTAGTGGAAGTGACATCAACCGTAGCGACCCTCACTAGAATCGCCTCTATCCGTATCCACACCGAGTATCTTCAGGATAGCTTCACAAAGCCACGAGCCCCGTCTTCCCAAGAGTTACTAGCCTCGTGTTGAAGACGTTGTGATCCAAGAGACGATTATAATCCGAATCAAAATTCGGATCTAAAAATGAGCTCCACGAACTCGCTTCTCGGAAGCGGTTTTCTTCAACTAATTGACGAAACCTTGATTCTTCACCTATGAGGATTGCCGGAGATCCTATCCCTGGCAAGTAGGTTTCTGTCGGAGCGCAAAATGCCGACCAAATGATCTCTCTACCAAGAGAGAAACAAGCTGTCCAAAACTGGACAGCTTGTGGTCATGGAGAAGATGGCCGACCAATCAATGGTCGGTTGCTCCTTGGTCGCCGGCGGCCAAGGGAGGATGGCCGGAGGAGTCGGCGGTGACTGGTGGGTGGCCGACGGCGAGGAGGAGGAGCTGCAACAGGCTTGGGCGGCGGCACAAGAGATGGGCAGCAACCCTAGAAGAGGAAGAGGAGAGGAGGCTAGGGTTTCCAAAACCCTTGAACCAATTAATTCTCCACGAAAAACCAAGCCATGTTTTCATAGAGAACACATTCTCCTAATAGTTATTGGTTCATAACCAAAACCCGTTAACCCGCTCCAATAACTTAAGTTAAAATAAACCAAACTGCATTGGTCTATTTTAAGTTAAAATGAACCGAACCAACTTTAGTTCATTCGTTTAAAACAAACCAAACCACTTTGGTTTATTTTCCACAATTGGATTGGAACCAAACCAATTTGGTTATCCATCATGTCTTTATAGGACTCGACCCATCCATGCTTCCGATGAGGCTGAAACCATTTCATACTCGCTCTTTTTTTTGTCCAACCAAACCTAGTCTCTCTCGATATGAGAATCCTATTCTCAAACTCATTTTAAATCCTTTGGATTATGCTCGTTGTGCGTGTGACCAAATAGGTTCTCAGTTTATATTGACCGTATATAATTAACCATTAATTATAGAATGATCATGAGTAGCACCTAGTAGTACATCATGATCACCAATTAATCGAAAAATCAACGGTTGATCCCAGGACCTTTTCTGAAACCCTTCAGCAGCTATAATGAATCGTGCCCCATTCCTTTCACTCATCTTATACCCACTTGATTCAGGACATGGTCTATTGTGTCAGTCCCCACTAGGCTGACTACGTCACACCTAGCCCAAGTGTTACTTTCTCGTCCTCCGGATTCTAGTTACTATACATGTATCAAAGAGTACCATACTCTAAACATGTAATGCTTTGGCCAAAGACTTTAGTAACAATCCGACGAGAGGCCATAGAGTATACATCTCCTCGCAAAGAGTGATGAATCCTCTATAGGTTATTCAAACACCTTCGGCCACTTCGACTTATACCCAATCATCTCGGGTCCACATCTCCTCGGAGATGTTTGCTTAAGATGTGAAAGCATAAGTCTTCATGACCAAGATGACTTGAATACTGCAAGTCGAAGGAACATCACACTTAAGCTGTTGTAAGAACTTCATTGACATATCCATATATGCAGAGAACCATATGAAGTCTTACAACTGCTTACTCCAATGAACTAGTTACCATAACTAGCATCCATGATTAACTCCGGACATCCCAATGTCTCTAGCTAGTGAGGAATAGCTGCTTGGATAAACCAAAGAGTATATCTTGTGCTAATCTCAATAGAATCGATGGCGTCCGAATCCATCAATTCATTGACTAGGAATAATTCCAATACATCACAATTACATATGTAGAGATACTCACTAGTTGTGATCCAATCACAAATTCTCTCATGCTATGAATCGTATTACGGATATTCAATAAATGAGTTTAAGATCCAATCAAATACATGAAAATATATATACTCAAATAGTGAATCTTCATTTATCAAAAAAATGGTACAACCATAAGGCGATTGTCTTAGGACACCTCTCATATATTACTAACACTAATCCTCTCCTTTGATCATTACTCCCTAAATTTAGATTTTGAAGTCTTTGGATAATGTTTTTATTTTTGTCATTGATATCTTTATCAATGGAGGATTTTCTAGGGTAGGTACTAGTAGATTCATCAAATTCAACATTAGAGGATTCTTCAACCTTTTGAGTCCTCTTGTTGTATACTCTATAACCTTTACTATTGGATGAGTATCTAGCTAGGATTCCTTCATCCGCCTTTGACACAAATTTCCCTTAATTGTCTTTGGTATTCAAAATATAAACTTTGCATCTAAAAATCTTAAAATAATGAATTGTTGGAATTTTGTCATTCCATAATTCAAAGGGTGTTTTGCCTAAAAATTTATGGACTAAGAAACGGTTTTGGATATAGCAAATAGTGTTAATCGCTTCTGTCCACAAGTAGCTTGGTAAGAAATATGCATTAAACATTGTCCTAGCCGCCTCTTGTAGGGCACGATTTCTCCTTTCTACCATCCCATTTTCTTGAGGTGTTCTAGGACAAGAGAACTCATGCGTGTACCCTTGTTCCAAGCAAAATTTTGAAAAGTTTGAATTCTCAAATTCTCCACCATGATCACTACAGATTTGATTGATTTTGAGATTCTTTTCATTTTCAACCCTTTTGCTAAATCCTATGATTATTTTTAGGGGATCATCCTTATGTTTCATGAAACACACACAAGTATACTTAGAAAAATCATCTACAATCACCAAGCAATACTTATTACCATCTAATGAAGGAGTGTATGACAATCAAATAAATCTAAATGCAATAATTCTAATGGTAATGAAGTACTAGTTAGAGTTTTACCTTTGTGTGATGATTTTGATTGCTTTCCTTCTTGGCATGCATCACACAATTTGTTCTTGATGTACTTCAATTTTGATAGTCCTTTTACTAATTCTAATTTTGTTACCTTGGCTATGTTCTACATATTGATATGTCCAAGCCTTCTATGTCATAGCCAATCTTCCTCTTCTTTTGACATGAGACACTTAGTAAAAATGTTAGAAGTATATGAAAGATCAACATAATAAATATTTGATTTCCTATATCCAACTAACATGCAATCATCCAAGCTCTTGTATCTAATTAAACATTTTGAAGACTTAAACTCAACATTATAGCCCACATCACAAAATTGACTAACACTAAGTAAATTAAACTTCATGGTTTTAACTAATAAGACTTTATGAATGATGATTTTAGAGGATATCTCAATTGTATCTCTACCTAAAATCTTGAACTTCCCACTATTTCCAAAGGACATGGTTCCCTTCTTAACATACTCGATTGTGGAATACTTGTTCACATCTTCGGTCATGTGCCTTGAGCAACCGCTCTTCACAATCCATATACTTTGCTCACCTACCTAAACAACATGAAAAACAAACTCCTTTGGTACCCAAATGTTTGGACTGTTAATATCATTCAAAAATTTCTTTGGGACCCATGCCTTCTTTACCTTACCCTTAATTGTTACTTTTCTATTAATTAGGAAAATATAAGCAACCTCATTGCCCTTAGGTTTGTATCCTACACTGACCTTGTTGTAAACGACCATTTGGTCTCTAAGGATCATGTTAAGAAATTTTGATCAATTAGTAAACTTCTCTAAGCATGTCCTTAATTAACAAACCTCATTCTTAAGTTTTTCACTTTCCTCCCTAAGCATGCATGAATCATCACATAAAGATTTTTCATTCCTAATTGCTTTTATTTCTACCTTCAAATCCTTAACCTTAGATTTTGATCTATCCAATGCATTCTTAAGGTAAGCAATAGTCTTATATAAAAGTTCTACTTAAGGGGAGTCCTTTACCTCATTGTCGCTAGATGACGATTCATCGTTAAAAGTGCACTCTCCTTGACTTGAGCTCTTAGTGTCATCCTCCAAGGCCATGAGTGTCACATTGCATGTGATGTGGCAAAGCTCATCATTGTTGGATGAATCTTCAACATTTTGTGTGTTCCATGTGGTTTGTGCTAGCATGTTCTCCTTCTTCTTCTTCTCCTTCTTGCTCTTCTTCTTCTTTTTCTTTTCTTCCTTCTTCTTTAGCTCCGGACAATTTGGCTTGATATGCCCTTTTTTGTTGCATCCATAGCAAGTAACATTAGTATTAGAAATTGAATTGCTACTTGATTTACCTCATGAGGATTGGAATATCCTCCTCACATCCTTCTTTGTGGGTCCTTTTGATTTTCCACCAAACTTCTTGATGTAGTGAGCCATTTCACTAGCCGACAATTCTTCGTCACTACTTTATGGCTCATCCTCCGAGTCGGATGATGAATAGACTTCCTTCTTCTCCTTCTTCTCCTTCTCTTTCTTCTCTACAGAAAAAGCTAGACCTTTTTCCTTGGAAGACATGTTAGCTTGCTCGTATAATTCAAATTCACAAAATAATTCATCTAACTTAACCAAAGAAAGGTCTCTATAAATCTTATAATCATCTGCCATTGATGCCCATAAGGTGCTTCTAGGGAATGAGTGAAGCATATCTTCTTGGTGAGCGCTTAGAGGGGGTGAATGACACGCTCGCTGGCTTGACTTGATCGATCGTGCTTGTCTACAATTGTGTTAGTATGCAGCGGAAATAGAAAATACAATATGAATACAAACACACAAGCATAAAGACAAGTGATATAACATGATTCGAAACCTTAGGGTTCATACTCCATAGATTGAGCTTGAATGAGCTGTAGTGATACATACACCACTACTAATCAATAACACTCATCGATGACATATCGAAGGTAGAGAAACCTCTTACAAACGATTACAAAAGTAATATGATGAATTACAAGAAAATATAAAGATGAAATGCAATACTGTTGGATCGAAAGCGTCGCTAGAGGGGGGGGGGTGAATAGCGAGCATAAAACTTTTCGTCTTTTCGTTCAATTAAACTTAAACGCGGCGGAAAGTAAAAGAACAAAAAATAAATAGACACTTTATTTTTACTTGGTTCACAACCCAGTAGTTGCTACTCCAAGGCCCTGCGATCCTTGACCACGTACGAAGGGGCAATCAACTATAAAGTCTCCTCCTCGTTGGAGGTAGGAGACAACGATCACAAAAACAAAAGCACAAGGATGAGGCAACAAGCCTACCTCACCTCGTTACGATTAAAATCATGAATACAATAAATGAAAACAATACTTGCTGTTGATGAAGAGATTCTGAATTTGGTGTTTCGTTGGCGTTATGACGTTTAGAGCTTTGGTGTTGTGGGAGCACTTTAAGAGCAAGATCGATGATCTTTGGGTCGGAGTCCTCCCCTCCTTTTATAGACTTGTGCCTTGGAATAAGTTTAGATGAAAATCCTCAACTTTTGAAATTGATCATGAGGTAGCACCTTATCTTATCGTGAAGTGGATGCGTCAAACATCGCCATCAGTCGACTGATGCCTTCCATCATTCGACTGATGTGCATCAGTCGATTGCCTAATGACCAACATTCGACTGCCAGCCTGACTACTTCCCTGCAGTAAGAGGTTAGCATGTAAAATGGTAAATATGACGGTTCCTTACCATCCGATCTCGACCTAGACCTTCCACTGGAAGTCTTAGTCGGATCACCGCCTACGGTCGTGTCCATACAGAGGACACAACCTAACCATCTCTCTTCACACTCATGCTTACCTCTGGTCCTTTATGACCTATCGCTTTGCTTCCGGTCTTCACCTGGGTTCTTCGACTCCCACAAAGTTCTCTCGGTGTCGCCCGACCACCACGATTTCCTGACGCGGGATTCTCTGGGTGTCCTTGACCTTTGGCTTAGCTTAACCATTTCCTGCACACTTAATTCAGCTCATGAGATAATAATATAACCTTAACTTTGGATCTTTGCCATAATCAAAACCTAGGTTCGATTATCTGGTGCCCTTGCACCAACAAATACAAGTAAAGAAAAACCTTGAAGGTCTAGATTACAACAGCAAATCCCCTCCAAATCACCTCAAAGAACTATACTAAAATCCTCCTCCTTGAGCTCCTTTTAAAGCCGCAACTCGGGCTGAATTCTGCCTAGCAGTCGACTGCTCTTATAGCCATTGTAAGACAATGACTATTTGTTATATATGAGTGATATCCTAAGGCAATCACCTTATGGTTGTACCATTTATTTGATAAATGAAGATTCACTATTTGAGTATACATGTTTTCATGTATTTGATTGGATCTTAAACTCATTTACTGAATGTCCGTAATACGATTCACAACATGAGAGAATTTGTGATTGGATCACAACTAGTGAGTATCTCTACATGTGTAATTGTTATGTATTGGAATTATCCCTAGTCGATGAATAGATGCATTCGAACACCATCAATTCTGTTGAGACTAGCACAAGTTATACTCTTTGGTTTCTCAAGTAGCTATTTCTCACTGGCTGGAGACATTAGGATGTCCGGAGTTAACCGTGGATGCTAGTTATGGTAACTAATTCATTGGAGTGACTAGTTGTAAGACTTCATATGATTCTCTGCATATACAAATATGTCAATAAAGTCCTTACTGCAGCTTAAGTGCGATGTTCCTTCGATTTGCGATATTTGAGTCATGTTGGCCATGTAGACTTATGATTTAACATCTTAAGCAAGCATCTCCGAGGAGATGTGGATCCGAGATGATTAGGTATAAGTCGAAATGGCCAAAGGTGTTTGAATAGCCTATAGAGGATTCACCACTCCTTGCGAGGAGATGTATATGCTATGGCCTCTCGTCGGATTGTTACTAATGTCTTTGGCCAAACCATTACATATTTAGAGTATGATACTCTTGGATACATGTGCAGTAACTAGAATCCGTAGGACGAGGAAGTAATACTTGGGCTAGGTGTGATATAGTCATCTTAGTGGGAACTGACACAATAGACCATGTCTTGAACCAAGTGGGTATAAGATGAGTGAAGGGAATGGGCCACGACTCACTGTAGTTGCTGAAAGGTTTCAAAAGTTGTTCTGGGGTCAATCGTTGATTTTCTGGTTAATTAAGGATCATAATGTACTACTAGGTGTCACTCATGATCGTTCTATAATTAATGGTTAATTATAGACGACCAATATAAACCGAGAACCTATTTGGTTACACGTACTACGAGTGTTATCCAAATAATTTAAAATGAGTTTGAGAATGGGATTCTTAGATCGAGAGAGACTTGATTTGTTTGGACCAAACAAGGAGCGAGCATGAAATTGTTTCAGTGGCATCGGAAGCATGGATGGGTCGAGTCTTTTAAAGACGTGATGGATGTACCAAATTGGTTTGATTCTAATCCAATGGTAGAAAATAAACCAAAGGGGTTTGGTTTGTTTTAAATAAATGAACCAAAATTGGTTTGATTTATTTTAACTTAAAATAGACCAATGTGATTTGGTTTATTTTAACTTAAATTAATGGAGCGGGTTAACGAGTTTTGGTTGTGAACCAATTGTAGGGGATCTGTGCACCCACTAGAGGGGGGGGGGGCGGTGAATAGCGATTCGGTGTTGCTTGATGGAATTTGATCGTGTTCGTTTCTACAACACTTGTTAACGTAGCAAAATATATAATAATAAAAGTAAATACAACACAAGCACAAGAGACAACACGATATAACATAGTTTAGAACCGAATGGTTCATACTTCACGGATTGAGCTCAAATGAGCTCGAGCGATGCCAACACACACCACTACTCAAATACTCCTTCTCGATAACACGTCGGAGGTGGAGAAACCTCGTACAAATAATTACAACAATAATAAAAAAAATACAAGCAAAATACAACTAAAATGTAAAAAACACTTTACAAACTAGGTTTTGAGCGCTTTGCTTGTTGGTTGATTGGATGAGCTTGAAGGACCTTGAAATGCACCTACACTTCGCCTTCAAATTACCTCAAGAAAGCTTCCAAAGGACCAATAGCCGAATCTCCATGAACAACTCCATTTAACCTGCATCAGGTTGGATTTCCGCCTAGCAATCGACTGCCATAAGGCCCCAGTCGACTGCCAACACTGTTGTTGTGAGACAACGACTCGATCCATGTTGGAAAAACTCCAACGGGACTCTCATCAGTCAATTGACAATTCCAGTAGTCGATCGGCCATATAGCCGATCGATCCGGCCACTCGAGCGTTACGAGCTTGCGACCAACCCATCGATCGACCCCTTCATGGCGATCGGCCCGATCAAGATCGAGCGCCGATCGAGGCGTCTTGCATTTGTGGCCGACTAGCCAAGGCCAGTGGAGGCACCGCCTCGACTGGGCCTCCAATCGAGACACCCTTGCATATGTGGTTGCCTAGTCGAGGCCAGTCGAGGTGCCGCCTCGATTGGGCCTCCAGTCAAGGCACCAGTTGAGGCGCCCTTGCGTCTGTGGCCGTCGCTTAGCCATAGTTGATTTCTAATCGACTCTGGCGAAATAACTAATCATAATCTCGGTCACGCGAGTGTTGACTCGTTGTCAAGTGTCAAAACGATTGACCGATCCAATCGATAAAGCCCGGTCCGACAACTTCAAACATGAGGTTTAACCCCAAGTATGATGCCCTCATACTTGCTAGACCATCCTTAGCATATACCTAAGCCTTCTAGCCACCTCCATCAATCTTGCACCTATCGGATCCATCCAAATCATTCATGACTTGTTTATCCATACTGTAACGACCGGGCCCCTGTTGGTGGAATTCGACGACCCCTATTGGTCGATGATCGCTCTGTTGGCTTAGCGATATTGTCGTCGCCTGTTGGCCGTCGTTACTCACCGTCTTTCACTCGAGTGGGTTTTGCCTTCCCGAGTTGAACTCTAGACCTCGGGCTAAGTACTAAAGTTTATGAGATCCGGTAACCAAGTGATCCCGGGATCACTTGGTTACCAGATTCATAAACTTTAGTACTTAGAGGTCTAGAGTTCAATCTCGAAGGCAAAAACCCACTCAGTGGAAGACCAGAGCGAGTAACGACGGCCATCAGGCGACGCCGTCGACCAATAGGGTCGCCAATTCCGCCAACAGCAGCCGTCGACCAATAGTCGAATTCGCCAAACAGCGTCTGTCTATACAATAAAAGGCGCCTTTTTATTAGGATTCATAAACTTTAGTACTTAGCCGGAGGTCTAGAGTTGAATCCGGGAAGGCAAAACCCACTTCAGGTGGGAAGTCCATGTGAGTAACGACGGGCCAATAGGGGCGGTCCGACCAATAAATCGACGGACCAGCGAGGCGGCGTCGTCGACCAATAGTCAGTCGTCAATTCCGCCAATAGGGGCCGTCGTTACAATAAAATCGCCTTTTTA
Source organism: Wurfbainia villosa (assembly GCA_025175895.1). Lineage (NCBI taxonomy): Eukaryota > Viridiplantae > Streptophyta > Magnoliopsida > Zingiberales > Zingiberaceae > Wurfbainia > Wurfbainia villosa. The sequence continues at coordinate 7,375,833 of CM045986.1, forward strand.
TTGTAGCGGCCTCGAATTCGACGACTATGTCGACCCGTCGCCTTGCCGGCGATATTGGTGGTCGACGTCGTCGCCTGTTGGCCGTCGTTACTCACTGGTCTTCCCACTCGAAGTGGGTTTTTGCCTACCAGATTCATAAACTTTAGTACTTAGCACGGAGGTCTAGAGTTCAATCCGGGAAGGCAAAAACCCACTTCCAGTGGGAAGACCGGTGAGTAACGACGGGCCGGCAGGCGATCGTCGACGTAATAGGGTCCGAATTCCGCCAACAGGGGCGACGGTCGTCGACCAATAGGGGTCGTCGAATTCCGCCAACAGGGGCCCGGTCGTTACAATTGAACTCCAAACCTCTAGAGATAGCCAAGCCTTATAGATGCACCCACTAACCAGAAGCCCAATAGGATTATATCCCTGGTCCAATAAAAAGGATCACTTGGTTACCAGGATTCATAAACTTTAGTACTTAGCCTAGAGGTCTAGAGTTCGAATCCTGGGGAAGGCAAAAACCCACTTCCAGGGGTGGGAAGTCCAGGTGAGTAACGACGGGCCAGGGCGAGGCGGCTGATCGTTGAAATAGGTCACCGAATTCCGCCATCAGGCGTGATCGTTGACCAATAGGGTCATCAACGCTAACAGAGGCTTGGGTTACACATCGCACTAGCCAGTGCTTCCATCAGCTATTGTCATGCTAATGTGGTCTACACCTCCAAGGCACATTGGGCTTATGCTTCCAAGACTCCGCTTGTATTTTACGCTGCCAACCATTGGACTTATGTTGCCAAGACTCCACCCTTGGACTTTACACCGCCAATATCAAACCCCTTGGAATTTTTCTTGCCAACCCATGTTGGACTTTCCAGTTTCCAAGAACTCAAGACTTGGACTTTCCCTTGACAATTACATTGTAATACGTTTTGTCGAACATCAAAATATCACTCGAGTCAAACTCGAGTCTGGTCAATCGTGACCTAGGTCGATTGCACCAACAATCTCCCCCTTTTTGATGTTTGACAAAACCACATACCTTTGAGTTAGAATGCTAAATCAATCCAATTATCCCAATTCTCCCCCTTTTTGACATACATCAAAAAGGTTCTCCCAAGGAGGTCAATGTCTCATGTCCCAATGAGATCTTACAATCCCACCTTGGTCTAAAAACACCTAAGATACCTTCACTCTTCCTAGTGATAAGTCTCATATCACTAGAGAGAAGCAATCCTACAAACTCTCCCAATTTCCAAATTGGGCATCTCACATTCCCATTTCTCCCCCTCATGAGGAAGAATACATCCATCATCTCATGATGGATACCTCCCCCTAAAGGCTTGCTCCCCCTTGACCATTGCACCAATAATGTCCTTGGGAAGTCCCTAAGCCTATAGGAATTCTAAACCATCAAAATTAAGGGAAAAAGTTCAAACATGACCTCTCACACACCTTAAAATTGATACATCACCCTAACAACTCTCGTAATCCATATCCAATGGATTTTCACCCTTTCTAATGCTTTCCAAAGCATATCCTTGGGTTAGGAGTAGTTAGGGTAGCATAACATAGCTGAAATCAGGCTAAACAAACCTTGTTTAGCCAAAATCAAGCCTGACAGTCAACTAGTTCAATTATCAATCGACTGACATATGCATCAGTCGACTGAGAGAGCTTCCAGTCGAGTGAAAACATCTCTAGTCGAGGCACCACCTCGACTTTCAGACCATATTCAGAAATGCATAAGTAATTCTAGAAAATTCAAAAAATCGTGAAATTTTGACCACACATTACTTATGCCAAACACTATAGAAGAAAATTATTTGAAAAATAATATACCCACAAAATAGTGAAATTGATACAAAGTTCAAATGTGAAGAAAAACATCAATGTTTGAGCTCACTTTGTATCAATATCATCAATGGTGATTGCTATCAAAAGATAGACTTCACCAAGGTTTTTTAAAATTATTTTAAAATATTTTTAAAATCTTATATTGGATCATGTTCTTTAGGCTCAATGGACATGACTTGAATATAAGCTTTCCCAATGATCCATCCATGATATAGATGAGTTTTAGTTCATCTAGATGCAAAAACTATGCACATTGAACTCAACTCATATCCTAGCATTTCACATGTATCTAGAGTGTATCAATACATATACATGTCAATGTAATGTGAGATGTGGGTTTTGTTCATTCTAATTTAGGGTTTCATGCATTCTTCTAACGCGACACTACTTGATTCCCTTATACATGAGACTTCAAGTTATGCCAATTGTCCTTAACTCAATTTTTATTAATACATGAATGATTATGACATTAATGATGATATACATAAACATGTGCTCATAATCATGATGTCATGGCATAAAATGGAATCTAAGCATACATGACATTTAACCTTAATCCTAAGTAATATTATGACATATTAAATGATTAAAAGTAGATATGATGTCATGACATGGTATATGACAAATCAAGCATGACAAATAGAATATAAGGTATATAATACCTAAATTTTAGCATTAATTGTCATTTGTTATTATTAAACCTATTTTTTCATATTATCATTTATTCCCCAAGTGTGCCAAAAATCCAAAATGACAACTATGACTTCTAAACCTAAGTTGTGCCAATTTGATTGATTTATCAAACTTCTTAAATAATATTGACACATTCTAAAAACCTTTAGGATTTTGATCAAACTTATTTCCAAGATACCCATAACCTTGGAAATGACCTAAAGTGTCACCTTTACCATGGTTAGGTTAACTACCTATCCATTTAAAGTTGGCACCACCTAACCCATTTAGCGTGAATCAATCACGCTCTTAGAAATCTAATACCTATTGGAGCTCTTTGGGTTAATTAGGTATTCGCTAGGGATAACTTCCCTAGATATCCTCCTAATGACCCTCCTAAGCTTGGTAGCCTTGGTCATTGTGGTCTTACCTAGGTTAACTCTAGGGGTAACTCCCCTTGTAAACTTACCTAGGTTAACTCTAGGGGTAACTTTCCTTGTAACCTTCTTAATGGCTTCCCTAGGTTTCCTTAAAACCTTAGCCACTAAGCACCTACCTTGGTCAACCTTAGGGATGACTTCCCTTGTGACCTTGGTTTTCCTAGACCTAACTTGAGTTCCATAATCGAATGGAACATTGTGATAGGTCTTTTTGGGCTTAAACTTGCCCTTGGATGGTTCTTGCTTTCTAAAACCTAGGTTTTGACTCTTAGACCTAGATTTTTTATCTTTTGACCCTTGTATTTGATTTTGCATAATCTTAAGGGTCTTCTCCAACTTCTCAAGCCTTGACCTCAAGGCTTGATTTTCAAATTCTAATTTTTCTAACTTGGTGGCCCATTATTTCTTTGACTTGATTTGTTCATTCTAAGCATATGTCGATCTTTCTTAACATTATGGCCTAGATGGTTCTCTATTCTCCTAATAGACTCCCTAGGTAATATTGTTTTAGGGACATTAGTCCCAAATTTTTCTTTCTTCCTAAGGTTGGCACTCTTAGCTCATAAACAATAAAATCTATTATTCCTAGCATGCCTTTCATGAATAATTGCGAGATTACTTCTAGCATGTTTTTGATATTTAATCGAGGAAAAAGCAAAATTAGAGGTTACCTTAGGGTTTGCCTTAGAGGCTCCCCCTACATGTGTAGCTTCTTCTTGGCCCTTCTTTCTCCCCCTAGGGCATTGACTCCTATAATGCCCCCTAGAATTGCACTTGAAGCAAATCACGTTCTCCTTGCTTTTAATTGTAGGAACACTAGCATCTTTAGATTTCTCTTGACTTTTTAGGCACCGGTGGACTTTTCTTGACCTTCTTTGGGAACTTGCTCTTATAAGGCCTAAATTTCCTACACTCAAAGCAAATTATATGATTTTTAATCTTTATTGAAATGCTTGAGTTACCTAGGTCATCGGTGGATGTTTGAGCTTCTTCATCTTCTCGACCGGAGGTAGAAGGTTCCTCTTGAGTTGGCTCCGGTATTGAAGATGGTCTCTCCTCCCCCTCAATCCTAGAGGTGGAGGCCTCTTCCACTTCTTCCACCTCTTTCGATCCAGATTTGAATGTTGATTCCCTATCATCTGTAGAGGAAATGTTGACCGTTAGATGGGGGGTTGAATAGCGCGTTGGAAGAGTCTCGATGGAATTCAATTGCATTCGTCTACAAATCTTGTTAGCGCAGAAAAAATGAAAATAATAACAATAATGAAATACGACAAATACAATCACAAGACAAATACGCAAGCGATATAACGTGGTTTGGAACCGAATGGTTCATACTCCACGGATTGAGCTCTAAAGAGCTCTAGCGATGCCACAAACACCACTAAACAATAAACTCCTTCTCGACAAGTCGGAGGTGGAGAAACCTCGTACAAGTGATTACAAAAGCAATACACGAAAATACAAGCAAAATACAAAGAAATGTAAAGAACACTTTACAAAACTAGGGTTTGAGCGCTTTGCTTGTTGGTTGCTTGGATGAGGTTGAAGGACCCTGAAATGCACCTGCAATTTGCCTTCAAATCGCCCCAAGAAAGCTCCCAAAGAACCAATGTCAAAATCTCCATGAACAACTCCCTTTTAACCTACATCGGGCTAGATTTCTGTCGATCAGTCGACTGTCATACGTCACCAGTCGACTGATGCCACTGTTGTTGTGAGACAACGACTAGATCCACGCTAGAAAAGTTCCAACCGATTGTCAACATTGGCCGATCGCTACCGTCACCGATCGCCTAATCGCCTACGGAGCATTCTGTGCTCACGACTAAACCATTAGTCGACTACCATCAGTCTACTGCTCCAATGAGCAGTCGACTGCTAAGGCATTTTCAGCCCTTGAACGGCAGTTGAGCTCTAGTCGACTCACGGCAGTCGAACCAGCCATAATGCCAGTCGACTGCCAACCTCAAATATCTCCGAGGAGATGTGGACCCGAGATGATTGGGTAACTGTACTAAGCCAATCCACATCTGGGGGGGGTAACTGTAGTTGTTGTCTGCCTGAGTCTTCTACGATGTCTTCTATTGATACTGCTGCGTAAATCACTTCCCTTGAAGGAAAGTATCACGGAACTCCAACCACGCCTGAGGTAGTAGGTCGCTGCTGATGAAATAACCCAATCTTCTGTGCTGATCTCTACTATCGAGACGATACATCTTCCTCCTAGAATACCATCAATAGTCTTCAACTGAGTCTTCAAAGTACACCTCCTCCACTGTACTGGTTGCTCACAATAGCAACAGATGAACTGATCCAACGAATAATCTGACTTCACGTGTCTTCGTGATCTGCACTGCACGCACACAACCCCTTCGAAGTCTTTGTTCTGATTTTGCTGATATCCACGAGAACACCCTGATGATCTACGGTTGGTCTTCTATAATCGAAAAATAGCTCAAAGCCTATAACTCCGATCTTGCTCCTTTTATCCAACAGTCGAAGACTTCTAACTCTAATAAGTTGACCTGCAATATCTGCTTATCGGTCTCCAACTCTTAAACATTTGTACGGAGTCATTTCTAAACTCCTGACTCAATCCAATATCTTCCGGCAGGATCTGATAGAAGATCCAGTGATCTTACTCCAAAAGTAAGCCAATAACCATGGGTGGCTTAAAACATCCATTCACATCTTGAGCTATTAGGTGAGCATAAACTCTGCAAGTCTAATGACTCTGCATGGTATTCCCGTTATCGACGATCACCCTACTTGGAGCTCAAGAATTTCTTACAATGTGTCACAGGAAGTGACGCGAGGAATTACTCTCCCTCAACATCACTAAACTATGATCAAGTGATGTTTTATTCCCCTAAAGTTATTTTCTGCATTTACCACCAAATATCGATTTGATCCCGATAATGGTATGGAAATACTCTACCTTCTCTATATAACACAAGTTAAGTACTCAAAAGTACCCTCAAAGTTATACAACCCTATACGAACAACTCAGGGATAAAAATCCCTATGAAACACCTTATACTAACCCTCCGCTTGCTGTAGTAATAATAGTATACACACCTATTCCATTACACCACGGGTAACGATCTGACTAGCACCGTTAGTGAAAAATCTCTAAGACTGTAGTCTCTGATTTCCACAAGAAATGTGACTACTAACCCCTGCTTTCTGACTCGGTATTAGTTGGCTCTCAAAGGAAATTCACCTTTTCGATAGCAGGTCCAAGACACACCGACTCTACATGTTGTTCCCATGGTCAACTCAAATCACGGTTATGAATAGCAACTAACACTCTACAAGTCATCCCTGTTAAAAGCATTTAAATGCATAACCAACAAAATCGGGAGTATAAACACTACAGGTAACTCCAGTTAGTCGCCTCGGTGGACAACCCCTACTACGAGTCTGCAAAGGTGTCATAACTCTGACTGTATACACCTATTGAGAAAATTTAGATAAATATCTACTAACTATAAATTATCAGGAATTCTTACCTCGTGCTGCTTGGAGCTCAGGCCGCTGTCAATCTCATCTCAGAAAACCAAAACCGAACAAATCGACTCCCGAGAATCCAAGACTCGAAACAAAAACAACATTGTATGGCATCGCAGAACCTAGGGCTCTGATATGACTAAAGTTGTCATGCCCCGAGAGTATGCTGTGCCGAAAAGTAAACGGATGACATCTCCCCTGTACGTGGTAATACAAGGCCCGTAGGACACAACAACAACAACATATATATATCTATATATCTATATATATATATATATATATATATATATATATATATATATATATATATATATATATATGTAAACAAACCACAGCAGAAACTAAAACACAACAACATCACAAACTACACATATGCATACTGGTATGACTAACACCGACTCAGAACACCATAACAAAACCAGAAAAAAAAAGAAAGGTACAACATTTATAGCATCCAATCACTACAAAACATCACATAAACCAAATCCATATCGGAACACCAATGAAAACCCAAAAACTCGGACTCTCGGAGTTGAGATGAGATTATGTCAGCCAGCGGTGCTCCAAGTCCATCACGAAGTCGGCTACCTGTTACCTGGGCGACAGAAAAACTCAGAGTCTGTGGTGGTGAGTAAAACTCAACAGGTAATAGGAAAACATGTATATATCAAATATCACATGTAATTCAACAGCATAACCTAAAGGTACCATAGGTATAATAGCACAGTATATAAATACATGCATATACCGTCTAACTAAATAAACAATGTATAACGCAGACATACCTGAAAGTCTGCTACGCTACTCTGATCCAACCTGAGAATATGTCCAACATATATAACAGGAAGAGTAATACTAACTCACAATATACTCATGATACAGGTCAAGGTATCTAATGGTCTGTCCAACAAATATACAAGTATCCGACATAACCGTATAACAGATGCAAGAAGCATGCATGAATATGATGTACAACCAAATGCAACAAGCATAGTACAATCAAATGCAACATCACAATAAGCATATATATATAGACTGCATCTATATATATATTAATCACAACCATCCATATATATATATATATATATATATATATATATATATATATATACACAAAAATATATCTATATATATATATATATATATATATATATATATATATATACATGCATATATGTATATATATGACAATATGCAAAAAATGCCATAAGTCGGCAATGCATCATGCATGGTCATGTTGGCTCACCCTAAAGCTACCATGACTCCAGTGTGGCCTCGGTGGCTCGAGCATGACAACTGTCCCAACTCAACACCAACCACTACTCTCGAGTGGCCGAGTGGGCAGTATGATCGAGTAGAATATAAGCATGAAGAGCAAGCTACATGATGGGGGGTCCCTGCTGTTGGCCACTCTGACAGTCACTACCCATGAGTGGTCAAGTGCCACACACGCAGGACTACGACACGTAAATCTCACTACCACCGTCTATAGTGGTAGAGTACGACACCACAATGCTCTGCCCTCACACCGGTTACTCCTCCTATGAGTAACCGTGGAGGCAGGATGACTGGAAACCCTCTCAACCACAAGGAAGACCACGTTGCCAACGTGCATGCAAATGACATGAATGCAATGTCTCACATACAGACATCCACCATAGACTCTCTATTCTACAGAGAGTCATAACAATATGATCTACGCACTCTCTATCCTATAGAGAGTCGTACCCAACTGATCATAACACTCTCTATCCTGTAGAGAGTCGTACTCAACTGATCATAGCACTCTCTATCCTGTAGAGAGTTGTACTCACTGATCGATGCACTCTCTATCTTATAGAGAGTTGTACTTACTGATCGACGCACTCTCTATCCTGTAGAGAGTCATACTCAACTGATTATAATAAGCTAGGACCACCGGTCCGTAGCGACACACTAAGTACCATTCACTTGACCATTTACACAATACATAGTCGGTGGTAAACATGCAATCTAAGGGTACTAGAATAACCCTAGGTTCAAGACATTATCTACCTACGAATGATCTTTTTGCCCAATTTACAATCAGGTCGTCATCCGAACTTTACTATTTGCACTTAACTAAACAAATTCTAGGTTACTTACATCACATATATATATAACTCCTAAATCATGATAAAGGAAAATGTGATATCAACATTTGAGCATATATAGCCAACGACAAGTATCAAGCATACGGATAAATAAGAGCAGGGTCAAGATAATATGAACACCTAACATGCTCATATCTGTGACTAAATCTGAATGCAATTACATCTACCTGACCAGGGTAGGAAATTACCCACCTGATTCGAAGACTTATATGAAAATCTTCACGTCCAAAAGACCGTCCTATATTCAGGTCCGGCAATTTAACATACAAACATAACTATCCATCTTCTTCCATTTACTATTAATCAGCTAGCCAATAGTAATCTAGTTGTAGATGTAACATCAACTTCACAACGTAGCTTCAAACTCACCTAACTTAGTTACAGTTGCTAAATAGCTCAATCCAAATAGGAAATGGCAAGCTTACTCACATTTGTTTTCATCACCCGCACTAAGAGGCAGATTAGAAGTAACCAGCCATATTTCTTTTGCTCACAGTGAAGAAGAGGTAGGACCTAATCGTTTCAATTTAACATAAGGTCGATGAAATCTAGTTCAACTAAAGTCTCCTCCCCTGTAATCAAAATTATATCAGATATATACCCAATAAATCTCATATCCCCTAACCCAAAATCCATAATTTAGGTAAACAGGGGAATCACAGAGTCATTACTAGGAATCGGAGGTAGCCTTCTTCCTCATCGCAGCAAAAACACGACTAGAAATCCTCTGAACTCCCAGATCAATGGTGATGAGAAGTGTACTCCGAATCAAGTTACCATTTAGATCAACATCATCAGCTCCTTGAGAATAGATCGTGGAATAGCTCCAATTTGGATCAAGAAGGTTGCAGTAGATGAAGCTGTCGCTGGTCGATGATAGGAACGCGAGCAAGGAAAGGAGGTCAGTGCTCCTTGCTACTTGAATCGACGGAGGACTACACAACGGCGGCTGCGCTGGGAGAGGAGGTGTGGCATCGGTGGCAGAGGAGTCGGGCAGAGGCTGGCCGCGGATGGGGGCGGCAAGCGCGCAGAGGCCGCAGCTTCTGGTGCGTGCGTGCGACGCAGGGAAGAAGACGACAGCGAGGAGGCGGCCCTAGGGCGGCGGCGAGTGGAGAAGAGGCGACGGAGTCCGACCGCGTGACTGTGAGCGAAAGGCTGCAGTGCGATGGCAAATCGATGTGGGCTCGCTATTGCCTGCATCAACCGAGGGCGGCGACTGTCGGGAGAGAGAAGGTTCGCGACTGTGGCTGCTCGAGCATGGCAACGGTCGGATCGATCGAGAAGCATCGCGATCAACAGTTGGGTGGCGGCGACCTTGCTGCTGTTGGATTGGGAGAAGAATGGGGGAGCGGCCGACGCTTGTATGGGTTCGGGAGAGGGGACAACGACGAATAGAGAAGGAGGAGAATCGGCGTCGGCTGGAAGAGAAGGAATCGGGCGTTTTGTTAAAATAGTGGAGTTGGCGAAGGGTGAAGAAAAAGGTAGCTGAGAAATGCACGGTAGAAGCCAGCTATCGCGAGTGAGAAACTCGCGATTGGGCTGTTTTAAGTGGTTGAGCTAGCCTAGCTCAAATCCGAGCTAACCCAACTTGACCCCACACCCATTTAGGTTTTAATCTTCCTCCTAAATGGTCATACAAATCCATTTAATTCCAGAAAAATTTCTAAAAATTCTATAAGATAATTTATTAATTAACAAGGGTATTTTCTATTATTATTATTATTTTATTTTATTTTCTGATATTTTACATTAGGAGTGATTAAGAATCAAAAAAGCTAAACAACGTTGTTTCTCAAATCAACCTAATAAATGACTCGACAGCTTATCAGCCGAATCGCTTCATCACCGACCGCCATCAAGAATGATCGATAATTGAAATTCCCGAATTTCAGCTATCAGAATTGAATTTTGAAAAAACATAAGTAATTATACGTATTTTGAAAATTCATACGTACATTACTTATAAGCAATACATTGGGTGAAAAATGTTTGAAAAATATTTTACCCATAAAATATTAAAATTGATACAAAGTTCAAAAGTGAAGAAAAACTTCAATATTTTAGCTCACTTTGTATCAACTTCATCAATTGCTATCAAAAGATAGACTTCACCAAGGTTTTCTAAATGGATTTTAAAATATTTTTGAAAACCTATATTGGATCATGTTCCTTAGGCTCAATGTATATGATTTGTACACAAGCTTTCCCAATGATCCACCAATAGTTGAAGATGAGTTTTAGTTCATCTAGATGCAAAAACTATGCACCTTGAACTTAACTCATATCCTAGCATCTCACATGTATCTAGGGTGTATAAATAAACATACATGTCAATTTTAATGTGAGATGTGAGTTTTGGTTATCCTAATCTAAGGCCTCATGCATTTTTTAAGGCAACTCTACTTGATTCCCTTATAAATGGGACTCCAAGTCATGCCAAAGTCCTTAACTCAATTTTAATCAATTTAGATGCATGAATGATTATGACATTAATGATGGCATAAATAAACACATGCTCATAATCATGATGTCATGGCATAAGATGGAATCTGAAAACACATGACATTAAACCTAATCCTAAAAACATGATCATGACATATTTTATAATTAAAAATAGATATGATGTCATGACATGTTATATGACAAACAAAGCATGACATATAAAATGTATAGGTATAATAATACCTAAAATTTAATATTAATTGTCATTTGATATAATTAAGTATATTTTGCCATATTGCTAATTTTCTTCCAAGTGTGCCAAAAACCCAAAATGACATACAATGACCTCTAGACCTAAATTGTGCCAATTTAATTTATTTTTCATAATCTCAAAAATATATTGGCACATCCTAAAATCTTTTAGGATTAAAACTCAAACCTGTTTCCAAGGTATCCATAACCTTGAAAATATCCTAAAGTGCCACCTTTACCATGGTTAGGTTAACTACCCTTCCATTTAAAATTGGCACATCTTAAATCCATCTAGCGTGAATCAATCACGCTCTTAGGAATCCAAAACCTATTTGAGCTCCTAGGGTTAATTAGATATTCCTTAGGGATAACCTCCCTAGATACCTTCCTAATGACCCTTCTAGGCTTATTAGCCTTGGTCATTTGGGTCTTGCCATGGTTGATTCTAGGGGTGACTCCCCTTGCAACCTTCTTAGTAGCTTCCCTAGGTTCCCTTGAAAATCTAGCCACTAGGCACACACCATGGTCAACTCTAGGGATGACTTCCCTATTGACCTTGGTCTTCCTAGACCTAGTTTGTGCTCCATAATCAAATGGAACACTATGATAAGCCACTTTAGGCTTAGGTTTGTGACCCCAACCCTTCTTGCCCTTGGTTGACTTTTGTCTCTTAGGCCCTAGGTGTTGACTCTTGGTCCTAGACTCTTGACTTTGACCATTTGACCCTTTAACTTGATTTTGTATAATCCTAAGGGTCTTTTCAAGTTTTTCAAGCCTTGACCTCAAGGCTTGGTTCTCTAATTCTAATTGTCCAATTTTTGAATTTTGATTTGGTCTTTGGACATTATTTTTCCTAGGCATATGTCTAGTCCATTTAGGATTTAAGCCTAGGTGGTCTTCTATTTTCTTGATAGATTCTCTAGACAAGGTCTTTCTAGGGACATTAGTCCCAAATTTCTCCTTATTTGAAAGGTTGACCTTCTTAGCTCCCAAACAAAAATATTTGTTATTTCTAGCATGCTTTTCATGATAGATGGAAAGTGAATTGAAATTCTTAGCATGCTTTTGTCTATTAACTAAAGAAGGAGCATTATTTAATTTTACCTTAGGGATTGCTTTAGAAGCTCCCCCTACTTGTGATGCTCTCCTTTGCCCCTTCTTCTCCCCCTTCGGGCATTGACTTCGGTAGCGTCCCGGTTGCCCGCATTTGAAGCAAATCACTTGCTCCTTGCTTTTGATTGTTGGGGGACCAACATCCTTGACCTTTGGTGCCGATTAAGGCTTCTTGATCTTCTTTGGACACTTGCTCTTGTAATGCCCACTTTCCCTACACTCATAGCAAATTATATGTTTTTTATTTAAGACCAAATTGCTTGAGTTACCTAAGGTGGTGGTGAGGTTCTCTTGAGCTTGCTCTTCCTCTCTATCGGATGTGGATGACTCCTCTTGTTGCTCTAGTGTTGAGGATGCTCTAATCTCTTTCCCCTCAATCCTAGAGGTGGAGGTCTCTTCCACCTCTTCTACTTTTTCTTCCTCCGATCTGGAAGTTGACTCCGCACTTTCTTGTGAGGATGATGAAGTTTCCTCTTCGGTCTCCTCCTCTTCCAAGTCTTCTTGGACCGATTCGGGATTGTCGTAGAACTTGACAAACTTGTTCCACAACTCCTTGGCATCCCTATAGCCTCCTTATCTAGACAAAATATTGTTAGGTATCAAATTAACTAACATTTTTGTTACCTTAACGGTTGTCTTGAATTTTTATCGTTGCTCCTCGGTCCACCTCTTCATCTTGAGAATTTCTCCGTTCTCTCCTCTTGGAGCATCGAATCCTATAATCACGACAAACCAATTTTCTATATTTGACATTAGAAAATATTCCATCCTACCTTTCCAATATGCGAAATCTTCGCAGTCGAAGGCGGGTGGAATCGCTATGTCATCGCCCCATCTTTCTTGAAGATACATCTTCTTCCCTCTAGCGGATTTAGCTCCCGGCAGTTAGTCCGTAGAAGAGCCTCGGGCTCTGATACCAATTGTAGAGGAAATGTTGACCGCTAGAGGGGGGGGGAGTGAATAGCGCGTTGGAAGAGTCTCGATGGAATTCAATTGCGTTCGTCTACAAATCTCGTTAGCGCAGCGAAAATGAAAATAATAGCAATAATGAAATATGACAAATACAATCACAAGACAAATACGCAAGCGATATAACGTGATTCGGAACCGAATGGTTCCTACTCCACGGATTGAGCTCTAAAGAGCTCTAGCGATGCCACAAACACCACTAAACAATAAACTCCTTCTCGACAATAAGTCGGAGGTGGAGAAACCTCGTACAAGTGATTACAAAAGCAATACACAAAAATACAAGCAAAATACAAAGAAATGTAAAGAACACTTTACAAAACTAGGGTTTGAGCGCTTTGCTTGTTGGTTGCTTGGATGAGGTTGAAGGACCCTGAAATTGTTGGGATTTATACTGAAAAGTCTATCTTTTGTATGAACATCTTTATTTTTGAAATAAGAATCACATGATCATTGTTTGCATATTTATGGTTATGCATTTTGTCTAATACATTACATTGTAGATAACATGATGTGTAGTGTCACACGAGAGATCATGTTATCGGTTCCTTGTAAAGTATAAGTAGAGGCTCACAACCGAGATGACTTTGGACAAACCATTGGTATGGTTGTAGTGTGATTTGGTATTGGTTTGTCTTGACCATAGAATTACACTAGTACACTTTGTGTGTATTGAGCAGGACCGACTTAGAGGTGATTCGATTTATTACTGACTACATAATCGAATCGGACCTCAGATATTATGTTGTACATACTCTTAATCCCGATATAATAACGGGCACATATACATAGTATTCATTTCTTTGATTTATCAATGGGCGAGATTTATAGAGTAAATCGATAGGCTTGGTAAGTTAGAAAATGATATTATTTATATGGTGTGCGGTTGATTATAGGAGGAAACCGTGTCCTATATATTAGGATGATGATGTCCCCTTGAGGAGCTCATAAGGTTCATCATGTAAACCCTGCAGGTGGACTTGGTCCGGCATGATGATAAAGTTGAGTGGTACTACTCATGGAGTTAGATATTGATTAATTAATTGTCAGTAAATTAATTAATCGACGGACATTCGAGATCTTAAACACGGGGAGATAAATGTACAAATAATATATGGAGCCCATATTAACATATGGGGGTTGGTGAGGTAGATCAATGATAATCCTCTAGTGGAATGGATTATCATTAATGGATCAGACTTTATGTGGGCTTGATCCATTGGGTGGCCAAGATCCAACTCCTCCTCATGGTCCCTATTGTAGCCTATTAAAACCTCATGGAGCCTAGATCCGACGGTAGAGATTAAATCTCTAGATCCGACGGTTGAGATTAAATCTCTAGATCCGACGGTTGAGATTAAATCCCTAGACCCAACGGTGGAGATTAAAAGGAGGCTTAAGCCTAACTCTATAAAAGGGTGGCCAAGGCTTGGGCATGGATTATCTTAGAGGAGATTAGGGTTTTACTTCCCTTGGCTTAGGCGACAAGAAACTCTAGGAAGATTAGGGTTTTGGTTGGGCGGCTAGGGTTTGGGAGGTGGCTTGGGTGGCAACAATTGGAGGGCTTCCTTCTTCTTCCTAAGGTGTTTCCGGCGCCCATCTTTCTCCCCTCTTCCTTGGTCGGTGCTCAACCTATTCCTCTTCTTCTCCTTGGCCGATGGAAACAAGGGTTAGGGTGATTCTTTGGAGCTCTTGGCCGGCGCCCACTTCCTCTTCTATTCTATTTTTGGCTGGCGGCAAGCATCAAGGTTGAGCTTGGTGGTCGGTTAAAGGAAGGATAAGAGTTTTGTTTTATCATCTTCCTTTGTTGGGAGTGAACAAGGAAAGGAAGATTGGTGATCTAGGAGGCTTTGACTTTTGGAAGATCGTCGCCCACACGACGTTCAAAAGGAGGAAGGACATACAATAGAAGATAAAGAGGTATAATGCTTGTTTATATTCTTTTGTATTATGTCTATAATTGTTTTTCAATTATATGCATGTTGTATGTTTTTTTATGTGGCTAATTTGCTTGGACCCCGAATACAAACACAAAAACCAGTGATTCGTACATCGTCTATTCCACGGCTATTCGTAGAATAGAGGTTGGTGGCTTGAACAACAAGTTTGTTCAAGTGACCACTCTAATCGAATAGCATGACAATGAAATGGTAGCTTGGGTAATCTCTCTTGTCAAGGATAAATTTTTTTATCTAGGGACGTAGAAGGGATCTCCATGAACAAGCGACCGAGTTGAAGTGGGAAGCGAAGTTTCCTACCTTCAAGTGGTATCAGAGCCACGGTTTCCGATTTTGTGTTTTTAGGATTTGGTTACTTTTATGCACTTTTCATATATTATATGTGCTGGATAATAATAGGATGTGCGTAGGTTAATTCTTTGGTTGCAGGCATAGGATCCAACTATTATGGCCATATGTGTGTATGTGATTGTATGTGTGTAATTGTATATTTTGTTGAATCCTCGGGGTTGACGAGGCTAGTATTTAATTTTTATAATTAGATACGACATTGTTTAGCTACTCTTTTTATTTTAGTTTACTTTCGATCTAGATTTCATGTACACTCCCTCGTGAAGTATAGGATCGATTGATGTAAATTAAAATAGATTTTTCTCGGCTCGGATCTCCGGATGGCTTGTACATAGCGTAGGGAGGAGGGAACGAGATAGCGATACGACGGGAGACATATTGAAGATAAAAGCCATAATAGTTGGAAAATATTTATATTTCATATTTATTGCTTATTGTTTGATATGCATGTCGTAGGCTAGAAAATTCCTCAATTTTAAATTACTAAGTGGGAGAGGGATATTTTTATAAATTCCCATGGCCTCCATTACGATTTGACATGTGATGCAAACAAACTTGTGCGTCGGCTCTGAGTGCCTTCCTCTCCATCGGATGAGTTTATTTGTGGATCACAAGGTCGAATATGATTATAGGAAATTATTAAGGAGCGTGTGTACTTCCCCATCGGAAGGCACATAACCCGAGATAATTACCTTGGTACCGAGTAATGGTGAATACTTAGATACAAATATAAGTATCCTCCCCATCGGAGTCACTGCTTTTATTTGTAGGGCCAAAGAGGAACCAACTATTAATTTTATTTGTCAAAAAGTTAGGTTGACAAGATAGTAAAATTAATGGGTAAAACCTCCTCTTACAAATGTAGAATTCATATACGTCCACACGATCGTGGCATACGATATTCTCGGTGTTTTGAGGTGTTGGTTGATTTTAAAACTTTATTGTTGGAGGAATCAATAATTTTTTGAAATCTAATGTTTTTTATCTACGTGATTCTTAGGTTTTCTTTTAAAAATGACTTTCAGTCCACTTGCTATGATACTAAAGGAAAATAAACTTATTGTACACAATTATGTTGATTGGAAAAAGGAATCTAGATATTGTCTTAACTACTGAGGAGTACAAGTATGTACTCTTCAAAGAGTGTCCTCTTAAGCCTGCGAATGAGCTTGAAGTCCTTGGAGCTGAGATCGATGGGGAAACCCAGGTCGATATCATTCTCCAGTCTCTACCTAGGAGTTTTGAGCAGTTTAGCTTGAATTACAACATGAATAAGAGGTTGTATTCATTGGCAGAGCTTCTGACAGAACTCCAGGCGGTAGAAGGGCTTGCTCAAGCTCAGGCCATGGTTACTCAGAAGGTTTCTACTTCTAAGCCGAAAGGCAAGAAGAAGAAGAAACAAGGTGGAGCAAAGGTTGTGGGAGGATCTCAGGGAGGAGTGAAGAAGCCGAAAGGCAAGTGCTTCACTTGCAAGCAGACTGGACATTGGAAGAAGGACTGTCCCAACCGGAACAAAGGTATATCCTTTGGTCTAGTCATTGAAACATGTTTAGCGGTGTTATCTATCGACACCTGGTGTGTAGATAAGGGAGCCACTGATCATGTCTGTAATACTTTGCAGGGGTTCTAGGAAACCTGACGACTAGCTGAAGGGGAGATTACTATTTACTTGGGCGATGCCACGAAGGTGGCGGCTATTGCAGTGGGAGATGTTTATTTGTCTTTCGAGAGAAATAAAACTTTGGTTCTAGAGAATTGCCTTTATGTACCTTTATTTAGAAAGAATTTGATTTCGGTTTCTAAATTATTTATGGATGAATATTCTATTTCTTTTAATGACAGAGTTGTTATAAAAAGAAATAGGGAGATTATCTATTTTGGTGCGTAGGTAGGCAATTTGTATATACTTGAACCAAAAGCTCCCACGATGCAAATAGAAGTAAATAACTCATCGTCTAATTCCAATAAGAGAAAAGAACCTTCGAAGATGAACCAAACATATCTTTGGCATCTAAGGCTTGGTCATATTAACCTAAGCAGAATTCAAAGGTTGATAGTTGATGGACCTTTGGGTTCATTGGTGGTGGAAGATTTCCTAACCTACGAATCTTGCTTGGATGGTAAAATGACCAAGAGGCCTTTTAAGACCAAGGGGTATAGAGCCAAAGATGTGTTAGAATTGGTTCATTCTGATTTGTGTGGTCCTATGTCTATCCAGGATAGAGGTGGTTTTGAGTATTTCATCTCTTTTATAGACGATTATTCGAGATATGGATACATTTTCTTGATGCGCCGCAAGTCTAAATGCTTTGACAAGTTCGAAGAATTCAAGGCTGATGTGGAGAAACGTCAAGGTAAAAGTATCAAGACACTACGATCTGATCGTGGTGGTGAGTACCTCTTGGGAGAGTTTAGGAATTACTTATCAAAAGCTGGGATTCAATCCCAATTGTCTGCACCTGGCACACCCTAGCAGAATGGTGTAGCAGAGCGAAGGAATAGGACTCTTATGAAGATGGTTAGATTGATGATGAGTTATTCTGAGTTGCCAGATTTGTTCTGGGGATATGCTTTAGATACAACAGTATATATTCTGAACTTGGTACCATCTAAATCAGTGCCTTCTACTCCCACAGAATTGTGGACTGGGCGAAAGCCTAGTCTGAGACATATTCGGATTTGGGGGAGTCCAACACATGTGGTAAAGGCAAATGCTGGTAAGTTGGAACCTCGTACAGAAGTGCGCATGTTCATTGGCTATCCTAGAGGAATGAAAGGTGGTTTGTTCTATAGTCCTAGAGATCAGAGGGTGATCGTTAGCATGAATGCCAGATTTCTAGAGGAAGACTATGTAATGAACCACAAGCCCATGAGTAAGATTGTTCTGGAGGAATTGAAAGGGGAAGTCACTTCACCGCATAAGAGGATATACCACAAGTCATCGATCAAGGTCACAGAGGATACACAGGTGATACCTCATCGTAGTGGGAGGGTTGTGAGACAGCCTGATAGATTTATGTTCTTGGGAGAATCTTCTGATTTGGTCCCTGGCGAACATGAACTTGATCCCTGGACATATGACGAGGCAATCCAAAATAAAGATGCGGTATCTTGGCAAAGTGCAATGAATACTGAGATTGAATCTATGGTTTCGAATCAGGTTTGGGAGCTAGTAGAACCACCCGATAGTGTAAAAACCATTGGATGCAAGTGGATCTACAAAAGAAAGAGAGGAATAGACGGGAAGGTTGAGACCTTCAAAGCAAGGCTTGTTGCGAAGAGGTATACTCACAAAGAGGGTATCGATTATGAGGAGACCTTTTCACCGGTAGCCATGCTTAAGTCTATCCAGATTCTCTTATGCATTGCTGCTCATATGGATTATGAGGTATGGAAGATGGATGTCAAGACAGCTTTCCTTAATGGAAGTCTTGAGGAAAACATCTACATGAAGCAACCAGAGGGATTCATTGCAAAGGGAAAAGAGCATCTTGTGTGTAAGCTTAATCGGTCCATTTATGGATTGAAGCAAGCTTCAAGGTCTTGGAACATCCGCTTTGATGAGGTAATCTAGTCTTATGGATTTATTCAAAGTCCGGATGAGTCTTGTGTATACAAGAGATGTGACGAAAACGTAGTGGTATTTTTTGTGCTATACGTAGATGGCATTTTGTTAATTGGCAACAATGTCAAGGTGTTATCAGACGTAAGGGTATGGTTGTCCAAACAATTTGATATGAAGGACTTGGTAGAAGTGGGACACATCCTTGGGATCAAGGTTATAAGGGATCGCAAGAAAAGGATGTTGTGCTTATCTCAAGCTTCATACATAGACACCATTATGGATCGTTTTAGCATGCATAACTCAAAGAAAGGGTTTCTACCTTTCAGGCATGAAGTTTCTTTATCTAAGGAGATGTGTCCTAGAACATCTGAGGAGATAGAGGAGATGAAGGTGGTTCCTTATGCTTCGGTAGTAGGAAGCCTCATGTATGCGATGCTATGTACAAGACCAGATATTTGCTTTATCATGGGTATGGTTAGCAGATATCAGAGTAATCCAGGACATGGAGATTTGACTGCGGTAAAACATATATTGAAGTACCTGAGAAGGACTAGGGATTATATGCTAGTTTACCAGGTAGACCAATTACTCCCTGTGGGTTACACGGATTTTGACTTCCAATCAGATAGGGATAACAGTAAGTCTACCTCGGGTTTTGTGTTTACTATGGGATGTGGAGCCATTGTATGGAGGAGTGTCAAGAAGAAATGCGTGGCGGACTCTACCATGGAAGCTGAGTATTTGGCAGCCTCTGAGGCGGCCAAAGAAGCTGTATGGCTCAGGAACTTCTTGATGGACTTGGAAGTGATTCCTGATTTGCCCAGAACTATCATAATTTATTGTGATAACAGTGGTGCAGTTGCAAACTCGAAGGAACCACGAGCCCATAAGGCAAGTAAACACATAGAGCGCAAGTACCACCTGATACGAGAAACCGTAAAGGAGGTAGAAGTTGTTGTCGCCTAGATTGCATCAGAGGATGACCTGGTAGACCCTTTCACTAAGGCCTTTCTAGCCAGAGCTTTTGATAGGCATGTGGAGGGAATGAGAATCAGATGTATGACAGTATGAGGACAGTATAGTCTTTTAGTATAAGTGGGAGATTATTGGGATGTATACTGAAAAGTCTATCTTTTGTATGAACATCTTTATTTTTGAAATAAGAATCACATGATCATTGTTTGCATATTTATGGTTATGCATTTTGTCTAATACATTACATTGTAGATAACATGGTGTGTAGTGTCACACGGAAGATCATGTTATCAGTTCCTTGTAAAGTATAAATAGAGGCTCACAACCGAGATGACTTTAGACAAACCATTGGTATGGTTGTAGTGTAATTTGGTATTGGTTTGTCTTGACCATAGAATTACACTAGTACACTTTGTGTGTATTGAGCAGGACCGACTTAGAGGTGATTCGATTTATTACTGACTACATAATGGAATCAGACCTCAGATATTATGTTGTACATGCTCTTAATCCCGATATAATAACAGGCACATATACTTAGTATTCATTTCTTTGATTTACCAATGGACGATATTTATAGAGTAAATCGATAGGCTTGGTAAGTTGGAAAATGATATTATTTATATGGTGTGCGGTTGATTATAGGAGGAAACCGTGCCCTATATATTAGGATGATGATGTCCCCTTGAGGAGCTCATAAGGTTCATCATGTAAACCCTGCAGGTGGACTTGGTCCGGCATGATGATAAGGTTGAGTGGTACTACTCATGGAGTTAGATGTTGATTAATTAATTAATCGACGGACATTCGAGATCTTAAACACGGGGAGATAAATGTACAAATAATATATGGATCCCATATTAACATATGGGGGTTGGTGAGGTAGATCAATGATAATCCTCTAGTGGAATGGATTATCATTAATGGATCGGACTTTATGTGGGCTTGATCCATTGGGTGGCCAAGATCCAACTCCTCCTCATGGTCCCTATTGTAGCCTATTAAAACCTCATGGAGCCTAGATCCGACGGTGGAGATTAAATCTCTAGATCCGACGGTTAAGATTAAATCTCTAGATCCGACGATTGAGATTAAATCCCTAGATCCAACGGTGAAGATTAAAAGAAGGCTTAAGCCTAACTCTATAAAAGGGTGGCCAAGGCTTGGGCGTGGATTATCTTAGAGGAGATTAGGGTTTTGCTTCCCTTGGCTTGGGCGGCAAGAAACTCTAGGAAGATTAGGGTTTTGGTTGGGCGGCTAGGGTTTGGGAGGTGGCTTGGGCGGCAACAATTGGAGGGCTTCCTTCTTCTTCCTAAGGTCTTGTCGGCGCCCATCTTTCTCTCCTCTTCCTTGGCTGGTGCTCAACCTATTCCTCTTCTTCTCCTTGGTCGGTGGAAACAAGGGTTAGGGTGATTCCTTGGAGCTCTTGGCCGGTGCCCACTTACTCTTCTATTCTCTTTTTGGCCAGCGGAAAGCATCAAGGTTGGAGCTTGGTGGTCGGTTAAAGGAAGGAGAAGAGTTTTGTTTTATCATCTTCCTTTGTTCGGAGTGAACAAGGAAAGGAAGATTGGTGATCTAAGAGACTTCAACTTTTGGAAGATCGTCGCCCACACGACGTCCAAAAGGTGGAAGGACATACAATAAAAGATCAAGAGGTATAATTCTTGTTTATATTCTTTTGTATTATGTCTATAATTGCTTTTCAATTATATGCATGTTGTATGTTTTGTTATGTGGCTAATTTGCTTGGACCCCGAATACAAACACAAAAACCGGCAATCCGTACATCGTCTATTCCACGGCTATTCGTAGAATAGAGGTTGGTGGCTTGAACAACAAGTTTGTTCAAGTGACCACTCTAATCAAATAGCATGACGATGAAACGGTAGCTTGGGTAATCCCTCTTGTCAAGGATAAATTTTTTTATCCGGGGACGTAGAAGGGATCTCCATGAACAAGCGACCGAGTTGAAGTGGGAAGCGAAGTTTCCTACCTTCATAAATGCACCTGCATTTCGCCTTCAAATCGCCCCAAGAAAGCTCCCAAAGAACCAATGCCTGAATCTCCATGAATAACTCCCTTTTAACCTGTATCGGGCTGGATTTTTACCGATCAGTCGACTGTCATACGTCACCAGTCGACTGATGCCACTGTTGTCGTGAGACAACGACTAGATCCACGCTGGAAAAGTTCCAACGGGACTCTCACCAGTCGACTGCCAACATTGGCAGTCAACTGCCAACACCCGTAGCCAGCTGCCCAGTCGGCTATGGAGCATTCTGTGCTTGTGACTAAACCATCAGTCGACTGCCATCCATGGTAGTCGACTATCATCAGTCGACTGCTCCAACAATCAGTCGACTGCCAAGGCATTTTCAACCCTTGAACGACAGTCGAGCTCTAGTCGACTCACGGTAGTTGAACTAGCCATATTGCCAGTCGAATGCCAACTTCAAACATGAGGTTTTAACCCAAATATGGTGCCCCCATACTTACTAGACCACCCTTAGCCTAGACCTAAACCTTCTAGCCACCTCCATCAGCCTCACGCCTATTGGATCCCTCCAAGCCATCCATGACTTGTTCATCCATGCACTAGTCTTCAAGTGCTTCCATCAGCTATGTCATGCTAACAGTGTCTACACTGCCAAGGCGCATTGGACTTACACTGCCAAGACTCTGCTTGGACTTTACACCGCCAATATCAAACCCCTTGGACTTTCCAAATGCCAAGTACCCATGACTTGGACTTTCACCGCCAAGACTACACCCTTGGACTTACGTGACCAAGACTACACCCTTGGACTTACGTGACCAAGACTACACCCTTGGACTTTACTTGCCAATCCATGTTGGACTTTTCCAAATGCCAAGACCCATGCTTGGACTTTCCCTTTCCAAGTACTCAAGACTTGGACTTTCCATGACATGGTCAACCCCAGTCAACCATCAAAATCTCCCTCAAGTCAACTCGAGTCCGGTCAATCATGACCTGGGTCGATTGCTCCAACAATCTACCCAAAACATTATCAGACATCAATGTCACACTTCCATGTCAAACATCAAAACATCGCTCGAGTCAAACTCGAGTCCGGTCAATCGTGACTTGGGTCGATTGCACCAACATCAACTTCCGAATCCTCACTTTCTTGTGAGGATGAGGATTCTTCTTCTTCGGGTTCTCTTTCTACTTGAGCCATGGAGGGTTCTTCATGGAGCTTGGCCAATTTTTCCCATAACTCCTTGCCATCTAGAAATTCACCTAACCTAGACACAATATCATTAGGTATTGAATTTAATATTAATTGCGTTACCTTATGATTTCTTTCGAAATCTTGGACTTGCTCTTCGGTCCATCTTGTCTTCTTGAGGTATCCACCTTTTGGACCTCTTGGAATTTCAAACCCCTTCACTAAGATCATCCAATCTTCAAAGTCCATCATGAAGAAGCTCTCCATTCGTGCCCTCCATTGTTCAAAACCTTCTTGTCCATAGAAGGTGTATGGAGTTGGGGTGTTGATGTCCCAACCTAATTTTTCTTCATAATCCATCTTCCCTCTAGCGTCTTTGCTCTTGGTTGTTAATCCGTAGAAGAGCCCCGGGCTTTGATACCACTTGTAGGGGATCTGTGCACCTACTAGAGGGGGGGGGAGGGGTGAATAGCGATTCGGCATTGCTTGATGGAATTTGATCGCGTTCGTCTCTACAACACTTGTTAACGTAGCAAAATATATAATAATAAATTTAAATACAACACAAGCACAAGGGACAACACGATATAACATGGTTCAAAACTGAATGGTTCCTACTCCACGGATTGAGCTCAAATGAGCTCTAGCGATGCCAACACACACCACTACTCAAATACTCCTTAACAACACGTCGGAGGTGGAGAAACCTCGTACAAATAATTACAACAGTAATAAAAAGAAATACAAGAAAAATACAATTGACATGTAAAGAACACTTTATAAACTAGGTTTTGAGCACTTTGCTTGTTGGTTGCTTGGATGAGCTTGAAGAACCCTGAAATGCACCTGTACTTCGTCTTCAAATCGCCTCAAGAAAGCTTCCAAAGAACCAATAGCTGAATCTCCACGTACATCTCCTTTTAACCTGCATCGGGCTAGATTTCCGCTTGGCAGTCGACTGCCATAAGGTCCCAGTCGACTGCCAACACTGTTATTTTGAGGCAACGACTCGATCCACACTGGAAAACTCCAACGGGACTCTCATCAGTCGACTGCCAGTTCCAGTAGTCGACTGCCAGCCCGTAGCCGACTGATCAATCGGCTATCGAGCATTTTGAGCTTGCGACCAACCCATCAGTCGACTTCCCTGTCATGGCAGTCGACTGATTAAGCAGTCGAGGTGCCGGTCGAGGCACCTTGCATTTGTGGCCGAGGCTAGTCGAGGTGTCGCCTCGACTGGGCCTCTAGTCGAGGCGCCAGTCGAGGTGCCCTTGAGTCTGTGGTCACCTAGCCGAGGCCAGTCGAGATGCCGCCTCGACTGGGCCTCCAATCGAGGCGCTCTTGCATTTGTGGTCGTCGCTCAGCCATAGTTGATTGCTAATCAACTCCCAGCAGTCGACTGATCATAATCCCAATCGACTGTTGAGTGTTGACTTGGCTGTCAAGTGTCAAAACACTTGATCAATCAACTGGTATAAAACCCCAGTCGACTGACAACCTCAAACATGAGGTTTAACTCCAAGTATGATGCCCTCATACTTGCTAGACCATCCTTAGCTTAGACCTAAGCCTTCTAGCCACCTCCATCAGCCTCGCATCTATCGGATCCCTCCAAATCATTCATGATTTGTTCATCGATACACTAGCCTTTAGGTGCTTCCATCAGTTATTATCATGCTAATGTGGCCTACACCGCCAAGGTACATTGGGCTTACGCTGTCAAGACTCTGCTTGGACTTTACACCGCCAACCATTGAACTTATGCTGCCAAGACTCCACCCTTGGACTTTACACCACCAATATCAAACCCCTTGGACTTTCCTTGCCAACCCATGTTGGACTTTCCAGTTGCCAAGAACTCAAGACTTGGACTTTCCCTTGACAATCACAATGTCATACATTTTGTCGAACATCAAAATATCGCTCGAGTCAAACTCAAGTCTGGTCAATCGTGACCTGGGCCGATTGCACCAACCAATAACCCTTGAGAAAAGGTCTCTTAATGGTTAAGAGACACGTTCTCTATAAATAACAGGGTTGAAAGATATTTCGTGGACGACTTAGGTTTAGAGAAACCCTAGCCACCCTCTTCTACTCTCCTTGCTTGTGCGGCTTGACCTTCAACCGTTGACGATCCACCAACCGTCGGCCATCCACTGACCACCAATGATCCCACCGCCAACCACAAGCCACGACCACTTGTTTTGCCGGTCATCTCCTCCACCAAGTTGCCCTCTTGGACAACTTGTGTCCATTGCGATGAGGGCATCATTTGGCCGACGTTTGGAACTCTGACAGTGACCTCCTTGCCGAGGATTAGATCTCCGACAATCCTCATTGGTTGAAAATTGAAGTTTCATCAATTGGTTGACGAAAACCGCTTTCGAGGAATGAGTTTGTGAAACTCGTTTGAATTCGAATACGATTTGAACTGTAATCGTCTCTCGGATCACAACATCTTCGACACGAGACTAATATCTCATGTGAAGATGGGGCTCGTAGTTTGTCGAAGTTATCCCAACGATACTCGGCATGGATATGGATATAGACGAAATTTGTGAGGGTCGCTAAGGTTGATATCATTTCCACTTCACATAATTCATCAGGTATACCTAGAGTAATTTTCTTTATTATAAAATTTGAAATTATGATTATGTCTATAGTGTTTTATCGTGCATGCGTGTAGTGTATATAATGTAATAAAATAGTTTATTACCATTTTATTTACTTCCGCTATGCATGTTTATGAAACATGTTCGAATACACGCCCACGTCGGTGCCCCAGAAACCCAACAACGACTTAATCCACGTCGAAAAGGTTCTAACAGATAGACTATCAATCAACTGTCAACCCTAGCAGTCCATTGATGCACAGGCAGTCGAGTCGGTGGTCGAGCCTGCCTCACGTCTGTGGCGTTTCCTCAACATCAGTCGACTTCCCTCCATGGCAGTCAATTGAATAAAGGTAGTCGAGGTGCTAGTTGAGACACCTTTTGTCTATTTGGCCAGCCGAGGCGCAGCCTAGGTTGGGACTCTAGTCGAGACGCCAGTCGAGCTGCCTTGCATCTGTGGTCACAATTTAGCGACAATCGATCGCCAATTGACTCCCATCAGTCGATTGGTCATAATCCTAGTCGATATTGTCGATTGCTTAGTGTTGACTCGGCTGCCAAGTGTCAACACACTTGACTAGTCGACTTGTCAATGACCCCAGTTGATTGATACACCTCAACCATGAGGTTTAATTCAAGTATGATGCCCTCATACTTGCTAGACCACCCTTAGCCTAGACCTAAGCTTTCTAGCCACCTCCATCAGCCTCACGTCTATTGGATCCCTCCAAGTCATCCATGACTTGTTCATCCATACGCTAGCCTTCAAGTACTTCCATTGACTATTGTCATGCTAAGCTGGTCTATACTGCCAAGGCACATTGGACTTATGCTGCCAAGACACATGCTTGGACTTTATGCTGCCAACCATTGGACTTGTGCTGCCAAAACTCTACCCTTGGACTTTACGCCGCCAATATCAATCCTTGGACTTCCGAATTTCCAAGTACCCATGACTTGGACTTTCACTGCCAAGACTACACACTTGGACTTACCTGGCCAAGATTACACCCTTAGACTTTCCATGCCAACTCCATTTTGGACTTTCCAAATGCCAAGACTCATGCTTGGACTTTCTCTTGCCAAGACCCATTCTTGGACTTTTCATGCCAAGTACTCAATACTTGGACTTTACTAATGCCAAGACCCATGTTTGGACATTTCATGCTAAGTGTCCCACTTGGACTTCTCCATCATATGATCAACTCCATGTCAACCATATAGTCAACTCATTGTCAAACAATGATCAACTCATCGTCAAATATTAAAACACCAACATCAAATCACTACTCGAGTAAAACTCGAGACTGATCAATCGTGACCTGGGTCGATTGCACCAACAATCTCTCCTTTTTTGATGTTTGACAAAAACCAAATACATTGAGTTAGAACACTAACTCAAACCAATCCTCCCAATTATCCAAATTGGGAATTCTAAAATTCTCTTAATTCTCCTCCTTTTTGACATACATCAAAAAGGCTCTCCCCAAGGGTATCAATGTCTCATATCCTAGTGATATCTTACAATCTCTCCCTTGGTCCAAAAACTATTAGTGCAGGGGCACTAGATAATCGAACCTTGGTTTTGATGATGGAAAAGATTCAAAGTTAAGCTATTTTGTTATCTCATGTGCTATGCTAAGTGTGCAGGAAGTGTTTAAGCTAAGCTAAAAGTCAGCGACACCCGGAGAATCTCAGGACGAGAAACCGTGGTGGTTGGGTGTCACTGGGAGAACCTCGTGGAGTCGAGGAACCTTGGTAGAAGACCGAAAGATAAGTAATGGGTCAGGAGGACCAAAGGTAAGGTCCGGGTGTGGAGTGGTAGTAAGGATGCATCCTTGGTTAGAGGACAATCCTAGGCATTGATCCGACTAAGGCTTCCAGAGGAATGCCAAAGTCGAGATCGGACAATCAAAGGACTGTCACACTGCATGACATTATACATCTCTTGTGCTAATCTTGTTGTGCAGAAATTCTCAAGTACAACAGTCGACTGGAAGTGTCAGCAGTCGACTGAAGGCAGTCGACTGCTAAGAGGATCAGTCGACTGATGTCAATGAATCAACCCAGTGCATAAGGTCAAAGAGATAGAGATTGATGTCGCCACCTTATGATAAGATAAGTCGCCACCTCAAGATAAGATCCACGAGTTTTGGATCTAGATCGGGACAAATTCCAAGGCGCAAATCTATAAAAGGAGGGGATGACTCAAACCCAAATTCAAGAATCTCCCAAGTGCTCGTGCTCTCTAGTCGTACTCCTTCGTTCTACAATGCTACTCCGATTGTGCGCCATCTTCTAATTAATTATCGCTATTATTGTTATCTTTTTGTACTTAATTTGTATAAGGATCAGTAAGGTTGTTACCATCCTTATAATCATTGTAATCGTCTTGTCTCTTACCTCCAACGAGGAAGAGACTTTTAATGATTGCCCTTCGGAAGCGATCAAGGATCGCAGAGCCTTGGATTAGCAGCCGATGGATTGTAAACCAAGTAAAAATGCTTTGTGTCTTTGTATGTTTTTATCTTTGTGTTGTTTTTAGCTGTGAAGTTTTTAAAAAGAAAAGAACAATTTTAAACACACTATTCACCCCCCCCTCTAGCGTGCTTTCGATCCAACAATTGGTATCAGAGCAGGGGCACTCAGATTTGGTGCAACCATCGATCGAGCATTTTCTTTTCTTTATTTTTATTTTTATTTTTATTTTTATTTTTAATTATCTCTCGCACTACTAATCCAAAACCAAGTCTTGGGACTTTTTGGTTTGTGTTTTTTTTGTGAGTATTGGAAGATCGTTGACCGAGCTAACTATGAAAGAGTATCGCTCAAGGCCTAAAGGTAACAATGTTAATTTAAATTTTAAATTCCATATTATTTGCTTCAGTGCAAGGAGAGAGGACGCTATAAAAATAAGTGTCCTACTCATAAGACTCGAACGACGCAACCGGTGGCAAAGGAGACACCATTGCCAGGAGTCTGGAAGAACAAGGAGCACATCAAGTGCTTCGGGTGCGGAAGATTCTGTCACTACAAAAATCGATGTCCGAACAAAAAGTTAGAAAAGTTAATAATTTTGAAAAGTTGAGTTTTAGAATAGTTGATAATTTAGATAAATTGTGTAATTGTTGTCAATTAATTAATACAATTAATAATTCAACTAATAAAAAATTAATTAATTGAGATATAATTGGTTTAAATAATAATAATAACAATATCATTGAAGAAAATGATCAAATTAATCTAACATTTGATAATATTAACCAAGAGATTAATTAAATTTTTAGTTTAATCAATATAGATCTAGATAAAGTCAAGGATAAAACCAACTTAGGACTTAATCAGAATAACCAAATCCTAGATCAGAATAATCAAACCATAGGACAGAATCATTAAATCCTAGATCTGATTAATCTGGATAATTTCGAATTAAAATTTTTTTTTTTGAAAAATTCAACCATAAAAAATTCAAAATTAACTTTAAAAAATTCCAAAGATAATCTAAATAATTCTACCTTTAAAAACTCTAACAATCTTATCTTAAATAATTCTAATAATAATTCTACCTTTAAAAACTCTAACAATCTTATCTTAAATAATTCTAATAATAATTCTACCTTTAAAAACTCTAACAATTTTATTTTAAATAATTCTAATAATAATTCTACTTTTAAAAATTCTAACAATCTTATCTTAAATAATTCTAATAATAATTTTACCTTTAAAGACTCTAACAATCTTATCTTAAAAAATTCTAATAATAATTCTACCTTTAAAAACTCTAACAATCTTATATTGAATAATTCTAATAATTCTACCTTAAAAAATTCTAATAATTTTAATAATTCTATCTTTAAAAAGTCTAATAATTTTATCTTAAAAAATTCTAATAATTCTACTTTTAAAAGTCTAATAATCTTATCTTGAAAAAGTCTAATAATATTATTTTGAAAAATTCTAATAATCCTAGTTTAAATAATTCACAATCTAACTTAATTAATAATTAAAAATTAGATAATCAAACCAATAAAATTAATTATAATAGAGTACTATTTGATTTTACACAAATTAATAATCTAATAATTAAACCTTCAACTTTTAAAAATTCAACTAATAAATATGTAGACTTGGGTTACAAGTCTAAGCTAACCAAAAATCAAGACACTAAAATTTGTAAACCTAATTATAATAAAGTGTCTTATAACTATGGAACAAATAAAAGTCTACCCAAGAAAACATTCATTTCTTTAAATTAATTGAATGTAGCTTGCTCATGCATACATATCATTATCATGCTTATTTTGTCATGTCATACATACTAGTTTTAAATTAACTCTCATAGAATGGTTAGTTATGAAATAATTAATTAATCTTGCCAACATAGTATTAGAACGCGGTGAGATAATAGTACGTTAAGAAAACGAAGTCAAGTGTATCCGAGTTGGATAAGGAGTATCTAGCTTGGTGCATTTAACTAAGTGGAACTAACTGAAGCTACCTCACTACATCCTAAACTAGTTAGACCAGGATGTAACCCTAAGTGAATTAAGTGTGTAATTTCCTAAGTTGGCTTTGTCTAAGGAAGTGATTGTTGTTCCTATCAAAGAAGGCCCCTGTGCCTCGCCACGACCTGGAAGCCCTCTTTTGAAATGTTCACTTAACTAACTAAAGGTTAAATCCGAATCTAACCCAAGGTTAATTAATTTCTAAGGCATTAAATTAAATTCATTTCACAATGCCTATAAGGATAATTTGGTTGATCATGTAGAATGGGTGAGATGGTAAGGACAACAAATTAAAAATGGTTTTGAAAATAATTTCAAAATTTATATACACATAAATAGATTCTTAAAACTATTTTTGTTGGTTATCATGATTGTTGTGTGTAGTTATACGTAGTTTTCAAAAAAAAAAAAAACTATGCTTCTTAAAATGATGGTTAGTTAACCAATATTGAACGTCTAAATCCTTAGGTCAACTTTAGACACCTAGACCCTCTGGACACTTAGGTGAGTTTTCCTTGTGGCCAACAAGGATATCCTAAGAGTTTGTCAGACAATAGGGGAAACCCTCTAGATAAGCCTTCCTTGTGGCTAACGAGGATGTTAGGTTAATGAGGAGGTTCTAATTGGATAATCATAATAGAAGTTGTTAAAAAATTATTTTTTTAAAAAAAAATATCACCAATACTTTCTAAATTTAAATCCTTCTTTTGATAATATGCCAAGGGGGAGAGAAGACTTAAGTTGGACAAACTTAGTATCTAGCTACCTCTAGTTTGGCATAAAACCCAATAGACATAAGCCTTTAAAATGTTTTTTTTTAAAAAAAATCTTTATCAAAATTTTATAACAATGTTAAAGGTTAGGGGGTCGCATCCTAACCTAGGATATACATTGTTGGTGCAGGATCTAAATGTTGGATCGAGAAGCGTCGCTAGAGGGGGGGGTGAATAGTGATCGTAAATCTTTTCGACGTTTCGTTCGAGTAGACAATTAAACGAGTAAGAGCAGCGGAAAATAAAGGAACACATTTATTTTTACTTGGTTCACAACCCAGCGGTTGCTACTCTAAGGCCCTGTCGGTCCTAGACCGCGTACAGAGGGCAAAGCACTATAACGTCTCCTCCTCGTTGGAGGTAGGAGACAACGATCACAAAAACCGAATGTACGAGGATGAGGCAACAAGCCTACCTCACCTCGTTACGATTAAAATAAAGAATACAATAAAAATAATTACTTGCTACTACTGCCGACGAAGGAGATTTGAATTTGTCGTCGCGTCGACGTTATGACGGCGTTGTGTTGGTGCAATCGGCCCAGGTCACGATTGACCAGACTCGAGTTTGACTCGAGTGATTTTTTGATGTTTGACATAGGATGTTTGACAAAGTGGTTTGACATTGATGTCGGTTAATATGTTGGGGAGATTGTTGGAGCAATCGACCCAGGTTATAATTGACCGGACTCGAGTTTGACTCGAGGGAGACTTTGATGGTTGACTAGGGTTGACCATGTGATCAAGGGTAAGTCCAAGCATGGGTCTTGGCAAGGTAAAGTCCAAGTCATGGGTACTTGGCATGGAAAGTCCAAGTCATGGGTACTTGGCATTTGGGAAAGTCCAAGTCTTGAGTACTTGGCACAAAGGAAAGTCCAAGCATGGTCTTGGCATGGAAAGTCCAACATGAGTTGGCAAGGGAAAGTCCAAGCTTGAGTCTTGGCATTTGAGAAGTCCAAGGGGATTGATGTTAGCGACGTAAAGTCCAAGCGGAGTCTTGGCGGCGTAAGTCCAATGTGCCTTGGCGGTGTAGACACCGTTAGCATGACATAGCCGAGGGAAGCACCTGGAGGCTAGCGCGATGGATGAACAAGTCATGGATGACTTGGAGGGATCCGAGAGGCGTGAGGCTGATGGAGGTGGCTAGAAGGCTTAGGTCTAGGCTAAGGGTGGTCTAGCAAGTATGGGGGCACCATACTTGGATTAAAACCTCATGTTTAAGAGCTAAAATTGCTCCGACAATCGACGCTCATTGGAGCTGATCGATGATGTCGGCAATGATCGACTACCAAGGACGCATACGATCGCTAGTTCACCATGACACAGAATGCTCGTAGCCAAGGGCGGCGATCGACAGCTGGCCGGCAATGATCGCAATGTTGGCAGTCGACTCCCAAGAGATCCGTTGGAGTTTTTCCAGTGTGGATCGAGTCGTTGTCTCACGGCAACAGTGGCATCAGTCGACTGGTGACTTATGGCAGTCGACTGATAGGCAAAAATCCAGGTCAAGCGCAAGGATAAAAGGAGCTCGACGGGTGGGTTTTTGGCAGTGATTTCTTGGACGTTTTTGAGGTGATTTGCTGCTGCAAATCAGGGTCTTCAACCACGGTTCAAGCGATCAACAAGCAAGCAATCGAAAGGCATTTGTAAAGCATTTTCTTTACTTATATTGCATTGTATCTCATTTTATTTGCTTGTTGTTATTTGATTATTGTTGTAATCATCTTGTACGATGTTTCTCCGCCTCCGGATTGTTCCGAGAAGGAGTGTTTTATAGTGGTGTGTGATTGGTATCGCTAGGGTTCGTACGAACCCAATCCGTGGAGTAGGAACCGTTCGGTTTCGAACCACGTTATATCCTTGTGTTTGTATGGTTGTTATTGTGATTGTGATTGTTGTTTCATTTCTATATTTCGCTGCGTACTAAAAATCATAGGCAAGCGAACGCGATCAAATTCCATCTACGTCCGGTCAACGCGCTATTCACCCCCCCTCTAGCGGGCGCACAGGTCCCAACAAGTGGTATCAGAGCCCGGGGCTCTTCTACGGATTAACAACCCAGAGTCAAGACGCTAGAGGAAAAGATAGAAGTCCAAGGACAATTGGGATGGGATATCAACACCCCAATTCCGTATGCCTTCTATGGTCGAGAAGGTTTCAATTCTTGGAAGGCGAGAATTGAAGATTTTTTGATGATGAGAGACCTTGAGGAGTGGTCCGCATTGATGGAAGGATTTGAATATCCTAAGGGACCAAAGGGAGGGTTTCTCAAGAAGAAGAAGTGGAGTGAGGAGCAACTCCAACAATTCGATAAAAACAAGAAGGTAATCAAATTCATTTTTGATTTAATTCCTAATGACCTCTTGTGTAGCCTAGGTGACTATGTGGATGCCGAGGAGCGATTTGGCCAAGCTCCATGAAAGTCTATCATCGGTCCAAAAAGAAGGACCATCACCCTCTCAAGCTCAAGAAGAAACATCCAAAGAGCTAGAGGATTCGGAGGTTGATAGGGAATCAACATTCGGATCTGAAGAGGTAGAAGCAGTGGAAGAAGTGGAGGAGGCATCCACCTCTAGGTTTGAGGGAGAGAGACCATCCACACCGGAGCCGGAACAAATTCAAGAAGTCTCAACCTCCGGGAGGAATGAAGAATCCACTCCAATCACCACATCCACCATAGGTAACTCAAACATATCAATTTGTAATAAAAATCATATCATATGTTTTGAGTGTAGAGAAGTCGGGCACTACAAGAGCAAGTGCCCAAAGAAGGTTAGGAAAGCTCCACTGACACCAAAAGTCAAGGATGTCGATGCCCCAAGTCAAAAGAGCAAGGAGCATATCATATGCTTCAAGTGCAACTCAAAGGGGCATTACCGGAGTCAATGTCCTAGGGGGAGCAAAAAGACCCAAGAAGGAGCTACACATGTAGGGGGAGCTTCCAAAGCTAACCCTAAGGTATTTTTGAATAAAGATTTTTATTCAAATAATGTCAAAAAGCATGCTAGAAATAATTTTAGCAATCTTGCTATTTATCAAAAAGAGCATGCTAGAAATAGAGAATGTTGCTTAGGAGCTAAGAAGGTCAACCTTAGGAGTAAGGAGAAATTTGGGACTAATGTCCCTAAAAACAACTTATCTAAGGACAAACCTAGGTTAAATAACTCTAGAAAAATTTTACCTAGGGAGACCATTAGAAAGGTGCAAGAGCACCTAGGTTTCAATCCTAAATGGATTAGGCATATGCCTAGGAAGTCCCATGCCCAAAAACCAAATCAAAATTCTAAAGTTGGGCAATTAGAATTAGAGAACCAAGCCTTGAGGTCAAGGCTTGAAAATCTTGAAAAGACCCTTAAGGTTATGCAAAATCAAATGCAAGGTTCAATTAGTCAAACTTCTAGGTCAAAATCTCAAAGTCAATATTTAGGACCCAAGAAGCAAAAGTCACTCAAGGGCAAGAATGGTTTGGGTCACAAACCTAAGCCTAAGGTGGCTTATCATAGTGTTTCATTAGATTATGGAACACTAATTAGGTCTAGGAAGACCAAGGTCAATAGGGAAGTCATCCATAAGGTTGACCAAAGGTTGTGCCTAGTGGCTAGGGTTTCTAGGAAACCTAGGGTGGCCACTAAGAAGGTTATTAGGGAGGCAATCCTTAAAGTTAACCATGACAAAACCCAAATGACCAAGGCTAACAAGCCTAGAAGGGTCATTAGGAGGGTATCTAGGGAGGTTATCCCTAAGGAATACCTAGTAAACCCAATGAGCTCAAATAGATTTTGGGTTCCTAGGAGCGTGATAGATTCACGCTAGATGGGGTTAGGGTGTGTCAACCTTGATTGGATGGGTAGTTAACTCAACCATGATAAAGGTGGCATTTTTAGGTTATTTTCAAGGTTAGGGTCACCTTGGAAAATACATTTGAGTCTTAATCTTAAAAAATTTTAGGATGTGCCAATATTATTTGAGAAGTTTGATAAAATGATCAAATTGGCACAATTTAGGTTTAGAGGTTGGTGTGCCATTTTGGGTTTTTGGCACACTTGGGAGAAAAGTAGAAATATGGCAAAATATGATGAATTATATCAAATGGCAATTAATATTAAGATTTAGGTATTATCATACCTATATATTTTATATGCCATATAACATGCCATGACATCATGTTTATTTTTAATCATTTTATATGTCATGTTCATGTTTAGAATTAAGGTTTCAAATGTCATGTGTTTTTAGATTTCATCTCATGCCATGACATCATGATTATGAGCATATGCTTATTTATATCATTTGTAATGTCATAATCATTCATGCATTTAAGATAATTTGATTAAAATTGAATTAAGGACAATGACATGACTTGGAGTCTCATTTATAAGGGAATCAAGTAGAGTTGCCTTAGAAAAATACATGAAACCCTAGATTAGGGAGAACAAAACTCACATCTCACATCAAATTGACATGTATGTGTATTTATACACCCTAGATACATGTGAGATGCTAGGATATGAGTTAAGTTCAAGGTGCATAGTTATTGCATCTAGATGAACTCAAACTCATCTTATACAATTTGTGGATCATTGGGAAAGATTGTATACAAGTCATGTACATAGAGCCCAAGGAATATGATCCAAAATAGGTTTTTGAAAACATTTTTAAATCATTTTGAAAAGCCTTGGTGAAGTCTATCTTTTGATAGCAATCACCATTGATTGAGTTGATACAAAATAGGGCCAAAACATTGAAAATTTCAATGGTTTTGAGTTTTGTATCAAACTCACTATTTTATGGGTAAAATAATTTTAAAATATTTTTCACCCATTGTTTTGCTTATAAGTAATATACGTATCAAATTTCATGATTTTTTGATATACGTAGAATTACTTATGATTTTTTAAATTTCGATTCTGATAGTTGAAATTCGGAAATTTCAGCTATTAGTCGACTGCCCTTTGTGGCAGTCGACTGATGATAGTGGCAGTCGACTGGTTACTGATAGGAGTCGACTGCCAGGTCTGATTTTGGGTTAACAAGGTTTGTTTAGCCCATTTTCAGCCATTGTAAAAGTCCCTAAACACTCCTAACCCTAGGATATGCTTTGGGAAGCATTATAAAGGGTGAAAATCCATTGGATATGGATTAGGAGAAGTGTTAGGTCAAAGTATCAAATTTAGGGTGTGGAAAGTTCAAGTTTGGACTTTTAACCTTAATTTTGATGGTTTAGAGTTTCTATTGTTGGCTTAGGGACTTCCCAAGGACATTATTGGTGCAATGGTCAAGGGGGAGCAAGCCTTTAGGGGGAGTTATCCATCTTGGGATGATGGATGTGTTTCTCTTCTTGAAGGGGGAGAAGTTATTGGGAGAGTATCATCAATTGGGAAAATTGATGGGATTTTGAGAAACCCAATTTGGAAATTAGGAGAGAGTATAGGATTGCCTCTTTTGAGTGATATGAGACTTATCACTAGGTAGATGGTAGGCATCCTAGGTATTTTTGGATCAAGGGAGAGATTGTAAGATCTCATTGGAACATGAGACATTGACCTCCTTGGAGAGATAACCTTTTTGATGTATGTCAAAAAGGGGGAGAAGATAAAATTACCAATTTAGAAAATTGGTAAGAAAATTTGAGTTAGGGGCCTAACTCAAAGTTTGTTTTTGTCAAACATCAAAAAGGGGGAGATTGTTGGTGCAATCGGCCCAGGTCACGATTGACCAGACTTGAGTTTGACTCGAGTGATGTTTTGATGTTTGACATAGGATGTTTGACAAAGTGGTTTGACATTGATGTCGGTTAATATGTTGGGGAGATTGTTGGAGCAATCGACCCAGGTTATAATTGACCGGACTCGAGTTTGACTCGAGGGAGACTTTGATGGTTGACTAGAGTTGACCATGTGATCAAGGGTAAGTCCAAGCATGGGTCTTGGCAAGGTAAAGTCCAAGTCATGGGTACTTGGCATGGAAAGTCCAAGTCATGGGTACTTGGCATTTGGGAAAGTCCAAGTCTTGAGTACTTGGCACAAAGGAAAGTCCA
Source organism: Wurfbainia villosa (assembly GCA_025175895.1). Taxonomy (NCBI): domain Eukaryota; kingdom Viridiplantae; phylum Streptophyta; class Magnoliopsida; order Zingiberales; family Zingiberaceae; genus Wurfbainia; species Wurfbainia villosa. The sequence goes on from CM045986.1 coordinate 7,413,171, forward strand.
AGCATGGTCTTGGCATGGAAAGTCCAACATGGGTTGGCAAGGGAAAGTCCAAGCTTGAGTCTTGGCATTTGAGAAGTCCAAGGGGATTGATATTGGCGGCGTAAAGTCCAAGCGGAGTCTTGGCGGCGTAAGTCCAATGTGCCTTGGCGGTGTAGACACCGTTAGCATGACATAGCCGAGGGAAGCACCTGGAGGCTAGCGCGATGGATGAACAAGTCATGGATGACTTGGAGGGATCCGAGAGGCGTGAGGCTGATGGAGGTGGCTAGAAGGCTTAGGTCTAGGCTAAGGGTGGTCTAGCAAGTATGGGGGCACCATACTTGGGTTAAAATCTCATTTTTGAGGTTGGCAGTCGACTGGCATTATGGCCGGTTCGACTGCCATGAGTCGACTTGAGTTCGACTGCCGTTTAAGAGCTAAAATTGCTCTGGCAGTCGACTGCTCATTGGAGCAGTCGACTGATGTCGACAGCAGTCGACTGCCAAGGGACGACAGTCGACTGCTAGTTCAGCCGCGAGCACAGAATGCTCCGTAGCCGACTGGGCAGTCGACTACGCGGCTGGCAGTCGACTGCCAATGTTGGCAGTCGACTGCCAAGAGATCCGTTGGAGTTTTTCCAGCGTGGATCGAGCCGTTGTCTCACGACAACAGTGGCATCAGTCGACTAATAGGTGGAAATCCAGGTCGCGTGCAAGGATAAAAGGAACTCGACGGGAGAGTTTTTGGCAGTGATTTCTTGGACATTTTTTAGGCGATTTGCTGCTGCAAATCAGGGTCTTCAACCACGGTTCAAGCGATCAACAAGCAAGCAATCGAAAGGCATTTGTAAAGCGTTTTCTTTACTTATATTGCATTGTATCTCATTTTATTTGCTTGTTGTTATTTGATTATTGTTGTAATCATCTTGTACGAGGTTTCTCCGCCTCCGGATTGTTCCGAGAAGGAGTGTTTTATAGTGGTGTGTGATTGGCATCGCTAGGGTTCATACTAACCCAATCTGTGGAGTAGGAACCGTTCGGTTCCGAACCACGTTATATCCTTGTGTTTGTATGCTTGTTATTGTGATTGTGATTGTTGTTTCATTTCTATATTCCGCTGCGTACTAACAATCATAGGCAAGTGAACGCGATCAAATTCCATCTACGTACGGTCAACGCGCTATTCACCCCCCCTCTAGCAGGCGCACAGGTCCCAACACGTTGGAGCGTTGGCGTTGTAGGAGCACTTGATGAATAAACTTGATGATGCTTGGAGTTAGAATCCTCCCCTCCTTTTATAGATTTTGGCCTCTGAATATGTCTCCTCTTTTTTCGGAACAGATAACGAAGTTGTCCAAATTTTATCGCGAAGTGGCCGCGTCAAATCTTATCCATTTTGACCTAGCGCAAAGGCTGATTCATCGCCATCAGTCGACTGATGCCTCCCATCAGTCAACTGCTTGATGTCCAGTAGTTGACTGCCAGCCTGGCCACTTCCTTGCAGTAAGAGGTTAGCTCGGAAAATGATAAATGTGACGGTTTCAAACCATCCGATCTCGACCTAGACCTTCCACGGGAAGTCTTAATCGGATCGCCGCCTACGGTCGTCCCCGTAAAGAGGACACGACCTTACAATCTCTCACTCACATGAGCTTACCTCGATAGTAGCTCTCGCTTCCGGCCTTCCACTCGATTCCTTCGGCTCCCTCCGAAGTCACTCGAGTGTCGCCCGACCACCGCGACTTCCTCCGGGTGTCACTAGCCTTCAGCTCCAGCTTTAGCACTTTTCTGCACACTTGATTTAGCTCGTGAGATAACGATGTAAACTTAACTTGTGTCTTTGCCATAATCAAAATATAGGTTCGATTATCTAGTGCCCCTGCACCAACAATCTCCCCCTTTTTGATCTATGGCAAACCAACACAAAGTTAAGGAAAATTAAAGCATAAAACAGGTATAGTAGAAGATGAATGTGAAGATGAATATAATTTCCAAAAACTCCCCCTCAACCAAAACTCCCCCTTAACCCTAGGTGACTTTTGAAAGAGATAATTTAATTTTCAAAATTAAATTTTATGTTACTCCCCCTTAACTTTTGCTCTTCTCCCCCTTTTTCCATAAATCAAAAAGATTTGGGGGTTTTGTATAAAATAGGGTTTTGAAAACAATATCGTATATGCATGCATCTAGATAAATCAAATATGAGTCCAAGCATGCGTCTAGCAGTAGTTAGATAGATTGGTTCGAGGTGTGTCCCTCTGCACCAATAATCTAAAGGTTTATAATATAACCCTTAAGGTTAGTTTGCTCTCCCCCTTAGTCAAATATATGAAGTATAAGAGATGTAGGGGGCGCTAAACTTTGGCCTAAGAGTTGTTAAGTACAATAGTTGAGAAAATAAGTAGTATTTTGAAGAGATTGTTTTAAGTATATTTCAATTATCCTTAACATCTCACCCATTCTATGTGTCTCATAATTTGTTCACCTTATATATTTTGTGAGATGATTTTAAATTGATTAAAGATAGTCAACCTTGGGTTAGATTCGGATTTAACCTTTAGATCGTTAAGTAACTTTTCGAGAAACTGGCTTTCAGGTCGTGGCGAGGCACAGGGGCCTTCTTTGATCGGAACAACGACCACTTCCTTAGACAAAGCCAAATTCAAGAAAATATCACTTAAGTCACTTAGGGTTACTTCCTGGTCTAACTAGTTTAGGATACGACGAGGTAGCTTCAGCTAGTTCCACTCGGTCAAGTGCACCAAGCTAGATACGCCTTATCTAGCTCGAATACACGAGACTTTGTTTCCCTAACGTACTATCATCTCGCCGTATCCTGATACTATGTTGTCAAGAGTTGACTAACTATTTACCCTATCTAGCCATTCTAAAAATTAAAGTAAAATATGCAATGGTTTTGCTAAGTAAGCGGATATACTATTTTAGTGTTAGCTCCCCCTGGACCATTGAACCAATATGGTCTATTCAAATAATGAACTTGATCCTGGGGAATCCAAACCTTATTAGTCCTTATATGTGAGTTCAATAAAACCTTTGGGACTCATGCTTGGACTCTTTGATGACTACGATTTACGATAGACATATAAGACCTATTCGTAGTCTTTGACTTAAATCCGAGTCTGACTTTGTTATACACGGCTCTTTGGGTTCCAAGTAGTCGATTAAGGTTCTTAGATCCCAACGTGAACCTTTCCAACCTAGCCTCAACCTCTTGAACTCGGTTTTTCAAGAGAGAATTCTCCTCCTCAAGTTTTTCAATTTGGGTTGAGTTTCCCTCTTGAACTTGACTAGTTGAAGAGGTTAGAGTAGCCTCTTTCTTGAGGGTTTCAACCTCCTCAAGTAACGACTCAACCCTAGACTCGGACTTAGTTAATTTCCTATTAAGCATTTTAATTGTATTGTAAAGCGTATGAATTAGTGAGCGGCTAACCTTAATTTTCTCTTTTGGTCCGGCTTTGAGTTGCTTCTCGAAGTAGTCCTCGAGTTCAGAGTCGGTGTTATAGTTGGACTCGGCTTCGGATTCTGACTCGGACTCCTCCGGTCTTGCCATATAAGCTATGTCTTCTTTGTTGTCCCAAGTTGCATGGAAGGCTTTCCTTGCTCCCTTTTTCTTTTGGTTCTCGTACTTCAATTTCCTTCTTTCTTTTCGAACTATTCTCCACACAACGTTCACTATTGCTTCCACCTCTTCTGATTCGGACTCTGATTCATCTTCGGGTTCGAGTTCATCTACTTGCCTAGTAGGTGGCTTGCTTCTTTGTCCTGCAAGTAGAGCAATACCTCTCTCGGCCCGGACCACGTTAGTTTGCTCGTGAAGTTCAAACTCGGAAAATAATTCGTCTAACCTAAGCTTTGAAAGGTCTTTAGAGACCTTGTAGACATCGACAATGGATGCCCACAAGGTAGTCCTAGGGAAAGCATTTAAAGCGTACCTTATAAGGTCCCGGTTCTCTACGGCTTGCCCGATCGAGTGAAGACCATTGACGATGTCTTGGATCCGCGCATGTAATTGGGTGGCGGTCTCGCGATCCTGCATCTTTAGATTGTACAGTTTATTTAAAAGCAAATCTCTTTTACATACCTTAGCATCAGGCGTCCCTTCATGTAGATCAATCAATTTGTTCCAGAGGTCTTTGGCGCTAATGAATGGACCGATGCGGTTGAGCTCCTCCTTGGACAAGCCACATTGTAATATTTGAGTTGCTCTTGGATCGGCTTCGATTTGCCTCTTGGTTGTATTTGTCCACTTATTGAAATCCAAGGGCTCTCCTTGATCATTGGTGGGTAGAGCAAAGCCGGTTTGGATTATTATCCAAGTCTCGACTTGTGTTTTCAAGAAACACTCCATCCGACCTTTCCAATAACGGAAATCATTTCCGTTAAAGAACGGAGGTTGGGTGGTGCTATACCCCTCAATGTGAGCCATTAAGTGTCTTGCAAAAACACGAATAAAAACCAAATAGAATTCCAAGACTTGGTCTTGGATTAGTAGTGCGGGAAATAATAGGAAATAAACAAAAATAAATAAGAAGAATAAGAAACTAACAAAAACTAGAAACTTATGACCTTCGGTGTCTCTGAAAGGCTACTGAACGTTGGATTTTGGGGGTGGAAACAGATTTTTACAAGAGTAAACCCTTGTAAGAAATGTAGATCTCTCAGAGGGCTTCGATTTGGTAGGTAGATCGTTACATGAGTCCACTTGTGCGAAAAGTTATGGCTGTTTTACCGTCGGCTACTCCAAGGGAGAATACTTGCAAGCACACAACCAAAAGAAACGTACCAAGACTTCGTCTTGGATTAGTAGTGCGGGAGGAATAAAAACCTAAGAAAGATACGAATCGAAAAATATGAAAAGAAAACCAAAACGTGCTAGATTGGTGGTTTCACCGAATCTTAGCGCCCCCGATCTGATACCAATTGTTGGATCGAGAAGCGTCGCTAGAGAGGGGGGGTGAATAGCGATCGTAAATCTTTTCGACATTTCGTTCGAGTAGACAATTAAACGAGTAAGAGCAGTGGAAAATAAAGGAACACGTTTATTTTTACTTGGTTCACAACCCAGCGGTTGCTACTCCAAGGCCCTATCGGTCCTAGACCGCGTACGGAGGGAAAAACACTATAACGTCTCCTCCTCGTTGGAGGTAGGAGACAACGATCACAAAAACCGAATGTATGAGGATGAGGCAACAAGCCTACCTCACCTCGTTACGATTAAAATAAAGAATACAATAAAAATAATTACTTATCTGCTGATGAAGGAGATTTGAACTTCGTCCGCTCGGTGTTATGATGGCGTTGGAGCGTTGGCGTTGTAGAGCACTTGATGAATAAACTTGATGATGCTTGAGTTGGAATCCTCCTCCTTTTATAGATTTTGGCTTCTGAATATGTCTCCTTTTTTGACAGATAACGGTTGTCCAAATTTTATCGCTGAAGTGGCCGCGTACAAACCTTATCCGCTTTGACCTAGCGCAAAAGATTCGTCGCCATCAGATCCGATCGATGAGCATCACGATCCGCTTGATGTCCAAAGAATGATCGTCACCGCCACTTCCCTGCAGTAAGAGGTTAGCTCGGAAAATGATAAATGCGACGGTTTCCAACCGTCCGATCTCGACCTAGACCTTCCACGGGAAGTCTTAATTGGATCGCCGCCTACGGTCGTCCCCGTAAAGAGGACACGACCTTACAATCTCTCACTCACACGAGCTTACCTCGATAGTAGCTCTCGCTTCCGGCCTTCCACTCGATTCCTTCGGCTCCCTCCGAAGTCACTCGAGTGTCGCCCGACCACCGTGGCTTCCTCCGGGTGTCGCTAGCCTTCAGCTCCAGCTTTAGCACTTTTCTGCACACTTGATTTAGCTCGTGAGATAACGATGTAAACTTAACTTTGTGTCTTTGCCATAATCAAAACACAGGTTCGATTATCTAGTACCCCTGCACCAACACTAAAAACTTAAACTCTTAAGTATTAAAGGGAGTTGAACATATTAAATAAAATTGATTAGAATGTTTAAAAATTCTATTTCTTGGCAAATGTTAACCTTAACAATGCACCCCTTATAAAGTTATTTTTGATATCTGTTAAAGGGGGAGAGAGGATAAAGTTAAGAGGTTACTTACTTTTTTTTCCCCAAAAAGTAATTGTTTTTCAAAACTCACCTAGGGTTAAGGGGAAGGTACCCTTAAGAGGGAGGTTTTGAAAAATGATTGTTCAATGCTTACTGCTTATTTTCTCTTAACTTTGAATTGGTTTGTCATAGATTAAAAAGAGGGAGATTATTGATGCAAGGGCACTAGATAATCGAACCTTGGTTTTGATGATGGCAAGGATTCAAAGTTAAGCTATTTTATTATCTCATGTGCTATGCTAAGTGTGCAGGAAGTGTTTAAGCTAAGATGAAGGTCAACGACACCTAGGGAATCTCGGGACGAGAAACCGTGGTGGTCGAGCTACACCGGGAGAACCTCGTTGAGTCGAGAAACCTATGTAGAAGACTGAAAGCTAAGTAATGGGTCAGGAGGACCAAAGGTAAGCTTCGAGTGTGGAGCGATGGTAAGGACACGTCCTTGGTTAGAGGACAATCCTAGGCGTCGATTGACTAAGGCTTCCGGAGGAATGCCAAAATCGAGATCGGACAATCAAAGGACTGTCACACTGCATGGCATTATGGATCTCTTATGCTAATCTTGTGTTGCAGGAATTCTCAAGTGCAACAGTCGACTGGAGGTGTCAGCAGTCGACTAAAGGCAATCAACTGCTAAGAGGATCAGTCGACTGATGTCGACGAATCGACCCAGTGCACAAGGTCAAAGAGATAGAGATTGATGTCGCCACCTCATGATAAGATAAGCTGCCACCTCAAGATAAAATCCATGAGTTTTGGATCTGGATTGGAACAAATTTCAAGGTGCAAATCTATAAAAGGAGGGGAGGACTCAAACCCAAATTCAAGAATCTCCCAAGTTCTCATGCTCTCCAGTCGTACTCCTTCGTTCTACAATGCTACTTCGACTGTGCGCTATCTTCTAATTAATTGTTGGTATTATTATTATCTTTTTGTACTTAATTTGTATAAGGACCAGTAAGGTTGTTACTGACCTTATAATCATTGTAATCGTCTTGTCTCTTACCTCCAATGAGGAAGAAACTTTTAGTGATTGCCCTTTAGAAGCAATCAAGAATCGCAGGGCCTTGGATTAGCAGCCGATGGGCTATGAACCAAGTAAAAAAGCTATGTTTTTATCTTTGTGTTGTTTTCCACTGTAAAGTTTTTAAAAAGAAAATAACAATTTTAAACATGCTATTCACCCCCTCTAGCGTGCTTTCGATCCAACAAAAACGTCTAGGATGCCTTCACTATTCCTAGTGATAAGTCTCATATCACTAAATAAGAGGAAAACCTCACTTCTCCAAATTCTTCCAATTCTCTCTCTCATGAGGAAGAATACATTCATCATCCCATGATGGATAACCTCCCCCTAAAGGCTTGCTCCCCTTTGACCATTGCACCAACAATGTCCTTGGAGAGTCCCTAAGCCTATAAGAACACTAAACCCTCAAAATTAAGGGAAAAAGTTTAACCTTGAGCTTTCACACACCTTAAAATTGATACACACCCTAAACAACTCTTCTAATCCATATCTAATGGATTTTCACCCTTTATAATATTTTTCAAAACATATCCTAGGGTTAGGAGCAGTTAGGGTAGCCTAACATAGTTGAAATCAGGCTAAATATACCTTGTTTACCTGAAATCAACATTGATAGTCGATTGGTTCAATTAACAGTCGATTGCCCTATGCATCAGTCGACTGAGAAAGCTTCTAGTCGAGTGATAGCAGCTCCAGTCGAGGCGCCGCCTCGACTAGTTTTTGACTTTGTCGAAACTACATTTTCAGACCATCTTTAGAAATGCATAAATAATTCTAGAAAATTTGAAAAATCGTGAAATTTCGACCACACATTACTTATGTAAAACACTATAGGGGAAAAATAGTTTCTATGGAAATAACTTTTAAAATCAAAGAATGATACAAAGTTTAAAAGCATTGAAACTTTCAATGTTTTTAGCCAACTTTGTTTCAATTTTTTCAATGGTGATTGCTATCAAAAGATAGGCTTCACCAAGGTTTTTCAAAATGATTTTAAAATATTTTCAAAACCTTATATTGAACCAAGATCTATGGGCTTAATGCACATGACTTGTACATAAGATTTCCTCATGATTCATCCATGGTATAAGATGAGTTTGAGTTCATCTAGATGTAAGAACTATGCACCTTGAATTTAACTCATTTCCTAGCATCTCACATGTGTCTAGGGTGTATGAAAACATACACATGTCAATTTTATGTGAGATGTGGGTTTTGTTCATCCTAATCTAAGGCCTCATGCATTTTTTTAAGGCAACTCTATTTGAATCGTTTATATATGGGACTTCAAATCATGCCATTTGTTTTTAAATCAATTTTAATTAATGCATAAATGATGATTATGACATAAATGATAACATAAATAAACATGTATCAATAATCATGTTGTCATGACATGTGATTCTAACTTAAGCATAACACGACATTTCTAAGCATAAATCATGACATTTTTATGATTAAAAAAATATGATGTCATGACATGGAAAGGCAAAAAAAAGCATGTCAAGTATAAAATACCTAATTGTTAAGTCCAAATTACTATTATTAGAATTAAATCCATTTTTCCTTAATAATCACTTATCCCCCAAGTGTGCCAAAATCCCAAAATTGCACATCATGACTTCTAAGATCTAATTGTGTCAATTTAATCAATTTTTCATAGATCTCAAAATATATTAGCACTTCCTAAAATCCTTTAGGATATAAAATCAAACTTATTTCCAAGGTACCAATAACCTTCACTACAAAAATAAGTAAATTTGGCGACGAATTTTGTAATGAATTTTGGAAAAAAAATCGTTGCAAAAATTTTTTGTAACGAAATTTGCAATGAAAATTTTTTCGTTGTAAATAATTCGCCGCCAAATTCTGCAACGAAAAATAAAAATTCGTTGCAAAATTGCAACGAATAATATTTTCGTTGCAAAATTCGTCGCCAAATTTGACGACGAATACATTTTTCGTCGCAAATTTGCCGACGAAAAGCAAGATTCGTCACCAAATTTTGTGACGAATATTACTTTTCATGGCCAAATATGGCGACGAATAATTCTTTTTGTCGCCAAATTTGGCGATGATTTTTTACTTTTCGTCGCCAAATTTACAACGAAAAATAATTTTCATCGCCAAATTTGTAACGAAAAATATATTCGTCGCAAAAATCTAATAAACATATTTCAACGAATAAAATTAAATTTGGCGACGAATTTATTTTTCGTTGTAAATTTGGCGACGAAAATCAAGATTTGTCACCAAATTTTTCAATATCAATCGACTGACGAATACTTCAGTCGACTGAAGATTGAGAGAACTCCAACAAGGAATCGAGTATGTTGCCAACATGCCCTGAAAAATTGATTCAATTCAAATCCTCCATTGATGTTGCAGAATTCCTCGGGTAACTAACTGCTTACAGAGAGCAATTCCTCAACATTAATTCTCATTTACATTATCATACAACATTAATTTCCATCACCTCTTGTTGTTACAGGAACAATGCAGTAAGAAGGATATGTTGTCAATCTGCTCTCGACCTTCCTCTTCTACCGCTTCCTGTCTTCCTTCTTCTTTTCCTGCTTCCATCGCCCTCTTCGCAATCTCCTCCTCATCGCTTCCTGTCTTTACGCCTTTCCATCCGTCACCAGAAACATTCAGTTGCACAGTCTGATAGTGCACGCCACTGCTTGAGCCCAATATTTCAGCCTTGCTTTTACTTCGTCCGGATCATCTCCTGGCAGCACAAGTAAAAGAGATGAACCAGACGAGGATGAGCGATATATAGCTATACTAATTTAAATCAATAAGGTTTCATTCAGATTTTGAGCGAGATTGAAGATCGTTTCACAGCACAATCAAAATCAAGGGATGTGAAAAAAGAAAAAAATCAAACTTTTGGTTCATTTCCTTTGAAAGGGGGCAGAAGAGTACAAGCTTTTACCTGGGCTAGCGATCTTCCAGTTGGCGACGAGAGGGGACGATGGGGATTCACACAGATCCAATGAATCGCCCGAGGAGGGGCGATCGAGCTGAAAAAATAGACTTAACTAGTTGAGAACCAAAGCTTCTTGATCGAGCTGAAAAAAAAAATAACAATGAAAAGAGTCGTAACCTTTAGATCGAACTCCGAGCGATTCTGCTTCAGAATGTACAGGAGCGCGAAGAAATCGTCAGTATCGACATCTATATCGAGTAGAATCCGGCGAGGCTTCGCCATCACCATGCAGTTCTTCCAGGTCCAGCCGAGGAAGAAGCTCATCGCTTGCGGCGGCAGCTGCCGTGATCTCGGAGCGGCAGGTGCCACGAGCTCGCGGCATCGCCGTCGCTGCTCCGGCGACGGCGACAGAAGAAGAAGAAGAAAGAAACGGAGGGATCGGAGAGCGTACCGAAATCGCGGCGGGAGGAAAGAGGGGTTGTGTGCAAGGAACGGCGGGATAATTAGGGGTTGCAATTTGACGACGAATCTTATATTCGTCGCCAGATGATTTTTAAATTCGTTACAGAAATTTACAATGAATTTTATTTTCGTTGCAGATTTCTGCAACGAATTCAAAATTCGTTGTAGATTTTACAACGAATTTTATTTTCGTTGTAAATTTCTGCAACAAATTTAGAATTCGTTGCAGATTTCTGCAACGGAATAAAATTCGTTGCAGAAATCTACAACGAAAATAAAATTTGTTGCAGATTCTGCAACGAATTTAGAATTTGTCGTCAATTTAGCGACGAAAAATAGATTTCATCACCAATTTGGCGATGAATTTTATTTTCGTTGCAGATTTCTGCAACGAATTCAAAATTCGTTGCAAATTCTGCAACGAATTTTATTTTCGTTGCAGATTTCTGCCATGAATTCAAAATTCATTGCAGATTCTGCAACGAATTTTATTTTCGTTGTAAATTTCTGCAACGAATTTTATTTTCGTTGCAAACATTTACAACGAAAATATTTTTTTGTCGCAAATTTGCGACGAAAAATCATTTTCGTCGTAAATTTGCGACTAGTTTTGCGACGAAAATTAAATGTTGGAAATTTAAATAATTTTGCAACAAAATTATTTTTGTTAGAAATTTCGTTACTAATTTGCAACGAAACTTAAAATTCGTCGCAAAATTTATTGCAAATTTGCAACAAAAATTTTTCGTTGGAAAATTTCGTTGCCAATTTGATGTTTTTTTGTAGTGCTTGAACATGACCTAAAATGTCAACTTTGCTATGGTTGAGTTAACTACTCATCCAATCAAGGTTGACACATCGTAAACCATTTAACGTGAATCGATCGCGCTCCTAGGAACCCAATACCTATTGGAGCTGCTTGGGTTTACTAGGTATTCCTTAGGGATGACCTCCCTTGATACCTTTCTAATGACCCTCCTAGGCTTAGAAGCCTTAGTCATTTGAGTCTTGCCTAGGTTAACTCTAGGGGTGACTCCCCTTGTAACCTTCTTAGTGGCTTCCCTAAGTTTCCTTGAAATCTTAGCCACTAGGCACCTACCTTGGTTAACCTTAGGGATGAATTCCCTATTAACCTTGGTTTTCCTAGACCTAGGTTGTGCTCCATAATCGAATGAAACACTATGATAGGTCTCTTTGGGCTTAGATTTGTTACCCAAACCTTTCTTGCCCTTGGTTGGATCTTGCCTCTTAGACCCTAGATTTTGACTATTTGACCATATAATCATATTTTCCATCTTCCTTAGAGTCCTTTACATTTTCTCAAGCTTTAACTTCAAAGCTTGATTTTCAAAATCTATTTTTTCTAATTTGATGAGCCCATTATTTCTTTGAGTAGAGTTGTTCTTTCTAGGCATATTTTTATGGTTCTTGGTATTAATGCCTAGATGGTCCTCTACCTTTTTAATACTTTCCCTAGGTAGGATTTTTCTAGGGTTATTAGTCCCAAATTTTTCCTTAGTTCTAAAATTACAACTCTTAGCATCTAGGCAATAAAATCTATTATTTTTAGCATGCTCCTTATGATTATGCACAATTGCAAGAGTATTAAAATTATTTCTAGCATGCTTTTGCATATTACTTAAAGAATGAGCATTATTTAAATTTACCTTAGGGTTTGCTTTAGAAGCTCCGCCTACATTTGATGCTCCTTTTCTCCTAGGGCATTGACTTTGGTAATGTCCCCGTTGATTGCACTTGAAGCACACAATGTTCTCTTTACTTTTCCTAGTGGGGACTTCGACATCCTTTGAATTTTTGTTAACTTTTAGTGTCGGAGCTTTTTCCTTGTCCAATTTTGGGAATTTGCTCTTATAATGCTATTTCTCCCTACTCTCAAAGCAAATTATATGATCTTTATTTTTAACTAAATTGCTTGAGTTACCTAGGGTGGTGGTGGATACCTCTTGAGCTTGTTCATCACTTCTCCCGAAGGTTGATGGCTCCTCTTGATTTTGCTCTGGCGTGGATGGTCTCATATCCTTCCCCTCAATCCTAGAGGTGGAGGCTTCTTCCACCTCTTCTCCATCAGATGTTGAGCACCTCTCAACCTCTGACTCCTCATTTTCTTATGAGGATGAGCTTTCTTCCATATCCCCTTAGATAGATTGGGGCTTCTCATGAAATTTTGCCAATTCGCTCTAAAACTCCTTAGCATCCTTATATTCACCTAAACTAGACAAAACATCGTTAGGAATTAAATCACTTAAAAATTTTATTACATTCTTATTTTTCTCAAACTCTTGGAGTTGTTCCTCGGTCCATTTCTTCATCTTGAGGAATCCTCCCTTTAGCCCTCTTAGATACTCGAATCCTTCCATCAATGAGGATCAATCTTCAAAATCCCTCATCATAATGAATTCTTAAATCCTTGTCTTCCAATGATTGAAGCCTTCTCGTCCATATAGGGTATACGGGACTGGCGTGTTGATGTCCCATTTCAATCCGTCGTTGGGCAACTCTATCTCCTCTAGCACTTTTGCTCCTGATTGTTAATCTGTAGAAGAGCTCCTAGCTCTGATACCAATTGTAGGATCTTCGGTGAGCGCTATAGGGGGGTGAATGGCGCATTCTCGTTGGCTTGACGGAATTCGATCGTGCTTGTCTACAATTGTGTTAGTATGCAACGAAAATAGAAAATACAATATGAATACAAACACACAAGCACAAAGACAAGCGATATAACATGGTTCAGAACTTTAGAGTTCCTACTCCACGGATTGAGCTCGAATGAGCTCTAGTGATGCATACACCACCACTAATCAATAACACTCCTTTTCGGTGACACACCGGAGGTGGAGAAACCTCTTACAAGCGATTACAAAAGTAATACAATGAATTACATGCAAATACAAAGATGAAATGCAATACAAGTAAAGAAAAACATTTTACAAGAAGACTTTGAATGCTTACTTTTGGTTGCTTGAGAAGAGCCTTGAAGGTCTAGATTCCAATAGCAAATCCTCTCCAAATCGCCTCAAAGAACCATATCAAAATCCTCCTCCTCGAGCTCCTTTTAAAGCTGCAACTCAGGCTAGATTCTGCTTAGTAGTCGACTGCTCACGACCATCAGTCAATTTCTCCTGTAGCCATTGTGAGACAACGACTTAATCCACGTCGGAAAGGTTCCAATGGATAGACCATCAGTTGACTGCCAAACCCTAGCAGTCAACTGATGCACAAGTAGTCAAGTCGGTGGTCGAGCCTGTCTCACATATGTGGTGTTTCCTCAACATCAGTCGACTGCCTTCCATGGCAGTTGACTACTAAAGAGCAATCGAGGCACCGGCTCGACTGGGGCTCCAATCTAGGCACCAATCGAGATGCCTTGCATTTTTTCGGCCGCAGTCGAGGCCAGTCAAAGCACCTCCTCGACAAGGACTCCAGTTGAGGCACCTTGCATTTGTGGCTGTTTTGCCGCATGATCGCGATATACTAGTCATAATCGATCCCGCTTTCGTGTTGACTGCCAAGTGTCAAAATACTTGACCAGTCGACTTGTCCATGACCCCAATCGACTGATACACCTCAACCATGAGGTTTAACTCAAGTATGATGCCCTTATACTTGCTAGACCACCCTTAGCCTAGACCTAAGCCTTCTAGCCACCTCCATCAGCCTCATGCCTATTGGATCCCTCCAAGTCATCCATGACTTGTTCATCTATATGCTAGCCTTCAGATGCTTCCAACGACTATTGTCATGCTAAGCTGGTCTACACTGCCAAGGCACATTGGATTTACAATGTCAAGACACACTCTTTGACTTTACGCCACCAACCATTGGACTTATGTTGCCAAGACTCCACCCTTGGACTTTACGCCACCAATATCAATCCTTGGACTTCCCAATTGTCAAGTACCCATGACTTGGACTTTCACCACCAAAACTATACACTTGGACTTACGTGACCAAGACTATACCCTTGGATTTTCCATGCCAACTCCATGTTGGACTTTCCAAATGCCAAGACTCAAGCTTGGATTTTCCCTTGCCAAGACCCATGCTTGGGCTTTCCCTTTTCAAGACCCATGCTTGGACTTTCCATGCCAAGTACTCAAGACTTAGACTTTACCATTGGCAAGACCCATGCTTGAACTTTCCATGCCAAGTACTAAAGACTTGGACTTTACCATTGCCAAGACCCATGCTTGGACTTACCATGCCAAGTGTCCCACTTGAACTTCTCCATCATTTGGTCAACTCCATGTTGACCATGTAGTCAGCCCATTGTCAAACAATGGTCAACTCATCGTCAAACATCAAATCACTACTCGAGTCAAACTCGAGTTTGGTCAATCATGACCTGGGTCGATTGCACCAACAAAGCACATACCATACAAAGTCCCGGTTATCTACCTTCTCACCTATAACGTGAAGTCCGTTGACTATCTCCATGAATCTTCCATGCATTTGGCATACCATCTCATTTGTCTTCATTGAAAATGTTTGGAGTTGTCGTATCAATAAGTCCCTCTTGGGTCTCCTTGATTCCTTGGATCCTTCATTGAGTTCAATGAGCTTCTCCCAAAGCTCATTGACGGAGTTGAATGGTCCAACTTTGCTCAATTGCTCTTTTGAAAGCCCGCATTGAAGTATTGTTATTTCTTTGGCGTTTGCTTGAGCTTTCTTTTCCATCTCTTCAGTCCAATCTTTTGTCGGTAGTGGCGCTACAAATTTATCCACGGGCTTCTCGAATCTATCTACAACACTAAATTAATCGTCAATATCATTCATAAGATAGTATTCCATCCTACCTTTCCAATAGGTAAAATCATTGTTGTCGAAGAATGGTGGTCGCACCATGCTATAACCCTCTTAAAAGGCCATCTTGCTCCAGTTTATAGTTAGATCTTCCGAAGTGATCCGAGCTCTGATACCAATTATTGGGGATCGATTGGATGGCTAGAGGGGGTGAATAGCCTCTTTCGTCGATTTCTACACAAAGTCGTTAGCGGAAGCAAAAAAACAAAAATGAAAACTAAAATTGAAATCAACACAAACAAAGCTAACATAATTGTTTAACGTGGTTCAGAGATGATGTTCCTACTCCATGACAATCCTTAAGGTGGATCAACCATTTTCAAGCCTTCACTAAGATCATCTTTTGATGAACACACCAAGGTGGAGAAGCCTTTTTTAAAAGCACACTCTTCTTCTTACAAGATTTGAAATGAGATTAAGAAGAAGAGATTAGAGAACTTAGAAAACTTAGAGGAAGCTTTGGAGAGCTTTGTATGAATGTTTAGAATTAGAGCATTGACCATCTCCAAGCTCCCCAAACCTATCTTTATAGAATTTGGGAAATTTTGCCCATTGAGCTCGAATCCAGTGGACTGCTACAACTAACAGTCGACTGGTGTTACTATTGATCAGATCCAACGGCTTCTGATGAAGCTTGATCGCAATTGTCACCACCCAATGGACACTTGATTAGTCGACTGCTCATACAAGCAGTCACCTGGTGAGGCCCAATCGACCTACTAGTCGACTGCCAAATAATCTGTGCCCGGGCCACTTAAGTCCAGTTGACTGTTAGACCCTAGCAGTCGATTGACAAAGGCTAGTCGACTAGTATAAAATACTAGTTGACTACTAGAGCTTATGTTCAACAATTGACCCACAGTTGACTACTTGGCCAGTCGACTGGGTCATAACCCCAGTCGATTGCCTGAGTCAATCTGAGTTCCCTAGTGCTAAGCACTCGAGACCAATTGACTGGTAAATGATTCAGTTGACTGGTATACTTCAAGTATGACTATTTCATTCTTGAAAACAATCCTAAGCCTAGACTAACACCTTCAAGCTTCTCACATCAGCCTTGTGCTTATAGGATCCCTCCGAGTCTGCGACTCCTTCATCCTTGCACTTGCCTTCAAAAGCTTCCTTTGGTTTTGTCATGCTTTGTGTTCCTCCTTTGCCAAGGTCCGTTTGGGCTTTATGCTGCCAAGACTACATGTGACTTATGCTGCCAAGACCTCACACTTGGACTTCCTTGCCAAGATCCACTTAGACTTACGCCGCCAAGACTATAAGCTTGGACTTATGCCGCCAAGTCCACATTCTTGAACTTTTCTTGCCAAGGCTTCACCCTTGAACTTTTCTTGCCAAGTCTTCACACTTGGACTTCCTTTGCCAATATTCATATTTGGACTTTCCTGTCACTCGAATATTCATGTTAGATCACAAATATTGTCTAACTATAAATGATTATTCAAACATCACAATACATTAATACTTGGAGCATTCATGCACCAACATAATCCACGTTAGCTTACCATTCAACGGATACCCCAGAAGTCGACTGCCCATACCAACAATTGACTGTTGCACCACCAGTTGACTGCTCTGAACTAGCAGTCGAATATCAAACCTTTTATGCCCTGATTTCTTAATTACAGTTGAATGATATAGGCTAGTTGACTATCCACAACCAGCAGTCGACTGCTAGAGTGATAGTCGAGTAGTTGAGCCTCTATCGACTCCTTAACCAGTCAACTGGTCATAATCTCAATCGACTACTCAAGTCAAAACTAGACTCTCGAGTGTTGAACACTCGACCAGTCAACTGACCCAAAGTTCCAATCGACTGATAAACCTCAACCATGAGGTCTAACCCAAGTATAATCCCCTCACACTTGATCGATCACCCTTGTCCTAGACCTAAGCCTTCTATCCACCTCCATCAGGGTCCGTCTAAGTCCTCCATGACTCGTTCACTCTTTGCGCTAGCCTTCAGGTGCTTCCATCGGCTATGTCATGCCTTCGGATACCTTTGCCAAGGTTCATTTGGACTTATGTTTCCAAGACTCCATGCTTGGACTTTACGTTGCAAAAATCTAACCCTTGGGCTTCATTGCCAAGATCCATTTAGACTTACGCTATCAAGACTACATGCTTGGACTTTACGCTACCAAAACTACACCCTTAGAATTTCCCATTGTCAATCCTGAATGATTGGACTTTCACCGTCAAGATTACATACTTGGACTTAAGTGGCCAAGACCATTCTTGGACTTTCCATGCCAATCCAAACTTGGAATTCCCTTGCCAAGACCATTCTTGGACTTTCCATGCCAAGTATCCAAACTTGGACTTCTCTTGCCAAGACCATTCTTGGACTTTCCATGCCAAGTATCCAAACTTGGACTTCTGAGGTTGATTGCTCTAATAATCTCCCCCATATGACTTTGGATATCCCAATCATCCACTAGTCATATGGCCAACATATGGTCAAACCATATTATCAAACAATGGTCAAACCCATTATCAACCCATTGTTAAACATAAAAACTCAACTCGAGTCCCACTCGAGTTTGGTCAACATTGACCCGGGGCCTATTACACCAACAATCTCTCTCTTTTTGATATTTGACAATACCTTTAAGTTAGGCTAATAATAACCCAAACTTAACTCTTCTAATGCCAAAGCATAGTGAAGGTTTACCTAACTTAAACCTCACCTCTCCCCCTTTAGCATACATCAAAAAGCCTACCAAGGTTTTCAATGTTTTATCTCCCAATGAGATCCTATATTCTTCCCCTTGGTTTTGAAGTCATCAAGGATGCCTTAACTCTTCCTAGTGATAAATCCCATATCACTAAATGAGAGGCAATCCATGATGAAGGTACCTAAACCCTCATTTCTCCCCTTTGTAATTAAAATTGCATCCATCATCCCTTGATCGACACATTCCCCCTAAAGGCTTGCTCCCCCTTGACCATTGGACTAACAATATCCTTGGAGAGTTCCTAAGCCTATAGGAAACTTAAACCATAAAAAATTAGGGTAAAAGTTCAAACTTGAACTTTAACCTCCCTTAAAATTTGATACTCCACCCTAAATAACTCTCCTAATCATTTTCAATGATAATTTCACCCTTCTAATGCTTTCTAAAGCATATCCTAGGGTTAGAAGACGTTAGAGTAGCCTAACATTGCTGATAAATGACTAAACAAATCTTGTTCAACCGAAATAAACTTCAGCAGTAGGTCAGCAACTAGTCAACTACCTCACCACTGTTGGTGCAATCGGCCCAGGTCACGATTGACCAGGACTCGAGTTTGACTCGAGTGATGTTTTGATGTTTCGACAAAAACATATGACAATGTAATTGTCATGGGAAAGTCCAAGTGGAACACTTGGCATTTGGTAAAGTCCAAGTCTTGAGTACTTGGCATGAAAAGTCCAAGTGGGACACTTGGCACATGAAAAGTCCAAGCATGGGTCTTGGCAATGTAAAAGTCCAAGCATGGGTCTTGGCAATGTAAAGTCCAACATGGGGTGGCAAGGAAAGTCCAAGCATGGTCTTGGCATGGAAAGTTCAACATGGGTTGGCAAGGGAAAGTCCAAGCATGGGTCTTGGCAAATGAGAAGTCCAAGCATGGGTCTTGGCAAATGGAAAGTCCAAGCATGGGTCTTGGCATGGAAAGTCCAAGCATGGGTCTTGGCATGGAAAGTCCAACATGGGTTGGCAAGGGAAAGTCCAAGCTTGAGTCTTGGCATTTGAGAAGTCCAAGGGTTTGATATTGGCAGCGTAAAGTCCAAGCGGGAGTCTTTGCAGCATAAGACCAATGGTTGGCAG
This sequence comes from Wurfbainia villosa, assembly GCA_025175895.1. NCBI lineage: Eukaryota > Viridiplantae > Streptophyta > Magnoliopsida > Zingiberales > Zingiberaceae > Wurfbainia > Wurfbainia villosa. The sequence goes on from CM045986.1 coordinate 7,432,364, forward strand.
CGTAAAGTCCAAGCGGAGTCTTGGCGGCGTAAGTCCAATGTGCCTTGGCGATGTAGACACTGTTAGCATGACATAGCCGAGGGAAGCACCTGGAGGCTAGCGTGATGGATGAACAAGTCATGGATGACTTGGAGGGATCCAAGAGGCGTGAGGCTGATGGAGGTGGCTAGAAGGCTTAGGTCTAGGCTAAGGGTGGTCTAGCAAGTATGGGGGCACCATACTTGGGTTAAAACCTCATTCTTGAGGTTGGCAGTCGACTGACATTATGGCCGGTTCGACTGCCGTGAGTCGACTTGAGTTCGACTGCCAGCTTGAGGCTGAAAATGCTCGCAATGATCGCCGAGGGATGGCGCCCGATCGTGTCGACCGAGTGTCGAGCATGCTGGTAGGCGATCGACTACGGGCGTTAGCGGGCGCCCGCGTTAGCGATCGCGCCAAGAGATCCGTTGGAGTTTTTCCAGCGTGGATCGATCCGTTGTCTCATGACAACAGTGGAATCAGTTGACTGGTGACTTATGGCAGTCGACTGATAGGCGGAAATCCAGCCCGACGCAGGTTATAAAGGCAGCTCGGAAGGAGGGTTTTTGCAACCGATTTTCTTGGACGTTTTGAAGCGATTTGCTGCTGCAAATCAGGGCTTTCAAGTGCTAGTCCAAGACAATCAACAAGCAAGCTTCTAAAGAGTTTTTGTAAAGTGTTCTTTACTTCTCTTGTTGTGTTTCTTCTTATATTTGCTTGTTGTATTTAGATTATTGTTGTAATCTTATTGTAAGAGGTTTCTCTACCTCTGACTTGTTGTCGAGAAGGAGCTTTATTGCTTAGTGGTGTTTGTGGCATCGCTAGGGTTCTGATTTAACTCAACTGTGGAGTAGGAACCGCTATTCTCAACCATGTTATATCCTCGTGTTGTGCTTGCGTTCGTTGTTGTATCTTTTCGTTATTGCTTTTATTATTTCTATTCCGCTGCGCATAACGAGATTTGTAGAGACGATCGCGAACGATTTCCATCGACGTACGGGCACATCGCTATTCATCCCCCCCCTCTAGCGGCGTCAAATATCCAACAAGTGATATCAGAGCTCGGTGGCTCTTCAACGGATTAACAACCGGGAGAAAGACGCTAGTGGAAAAGATGGAAGTTCAAGGACAATTGGGATGGGACATCAACACCCCAATTCCCTATTCCTTCTATGGACGAGAAGGTTTCAATTCTTGGAAGGCGAGAATTGAAGATTTTTTGATGATGAGAGACCTTGAGGAGTGGTCCGCGTTGATGGAAGGATTTGAATATCCTAAGGGACCAAAGGGAGGGTTTCTCAAGAAGAAGAGATGGAGTGAGGAGCAACTCAAACAATTCGATAAAAACAAGAAGGTAATCAAATTCATTTTTGATTTAATTCCTAATGATCTCTTGTGTAGCCTAGGTGACTACGTGGATGCCAAGGAGCTATGGAGCGATTTGGCCAAGCTCCATGAAAGTCTATCACCCGTCCAAGAAGAAGGACCATCACCCTCTCAAGCTCAAGAAGAAACATCCAAAGAGCTAGAGGATTCGGAGGTTGATAGGGAATCAACATCCGGATCGGAAGAGGTAGAAGTGATGGAAGGAGAGGAGACCTCCACCTCTAGGATAGAAGGGGAGGAGATTAGGGCATCCTCGATACCGGAGCAACAAGAAGAGCCATCTACATCTGGTAGAGAGGAAGAGCAAGCTCAAGAATCCACTCCGACCACCACAACCACCCTAGGTAACTCAAGCATGTCAATTAATAATAAAATGAATATTATATGCTTTGAGTGTAGGGAGAAAGGACACTATAAGAGTAAGTGTCCTAAACGGGTTAAGAAGACTTCACCCGTGCCAAAAGTCAAGGAGACCGGTGCTTCAATGAAAAAGAGCAAGGAGCAAGTGATTTGCTTCAAATGCCGACTACTGGGTCATTACCGGAGTCAATGCCCGAAGGGGGAGAAGAAGGGGAAAAGGGGAGCATCACAAGTAGGGGGAGCTACTAAGGCTAACCCTAAGGTATATCAAGCTAATAATGCTCTTTCTTTAGTTAATAGACAAAAGCATGCTAGAAATTTCAATTCCCTAGCAATTTGCTATGAAAAGCATGCTAATAGAAATAAATACTTTTGTTTAGGAGCTAAAAATATTCACTTAGATAATAGGGAAAAATTTGGGACTAATGTCCCTAAAAACAACTTATCTAAGGACAAACCTAGGTCAAATAACTCTAGAAAATTTTTACCTAGGGAGACAATTAAAAAGGTGCAAGAGCACCTAGGTCTAAACCCTAAATGGACTAGGCATATGCCTAGGAAGAACCATGCCCAAGATTTAAATCAAAATTCTAAAATCGGGCAATTAGAAAAGGAAAATCAAGTCTTGAGGTCAAGGCTTGAAAAACTTGAAAAGACCCTTAAGGTTATGCAAAATCAAATGCAAGGGTCAATTAGTCAAACTTCTAGGTCCAAAAGTCAAAGTCAACACCTAGGACCTAAGAGTCAAAAGTCAACCAAAGGCAAGCAAGGTTTGGGTCACAAACCTAAGCCTAAGGTAGCTTACCATAGTGTTCCATTTGACTATGGAACACAAACTAGGTCTAGGAAGACCAAGGTCAATAGGGAAGTCATCCCTAGAATTGACCAAAGGGTGTGCCTAGTGGCTAGGGTTTCAAGGAAACCTAGGGTGGCCACTAAGAAGGTTGCAAGGGGAGTTACCCCTAGATTCAACCTAGGTAAGACCCAAATGACCAAGGCTAACAAGCCTAGGAGGGTCATTAGGAAGGTATCTAGGGAGGTTATCCCTAAGGAATACCTAATTAACCCTAGGAGCTCAAATCGGTTTTGGGTTCCTAAGAGCGTGATTGATTCACGCTAGATGGGTTTAGGGTGTGCCAACCTTGATTGGATGGGTAGTTAACTCAACCATGGCAAAGGTGACTTTTTAGGTCATTTTCAAGGTTATAGTTACCTTGGGAATGTGGTTTGATTTTAATCCTAAAAGGATTTTAGGATGTGCCAATATTAATTATGAAGTTTGATAAAATGATCATTTTGGCACAATTTAGGTTTAGAGGTTAGTGTGCCATTTTGGGTTTTTGGCACATTTGGGAGAAAAATAGAAATATGGCAAAATATAATTAATTATATGAAATGACAATTAATATTAAAATTTAGGTATTACTATACCTATATATTTTATATGCCATGCTTTGTTTGTCATATAACATGCCATGACATCATGCTTATTTTTAATCATTCTATATGTCATGTACATGTTTAGGATTAAGGATTAAATGTCATGTGTTTTTAGATTGCATATTATGCTATGACATCATGATTATGAGCATGTGTTTATCTATATCATCTCTAATGCCATAATCACTCATGCATTTAAGATAATTTGATTGAAATTGATTTAAGGACAATGACATGACTTGGAGTCCCATTTATAAGGGAATCAAGTAGAGTTGCCTTAGAAAAATGCATGAAACCCTAGTTTAGGGAGAACAAAACTCACATCTCACATCCAATTGACATGTATGTGTATTGATACACCCTAGATACATGTGAGATGCTAGGATATGAGTTAAGTTCAAGGTGCATAGTGTTTGCATCTAGATGAACTAAAACTCATCTAATTTTATTAGTGGATCATTGGGAAAGCTTGTGTACAAGTCATGTACATAGAGCCCAAGGAATATGATCCAAAATAAGGTTTTGAAAACATTTTAAAATCATTTTGAAAAACCTTGGTGAAGTCTATCTTTTGATAGCAATCACCATTGATGAAGTTGATACAAAATAGGGCCAAAACATTGAAAATTTCAATGGTTTTGAGTTTTGTATCAAACTCACTATTTTATGGGTAAAATAATTTTCAAATATTTTTCACCCATTGTGTGTGTCATAAGTATTATACGTATGAATTTTCACGATTTTTTGAATTACGTATAATTATTTATGAATTTCCAAAATTCATTTCTGATAGCTGAAAATCGAGATTTTGAAGTCGCCGATCGCCTGTGGCGATCCGATGATAATGTGATCGTGATCGCCGTCAGAGTCATTTGCAGTCTGATTTCGGGATAACAAGGTTTGGTTAGCCCGTGTTCAGCCATGGTAAAGGTCTCTAATCACTCCTAACCCTAGGATATGCTTTGGGAAGCATTATAAAGGGTGAAAATCCATTGGATATGGATTAGGAGATGTGTTAGGTCAAAATATCAAATTTAGGGTGAGTGAAAGTTCTATGTTGAACTTAGTACCTTAATTTTGATGGTTTAGAGTTCCTATTGGCTTAGGGACTGCCCAAGGACATTGTTGGTGCAATGGTCAAGGGGGAGCAAACCTTTAGGGGGAGTTATCCATCTCGGGATGATGGATGTGCTTTTCTCCTTGGAGAGGAGAAGTTATTGGGAGAGTATCATCAATTGGGAAAATTGATGGGTTTTTAATACCCAATTTGGAAATTGGGAGAGTAAATAGGATTGCCTCTCTTGAGTGATATGAGACTTATCACTAGGACGATGGTAGGCATCCTAGATATTTTTAGGTCAAAAAAAGGGGGAGATTGTAAGATCTCATTGGGACATGAGACATTGACCTCCTTGGAGAGATAACCTTTTTGATGTTAGTCAAAAAGGGGGAGAATGTTAGGGGGAGAACATTTAAATGAGAAGTCCAATGTTTAGGGGAGAACATTTGGAGAGTGTTTACCAATTTGGGATAATTGGTAAGGGATTTGAGTTAGTGGTCTAACTCAAATGATTTGTTTGGTTTTTTTTCAAACATCAAAAAGGGGGAGATTGTTGGTGCAATCGGCCCAGGTCACGATTGACCAGGACTCGAGTTTGACTCGAGTGATGTTTTGATGTTTCGACAAAAACATATGACAATGTAATTGTCATGGGAAAGTCCAAGTGGAACACTTGGCATTTGGTAAAGTCCAAGTCTTGAGTACTTGGCATGAAAAGTCCAAGTGGGACACTTGGCACATGAAAAGTCCAAGCATGGGTCTTGGCAATGTAAAAGTCCAAGCATGGGTCTTGGCAATGTAAAGTCCAACATGGGGTGGCAAGGAAAGTCCAAGCATTGTCTTGGCATGGAAAGTCCAACATGGGTTGGCAAGGGAAAGTCCAAGCATGGGTCTTGGCAAATGAGAAGTCCAAGCATGAGTCTTGGCAAATGGAAAGTCCAAGCATGGGTCTTGGCATGGAAAGTCCAAGCATGGGTCTTGGCATGGAAAGTCCAAGCATGGGTCTTGGCATGGAAAGTCCAACATGGGTTGGAAAGGGAAAGTCCAAGCTTGAGTCTTGGCATTTGAGAAGTCCAAGGGTTTGATATTGGCAGCGTAAAGTCCAAGCGGGAGTCTTGGCAGCATAAGACCAATGGTTGGCAGCGTAAAGTCCAAGCGGAGTCTTGGCGGCGTAAGTCCAATGTGCCTTGGCGGTGTAGACACCATTAGCATGACATAGCCGAGGGAAGCACCTGGAGGCTAGCGCGATAGATGAACAAGTCATGGATGACTTGGAGGGATCCGAGAGGCGTGAGGCTGATGGAGGTGACTAGAAGGCTTAGGTCTAGGCTAAGGGTGGTTTAGCAAGTATGGGGGCACCATACTTGGGTTAAAACCTCAAGCATTATGGCAAATTTGAAAATGCTCTCATTGCCGGGATGGCAATGATCATTGCCGGTCAGTCGTCGAGCCGAGCGCTCCGTGCGGAGGCGATCGACTACGCGCGCGTTAGCCGATCGGCTAACGCGTTAGCGATCGCGCCAAGAGATCCGTTGGAGTTTTTCCAGCGTGGATCGATCTGTTGTCTCACGACAACAGTGGCATCAGTCGACTGGTGACTTATGGCAGTCGACTGATAGGCGGAAATCCAGCCCGACGCAGGTTATAAAGGCAGCTCGGAAGGAGGGTTTTTGCAACCGATTTTCTTGGACGTTTTGAAGCGATTTGCTGCTGCAAATCAGGGCTTTCAAGTGCTAGTCCAAGACAATCAACAAGCAAGCTTCTAAAGAGTTTTTGTAAAGTGTTCTTTACTTCTCTTGTTGTGTTTCTTCTTATATTTGCTTGTTGTATTTAGATTATTGTTGTAATCTTATTGTAAGAGGTTTCTCCACCTAAGACTTGTTGTCGAGAAGGAGCTTTATTGCTTAGTGGTGTTTGTGGCATCGCTAGGGTTCGTACGAACCCAATCCGTGGAGTAGGAACCGTTACGGTTCCGAACCACGTTATATCCTCGTGTTGTGCTTGCATTCGTTGTTGTATCTTTTCGTTATTGCTTTTATTATTTCTATTCCGCTGCACATAACGAGATTTGTAGAGATGATCGCGAACGATTTCCATCGACGTACGGGCACATCACTATTCATCCCCCCCTCTAGCGGCGTCAAATATCCAACAACCACTAGTCGACTGGTTTCTTTAATGTGTAGAAAACAGATTTCAAAAATGAGTTTTGGAAATTCATAAGTAATTATACATGATTCTAAAAATTTTGAAATTTCATACGTACATTACTTACATGAAATACAATGGGTGAAAAATAATTTTAAGTTAAAATACCCATTAAATTACAAAATTGATACAAAGTTCAAAACCATTGAAAACTTCAATGTTTTTGTCTAACTTTGTGTCAACTTATTCAATGGTAATTGCTATCAAAAGATAGACTTCACTGAGATTTTCTGAAATGATTTTAAAATATTTTTAAAACCTTATATTAAACCATAGTTTATGGGTTATATGTACATGACTTGCACATTAACTTTTCTCATGATTTTTTAATGTTATATTATGAGTTTGAGTTCATCTAAATGCAACATTTATGCACCTTGAACTTAACTTATTTTTCTAACATCTTATATGTGTCTAAGGTGTACCAATACACACATATGTTTTCTTTATGGTCTTTGTGATATGTGGGTTTTGGTTTTCCCTAATCTAAGGGTGTGTACATTTTATCTAGACAACTCTATTTGATTCCATTATCATGGGACTTCAAATCATGTCAGTGTCCTTAATTTCATTTTAATAATCCTAAATGCATGAATATGATCATGGCATAATATATGTGCATAATTTAAAACATTTGACAATAATCATGATATCATGGCATAAAAAATTAAACCTAAACACAAGCATGACATATATTATCCTAAGCATGATCATGACATTTAAATAATTATATGAAGCATGATGTCATGACATGACATATGACAAACAAAATATGAAAAATTTTATATATTAAAGGTATAAGAATACCTAAGTTTCAAGTCCAATTTGCCATTTTTGTAATAATAACTAAATTTTTCAAGTGTGTCAAAAATTCAAAATGACACACTATAACTCTAAAACCTAATTATGTCAATTATGATTGATTTTTTAAACTTTTCAAATTCTGTTGGCACATCCTACAATCCTCTAGCATACAACAACAACAATACAACAATAACAAAGCCTTATCCCACTAGGTGGGGTCGGCTATAAGGATCCTTCTATGTCATTGAACTCTGTCCCCTACTATATCATCATCAATATTTAAATAAATTTTATCTTGTTTTATTGTTGCTAACCAAGTCTTTTTTGGTCTTCCTCTTTCTCATTTGATGTGTCTATTTGACATCATTTCACATCGCCTAACTGGAGCATTTATTGGCCATCTAAGTACATGTTTATATCACCTTAAACGTGTCTCTCGAAGCTTTCCTTCAATAGATACAACACCAACTTTTTCTCTAATGCTCTCATTTCTTATCCTGTCCATCCTCGTATGTCCGTACATCCACCTTAACATCCTCATCTCTGCAACTCTCATCTTTTGCTCATGTGCTTGAGTCATAGCCCAACATTCAGCTCCATATAACATAGCAGGTCTAATCGCCGTTTTGTAGAACTTTCCTTTAAGTTTTAGAGACACTTTACGATCACATAAAACACCTGATGCTTTCCTCCATTTCAACCATCCTGCTTGTATTCTATGCAAGACATCTCTCTCAATCCCTCCATCATCTTGTAAAAATGATCCCAAATATTTAAAGCTCTCAGTTCTAGATAACTCATCATCTCCTATCTTAACACTTGCCTCATTACGTCTAATATTGCTAAATTTAAATTCTATATATTCTGTCTTTACTCTACTAAGCTTAAAACCTTTCACTTCTAGTGTTTTCCGCCAAGATTCTAGTTTAACATTTACTCCTTCACGTGTCTCATCTACTAAAACAATATCATCTGCAAACAACATACACCACGGTACTGTGTCTTGAATGTGTCTAGTGAGTTCGTCCATGATTAGTGTAAAAAGATAGGGACTTAAAGTTGATCCTTGATGTAACCCCATCTTTATTGGAAATGCTTCAGTTAATCCACCTGAAGTCTTCACTCTCGTCATTATTTCCTCATACATATCCTTAATTAGTTCAATATATGTTACACTAATACCTCTTTTTTCTAAAATTCTCCATATTATTTCTCTTGGAACTCTATCATAAGCTTTTTCTAAATCAATGAATACCATGTGTAGATCCTGTTTTTGCTCTCTATACTTTTCAATTAGTTGTCTAAGAAGATGTATAGCTTCTATTGTCGACCTTCCTGGCATAAATCCAAATTGATTTTCGAGAACCGTGGTCTCTTTCCTTACTCTTTTTTCTATTACTCTTTCCCAAAGTTTCATGGTATGACTCATTAGTTTAATACCCCTATAGTTTTCACAAGTTTGTATATCTCCCTTATTCTTGTATAAGGGAATTAGGATACTTACCCTCCATTGATCATGCATCCTTTTTGTTTTCAATATCATGTTAAATAATTTTGTAAGTCATTCAATACCTTGTTTCCCTAGACACTTCCATACCTCTACCGGAATATCATCTGGTCCAACGGCTTTTCCATTTTGCATTCCATTTAAAGCTTGTTCTACTTCTGAAATTTGAATTCTACGATAAAAATTTAAATTTCTATACTCATTTGACCTACTTAAATTACCTAAATTAAGTTGGTCTCCTAAACCTTCATTAAAAAGTTGATGAAAATATCTCTTCCACCGCTCTTTTATTTCTTCATCATGTACTAATATCCTATTATATTCATCTTTAATACATCTTATTTGATTAAGATCTTTTATCTTCCTCTCTCTCACTTTAGCTACTCTATAAATGTCTCTTTCCCCTTCTTTTGTATCTAATTTTCGATATAACCGTTCAAAAGTTTCAGTCTTAGCTTCATTCACTGCTTTTTTAGCTTCTTTCTTGGCTATTGTATATTTTTTCAAATTTTCCTCATTTTTACAAATATATAATTTCTTATATGTTGTTCGTTTTTCCTTAACTTTCTCTTGCACTTTTTCATTCCACCACTAAGATTCTTTACTTGGTGGTGCATGTCCCTTTGACTCACCAAGTACACTCTTGGCTACTATTTTCAATTTTGATACCATCTTATCCCACATCGTATTAGGGTCACTGTATATTTCATCTAATACTTGTACTCCTACCTTCTCTTTGAATACATTTAGTTTCTCGTCCTTTAACTTCCACCACTTAATTCTAGGAGTCGTGTATATTTTCCTTCTATTAATATTATATTTGAGGCGTATATCCAATACTACTAATCTATGTTGAGTAGTTAAACTTTCTCCAGGGATGACCTTACAATCTTTACAAATTTTTCTATCTCTCTTCCTAACTATAAGAAAGTCAATTTGTGATTTATTATTTCCACTTTTGAACGTGACCAAGTGTTCTTCCCTTTTCTTAAAAAATGTATTAGCTAGTATAAGATCATATGCTATTGCAAAATCCAATATAGTTTTACCTTCTTCATTTCTTGTTCCAAACCCATAACCCCCATGCACCCTCTCATATTCGTCATTTTTCACTCCGACATGCCCATTTAAATCGCCTCCTATTAAAATCATCTCATTTGACGGAATATTTTGTAATACTTCATCCAAGTCCTCCCAAAACCTTAATTTGGTATTTTCATCTAACCCTATTTGAGGTGCATATACACTAATTACGTTCATAGTTTCTTTCTCCACTACTATTTTGAGAGCTATAATTCTATCCCCCTTTCTAATTACTCCTACAACTTCATCTTTTAACGAACTATCAACAATAATACCCACTCCATTTCTTGTTTTACTCTTTCCTGTATACCATAACTTAAAACCCGAGTTCTCTATCATCTTTGCCTTCTCACCTACCCATTTTGTCTCTTGTACACATACAATATTAATTTTTCTCCTAATCATCGTATCTACTAATTCCATCGTTTTACCAGTGAGGGTTCCTATGTTCCACGTACCAAATCTTAGACTATTAGTTTTTCTATAATATTTGTTCTTATCCAACCTATGGTGTGAGAACTCTTGCTTATTTAACACTACACCCAAGTTCTCATGGAGATGTAGCGGTCCTTGCCGATACGTTGCAGTCGGACCCTGCAACGTGAACTCTAGCATATTTTTCACTACACCTGAGTTCTGAAAATGTAGCGGTCCTTGCCGAGACGTTATAGTCGGACCCTGTAACGCGTTCCTTTCGGAGAATAACCTAGCATTAGCACAATAGTTTGATTGATCCATACATTGAATATTTGCCTTAGTTTAACGCTGGCTGGCAACCTAACGCAATCCTCCTCCTTTATCCGGGCTTGGGACCGGCCACGACAAGGTTAACTTATCATGGGCGGAGTTCTACAATCCTCTAGCATATAATATCTAAATTCATTTTCAAGATATCACATAATCTTGAAATGCCCTAAAGTGTCAATTCCACTATGGTTAGGTTAACTACCCATCCATTTAGGGTGACACATCCTAAACCCATCTAGCGTGAGGGAATCACACTCCTAGAAATCCAATACCTATTAGAGCTCCTTGGGTTAACTAGGTACTCGCTAGGGATGACTTCCCTAAGTACCTTCTTAATGACCCTCCTAGGCTTTGAAACCTTGGTCATTTGGGTCTTCTCAAGGTTAACTCTAGGGGTGTATTTGGTTCAAGTCATCATGTATAACCTTGGTTATGTGATTACCTAGTAATCACATAACTAAGGTTATAAGGAATGATATGTGCAGATCATATAGGGTTTTAGGAGTAGTTTTAGCACACATCTCATTGCATTTCATACTTGTTTCATGAATATTCTCACTTGTTTTGCTTTCATTTACTATTTCCTAGTTCATAGATCTATTTTTGTTATTTTTATGTGCAGAGTGGCATTTTGGAGGCAAAATGGAAAGATAAAATGGAGTTCAAAGAAGGTAAGCATGCTTTGGTCGTGTCCCTAAGACACGGGCACTTTGGACCAGAAGAGGACGTTCGTTTGGAGTTCTAGAGGAGGACACAACCGACCATGTGAATCTCACATGGTCGTGCCAATTCCAAACACTAGATTTAGAGCTTGATTTCCAGCCTTCCACACAACCGACCATGTGGATTCCACACAGTAGTGTGGCGACAACGCGACTTATGCAGCTCCAGGTTTCGCAAGCAAATAAAGAAAGCCGGTTTCACTCCCATAAAAGGGAAGGCACGTCCAAACCTTAGGGGGAGGCTCGATGATTGGGACGACAAGAAGGTGTCCTAAAAAGCACTAGAGGCTCACAATGGGGAGAAAGGAAGTGGCTTGAAGACCCAAATCGATGCTCCAATAGCTTGAAGAGCGACCAAGACATCGCTTTGGATCCAACATGGTGTATTATTTTACTTTCTAATTCTGTTTGGATTGTAATGTTTTATAAAAAAAGATGTTTTGTGTTTGTTCTTCCTTATTCATGGAGTAGATACTTTGATTCTAGGATTAGGGGGTAACTTGTGTATGTTGGACATGCTAGTTCAAATATTTATTATTTGCTTTTGAATTATATTTACAATTTATTTTGTTTAGATCGATGAAAGTTATATCTTGATTCTATTTCTACCATATGTAGTCGATATAAGGGTGGAAAGCCTTTGTATCAAAATTTAGGAGAACCAAGGAGGAACCTTTCAGTTATCTTCCCTCCCATAATAGTAGAAAGTAGGTTGCGAAAGAGTAGGATATGAAATATGATTCACTTATTCATAGGGATCAATTATAGGACATCTTAGAACCCCATGAATCTATCCTAGCAGAAGGTCCAAAGTAGGATACATCAACTCTAGGAGGGTTGAGGGACCCCAGTGATAAGGGGCTCCCAAAGATATCAACCCTCTGAGCTCTAACGATCCGAAAGAGAAACTTGGCTAAGAATAGGTAGTTCCCAGTAGAAGCAAAAGTTCATCAAGATTACACATGATGATCCTCCCTCAAGATCATAACTAGAGGTCCTAGGAACATTAAATTGATAGCATGTTTAACAATGCACAAGTGAAACCGAAATCCTGGAATCCTTTAAGCAACTTTGAGCCCCTCTTTACTTTCTCCAAGTGACACCATATTTGAGTCAGGACCGTCACCGACCCCACTTCTAACTCATAAGAGACTTAATCCAAACAAACAACATTCACTGGACAAATGATACTCGAATCACAGTCCCTATAGGATCGATACATAATTTATGACTTGATGACAACCGTGCACTTGCGAGCGTTGAGTGTGAGCATGCACTTCAAGTTCTTGGTGTCTTCAGCTGGAGATTTGAGGTCGTGATCGTGTTCATTAAGTTTTTAGTGTCGTTGTTGAGGACTATAGATTTGATATTGAATCGAAAGTGAATAGATTGGATTGTACCTAGAGTAGATTAGTTTTTCTAGTATTGTTTTATTTTAGTTTATTTTGTTTTCGATTTTTGTCAAAAAATTTTAGTTTAAATATTTGATTGCAATTCATGTTTAGATTCATTTTACTAGTACTAATTGGTTTCCAAATCAAGTTAGTTTTAATTTAGTTTTTATTATTTAGTTCATTACTTTCATTTTATTTGATTTCTTCTTTAGTAAGAAACATAGATACTCCTACTTGGTTGTGGTATCTATCTTATGCACAGGCACATAAGATCAAAAAAATCTATTTTCGATTGACCTAGAGATAGACCATTCCTATAATCGTTGTAGGGTAGAACAGAAGGAGATGGAGGAACACGTGACTCCTCTTACTAGGTAACTGCCCCTTTCAGGATTTTACATCTTCTAGTGCTAGAGGATATAGACCTAGTATAGCTGGACCATCCATTACTGCTAATAACTTTTAACTTAAACCTGCACTCATACACATGGTCCAACAGAGTCAATTTGGAAGAGCTGCAATCGAAGATCTTAATCGGCACCTGGAGACGTTTTTGGAGATCTTCTCAACGATGAAATTTACTGGGGTACCCGTGGATACGATCTATTTGAGCCTATTCCCATTATCACTAAGGGATAATGCAAAAACTTGGTTACACTCATTGCCTTCGAAAAGCATCACCACATGGGAGCAATGCGAGCATCAGTTCTTGAATAAGTCTTTCCCACCAAGTAAAATAGTTCACATGTGCTACCTCACCGCTAGCTTCCACCAGAAGGAAGGAGAGTCATTGTTTGAAGCCTAGGATCACTACAAAGTGTTGCTTCATCAGTGCCCCCACTACGGTCTTAAAAGGTGGCTTGTGATCCATATATTCTACAACGGGATCATGTACACCACGAAGATTTCCTTGGACTCTACTATAGAAGGAGCCTTAATGAATAAGACTGTCAAGGAAGCGAAGAACTTATTGAGGAGGTGGCCCAAAACCACCATCAGTGGGCTTCGGAATGTAGTCACCCAACACTCACAGTGGGTAAATATATTGTCAACTCCATCAATCATCTAGCAACAAGGATGCATGCACTGAGTAGACAATTCAATTCACTAACCCCTACTTCTGTATGTGTGGCTAATTCTACTAGTGATGGAGTGATAGGAGATCAGAAGTACTACCACTATTGGAGGCAATATATTTCTGAAGGGCAGGTTGAGCATGTCGATGCGGTGGCTGATTATAATCATAGGCCCAACAATTCGTATTCGAGCACGTATAATCCTGGATGGAGAAACCACTTGAACTTTTTGTATAAGAATAATCCAAGAAATTTCCAACAATCGGGTGGGTACGGGTAATAGAGCGGTGGGCAACAACAACCACCTAAATCCAGGTTGAAGAAGATGATGGAGAACTTTATTCAGACCCAAAAAAGGGCTAATGCATAATTCCAGTAGCGACATCAGAAAACAAAAGAAGTGTTGAAAGAGTTAAAGACCTCTATAGAAGGTCTCACGAGCCACACTAAGATGCTGGAAATGCAGATAGCCCAAATAGCCAATGCATCATTGTGAATCACGGAGGGACCCCCAAGAAAAGTTGATATAAGTCACGTGGAATATCATAATTGAAGGTAGGAAACTTCGCTTCCCACTTCAACTCGGTCACTTATTCATATTGGAGGCAATATATTTACGAAGGCGGGTTGAGCATGTCGATGGGTCGATTATAATCATAGGCCCAACAATTCGTATTCGAGCACGTATAATCCTGGATGGAGAAACCACTTGAACTTTTTGTATAAGAATAATCCAAGAAATTTCCAACAATCGGGTGGGTACGGGTAATAGAGCGGTGGGCAACAACAACCACCTAAATCCAGGTTGAAGAAGATGATGGAGAACTTTATTCAGACCCAAAAAAGGGCTAATGCATAATTCCAGTAGCGACATCAGAAAACAAAAGAAGTGTTGAAAGAGTTAAAGACCTCTATAGAAGGTCTCACGAGCCACACTAAGATGCTGGAAATGCAGATATCCCAAATAGCCAATGCATCATTGTGAATCACGGAGGGACCCCCAGGAAAAGTTGATCTAAGTCACGTGGAATATCATAATTGAAGGTAGGAAACTTCGCTTCCCACTTCAACTCGGTCGCTTATTCATGGCGATCCCTTCTACGTCCCCAGATAAAAAAAAAAATTATCCTTGACAAGAGGGATTACCCAAGCAACCGTTTCATCATCGTGCTATTCGATTAGAGTAGTCACTTGAACAAACTTGTTGTTCAAGCAACCAACCTCTATTCTACGAATAGCCGCGGAATAGACGATGTACGGATCGCTGACTTTTGTGTTTATATTCGGGGTCCAAGTTATATTAGCCATAAAAACAGAATACTACATGCATATATAATTGAAAAATAATTATAGACATGTTACAAAAGAGAATAGACAATCAATATACCTCTCGATCTTCTATTGTATGTCCTTCCTCCTTTTGGACGTCATGTGAGCGACGATCTACCAAAAGTCGAAGCTCCTAGATCACCAATCTTCCTTCCTTGCTCGCTCCGAACAAGAAGAAGAATAAGAAACAAAACACTTCTCCTTCTTTCAACCAACCACCAAGCTCCAAGCTTGGTGCTTGCCGCCGGCCAAGAAGGAGATCAAGGAGAGTGAACGTCGGCCAAGACTAGGGGAAGAGACCCTAGACTTCTTTCCACCGGCCAAGGAGAGGAGAAGGACTTGATTTGGACGCCAGCCAAGGGAGGGAAGAAGGAGATGGGCGCCGGCCACCAAGGAAGAAGAAGAAGAAAGGAAATAATTTCCTTATTTAGTGCCGCCCAAGCCTTCAAACCCTAAGCCTCCCAAACCCTTATCCTATCTCAATTGGAATTCCTTGTTGCCGCCCACCCTAAAGCCTCCTTTTATAGAGTTAGGGATAAGCCTTGTTTTAATCTCCACCATTAGTTCTAGGGATTTAATCTCAACCGTCGGATCTAGAGATTTAATCTCAACCGTCGGTTCTAGAGATTTAATCTCTACCTTTGGATCTAGAGTTTTGTTTTCATCCATTGGATCTAGGCTTCATGAGGTATTAATAGAATACAATAGGGACCATGAGGAGGAGTTGGATCTTGGCCACTCAATGGATCAAGCCCACATAAAGTCCGATCCATTAATGATAATCCAATCCACTAAAGGATTATCATTGATCTACCTCACCAAACCCCATAAGTTAATATGGGCTCCATATATTATATGTACATTTTTCTCCCCGTGTTTAAGATCTCGAATGTCCGTCGATTAATTAATTTACTGACCATTAATTAATCAACATCTAACTCCATGAGTAGTACCACTCAACCTTTTCATCATGTCGGACCAAGTCCACCTGCAGGGTTTACATGATGAACCTTATGAGCTCCTCAAGGGGACATCATCATCCTAATATATAGGACACAGTTTCCTCCTATAATCAACGACACACCATATAAATAATATCATTTCCCAACTTACCGAGCCTATCAATTTAATCTATAAATCTTGCCCATTGGTAAATCAAAGAAATGAATACTAAGTATATGTGCCCGTTATTATATCGGGATTAAGAGTATGTACAATATAATATCTGAGGTCCGATTCGATTATATAGTCAGCAATAAATTGAATCACCTCTAAGTTGGTCCTGCTCAATACACACAAAGTGTACTAGTGTGATTCTATGGTCAAGACAAACCAATACCAAATCACACTACAACCATACCAATGGTTTGTCCAAAGCCATCTCGGTTGTTAGCCTATACTTATACTTTACAAGGAGCCGATAACATGATCTCCCATGTGACACCACACACCATGTTATCTACAATGTAATGTATTAGACAATATGCATCACCATAGATATGCAAACAATGATCATGTGATTCTTATTTCAAAATAAAGATGTTCATACAAAAGATAGACTTTTCAGTATACATCCCAACAATCTTCCACTTATACTAAAAGACTATGTTGTCCTCAAACTGCCATACATCTGATTCCCATTCCCTCCACATGCCTATCAAAAGCTCTCGCCGGAAGGGCCTTATTTAAAGGATCTGCCAGGTTATCCTTCGATGCAATCTTGGGGCACAACAACTTCTCCTCTCTTTACGATTTCTCGTATCAGGTGGTACTTGTGCTCTATGTGTTTACTTGCCTTATGGGCTCATGGTTCCTTCAAGTTTGCAACTGCACCACTATCATCACAATAAATTGTGATAGTTCTGGGCAAACCAGGAATCACATCCAAGTCCATCAAGAAGTTCCTAAGCCACACAACTTCTTTGGCCGCCTCAGAGGCTGCCACATACTCAGCTTCCATGGTAGAGTCCACCACGCATTTCTGCTTGACACTCCTCCATACAATGGCTCCACCTCCCAAAGTAAACACAAAACCCCGGTAGACTTCTTTGTTATCCCTATCGATTGGAAGTCGAATTTGATAACCCACGAGAGTAATTATGTGCACAGTAAACTAGCATATAATCCTTAGTCCTTCTCAGGTACTTCAATATATGCTTTATCGCAATCCAATGTCCCTGTCTTGGATTACTCTGATATCTGCTGACCATGCCCACGACAAAGCAGATATCTAGTCTCGTACATAGCATCGCATACATGAGGCTTCCTACTACCGAAGCATAAGGAACCGCCTTCATCTCCTCTATCTCCTCAGATGTTCTAGGACACATCTCCTTAGATAAAGGAACTCCATGCCTGAAAGGTAGAAAACCCTTCTTGGAGTTCTACATGCTAAAATGATCCATAATGGTATCTATGTATGAAGCTTGAGATAAGCACAACATCCTTTTCTTGCGATCCCTTATAACCTTGATCCCAAGGATGTGTCCCACTTCTCCCAAGTCCTTCATATCAAACTGTTTGGACAACCATACTCTTATGCCCGATAACACCTTGACATTGTTGCCAATTAACAAAATGTCATCTACGTAAAGTACAAGAAATACCACTACGTTTCCGTCACATCTCTTGTATACACAAGACTCATCCGTGTTGGGATTCCTATATGCCAAATAGCATATGCGCAACGGAAAAAATTAGGATCCCTTCCTAGTGATCCTTGCGAAAGAAAACCTCGTACAAAATAAATTTCTCTAAAACCAAACCTATCTTATAGGAGAGGATTACCTTTGTTGCGTGCCCTTGTTAATCCCGCTTTTCCTTTTGGTTTGTTGGATCTTTAGCACGTTCAAATGTCCGTGCCTCTATACGTATCCACACGAGCAAGCTCTTGTCTCACAAAAGAAAAACTAGAAGGGCTCTCCTTTACTTCTTGCTAGAGAAGTCCCTAAAGGAGAGGAATCTCGGGAAAAAGAGAAAGGAAGAAGACGACTACTCTTCTTGCTAGCCTACACTCACAACGCCACACAACCAAAGCTTCCACCAAGCTCAAGTCTCCAACCACAATGCTTACTATGGCCACTTCATGGAGTCTTTTATAGGGTTGGAAAAACCCTTTCACCTCCACACATTCAATGCAATCCATTGCATTGAGACACAATCAAAAGGAGTTGGCTTCCTTGTTTTGGCATAAGGAGACAAAAACCACTTTGTCTCCTTCCACCTCATCTAGCTTAGGTGGATGCTTAGGTGGCATGCTTATGTGGCATTCTTATGTGGCATTCATGCATGTTGAATTAATCTTATTAATTCAATTAAGCTTATGTTATCATATTGAATTAATCTCATTAAATCAATAAGGTAACATATTGAATTAATCTCATTAAATCAATTAGCTAAAATTCTCATTAAGCTTAAAGTCCAAAAACCATTTTGTACTTAAGCTTATTCCCAAATTATTCTAGTAATACTCTAATTCCTCTAATTATCATGCTCTTTGTGTGTGACCCTATAGGCTCTGGATCTAAACTCTTTTAGATACACAAGCCATCTAGCAATACATTATTGCTACCCAAGTTATGAGATAAGTCAAGATCCGACTAACCTTTGGTGACTACTTTAATGTATGCTCGATCAATCTATGTGTTTCTTGATCCTGAGTAAACTAACTCAAACAAATGAGCTCAATATCTCATATTGACTCATTGTAGTTCTACTCAATCAAGGATATCACTCTCGATAGATCCCATCTACATCACTCACATAATTTGTTATATACCCACATAACTCCTTATGTAGGTGACTTTTCATACCAATAGTCACATGAGACACTCATATAACTTTATTCTCTAATATATACCCATGTGTGATATCATATATCCATGACTTGTGAGATCAAGTCATCAATTGACTGTATTAATATTGATTAATACTTGACTACCTACTTTTCTAGGGCATTACTATATTTAATTTAGCTGGCACAAGCAAGACTTAAATATAATAACCAATCCTTTGCCTTTATAGAATATGATACAAAATGTTCCCTATTCAACCATCACATGATTGGTTCTTAGGGAAATCCATAAATCCATAAATGGACCGATTAAGCTTACACACAAGATGCTCTTTGCCCTTTGCAATGAAACCTTCTGGTTGCTTCATATAGATGTTTTCCTTAAGACTTCCATTAAGGAAAGTTGTCTTGACATCCATTTGCCATACCTCATAATCCATATGAGCAGCAATGCATAAGAGAATCCGGATAGACTTAAGCATGGCTACGGCGAAAAGGTCTCCTCATAATCGATACCCTCTTTCTGAGTATACCCCTTCACAACAAGCCTCGCTTTGAAGGTCTCAACCTTCCCGTATATTCCTCTCTTTCTTTTGTAGATCCACTTGCATTCAATGGTTTTCACACCATCGGGTGGTTCTACTAGCTCCCAGACCTGATTCAAATCCATAGATTCAATCTCAGTATTCATTGCATTTTGCCAAGATACTGCATCTTTATCTTGGATTGCCTCGTCATATGTCCAAGGATCAGGTTCATGTTCCAAGGACCAAATCAGAAGATTCTCCCAAGAACATGAATCTATCAGGTTGTCTCACAACCCTCCCACTACGATGAGGTATCACCTGTGTATCCTCTGTGACACGCGGTGCAGTGACTTGTAGTATATCCTCTTGTACCGGTGGTACTGAAGAAGTGACTTCCCCTTTCAATTCCTCCAGAACAATCTTACTCATGGGCTTGTGGTTCATGACATAGTCTTCTTCTAGAAATCTGACATTCGTGCTAACGATCACACTCTGATCTCTAGGACTATAAAATAAACCACCTTTCGTTCCTCTAGGATAGCCAACGAACATGCACATACATGCGAGGTTCCAACTTACCGACATCGCCTTGACATGTCTTTGGACTCCCCCATATCCGAATATGTCTTAGACTAGGCTTTCGCCCAGTCCACAATTCTGTGGGAGTAGAAGGCACTGATTTAGATGGAACTAAGTTCAGAATGTACACTACAACATCTAGAGCATATCCCTAGAATGAATCTGGCAACTCAGAATAACTCATCATCGATCTAACCATCTCCATAAGAGTCCTATTCCTTCGCTCTACTACACCATTCTGTTGGGGTGTGCTAGGTGCAGACAATTGGGATTGAATCCCAGCCTCTTATAAGTAATTCCTAAACTCTCCCAAGAGGTACTCACCACCACGATCAGATCGTAGTGTCGTGATACTTTTTCCTTGACGTTTCTCCGCATCAGCCTTGAATTCTTTGAACTTGTCAAAGCATTCAGACTTGCGACGCATTAAGTAAATGTATCCATATCTCGAATAATCGTCTATAAAAGAGACAAAATACTCAAAACCACCTCTAGCCTGGATAGACATAGGACCACAAAAATCAGAATGAACCAATTCTAACACATCTTTGGCTATATACCCCTTGGCCTTAAAAGGCCTCTTGGTCATTTTACCCTCCAAGCAAGATTCGCAGGTTGGGAAATCTTCCACCACTAATGAACCCATAGATCCATCGGCTATTAACCTTTGAATTCTGCTTAGGTTAATATGACCAAGTCTAAGATGCCAAAGATATGTTTGGTTCATCTTCGAAGGTTCTTTTCTCTTATTGGAATTAGAAGATGAGTTATTAACTTCTATTTGCATCGTGGGATCTTTTGGTTCAAGTGTGTATAAATTTCCTATCAATGCACCCGAACAGATAATCTCCCTATTCCTTTTTATAACAACTCTGTCATTAAAAGAAATAGAATATCCATCCATAATCAATTTAGAAACTGAAATTAAATTCTTTCTAAATAAAGGTACATAAAGGCAATTCTTAATAACCAAAACTTTATTTTTCTCAAAAGATAAATAAACATCTCCCACTGCAACAGCTGCCACCTTCATGGCATCGCCCAAGTATACGGTAATCTCCCCTTCAGCCAGTCGTTTGGTTTCTTGGAACCCCTGTAAAGTATTGCAAACATGATCAGTGGCTCCCGTATCTACACACCAGGTGCCAGTAGATAACACCACTAAACATGTTTCAACGACTAGACCAAAAGATATACCTTTGTTCTACTTGCGGTTGGGGCAGTCCTTCTTCTAGTGTCCAGTCTGCTTACAAGTGAAGCACTTGCCTTTCGGCTTCTTCACTCCTCCCTGAGTTCCTCCCACCGCCTTTGCCCTAGCTTGTTTCTTCTTCTTCTTGCCTTTCGGCTTAGAAGTAGAAACCTTTTGGGTAACCATGGCATGCGCCTGAGCACTCTGATGAAATAGCCCCTCTGCCGCCTGGAGTTCTGTCAGAAGCTCCGCCAACAAATACAACCTCTTGTTCATGTTGTAGTTTAGGTGAAACTGCTCAAAACTCCTAGGTAGAGACTGGAGAATGATATCGACCTGGGTTTCCCCATCGATCTTAGCTCCG
Organism: Wurfbainia villosa; assembly: GCA_025175895.1. Lineage (NCBI taxonomy): Eukaryota > Viridiplantae > Streptophyta > Magnoliopsida > Zingiberales > Zingiberaceae > Wurfbainia > Wurfbainia villosa. Next base: position 7,453,950 of record CM045986.1, read on the forward strand.
AGGACTTCCAACTCATTCAAATGAGCCATCATCTTGAGAACATGATCCCTCACGGGTGTTCCCTCGATCATGGTGGTCGTCATCAAGTTCCTCATGGCTTCCTGCCTAGCAACCCGATTCTGGTGTCCGAAAAGCTCTTTGAGATTGAGCATCATGTCATAAGCAGTGGGCATGGCTTGATGCTGATGTTGCAGTACATTTGACATAGATGCCAAAATGTAACACCGTGCCATCTCATCGGCCTTAATCCACTTCTTATAACTCTCCTTCTCCTTTTCCCCAGAATCATCCGTAGGCTTAGGAGGGCACTCTTCGAGGAGTACATATTTGTATTCCTCAGCAGTCAAGACAATGTCAAGATTCCTCTTCTAATCAACATAGTTGGGTCCAGTAAGTTTATTTTCTTTCAGTATCACAGCAAGCGGGTTGAAAGTCATTTTGAAAGAAAACCTAAGAATCACATAGATCAAAATATTAGATTTCAAAAAATTATTGATTCCTCAAACAATAAAATTTTAAAATCAACCAGCACCTCAAAACACCGAAAATATCGTATGCCACGATAGTGTGGACGTATACGAATTCTATATTTGTATGAGGAGGTTTTACCCATTAATTTTACTATCTTGTCAACCTAACCTTTTGACAAGTAAAATTAATAGTTGGTTCCTCTTCGGCCCTACAAATAAAAGCAGTGACTTCGATGGGGACGATACTTATATTTGTATCTAAGTGTTCACCATTACTCGGTACCAAGGTAATTATCTCGGGTTATGTGCCTTCCGATGGGGAAGTACACACGCTCCTTAATAATTTCCTATAACCATATTCGACCTTGTGATCCGCAAACAAACTCATCCGATGGGGAGGAAGGCACTCAGAGCCGACACGCAAGTTTGTTTGCATCACATGTCAAATCGTAATGGAGGCCGTGGGAATTTATAAAAATATCCCTCTCCCACTTAGTAATTTGAAATTGAGGAATTTTCTCTCCTACGACATGCATATCAAACAATAAGCAATAAATATGAAAAATAAATATTTTCCAACTATTATGACTTTTGTCTTCAATATGTCTCCCATCGTATCGCCATCTCGTCCGCTCCTCCCTACACCATGTACAAGCCATCCGAAGATCCAAGCCGAGAAAAACTATTTTAATTTACATCCATCGATCCTATACTCCACGAGGGAGTGTACATGAAATCTAGATCGAAAGTAAACTAAAATAACAAGAGTGGCTAAACAATGTCGTATCTAATTACAAAAATTAAATACTAGTCTCGTCAACCCCAAGGATTCAACAAAATATACAATTACACACATACAATCACATACACACATATGGCCATAATAGTTGGATCCTATGCCTACAATCAAAGAGTTAACCTACGCATATCATACTATTATCTGACACATATAATATAAGAAAAGTGCATAAAAGTAACCGAATCATAAACACACAAAACCGAAAACCGTGGCTCTGATACCACTTGAAGGTAGAAAACTTCGCTTCCCACTTTAACTCGGTCGCTTATTCATGGCGATCCCTTCTACGTCCCCGGATAAAAAAAAATTATCCTTGACAAGAGGGATTACCCAAGCAACCATTTCATCGTCGTGCTATTCGATTAGAGTAGTCACTTGAACAAACTTGTTGTTCAAGCAACCAACCTCTATTCTACGAATAGCCACGGAATAGACGATGTACAGATCGCCGGCTTTTGTGTTTATGTTTGGGGTCCAAGTTATATTAGCCATAAAAATAGAATACTACATGCATATATAATTGAAAAACAATTATAGACATGTTACAAAAGAGAATAGACAATTGATATACCTCTCGATCTTCTATTGTATGTCCTTCCTCCTAGACTTCTTTCCACCGGCCAAGGAGAGGAGAAGGACTTGATTTGGATGCTGGCCAAAAGAGGGAAGAAGGAGATGGGTGCCGGCCACCAAGGAAGAAGAAGAAGAAAGGAAATAATTTCCTTATTTGGTGCCGCCCAAGCCTTCAAACCCTAAGCCTCCCAAACCCTAATCCTATCTCAATTGGAATTCCTTGTTGCCGCCCACCCTAAAGCCTCCTTTTATAGAGTTAGGAATAAGCCTTGTTTTAATCTCCACCATTGGTTCTAGGGATTTAATCTCAACCGTCGGATCTAGAGATTTAATCTCAACCGTCGGATCTAGAGATTTAATCTCTACCTTTGGATCTAGAGTTTTGTTTTCATCCATTGGATCTAGGCTTCATGAGGTATTAATAGGATACAATAGGGACCATGAGGAGGAGTTGGATCTTGGCCACCCAATGGATCAAGCCCACATAAAGTCCGATCCATTAATGATAATCCAATCCACTAAAGGATTATCATTGATCTACCTCACCAACCCCCATAAGTTAATATGGGCTCCATATATTATATGTACATTTTTCTCCCCGTGTTTAAGATCTCGAATGTCCGTCGATTAATTAATTTACTGACCATTAATTAATTAACATCTAACTCCATGAGTAATACCACTCAACCTTTTCATCATGTCGGACCAAGTCTGTAAAATACGGTAAAAAAAAATTTGATTAACCCTTTAATTAATTGGGTTTAATTAAATGACAAATTGGGTTTAATTAGTGGGTTGTATTAGGCTTGGGTTGGTATTGGGCTTTAATAAATTGGGCTTGGGAATTGGGCTTAGCCAAATTCGGGCTTGAAATTCGGGTCAATCGGTCAATTTGGATTGAGCTTGGGTTGGCTTTGAAGTTGGATTGAATTGGGTTGAAAGCAGAATGAATTGGGCTTGGTTAGGTTTGAATCAGAACCAAAGGAATGAAGTTTAAAGGAAATTTGAACGATCGCGAGCTCATTCCTCACCGACTTCACTCGCGATCTGCTTCTTCTTCTTCCTCGTTCCTTCGTGATTTCTTTCCTTCCTACCATTTCTTTCATCTGTGGTGTGGAGTGCTTGATCGAGATCATCGTCAGCTCGAGACTGCCAAGCATCGAGAGGAGCTGGTCGTCCAACTTCTTGGTTGACGAGTTCAGATTTGGGGGAGCTGTGATTGCAGAAGAGAGCTGTTGTCAACCTCTTCACAGACAACGAAGGGAGCTCAGATCGCCGCCATTTACGCCACAACTGAGCATCGTCGCTGCGATCGGGAGTGTTCCGGAGTATGGTGAGCTGGTCTAGGGATCGGCGGCGGTTTTACACTGCGGATTGGGAGCTGCCATGCCGATCGTCGCCGGCCCTGTCGGAGCTGCTCGTCGTCGCCAGCTTCGTCGCTGGGGATATTTCCACCAAGATAGCCAATCGATCACTGCGAACTTTTTCCCTGCTCTTCGATCGAGCGATAATCGACTGCCTTTACCCTACGGTCGACGTCGATTGCCTTTTTCCGACGACTTCACCTCACTACACTCGATCGCAGCTCTTCGCTGATTCTGTGATCTCAGCAGCACCATTCTTTCCTTTATGAATCATGTTGTTGCTTTGGCGAGGTATTTGTCTTTGCGATTTGGCTATTGTATGATTCTGTGTTTGCTGTTTTTGCAGGGTGAATGTTGATCTTTGGATTGCGATTTGGGTGGATGTTGATCGAGGTTTCTGCGGTGTGAATTTGGACCCAAGTTGGAATTGGGAGGTAGGTGATTTTGGGATGTGGTGTGGTGATGCTTTACGTTTCGTGTCGGTAGTGGATGCAGTGGAGCAGGGAACCTGAATTTGGTAAGCCTTGTTACCTTTCTGTTCAATGATAATTGCTGTATTTTCATGGTGTCTATGCCTAGGGTATTCGATGGTTTCTGTTAAGGGTTGATGGATTTGAAGCTGTGCTGGTGAGGGTAAGCAAGATCTAATACCTATACTTGGAATTCATCATGGATTAAGTATGGTGATTTTTATGCAGGATGTGAGTTGTATATTAGTTATTGTGACCAGTTTTGATATTAAGCTGATATAGATTTGTTCTGTGTTGCTGAAGGATTGATTAGGTTAATTGGATAAATAGATCAATCTAGTTAATCGAGATACCAGGTTGATGTAGGATTTGATTCGGTCATTAGATGTATGATGATACTTAACTGTATCCTATTGTTACAGGACTTTGATGGTGATGGATACATGAACGTGGAGATGGATAATACGGATTATGTATCAGGTGGGTAATATCTACCTGGTCCGGTAGTTTGATCAATTCCAGTGCATGATCTTGGATTTATGTTTATACCTGTTTATCTTAAATCCACTCTTATTTAATCACATGCTTGTACTGCCTTGACCTTTGAGATATATACTCTGTTACTCATTGATTATCTAGCACGGATAGGAACTATAAACTCTATTATGTATTAGCTGATAGATGTTTAGTAAGTACATGTGGTTAGGGTTATTTTTATGACCTCAGATTGGGTTACTGGGTTGCATCACTAGGTTAGGTGATGAGTCCAAATTATGAGGTCGATCGTTGTATCGTATACATATCAGTGTGTTAGTTTGACGGATCTATTTATCTGTACATAGGTAAATAGGTTGTGATTACGGATTAGTCGTCCTTGCATGGTTGACTTTTGGTTGACTAGGTCTCCCCGTGAGTTAGGGAGTGTTGCGAGGATTTGTGTGTGAGCTATGCATCATTACATTTCATGCATGCTGACGACTGGGTCTGCCTTGTGGTTGAGACGAGTCGTCAACATCCCGCCTCCCGCCACTGGGGTAGTGGCGCAGGTCGAGGGCAGAGCATTGCAGGTGCTGCCTCGCCACTATGGATGGTGGTAGCCGGAGACGCGCACTGCCACCGCGCGAGTGGTAGTTAGCGCACTCACCCACTATACAAAGTGGTCGTGATGTGCGCTTGTCCCGGGTGCGCTCGCCTACTCATGGGTAGGGACGAGCAAACAGCGCCAGGGACCCCGTGTGGGTAGCATATAGCTCTACGGGCTAGCCATCGTTTCATACTACCCAACCTTGGCCACTCGAGAGTGGTGGCTACCGAGTCGGATAGTTGTCATGTCCTGCCACCTAGGCCACACTGGGGTCGTGGTAGCGAGTTGGGTGCGCAGGCATGACCATGCATATGCATTGCAGATATATATATGTATGCATGTATTTGATATATGTTTTACATATGCCTGTGTGATGCTGCATTTGATTGAGCTATGATTGTTGCACATGCTTGTTCATCATGATACATGTCATTTGCATTTTATTTACTGCTATGTGTTGAGCATGATACATGCATTGATTCAGACTGTTATATGCATTTGATTAGCATCATGTCATTGTGTGGTACATGTTGGGTTTCCGGCACCGCGGCGTGTGTGTGTTCGATCACGTTTCGTAAACATAAACACAGCGGAAGCAATAAAAATAATAAATCTATATTTATTACAACACACACAACACACGCATGCATATTACAACAAGTGTAGACATAACCGTAAATTTAAATTTGCAATAAAAAGAAATTTATCTACGTTATACCTTTCGTATGACGTGTAGCGGGAACGGCATCAACCGGAACGATCCTCACTAGAATCGTCTCTATCCGTATCCATGCCGAGTTCCTCGGGATGACTTCGCTAAGCCACGAGCTTCGTCTTCGTATGGGTTACTAGCCTCGTGTTGAAGACGACGTGATCGAGAGATGATCACGATCCGAATCCAAATTCGGATCCTAATATGAGTTCTCAAAACTCGCTTCTCCGGAGAGGTATTCGTCAACCGATTGACGAATCCTTCGTCCTCCACCTCAGAGGATTACCGGAGATCGAATCCCCGGTAAGTTAGCCGCTGTCGGAGCTCTAACCGTCGTCCAAACGACGCTCTGACGAGAGGAGAAGAAGCTGTCCAGAAAACTGGACAGCTTGGTGGAGGAGTAGGCGCCGGCCAAAACAAGGAAGCCAAGTGCTCACCTTTTCACCGAGGCCTAGGAAGATCACCGGAGGGTCGCCGGAGGGTTCACCGGCTGAAGCTTGGACGCCGGCAAAGAGCTGGTCGGCGGCTCAAGGGTTGGGCGGCAATGGAGTTGACGCCAACAAGAGGAAGAGGGGTTGGGCGGCCAAGCTAGGGTTTTGGATTAGGGCTTAATTATCCATTAAGCCCTCTTTTATAGAGAACTAATTCTCTTAATGGTTATTGGATCATAACCATTAGGCCCGTTAACCCGCTCCATTAAGATAAGTTAAAATAGACCAAACCATGATGGTTTATTTTAAGTTAAAACGAACCGAATCAACTTTTGGTTCATTCGTTTAAAATAAATCAAACCCTTTGGTTTATTCTCCTCCATTGGATTAGAACCAAACCATTTTGGTTCATCCATTATTATTATTATTATTTTTTTTTTTTTTTTGATGAAGGTAAATATATATATCATCAAAATAGCACAACCATACATGATCCAAGGAGCCTACTCATGTCATGTCCGACGAAGTGTCCGATCTGAGTAGACATCCCAGGCAGAAAGTACATGTGCTCTCAAGTGTACCATCTCGCTCAATGTACCAAATCTCTCCTGTACTGCGCGGTCAGTCCTCCCTCCCACATCCTGCTGCAAAAGATGGAAGTATGACCACATCCTATGACTATCACACCTCCTGTGTCTGGGTGCACCTCATACTGATGCAATCCTGCACGTCAGTCTGTGATCAGTCCATACATCTGTCTGTGTCCTCATTGCGTCATCGACCTCCATCATCATCCTCCTCTCTAGTGTCGCGACCCCACTTTTTAGCAAGTGGTCACTATCATCAGCAGTTCTGATTGTCTTTCTGCGAGCCCGTTTCTTGCGGACTAGAGAGGCCATTCAGGTGGGCCTATTCACCTATCTAGGCTTTTTGGCAAAGCCTCAGCCATCAACGGATTTGATGTGTCTCTACCACAGCCGTTATCTGTGGACTAGATAGGCCATCATGGTGGACCTATGCACCATCAAAATACCAATCACAATACTAGGAACGCCCCTCCTCAAGAGCACACAAGCATTCCAATCATTTAGGGGTTGAATTATTCTAATTCCCCCCCCCCCCCCCCCAAAATAGGGTTTGGAAACCCTAAAACCCCATAATCTGTGATTTTTATTTTTTTATTTTTTTATTTTTTTATTTTTTTTATTTTTATTTTTTATTTTTATTTTTTTTTCCAATAGGGTTTCAATTAGGGTTTGGAAACCCTTAAACCCCATAATCTGTTTTTTTTTTTCAATAGGGTTTCAATTAGGGTTTGGAAACCCTAAAACCCCATAATCTGTGATTTTTTTTTTCCAAATAGGGTTTCAATTAGGGTTTGGAAACCCTTAGACCCCATAATCTGTTTTTTTTTTCTCGCCAAAATAGGGTTTCAATTAGGGTTTGGAAACCCTAAAACCCCATAATCTGTGATTTTTTTATTTTTATTTTTATTTTATTATTTTTTTTTTAAAATTTTTTTTTCCCAACTGCCAAAATAGGGTTTCAATTAGGGTTTGGAAACCCTAAAACCCCATTTTTTTTTCTAAGATACATCAAGTGCTCTATATACATGTACTTGTATCCTCCTGAATATCCTCTCCTCATCAAATCGGGAATCCTCAAATCTGATCTCATTCCTGGCCCTCCATACATAGTGTACTGTCGCTCCTAGGGCAAGGTGTCGTGCTCTCATACAATCTGAGTCCCCCCGATAATGAAGTCTGAAGATGCGTAGTGCTCTTCTGTATGTGCTCATCTCTGATCGCATCTGCAGCCATCTCCTCACCCGTGCCCATAACAGCCTGACCACATGGCATCCAAAGAATACATGGGCCTGTGTCTCCTCCTCCAGTCTACAAAATGCACATCTCCTGTCCTCCAAGTAGCTCTGTCGATCTCTGGTGGGCAGCCTCCCATTAGCCAACAACCACAGTGTGAACTGATGGCTTGGCTGAATATCCCTCTGCCATACAGTCGTAACCCATGCTTTCTTCGGTCGTTGCTCTCTGAAATGGTCATATGCCCGCCGCACTCCCGCCCCTCTGCTGAACCATGCGCTAGTGTGTCGATCTTTGCGCCGCACTGGGCTACCGCAATAGCGAATCGTCTCTCGATGTGCGTAATCATCTTCATCGATGCAGTCCGTGTGCCTCACCGCTCCCCCGATCTTTCGATGCGAGGTAATGCTGATGCACCCATCGTATCCATAGTGAGTCTGGCTTGTCCTGTATACGCCATAGAACCTTTGTCAGTAGTGCGAGGTTCCAAGACTTCAAGTCCCTCAAGCCTAGACCACCTTCCTCTTTCGGCCCACATATAGCTGACCATGCAATGGGGGGTTTCTTACTTGTCCACATGAAAGCCCGGCACAGACTATGAATGCGCTCGATAACTCCGGCTGGCAATGGCAATATGGACATCCAGTAACACTCAACCCCCTGCAAAACTGATGCAATAAGCTGTGCTTTACCTGCATAAGAGAGGCTCTGTTTTGGCCATGCATTAATTCTCCTGGAGAGGCCATCTAGTAGTATCCCATAATCTGAAATTTTGAGCTTTTTTGAGGCTAATGGGATTCCTAAGTATCTGAAAGGCATCTCTCCCTCCTGGAAGCCGGTAATAGCACATATCCGGGCTTTGGTCTGCGCATCTATGCCCGCCATGTAGCAGCTAGATTTGTGTACATTTGCAGTGAGTCCTGCCATCTGTGAAAATTGTGTCAAGCAATCAACTAGTCTGCTAACTGAAGGTATGTCTCCACGTGATAGAAGCAATAGATCATCAGCATATATCAGGTGGGAGATGCCCAAGTGCTCACATGTGGGATGGTACTTGAAATCTGATCTGGTAGTTGCCCGTGCCAAGGATCTGGATAAATACTCCATACAAATGCCAAATAAGTAAGGTGAGAGTGGGTCACCTTGTCTCAGTCCTCTGCCCCCTTGAAAGTGTCCATGTGTGTACCCATTGATCACTACAGAGAAAGACGTGGTGGTGATGCATTCTCTGATCCATGCGATGTAGATGGGTGGGAACTGTAGGGCGCTGAGGACATCCACTAGAAAGTCCCAATGTACAGAGTCAAAGGCCTTCTGCAGATCAACTTTCATGGTGCACCTGGGGGATATCCTCTTCCTAGTGTAGTGTCTCAGCAGTGCCTGTGCTAACTGAATGCTATCTGTGATAGATCTTCCCTGAACAAAAGCTGACTGTGCCCTATTCAGCAAATAATCTGCGACCCCTGATAACCGGCTAGCAAGTAGTTTGGAGATAACCTTATAGAATACCGTGCAACATGATATCGGCCTATAGTCTTGCACTTTGCTAGCATGCTCGCTCTTTGGAATTAGGCTAATGAGTGTATGGTTCCATGACTTGAGAAGCTTCCCGTTTTGAAAGAACTCCATAATGCCTTCGGTAAAGTCATGCTCAATTGTTCCCCATGCCTCTTTGTAGAATTTAGAGCTATATCCATCGGGCCCCGGAGCTTTGAGTTCACCAATGCTAAATAATGCCTTTTTGATTTCATCGGCCGTAGGCATACGGGTGAGAAGATTTTTCTCCATGGTAAGCATCCTCCCATATTGCATGCAATCATTTCGGAATGGAGCTCGGTCCGTTTTCTCCCCTAGTTGTCTTTGGAAGTGGTCCACAAATATACTTGCAACCTCCCCGGTATCCATAGTAATCTCTCCATCCATTTTTTCCACCGCAACTATTTCCCTTCGCTTGTTGTTCCTCTTTACCAACGAATGAAAGAAGGGTGTGTTTCGGTCCACTTCCTTGAAATATTTGTGCTTTGCCTTTTGAAGGTAGAAAAGATATTCCACGGGCCAATTTATCCGCTTGTTGCTTCCTTGTAGTGCTCATCCATGATCCCAAGACCTAGAGCACTCTGCAGATTTTGAAGTTGCTCTTGTGCTCTTTTTGATCGGCTTTGAATATGTTGAAAGTGTTGTTGGTTTAACTGCTTCAATCCTCTCTTTAGCATGGTAAGTTTCCTTTTGAATCTGAATTGAGCAGTCCCATATGAGCACCATGTTGCCGCTTGATTCCACTCCTCTTGCACAAGTTGATGAAATTGTGGGTGTTGTGTCCACATGTTAAAAAACTTAAACGGCTTGGCTTTAGAAGCTTGTTTCTCCAAAACTGAAACCACACATGTCGCATGATCTGAGTGGACTCCAGGTTCTTTAAATTCTGCAAAAGTACTTTGGTCCATCTCTAGCCATAACCTGTTAACCATAGCCCGGTCTAGCTTGCTCAGAACTCTACCATTTGTCCATGTGTATTGACATCCTAGAGAATGTAGATCTTCCACCCCTGCTATCGATGTGAACTCCTGAAAATCTGCAGTTGTGTATGTTGTGACATCCATGCCTCCTTTTTTATCGGATGGTCTCAAGGGAGAGTTGAAGTCTCCCATTATGAGCCAAGGTAGCGACATTCCCTCTGCCAATAGTTGTAGTCCTGCCCACATCTCCCTTCGAGAGGTAATTGATAGTTGCCCATAGACAAAAGTCAGTGCATATGTTCCTTTGGTACCCTTGTCTACAATTGTTGTATGGATGAATTGGTCTTCCCATTGTTGTATTGAGAGGGTAATGTATCTAGCATCCCATATGAGAAGCATCCTACTTCTTCCGGATTCTCCTATCTGTTGTTCTGATTCCCATTGTTGTAGGCTATTGGATTTGAAGTGATGATACGCTCGGCTGGTCAGTTTAGTTTCCAAAAGACATAACACACTTATCTTCTGCATTTTGAGGAGTCGGTTGACTTCCCTCTGCTTGAGGCCAGTGTTAAGGCCTCGAATATTCCACGCTCCTATCTTCATGGTGAGCTCGCCGACATTTGTCGGCTAACATTTTTGTTATTTCTTCTCTGGTTCTTGTTTCCTTCCTGTTGGTTTCCTGTTGGAGCTTGATCTTCTGTACCCTCTGAAAAATCCTGCTGCCTTTGATTCTGTTCTGTATCTACATTCTGTGTAACTTGTTCCATCCACGAATCCTCACCCCTGTATTTGTTTTGGACCCATTCTAAGGTTGGGAGCCCAAGTATGATTATTGGTTTCTTAGCATTACTGGCATTTTGGTCTTTAATCCTCTCTTCTACTGCCACATAGCCTGTTTCTGTGATTGATTCTGTGCAGTCAACTTCTGGGTCTATATGTTGTAGTTTATCTGTGGAACTCTCAGGGAGGATTTCACCCTCTTCTTGGTCAACAAGATCGGCCCATTTCCTCTGTGTTTCAGACTTTTGCTGGTTAATAGCACTTGCAGCAGCATCTGGTTGCAGTCCAGCAGCTGTGTGCCTTTGCTTGGACTGTTTTTTAGTTTGTTGTTGCTGTGCTAGCTCCTTTTGCCTCCTTGCTATATCCAGCTTTTCTTTTTTCTTGTGTGTTCTAGATCTTGTCTGAATTTTCCATGGACTGCCCTCCTCTTCATTGCATTCCTGCCTTTGTACAGTAGGGTCATATGTTTGCTGCATTTCGGCCAGTTTACCTTTTTTACTTTGTGTTTCAGCTACTATACTAAGTAATTCTGTGCTCATTGGTTCCTTTATTCCTCCTTGCAATGCTACTACATCAGCTCGTTCTATGCCTTCTTCTATCCCTTGGGTTGTTCGATTTGCCTCTGAACCTACTTGTGCCAGTTTGTCATTATCTTCTGCAGAATTGCACATAGTTTTACTTCCTATTGGGCCTGCCTCCATTGCCTTCATTACTGTTGTTTTGTTGGACTGGATTGCTGATTGGCTTGCATCCCGTATACAGTTATTTTCAGTTATTGACACAACCTCTGATTCCAATGAACTTCCCATCTTTATGTCAGTCCCTGTCCTCATTGATACACTGCATTGATTCTGCCCTGACAGTATAATTCCAGCTTCCTTATCAGGCCCATTGATCATCCTTTTTCCTTTGTCAATGTCAATGTTGTTCCCAACCGACTTTATGTTGCGTGCTAAGATATTTCCTCTATGGTTTCTGGGAGCTAGCTCGTTCCTTTGTTGCCCAGCTTGTTTGTTCTGATTAGCTGAATTTGAGTTTGTGTCAGTTATAACATATTCAGTTTCAGATTCAGTTTCAGATATCATCTTTCCTTTACCCATACTTTGTTTCCCCACCAGGCCTTCATGTTGTTTTCTGATAATATTATTCCCTCTTCCTACCAGCTTCCCTGTAATGTTAGGATGGGGATAACTACATGTGTTCATTGAACCTGAAACTGAAACTGTTTCTGCATCTGTTCCCAAAATAACATCTGAAACTGAAACTGGGACTGATATTGCACTCAACAATTTGTTTCCCCCCAGTTCTTTAACCTGTATCTGCTGATCACCTCCTCTTCCGTGATTGGGTATACCTGCTGCTTGGTTTACATCCCGTACACACTTACTGCCAGTTATTGGCACACCCTCTGATACTACTGAACTTCCCATTTCTGTGTTAGCCTCTGATCTTATTGATAATCTGCACTGATTCTGCACTAACAGTGTAGTTCCAGCTCCCTTATCAGATCCATTTATCATCCTTTTACCCCTGTCAATGCTGCTCACTACTTGCTTCATGTTATCAGCTGAGCTATTTCTTCTGGGATTCCTGGGAGCTAACTTATTCCTTTGATGTCCAGCTTGTTTGTTTTGATTAGCTGACTTTGTATTTGTGTCAATTATAACTTGGTCAGCTGTCATCTTTTCTTTCCCTTTACCTTGTTTCCCCACCACGCCTTCTTGATGTATGTTGTTAATATTATTCCCATTTCGTACAGGCCTTCCCATAACGTTAGATTGAGGATGACCCCATGCATTCATTGAATCTGAAACTGAACCTGAAACTGTTTCTGCATTTGTTTCAGAAATCACCTCTGGTCTGTTTCCCCCAGGTTCTTTTAACTGTATTTGCTGATTATCTCCTCTTTGATTGCCCTTTTGTGTAGGTTGCTGACACTCTTTTATTGGTGATTGTAGCTGAAATGTGCCTGGAACTGATACTGAATTTGCATGGCCACCTGAAGCTGAACCTGAGACTGCCTTTCTGTTCCTTTCCTGTCCACTTGTTTGTGCCGTACCAGGCTGCTCCAATTGCCCAATCAGTTTCTTGGTATGATGGTCTATTATTCCTTCTTGATAGTCCATTTGCATAGGTAGCTGACATGTTCTGATTACTGCCAACCCTGCCTGTACCCTGACAGTATCTGAAACTGATACTGAATTTACAGTTTCTGCAGCTGTATCAGTTGAAGTGTTTGGGTTCAATTCCGGTGTGCTTATTTGTTGTTCCTTTTGCGCTCTCTCCTTAGCTCTATAAGCCTTTAGTCTATTTGCTAGCCTCACTGTTTCCATTTCCTTTGGTACCGAAATTAGGTTATCAGTTAGAGCCTGATCAGATTGATTCCTCCCTTGCTGTAGCTGCATTTCTGCCAGGTACTGTTCCGTGCCATTTCCAGCAGCTGTGGCTATTCCTTTTGTGGCTTGCCCCTTATTACATTGTTTACCCTCCCTATGTTGTTTTGTGATATTCATTGACTTCCCCGGAGTATCACCAGCCATCTTCCGGCCACTTACAGTGCAGCTTTGTTGATAATGACCAAGTTGCCTACAGTTCGAGCATAGTTTCAATTTTGCTTCGTACCTTATTTCCAGTTCCACTTCTTGATCATCTGGAAGAATAATTTGCATGTTTGTTTGGGGTTGTTTCGTTATATCCACCTCCACCAAGACCCGAGCATAATTAACCCTCTCCCTGTTTTTGGTGAATCGATCAGTGAACAGTGGCGTACCGATTTGAGAGGAAATTTTGCTTAGTGCCGATATAGACCAGCAATCAATTGGCAGCCCATGTATCTGCATCCATATGGGAAGATGGTTTTGGATGTCAGCTTGAAACGTAAAGCACTGAGGCATCATCTTTAGGTACAAAGGGCATCCATAAGCTACATATGGCCCTCCTTTGAGCACACTGTCACATAGTTCTTGCGTAGTAAATTTGAATACTAGCCAGAGGGAATTATGCGTGAACAATTTATGTGGCGTTTTCCAACGTGTAGTGAGCTCCTTGACTGCCTTCCAACCAGGAAAACGACCCAAGAACCTTCCGATCAAGCAAAATCCGACAGTTTTTTCCATTGATTCCTGATCCTCCGTTAAGCCTAATTTTACCAACTTGTTTGGATAGCACTTGTAGGGCTGTGTCTTCTGAACATATTCTATTTGTTTTGAAGAGATCCACCCACCTCCGTGTTTCTTGTACAGGTCCTTGCGCCGGTTTTCCCCCTTGTTCTAGCTCTCCAGGTTCCACCTCCGATGAAGTTCCCTGTGATTTCGCTGAAAGGACCTCTTGCACCAGTAGGTTTTTATGGGCCATTTGTTGTACATTGTCTCCTGTGTTCTGGTCTGATATCTTCCATTCGCTTCCGACCTTTCCTTATCGCCATGAGTCTTTCAAATGTTAGCGGGCGCCAGCCCGTTAACCCATCACTTTGAATTCAAATTTCCTAGATCGCTGACCGTTATGCGTGACTTCCTGTCTTTTCCACACTTCTCATAGGTCCAGCTCAGTTAAGTTTGCGCCACGCCATCAATATATGCCATGTCATCTTCTTCTTCCTCGCTGTTGACGGTGGAAACCAGCGCAATCGTGGGAACTTGGTGGCCAGATTCCGGCGATGCGGCTTTGTTGGGCTATCTTCGAGCTTGTATAGACCAATCTATTCTCTCCCAAGCTGTTGTGCAAGCTTTAATTGCAAGTAGATCCTTGAAACACTGAATCGTTAACCTTGTGAACGAGTGGTTCCAGTGCATGTATGAACTTCAACTCTTCTTCCCACTGGGGACGGCTCTCCTAGGGTTACTTTAACTCCCACTGCAGTTTGGACTCACCTTCCAGCTACTTCTCCTCACACTGGCTTCCCGCACTTTTCCAGATCCTCTGTTCCAGTCAGAGTATTTGTTGTGACTCCGATTACCACCAACCCTGTGCACCTTCTTCCTTCAAACTCCAACCACACTCACTTTGCCCCAAAGATCTACGTGGTTCCTTCTGGTCCATTTTTTCCTCTTTGTAGTCTATGTTCCTCTTTTCCTTCTCCGCCACATTCCACTCACAACTCGTATTGGTCCCTCCTCTCGTTTCCCTCAGGCCACAATCTGTTGCTTGTCGTCCACTGGTCCACCGCCCTTCTGTTGCTTCACTGTCTAGCCCTTTGCTGTTACACAATCTTGAAGTTCCGCCGGCTAAGCAGAAACTTCCCTGATCCTTATCTTTCTCCACCCGTTCTCTTCACGTGATCCCCTTCGCAGAGGATCCCAGTTGCTGTTCCGCTACCTTCCTCAGCTGCCACAGCCTTCCCTGACGCCTTCTCTAGAGAGAAGGGAGAGCACCACTCTCTAGAACCAGGATCGCTGCCGGCGGTTGCTGGTTCATCCATTATGTCTTCATAAGACACGGCCCATCCACGCTTCCATTGCGACTGAAATGATTTCATGCTCGCTTTATGTTTGGTCCAACCAAACCTAGTTTCTCTCGGTCTGAGAATCCCATTCTCAAGCTCGTTTTAAATCCTTTGGATTACGCTCGTTGTGCGTGTGACCAAATAGGTTCTCGGTTTATGTTGGCCGTCTATAATTAACCATTAATTATAGAACGATCATGAGTGGCACCTAGTAGTACATCATGATCCCCAATTAATCGAAAAGATCAACGGTTGATCCAGAACTATTTCTGAAACCCTTCAGTAGCTCGAATGATTCGTGCCCCATTCCCTTCACTCATCTTATACCCACTTGGTTCAGGACATGGTCTATTGTGTCAGTCCCCACTAGGCTGACTACGTCACACCTAGCCCAAGTATCATTTCCTCGTCCTACGGATTCTAGTTACTCCACATGTATCGAAGAGTACTTTACTCTAAACATGTAATGCTTTGGCCAAAGACTTTAGTAACAATCCGACGAGAGGCCATGGGTATACATCTCCTCGCAAGGAGTGGTGAATCCTTTATAGGCTATTCAAACACCTTCGATCACTTCGACTTATACCCAATCATCCCGGGTCCACATCTCCTTAGAGATGTTTGCTTAAGATGTTAAAGCATAAGTCTCCATGATCAAGATGACTTGAATACCGCAAGTCAAAGGAACATCGCACTTAAGCCACAGTAAGAACTTCATTGACATATCTATATATGCAGAGAACCATATGAAGTCTTACGGTTGGTCACTCCAATTAACTAGTTACCATAATAGCATCAACGATTAACTCCGGACATCACAATGTCTCCAGCCAGTGAGAATCAGCTGCTTGGATACACCAAGGAGTATACCTTGTGCTAGTCTCGACAGAATTGATGGTGTCCAAATCCATCAATTCATCGACTAGGGATAATTCTGATACATCACAATTACACATGTAGAGATACTCACTAGTTGTGATCCAATCACAAATTCTCTCATGCTGTGAATCGCATCGTGGACATTCAGTAAATGAGTTTAAGATCCAATCAAATACATGAAACATGTATACTCAAATAGTGAATCTTCATTTATCATATAAATGGTTCATACATAAGGCGATTGCCTTAGGACATCTCTCATATATTACTAACAGTACAGACCTGGTTGTTAGTACAGGTGATCATATACTGTTCATATGTTGGAGTATTGGTCAGGTATGGGATTGACCTGGTACATTATATGGGTTATGTTCTTGTATATCTGTCAGGATGATATAGCTTATGGTGTTGCAGACCGTCAGGTACGTTGGTACATTACTTTATGTTCAGTTGATCAGTTTAGTATATACCTTGAGTATAATTTTACTGTAGTTCCTTGTTATTAGATTTGGATATGACTGTATGTCTATTGGACTCATGCTGTATACCTGTAGATCTTCTCATGTATACTTGTAGATCTATCCTTATATGTTGTTCATGCACTTTCTATATATTACCCCTGAGTTTATACTCACCACCCCGGGACCCTGGGCTTCCTGTCGCCCAGATAACAGGTAGAAGATTCCTTGGACGTTCGGAGCTCCGCCAGCTGATCCCATCTCACACTGGACGAATGGATATGTTTTCCGTGTTGTTGTATCCTTACGGATTGTTGGTTTGGATTTTTACTCTGTATTGTTTCCGTATCTGTGATATACAGACGTGTTGTATATATTTGGCTTTCGATGTGGCTTCTATTATGTTTCTTGTGGTGTCAAGTCACTCCGGAGTGCACAGTTGGTCTTTGTATATGGTTTTATCTGTTGTATGTTTCCGCTGCGTTTGATATGTTGATATCTGTGTATATCATATTGTTGTTGTGGGCCTACAGGCCTTGTATTAACCCGATATGTTGCCACGTACAGGGGAGATGCCGTCCGTTTTCTTTTCGGCACGACATACTCTCGGGGCGTGACAATTTTATTGGTATCAGAGCCCTAGGTTGCGAAGTCCATTTTCGGATTTTATTTCGTTCAGACATCGAGTTTTGCTTTACTCGGTTTTGATTTTGTGAGTTCTGGGACCTGGCTGTTGCGGACATCTCCGAGCTACAAGGTTTAAGGTATGTTAATTGTTATTACATATCCTTCTATTGGTTATGCATTTAATTGCTTATAACTGGGATGACTTGTAGGATATTGGTTAGTATTCGCAACCGTGGTATAAGTTGACCACGGGAACGATATATTGAGGTTATTAGACATGTACCTGCTATCGAAGAGGTAATTACCTTTGAGAGCCGACTGATACCGAGTCGAAAAGCAGGAGTTAGGTAGTCACATCTCTTGTGGAGATTAAGGATTTCGGTCCTAAGGTTTTCACTAATTATGTTAGTCAGATCATTACCTATTGGGTAATGGACAAGCGAGTACACTATTGCTGATGCAGATAGTAGAAAATTAGGGGATGATATTCATAGGAATGTTGATCCCTGAGATGGTCGTTCTAGGTTGTATAACTTTGGGAGTACTTTTGAGTACTTAACTCGTGTTATACGAAGAAAGTAGTGTTAGTGGAATACCATTATCCGGATTTAGCCGGTACTTGGTGGAAGAGATGGAAAGTAACCTATGGGAAATAATGTATCACTTGGTCACAGTGCAGTGATGTTGTGAGATAGTATTTCTCCACGTCATCTTCTTTGACTCATTGTCAGGGAATTCTTGGGCATCGAGTAGGGTGATCGTTTGATAATGGAAGTACCATGCAGAGTCGTTAGACTTGCGGAAGTTACGACTATTTAATAGCCCAAGAATGTGATTGGGTTGGTTTTGGCCACCCACGGGTTTATCGGTTGACATCTTGATCATGATGTTTGGGTCTCCTATCGGATCCTACCGGAAGTGTATAGACCAAGTCATGTGTATAGAAATGACTCCGTAGTAAGTATTTTAAAGAGTTGGAGATTTGATAAGCAGATATTGTGAGTCAAATTATTGGAATTCGAAATCTCCAAATGTTGGATAAAAGGAGCAAGATTAAAGTCGTAAGTCACGAGCGACTATTGGAGAGTTTTCCGATCATAGAAGAGCGATTGTAGATTGTCAGCAGCTTCTCATGTTTATCAGCGAACTCAGAGGAAAGACTCCGAAGGGAGATTATATGTGTGTAGTGCGGGTTACGACGAGACACAGAGCCAGATTATCCGATGGACCATTGTATCTGTTTCTACTATAAGCAGCCGGTATCTACGAGGAGAGTATGTACTCTGAAGACTCAGTGGAAGACTATGGATGATGCTTTCGAGCAGACGATCCACAACCTCGGAAGCCGAGATCATGACAGAAGAATGGATTATCACATCAGCAGCGATCTACTACCTCAGATATAGTTGGAGCTCTTTGATACTTTCATTCGGAAGAAGTAAATTACTTAGCAGTATCAGCCGAAGACATCTCAGAAAAATTCAGACATTCAGACAACAATTGTTACCTTTCCAGACGACAGCAATTATTACCTTCCCAGGCGTAGTTATGATTTATACAGAGGAGAGATTTTACGACGATAGTCGTATCTATGCAGTATTATCCAGTTGCAGCTATACCTTTCACAGAGAGTTGGGCGTATGCTATGATGTTGTGATTCTTCAAGATTTTACAAATTTGGATGTGTATCATTTGCGATACAGGTGTTTACCATCTCCATTGCAGATTGTTTGATTGTACCTCGGCCCAGTAGCTTGATTTCAGTTCCTCTATAATAGTCTTTGCATCTACATGAGCTCAGCCGTCCAGAACAGATGTTGGACAAGTTTACATGATTACTCGAGAAAAAGTATAGAAGACCGAAGGATTGGTCCTTCGGGGTATTACTTTAGGTTATCCTATTTGCGGATATATCGAGGGATACTGGTAGTTTACAGGTATCTTTGTCTAGAACATTCTTGGATAGGGTTCGAAGGGTTCCTATCGACTGGTGGGTTGGTGATTTTCTCTACCGTCAGGTGAGATGTTGATCTACAACCAAGAAGTCAAGGGATACCCTTAGTCTTTGCTAGACATACCTCTACTATAGACATATCCTTACGGATAGTTGGATTGTTGGAGCGTTGGTATACTAGGACTCTCGGATGTATGTATAATCCGAGAGTATTCGGATGTAGTTACGGATGAACTCTCGGGTTGGTCACTGCATGGGCAAGTGGAGTATGCGATTGAGATAATTTCGGGAATAGTCCTGATATTGGGGACCTCATACCAGGAGATGATTTTATTGGTATTAGTGTTGCTAAACACCATGGGAGATTTATCTTTCCTAGTGTTTCTTCTTGAGAAGACTCGTAACTCTTGTTAAAAGAGAGACAGACCTTTGAGGTTATGCATCGATTATCGATGATTTGAACGCAATAGTTGAGAATGAGTATCCTTCGTTGTGGATAGAGGATTTGTTAGATCAGCTAAATGACACCTGTGTATATCCTAGGGTTGGCCTACGACTGGAGGTTTGATATTGTAGTGACTTAGTGTCATACAATTATCATTGTCGGTGTGATGATTGAGCTATCGTTAGCATAAAGTAAAAGGATGCAGGTGTATAGAGCTGATTGATAATGTTGTTAGACTTATCGACGATTTAGTCGTTCATGGATTTGAGGAATCAAGTACTCTTGGAGTATTTGAGATCGATTGTCATCATATCTGTGGAGGATATATTTATGGATATATTCCCAATCTTGAAGGAAGTTGTGGTTTCTTTAGATTGATTTGGTATTTACCATAGATGAGAATAGGATGTTCTAGCGATACTATATCGTCGACTTGTTGGACCAAGAAGGTGATGGGAATCACCTGGTCGGAAGTGTGTGAAGCTAGGTTTCAGGGCCTAGAAGGTGGCTGACTTTTGTGTCAGTGTTAGTTAATCCGTCCGATATGGATGGAAGGGTACTGCACATAGATGCAATATTACAGGGATTAGGAGCGATCCCGATGCAGTTGAATGAGACATATATTATGTGTATGCTAGTTGAGAAACTAGCGAGATCAGTCATTATAGCCTTCTAGTTACTTTCAGTTCTAGGTGACAGAGTGAATTTTGGTCATTAGATTAATTTCTCTTGTGAGAATAAATCTCTGTCTCTGTGAAGGATAGTGGTTCCCAGAGTTGCATTCGATTTAGGAAGAGTTATTTCAAGAGACTCTTCATTCGGGAGTGATGATTTATTCGGAGTGTATCCGAAAATAGTGAGTATTGAGACGTTCATGTTGGTGGAACTATATATGGGATATGGTTGATCTCGTAATTTGTCGATGGGTGTGCCAACAAGCAAAGGTGGAATATTAGTGACCTGTAGGGTTACGTACCGTGATGAAGTGGGAGCCTAGTACGTTAGACTGTGTTGGGAGATTATCTAGAATTCGGAAAGGGCTTGATAGGATTTGGGTAGTCGATGATCGATTAGCTAGGTCCGCTCATTTTCTTCTGAGTCGTAAGATGGATTTCGTTGGATCGCTTGATGGAATTATATCCATGGAGTATCCTTGAATATCATTTCTGATAGTGATTCATGATTCACCTTACGATTCTGGCAAAGTTTCCCATCGGTTACGGGTATAGAGCTCCACTCTGGTACAGTTATTGACCTCTTAATAGGTTGGCTGAGAGTGTATATAAGAGCTGGAATGTAATATTCGAGCTCAGTACCCCACTTAGTCATTTGAGGTGTGACTTTTCTCCGGATACTTGAGATGATTATTGGGACATCTCGTACAAGTATATAAGTCAGAAATTTGGGGACCAAATTTTTATAAGTGGGGGAGAATGTAAAATACGGTAAAAAAAAAAAATTTGATTAACCCTTTAATTAATTGGGTTTAATTAAATGACAAATTGGGTTTAATTAGTGGGTTGTATTGGGCTTAATAAAATTGGGCTTAATGAATTGGGCTTAAAGCCAAATTGTCGGGCTTGAAATCGTCAAATCGTCAATAATCAATTGGATTGAGCTTGGGTTGGCTTGAACTGAAGTTGGATTGAATTGGGTTGAAACAGATTGAATTGGGCTTGGTTAGGTTTGAATCGAACCAAAGGAACGAAGTTTAAAAGGGGCTGAACCGATCGCGAGCTCATTCCTCACCGACTTCACTCGCGATCTGCTTCTTCTTCTTCCTCATTCCTTCGCGATTTCTTTCCTTCCTACCATTTCTTTCATCTGTGGCGTGGAGTGCTTGATCGAGATCCTCGTCAGCTCGAGACCGCCAAGCATCGAGAGGAGCTGGTCGTCCAACTTCTTGGTTGACAAGTTCAGATTTGGGGGAGCTGTGATTGCAGAAGGGAGCTGCTGCCGACCTCTTCGCAGACAACGAAGGGAGCTCAGATTGCCGCCATTGACGCCACAGCTGAGCATCGTCGCTGCGATCGGGAGTGTTCCGGAGTATGGTGAGCTGGTCTAGGGATCGGCGGTAGTTTTACATTGCGGATTGGGAGCTGCCATGCCGATCGTCGCCTCGCTTGAGCCGCTGCCGTCGCCAGCCGGCCGGGATATTTCCACCAAGATAGCCAATCGATCACTGCGAACTTTTTCCTTGATCTTCGATCGAGCGATAATCGATTGCCTTTACCCTACGGTCGACGTCGATTGCCTTTTTCCGACGACTTCACCTCACTACACTCGATCGCAGCTCTTCGCCGATTCTGTGATCTCAGCAGCACCATTCTTTCCTTCACTGTGAATCATGTTGTTGCTTTCGGCAAGGTATTTGTGCTGCGATTTGGCTATTGTATGATTCTGTGTTTGCTATTTTTGCAGGGTGAATGTTGATCTTTGGATTGCGATTTGGGTGGATATTGATCGAGGTTTCTGCGGTGTGAATTTGGACCCAAGTTGGAATTGGGAGGTAGGTGATTTTGGGATGTGGTGTGGTGATGCTTTACGTTTCGTGTCGGCAGTGAATGCAATGGAGCAGGGAACCTGAATTTGGTAAGCCTTGTTACCTTTATGTTCAATGATAATTGCTGTATTTTCATGGTGTCTATGCCTAGGGTATTCGATGGTTTCTGTTAAGGGTTGATGGATTTGAAGTCGCCGTGAGGGTAAGCAAGATCTAATACCTATACTTGGAATTCAGCATGGATTAAGTATGGTGATTTTTATGCAGGATGTGAGTTGTATATTTGTTATTGTGACCAGTTTTGATATTAAGCTGATATAGATTTGTTCTGTGTTGTTGAAGGATTGATTAGGTTAATTGGATAAATAGATCAATCTAGTTAATCGAGATACCAGGTTGATGTAGGATTTGATTCGGTCATTAGATGTATGATGATACTTAACTGTATCCTATTGTTACAGGACTTTGATGGTGATGGATACATGAACGTGGAGATGGATAATACGGATTATGTATCAGGTGGGTAATATCTACCTGGTCCGATAGTTTGATCAATTCCAGTGCATGATCTTGGATTTATGTTTATACCTGTTTATCTTAAATCCACTCTTATTTAATCACATGCTTGTACTGCCTTGACCTTTGAGATATATACTCTATTACTCATTGATTATCTAGCACGAATAGGAACTATAAACTCTATTATGTATTAGCTGATAGATGTTTAGTAAGTACATGTGGTTAGGGTTATTTTTATGACCTCAGATTGGGTTACTGGGTTGCATCACTAGGTTAGGTGATGAGTCCAAATTATGAGGTCGGTCGTTGTATCGTATACATATCAGTGTGTTAGTTTGACGGATCTATTTATCTGTACATAGGTAAATAGGTTGTGATTACGGATTAGTCGTCCTTGCATGGTTGACTTTTGGTTGACTAGGTCTCCCCGTGAGTTAGGAAGTGTTGTGAGGATTTGTGTGTGAGCTATGCATCATTACATTTCATGCATGCTGATGACTGGGTCTGCCTTGTGGTTGAGACGAGTCGTCAGTCATCCTGCCTCCCCGGCCACTCGGGGTAGTGGTCAGCAGCAGGTCGAGGGCAGAGCATTGTTGTGCGCGGCTGCTTCGGCCACTATGGATGGTGGTAGCCGGAGATGCGCACTTGGCCACCGCGGAGTGGTAGTTAGCGCACTCACCCACTATAGTGGTCGGTGGTGATGTGCGCTTATCTCGGGTGCGGTGCTCGTCTACTCATGGGTAGAGACGGAGCGGCTAGCAGCAGGGACCCCCGTGTGGGTAGCATATAGCTCTATGGCGGGCTAGCTACTATTTCATACTACCCAACTCGGTCACTCGAGAGTGGTGGCGGCTAGAGTCGAGATAGTTGTCATGTCCTGCCACCTAGGCCACACTGGGGTCGTGGTAGCGAGTTGGGTGCGCAGGCATGACCATGCATATGCATTGCAGATATATATATGTATGCATGTATTTGATATATGTTTTACATAAGCCTGTGAGATGCTGCATTTGATTGAGCTATGATTGTTGCACATGCTTGTTCATCATGATACATGTCATTTGCATTTTATTTACTGCTATGTGTTGAGCATGATACATGCGTTGATTCAGACTGTTATATGCATTTGATTAGCATCATGTCATTGTGTGGTACAGACCTGGTTGTTAGTACAGGTGATCATATAACGCTCATATGTTGGAGTATTGGTCGTATGGGATTGACTCGTACATTATATGGGTTATGTTATTGTATATCCGCTCGTGATGATATAGCTTATGGTGTATCGTCGTGTACGCTGGTACATTACTTTATGTTCGCTGATCGCTTTAGTATATACCTCGAGTATAATTTACCTTGTAGTTACCTTGTTATTAGATTTGATAGATCGTATGTCTATTGACTCATGTCAGATACTAGATCTTCACATGTATACTTGTAGATCTATCCTTATATGTTGTTCATGCACTTTCTATATATTACCCCGAGTTTATACTCACCACCTCGACTCGGGCTTCGTCGCCTGCATAATGTAGAAGATTCCTGACGCTTCGAGCTCCATGGTGATCCCATCTCACACCGGACGAATGGATATATTTTCCGTGTTGTTGTATCCTTACGGATTGTTGGTTTGGATTTTTACCCTGTATTGTTTCCGTATCTGTGATATATAGACGTGTTGTATATATTTGGCTTTCGATGTGGCTTCTATTATGTTTCTTGTGGTGTCAAGTCACTCCGGAGTGTACAGTTGGTCTTTGTATATGGTTTTATCTGTTGTATGTTTCCGTTGCATTTGATATGTTGATATCTGTGTATATCATATTATTGTTGTGGGCCTACGGGCCTTGTATTAACCCGATATGTTGCCACGTACAGGGGAGATGTCGTCCGTTTGTTTTTCGGCACGGCATACTTTCGGGGCGTGACAAAGTCCACCTGCAGGGTTTACATGATGAACCTTATGAGCTCCTCAAGGGGACATTATCATCCTAATATATAGGACACGGTTTCCTCCTATAATCAACGACACACCATATAAATAATATCATTTCCCAACTTACCGAGCCTATCGATTTAATCTATAAATCTCGCCCATTGGTAAATCAAAGAAATGAATACTAAGTATATGTGTCCGTTATTATATCGGGATTAAGAGTATGTACAATATAATATCTGAGGTCCGATTCGATTATGTAGTCAGCAATAAATCGAATCACCTCTAAGTCGGTCTTGCTCAATACACACAAAGTGTACTAGTGTGATTCTATGGTCAAGACAAACCAATACCAAATCACACTACAACCATACCAATGGTTTGTCCAAAGCAATCTCAGTTGTGAGCCTATACTTATACTTTACAAGGAGCCGATAACATGATCTTCCATGTGACACCACACACCATGTTATCTACAATGTAATGTATTAGACAATATGCATCACCATAAATATGCAAACAATGATCATGTGATTCTTATTTCAAAATAAATATGTTCATACAAAAGATATACTTTTCAGTATACATTCTAACAATAATATTGAGAAGCATGACAGATCATCAAAGAAATGAGTGAAATCGCCAAATGTGGGTGCCAAGAGATGCGTTGCCATGATTTTGACATTAGGGAGCCCAATTGCAATCGAAAATAAGTCTCCATCCAAGCTGGAGGACATAGGATAATTCATCATATCTTGTAGGATTTACAGGTTCAATTTTGACATCGCAGTATGCGACATTGGATCAACTGTTAGTATAATGCCCTACGCGTTCCACTAGGATATGGGGCTAATAGGTGTAAAGCCCACTGGTATGGTTCTTCATATGGCGGATGACATAATTAGGCAGCCCACAGGCATTTTGGAGAATGTATCTGTAGTCATAGAAAATTTATGCATACCTATGAATTTCATTGTATTAGACACGGGAGAAGATCCTACCACGTCGTTGATCTTGGGAAGACCATTTTTAACTACCGCTGGAGCTTGCATTGGCATAAAGAAGAATAGGGTTACCTTTAAATTGGAAGAAGAGATCCTATAGTTTGACTTGTCAGGGTATGATGACCCTTTTTCAACAGGATATTCTTCTTTCCGAGTAGCTAAGTTGCCATCGGAGTATCAAAATTTTGAGGTCGGTTCACAGAACAACTAGAGCCAAGCTGAAACATAGGAGTATGGTCGAGCTAAAGACCTTAAACAAGCACTTCTTGGGAGGCAACCCAAGTTTAACTTTATGTGTTTTTAGTCTATTTGCATTCATGCATGCTAGGTTTAGGCATTAATTTTTGTCAATTATAATCCTTACGTGTGTTTAGGGTCATATAGAACTTGCTAGGTAGATGGAAGATTATTTTAGAACCTCAAAAGGAAACACGCGTGGTTGTGTGGATCCCACACGGGCGTGCCCAATGGGCAGAAGAGCACACGACAGGGCATGTGGAAATTCTCAGACCGTGTGGCACTCCAGAAAAATTCCAGAGTTCACATGATTGGCCATATGAATTCCACATGGTTGTGCCTATTTCTGAACTTTTCCCCAGAGCCCAGGGCAGAGCCTAACACGATCAATCGTGTAGATTCCACACGACCGTGTCGCGTAAAAGTCATGAGTCATGTGATTACCCCAAATCGACCATGTGACTCAAATCCCTTGCTCTAAGTCTTGATTTCCCTCATCTCCAACCTCTAAACAACTGTCTCCAACCCTCAAGAAGCAACAATGAAGAGGACAAAGCACACCGCAACAAGGGATGCATCTTCCAGGCCAAGGTTGAGGGGAAGAATCACCCAACAAGAACTTGAGGAAGATTACACCCCTCTTGACATAATATTTTGAGATAATGTGCATAAAGATAGATTTAATATGCTCTATGTTCGAAAAATAGTAGTATCTAGGTATATTGATGAAACCCTCTTAGAAACCCTAAGTTTACAAAATGATGTGCAGTGGTTATTTTACATTGTAGGATGGGAAGAATTAATGGGAATTAGATGCCCACCTACCCTAGGGTTGTGCTTGAATTTTTAAGCTCGATGGAAGCAGAGATTTTATCAGGAAGGAATAGTGAAGAAGGGAAGGTGACATTTAAGTTGTTTAACATAGAGCATGAATGGACATTACATCAATTGAATCTTTGCTTTGGACTACCTAGTTGGGGAGAGAGGAGAACACACAATGATTTTAATGGATGAACATTTTGGAATGAATTGACTAGAGAAACTTCTTATGACCCTTCTAGAGCCAAAGCATTTCGACTTCAAAATCCTATTTTTATGTAAATCCACTATTTTATGGCTAGCACGAATTTTGGAAGGGGAGAGAGTGATGGAGTGATGAGAGTAAGTGAGTTATTATGCCTTTGGAGCATATTGCGAGGGAATAACAGTATAGATATAGGATCCCACTTTATTAGGCATTTAGTTAAGGTGGGCAAGGCACAAAAAGGAGAAATTATTTTAGGGGGATTGATTACCCATATTTGTAATTCAATGGGGTAAGATTGTCAGGGTTTGTAGAGAGTAGAGGGGAGCCCTAGCATAGACCTAGAGATGTGCATGGCAATGAAGATGATAGTGAGAGAGGGTAATTATTTTTGTTTTGTAAAGACGAACTTGCCACCCCTTAGGCTCCTCGACATCGATCGTACCACCATCACCAACCAAGCCAATTGGCGGTTGGATAGGGCAGTGGAGTCCCCACCACACGAGGGACCCTCTGCCCATGCACCCCCTTCGCCACATTCATGTTGGTGCAATTGACTCAGGTCACGATTGATAGGACTCGAGTAGTGTTTTGATATTTGACGATGAGTTGACTATTGTTTGACAATGGGTTGACTATATGGTTGACATGGGATTGACCATATGATGGAGAAGTCTAAGTGGGACACTTGGCATGGAAAGTCCAAGTATGGGTCTTGGCAAGGGAAAGTCCAAGTCTTGAGTACTTGGCATAGAAAGTCCAAGCATGGGTCTTGGCAATGGTAAAGTCCAAGTCTTGAGTACTTGGCATGGAAAGTACAAACATGGGTCTTGGCAAGGGAAAGTCCAAGCTTGAGTCTTGGTAATTGGAAAATCCAACATGCATTGGCAAGGAAAGTCCAAGGGTTGATATTGTCGGCGTAAAGTCCAAGGGTGGAGTCTTGGAAGCATAAGTCTAATGGTTGGCGACGTAAAGTCCAAGTGTGTGTCTTGGCAGTATAAGCCCAATGTGCCTTGGCAGTGTAGACTAGCTTAGCATGACAATAGTCGATGGAAGCACCTGAAGGCTAACGTATGGATGAATAAGTCATGGATGACTTGGAGGGATCTGATAGGGGTGAGGATGATGGAGGTGACTAGAAGGCTTAGGTATAGGCTAAGGGTGGTCTAGCAAGTATGAGGGCATCATACTTGAGGTAATCCTCATGGTTGAGGTGTATCTGTCAACTGGGGTTATGGACCAGTTGACGGGTCAAGTGTTTGGACACTTGGCAGCCGAGTCAACATTGAGCAGTCGATTGGAATTATGACCAATCGACTATCGTGAGTCGAATGATGATCGACTATGGCTGAGTGGCCTGGGCAGTTATGGCAGTCAACTGGGCTTAATCAGTCGACTGCCATGGTGGCACTTGACTGCTAGTTAAGGATACAATCACAGAATGTTTCTGAGTCAACTGCTAGGTTTTGGCAGTCGACTGGAGACTATGAGCAATCAACTGATGGGTCTGATTAGTCGACTGCTAAGTATCCGTTGGAACTTTTCCAATGTGGATTAAGTCATTGTGAGACAACGACTACAGGAGAAGTCGATTGATAGGTATGAGCAGTCGACTACTAGGCAGAAATCAGCCCGAGTTGCAGCTTTAAAAGGAGCACGAATGGGAGGTTTTTTGCCAATGGTTCTTAGGGCGTTTGGAGCTATTTGCCGGTCCAATTCAGGGTCTTCAAGTGCAACCCAAGCAACCAAACAAGCAAGCATTCAAAAGAACTCTTGTAAAGTTTTCTTTATGTCATTTGTTGTATTTTATTTGTATTTACTTGTATATTTTGTATTACTATTGTAATCGCTTGTAAGAGGTTTCTCCACCTCCGGTGTGTCACCGAAGAGTGTTATTGATTAGTGATGGTGTATGCATCACTAGAGCTTATTCGAGCTCAATCCCTGGAATAGTTACCCTAAGGTTTCGAACCACGTTATATCGTGTGTGTGCTTGTTGTTGTGTATTTGTTTCTATCATTTTGTATTTTGCTATGTACACTAACAATTATAGCAAGCACGCGATCAAATTTCATCTACATGCCATTCATTCCCCTCCCTCTAGCGCTCACCAAAGTTCTAACACTTCACATCGCTCACCATCAGGTCCACCCATGTATAGGAGCCCTCGGAGTCCATGCCTTGATCCTGCACGGTATTCCTTTTATTCTTTTGAGCAGCATACAGGTATGTCTGCTTATGACTTCTTAGAGTTTCGATCGCACCTCAATGACATCTTCACGGAGTAACAGGCATAGGGGAAGCGATGGGAGGAGCATAGGACCTACACATAGACTGAGTTTTAGGGCCTACGGAACCATTTCCAGTGGGCCGAGGAGTTCTACAATCAGGCCCAACACTATTTTCAGGAGGAGACTGTCTATCGCTAGGAGGTATGACAGTTCATGTGAGATGCATGTTTTCAGTGGGCCAGGGAGGAAGAGCACAAAGCAGTCACTGCGTCCACTAGTTCACTGATTGACCACACGTACATGTGGCACCAGCGGCTGAGCACGCGATTCTCCCATGAGCCCGACATGCTGAGACTGCCAAACTTCCCACTTAGGCTGCCATGCTAGAGGTACAGTTTTATTTAAGTCTGGGGGAGACCTACATTTTTCTATATTCTTCTACTAGTTTAGTTTATTGTCATCTAGGTTTAGTTTTCGTTTGCTTTGCTAGATTATTTGTATTTATTTGCTCATGCATGTAGTATTTAGATTTCTTTTCAGCACTTAGTTGTTTGTTCTTGTAAGTTGCCTCAATGATATTTTTGAAAACCTTGACCTTATATTCCCATGCCATAGGTAGTTTATTTTCTTTTATCTCTTGGTACTTTATTTTTAGATGCTTTGATGAATGTTCTAAATTTTCACTTGTTAGCTTTTATTCTCACCTACACTCATCGAATATTCTGAAAGCGAGAATCTAGTACATACGTAGTTATGATTCATCTCAATAGTCTAATACTTTGGAATCCATAGGTGACTTTAGCATTTTAGTTACTGGAGATGCTCGAATTATGTAAACCCATTCAGAAAAATCAAAATGTTAGCGAGGATAATAATAATAATAAAAGATAGAGAAAAAAATAAAAAAAGGAGAGAGAAAAATGAGTGTTAAAAAATAGTTGTCATGGGTGGAAATGATTAGGCGTCCCTTTGAGACCGAGTTAGGTTACTGGGGAAACGCCTACCAATTTCTCTCGATACCGAGCATACTTTTGAGATTTTATGCTAATTCTAGGAAACGACCCTCGCTTAGGGGAGGTAAGTGTTTAAAAGCCAGAAACCTTAGGAAAGTTATAGGATGACGACTTAACTCAACATGGAATGTGAATCCCTTAGAAAATTTTCTTAGCACATGCAAGAAAAGCTAACCTAGTGATCTTTTAGAATATATCTATTTGCTTTAATTGAAAGTACTACTTGATAAGTTTTGTAAACATGCTAAGTATGGGAACAATATTTTTAAAATCCATGGCACTGAGGTTTGCTTGAGGACAAGCAAAGATCTAAGTCTGCGGGATTTTGATGTGTGCAAATCATATAAGGTTTTAGGAATAGTTTCAGCACACATCTCATTGCATTTCATATTTGTTTCATGCATATTCTCACTTGTTTTGCATTCATTTACTATTTCCTAGTTCGGAGATCTGTTTTTGTTATTTTTATGTGCAGAGCGGCATTTTGGAGGTAAAATGGCTCGATAAATGGAGCTCAAGGAAGGCAAGCATGCTCTGACCGTGTTCCCAAGACACGGGCACACTTTGGATCAGAAGAGGATGTTCGTTTGGAGCTCCAGAAGAGGACAGGACTGACCATGTGAATCTCACACGGTCGTGCCTATTCCATATGCCAGATTCAGAGCTTGATTTCCAACCTTCCACATGGCCGACCGTGTGGTGACAATGCGACTTATGCAACTCCGGGTTTCACAAGCAAATAAGGAAAGTCAATTTCACTCCTATAAAAGGGAAGACATGTCCAAACCCTAGGGGAGGCTCGACGGCTGGGATGACAAGAAGGTGCCCTAAAAAACACCGAAGGCTCACAACGGGGAAGCAACTCGAAGACCCAAATCGACGCTCCAACACCTTAAAGAACGACCAAGACATCACTTTGGATCCCAAAGGGCGTATTATTTTTATTTCTAATTCTATTTGGATTGTAATGTTTTATAAAAAGATGTCTTGTGTTTGTTCTTCCTTATTCATGGAATAGATACTTTGATTCTAGAATTAGGGAGTAACTTTTGTATGTTGGACATGCTAGTTCAAATATTTATTCATTGCTTTTGAATTATATTTGAAATTTAAGTCGTTTAGATCGATGAATGTTATATCTTGATTCTATTTCTACCGTACTTAGTCGATATAAGAGTGGAAAGCCTTTGTATCAAAATTTAGGAGAACGAAGGAGGAACCTTTCGGTCATCCTCCCTCCCATAACCATAGAAAGTAGGCTGTGAAAAGGTAGGATATGAAATATGATCCACCTATTCATAGGGATCAATAGGACATATTAGAACCCCATGAATCTATCCTAGCAGAAGGCCCAAAGTAGGAGACATCAACTCTAGAAGGGATGAGGGACCCTAGTGATGGGGGGCTCCCAAAGATATCAACCCCCTAAGCTCTGACAATCCGAAAGGAAAACTTGGCTAGGAATAGGTAGTTCCCGGTAGAACCAAAAGTTCATCAGAATTACACATGATGATCCTCCCTCAAGATCATAACTAGAGATCTTAGGAGCATTAAATTGATAGCATGTTCAACAACGCACAAGTGAAACCGAAACCCTAGAATCCTTTAAGCAACTTTGAGCCCCTCTTTGCTTTCTCCAAGTGATATCGTATTTGACTTAGGACCGTCGTCGACCCCACTTTTGACTCGCAAGAGACTTAATACAAACCAATAACATTCACTGGACAAATGGTACTCGAATAATAGTCCATATGGGATTGATATATAATTTATAACTTGACGACAACCATGCACTTGCGGGTGTTGACCGTGAGCGTGCGCTTCAAGTCCTTGGTGTCTTCGGCCGGAGATTTGAGGTGGTGCTCGCGTGCATCAGAGAATGAAACATAACTTATGTTGTTTGGTTCAATCCTAAGTAATGCAATAAAAATTGATTTGTTTGGAGATTTTAGTGTATAACCTAGTTTAATATTTTACTATATTATCCTTGGTTCAACTCTAAGGTTTCATTGACTCTGAAAGATGGTGGTATTGGTATCGGTATTGATGACAATAGTTGGCAGTCTCGACGACGATCGGACGACAATGAAGATGATGACAAGAGGCAGTGATGATCAATGACTGATGGGCGACAACCGATGACCGATGGTGAGTGATGGGCGGTGGGCGGCGATCGATGGCAGTCGTTGCTCGATGGTCAACAGCGGTGGTCAGCGACCATCGACAGTTGTCGGCGATGACCGACAACCGACAATGACGATCGATGCCAATGACAATGGTCGATGATCGATGATCGACGACTGACGGTGATGCTCGGCTATTGATGATGGTGATCGATGACTAACGACAATAGCCAATGACCGACGACGGTGGCCTACGACCAGCAACGATGACCAACGACCGACGACGGTGATCAACGACCAACAACTGATGATGGTGGCGACGATCGATGGTGGCAACAGCGGACAATCGACTAAGGTTTTAAATATATTAGGATGAAATTGAGATTTGATAAATTTGAGGGATAATTTTGGAAAAATATATTTGTTAACCCCGAAATAAAGAAAAACCTTACCCTCCCCTAGGTAATGTGATTCCGGGTTGCATGCCCCATTTGCTAATATGACAAGCATACTTCATTACTTGGGAATCACTGATTCCTTGAACCAAATAAGGTCATTATGGATAATCTTAGATGAATAACTAAAGTTATCCATGATAATCTTGAACCAAACGCACCCTAGGGATAACTCCCCTTGCAACCTTGCTAGTGACTTTCCTAGATTTCTTTGAAATCTTAGCCACTAGACACTTGTCAAGATTAGCCTTAGGGATGACTTTCCGAGTAACCTTGACTTTCATAGACCTAGAAATTGTTCCATAATTAAATGGAACATTGTTATAGGTTTGTATGATCTTCTTGGGCTTAGGCTTGTCACCCAAACCTTCCTTGCCCTTAATTGGTTCCTTTCTACCAACACCTAGACCTTGCCCATTTGACCCTAAAATCATGTTTTCCATTTTCTTAAGGATCTTCTCTAGTTTCTCAAGCTTTGACCTCGAAGCTTGATTTTCAATTTCTAATTTCTCAATTTTTGACTTTTCATCATTCTTTTAGGAATTTCTTTTCCTAGGCATATGCCTACCTTTCTTAGGGTTAATGTCTAGGTTCTCTACCTTCCTATCCTTAGATGTGGTAGACCTAGAGGTAATTACTCTAGAGTCATCCTTAGGTATAAATTCATACGATTTTGCACCTAAATAAAAATATTTATTTCTAGTATGCTTTTCATGATTAACAGTTGCAAGTGTATTAAAATTAAAACCATTATCATGCTTCTTGTCATTAATAATTGAAATTTTATTATTAAAGGTTACCTTAGGCTTTGCCTTTGGAGCTCCTCCTACACTCGAGCTCTCTACCTTATACTTCTTTGGATGCCTCCCTCTTAGACATTGACTCTAGTAGTGACCTGTTTGGTTGCACTGGTTGCACACTATATGGTTCTTATCTTTCCTTAGTGGGTCTCCAACCTCTGTTAACTTTTCTTTGGCCTTTGACACCGATTGAGTCTTTTTAACTCTTTTTGGGCATTTGATCTTATAATGCCCTTGTTCCCTACACTCAAAGCACATTATATGATTTTTATTTTTAATAAGTGCGCTTGAGTTATCTTGTTGAATGGTAGGAGAATTTTGGATTTTTTCTTCATTTCTCTCAGAGGTAGATGGTTCCTCTTGCTCTTGCTTCGGTATTGAAGATTGTCTCTCCTCCCCCTTGATCCTAGAGGTGGAAACTTCTTCAATCTCCTCTACCAATCCGGATGTTGAGCATCTCTCAACTTCTAAATCCTCAAGCTCTTGGGATAATGATGTGCTTTCTTCTTGAGCTTGAAAGGATGAACACTCCTCCTTGGACTTCTCTACTACTTATATCGGTGAGGGTTGTTCATATAGCTCGATCAATTTGTTCCACAACTCCTTTGCATCATAGAATTCTCCTAGGCTATATAATAAATCCTTAGGAATTTATTTAGCTAACATTAACATTACCTTTTTTTTAATTTTGTATTTTTGATTTTGTTCCTCAGTCTACTTCTTCTTCTTGAGAACTTTTTTTCCTTGTCCTCAGAGGGATCAAATCCATGCAAAATGCAAAGCCAATTGTCAAAATTGTTCATTAAAAAAATATGTCATCCTACCTTTCTAGTAAGCAAAGTCTTTACCGTCAAAGAAAGGTGGAATTGTTATGTCATTGCCTAATCCATCATTAGGCAACTCCATTATTCTCTTCAACCTCTAGCACTTTGCTCCCTCGGTTGTTAATCCTTGAAGAACGTCCTCGCTCTGATACCACTTTTAGGGTTGGTAATCAGGGTGATTTGTTCTTCTGAGTGCATTAGACTCTGATACCACTTGTTAGGGATCGTTTGTTGTGCTAGAGGGGGGTGAATAATACTTTTCGATTTCTTCGATCATTCATTTGTATGCTCATCTACAAATAGTCAGTATGTAGTGAAAATACAAGCATATAGAATAAAAACAAAAATAACACAACCACAAGATAAGATTTACATGGTTCAGAACTAAGGTTCCTACTCCATGGGCGAGCTAGTGATCTATCCTCACTATGCCTTCTCCTTTTCGGCAACACGCCGAAGGTAGAGAAACCTTGTACAAAAAAGCTTACAATAAAATATGACAAGTATGCAAAGAAACAAGGAAATATAAGTAAAGACCACTTTACAATTAATCTTTGCTTGGGAGCTCTTTTGGTTGCTTTGGATTTCATTTGAAGGTATGGAATGCAATATCACTTCCCCTTCAAAATTGCCCCAAAAACGTTTGCAAAATTCTCCCCAAGATACTCCTTTTATAACATGTTGTTGGCTAATTTCACACCTAGCAGTTGACTACTCGTCTATCCGTTGTCTCACAACGGCTTAATCCACGTTGGCTTACCATCCAATGGATACCCTAGCAGTTGACTACCCTTACCAACAGTCGATTGTTGTACCACCAGTCAACTGCTCTAAGCTAGTAGTCGACTATCAAATCTTCTATGTTCTGACCACTTAATTTCAGTCGACATATATAGGCTAGTCAACTGCCAGAGCTACAATCGAGCCTCAGTCGACTCCTTGACCAGTCAATTGATCATAATCTCAATCGACTGCTCGAGTCAAAATTAGGCTCTCAAGTGTTGAACATTCGATCAATTGATTGACCCAAAGTTCCAATCGACTGATAAATCTTAACCATGAGGTTTAACCCATGTGTTGGTGCAATCGACCCAGGTCACGATTGACCAAACTCGAGTTTGACTCAAGAGATGTTTTGATGTTCGACAAAAACATACGACAATGTGATTGTCATGGTAAAGTCCAAGTCATGGGTACTTGGCATGGAAAGTCCAAGTGGGACACTTGGCATTGGGAAAGTCCAAGTCTTGAGTACTTGGCATGTAAAGTTCAAGAATGAGTCTTGGCATGGAAAGTCCAACATGGGTTGGCAAGGGAAAGTCCAAGCTTGAGTCTTGGAAATTGAGAAGTCCAAGGGGAATATTGGCAGCGTAAAGTCAAGGGTGGAGTTTTGGCAGCATAAGTCCAATGGTTGGCGGCGTAAAGTCCAAGCGGAGTCTTGGCAGCGTAAGTCTAATGTGTCTTGGCGTTGTAGACACCGTTAGCATGATAATAGTCGATGGAAGCATCTGAAGGCTAGCGTATGGATGAACAAGTCATGGATGACTTGGAGGGATCCGATAGGCGCGAGGCTGACGAAGGTGTCTAGAAGGCTTAGGTTTAGGCTAAGGGTGGTCTAACAAGTATAGGGGCACCATACTTGGGGTTAAACCTCATGGATCGAGATTATTACCAATCGACTGTCGTGAGTCGAATAGCAATTGATTGGTGTTCGGCTGCGTTTTGTGCACGAATGATCACAATGGATGGCGATCGATGTCGAATCACGATCGGCCAAGGGATGACAATGATCGATGGAAGTGTCACAGACACAGAATGCTCCGTAGCCGACTGGGAAGTCGGCTACGAGTCCAACAGTCAACTGATGATACTAGCAGTCGATTGATGAGAGTCCCGTTGGAGTTTTTCCAGCGTGGATCGAGTCGTTGTCTCACAACTACAGTGTTGGCAGTCTACTGGGGACTTATGGCAGTCGACTGCTAGGCAGAAATCCAGCCCGATGTAGGTTAAAAGTTGTGGGAGATTCGGCTAATGGTCTTTTGGGATCTTTCTTGAGGAGATTTGAAGGCGAATTGCAGTTGCATTTCAAGGTCCTTCAAGCTCATCCAAGCAACCAACAAGCAAAGCGCTCAAACCCTAGTTTGTAAAGTATTCTTTACATTTCCTTTGTATTTGCTTGTATTTCTTTCATTTATTGTTGTAAAAATTTGTACGAGGTTTCTCCGCCTCTGACGTATTGTCGAGAAGGAGTTCTATTAGTGGTGTTGTCATCACTTAAACTCGTAGATCTCAATCCGTGGAGTAGGCACCATTCGGTTCTGAACCACGTTATATCGTTGTGTAATTGTGTGTTTGTGCATTTTGTTTTTGTTATTATCACTATTCCACTGTGAGCTAACACAATTTGTAGAAACGATCGTAATCCATCTACTACGACGCTATTCACCCCCCTCTAGCAGTCACGAAGGTCCCTACAGTATGATCCCCTCATACTCGATCGATCACCCTTGACCTAGACCTAAGCCTTATAGTCACCTCCATCAGCCTCACACCTCTATCAGGGTCCATCCGAGTCCTCCATGACTCGTTCACCCTTTGTTCTTGCCGTCAAGTGCTTCCATCGGCTATGTCATGCCTTCAGGTACCTTTGTAAAGGTTCATTTGGACTTATGCTATCAAGACTCTATGCTTGGACTTTACACTGTCAAAACCTCACCCTTTAACTTCCTTGCCAAGGTCCATTTGAACTTACGTGCGCCAAGACTACATGCTTAGATTTTATGTTGCTAAAACTACACCCTTGGACTTTCACTGACAAAACTACACACTTAGACTTACATGGCCAAGACCATTCTTGGACTTTCCATGCCAAGTATCCAAACTTGAACTTCCCTTGACAAGACCATTCTTGGACTTTTCATGCCATATCCAAACTTGGACTTCTCTTGCCAAGACCATTCTTGGATTTTCCATACCAAATACCCAAACTTGGACTTCCGAGGTTGGTTGCTCCAATAATCTCCCTCAAATAATCTTCCCTATATGATTTTGAATATCCCAATCATCCACTAGTCATATGGTCAACATATGGTCAAACAATATTATCAAACAATGGTCAAACACATTGTCAACCCATTGTTAAACATCAAAACTCTACTCGAGTCCCACTCGAGTGGTCAACATTGACCAAGGACCCATTTCACCAATAAGATGTTCCCAAGTAGAGGTTGTTCTGTAATATACGAAAAAAAAATCTTTGATTAACCCTTTAATTAATTGAGTTTAATTAGTAGATTAAGTGGGGTTAATTAGTAGATTAAATTGGGCTCAATAAGTGGAATAATTGGGGTAGAATCTATGGGCTGGAATTGGGCTTGGGCTTGAACCGGATTAGGCCAAATCAAATTGGATTTGACTATGGTTAAGTGGTTGAACCGGCTGAGCTAAACCCAATTAGATTGGGTTTGGATTGGGCTGGGTTAACCGGATTGGTCGAACGACATTTAAAAGCTGCCGAACCAATAGATCGCCCCATTTCATTCGCGATTTCGCCGATCTCTTCCACTCCGCGTCGGTTCCCTTCCACTCTGCGCGATCACATCGCCGATCTTCATTCGTCGGCGTCTGGTGCGAGCAGCTCGACGGTGCCACCACTAGGCTGATCTCCGGCCAGGGATCAAGGGGTTCTCGCCTGGGAAAAATCGCGGTGACTCTCCCAGCGGACAGGCGGCGTCGTTGTCGCGGTAGTGAGCTGCCATCGAAGGTAAGGACCGATTGTTGTCTTCCCTTTCGAGTTTAAGATTTGTTACTAGCTGCGGTTTTAAATTTTAGCTCATATCAGTGTTTGGGCAGTGATCGGAGCTCAGATCTCGTTGGGGACTAAGCTGTGCGTGGAGAGCGGCTGAGATCGAGGAAGGTTGGTTGCCGGTGGAGATTAGAGCTGGTAAGAATTAATCTAACCTATTCTTTTCGTCTGTGATGGATTTTTCGACTAGAAGTTGTGGTATCCATTGATACGGGTGTGGTTGGTGTTCTGTTATTGCGAATGGTTTGTCGATGTGTTTGATCTGGAGTTCCTTCAGTGAGCAGAGGTTGAGCAGGAGTGGGCTGCCGGAGGAGATCTGAGATTGGTAAGTTGTGCATATTCTTATGGTGTCATTTGTGATGAGTTTGCAATTGGGAATTTGAGTTGCTTGTGATGGATTTCGATTGGAATCTAGGCTGTGATTGGAGTGGTAAGATTTGATCCGGAGTTGATTTAGGTTCTGTTATTTCCAATTGATTGTGCTGTCTGTGTGTGTGTGTGGAAGAGAAGCTGCAATTGGTAACTGTTATGGTTTAATCTGATGGTAAGCTACCGGAGGGTGGTTGGAGGTTAGTCCATTAGGATATGCTTTGATTTGGAGATTTTAGGGTTTGTATCATATTGGTTATGCTCTGTTAGGGAGATGATTAGAGAGTTGTGATGGTTAGAGATCTGCTACTGTGAGTTGGGGATAAACTGTGGATCGGAGTTGTAATTGGGGTTCCTTGACTGTGCTTGAGGCAAGAATCGGTTGTGGGGTAGTTTTGATTGTTTTCTTTTACTGTCCATGGTGTTTCAGATTTGGGATAATTGGGGTTCTTACTCGTAGACGAGGAAAGGATGCGAATATAGAACGAATTAGTATTTTGTTCGTATAATTATTAGAGACTTGTACTTAACCATAATTTGTTATTATTGTGCAGGTTTGGGATACGAAGCAGGTCCGCGGCCATGAGGATTATTCGAGCTTCGTATCAGGTGGGTAATATCTACCTGGTCCCGTAGTTTTGATCAAATTCCAGTGCATGAATTTGGACTTATGCTATTACTTTGATCTTAGATCCACTCTTATTTAATCATATGCTTGTACTGCCTTGACCTTTGAGATATATACTCTGTTATTTCATTGATTATCTAGCACAGATAGGAACTATAAACCCTATTATGTGTTAGCTGATGGATGTTCAGTAAGTACAGGTGGTTAGGGTTATCTTTGTGACCTCAGATTGAGTTACTGTGTTGCATCACTAGAATTAGGTGATGGATTGGATTATGGAGCTCCGCCAGCTGATCCCATCTCACACCGAACAGATGGAGGTTTATTTATGATTTGTTGTATTCTTGTGGATTGATGTATTCTGTATTGTTGTTTTGGATTTTAGCCTTTATTGTTTCTGTATTTGTGATATACGGACGTATTGTATGTATTTGGCCGTCGTTGTGGTTTCTATTATGATTCTTGTTGTGTCAAGTCACTCCGGAGTGCACAGTTGGGTTTTTGTATCTTGTTTTATCTGTAGTATATTTCCGCTGTATTTGGTATGTTGATATCTTTGTATTATATTGTTGTTGTGGGCCTACGGGCCTTGTATTAACCCGATATGTTGCCACGTACAGGGGAGATGTTGTCCGTTTGCTTTTCGGCACGGTATACTCTTGGGGCGTGACAATTTTATTGGTATCAGAGCCCTAGGTTGCGAAGTCCATTTTCGGATTTTATTTCGTTCGGGCATCGAGTTTTGCTTTACTTGGTTTTGGTTCTGTGAGTTCTGGGATCTGGCTGTTGCGGATATCTCCGAGCTATAAGGTTTAAGGTATGTTAACTGTTATTACATATCCTTCTATTGGCTATGCATTTAGTTGCTTATAACATGGATGACTTGTAGGGTGTTGGTTAGTATTCATAACCGTGGTTTGAGTTTGTTGGGATGTATATTGAAAAGTCTATCTTTTGTATGAACATCTTTATTTTGGAATAAGAATCACATGATCATTGTTTGCATATATTTATGGTTATGCATATTGTCTAATACATTACATTGTAGATAACATGTTGTGTGGTGTCACACGGGAGATAATGTTATCGGCTCCTTGTAAAGTATAAGTAAAGGCTCACAACCGAGATGGATTTGGACAACCCATTGGAATGGTTGTAGTGTGATTTGGTATTGGTTTGTCTTGACCATAGAACCACACTAGTACACTTTGTGTGTATTGAGCAGGACCGACTTAGAGGTGATTCGATTTATTGCTGACTACATAATCGAATCAGACTTCAGATATTATATTGTACATGCTCTTAATCCCGATATAATAACGTGCACATATACTTAGTATTCATTTCTTTGATTTACCAATGGGCGAGATTTATAGATTAAATCGATAGGCTCGGTAAGTTGGGAAATGATATTATTTATATGATGTGTCATTGATTATAAGAGGAAACTGTGTCCTATACATTAGGATGATGATGTCCCCTTGAGGAGCTCATAAGGTTCATCATGTAAACCCTGCAGGTGGACTTGGTCCGGCATGATGAAAAGGTTGAGTGGTACTACTCATGGAGTTAGATGTTGATTAATTAATGGTCAGTAAATTAATTAATCGACGGACATTCGAGATCTTAAACACGGGGAGAAAATGTACAAAAAATATATGGAGCCCATATTAACTTATGGGGGTTGGTGAGGTAGATCATTGATAATCCTCTAGTGGAATGGATAATCATTAATTGATCCGACTTTATGTGGGCTTGATCCATTGGGTGGCCAAGATCCAACTCCTCCTCATGGTCCCTATTGTAGCCTATTAACACCTCATGAAGCTTAGATCCAATGGATAGAAACAAAACTCTAGATCCAAAGGTAGAGATTAAATCTCTAAGATCCGACAGTTGAGATTAAATCTCTAGATCCGACGGTTGAGATTAAATCCCTAGAACCAATGGTGGAGATTAAACCAAGGCTTATCCCTAACTCTATAAAAGGGTGGACTAGGGGTGGGCGGCAAGATAATGGAGAGGAAAGGGGGCTAGGGTTTGGGCGGCAAGAGCAATGGAGGTTAGGGTTTTCGGTGGCCACAATTAAGGAAAGTTTTTTTTTCTTCTTCCTTTGGTGGCCGAAACCCTTCCTCCTTCTTCCCTCCTTGGTTTAGCCGGTGCCCAAGCTTCTCCCCTTGCTCTATGGCTTATGATGGATGAGTTTAGGGTTGCTTCCCATGGGCGGCAACCAATCCTAGTTGGGATAGGAATAGGAGTGGGGCTAGGGTTAGGGTTTGGGTGTTGGTGTTGAGTGGCAACAAGGGGAGGAGAGATCCTTTCTTCTTCTTCCTAAGGTTGGTTGGCCCCTCTTCCTTCTTCCCTCTACCTTGACCAAAGCTCAATCTATTCTTCTCCCCTTCATCCTTGGCCGGAAATTAGGAGAGCTTAGTTTAGGGTTTGGGCGGCAACAAGGAGAAGGAGTGTTTTGCTTTCTCTTCTCCAAGTGTTGGTCGACGCCCATGTCCTTGTTGTTTCTCCTTTGGTTGGTTTCCACACTCCATGTTCTCTTCCTTGGCCGGCGGCAACATTGAGTTTATTGACTTGGTGGCCGGTTCTAGATAGGAAGATGAGTTTTGTTTAAGGATCTTCCTTTGTTTGGAGTGAACAAGGAAAGGAAGATTGGTGATCTAGGAGGCTTCAACTTTTGGTAGATCGTCGCCCACACGACGTCCGAAAGGAGGAAGGACATACAATAGAAGATCAAGAGGTATAATCTTGATTATTTTGATTAGTGTTCTTTTGTATTATGTTTATAATTGCTTTTCAATTATATGCATGTTTTGTGTGGATGGTTACTTGCTTGTATTTGTTTTTCAACTATGAGCATGATATAACTCTATGTATGTGGCTAATATAACTTGGACCCCGAACATAAACACAAAAACTGGTGATCCGGACATCATCTATTCCGCGACTACTCATAGAATAGAGGATGGTTGCTTGAACAATGAGTTTGTTCAAGTGACCTCTCTAAACGAATAGCACGACGATGACTTGGTTTTTTGGGCAATCCCTTTTGTCTAGGATTAATTTTTTTAATCCGGGGACATCGAAGGGATCGCCATGATCAAGCAACTGAGGTGAAGTGGGAAGCGAAGTTTCCCCTCATGGACTCGATAAGCAAAACCATTAAATTGGTATGAGAGCTTCCGGGGCAAAACCCTACAGAGTTGACCACGGGAACGATATGTTGAGGTTATTAGGCATGTACCTGCTATCGAAAAGGTAATTACCTTTGAGAGCCGACTGATACCGAGTCGGATAGCAGGGGTCAGGTAGTCACATCTCTTTTGGAGATCAAAGATTGCAGTCTTAAGAATTTTCACTAATTAACCTAGTCGGATCATTACCTATGGGGTAATGAACAAGCGAGTATACTATTGCTGATGCAGATAGTAGAGGACTAGGTTGCAGTGTATTCATAGGGATTTTGATCCCTGGGTTGGTCGTTCTAGGTTGTATAACTTTGAGAGTACTTTTGGAGTACTTAACTCGTGTTATACAAAGAAAGTAGTGTTAGTGAATGCCATTATCCGGATCTAGCCGGTACTTGGTGGAAGAGATAGGAACTAACCTTCGGAAAATCACACATCACTTGGCCACGATGTAGTGACGTTGTGAGAGAGTATTTTTCCACGTCATCTTCTTTGACTCATCGTCAGGGAATTCTTGAGCTTTGGGTTGGGTGATCGTTTGGTAACGAAAGTACCCTACAGAGTCGTTAGACTTGCGAGGGTTACGACCACCTAATAGCTCGAGAATGTGATTGACATGTCTTAAGACACCCATGGTTTACTGGCTGACATCTTGATCAGGATGTTTGGATCTCCTACCAGATACTACCGGAAGTCCTTAGACCGAGTCATGTGTATAGAAATGACTCCGTAGCAAGCGTTTTAAAGAGTTGGAGATTTGATAAGCAGATATTGCAAGTCAAATTATTGGAATCCGAAATCTTCAAATGTTGGATAAAAGGAGCAAGATTAAAGTCATGAGTCACGAACGACTATTGGAGAGTTTTTCGATCATAGAAGACCGATTGCAGATTGTCAGTAGCTTCTCATGTTTATCAGCGAACTCAGAGGAAAGACTTCGAAGGGAGATTATGTGTGTGCAGTGCGGGTTACGACGAGACACAGAGCCAGATTATCCGATGGACCATTGTATCTGTTTCTACTATAAGCAATCGGTATCTACGAGGGGAGTATGTACTTTGAAGACTCAGTGGAAGACTATCGATGATGCTTTCGAGCGGAAGATCCACAACCTCGGAAGCCGAGATCATGACAGAAGAATGGATTATCACATCAGCAACGATCTACTACCCCAGATATAGTTGGAGCTCTTTGATACTTTCATCCGAAAGAAGTAAATTACTCGATGATTACCAAGACATCTCGAAGACTCGAGACGCTCGCATAACAACAATTGTTACCTTCCCGCACGATAACAATCAAGCTACCTTCCCAGGCGTAGTTATGATTTGTTCAAAGGAGAGAGAGTATACGACGATGGTCGTATCTATGCCGTATTCTCCGGGTGTAGCTATACCTTTCACAGAGATAGAACGTCCTATGATGTTGACAGTTCTTCAGTATTATACAGCCGGATGTGTATCCTTTGCCAGTACAACAGTATTTACCATCTCCATTGCAGTTGTTTCAATTGTACCTTAGTTCCAGCAGTTGATTTCAGTTCCTCCATGATAGTCTTTGCATCTACATGAGCTCAGCCGTCCAGAACAGATGTTGGACAAGTTTACATGATTACTCGAGAAGAAGTATAGAAGATCGAAGGATCGGTCCTTCGGGGTATTACTTTAGGTTATCCTATTTGCGGATATATCGAGAGATACTGGTAGTTTACAGGTATCTTTGTCTAGAACATTCTTGGATAGGGTTCGAAGGGTTCCTATCGACTGGTGGGTTGGTGATTTTTTCTACCGTCATGTGAGATGTTGATCAACAATCAAGAAGTCAAGGGATACCCTTAGCCTTTGCTAGACATACCTCTACTATAGACATATCCTGCTCTAGACATACCTCTACTATATAAGATGTTGATCAACATCTTATCTCGCAGATCAAGATGTTGATCTGCGAGATAAGCTGTCAT
This sequence comes from Wurfbainia villosa, assembly GCA_025175895.1. NCBI lineage: Eukaryota > Viridiplantae > Streptophyta > Magnoliopsida > Zingiberales > Zingiberaceae > Wurfbainia > Wurfbainia villosa. Next base: position 7,498,341 of record CM045986.1, read on the forward strand.
ATATATGACGTGGAGCTTAGCAGTTATTATCTTGAGTAGTAGATGTATAGAGCAGGAGTGCTCAGGGAGTTTTGGCTAGCTACTGGATAGCTGCTATAGGGTTATTAGAACATGGATAGATGCAACTGGGGAGATTGGTCATTACGGTCTCCCAGTCACTTATAGTGCTGCGTGAAAGAGTGGATTTTGGACATGGTTGATTTCGTAGTTGGTGTTGGGTATGCCAACAAGCAAAGGTAGAATAATGTGATTGGTAAGGTTATGTACCGTGATGAAGTGGGAGCCTAGTACGTTAGACTGTGTTGATAGGATTTGGGTAATCGATGATCGATTAGCTAGGTCCGCTCATTTTCTTCCGAGCCATAAGATGGATTTCGTTGGATCGCTTGATGGAATTATATCCATGGAGTAACCTTGAGTATCATTTCTGATAGTGATTCATGATTCACCTTACGATTCTGGCAAAGTTTTCCATCGGCTACAGGTATAGAGCTCCACTCTGGTACAGTTTTTGACCTCTTAATAGGTTGATTTAGAGTGTATATAAGAGCTGGAATGTAGTATTCGAGCTCAGTACCCCACTTAGTATTTGATGTGTGTGACTTTCTCCGAATACTTGAGATGGTTATTGTGACATCTTGTACTCGTACATAAGTCAGAAATTTGGGGACCAAATTTTTATTAAGTGGGGGAGAATGTAATATACGGAAAAAAAATCTTTGATTAACCCTTTAATTAATTGAGTTTAATTAGTAGATTAAGTGGGGTTAATTAGTGGATTAAATTGGGCTCCATAAGTGGAATAATTGGGCTAGAATCTATGGGCTGGAATTGGGCTTGGGCTTGAACCGGATTAGGCCAAATCAGATTGGATTAGAATTGGGCTTGGCCTTGAACCGGATTAGGCCAAATCAGATTGGATTTGACTTGGGTTAAGTGGCTGAACCAGTTGAGCTAAACCCAATCAGATTGGGTTTGGATTGGGCTGGGTTAACCGGATTGGTCGAACAACATTTAAAAGCTGCCGAACGAACAGATCGCCCCATTTCATTCGCGATTTCGCCGATTTCTTCCACTCCACGTCGGTTCCCTTCCGCTCCGCGCGATCGCGTCGCCGATCTCCGTTCGTCGGCGTCCGGTGCGAGTAGCTCTACGACGCCACCAATGGGCTGATCTCCGGCCAGGGATCAAGGGGTTCTCGCCTGGGAAAAATTGCGGCGACACTCCCAACGGACAGGCGGCGTCGTTGTCGCGGCAGCGAGCTGCCATCGAAGGTAAGGACCGATTATTGTCTTCCCTTCCGAGTTTAAGATTTGCTTCTAGTTGCGGTTTTCGATTTTAGCTCATATCAGTGTTTGGGCAATGATCGGAGCTCAGATCTCGTTGGGGGCTAAGCTGTGCGTGGAGAGCGGCTGAGATCGGGGAAGGTTGGTTGTCGGTGGAGATTAGAGCTGGTAAGAATTAATCTAACCTATTCTTTTCGTCTGTGATGGATTTTTCGACTGGAAGTTGTGGTATCCGTTGATACGGGTGTGGTTGGTGTTCTGTTATTGCGAATAGTTTGTCGATGTGTTTGATCTAGAGTTCCTTCGGTGAGCAGAGGTTGAGCAGGAGTGGGCTGCCGGAGGAGATCTGAGATTGGTATGTTGTGCATATTCTTATGGTGTCATTTGTGATGAGTTTTCAATTGGGAATTTGAGTTGCTTGTGATGGATTTTGATTGGAATCTCGGCTATGATTGGAGTGGTAAGATTTGATCCGGAGTTGATTTAGGTTCTATTATTGCGAGTTGATTGTGTTGTGTGTGTGTGTGTGTGGAAGAGAAGCTGCAGTTGGTAACTGCTATGGTTTAATCTGATGGTAAGCTGTCGGAGGGTGGTTGGAGGTTAGTCCATTAGGATATGCTTTGATTTGGAGATTTTAGGGTTTGGATCATATTGGTTATGCTCTGTTAGGGAGATGATTAGAGAGTTGTGATGGTTATAGATCTGCTACTGTGAGTTGGGGATAAACTGTGGATCGGAGTTGTAATTGGGTTTCCTTGACTGTGCTTGAGGCAAGAATCGGTTGTGGGGTAGTTTCGATTGTTTTCTTTTACTGTCCATGGTGTTTCAGATTTGGGATAATTGGGGTTCTTACTCGTAGACGAGGGAAGGATGCGAATATAGAACGAATTAGTATTTTGTTCGTATAATTATTAGAGACTTGTACTTAACCATAATTTGTTATTATTGTGCAGGTTTGGGATACGAAGCAGGTCCGCGGTCGTGAGGATTATTCGAGCTTCGTATCAGGTGGGTAATATCTACCTAGTCCGGTAGTTTTGATCAAATTCCAGTGCATGAATTTGGACTTATGCTATTACTTTGATCTTAGATCCACTCTTAATTAATCATATGCTTGTACTGCCTTGACCTTTGAGATATATACTCTGTTACTTCATTGATTATCTAGCACGGATAGGAACTATAAACCCTATTATGTGTTAGCTGATGGATGTTCAGTAAGTACAGGTGGTTAGGGTTATCTTTGTGACCTCAGATTGAGTTACTGTGTTGCATCACTAGAATTAGGTGATGGATTGGATTATGGAACTCTGCCAGCTGATCCCATCTCACACCGAACTGATGGAGGTTTATTTACGATTTGTTGTATTCTTGTGGATTGATGTATTCCGTATTGTTGTTTTGGATTTTAGCCTGTATTGTTTCTGTATTTGTGATATACGGACATATTGTATGTATTTGACCGTCGTTGTGGTTTCTATTATGATTCTTGTTGTGTCAAGTCACTCCAAAGTGCACAGTTGGGTCTTTGTATCTTGTTTTATCTGTAGTATGTTTCCGCTGTATTTGGTATGTTGATATCTTTGTATTATATTATTGTTGTGGGCCTACGGGCCTTGTATTAACCCGATATATTGTCACGTATAGGGGAGATGTTGTCCGTTAGCTTTTCGGCACGGCATACTCTCGGGGCGTGACATGTTCCCCGATAAAGAAGGTGCTAAGTGGAGATGTTTGTAGGATTGAAATGCTCCGAGAGAGGGGGTGAATCTCTGAAGTTATAATTTTCTTTTAAAAATTTAAAGCTTATTTTGAAATATTTAAAGAGTATGCAGCGGAAATGAAATGAAATAGAGACAACTTCTTTTACTTGGTTCACAACCCTAACTGGGTTGCTACTCTAAGGCTCGTAGCTCTTCTGAGAGCTACCTCGATGGGCAATCACTATATACCCTCCGACTCGAGAAATCTCGACTTTGGAGGGATTTGCTTTTTACAAATAATAAGAGATAGGTAACACTCTATCTTCTTTTTGAAATTAAGTGCACAAAGCGAAAATAAATACAAACAAAATTAGAGCTAAGTTATATCGACACTAATTGAAATATGGAGGTAGGCACGGAGTGTCGGATGTGCGTCTTTGCAAGGAGTTAAAGCTCTAGTGGACGAGAATGAATTTTTACAGCACTTCGACGTAGTAGTATTTGTTGTTGCAATAATGCCCCAAGCATTTATATGTTTTGATGTTTGGATAATCATCTAAGTTAGGCAACAAATTGTGATCTAATGGTGAACATGATTAAGTGACAGGTAAAGGCAAAGTCCAAGTATGATCTTGGCAAGAGAAGTCCAAGGTAAAGGTTTGGCGGCATAAGACCAAGCATGTTGTCTTGGCAGCATTAAGTCCAAACGGACCTTAGCAAAGGAAGTCCAAAGGCAAATCTTGGCAGCGTAAGTCCAAGCATGTAGACTTGGCGGCGTAAAGTCCAAGCACGCCTTGGCAAAGGAAACCCAAGACATGACAAAACCAAAGGAAGCTCTTGGAAGCAAAGCACAAAGGATGAACAAGTCACAGACTCGGAGGGATCCTAGAGGCGCAAGGCTTAAAAAAGAGCTAGAAGATTGAGTCTAGGTCTAGGGAGTCAATTCAAGTATGAATTATTCATACTTGATGAGTATCAGTCGACTGATACGATGTATCAATCGACTGTTAGGGTGCTCGACTGAGTCAGGATGAAACCCTGACCATCGACTTTGGTCGTGGGTCGGATCGATGTTGCGATCGATCAGCGCCAGCGATGGAAGTCGGTCGATCAAGTTAAATCACGCAGTGGAGTCACACTCGACTACGGCTTGTGATCACTCGACTGATCACTCCATCAGTCGACTGATGGATGGATCAGTCGACTGATGAGAATGCTGTTGGAGGAAACAACTCTGAATCCCACGAATCCGGCTATTCAGAAGCCGTTAATCGCGTCGACAGTCAACCGATGTTGTTCATCAGTCGACTGATCATGCTCCAACGGGAAAATCAGCCTTCTCTCTATAAAAAGAGGGTTGGTGGAGGTTTTTGGGGTTAATGCTCATTCTCTGATTATTCTCTCAAGCCTCCACGAGTTTTCAAGCTTTCTAGTGTTTTTAAATCTCCTCCTCCTCTCTCTAAACTCAAGTTTCATTCCTTGTAAGAAGAGGAGGATTGTTGTAAAGGAAAGCTTCATAGTGATTTGATTAGGGTTGATCCACCTCAAGGATCACCGTGGAGTAGGAGCGTCATCTCCGAACCACGTAAAAGAATCGTGTTAGCGTGTTTTTCATTTGTGTTATTATTATTTGTGTTGTACTTCTGCTAATATTTTTTGTAGAGAAGAAAAACAAGCTATTCACCCCCCCCTCTAGCTTCAAATTGATCTCCAACAAGTGGTATCAGAGCCCGGATCGCATCGGAAGATCTAACAATCAACCGGAGCAAAAATGACTTTTCAAGAGGGGTATAGCACGGCGAGGCCTCCGTTCTTCGACGGCAACGACTTCGGCTATTGGAAAGGTAGGATGGAGTATTACTTAATGAATGGTATTGAGAATTGGTTTAGTGTTGTAGATGGTTTCGAGAAGCCGGTGGATGAACACGGAGCACCCATACCGACGAAGGATTGGACGAGAGACATGGCCAAGAAGGCTCAAGCCAACGCCAAGGCAACAACCACACTTCAATGTGGTTTGTCAAAAGAGCAACTAAGCAAGGTGGGGCCATTTGAATCGGCGAAGGAGCTTTGGGAGAAGTTGATCGAGCTCAACGAAGGATCCAAAGAAACAAGAAGGGCCAAGAGAGATCTTCTAATTGGCCAACTTCAAAGCTTCTCAATGAAGACAAATGAGACTGTGAGCCAAATGCACGGTCGCTTCAAAGAAGTGGTCAACGGACTACATGTAATAGGTGAAAAGGTCGACAACCGAGACCTTGTAAGGTATGTGCTACAAGCTTTCCCTAGAACAACCTTATGGGCCTCAATGGTAGATGCCTATAAGGTCTCTAGGGATCTTTCATTGGTTAAGTTAGATGAGCTATTTTGTGAATTTCAATTACATGAACAAGCTAACACTTCATCCAAAGAGAAGGGTATAGCTCTTTTTGTAGGAAAGAAGGACAAAAAGAAGAAGGAGAAGAAGGAAGTGTTCTCCTCATCTGAATCCGAGGAAGACTCATCAAGTAGTGAAGATGAGTTATCGACAAGCGAGGTGGCACATTACGTCAAGAAGTTTGGTGGGAAGTCAAGGAAACTCACCAAGAAAGATGTGAAGAGAATGTTCCAATCCTCAAGAGGTAAGTCTTCAAATAGTTCAAATTCTACCTCTAACGTGACTTGTTTTGGTTGCAACAAGAAAGGGTATATAAAGCCAAATTGCCCGGAACTAAAGAAGAAGGAGGAGAAGGAAAAGAAAAAGAAGGAAAAGAAGGAGAAGAAGAAGGAGGCAATGGTGGCACAAACATGGGACACTCTAAGCATGGAGGAGTCTTCCGACAATGAAGAAGTATGTCATGCCACCCGGAATCTATCCCTCATGGCATTGGAGGAATAAGCCGGGAGCTCAAGCGAGGAGTCCTCTTCTTCTTCAAGCGACGAATCATCATCAAGTGATGATGATGAGGTAAACAACTCACCTAAGGTAGATTTACTTTACAAGACTATTGCATGTCTTCAAAATACTTTGAATAGATCGAAAACTAGGATTAAGGATTTAAAAATAGAGATTAAATCACTTAAGAGTGTAGAATCATCTTGTGGTAAATTATCTAGTGATGAATGTACCCTTAGGGATGAAAATGATGAATTAAGAAAAGAAATAGGTAACTTAAGAGCATGCTTAGAAAAATTTACTAATGGCTCTAAATACCTAGACATGATTATTAAGGATCAAAGAGCTATTTACAACAAGGCCGGATTGGGATATAGGCCTAAGGAAAAGGAGGTAGCATTTACATCTCTTGTTAGTAGAAAATCCATGATTAAAAGCAAGGGTAGAAAGGCTTGGGTACCTAAAAAATTTCTAATTGATGCTAGTGGTCCTAAGATTTGGGTACCTAAGGATTGTATTTTTCATGTGATATAGATAGAAGAACCAAGCTTGTGGATAGTTGATAGTGGGTACTCAAAGTACATGACCGGTGATGAGAGAAAATTCTCCACTATCAACCACACTAGCAAAGGAAAAGTATCATTTGGTAATAGCGGCAAACTTAAGATTCTAGGAAAGGGCACAATTGAGGTATCCCCCAACCTTTCCATTCATAAAGTATTATTAGTTAAAAATATGAAATTTAATTTACTTAGTATAAGCCAACTATGTGATGCAAACTTTGATGTTAAATTTGATTCCTCAAAATGTTTTATAAGACACAAAACTCTAAATGATTGCATGTTAGTAGGTTTTAGGAAATCAAATATATATTATGTTGATTTATCCTATACTACTAATGCTTCTACTAAGTGTCTTATTGCAAAAGAGGAAGAAAGTTGGCTTTGTCATAGGAGGCTAGGACACATAAACATGAAGAACATAGCCAAAATAGCAAAAATGAAGTTAGTCAAAGGGTTTCCCAAAGTCAAATTTCTCAAGGACAAAATATGTGATGCATGCCAAGAAGGGAAACAATCAAAAACATCACACAAAGGTAAAAATTTACTTAGTACCGCTTTGCCTTTATAACTTTTGCATATGGACTTATTTGATTGTCATAGTACCCCCTCTATGATTGGTAGTAAATATTGCCTAGTAATAGTAGATGATTTCTCTAGGTTTACTTGGGTATTTTTCTTGAAAAATAAAGATGAAACCCTAGGAATAATCATAGGATTTAGCAAAAGAGTAGAAAATGAAAGAAAACTCAAAATCAATCGGATCCGTAGTGATCATGGTGGAGAATTTGAGAATTCTAATTTCTCAACCTTTTGCTTAGAACAAGGGTACAAGCATGAGTTTTCTTGTCCTAGAACACCCCAACAAAATGGGGTTGTGGAAAGGAAAAATCGTGCCCTACAAGAAGCGGCTAGGACAATGCTTAATGTATAATCCTTACCTAGCTACTTGTGGGCGGAAGCGGTTAACACCGCTTGCTATATCCAAAATAGGGTATTAATTCATAGGTTTTTAGGAAAAACTCCATTTGAATTGTGGAATGGTACAATTCCAACAATTCATTATTTTAAGGTCTTTGGATGTAAAGTCTATATTTTAAATACCAAAGACAACCTAGGTAAGTTTGAGTCCAAAACGGATGAGAGAATCCTAGTTTGATACTCATCCACTAGTGTAGGGTATAGAGTTTACAATAAAAGGATTCAAAAGATTAAAGAATCTTCAAATGTCCAATTTGATGAAACTTCCAATACATACCCTAGGAAATCCTCTATTGATGATGATATTAATAATGAAAATCAAGAAGTTACCCAACAATTTCAGGATTTAACCTTAGGGGGTAATGATCAAGGGAGAAGATTGAATCAAGGGGGAGTAAGAGGTGATTCTGATGATGAACAAAGAATTGAGATTAATTATGATCAACCTCAAATTAATACACCTCCTAGAACCATAAGAGTTCATCAAAATCACCCCTTAGATCAAATTGTGGGTGAATTATCTCAAGGTGTTAGGACTAGGTCATTTCATAGGGATCCCACTAGTCATATAGCTCTAATTTCTCAAATTGAGCCCAAAACAATCAAAGATGCATTACTTGATCCGGATTGGATCTTAGCAATGCAAGATGAATTGACTCAATTTGAAAGGAGTCAAGTATGGGAGTTAGTTCCTAGACCTAATGAAAACACCATTATTACTACAAGATGGGTTTTTAGGAACAAACTAGATGACCAAGGAAATATCACTAGAAATAAAGCAAGATTAGTTGCAAGGGGCTTTAATCAAGTTGAAGGACTTGACTATGATGAAACATATGCCTCAGTTGCTAGGTTAGAGTCTATTAGAATACTATTAGGGTATGGCTCCTATATGGGGTTCAAAATCCATCAAATGGATGTCAAATCGGCATTCCTAAATGGGTTTATTAAGGAAGAAGTATATGTAGAACAACCTCCCGGGTTTGAGAATATGGACTATCCAAACCATGTATACAAGCTTAGGAAAGCTTTGTATGGTTTGAAACAAGCTCCCCGGGCTTGATATGAAAGATTATCATCTTTCTTAATTTCTAAGGACTTTAAAAGGGGTAGTGTAGATCAAACTCTATTTATAAAGTCAACATCAACAGACATCTTTGTAGCCCAAGTATATGTTGATGACATTATCTTTGGGTCAACAAATGATGAACTTCTCCAAGACTTTATTAAGAATATGGAAAAAGAGTTTGAAATGAGTCTAGTTGGGGAATTAAATTTCTTCCTAGGATTACAAGTTAAACAAACAAGTGAAGGAATTTATATTTATCAAACCAAATATGCTAAGGAAATGATTAAGAAATTTGGTTTGGAAAATGCTAAAGTAGTTTCAACTCCAATGACAACCAATACAAAAATAGATAGTGATAATGAAGGCAAACAAATTGATCTTACACTATATAGGAGCATGATTGGTAGCCTCTTGTACTTAACCGCTAGTAGACCCGATATATTATTTGCGGTTGGTATGTGTGCTAGGTACCAATCATGTGCAAAAGAATCTCATTTAGTTGCCGTTAAGAGAATCTTAAGATATATTAAAGGCACACTAAATGTAGGACTATGGTACCCTAAGACTAGGTCTTTTGATTTGGTTGGGTACACCGATTCCGATTATGCTGGTTACAAATTGGATCGGAAGAGTACTAGTGGTGGATGTCAATTCCTTGGGTTCTCCCTAGTTAGTTGGAGTAGTAGGAAGCAACCTTGTGTTGCCCTATCCACCACCGAAGCCGAGTATGTGGCTATGGGTGGTTGTGTAGCTCAACTACTATAGATGAAACATACCTTAGAAGATTATGAGCTATCTTACTCCAACATGAAAGTATTTTGTGACAATGTGAGCACCATAAACTTGACCAAAAATCCGGTGCATCACTCTATAACCAAGCACATTGAAGTGAAACATCATTTCATTAGAGATCATGTGGCAAAGGGGGACATTGAACTTAATTACATTGAATCCAAGTACAACCTAGCCGACATATTTACCAAGGCTCTCCCCGAGGTAGAATTTTCATCACTTAGGAGAGAACATGGAATGTGCTTGGTTGAGTAAAGGTGTAGGTTTGCATGATCCTATAGAAATAGTAGGATTTATACTTTTAAGCATCTCACAAAATACCTAAGAAACCATGATTTTTGTATTGAGCCACTTAGACAACATGTGAGATGTTAGAAAGATGCACTTGGTTCATCATGCTTGTTATGATGCATTACTATGGACCAAAGTGTCATCTAGAGACATTAATCCTTCATTGGACCAATCATTGGGAAGGCTTATACACAATTGATGTGCATATAGCTCCAAGAACATGATTGAAAATGTCAAATAAAACATATTTTAAACCATGTTTATCATATTTTGAAAAACAGTTTTTAAGTGAAACACAAAAGTGATACAAAGTTTGCAAAAACTTTAGAACTTTTGTTAGTTTCCAAGTTTGTATCAATCTTGAAATCTGGAAAACATATATTTTTCAAAATATTTTTCCTTGATAAAGTATGATTTCAGAAATGTGTACGCAAAATTTCGTGATTTTTCAAGATTTTTGAAATTTCTAACGCATTTTTGAATTTGGACTAAAAAGGCTGAATTTCGGAATTCAAGCGTAGCAGTCGACTGGTTCAGAAACCAGTCGACTGATACACTATATTTTCTGAAAAATAGCTCCATTTTCTGATATTTAGTATATCTTTGATCTCCTAAAACTTTAGCATGATAATACTGAGTATAAACCAATTTTTAGGACTGTTTAATGCGGTATTTTAGGGGGAGTTTCATAAGATGTATCTTTTTTATTCCCAAATTTACATTGTTGCTGCAAAGTTAGGATTTAAACCTTCAAATTGTTGATATATTTTTGCTCCACATGTATTTTACTCATCATGAACTATATCTTGGATTATGGGGAAGATAAATTTCAATTCTATACCTTAGTTCAAGATTACAATGCATTCAATTCTTCTATGAAATATATGATTTCTTCTCTTTTTGATGTATGTCAAAGGAGGAGAAGAAATGTTTAAGTTAGAATTGTGTAGGATATTTGACGCCGCTAGAGGGGGGTGAATAGCGTTTGACCGTTCGTAGATGGAATTCGTTTGCGATTGTCTCTACAATTTGGTTAGCGTAACGGAAATAGAAAAATAATAACGATAACGAAATGAACAACACGCTAACACAAAGATATAACATGGTTCGGAACCGAACGGTTCATACTCCACGGATCGAGCTCTAAAGAGCCCTAGTGATGCACACGCACTCACTAATCACAAATACTCCTTCTCGACAACAAGTCGGAGGTGGAGAAACCTCGTACAAAAGATTACAACAATAATCTAAGTAGATACATGAAAATACAATGAGATACAATGCAATATAAGTAAAGAAAAAGCTTTACAAATGCCTTTTGATTGCTTGCTTGTTGATCACTTGAACCGTGGTTGAAGACCCTGATTTGCAGCAGCAAATCACCTCAAAAACGTCCAAGAAATCGCTGCTAAAAACCCTCCCGTCGAGCTCCTTTTATCCTCGCGCGTGACCTGGATTTCCGCCCATCAGTCGACTGCCATAAGTCACCAGTCGACTGATGCCACTGTTGTCGTGAGACAACGGCTCGATCCACGCTGGAAAAACTCCAACGGATCTCTTGGCAGTCGACTGCCAACATTGGCAGTCGACTGCTAGCGCCCGTAGCTTTCGAGCTACGGGCGTTACATGCGCTCGACATTTGGCGATCGGCAATGATCGCCGATCGTCGACACCCGATCGACTACTCGAGGCAGTCGATTGCCGAGCATTTCGGCTCTAAACCGCGGCAAATCGAACTCAAGTCGACTCATGGCAGTCGAACCGGCCATAATGTCAGTCGGCTGCCAACCTCAAAAATGAGGTTTTAACCCAAGTATGGTGCCCCCATACTTGCTAGACCACCCTTAGCCTAGACCTAAGCCTTCTAGCCACCTCCATCAGCCTCACGCCTCTCGGATCCCTCCAAGTCATTCATGACTTGTTCATCCATCGCGCTAGCCTCCAGGTGCTTCCCTCGGCTATGTCATGCTAACGGTGTCTACACTGCCAAGGCACATTGGACTTACGCCGCCAAGACTCCGCTTGGACTTTACGCCGCCAATATCCATCCCCTTGGACTTCTCAAATGCCAAGACTCAAGCTTGGACATTCCCTTGCCAACCCATGTTGGACTTTCCATGCCAAGACCCATGCTTGGACTTTTCCTTGTCAACCCATGTTGGACTTTCCATGCCAAGACCATGCTTGGACTTTCCTTGCCAACCCATGTTGGACTTTACATTGCCAAGACCCATGCTTGGACTTTCCATTGCCAACCCATGTTGGACTTTCCCAAATGCCAAGTGTCCCACTTGGACTTTCCATGCCAAGTACCCATGACTTGGACTTTCCCATGACAATTACATTGTCATATGTTTTTGTCGAACATCAAAACATCAAAACATCACTCGAGTCAAACTCGAGTCCTGGTCAATCGTGACATGGGCCGATTGCACCAACAATCTCCCCCTTTTTGATGTTTGACAAAAACCAAACAAATCATTTGAGTTAGACCACTAACTCAAATCCCTTACCAATTATCCCAAATTGGTAAACACTCTCCAAATATTCTCCCCCAAACATTCTCCCCCTTTTTGACTAACATCAAAAAGGTTATCTCTCCAAGGAGGTCAATGTCTCATGTCCCAATGAGATCTTACAATCTCCCCCTTGGTCCAAAAATACCTAGGATGTCTACCATCTTTCTAGTGATAAGTCGCATATCACTCAAGAGAGGCAATCCTATACTCTCTCCCAATTTCCAAATTGGGTATCAAAAACCTATCAATTTTCCCAATTGATGATACTCTCCCAATAACTTCTCCTCTTCAAGGAAAAAAAAAATACATCCATCATCCCAAGATGGATACCTCCCCCTAAAGGCTTGCTCCCCCTTGACCATTGCACCAACAATGTCCTTGACAAGCCCCTAAGCCAATAGGAACTCTAAACCATCAAAATTAAGGTTCTAAGTTCAACATAGAACTTTTACTCACCCTAAATTTGATACTTTGACATAACACATCTCCTAATCCATATCCAATGGATTTTCACCCTTTATAATGCTTCCCAAAGCATATCCTAGGGTTAAGAGTGATTAGGGACATTTACCATGGCTGAAAATGGGCTAAATAAACCTTGTTAACCCAAAATTAGACCTGACAATGACTCTATCGGTAACGATCATTGCCACTCTCATCGATCGAGCCACAAAGAGGCTGATCGATAATAAATTTCGAATTTCAATATCGAATCGAGATTTGGAAAAGCATAAGTAATTCTACGTAATTTGAAAAATCATAAAATTTGATACGTATATTACTTATAGTCATTACAATGGGTGAAAAATATTTGAAAATTATTTTACCCATAAAATAGTGAGTTTGATACAAAACTCAAAACCATTGAAATTTTCAATGTTTTGACCCTATTTTGTATCAACTCTATCAATGGTGATTGCTATCAAAAGATAGACTTCACCAAGGTTTTTTAAAATGATTTCAAAATGTTTTCAAAACCTTATTTTGGATCATATTCCTTGGGCTCTATGTATATGACTTGTACACATGCTCTCCCAATGATCCACTAATCATATAAGATGAGTTTGAGTTCATCTAGATGTAAAACCTATGCACCTTGAACTTAACTCATATCCTAGCATCTCACATGTATCTAGGGTGTATAAAATATACATACATGTCAATTCACTGTGAGATGTGGGTTTTGTTCATCCTAATCTAGGGTTTCATGCATTCTCTAAGGCAACCCTACTTGATTCCCTTATGAATGGGACTCCAAGTCATGCCATAGTCCTTAAATCAATTTCAATCGAAATTTTCTTAAATGCATGAATGATTATGGCATTAATGATGATATAAATAAGCAAATGCTCATAATCATGATGTCATGGCATAAGATGAAATCTAAAAACACATGACATTTAAAACCTTAATCCTAAAACATGAACATGACATATAAAATGATTAAAATAAACATGATGTCATGGCATGTTATATGGCAAACAAAGCATGACATATAAAATATATAGGTATAATAATACCTAAATTTTAATATTAATTGCCATTTGATATAATTAGATATATTTTGTCATATTATCATTAATCTCCCTAGTGTGCCAAAAACCCAAAATGGCACACTAACCTCTAAACCTAAATTGTGCCAATTTAATTGATTTTTCTCAATTTCAAGAAATGCATTGGCACATCCTAAAATCTTTTAGGATATTGATTCAAATCTATTTCCAAGGTAACCATAACCTTGAAAATATCCTAAAGTGCCACCTTTACCATGGTTGAGTTAACTACCCATCCAATCAAGGTTGGCACACCCTAAACCCATCTAGCGTGAATCAATCACGCTCTTAGGAACCCAAAACCGATTTGAGCTCCTAGGGTTAATTAGGTATTCCTTAGGGATAACCTCCCTAGATACCTTCCTAATGACCCTCCTAGGCTTGTTAGCCTTGGTCATTTGGGTCTTACCTAGGTTGACTCTAGGGGTAACTCCCCTTGCAACCTTCTTAGTGGCCACCCTAGGTTTCCTAGAAACCCTAGCCACTAGGTACAACCTTTAGTCAACCTTAGGGATGACTTCCCTATTGACCTTGGTCTTCCTAGACCTAGTTTGTGTCCCATAATCAAATGGAACACTATGGTAAGCTACCTTAGGCTTAGGTTTGTGACTCAAACATTGCTTGCCCTTGGTTGACTTTGGACTCTTAGGTCCTTGGTGTTGACTTTGACTTTTGGACCTTTGACTTTGACCATTAGACCCTTTAAATTGGTTTTGTATATTCCTAAGGGTCTTTTCTAGTTTCTCAAGCCTTGACCTCAAGGCTTGGTTTTCTAATTCCAATTGCCCAATTGATTTTTGATTGAATTCTTGGGCATGGGACTTTCTAGGCATATGCCTAGTCCATTTAGGATTTAGATCTAGATGTTCTCCTATTTTCCTAATTGATTTCTTAGGTAAAATATTTTTAGGGACATTAGTCCCAAATTTCTCCTTACTCCTAAGGTAAACATTTTTAGCACCTAAGCAAAATTCCTTACTTCTAGCATACTCTTTATGAATTGCAAGGGAATTAAAATTCCTAGCATGCTTTTGACTATCAAATCTAGAAGGTGCATTATTGAAATATACCTTAGGATTTGCCTTGGAGGCTCCCCCTACATGTATAGCTCCCTCTTTGACTTTCTTGCTCCCCCTAGGGCATGAATTCCTAAAATGCCCCGGTTGTTGACACTTGAAGCAAATGACGTGCTCTTTGCTTCTTCTAGTGGTGGCACCGGCATCTTTTGATCTTTCTTAAGGTTTTGGTGCCGGAGGAGCTTTTCTGATCTTCTTTGGGCACTTGCTCTTATAGTGCCCGGTTTCCCTACACTCAAAGCAAATTATATGATTTTTATTTAAACTTAAATTGCTTGAGTTACCTAGGTTAATGAGGACCGGAATTGGACTTTGGGCTTCTTCATCTTGACCGGATGTCGAAGCTTTTTCTTGATGTTCCGGTGTGAAGGTTCTCTCCTCCCCCTCAATCCTTGAGGTGGATGCTTCTTCCACTTCCTCCACCTCTTTCGATCCGGATGTTGATTCCCTATCAACCTTCGAATCCTCACTTCCTTGTGATGATGATCTCTCTTCTTCACCCTCCTTATCTTCTTGAATTGATGGTGAACTTTCTCGAGCTTGAGAGGGTGAGCACTCCTCTTCTTCTTCTTCTTCTTGGACCGATGATGAGTTTTCATGGAGCTTTGCCACTTGGCTCCATAACTCTTTAGCATCTACATACCTAACATACACAAGATATTGTTAGGCATTAAATCAATTAAAAATTTTATCACCTTATCATTTTTCTCGGATGCTTGAACTTGCTCTTCGGTCCATCTCTTCTTCTTGAGGAATCCACCTCTTGGTCCTCTTGGATATTCAAATCCATCCATCAAAATGGACCATTCCTCAAAGTCTCCCATCATAATAAAATCCTCAATTCTTCCCTTCCAAGAATTGAATCCTTCTCGTCCGTATAGGGTATAAGGGATAGGTGTGTTGATATCCCATCCAAGCTTGTCTTGGAATTCCATCTTCACCCTCTAGCGTCTTGCTCCCGGTTGTTAATCCATTGAAGAGCCACCAGGCTCTGATACCAATTGTAGGATATTTGACGCCGCTAGAGGGGGGGGGGGTGAATAGCTTTTGACCGTCCGTAGATGGAATTCGTTCGCGGTTGTCTCTACAATTTCGTTAGCGCAGCGGAAATAGAAAAATAATAACGATAACGAAATGAACAACACGCTAACACAAAGATATAACGTGGTTCGGAACCGAACGGTTCCTACTCCACGGATCGAGCTCTAAAGAGCCCTAGTGATGCACACACACTCACTAATCACAAATACTCCTTCTCGACAACAAGTCGGAGGTGGAGAAACCTCATACAAAAGATTACAACAATAATCTAAGTAGATACACGCAAATACAATGAGATACAATGCAATATAAGTAAAGAAAAAGCTTTACAAATGCCTTTTGATTGCTTGCTTGTTGATCGCTTGAACCGTGGTTGAAGACCCTGATTTACAGCAGCAAATCGCCTCAAAAACGTCCAAGAAATCGTTGCTAAAAACCCTCCCGTCGAGCTCCTTTTATCCTCGTGCGTGATTTGGATTTCTGCCCATCAGTCGACTGCCATAAGTCACCAGTCGACTGATACCACTGTTGTCGTGAGACAACGGCTCGATCCATGCTGGAAAAACTCCAACGGATCTCTTGGCGATCGGCGCCAACATTGTGATCGGCTGCCGATGCCGTGTCGGCGCCCGATCGGCTCACGGGCGTTGTGCTCGACATTGGGGCGATCGGCCGACCTTAGCGATCGGCTATCGCCGACACGATCATTGCTCCAATGAGCAATCGCGCGAGCATTTCCAGCTCTAAACTGGCAGTCGAACTCAAGTCGACTCACGGCAGTCGAACCGGCCATAATGTCAGTCGACTGCCAACCTCAAAAATGAGGTTTTAACCCAAGTACGGTGCCCCCATACTTGCTAGACCACCCTTAGCCTAGACCAAAGCCTTCTAGCCACCTCCATCAGCCTCATGCCTCTCGGATCCCTCCAAGTCATTCATGACTTGTTCATCCATCGCGCTAGCCTCCAGGTGCTTCCCTCAGCTATGTCATGCTAACAGTGTCTACACCGCCAAGGCACATTGGACTTATGCCGCCAAGACTCCGCTTGGACTTTACGCCGCCAATATCCATCCCCTTGGACTTCTCAAATGCC
This sequence comes from Wurfbainia villosa, assembly GCA_025175895.1. Taxonomy (NCBI): domain Eukaryota; kingdom Viridiplantae; phylum Streptophyta; class Magnoliopsida; order Zingiberales; family Zingiberaceae; genus Wurfbainia; species Wurfbainia villosa. The sequence continues at coordinate 7,515,181 of CM045986.1, forward strand.
AAGACTCAAGCTTGGACTTTCCCTTGCCAACCCATGTTGGACTTTCCATGCCAAGACCCATGCTTGGACTTTTCCTTGCCATCCCATGTTGGACTTTCCATGCCAAGATCATGCTTGGACTTTCCTTGCCAACCCATGTTGGACTTTACATTGCCAAGACCCATGCTTGGACTTTCCATTGCCAACCCATATTGGACTTTCCCAAATGTCAAGTGTCCAACTTGGACTTTCCATGCCAAGTACCCATGACTTGGACTTTCCCATGACAATTACATTGTCATATGTTTTTGTCGAACATCAAAACATCAAAACATCACTCGAGTCAAACTCGAGTCCTGGTCAATCGTGACCTGGGCCGATTGCACCAACAAATTGGATATATGATTATGTGTATCTTTAAAAGACCTAACTTAAATGATTGCCAAACATCAAAAAGGGGGAGATTATTGGTGCAACAATACCCCAAGCATTTATATGTTTTGATGTTTGGATAATCATCTAAGTTAGGCAACAATTTGTGATCTAATGGTGAACATGATTAAGTGACAGGTAAAGTCAAAGTCCAAGTATGATCTTGGCAAGAGAAGTCCAAGGTAAAGGTTTGGCGGCATAAGACCAAGCATGTTGTCTTGGCGGCATTAAGTCCAAACGGACCTTGGCAAAGGAAGTCCAAAGGCAAGTCTTGGCAACGTAAGTCCAAGCATGTAGACTTGGCGGCGTAAAGTCCAAGCACGCCTTGGCAAAGGAAACCCAAGACATGACAAAACCAAAGGAAGCTCTTGGAAGCAAAGCGCAAAGGATGAACAAGTCACGGACTCGGAGGGATCCTGGAGGCGAAAGGCTTAAGGAAGAGCTAGAAGGTTGAGTCTAGGTCTAAGGGGTAAAATCAAGTATAATTACTCATACTTGATGAGTGTCGATCGGTCGATCGATGTATCGATCGGCTGATCGGTGCTCGGCCGAGTCGGGATGAAACACGACCATCGATCATTGCTTTAGTCATGGCGATCGGTGATGTTGCGATCGATCGGCAGTTAAATCTGGGCATAGTGGAGTCACACTCGACTGCGGCCTGTTGGACTTTCTATGCCAAGACTCAAGCTTGGACTTTCCCTTGCCAACCCATGTTGGACTTTCCATGCCAAGACCATGCTTGGACTTTCCTTGCCAACCCATGTTGGACTTTACATTTCCAAGACCCATGCTTGGACTTTCCATTGCCAACCCATGTTGGACTTTCCCAAATGCCAAGTGTCCCACTTGGACTTTCCATGCCAAGTACCCATGACTTGGACTTTCCCATGACAATTACATTGTCATATGTTTTTGTCGAACATCAAAACATCACTCGAGTCAAACTCGAGTCCTGGTCAATCGTGACCTGGGTCGATTGCACCAACAATCTTCCCCTTTTTGATGTTTGACAAAAACCAAACAAATCATTTGAGTTAGACCACTAACTCAAATTCCTTACCAATTATCCCAAATTGGTAAACACTCTCCAAATATTCTCCCCCAAACATTCTCCCCCTTTTTGACTAACATCAAAAAGGTTATCTCTCCAAGGAGGTCAATGTCTCATGTCCCAATGAGATCTTACAATCTCCCTCTTGGTCCAAAAATACCTAGGATACCTACCATCTTTCTAGTGATAAGTCGCATATTACTCAAGAGAGGCAATCCTATACTCTCTCCCAATTTCCAAATTGGGTATAAAAAACCCATCAATTTTCCCAATTGATGATACTCTCCCAATAACTTCTCCTCTTCAAGGAAAAAAAAACACATCCATCATCCCAAGATGGATACCTCCCCCTAAAGGCTTGCTCCCCCTTGACCATTGCACCAACAATGTCCTTGGGAAGCCCCTAAGCCAATAGGAACTCTAAACCATTAAAATTAAGGTTCTAAGTTTAACATAGAACTTTTACTCACCCTAAATTTGATACTTTGACATAACACATCTCCTAATCCATATCCAATGGATTTTCACCCTTTATAATGCTTCCCAAAGCATATCCTAGGGTTAAGAGTGATTAGGGACCTTTACCATGGCTGAAAATGGGCTAAACAAACCTTGTTAACCCAAAATCAGACCTGACAGTCGACTCCTATCAGTAACCAGTCGACTGCCACTCTCATCAGTCGACTGCCACAAAGGGCAGTCGACTGATAGCTGAAATTTCTGAATTTCAGCTATCAGAATCGAGATTTGGAAAAGCATAAGTAATTCTACGTAATTTGAAAAATCATAAAATTTGATACGTATATTACTTATAGTCATTACAATGGGTGAAAAATATTTGAAAATTATTTTACCCATAAAATAGTGAGTTTGATACAAAACTCAAAACCATTGAAATTTTCAATGTTTTGACCCTATTTTGTATCAACTCTATCAATGGTGATTGCTATCAAAAGATAGACTTCACCAAGGTTTTTCAAAATGATTTCAAAATGTTTTCAAAACCTTATTTTGGATCATATTCCTTGGGCTCTATGTATATGACTTGTACACATGCTCTCCCAATGATCCACTAATCATATAAGATGAGTTTGAGTTCATCTAGATGTAAAACCTATGCACCTTGAACTTAACTCATATCCTAGCATCTCACATGTATCTAGGGTGTATAAAATAAACATACATGTCAATTCACTATGAGATGTGGGTTTAGTTCATCCTAATCTAGGGTTTCATGCATTCTCTAAGGCAACCCTACTTGATTCTCTTATGAATGGGACTCCAAGTCATGCCATAGTCCTTAAATCAATTTCAATCGAAATTTTCTTAAATGCATGAATGATTATGGCATTAATGATGATATAAATAAGCATATGCTCATAATCATGATGTCATGGCATAAGATGAAATCTAAAAACACATGACATTTAAAACCTTAATCCTAAAACATGAACATGACATATAAAATGATTAAAATAAACATGATGTCATGGCATGTTATATGGCAAACAAAGCATGACATATAAAATATATAGGTATAATAATACCTAAATTTTAATATTAATTGCCATTTGATATAATTAGATATATTTTGCCATATTATCATTAATCTCCCTAGTGTACCAAAAACCCAAAATGGCACACTAACATCTAAACCTAAATTGTGCCAATTTAATTGATTTTTCTCAATTTCAAGAAATGCATTGGCACATCCTAAAATCTTTTAGGATATTGATTCAAATCTATTTCCAAGGTAACCATAACCTTGAAAATATCCTAAAGTGCCACCTTTACCATGGTTGAGTTAACTACCCATCCAATCAAGGTTGGCACACCCTAAACCCATCTAGCGTGAATCAATCACGCTCTTAGGAACCCAAAACCGATTTGAGCTCCTAGGGTTAATTAGGTATTCCTTAGGGATAACCTCCCTAGATACCTTCCTAATGACCCTCCTAGGCTTGTTAGCCTTGGTCATTTGGGTCTTACCTAGGTTGACTCTAGGGGTAACTCCCCTTGCAACCTTCTTAGTGGCCACCCTAGGTTTCCTAGAAACCCTAGCCACTAGGCACAACCTTTGGTCAACCTTAGGGATGACTTCCCTATTGACCTTGGTCTTCCTAGACCTAGTTTGTGTCCCATAATCAAATGGAACACTATGGTAAGCTACCTTAGGCTTAGGTTTGTGACTCAAACATTGCTTGCCCTTGGTTGACTTTGGACTCTTAGGTCCTTGGTGTTGACTTTGACTTTTGGACCTTTGACTTTGAACATTAGACCCTTTAAATTGGTTTTGTATATTCCTAAGGGTCTTTTCTAGTTTCTCAAGCCTTGACCTCAAGGCTTGGTTTTCTAATTCCAATTGCCCAATTGATTTTTGATTGAATTCTTGGGCATGGGACTTTCTAGGCATATGCCTAGTCCATTTAGGATTTAGATCTAGATGTTCTCCTATTTTCCTAATTGATTTCTTAGGTAAAATATTTTTAGGGACATTAGTCCCAAATTTCTCCTTACTCCTAAGGTAAACATTTTTAGCACCTAAGCAAAATTCCTTACTTCTAGCATACTCTTTATGAATTACAAGGGAATTAAAATTCCTAGCATGCTTTTGACTATCAAATCTAGAAGGTGCATTATTGAAATATTCCTTAGGGTTTGCCTTGGAGGCTCCCCCTACATGTATAGCTCCCTCTTTGACTTTCTTGCTCCCCCTAGGGCATGAATTCCTAAAATGCCCCGGTTGTTGACACTTGAAGCAAATGACGTGATCTTTGCTTCTTCTAGTGGTGGCACCGGCATCTTTTGATCTTTCTTGAGGTTTTGGTGCCGGAGGAGCTTTTCTGATCTTCTTTGGGCACTTGCTCTTATAGTGCCCGGTTTCTCTACACTCAAAGCAAATTATATGATTTTTATTTAAACTTAAATTGCTTGAGTTACCTAGGTTAATGAGGACCGGAATTGGACTTTGGGCTTCTTCATCTTGACCGGATGTCGAAGCTTTTTCTTGATGTTCCGGTGTGAAGGTTCTCTCCTCCCCCTCAATCCTTGAGGTGGATGCTTCTTCCACTTCCTCCACCTCTTCCGATCCGGATGTTGATTCCCTATCAACCTCCGAATCCTCACTTCCTTGTGAGGATGATCTCTCTTCTTCACCCTCCTTATCTTCTTGAATTGATGGTGAACTTTCTTGAGCTTGAGAGGGTGAGCACTCTTCTTCTTCTTCTTCTTCTTGGACCGATGATGAGTTTTCATGGAGCTTTGCCACTTGGATCCATAACTCTTTAGCATCTACATAATTACCTAACATACACAAGATATTGTTAGGCATTAAATCAATTAAAAATTTTATCACCTTATCATTTTTCTCGGATGCTTGAACTTGCTCTTCGGTCCATCTCTTCTTCTTGAGGAATCCACCTCTTGGTCCTCTTGGATATTCAAATCCATCCATCAAAATGGACCATTCCTCAAAGTCTCTCATCATAATAAAATCCTCAATTCTTCCCTTCCAAGAATTGAATCCTTCTCGTCCGTATAGGGTATAAGGGATAGGTGTGTTGATATCCCATCCAAGCTTGTCTTGGAATTCCATCTTCACCCTCTAGCGTCTTGCTCCCGGTTGTTAATCCATTGAAGAGCCACCAAGCTCTGATACCAATTGTAGGATATTTGACGCCGCTAGAGGTGGGGGTGAATAGCGTTTGACCGTTCGTAGATGGAATTCGTTCGCGGTTGTCTCTACAATTTCGTTAGCGCAGCGGAAATAGAAAAATAATAACGATAACGAAATGAACAACACGCTAACACAAAGATATAATGTGGTTCGGAACCGAACGGTTCCTACTCCACGGATCGAGCTCTAAAGAGCCCTAGTGATGCACACACACTCACTAATCACAAATACTCCTTCTCGACAACAAGTCGGAGGTGGAGAAACCTCATACAAAAGATTACAACAATAATCTAAGTAGATACACGCAAATACAATGAGATATAATGCAATATAAGTAAAGAAAAAGCTTTACAAATGCCTTTTGATTGCTTGCTTGTTGATCGCTTGAACCGTGGTTGAAGACCCTGATTTACAGTAGCAAATCGCCTCAAAAATGTCCAAGAAATCGCTGCTAAAAACCCTCATGTCGAGCTCCTTTTATCCTCGCGCGTGACCTGGATTTTCGCCCATCAGTCGACTGCCATAAGTCACCAGTCGACTGATACCACTGTTGTCGTGAGACAACGGCTCGATCCACACTGGAAAAACTCCAACGGATCTCTTGGCGATCATTGCGCGCGCCCGTAGTCGTCGCCCGATCGGCTCACGAGTGTTCTAATGCTCGACATTGGATTGGTAGTCGTTGTCGACCCTTGGCGGTCAGCTGCCGACACCGATCATTGCTCGATGGCGATCATTGCGAGCATTTCCAGCTCTAAACTGGCAGTCGAACTCAAGTCGACTCACGACAGTTGAACTGGCCATAATGTCAATCGACTGCCAACCTCAAAAATGAGGTTTTAACCCAAGTATAGTGCCCCCATACTTACTAGACCACCCTTAGCCTAGACCTAAGCCTTCTAGCCATCTCCATCAGCCTCATGCCTCTCGGATCCCTCCAAGTCATTCATGACTTGTTCATCCATCACGCTAGCCTCCAGGTGCTTCCCTCGGCTATGTCATGCTAACGGTGTCTACACCGCCAAGGCACATTGGACTTATGCCGCCAAGACTCCGCTTGGACTTTACGCCGCCAATATCCATCCCCTTGGACTTCTCAAATGTCAAGACTCAAGCTTGGACTTTCCCTTGCCAACCCATGTTGGACTTTCCATGCCAAGACCCATGCTTGGACTTTTCCTTGCCAACCCATGTTGGACTTTCCATGCCAAGACCATGCTTGGACTTTCCTTGCCAACCCATGTTGGACTTTACATTGCCAAGACCCATGCTTGGACTTTCCATTGCCAACCCATGTTGGACTTTCCCAAATGCCAAGTGTCCCACTTGGACTTTCCATGCCAAGTACCCATGACTTGGACTTTCCCATGACAATTACATTGTCATATGTTTTTGTCGAACATCAAAACATCAAAACATCACTCGAGTCAAACTCGAGTCCTGGTCAATCGTGACCTGGGCCGATTGCACCAACAAATTGGATATATGATTATGTGTATCTTTAAAAGACCTAACTTAAATGATTGCCAAACATCAAAAAGGGGGAGATTGTTGGTGCAACAATGCCCCAAGCATTTATATGTTTTGATGTTTGGATAATCATCTAAGTTAGGCAACAATTTGTGATCTAATGGTGAACATGATTAAGTGACAGGTAAAGTCAAAGTCCAAGTATGATCTTGGCAAGAGAAGTCCAAGGTAAAGGTTTGGCAGCATAAGACCAAGCATGTTGTCTTGGTGGCATTAAGTCCAAACGGACCTTGGCAAAGGAAGTCCAAAGGCAAGTCTTGGCAGCGTAAGTCCAAGCATGTAGACTTGGTGGCGTAAAGTCCAAGCACGCCTTGGCAAAGGAAACCCAAGACATGACAAAACCAAAGGAAGCTCTTGGAAGCAAAGCGCAAAGGATGAACAAGTCACGGACTCGGAGGGATCCTGGAGGCGCAAGGCTTAAGGAAGAGCTAGAAGGTTGAGTCTAGGTCTAAGAGGTAAAATCAAGTATAAATTACTCATACTTGATGAGTATCACCGATCGATACGATGTATCGATCGTCAGTGCTCGATCGAGTCGAGGATGAAACCTCGACCATCGATCAGTACGCTTGGCGATCGGCGATGTTGCGATCGATCGCCCGAATGGCGGGCGATCAAGTTAAATACGGACACATAGTGGAGTCACACTCGACTGCGGCCTGTGATCACTCGACTGATCACTCCATCAGTCGACTGATGGATGGATCAGTCGACTGATGAGAATGTCGTTGGAGGAAACGACTCTGAATCCCGTGAATCTGACTGTTCAAAAGTCGTTAATCGCGCCGACAGTCGACTGATGATGTGCATCAGTCGACTGATCGTGCTCCAACGGGAAAATCAGCCTTCTCTCTATAAAAAGAGGGCTCGTGGAGGTTTTTGGGGTTAATGCTCATTCTCTAATTATTCTCTCAAGCCTCCACGAGTTTTCAAGCTTTCTAGTGTTTTTAAATCTCCTCCTCCTCTCTCTAAGCTCAAGTTTCATTCCTTGTAAGAAGAAGAAGATTGTTGTAAAGGAAAGCTTCATAGTGATTTGATTAGGGTTGATCCACCTCAAGGATCACCGTGGAGTAGGAGCGCCATCTCCGAACCACGTAAAAGAATCGCGTTAGCTTGTTTTTCATTTGTGTTATTATTATTTGTGTTGTGCTTCCGCTAACATTTTTTGTAGAGAAGAAAAACAAGCTATTCACCCCCCCCCTCTAGCTTCAAATCGATCTCCAACAGTAGTGTTCTTGTCGGAGCTGGTCGAGCACTTGTTTTATAAAGCTTTTTCAGTCGACTGGAATGCCCTCCAGTCGACTCCACATCAGCTTGTCGATATGGAACTTCTGGTCTTCCAATCGACTAAAATCTCTCTAGTCGACTCTAGGTCACCTGGCTCCGCATCAAGAAGTTTGGCTCTCCAATCGACTGAAACTCTTTCCATCTGTGATGCCAGATCTTCGATCGATCACTAATTAATCTTGCCAAGTGTGCATCCAGTCGACTGGAATCCATTCAGTCGATTGATCCCTGCAAAACGAGATTAGCACACATAGATAATACAACACAAGATAGCAGTAGTAATACGGCTCGATCTCGACTTCTAAATCCGACACAGACTATCCGTCGGATCGATGCCTAACTTTGTCCCCCTACAGAGGACTCGGCTTCACCTCTCCACTCGAGGCTTACCTGTCAGCTACCTGCCGGACTTACCATTCTTGACATCCGATCTAACCCACCAGGGCATCCACCAACTGTCCGGTCTACCTGACCCAATTGTACTTTTTGTCGATTGTCTGGTATCCTGACCCAACCGGTCTTCATGCCAAATGTCTGGTCCACACGACCCATCTAGACTTCATGTATGGTGTCGATCCTCATGATCTGTCAAGTCATCTGCCTAGTATCCGGTCAACACAACCTACTAGGACTTCCTGTTAAGTTTGCACACTTAACACTGATATTAGAACACAAGTCAATCCTAACTTTAACTATAGTTCATACATCAAAACCAAGGAGTGATGCTCTCTATATCAACGATCTTTCCCTTTTTGTTGTATAACAACACATCAGTTAAAGTTAGGAGAATCAAAATGCAATATCTAATTAAAGCATATATCAAAAATGCATTGAGTTAAAGATGTATGTGCATGAAATGCTCATATGCATAAAGAACTTTAAATTTTCCTCTTTTAAGTCTCTTCTCTTTAACTTTAAGTCTCTTCTCTCTAACTTTAAATCTCCTCTCTCCCCCTTTGGCATACATCAAAATCAACTTTAACTTCAAAATGCCATAAGATGATAATTAAAGCTTTCAATCTATAGATCAAGCTCTAACAAAAATGTTTATGTTTTGAAAATAATTTATCAATACTCCCCTTAAATAAAATTTTCTTTTAAAGATGGGATCTCTCCCTAGAAGTTATCAATGATTCCCTTGAAATTTTAAAAATCTTTGAAACTCCACCTTAAAATTCTTTAAAGGTCTAGTTTTCAAAAATTACCCTCAATAAAAAATATTTTTTAAAAATTTTCAAAAATCCTTACTCCTCCTCAATAAAAATATTTTTCATTTATTAAAATTTCAAAATTATCTAACTCTCCCTCAATAAAAATATTTTCTAAATTCTAAAATTTTTCATTTTTTAAAATTTCAAAAATTTCTAACTCCCCCTCAATAAAAATATTTTTCAAATTCTAAAATTTTTATTTTTTAAAATTTCAAAATTTTCTAACTCCCCCTCAATAAAAATATTTTTCAAATTATAAAATTTTTATTTTTTAAAATTTCAAAATTTTCTAACTCCCCCTCAATAAAAGTATTTTTCAAATTCTAAAATTTTCATTTTTTAAAATTTCAAAATTTTCTAACTCCCCCTCAATAAAAACATTTTTCAAATTCTAAATTTTTTTATTTTTTAAAATTTCAAAATTTTCTAACTCCCCCTCAATAAAAATATTTTTCAAATTCTAAAATTTTTCATTTTTTAAAATTTCAAAATTTTCTAACTCCCCCTCAATAAAAACATTTTTCAAATTCTAAAATGTTCATTTTTAAAAATTTCAAAATTTTCTAACTCCCTTTTTTTTTAAAAAAAATATAATATTACTTTTCAAAATAAATTTTGAGTAATAAACATGAAAACATCCTAGTCTGCCAAGTATAATCCAAATCACAACCAAGATTTAAAAGTTATCAAATTTATTAGTTAAGTTCAACTAGTAACAACTAGCATAACATTCCTTGTCAGAAGAGGAAGGTGGAGGTGGATGACCCATGCTCCAAGACCTAAGAAGCTCCATCATCTCTCGATGATCCTCTCTCTGCGCCTGCAACATGTGCATCATCTCAAGATGACGAGCTTGATGCTGCTGCTCCTGGTGCTGCATCACATTCTCTAATCTGGATAATCTCTCTACAACAATAGGAGGTGCTAGAATCCCAAGAAATGGTGAGATTGTTGAATCATGGGGCTTCTTGATGCTCAGACTCAGAGTGGTGCTCGGGGTCAACCTCAGGCTCCTGCTCTGACTCAGGTTGGGGCTGGGGTTGAGGGTCATCTCTCTTCCATGCTAGGACATTATTCTCATCTAAATCTATTTTAGCTAAACAAAATTGCCTAGAACCTATCATGGCATACTTAGTAAGTTGTTTGATGTTACCTGTGGTAACATCAAACCCTAATGTGTCTAGTAAGGATGTGATGACATGGCAGTAGGGCAAGTGTGCCTTCCTGCTAGTAACTGCCCTAGAATGATGAATGACGGAATGAAAAATTTGCAAACTAATGTCTAAATCTAATCTATGACTAAGTGCATAAAGTAGAAATGAATGATAGGGACGCATCATAGCGATGTCCCTAGTGGTGAGTGGCAAAATGCAGTTCACTATAACTCGATACAGGGCATAGTCTTGCACTCTAAGTCAAGTGGAACTAAAGATATTCATAGATGGAGTCCTCTCCTCACCAAATAGATGTAAGTGTATCCTATCTAATGTAATGTGTGAGTAGGGGTCACCGTATGGTAACTCCATAGATGGAAAACATGCCACCAGACATGTTGAATGCATGAGTCCTAGATGCTCTCTCAACATAGAGGAGGTAAAAATAAAATTCTTACCCTGTACTCTAGTCGAATATGCAAGATCATCAATTTTACTAAAGTTATTAAAAAACTTTGCACATAGATCTGTGTTAATAGTGTTTTTACAATACACTAATTTCTCTAACCCATAATACGTTATGACTTTCATACTAAGCAGGCGTGAATTACTAAAATATGATCTACTAATGCATCTAGTAGGCATGGTGTAAGATACGAAAAAAAACCCTTGTTAGTTGAGAAATTGTTTTATATAATTTCTCAGGAGTTCATGGAAATTTTTCCAGATTCAAAAGGAGTCCATACGAAGAAGATTTAAAGTCAAACGGAGAGATTGGGTTAAACCTAGGTTGGTTGTGGTTGGACTTAAGCTAGCTCAAGTCGTTGTCCGACCTTTAAAAGGCTCTCGAACTCAGTCTGGAATTTATCGATGATTTTCCTTTCCTCCCTCATTTTCCAATCGCGATTTCTTCCTCTTCCCATTTCTCCAATGCAAGTTTCCCCAGCTTTGATTTGTGCCGATATCTTCTCTCCCTCTACTTTTCCTTTCGCCGTGGATTATCTCTTCCGACGATCTGCCCCGTCGATGCTCGAGCCAGCCGATCTCCGCCGCAACTGGACGCGTCAACTTGTCTCCGGTGACTTCTTTTTCTACCTCTTCTTCAGATCCCGAGAGCTGGATCTGCCACCATCACCATCGGCAGCAACTTGCCACTGTCATCGCTAATTCTTGCTACCGGATCTTCTTACGGATGGTCAGTCGGTGAGCTTAGCGTTGGCGAGATCTGCGTTGCTGCCGTATCACTCTTCCGCCGCAGCTCAGATCAATTGTAGGATTTTCTTTGTGTGAGCTTGATCGACTGTTTTCATTGATGCCCTGGCTTTTGCTATTTCCGATCAGTTTCCATTGAGAATGACTGTGTGCAGATCATGTTCTGCCTATTGGGGTAAGTCCTATATTAATCTATGGATTTGGTTAGATTTCTGGTTTTCACTGAAAATTGGTGGTGGTGATTCTTGTTCTATGTTACAGTTGATTTTGTTTATTGTTGGTTCGATGAGTGATAATTGGTGGAACAAGCCGAATGAAGGATGGATCGAAGAAGCTATGTCGACTGTGCGTGCATGAGCGAGGATTAGAGGAGGGTTGCTGTGTTCAGTCAAGGTGGAACAATGAGTTAATCTTTTGTTGTGAGATGTGCTCAGTCAAGCTTGATCGAGAATGTTAATGGTAATACTTTGTTTGTGCCGATTGTGGAAGTTGCATTGGATTGTGTTGTGTTAATTCTAATTCGACAATGCAGATTGATCTATGATTTAAGATCATGGATCAAGAAGCAGTGGAAGCAAGGCTCAAATTAGGTAAGCTGTTATTTGGTTATGTTTTGGTAGTGAACTAGGTTGTGAATGCAAAATAGTTTATGATTGGAATTGGTTTTGCCTTAATGTGGTGGTTTGATACAGATTAGATACTCAGAATTGGGGCAAGAAGTTGTACCGGTGAAGTTAATCAAGGATGTTGATTTCAGGATCTTGATTCAAGATATATTCTCGGACGTGAAGACAGCTGGTGTTTCACATATCAAGTGGGTAATATCTACCATGGTCAGGTACTTTTGATCTGAATTTGGTGCATGAATTTGGACTTATGTTATTACTTTGATCTTAGATCCACTCTTATTTAATCATATGCTTGTACTGCCTTGACCTTTGAGATATATTGTTGTTACTTCATTGATTATCTAGCATGGATATAAATTATAAACCATATTATGTGTTAGCTGATGGATGTTTAGTAAGTACAGGTGTTTAGGGTTATCTTTGTGACCTCAAATTGGGTTACTGTGTTACATCACTAGGGTTAGGTGATGGATTAGATTATGGAGTCGATTGTTGTATCGTATACTTATTAGTTGTGCATCTATGGTGGATCTAGTTGTCTGTGCATAGATAAGTGGGTGGCTGTTAGTATGTGGCTATGGACTAGAGGTCCTAGCGTGATGGTATCTCCATTATGGATTGTGTAGTGGTGTATGGTTATATGGACGGTTGATAGTATCACGCTACTAACTAGAGGTCTTAGCATGGTTGACTGTCATATGTGTATGACTCTTTGTGCGATAGATAGAGAGGCTTGTGGATTGTAGTCCTTACATAGTTGACTTTTGGTTGACTAGGACTCCCCGTGGGATAAGGAGAGTGGCGAGGATACATGTATATGAAGCTATGCATCATTACATTTGCATGCATACTGTCGACTGGGGTCTCCCTTGTGGTTGAGACGGGTCGTCAGTCATCCTGCCTCCCCGGTCACTCGGGATAGTGGTAGCAGGGTTGAGGGCAGAGCATTGGATGTGTTGCGCTCAGCCACTATAGACGGTGGTAGTTGGAGATGCGCACCTGGCCACTGTGCAGAGTGGTGTTATCACTCGCCCACTATAGAAGGTGGTTGTGTGATGTGTAGTTGTCCTGTGTGCGAAGCCCGTCTACTCATGGGTAGTGACGGAGCGGCCAGCAGCAGGGACTCCCGTAGAGTAGTTAGCTTTTTACGCTTATATGCTACTCATTCATACTACCCAACTCGGCCACTCGAGAGTAGTGGCAGTTGGAGTCGGGCTAGTCGTCATCTCGTGCCACCCGGGCCATACTGGGGTCGTTGTTAGACGGGTCCGCAAACATGGCCATGCATATGCATTGATGATATATATATATATATATATATATATATATATATATATGTATGCATGTATTTGATATATGTTTTACATATGCCTATGAGATGCTGCATTTGATTGATCTATGATTGTTACATATGTTTGTACATCATGATACATGCCATTTGTATATTTTATACTGCTATATGTTGAGCATGATATATATGTTGGTCCAGACTGTTGTATGCATTTGATTAGCATCATGTCATAGTCTAGTATGGACCGGGATGTTATTACATGTGATTATATACTATTCATATGTCTGAGTGTTGGTCAGGTATGGGATTGACCTTGTACATTATATGGGTTATGTTATTGTATATCTGTTCAGGATGATATAGCTTATGGTGTTGTAGACCATCAGGTACATTGATACATTACTTCAAGTTCAGTTGATCAGTTTGGTATATGCATTGAGTATGACTATACTGTGGTTACTAGTTATTAGATTTGGATAGGACTGTATGTCTATTGGACTCATGCTGTATACCTGTAGATCTTCACATGTATACTTGTAGATCTCTATACCCTATATGTTCTTCATGCACTTTCTATATATTACCCCTGAGTTTATACTCACCACCCTAGACCCTGGGTTTCCTGTCGCCCAGGTAACAGGTAGAAGATTTCCTTAGACGTTCGGAGCTCCATCGGATGATCCCATCTCACACCGAACGGATAGAGCTTTATTACGATTTGTTGTATTCTATTGTATTGTCGTGTTGGAATTTTATCCTGTATTGTTTTCGTATTTACGATATACGGATGTGTTGTATGTATTTGGTCTTTGATGTGATTCTGTTATGATTCTTGATGTGTCAAAGTCACTTCGGAGTGCACAGTTGGGTCTTTGTATCTTGTTTTATCTGTCAGTATATTTCCGCTGTGTTTGGTATGTTGATATCTTTATATTATATTGTTGTTGTGGGCCTACGGGCCTTGTATTAACCCAAAATGTTGCCACGTATAGGGGAGATGTCGTTCGTTTGCTTTTCGGCACGACATACTCTCGAGGTGTGAAAATTTTATTTGTATCAGAGCCCTAGGTTGCTAAGTCCATTTTCGGATTTTATTTCATTCGGGCATCGAGTTTTGCTTTACTCGATTTTGGTTTTGTGAGTTCTGGGATCTGGCTATTGCGGACATCTCTGAGCTACAAGGTTTAAGGTATGTTAACTATTATTACATATCCTTCTATTGGTTATGCATTTAGTTGCGTATAACATGGATGACTTGTAGTGTGTTCGTCACTATCCGTAACCATGGTTTGAGTTGACCACGGGAACGACTTGTTGAGGTTATTAGACATGTACCTACTATCGAAAAGGTAATTACCTTTGAGAGCCGACTGATACCGAGTCGGAAAGCAGGGATTAGGTAGTCACATTTCGTGTGGAGATCAAAGATTACGGTCTTAGGGATTTTCGCTAATTATGCTTGTCAGATCATTTCCTGTGGAGTAATGGATTAAGCGAGTATACTATTGCTGATGCAGATAGTAGAGGACTAGTTTGCGGTGTATCATAGGGAATTTTGATCACTGAGTTGGTCATTCTTGGTTGTATAACTTTGAGAGTACTTAACTCGTGTTATACAGAGAAAGTAGAGTTGGTTGAATACCATTATCGGGATCAAATCGATACTTGGTGGAAGAGGCAAGAAATAACCTTCGGGAAATCACACATCACTTGGCCATGGTGTAGTGATGTTGTGAGAGAGTATTTCCCCGCATCGTTTCTTTGACTCATTGTCAGAGAATTTTTGAGCTTCAGGTTGGGTGATCGTTTGGTAATGAAGGTACCATGCAGAGTCATTAGACTTGCGAAGATTACGACCATCTAATAGCTCAAGAATGTTTGGATCTCCTACTAGATCCTACCTGAAGGCATTAGACCGGGTCATGTGTATAGAAATGACTCCGTAGCAAGTGTTTTAAGAGTTGGAGATTTGATAAGCATATATTGCAAGTCAAATTATAGGATTCAGAAGTCTCCGAATGTTTGACAAAAGGAGCAAGATTAGAGTCATGAGTCACGAACGACTATTGGAGAGTTTTTAGATCATAGAAGACCGACTGCAAATCGTCAGCATCTTCTCATGTTTATCAGCGAACTCAGAAGAAAGACTCCGAAGGGATTATGTGTGTGCAGTGCGGGTCACCACGAGACGCAGAGACAGATTATCCAATGGATCATTTTGTCCGTTTATACTATAAGTAGCCAGTACCCACGAGGAGAATGTACTTTGAAGACTCAGTTGAAGACTATATATGAAGCTTTTGAGAGGACGATCCATAACCTCGAAAGCCGAGATCATTACAGAGGATTGGGTTATCACATCAGCAGCGATCTACTACCTCAAATATAGTTGGAGCTCTTTGATACTTCCATCCAAGAGAAACAATTTACTCAGTAGTATCAGCAGAAGCCATCTCAGAAGACTCAGACATCCAGACGACAACTATTACCTTCCTAGGCGTGGTTATCCTTTGTACAAAGGAGAGCATTTACGATGATGGTCATATCTATGTGGTATTCTCCAGTTGGAGCTATACTATTTGCAGAGTTGGAGCGTGCTATGATGTTGGCAGTTCTTCAGGACCTTACAGTCAATTGTATATTCTCTGTCAGTACAACAGTGTGTACCATCACCATTGCAGATATTTTGGGTATTGTATCTCAGTTCAGCAGTTGACTTCAATTCCTCCATGGTAGTCTTTTGCATCTACATGAGCTTAGTCGTCAAGAACAAATGTTGGACAAATGTACATGATTACTCGAGAAGAGGTATAGAAGATCAAAGAATTGGTCATTGGGGGGGGGGGGGGGGGGTATTACTTTAGGTTACCCTATTTGCGGATATATCGAGATACTGGTAGTTAAAGGTTGCTAGGTCTAAAATATTCTTGGACAGGATTTGTAAAATACGAAAAAAAAAAAATTAATTAACCCTTTAATTAATTGGATTTAATTAGTAGACTAATTGGGTTGATTAATTAAATTGGGCTCAATAAGTGGAATTGGGCTGGTATGGGGCTTGGGCTGGAATTGGGCCTGGGCTAGTATTGGGCTTGGGCTGAAATCGGGCTTGATTTGTCTTAGATTAAATGGCCCAACCAGTTGAGCTAAACCCAACTAGATTGGGTTTGGATTGGACTGGGTTAATCGGATTGGTCGAACGGCATTGAAAAGCTGCCGAACGAACAAGTTTTCCCATTTCCTTCATTCGCGATTTCGATTTTTCGCCCGGCTGGGCTTCGATTCGTCGGGTCACTCATTGCGCCACTTCACCGTCGGGATCACACTGGAATGGAAGGCCATCAATCGCGTCCTTCTCCCTCTGCATTGCCGCGACGGTGGGAGATCCGCCGGTGGGAGAAACGCAGAGCTCTCTCGCTTCGATCTGCTCGCCGTCTATCTCCTCGCATCTCGCCGCCGTCGT
This sequence comes from Wurfbainia villosa, assembly GCA_025175895.1. Classification (NCBI taxonomy): domain Eukaryota; kingdom Viridiplantae; phylum Streptophyta; class Magnoliopsida; order Zingiberales; family Zingiberaceae; genus Wurfbainia; species Wurfbainia villosa. The sequence continues at coordinate 7,532,099 of CM045986.1, forward strand.
TCGTGGTAGATCCGACTAGAGGAAGGACTGCGGTCGAGCTCAAACGGTGAGGACTCATTGGAGGCTGTCGTGGCGATCGATCGAGCCCCGATTATGAGCTAGGATTCTGCGATTTCTGCCGTCACCGAATCTCCTTGTGCAAGGTAAGTTGATCTAGATGTTGTTTGGATTGTAGTAGGTTTCAATCGCTGATTCCTTTAGATTTTGCTGTGGATTCACCGATTTAGTGTCAATTTGTGGTATCGGCTGTGTGTTGAGCTCAGATTTCTCGTCGGTGAACAGGGGACGGTGAAGGGGATGGCTGCCGGTAGTGATTTGGTTCGGTAAGCCTTGATACCCTCTTTTAGTTTCAATGTTAATTGCTGATTTTGCCGATGGATTGTGGTTTGATCAGTGTGTGGAGTTGGGATTACTCCGGTGAACAGGGAAGGTGGCTGTCGGTGAAGATTTGGTCGGTAAGTGTATTTATCCTTTTTGTTTCATCTGTAAATTGATGTGAATTTGGGTTGTGTGTTGATGGTTAGGAATCGCAGCTGTGATTTGGAAATTGACCTGTGATTTAAGTGATATTGTGATTGGTGCGGATCTATGTTCTGTCGATAGCTTGGATTGGTGGTATGGAACAGTGAGTTAATCTTTTGTTGTGAGATGTGCTCAGTCAAGCTTGATCGAGAATGTTAATGGTAATACTATGTCTGTGCCGATTGTGGAAGTTGCATGGGATTGGGTTGTGTTGATTCTAATTTGACAATGCAGATTGATCTATGATTTAATACCATGGATCAAGAAGCGGTGTAAGCAAGGCTCAAATTAGATAAGCTGTTATTTGGATATATTTTGGTAGTGAACTAGATCGTGACATCAAAATAGTTATGATTGGATTTATGTTGATTTGAGCTGGGACACCATCATTGGACTTATGATAGACTTTGTCAATGTTTGTGTGTTGATTACAGGATGTTGATTGCAGGACTTTGATTAGTGATGCTGCTTGTAGTAGGGATGGCTGATATGAGCTACATGTCAGGTGGGTAATATCTACCTGGTCCGGTAGTTTTGATCAATTCCAGTGCATGATCTTGGATATATGTATATACCTGTTTACCTTAGATCCACTCATATTTAATCATATGCTTGTACTGCCTTGACCTTTGAGATATATACTCTGTTACTTCATTGATTATCTAGCACGGATAGGAACTATAAAACCCTATTAAGTGTTAGCTGATAGATGTTTAGTAAGTACATGTGGTTAGGGTTATTTTTATGACCTCAGATTGGGTTACTGGGTTGCATCACTAGGTTAGGTGATGAGTCCAAATTATGAGGTCGGTCGTTGTATCGTATACATATCAGTGTGTTAGTTTGACGGATCTATTTATCTGTACATAGGTAAATAGGTTGTGATTACGGATTTGTCATCCTTGCATGGTTGACTTTTGGTTGACTAGGTCTCCCCGTGAGTTAGGGAGTGTTGTGAGGATTTGTGTTTGAGCTATGCATCATTACATTTCATGCATCTTGTATTTGGAGTGCGCCTTGTGGTTGAGGCAGTGTCGTCATCATCTACCTCCCGCCACTCGGGGTAGTGGTTCTGAGGTTGAGGCGAGCATTGTTGTGCGTGTCGTTCTCGGCCACTATGGATGGTGGTAGCTAGAGATCGCACTTGGCCCAGTGCGGAGTGGTAGTTAGCGCACTCACCCACTATAGGCGAGTGGTCGTGTGATGTCTGATTGTCACTGGAGTGCGGTGCTCGTCTACTCATGGGTAGGGCGGGCTAGCGCGAGGACCCGTGTGGGTAGCATATAGCTCTATGGCGGGCTAGCTCTTTGTTTATACACCCAACTCGGTCACTCGAGAGTGGTGGCCAGTGGAGTCGGGATAGTTGTCATGTCGTGCCACCTAGGCCACACCGGGTCGTGGTAGCGAGTTGGGTCTTGTGAACATGACCATGCATATGCATTGTAGATATATATATGTATACATGTATTTGATATATGTTTTACATATGCCTGTGAGATGCTGCATTTGATTGAGCTATGATTGTTGCACATGCTTGTTCATCATGATACATGTCATTTGCATTTTATATACTGCTAGGTGTTGAGCATGATACATACGTTGATTCAGACTGTTATATGCATTTGATTAGCATCATGTCATTGTGTGGTACGGACCGGATTATTATTACAGGTGATCATATATTGTTCATATGTTGGAGTATTGGTCAGGTATGGGATTGATTTAGTACGTTATATGAGTTATGTTATTGTAAATCTGTTCAGGATGATCTAGCATCTGGTGTTACAGACCATCAGGTATGTTGGTACATTACTTTATGTTAAGTTGATTAGTTTAGTATATACACTGAGTATGACTTTACTGTAGTTACTTGTTATTAGATTTGGATATGACTATATGTCTATTGGACTCATGTTGTATACCTATAGATCTTCACATGTATACTTGTAGATCTATCCTTATATGTTGTTCATGCACTTTCTATATATTACCCCTGAGTTTATACTCACCACCCCGAGACCCTGGGCTTTCTGTCGCCCAGATAACAGGTAGAAGATTCCTTGGACGTTCGGAGCTCCGCCAGCTGATCCCATCTCACACCGGACGAATGGATATGTTTTCCGTGTTATTGTATCCTTACGGATTATTGTTTTGGGTTTTTCCCTGTATTGTTTCCGTATTTGTGATATACGGACATATTGTATGTATTTGGTCTTTGACTTGATTTCTGTTATAATTCTTGTCGTGTCAAGTCACTCCGGAGTGCACAGTTGGTCTTTGAATCTTGTTGATCTGTTTGTATTGTTTCCGCTGTGTTTAGTATGTTTGATATATTGATATCTGTGTATATCATATTGTTGTTGTGGGGCTACGGGCCTTGTATTAACCCGATATGTTGCTATGTACAGGGGAGATGTTGTCCGTTTGCTTTTCGGCACGGCATACTCCCGGGGCGTGACAGGATTTGAAGGGTTCCTATCGACTTGTGGGTTGGTGATTGTTCTCTACCGTCAGGTGAGATGTTGATCAATAACCAAGAAGTCACAGGATACCCTTAGCCTTTACTATATAGATATCCTTACGGATAGTTAAATTTTTGAAATGAGGTAAAATATGTATTTTGGATGTGCGTATAATCCGAGGGTATTCGGATGTAGTTTTGGATGAACTCCCGGGCTTACCACTGTATGGGCAAGTGGAGTAAGCGATTGAAGTGATTTCAGAAATAGTTTCGATATTGAAAATCTCATACTGGAAAATGAATTTATTGGTATCAGTGTTGCTAAACACTGTGGAATTGGAAGAACGTAAGTGGTGATTACATGAGGTATTGGATGGGAGATTTATCTTTCCTAGTGGTTCTTCTTGAGAAGATCCGGAACTCTTGGTTAAAAGAGGGGTGGACCCTTTGGGTGATACATCGATCATCGATGATTGGAATGTAGTAGTTGAGAATGAATTTCCTTCGTCATGGATAGATGATCTGTTTAGATTAGCTAAAGGACACCTGTGTATATCCTAGGGTTGATCTACGATTGGAGGGTTGATATTGTAATGACTTAGTGTCATACAATTATCATTGTCGATGTGATGATTGGGCTATCATTAGCTTAGAGTAAAAAAGGATGGAGGTGTATAGAAGACGATAATATATGAGCTGTTCATAATGTTGTTAGACTTATCGACGATTTAGTCGTCGTTCATGGATTTAAGGAATCAAGTACTCTTGGAGTATTTGAGATCGATTGTCATCATATCTGTGGATGATATATTTTTGGGATATATTCACAATCTTAAGTGAAGTTGTGGTTTCCCTGGATTAATCTAGTTGATACCGTAGAGGTTGATAGGATGTTACTAGCATTACTATACCGTTGATTTGTTGGACCAAGAATGTGATGGAAATCACCTAGTCGGAAGTTAGTGAAGCTAGGTTTCAATGCCTAGACGGTGACTGACTTTTGCATTAGTGTTAGTTAGTCCTTCCATTGGGGATGGAAGGGTACTGCACATAGATGCAACATTTCAGGGATTGGAGCGATTCGGATGCAGTTGTATGAGACGTGTCTTATGCCTACGTCAGTTGAGGAATTACGAGATAAGACGTGGAGCTTAGTTGTTATTATCTTGATTGTAAATGTATGGAGCGGAAGTGCTCATAGAGTTTTGGTTAGTTACCGAGTAACTACTATAGAGTTGCTAGAACATGGATTGATGCAACTAGCGCGTTTGGTCATTATAATCTCCCAGTTTGTTTGATAGAGTGGATGTTGAAGAGTAGATTGATTTCTCTTGTGAGAAAAGAATTCTCCGTCTCCGAAGAAAATAGTGTGTTGAAACATCCTTGTTGGTGGAACGATACATGTTGGACATAGTTGATTTCGTAGTTCAATGTTGGGTGTGACAACAAGTAAAGGTGGAATATTAGTGACTAGTAGGGTTACGTACCAAGATGAAAGTGGGAACTTAGTACATTAGATTGCTATGGGAGATTATCTAGAATTCGGTAAGGATGTGATGCGATTTGGATAATCGGTGGTCGATTAGTCAAGTCTGCTCATTTTCTACCGAGCCGTAAGGTGGATTTCGTTGGATCGCTTGATGGAATTATATCCATGGAGTATCCTTGAGTATCATTTCTGATAGTGATTCATGTTTCATCTTACGATTTAGGCAAAGTCTCCCACCGGACATGGTTATAGAGCTCCACTCTGGTACAGTTATTTACCTTTTAATAGGTCGGTTGAGAGTGTATATAAGAGCTGGAATATAATATTCGAGCTCAGTACCCCACTTAGTCACTTGAGGTGTGACTTTTCTCCGGATATTTGAGATGGCTATTGTGACATCTCATACTCGTACATGAGTCAGAAATTTGGGGACCAAATTTTTATTAGTGGGGGAGAATGTAAGATACGAAAAAAAACCCTTGTTAGTTAAGAAATTGTTTTATATAATTTCTCAGGAGTTCACGGAAATTTTTCCAGATTCAAAAGGAGTCCATACGAAGAAGATTTAAAGTCAAAAGGAGATATTGGGTTAAACCTTGGTTGGTTATGGTTGGACTTGAGCTAGCTCAAGTCATTGACCGACCTTTAAAAGCCTCTCGAACTCGGTCTGGAATTTATCGCCGATTTTCCTTTCCTCCCTCATTTTTTCGATCGCGATTTCTTTCCCTTCCCATTTCTCTTATGCGAGTTTCCCCAGCTTCGATTTGTGTCGATATCGTCTCTCCCTCTGCTTTTCCTTTCGCCGCGGCTCATCTCTTCCGACGATCTGCCCTATTGACGCTCGAGCCAGCCGATCTCCGCCACAGCTGGACGCGTCGACTTATCTCCGGTGCCTTCTTTTTCTACCTCTTCTTCGGATCCCGGGAGCTGGATCTGCCGCCATCACCATCAGCAGCAACTCGCCACTGCCGTCACTTCTTCTTGTTGCCGTATCTTCTTACGGATGGTCAGTTGGTGAGCTTAGCATTGGCAAGATCCGCGTTGCTGTCGTGTCACTCTTCCGCCGCAGTTCAGATCGGTTGTAGGATTTTCTTCGTGTGAGCTTGATCGGTTGTTTTCATTGATGCCCTGGCTTTTGCTATTTTCGATCAGTTGCCATTGAGAATGACTATGTGCAAATCATGTTCTGCCTATTGGGGTAAGTCCTATATTAATCTATGGATTTGGTTAGATTTCTAGTTTTCACCGAAAATTGGTGGTGGTGATTCTTGTTCTATGTTACAGTTGATTTTGTTTGTTGTTGGTTCGATGAGTGATAATTGGTGAAACAAGTCGGATGAAGGATGGATCGAAGGAGCTGTGTCGGTTGTGCGTGCATGAGCGAGGATCAGAGGAGGGTTGTTGTGTTAAGTCAAGGTGGAATAGTGAGTTAATGTTTTGTTGTGAGATGTGCTCAGTCAAGCTTGATTGAGAATGTTAATGGTAATACTCTGTTTGTGCCAATTGTGGAAGTTGCATGGGATTGTGTTGTGTTAATTATAATTCGACAATGCATATTAATGTATGATTTAAGATCATGGATCAAGAAGCGGTGGAAGCAAGGCTCAAATTAGGTAAGTTGTTATTTGGTTATGTTTTGGTAGTGAACTAGGTTGTGACAGCAAAATAGTTTATGATTGGAATTGGTTTTGCCTTAATGTGGTGGTTTGATACAGATTAGATACTCAGAATTGGGGCAAGAAGTTGTACCGGTTAAGTTAATCAAGGATGTTGATTTCTGGATCTTGACTCAAGATAGATTCTCGGATGTGAAGACAGCTGGTGTTTCACATATCAAGTGGGTAATATCCACCCTGGTCAGGTAGTTTTGATCTGAATCTGGTGCATGAATTTGGACTTATGTCATTACTTTGATCTTAGATCCACTCTTATTTAATCATATGCTTATACCGCCTTGACCTTTGAGATATATTGTTGTTACTTCATTGATTATCTAGCACGGATATGAACTATAACCCCTATTATGTGTTAGCTGATGGATGTTCAGTAAGTTCAGGTGGTTAGGGTTGTCTTTGTGACCTTAGATTGGGTTACTGTGTTACATCACTAGGGTTAGGTGATGAATTAGATTATTGAGTCGATTGTTGTATCGTATACTTATTAGTTGTGCATCTATGGTGGATCTAGTTGTTTGTGCATAGATAAGTGGGTGGCTGTCAGTATGTGGCTATGAACTAGAGGTCCTAGCGTGATGGTATATCCATTATGGATTGTGTACCGGTGTATGGTTATATGGACGGTCGATAGTATCACGCTACTGACTAGAGGTCTTAGCATGGTTAACTGTCAGATATGTATGACTCTTTGTGCGATAGAGAGAGAGTCTTGTGGATTGTAGTCCTTGCATAGTTAACTTTTGGTTGACAAGGACTCCCCGTGGGATAAGGAGAGTGGTGAGGATACATGTATATGGAGCTATGCATCATTACATTTGCATGCATTCTGTCGACTGGGGTCTCCCTTGTGGTTGAGACGGGTCGTCAGTCATCCTGCCTCCCCGGCCACTCGGGGTAGTGTTAGCAAGGTTGAGGGCAGAGCATTGGATGTGTCGCGCTCAGCCACTATAGACGGTGGTAGCTGGAGATGCGCACCTGGCTACTTTGCAGAGCGGTGTTAGCACTTGCCCACTATAGACGGTGGTTGTGTGACGTGCAATTGTCCTGTATGCAGAGTTCGTCTACTCATGGGTAGTTACAGAGCGGCGAGCAGCAGGGACCCCCGTGGAGTAGTTAGTTTTTTATGCTTATATGCTACTCATTCATACTACCCAACTCATCCACTCGAGAGTAGTGGAAGCTGGAGTTGGGCTAGTCGTCATGTCGTGCCACTCGGGCCATAGTGGGGTCGTGGTTGGACGGGTCCGCAGACATGGCCATGCATATGCATTGTTGATATATATATATATGTATGCATGTATTTGATATATGTTTTACATATGCCTATGAGATGCTGCATTTGATTGAGCTATGATTGTTGCATATGTTTGTACTTCATGATACATGTCATTTGCATATTTTATACTGCTATGTGTTGAGCATGATATATATGTTGGTCCAGACTGTTGTATGCATTTGATTAGCGTCATGTCATAGTCGAGTATGGACCGGGATGTTATTACATGTGATTATACTATTCATATATCTGAGTGTTGGTCAGGTATGAGATTGACCTTGTACGTTATATGGGTTATGTTATTGTATATCTGTTCAGGATGATATAGCTTATGGTGTTGCAGACCATCAGGTACATTGATACATTACTTCAAGTTCAGTTGTTCAGTTTGGTATATGCATTGAGTATGACTATACTGTGGTTACTAGTTATTAGATTTGGATAGGATTGTATGTCTATTGGACTCATGTTGTATACCTGTAGATCTTCACATGTATACTTGTAGATCTCTATACCCTATATGTTGTTCATGCACTTTCTATATATTACCCCTGAGTTTATACTCACCACCCCGGACCCTGGCTTTCCTGTCGCCCAGGTAACAGGTAGAAGATTTCCTTGGACGTTCAGAGCTCCGCCAGTTGATCCCATCTCACACCGAATAGATAGAGCTTTATTACGATTTATGGTATTCTGTTTTATTGTCGTGTTGGGATTATATCCTGTATTGTTTTCGTATTTATGATATACGGATGTGTTGTATGTATTTGGTCTTTGATGTGATTCTGTTATGATTCTTGATGTGTCAAAGTCACTCCGGAGTGCACAGTTGGGTCTTCGTATCTTATTTTATCTGTCAGTATATTTCCGCTGTGTTTGGTATGTTGATATCTTTATATTATATTGTTGTTGTGGGCCTACGGACCTTGTATTAACCCGAAATATTGCCACGTACAGGGGAGATGTTGTCCGTTTGCTTTTCGACACGGCATACTCTTGGGGCATGACAATTTTATTGGTATCGGAGCCCTAGATTGCGAAGTCCATTTTCAGATTTTATTTCGTTCGGGCATCGAGTTTTTCTTTACTCGGTTTTGGTTTTGTAAGTTCTGGGATCTGGCTGTTGCGGACATCTCCGAGCTACAAGGTTTAAGATATGTTAACTGTTATTACATATCCTTCTATTGGTTATGCATTTAGTTGTGTATAACATGGATGACTTGTAGTGTGTTCGTCACTATCCGTAATCGTTGTTTGAGTTGACCACGGGAATGACTTGTTGAGGTTATTAGACATGTACCTGCTATCAAAAAGGTAATTACCTTTGAGAGCCGACTGATTCCGGGTCGGAAAGCAGGGATTAGGTAGTCATATTTCATGTGGAGATTAAAGATTACGGTCTTAGGGATTTTCTCTAATTACGCTTGTCAAATCATTTCCTATGGAGTAATGGATTAAGCGAGTATACTATTGCTGATGCAAATAGTAGAGGACTAGTTTGCGGTGTATCATAGGGAATTTTGATCCCTGAGTTGGTCATTCTAGGTTGTATAACTTTGAGAGTACTTTTGAGTACTTAACTCGTGTTATACAGAGAAAGTAGAGTTGGTTGAATACCATTATCGGGATCAAACCGATACTTGGTGTAAGAGGCAAGAAATAACCTTCGGGAAATCACACATCACTTGGCCACGGTGTAGTGATGTTGTGAGAGAGTATTTCCCCGCATCATTTCTTTGACTCATTGTCAGAGAATTTTTGAGCTTCAGGTTGGGGTGTAGTGAAAAATATGCTAGAGTTCACATTGCAAGGTTCGACTGCAACATATCGGCAAGGACCGCTACATCTCCATGAGAACTTGGGTGTAGTGTTAAATAAGCAAAAGTTCTCACACCATAAATTGGGTAAGAACAAATATTATAGAAAAACTAGTAGTCTAAGATTTGGTACATGGAACATAGGAACCCTCACTGGTAAAACAATGGAGATAGTAGATACGATGATTAGAAGAAAAATTAATATTGTATGTGTACAAGAGACAAAATGGGTTGGTGAGAAGGCAAAGATGATAGAGAACTCGGGTTTTAAGTTATGGTATACAGGCAAGAGTAAAACAAGAAATGGAGTGGGTATTATTGTTGATAGTTCGTTAAAGGATGAAGTTGTAGGAGTAATTAGAAAGGGGGATAGAATTATAGCTCTCAAAATAGTAGTAGAGAAAGAAACTATAAACGTAATTAGTGTATATGCACCTCAAATAGGATTAGATGAAAATACCAAATTAAGGTTTTGGGAGGACTTGGATGAAGTATTACAAAATATTCCGTCAAATGAGATGATTTTAATAGGAGGTGATTTAAATGGGCATGTCGGAGTGAAAAATGACGAATATGAGAGGGTGCATAGGGGTTATGGGTTTGGAACAAGAAATGAAAAAGGTAAAATTATATTAGATTTTGCAATAGCATATGATCTTATACTAGCTAATACATTTTTTAAGAAAAGAGAAGAACACTTAGTCACGTTCAAAAGTGGAAATAATAAATCACAAATTGACTTTCTTATTGTTAGAAAGAGAGATAGAAAGATTTGTAAAGATTGTAAGGTTATTCCTGAAGAAAGTTTAACTACTCAACATAAGTTAGTAGTATTGGATATACGCCTCAAACATAGTATTAATAGAAGGAAAATATACACGACCCCTAGAATTAAGTGGTGGAAGTTAAAGGATGAGAAACTAAATATATTCAAAGAGAAGGTAGGAGTACAAGTATTAGATGACATATACAGTGACCCTAATATGACGTGGGATAAGATGGTATCAAAATTGAAAATAGTAGCTAAGAGTGTACTCGGTGAGTCAAAGGGACATGCACCACCAAGTAAAGAATCTTGGTGGTGGAATGAAAAAGTGCAAGAGAAAGTCAAGGAAAAACGAATAGCATATAAGAAATTAAATATTTGTAAAAATGAGGAAAATTTGAAAAAATATACAATAGCCAAGAAAGAAGCTAAGAAAGCAGTGAATGAAGTTAAGACTGAAACTTTTGAACGGTTATATCGAAAATTAGATACAAAAGAAGGGGAAAGAGATATTTATAGAATAGCTAAAGTGAGAGAGAGGAAGACAAAAGATCTTAATCAAATAAGATGTATTAAAGATGAATGCAATAGGGTACTAGTAAATGATGAAGAAATAAAAGAGCGGTGGAAGAGATATTTTTATCAACTTTTTAATGAAGGTTTAGGAGACCAACTTAATTTAGGTAATTTAAGTAGGTCAAATGAGTATAGAAATTTAAATTTTTATCATAGAATTCAAATTTCAGAAGTAGAACAAGATTTAAATGGAATGCAAAATGGAAAAGCCGTTGGACCAGATGATATTTCGATAGAGGTATGGAAGTGTCTAGGGAAACAAGGTATTGAATGGCTTACAAAATTATTTAACATGATATTGAAAACAAAAAGGATGTCTGATCAATGGAGGGTAAGTATCCTAATTCCCTTATATAAGAATAAGGGAGACATACAAACTTGTGAAAATTATAGGGGTATTAAACTAATGAGTCATACCATGAAACTTTGGGAAAGAGTAATAGAAAAAAGATTAAGGAAGGAGACCACGGTTCTCGAAAATCAATTTGGATTCATGCCAGGAAGGTCGACAATAGAAGCTATACATCTTCTCAGACAACTAATTGAAAAGTATAGAGAGCAAAAGCAGGATCTACACATGATATTCATTGATTTAGAAAAAGCTTATGATAGAGTTCCAAGAGAAATAATATGGAGAATTTTAGAAAAAAGAGGTGTTAGTGTAACATATATTGAACTAATTAAGGATATGTATGAGGAAGTGAAGACTTCAGGTGGATTAACTGAAGCATTTCCAATAAAGATAGGGTTACATCAAGGATCAGCTTTAAGTCCCTATCTTTTTACACTAATCATGGACAAACTCACTAAACACATTCAAGACACATTACCGTGGTTCATGTTGTTTGCAGATGATATTGTTTTAGTAGATGAGACACGTGAAGGAGTAAATTCTAAATTAGAATCTTGGCGGAAAACACTAGAAGTGAAAGGTTTTAAGCTTAGTAGAGTAAAGACAGAATATATGGAATTTAAATTTAGCAATATTAGACGTAATGAGACAAGTGTTAAGATAGGAGATGATGAGTTGTCTGGAATTGAGAGCTTTAAATATTTAGGATCATTTTTGCAAGATGATGGAGGGATTGAGAGAGATGTCTTACATAGAATACAAGCAGGATGGTTGAAATGGAGGAAAGCATCGGGTATTTTATGTGATCGTAAAGTGCCTCTAAAATTTAAAGGGAAGTTCTACAAAACGGCAATTAGACCTGCTATGTTATATGGAGCTGAATGTTGGGCTACGACTCGAGCATATGAGCAAAAGATGAGAGTTGCAGAGATGAGGATGTTAAGGTGGATGTGTGGACATACGAGGATGGACAGAATAAGAAATGAGAGCATTAGAGAAAAAGTTGGTGTTGCATCTATTGAAGGAAAGCTCTGAGAGACACGTTTAGGGTGGTACGGACATGTACTTAGACGGCCAATAAATGCTCCAGTTAGGCGATGTGAAACGATACCAAATATACATATCAAACGAGGAAGAGGAAGACCAAAAAAGACTTGGTTAGCAACAATAAAACAAGATAAAATTTATTTAAATATAGATGATGATATAGTAGGGGATAGAGTCCAATGGCATAGAAGGATTCATATAGCCGACCCCACCTAGTGGGATAAGGCTTTATTGTTGTTGTTGTTGTAGGTTGGGTGATCGTTTGGTAATGAAGGTACCATGCAGAGTCGTTAGACTTGTAAAGATTACGACCATCTAATAGCTCAAGAATGTGATTGGGTTGGTTTTTGCCACTCACGGTTTATTGGCTGACATCTTGATCAGGATGTTTATATCTCCTACCAGATCCTACCTGAAGGCATTAGATCGGGTCATGTGTATAGAAATGACTCCGTAGCAAGTGTTTTAAGAGTTGGAGATTTGATAAGCATATATTGCAAGTCAAATTATTGGAATCAGAAGTCTCCGAATGTTTGACAAAAGGAGCAAGATTAGAGTCATTAGTCATGAACGACTATTGGAGAGTTTTTAGATCATAGAAGACCGACTGCAGATCGTCAGCATCTTCTCATATTTATCAGTGAACTCAGAAGAAAGACTCCGAAGGGATTATGTGTGTGCAGTGCAGGTCACGACGAGATGCAAAGAAAGATTATCCGATGGATCATTTTGTCCGTTTTGTTGGGTTTCCGGCACCGCGACGTGTGTGTGTTCGATCACGTTTCGTAAATATGAACACAGCGGAAGCAATAAAAATAATAAATCTACATTTATTACAACACACACAACACACGCATGCATATTACAACAAGTGTAGACATAACCGTAAATTTAAATTTGCAATAAAAGGAAATTTATCTACGTTATACCTTTCGTATGACGTGTAGCGGGAACGACATCAACCGGAACGATCCTCGCTAGAATCGTCTCTATCCGTATCCACGCCGAGTTCCTCGGGATGACTTCGCTAAGCCACGAGCTTCGTCTTCGTACGGGTTACCAGCCTCGTGTTGAAGACGACGTGATCGAGAGATGATCACGATCCGAATCCAAATTCGGATCCTAATACGAGTTCTCAAAACTCGCTTCTCCGGAGAGGTATTCGTCAACCAATTGACGAATCCTTCATCCTCCACCTCAGAGGATTACCGGAGATCGAATCCCCGGTAAGTTAGCCGCTGTCGGAGCTCTAACCGTCGTCCAAACGATGCTCCGACGAGAGGAGAACAAGCTGTCCAGAAAACTGGACAGCTTTGGTGGAGGAGATAGGCGCCGGCCAACCAAGGGAAGAAAAGGCTCACCTTGATGCCAAACCTATAGGAGATCACCGGAGGGTCGCCGGAGGATCACCGGCTGAAGCTTGGTCACCGGCAAGGAGCTGGACGGCGGCACAACAAGCTGGGCGGCAATGGAGGTTGGGCGGCAATGAAGGTTGGGCGGCAACTCCAAGCTAGGGTTTTGGATTAGGGCTTAATTATCCCTTAAGCCCTCTTTTATAGAGAACTAATTCTCTTAATGGTTATTGGATCATAACCATTAGGCCCGTTAACCCGCTCCATTAAGATAAGTTAAAATAAACCAAACCATGATGGTTTATTTTAAGTTAAAATGAACCGAACCAACTTTTGGTTCATTCGTTTAAAATAAACCAAACCCTTTGGTTTATTCTCCTCCATTGGATTAGAACCAAACCATTTTGGTTCATCCATTACGTCTTCATAAGACTCGGCCCATCCACGCTTCCATTGCGACTGAAACGATTTCATGCTCGCTTTATGTTTGGTCCAACCAAACCTAGTTTCTCTCGGTCTGAGAATCCCATTCTCAAGCTCGTTTTAAATCCTTTGGATTACGCTCGTTGTGTGTGTGACCAAATAGGTTCTCGGTTTATGTTGGCCGTCTATAATTAACCATTAATTATAGAACGATCATGAGTGGCACCTAGTAGTACATCATGATCCCCAATTAACCGAAAAGATCAACGGTTGATCCAGAACTATTTCAAACCCTTGACTCGAATGATTCGTGCCCCATTCCCTTCACTCATCTTATACCCACTTGGTTGAGGACATGGTCTATTGTGCCTCCCCACTAGGTGACTCACGCCACACCTAGCCCAAGTATCTTTTCCTCGTCCTACGGATTCTAGTTACTCCACATGTATTGAAGAGTACCTTACTCTAAACATGTAATGCTTTGGCCAAAGACTTTAGTAACAATCCGACGAGAGGCCATGGGTATACATCTCCTCGCAAGGAGTGGTGAATCCTTTATAGGCTATTCAAACACCTTCGATCACTTCGACTTATACCCAATCATCCCGGGTCCACATCTCCTTAAAGATGTTTGCTTAAGATGTCAAAGCATAAGTCTCCATGATCAAGATGACTTGAATACCGCAAGTCAAAGGAACATCGCACTTAAGCTACAGTAAGAACTTCATTGACATATCTATATATGCAGAGAACCATATGAAGTCTTACGGCTGGTCACTCCAATGAACTAGTTACTATAACTAGCATCCACGATTAACTCCGGACATCACTATGTCTCCAGCCAGTGAGAATCAGCTGCTTGGATACACCAAGGAGTATACCTCGTGCTAGTCTCGACAGAATTGATGGTGTCCAAATCCATCAATTCATCGACTAGGGATAATTACGATACATCACAATTACACATGTAGAGATACTCACTAGTTGTGATCCAATCACAAATTATCTCATGCTGTGAATCGTATCGTGGACATTCAGTAAATGAGTTTAAGATCCAATAAAATACATAAAACATGTATACTCAAATAGTGAATCTTCATTTATCATATAAATGGTTCATACATAAGGCGATTGCCTTAGGACATCTCTCATATATTACTAACAGACTCCCACTTGGCCTAATGCCAATCGCTACGATATCCAATACCATAAGCTCGAACATGACCCTCAAACTTATTTTGAGGTAATGCCTTAGTCAAGGGATCCGCTAAGTTCCTTTCAATGGGAATTTTCTCGATTTGTATTTCGTTCCTACTGATGATCTCTTTGATAAGATGATAGCGGCGAAGCACATGTTTGGATCGTTGATGAGACCACATCAAGTTCAGAGATGAACTTCTTGATCCAAACCGCTTCCTTTGCTGCTTCCAAAGCTGCAATGTATTCTGCCTTAGTGGCAGAATCCGCTATAGCGTCAAGCTTGGAACCTTTCCAACTTATTGCGCCTCCATTCTAGGTGAATACATACCCAGACTGAGACATGGAATCATCCTTGTCTGTCTGGAGCTGGCATCCGTATACCCACGTATCACCATGTACCCTTCTCCATATATTAGGAACACATCCTTAGTTTTTCTCAAGTACTTAAGGATCGTCTTAACAGCCGCCCAATGATCCATTCCCGGATCGGACTGGTATCTGCTCGTGACACTCAGAGCGTACGATACGTCGGGCCTTGTACATAACATAGCATACATGATAGATCCTATTGCGGATGCATAGGGAATCTTACTCATGCAAATCCTCTCGTCTTCTGTGCGCGGACACATAGACTTCGAAAGGTGTACCCCATGCCTGATGGGTAAGAAACCTTTCTTGGATTCCGACATGCTAAACCTCTTTAGCACTCGGTCTATATATGTAGACTGTGAAAGACCAAGCAACCGTTTCGATCTATCTCTATAGATCTTAATCCCGAGGATGTAGGTTGCTTCTCCCAGGTCTTTCATGGAGAATGTCTTGGATAACCAAACCTTCACTGACTGTAAGATTGACACATCGTTTCCTATAAGTAATATGTCATCGACATACAATACTAGGAACATGGCTGCACTCCCACTAACCTTCTTGTACACACAAGGTTCGTCTGGATTTTGTGAGAAATCAAACTTTTGATGGTCTCACAAAATGGATATTCCAGCTCCTGGATGCTTGCTTCAATCCATAAATGGACCGTCGCAATTTGCATACCTTGGTTTTATCAACCGATGTGAAACCCTCAGGCTGTATCATATACACGTCCTCGAGCAGGTTTCCATTAAGGAAAGCTGTTTTCACATCCATCTGCCATATCTCATAATCATAATGAGCCGCTATGGCCAGGAGCATCCGAATGGATTTAAGCATAGCTACAGGCGAATAGGTTTCGTCATAATCAACACCTTATTTTTGACGATATCCTTTCGCCACCAATCTAGCCTTATAGGTAATCACATTACCATCCATGTCGGTTTTCTTCTTGAAAACTCACTTGCACCCTATAGGCTTTATGCCTTCAGGTGGGTCAACCAAGTTCCAAACTTGGTTTTCATACATGGAATCCATTTCTGACTTCATGGCACCAAGCCACTTATCCCTTTCTGAACTTGTCAGCACTTCTTCATAACTGGTAGGCTCCTCATCATCAATGAGTAACACATCGTTCGATTCACTTACGAGAAATCCATATCTCTCAGGAATATTGCGTGTTACCGCGGATCTACGAAGATGTGGTGTCCAAATTGATTGCTCATCACTATGAGTTATCGACTATTGTGCTTCACCAGGTATCTCGTCAATGTCTATTTGAGTCTCTCGAGCCTCCTCAAGCTCGACGACACTCCCACTGTTTTCTTGCAAGAGAAACTCTTTCTCTAGAAACACAGCATGCCTTGAAACAAACACCTTTTGTTCCACAGGATGATAGAATTGGTAACCCCTTGTTTCCTTAGGGTATCCAATAAATAGACATTTATCAGACTTAGCATCGAATTTATCATCTCGCTTCATAAGCAGACAACCCCATATCTTCAAGTAAGATACATGAGGTTTCTTACTATTCCATATCTCATGGAGTAGTTGAGACTACCTTAGTAGGCATTCTGCTTAACAAGTAAACAAATGTCAAGTGCATAGCCCCAAAAGGACTTGGGAAGAGTCGCATGATTCATCATTGACGACCATGTCCAACAAGGTCGATTACGCCTCTCGGATACACCATTATCTTTGTGGTGTATATGGCGGAGTCCATTGAGACAATATACCATTGTCTCTTAGATAATCAAGAAACTCTTGACTTAAGTATTCACCACCTCGATCCGATCAAGTATTTTAATACTCTTATCATGTTGTTTCTCTACTTCATTTCTGAATTCTTTGAACCTTTCAAAGGCTTGGACTTGTGTTTCATCAAGAACACATACCCAAACCGTGAGTGATCATCGGTGAAGGTAATGAAGTAGCTATAGCCTCCTAATGCTTGAGTTGACATAGGTCCACATACATCAGTATGTATTAGACCTAGTAACTCTCCCACTCGTTCACCTTTTCCAGTAAAAGGTAACTTAGTCATCTTGCCTTTTAAGCATGATTCGCATGTATCGTATGAATCCTATTCAAACGATTCCAGAATTCCACATCGGTGTAATTCGAACGTACGTTTCTTGCTTACATGGCCAAGACGACAATACCACATGTAGGAGTTTAATTGATTATCTTTTCAGGCACGCTTGTTGCTCGCTTCGATATTGATAATATCACTGGATACGTCCAACGTATAAATACCATTGCTTAAAGTTCCAGTCCCTTAAAGAACTCCATTCAAAGTTATGTAACAACAATTGTTACTAAAAGTCAAATGATACCCATTTTTATTTAAACAAGAAATAGAAATGATGTTCTTTATCAATGAAGGAACATAAAAGCAATTGTCCAGTTCTAAGACAAGTCCTGTAGGGAGTTTCAACAAATGCGTTCCAATGGCGACTGCAGCAACCTTTGCTCCATTCCCAACACGCAAATTTGACTCTCCCTTGACGAGTCTTCTTCTATTCCTTAGTCCATGTATGTCATTACATATATGTGAGCCACACCCAGTATCCAATACCCAAGTGTTTGAGGAAATAGAATGACAATCAATAACGAAGATATCTGAAGAAGATGGGGCTTCCGATGCCTTATTCTTCTTCACGGACTCAAGATAAATCTTGCACTTTCTTCGCAAATTGCTCTCCTTGCCATAATGATGGCAAGTTTCCTTTTGTGCTAGTTCTACCTTCTTAGCCTTTCTCTTCTTTCCCTTCTGTTGTTTCTTTGACTTCCTCTTAGAACCTTTCTTTGAGGAATCAACTAATAGCACCGTCCCCTGCTCATGCTTCTCAGAAGACTCCACAGTCTTCAGCATATTGAGCAGTACCACAGATGAACCTTCTAGCATCTCAGAGGTGAAGAGGAGCTTTGAGACTTCGAACCTTTCGAATCTCACTTGCTCATCAACCAACTCACAAAGATGAAGGACTACGATATGAGCATCCATATGCTCATGCTGCTTTCGTAGCTTGGGTTCCATCGCGGCTAGCATGATGCAACTCACTTACTCAGAATCACTCACATGTTTCTAATAAGCCAACAATTGGTCTAGAGTTGCGTTATCACTAGGATGGGCGGGAAGAGGCTCTTCGAGGACATATGCAAGCTTTTCCACCCTGAGAACAATTCTCAAGTTTCTAAGCTAGTCCAAGAAGTTCGGCCCAGTCAGTTTATTCGTATCCAAAATGGAATGCAAATTCAAAGACATCATGATCAATCTTAGAAATACAAAACGAACATATATGAGAAAATGATTTTTAAAATGCATCAATATACATTTATAAATCTCATTCATTTTTCGAATTTCAAAAACCCCAAAATCACTTCGGGAGATCGTAGGTCCATCTCCGAATGGGCTGATATCCATCATAGTTATGAATAACCTTGGAGAGAGTCCAACAAGCCATTCATAACTACGACGGTAGGTATCATCTATACCGATTGCATATCATGTATATGCAACTATCACAATGTGCTATCAACTAATTGAATGTTCACACATACGTTGGGTTGTTAACACATTAACAAGTATGCATCATATGCATAGCACCCAACTTCACCTCCCTTTACATCAACCTTGGAGAGAGTCCAACAAGCCGATGCTCCAGGTTAAAGCCAACCCATTAATCAAGAAATAGTTTTAATATGGTTAGAGCGCATTCAACCAATTAGCCCAGCTTGGAGAGAGTCCAACAACCAAAGCTAACGATTGACCTCTAACTCTTACCATATTAGTATTAAACTATTCCATGGTTTGAACATGTTCGGGTTCGAGCCGGGCTTGGAGAGAGTCCAACAACCCAAACAAGAAACGGAACTCTGGTTCTAACCATATTAATGGAAGGTATAGGCTTTAATATTGTTTAAGGGTTTTTATGTCTCATCCTCTTTGCATGCAAATAACTATTATCTACATGGCATGGCATACATGACATACATCTACATGTCACGACACGCATGGCATAATGTTATGCATCTAATGCAATTACATGGCATACAATTATGTCATGTATATATTTCCTTATATGTCATAACTATTTATGGAAATAAAATATGTTTAATATTTGATTCTCCAAATCAAATCATAATTAAATTAGGAAACAAATTTCCAAATCTAATCACATATTTTATTCATGGAATTATTTGATTAAGGAAAATCTATTTAGGAAACCAATTTCCTAAATCATTAAAACTACTTATGGAAATAAAATATTTTAAGATTTGATTTCCCAAATCAAATCATGATTAAATTAGGAAACAAATTTTCAGAATCTAATCAAATATTTTATTTATGGAAAATATCAATTTCCATAAATACTTCCAACTTTCCAAAAGTGGAAGATTTCCATAAATACTTCTAGACTTTCCAAAATTGAAAATTTTCCATAAATACTTCTAAATTTCCAAAATTAGAAAATTTCTAGAAATAACATTATGACTATCGTAAAACCATTTTACGATTATGTCGAAACACAACCTGGGCTCGATACCCTTTATTGGGTTTCCGATCACTTGGCGTGTGTGTGTTCGATCACGTTTCGTAAACATGAACACAGCGGAAGCAATAAAAATAATAAATCTACATTTATTACAACACACACAACACACACATGCATATTACAACAAGTGTAGACATAACCGTAAATTTAAATTTGCAATAAAAGGAAATTTATCTACGTTATACCTTTCGTATGACGTGTAGCGGGAACGACATCAACCGGAACGATCCTCGCTAGAATCGTCTCTATCCGTATCCACGCCGAGTTCCTCGGGATGACTTCGCTAAGCCACGAGCTACGTCTTCGTACGGGTTACCAGCCTCGTGTTGAAGACGACATGATCGAGAGATGATCACGATCCGAATCCAAATTCGGATCCTAATACGAATTCTCAAAACTCGCTTCTCCGGAGAGGTATTCGTCAACAAATTGACGAATCCTTCGTCCTCCACCTCAGAGGATTATCGGAGATCGAATCCCCGGTAAGTTAGCCGCTGTCGGAGCTCTAACTGTTGTCCAAACGACACTCCGACGAGAGGAGAACAAGCTGTCCAGAAAACTGGACAGCTTTGGTGGAGGAGATAGGCGCCGGCCAACCAAGGGAAGAAAAGGCTCACCTTGATGCCAAACCTATAGGAGATCACCGGAGGGTCGCCGGAGGATCACCGGCTGAAGCTTGGTCGCTGGCAAGGAGCTGGACGGTGGCACAACAAGCTGGGCGGCAATGGAGGTTGGGCGGCAATGAAGGTTGGGCGGCAACTCCAAGCTAGGGTTTTGGATTAGGGCTTAATTATCCCTTAAGCCCTCTTTTATAGAGAACTAATTATCTTAATGGTTATTGGATCATAACCATTAGGCCCGTTAACCCGCTCCATTAAGATAAGTTAAAATAAACCAAACCATGATGGTTTTATTTTAAGTTAAAACGAACCGAACCAACTTTTGGTTCATTCGTTTAAAATAAACCAAACCCTTTGGTTTATTCTCCTCCATTGGATTAGAACCAAACCATTTTGGTTCATCCATTACGTCTTCATAAGACTCGGCCCATCCACGCTTCCATTGTGACTGAAACGATTTCATGCTCGCTTTATGTTTGGTCCAACCAAACCTAGTTTCTCTCGGTCTGAGAATCTCATTCTCAAGCTCGTTTTAAATCCTTTGGATTATGCTCGTTGTGCGTGTGACCAAATAGGTTCTCGATTTATGTTGGCCGTCTATAATTAACCATTAATTATAGAACGATCATGAGTGGCACCTAGTAGTACATCATGATCCCCAATTAACCGAAAAGATCAACGGTTGATCCAGAACTATTTCTGAAACCCTTCAGCAGCTCGAATGATTCGTGCCCCATTCCCTTCACTCATCTTATACCCACTTGGTTCAGGACATGGTCTATTGTGTCAGTCCCCACTAGGCTGACTACGTCACACCTAGCCCAAGTATCATTTCCTCGTCCTACGGATTCTAGTTACTCCACATGTATTGAAGAGTACCTTACTTTAAACATGTAATGCTTTGGCCAAAGACTTTAGTAACAATCCGACAAGAGGCCATGGGTATACATCTCCTCGCAAGGAGTGGTGAATCCTTTATAGGCTATTCAAACACCTTCGATCACTTCGACTTATACCCAATCATCCCGGGTCCACATCTCCTTAAAGATGTTTGCTTAAGATGTCAAAGCATAAGTCTCCATGATCAAGATGACTTGAATACCGCAAGTCAAAGGAACATCGCACTTAAGCTACAGTAAGAACTTCATTGACATATCTATATATGCAGAGAACCATATGAAGTCTTACGGCTGGTCACTCCAATGAACTAGTTACCATAACTAGCATCCACGATTAACTCCGGACATCACTATGTCTCTAGCCAGTGAGAATCAGCTGCTTGGATACACCAAGGAGTATACCTCGTGCTAGTCTCGACAGAATTGATGGTGTCCAAATCCATTAATTCATCGACTAGGGATAATTCTGATACATCACAATTACACATGTAGAGATACTCACTAGTTATGATCCAATCACAAATTCTCTCATGCTGTGAATCGTATCGTGGACATTCAGTAAATGAGTTTAAGATCCAATCAAATACATAAAACATGTATACTCAAATAGTGAATCTTCATTTATCATATAAATGGTTCATACATAAGGCGATTGCCTTAGGACATCTCTCATATATTACTAACACGTTTATACTATAAGGAGCCAGTACCCACGAGGAGAATGTACTTTGAAGACTCAGTTGAAGACTATAGATGAAGCTTTCCAGAGGATGATCCACAACCTCGAAAGCCGAGATCATTACAGAAGATTGGGTTATCACATCAGCAGTGATCTACTACCTCAAATATAGTTGGAGCTCATTGATACTTCTATCCGAGACAAACAATTTACTCAGCAGTATCAGCAGAAGACATCTCAGAAGACTCAGACGTCCAGACGACAACTATTACCTTCCCAGGCATTGTTATCCTTTGTAAAAAGGAGAGCGTTTACGATGATGGTCGTATCTATGCGGTATTCTTCAATTGCAGCTATACTATTTGCAGAGTTGGAGCGTGCTATGATGTTGGCAGTTCTTCAGTACCTTACAATCAGTTGTATATTCTCTGTCAGTACAATAGTGTGTACCATCACCATTGCAGACATTTTGGGTATTGTATCTCAGTTCAGCAGTTGACTTCAGTTCCTCCATGGTAGTCTTTTGCATCTACATAAGCTTAGTCGTCAAGAACAGATGTTGGATGAGTGTACATGATTACTCAGGAAGAGGTATAGAAGACCGAAGAATTGGTCATGGGGGGTATTACTTTAGGTTACCCTATTTGCGGATATATCGAGATACTGGTAGTTACAGGTAGCTAGGTCTAGAATATTCTTGGACAGGATTTGAAGGGTTCCTATCAACTTGTGGGTTGGTGATTGTTCTCTACTATCAGGTGAGATGTTGATCAATAACCAAGAAGTCACGGGATACCCTTAGCCTTTACTATAGATATATCCTTACAGATAGTTAAATTTTTGAAATGAGGTATAACATGTATTTTGGATGTGCGTATAATCCGAGGGTATTCGGATGTAGTTTTGGATGAACTCCCGGGCATGCCACTGCATGGGCAAGTGGAGTAAGCGATTGGAGTGATTTTGGGAAATAGTTCCGATATTGAAAACCTCATACTGGGAAATGATTTTATTGGTATCAGTGTTGCTAAACACTGTGAAATTGGAAGAACGTAAGTGGTGATTACATGAGGTATTGGATGGGAGATTTATCTTTCCTAGTGGTTCTTCTTGAGAAGATCTGGAACTCTTGGTTAAAAGAGGGGTGGACCCTTTGGGTGATACATCGATTATCGATGATTGAAATGTAGTAGTTGAGAATGAATATTTTTCATCATGGATAGATGATCTGTTTAGATTAGCTAAAGGACACCTGTGTATATCCTAGGGTTGATCTATGATTGGAGGGTTGATATTGTAATGACTTAGTGTCATACAATTATCATTGTCGATCTGATGATTGGGCTATCATCAACTTAGAGTAAAAAGGATGGAGGTGTATAGAAGAGGACAATATATGAGCTGTTGATAATGTTGTTAGACTTATCGACGATTTAGTCGTTCATGGATTTAAGGAATCAAGTACTCTTGGAGTATTTGAGATAGATTTTCATCATATCTGTGGATGATATATTTTTGGGATATATTCATAATCTTAAGAGAAGTTGAGGTTTCCCTGGATTGATCTGGTTGATACCGTAGAGGTTGATAGGATGTTACTAGCGTTACTATACCGCTGATTTGTTGGACCAAGAAGGTGATGGAAATCACCTAGTCAGAAGTTATTGAAGCTAGGTTTCAGGGCCTAGATGGTGACTGACTTTTTCATTAGTGTTAGTTAGTCCTTCCGTTGTGGATGGAAGGGTACTGCACATAGATGCAACATTTCAGGGATTGGAGGCATTCTGATGCAGTTGTATGAGACGTGTCTTATGCCTACGTCAGTTGAGGAACTATGAGATAAGACGTGGAGCTTAGCAGTTATTATCTTGATTGTAAATGTATGGAGCGGAAGTGCTCATAGAGTTTTGGTTAGTTACCGAGTAACTACTATAGAGTTGTTAGAACATGGATTAATGCAACTAGCGAGTTTGGTCATTATAATCTCCCAGTTTGTGTGATAGAGTGGATGTTGGAGAGTAGATTGATTTCTCTTGTGAGAAAAGAATTCTCCATCTCCGAAGAAAATAGTGTGTTGAAAGATCCTTGTTGGTGGAACGATACATGTTGGACATAGTTGATTTCGTAGTTCGATGTTGGGTGTGCCAACAAGTAAAGGTGGAATATTAGTGACCAGTAGGGTTACGTACCAAGATGGAAGTGGGAGCTTAGTACGTTAAATTGTTATGGGAGATTATCTAGAATTCAGTAAGGATGTGATGCGATTTGGATAATCGATGGTCGATTAGTCAAGTCTTCTCATTTTCTACCGAGCCATAAGGTGGATTTCGTTGGATCGCTTGATGGAATTATATCCATGGAGTATCCTTGAGTATCATTTCTGATAGTGATTCATGTTTCATCTTACGATTCAGGCAAAGTCTCCCACCAGTCATGGTTATAGAACTCCACTCTGGTACAGTTATTTACCTTTTAATAGGTCGGTTGAGAGTGTATATAAGAGCTGGAATATAATATTCGAGCTCATTACCCCACTTAGTCACTTGAGGTGTGACTTTTCTCCGGATATTTGAGATGGTTGTTGTGACATCTCATACTCGTACATGAGTTGGAAATTTGGGGATCAAATTTTTATTAGTGGGGGAGAATGTAAGATACGAAAAAAAAATCCTTGTTAGTTGAGAAATTGTTTTATATAATTTCTCAGGAGTTCACAGAAATTTTTCCGGATTCAAAAGGAGTCCATACGAAGAAGATTTAAAGTCAAACGGAGAGATTGTGTTAAACCTAGGTTGGTTGTGGTTGGACTTGAGCTAGCTCAATTCGTTGACCGGCCTTTAAAAGCCTCTCGAACTCGGTCTGGAATTTATCGCCGATTTTCCTTTCCTCCCTCATTTTCTCGATTGTTATTTCTTCCTCTTCCCATTTCTCCTATGCGAGTTGCCTAAGCTTCGATTTGTGCCGATATCTTCTCTCCCTTTGCTTTTCCTTTCGCCGCGGCTCATCTCTTCCGATGATCTGCCCCGTCGACGCTCGAGTCAGCCGATCTCCACCGTAGCTTAACGCATCGGCATGTCTCCGGTGCCTTCTTTTTCTACCTCTTCTTCGGATCTCGGGAGATGGATCTGCCACCATCACCATTGGTAGCAACTTGCCACTGCCGTCGCTTCTTCTTGCTGCCGGATCTTCTTACAGATGGTCAGTCGGTGAGGTTAGCGTTTGCAAGATCCGCGTTGTTGCCGTGTCACTCTTCTGCCGCAGCTCAGATCGGTTGTAGGATTTTCTTCATGTGAGCTTGATCGGTTGTTTTCATTGATGCCCTGCCTTTTGTTATTTCCGATCAGTTGCCATTGTGAGTGAATGTGTGAAGATCATGTTCTGCCTTTTGGGGTACGTTCTATATTAATCTATGGATTTGGTTAGATTTCTGATTTTCATTGAAAATTGGTGGTGGTGATTCTTGTTCTATGTTACAGTTGATTTTGTTTGTTGTTGGTTCGATGAGTGATAATTGGTGGAACAAGCCGGATGAAGGATGGATCGAAGGAGTTGTGCTGGCTGTGCGTGCATGAGCGAGGATCAGAGGAGGGCTATTGTGTTCAGTCAAGGTGGAACAGTGAGTTAATCTTTTGTTGTGAGATGTGCTCAGTCAAGCTTGATCGAGAATGTTAATGGTAATACTCTGTTTGTGCCGATTGTGGAAGTTGCATGGGATTGTGTTGTGTTATTTCTAATTCGACAATGCAGATTCATCTATGATTTAAGATAATGGATCAAGAAGCAGTGGAATCAAGGCTCAAATTAGGTAAGTTGTTATTTGGTTATGTTTTGGTAGTGAACTAGGTTGTGACAGCAAAATAGTTTATGATTGGAATTGGTTTTGCCTTAATGTGGTGGTTTGATACAGATTATATACTCAAAATTGGGTCAAGAAGTTGTACCGGTGAAGTTAATCAAGGATGTTGATTTCAGGATCTTGATTCAAGATAGATTCTCGGACGTGAAGACAGCTGGTGTTTCACATATCAGGTGGGTAATATCTACCCTGGTCAGGTTGTTTTGATCTGAATCTGGTGCATGAATTTAGACTTATATCATTACTTTGATCTTAGATCCACTCTTATTTAATCATATGCTTGTACTGCCTTGACCTTTGAGATATATTATTGTTACTTCATTGATTATCTAGCACGGATATGAACTATAAATTTTATTATGTGTTAGTTGATGGATGTTCAGTAAGTACAGGTGGTTAGAGTTGTCTTTGTGACCTTAGATTGGGTTATTGTGTTACATCACTAGGGTTAGGTGATGGATTAGATTATGGAGTCGATTGTTGTATCATATACTTATTAGTTGTGCATCTATGGTGGATCTAGTTGTTTGTGCATAGATAAGTGGGTGGCTGTCAGTATGTGGTTATGGACTAGAGGTCCTAGTGTTATGGTATCTCCATTATGGATTATGTACCGGTGTATGGTTATATGGACGGTCGATAGTATCACGCTACTGACTAGAGGTCTTAGCGTGATTGACTGTCAGATGTGTATGACTCTTTGTGCGATAGAGAGAGAGTCTTGTGGATTGTAGTCCTTGCATAGTTGACTTTTGGTTGACCAGGACTCCCCATGGGATAGGGAGTGTGGCGAGGATACATGTATATGGAGCTATGCATCATTACATTTGCATGCATGCTGTTGACTGGGGTCTCCCTTATAGTTGAGACGGGTCGTCAGTCATCCTGCCTCTCCGGCCACTCGGGGTAGTGGTAGCAGGGTTGAGGGCAGAGCATTGGATGTGCCGCGCTCAGCCACTATAGACAGTGGTAGCTGGAGATGCGCACCTGGGCACTGTGCAGAGTGGTGTTAGCACTCACCCACTATAGACGGTGGTTGTGTAATGTGCAATTTTCCTCTGTGCAGAGCTCGTCTACTCATGGGTAGTGACGGAGCGGCCAGCAGCAGGGACCCCCGTGGAGTAGTTAGCTTTTTACACTTATATGCTACTCATTCATACTACCCAACTTGGCCTCTCAAGAGTAGTGGCAGCTGGAGTCGAGCTAGTCGTCATGTCGTGCCACCCGGGCCATTCTGGGGTCGTGGTTGGACGAGTCTACAGACATGGCCATGCATATGCATTGCTGATATATATATATATATATATACATGTATTTGATATATGTTTAACATATGCCTGTGAGATGTTGCATTTGATTGAGCTATAATTGTTGCATATGTTTGTACATCATGATACATGTCATTTGCATATTTTATACTGTTATGTGTTGAGCATGATATATATACTGGTCCAGACTGTTGTATGCCTTTGATTAGCGTCATGTCATAGTCTAGTATGGATCGAGATGTTATTACATGTAATTATATACTATTCATATGTATGAGTGTTGGTCAGGTATGGGATAGACCTTGTACGTTATATGAGCTATGTTATTGTTTATCTGTTCAGGATGATATAGCTTATGGTGTTGCAGACTGTCAAGTACATTGATACATTACTTCATGTTCAGTTGATCAGTTTAGTATATGCATTGAGTATGACTATACTGTGGTTACTGGTTATTAAATTTGGATAGGACTGTATGTCTATTGGACTCATGTTGTATACCTGTAGATCTTCACATGTATACTTGTAGATCTCTATACCCTATATGTTGTTCATGCACTTTCTATATATTACCCTTAAGTTTATACTCACCATCCCGGACCCCGGGTTTCCTATCGCCCAGGTAACAGGTAGAAGATTTCCTTGGACGTTCGGAGCTCCGCTAGCTGATCCCATCTCACACCGAACGGATAGAGCTTTATTATCATTTGTGGTATTATAAGACGTGTCTTATGCTTTTCCTTTCACCGCGGTTCATCTCTTCCGACGATCTGCCCCATCGATGCTCGAGCCAGCCGATCTCCGTCGTAGCTGGACGCGTCAGCTTGTCTCTGGTGCCTTCTTTTTCTACCTCTTCTTTGGATCCCGGGAGCTGGATCTGCCACCATCACCTTCGGCAGCAACTCGCCACTGTCGTCGCTTCTTCTTGCCACCGGATCTTCTTATGGATGGTCAGTCAGTGAGCTTAGCGTTTGCAAGATCCGCGTTGCTGCCGTGTCACTCTTCCGCCGCAGCTCAGATCGGTTGTAGGATTTTCTTCGTGTGAGCTTGATCGGCTGTTTTCATTGATGCCCTAGTTTTTGCTATTTCCGATCAGTTGCCATTGAGAATGACTGTGTGCAGATCATGTTCTGCCTATAGGGGTAAGTCCTATATTAATCTTTGGATTTGGTTAGATTTCTGGTTTTCACCGAAAATTGGTGGTGGTGATTCTTGTTCTATGTTACAGTTGATTTTATTTGTTGTTGGTTAGATGAGTAATAATTGGTGGAACAAGACGGATGAAGGATGGATTGAAGGAGTTGTGCCAGCTGTGCATGCGTGAGCGAGGATCAGAGGAGGGTTGTTGTGTTAAGTCAAGGTGGAACAGTGAGTTAATATTTTGTTGTGAGATGTGCTCAGTCAAGCTTGATCGAGAATGTTAATGGTAATACTCTGTTTGTGTCGATTGTAGAAGTTGCATGGGATGTGTTGTGTTAATTCTAATTCGACAATGCAGATTGATCTATGATTTAAGATCATGGATCAAGAAGCGGTGGAAGCAAGGCTCAAATTAGGTAAGCTGTTATTTGGTTATGTTTTGGTAGTGAACTAGGTTGTGACAGCAAAATAGTTTATGATTGGAATTGGTTTTGCCTAAATGTGGTGGTTTGATACAGATTAGATACTCAGAATTGGGGCAAGAAGTTGTACCGGTGAAGTTAATCAAGGATGTTTATTTCAGGATCTTGATTCAAGATAGATTCTTAGACGTGAAGAGAGCTGGTGTTTCACATATCAGGTGGGTAATATCTACCCTGATCAGGTAGTTTTGATCTGAATCTAGTGGATGAATTTGGACTTATGTCATTACTTTGATCTTAAATCCACTCTTATTTAATCATATGCTTGTACTGTCTTGACCTTTGAGATATATTGTTGTTACTTCATTAATTATCTAGCACGAATATGAACTATAAACCCTATTATGTGTTAGCTGATGGATGTTCAGTAAGTACAGGTGGTTAGGGTTATCTTTGTGACCTCAGATTGGGTTACTGTGTTACATCACTAGGGTTAGGTTATGGATTAGATTATGGAGTCAATTGTTGTATCGTATACTTGTTAGTTGTGCATCTATGGTGGATCTAGTTGTCTGTGCATAGATAAGTGGGTGGCTGTCAGTATTGTTGGTGCAATCGGCCCAGGTCACGATTGACCAGGACTCGAGTTTGGCTCGAGTAATGTTTTGATGTGTTTTGATGTTTCGACAAAAACATATGACAATGTAATTGTCAAGGTAAAGTCCAAGTCATGGGTACTTGGCATGAAAAGTCCAACATGGGTTGGCAAGGGAAAGTCCAAGCATGGTCTTGGCATTTGAGAAGTCCAACATGGTTTGGCAAGGAAAGTCCAAGCATGGTCTTGGCATGGAAAGTCCAACATGGGTTGGCATTTGAAGTCCAAGGGGATTGATATTGGCGGCGTAAAGTCCAAGCGGTAGTCTTGGCAGCATAAGTCCAATGGTTGGCGGCATAAAGTCCAAGCGGAGTCTTGGCGGTGTAAGTCCAATGTGCCTTGGCGGTGTAGACACCGTTAGCATGACATAGCCGATGGAAGCACCTGAAGGCTAGCGCAATGGATAAACAAGTCATGGATGACTTGGAGGGATCCGAGAGGCGTGAGGCTGATGGAGGTGGCTAGAAGGCTTAGGTCTAGGCTAAGGGTGGTCTAACAAGTATGGGGGAACCATACTTGGGCTAAAACCTCATGTTTGAGGTGTGCCAGTCGACTGGTGCCATGTGGCAGTCGACTGGATCGAGTCAACTAGGGTTTGACTGCGGGTTATGGCCTAGCAGTCGACTGCCAGAGGCGGGCAATCGACTGATGGCCCGAGCAGTCGACTGATCGTGTGATCAGTCGACTGGTGCTCGGGAATTCGGCCACAAAATGGAGTCGAGACTCGACTGGTCGAGTGAGGACTCCATCAGTCGACTGATGGTCACAATCAGTCGACTGATGAAGGTTCCGTTGGACTTATCCAGCGTGGATCTAGCCGTTGTCTCACGACAACAGTGGCATCAGTCGACTGATGGTCCCGATCAGTCGACTGATCGACTTTTTCCAGCACAGGTTGAAGCTATATATGGAGCTCGTGATGGAGGAAAAACTATCTGTTCTTGAGGGCTATTGGGACGATTTGTTGGTGCAAATCAGGTCTCCAAGTGCAAGCAAGCAACCAAGCATTCAAGCAATCAAAACAAGTGTTGTAAAGTCTTTTCTTTACTTGTATTTTGTATTTACATTGTATATTGCTTGTATTTCGTTCTTACTGTTGTAAGATATATTGTACGAGGTTTCTCCACCTCCGACTTATGTCGAGAAGGAGTATTTGTCATTAGTGAGTGCGTGTGCATCACTAGAGCTCATAGAGCTCGATCCGTGGAGTAGGAACCGTGCGGTTCCGAACCACGTTACATACTCGTGTTAGCGTGTTGTTCATTTCGCTATTGTATCATTTCTATTTCCGCTGCGTACTAACGAAATTGTAGACACGGACGCGATCGAATTCCATCCATGAACGGGCAAAATGCTATTCACCCCCCCCCCCTCTAGCCGTTCAATATTCCTAACAAGTGGTATCAGAGCCCGGGGCTCTTCTACGGATTAACAACCCAGAGTCAAGAAGCTAGAGGGAAGGATATGGAATTTGAGGAAAGATTGGGTGACGACGTCAACATCCCACCTTCCTTCAACCGTGAACATTTTGCATATTGGAAAGGTAGGATGGAATATTTTCTAATGACAAATATAGAAAATTGGTTTGCCATGACTATAGGTTTTGATGCTCCGAGAGGAGAAAACGGCAAAATCCTCAAGATGAAGAGATGGACCGAGGAGCAACGGGAAAAATTCAAGACAACCGTTAAGGTAACAAAAATGTTGATTTATTTGATACCTAATGATATTTTGTCCAGATTAGGAAGCTATAGGGATGCCAAGGAGTTGTGGAACAAGTTGATCAAGTTCCACGACAATCCCGAATCGGTCCAAGAAGACTTGGAAGAGGAGGAGACCGAAGAAGAATCATCATCATCCTCACAAGAAAGTGAGGAGTCAACTTTCGGGTCGGAAGAGGTGG
Organism: Wurfbainia villosa; assembly: GCA_025175895.1. NCBI lineage: Eukaryota > Viridiplantae > Streptophyta > Magnoliopsida > Zingiberales > Zingiberaceae > Wurfbainia > Wurfbainia villosa. The sequence goes on from CM045986.1 coordinate 7,563,423, forward strand.
AGGAAGTGGAAGAAGCATCCACCTCAAGGATTGAGGGGGAGGAGAGAACCTTCATACCGGAACATCAAGAAGAAGAAGCTTCGACATCCGGTCAAGATGAAGAAGCCCAAAGTCCAATTCCGGTCTCCACCATCATAGGTAACTCAAACACCTCAATTCAAAATAAAAATAATATTATGTGCTTTGAGTGTAGGGAGTATGGGCATTACAAGAGCAAATGCCCAAAGAGGATCAAGAAAGCTCCTCCGGCACCTAAAAGTCAACAAAAGTCAATGGACGCCGGTTCTCCAAGTCAAAAGAGCAAGGAGCATGTCATTTGCTTCAAATGCCGACTACCGGGTCATTACCGAAGTCAATGTCCAAAGAAGAAGAAGAAGGGGCAAAGGGGAGCATCACAAGTAGGGGGAGCCACTAAGGCAAACCCTAAGGTATATTTAAATAATGCTCCATCTAATTTAAATATTAAAAAGCATGCTAGAACTAATTTTAGCAATTTTGCTATGTATCATAAAGAGCATGCTAGAAATAACAAACATATTTGTTTAGGAGCTAAGAATGTTCACCTTAAGAATAAGGAGAAATTTGGGACTAATGTCCCTAGAAAAACCATACCTAGGGAATCTATTAAGAAAATACAAGAACATCTAGGTTTTAATCCAAAATGGACTAGGCATATGCCAAGAAAGTCCAATGCCCAAGATTTAAATAAAAATTCTAAAATTGGGCAATTAGAAGTAGAGAACCAAGCCTTGAGGTCAAGGCTTGAGAAATTGGAAAAGACCCTAAACAAGATACAAAATCAATTTCAAGGGTCTAATTGTCAAACTCTAGGACCTAAGAGTCAAAAGTCAACCAAGGGCAAGAATGGTTTGGGTCACAAACCTAAGCCTAAGGTGGCTTACCATAGTGTTTCATTTGACTATGGAACACTAACTAGGTCTAGGAAGACCAAGGTCAATAGGGAAGTCATCCCTAGAGTTGACCATGGTGTGTGCCTAGTGGCTAGGGTTTCTAGGAAACCTAGGAAAGCCACTAAGAAGGTTACAAGGGGAGTCACCCCTAGAGTTAACCATGGCAAAACCAAAATGACCAAGGCTAATAAGCCTAGGAGGGTCATTAGGAAGGTATCTAGGGAGGTTATCCCTAAGGAATACCTAATTAACCCTAGGAGCTCAAATCGGTTTTGGGTTCCTAAGAGCGTGATTGATTCACGCTAGATGGGTTAGGGTGTGCCAACCTTAAATGGATGGGTAGTTAACTCAACCATGGCAAAGGTGGCACTTTAGGTTATTTTCAAGGTTATGGATACCTTGGAAATAGATTTGAAGTATCATCCTAAAAGATTTTAGGGTGTGCCAATATTATTTGAGAAGCTTGATAAAATGGTCAAAATTGGCACAATTTAGGTTTAGAGGTTAGTGTGCCATGTTGGGTTTTTGGCACACTTGGGAGAAAAATAGAAATATGGCAAAATCTAATTAATTATGTGAAATGGCAATTAATATTAAAATTTAGGTATTACTATACCTATATATTTTATATGCCATGCTTTGTTTGCCATATAACATGCCATGACATCATGCTTATTTTTAATCATTCTATATGTCATGTACATGTTTAGGATTAAGGCTTTAAATGTCATGTGTTTTTAGATTTCATCTTATGCCATGACATCATGATTATGAGCATGTGTTTATCTATATCATCTCAAATGCCATAATCACTCATGCATTTAAGATAATTTGATTGAAATTGAATTAAGGACAATGGCATGACTTGGAGTCCCATTTATAAGGGAATCAAGTAGGGTTGCCTTAGAAAAATGCATGAAACCCTAGATTAAATGAACCAAAACCCACATCTCACATCCAATTGACATGTATGTGTATTTATACACCCTAGATACATGTGAGATGCTAGGATATGAGTTAAGTTCAAGGTGCATAGTTTTTGCATCTAGATGAACTAAAACTCATCCAATTTTATTTGTGGATCATTAGAAAAGCATGTGTACAAGTCATGTACATAGAGCCCAAGGAATATGATCCAAAATAAGGTTTTGAAAACATTTTAAAATCATTTTAAAAAAACCTTGGTGAAGTCTATCTTTTGATAGCAATCACCATTGATGAAGTTGATACAAAATAGGGCCAAAACATTGAAAATTTCAATGGTTTTGAGTTTTGTATCAAACTCACTATTTTATGGGTAAAATAATTTTCAAATATTTTTCACCCATTATAATGACTATAAGTAATATACGTATCAAATTTTGTTATTTTTCGATATACGTAGAATTACTTATATTTTTCCAAAACTTATTTCTGATAATTGAAAATCGAATTTTTCAGTTATCAGTCGACTGCCCCTGGGTGGCAGTCGACTGATGAGTGTGTCAGTCGACTGGTAGCTGAACCACTCGACTGATTGTCTGATTTCGAGAAAACTATGGTTGTTTAACCCGATTTCAGCTGCGGTTATGGTCCCTAATCACTCCTAACCCTAGGATATGCTTTGGGAAGCATTATAAAGGGTGAAAATCCATTGGATATGGATTAGGAGAAGTATTTAGGGTTTGTATCAATTTTAAGGTGTTGGAAAGTTCAATGTTGAATTTCTAACCTTAATTTTGATGGTTTAGAGTTCCTATTGGCTTAGGGACTTCCCAAGGACATTGTTGGTGCAATGGTCAAGGGGGAGCAAGCCTTTAGGGGGAGGTATCCATCTTGGGATGATGGATATGTTTTTCTCCTTGAAGAGGAGAAGTTATTGAGAGAATATGACATCAATTGGGAAATTGATGGGTTTTTGAGAGACCCAATTTGGAAATTAGGAGAGTAAATGGGATTGTCTCTCTTGAGTGATATTGGACTTATCACTAGGAAGATGGTAGGCATCCTAAGTATTTTTGGACCAAGGGGGAGATTGTAAGATCTCATTGGGACATGAGACATTGACCTCCTTGGGGAGAAAACCTTTTTGATGTTAGTCAAAAAGGGGGAGAATGTTTGGGGGAGAACATTTGGAGAGTATTTACCAATTTGGGATAATTGGTAAGGGATTTGAGTTAGTGTTCTAACTCAATAATTTGTTTGGTTTTATTTGTTTGGTTTTTGTCAAACATCAAAAATGGGGAGATTGTTGGTGCAATCGGCCCAGGTCACGATTGACCAGGACTTGAGTTTGGCTCGAGTAATGTTTTGATGTGTTTTGATGTTTCGACAAAAACATATGACAATGTAATTGTCAAGGTAAAATCCAAGTCATGGGTACTTGGCATGAAAAGTCCAACATGGGTTGGCAAGGGAAAGTCCAAGCATGGTCTTGGCATTTGAGAAGTCCAACATGGGTTGGCAAGGAAAGTCCAAGCATGGTCTTGGCATGGAAAGTCCAACATGGGTTGGCATTTGAAGTCCAAGGGGATTGATATTGGCGGCGTAAAGTCCAAGCGGTAGTCTTGGAAGCATAAGTCCAATGGTTGGTGGCGTAAAGTCCAAGCGGAGTCTTGGCGGCGTAAGTCCAATGTGCCTTAGCGGTGTAGACACAGTTAGCATGACATAGCCGATGGAAGCACCTGAAGGCTAGCGCAATGGATGAACAAGTCATGGATGACTTGGAGGGATCCGAGAGGCGTGAGGCTGATGGAGGTGGCTAGAAGGCTTAGGTCTAGGCTAAGGGTGGTCTAACAAGTATGGGGGAACCATACTTGGGCTAAAACCTCATGTTTGATGGGGCGATCGGCCCGATCGTGTGATCGATCGTGGTGCTCGACGCGCTCGAATTCGGCCACAGAATGGAGTCGAGACTCGACTGGTCGAGTGAGGACTCCATCAGTCGACTGATGGTCACAATCAGTCGACTGATGAAGGTTCCGTTGGACTTATCCAGCGTGGATCTAGCCGTTGTCTCACGACAACAGTGGCATCAGTCGACTGATGGTCCCGATCAGTCGACTGATCGACTTTTTCCAGTACAGGTTGAAGCTATATATGGAGCTCGTGATGGAGGAAAAACTGTCGGTTCTTGAGGGTTATTGGGGCGATTTGTTGGTGCAAATTAGGTCTCCAAGTGCAAGCAAGCAACCAAGCATTCAAGCAATCAAAACAAGTGTTGTAAAGTCTTTTCTTTACTTGTATTTCGTATTTACATTGTATATTGCTTGTATTTCGTTCTTACTGTTGTAAGATATATTGTACGAGGTTTCTCCACCTCCGACTTGTGTTGAGAAGGAGTATTTGTTATTAGTGAGTGCGTGTGCATCACTAGAGCTCGTAGAGCTCGATCCGTGGAGTAGGAACCGTGCGGTTCCGAACCACGTTACATACTCGTGTTAGCGTGTTGTTCATTTCGTTATTGTATTATTTCTATTTCCGCTGCGTACTAACGAAATTGTAGACACGGACGCGATCGAATTCCATCCACGAACGGGCAAAACGCTATTCACCCCCCCTCTAGCCGTTCAATATTCCTAACAAGTATGTGGCTATAGACTAGAGATCCTAGCGTGATGGTATCTCCATTATGGATTATGTACCGGTGTATGGTTATATGGACGGTCGATAGTATCACGCTACTGACTAGAGGTCTTAGCGTGGTTGACTATCCGATGTGTATGACTCTTTGTGCGATAGAGAGAGAGTCTTATGGATTGTAGTCCTTGCATAGTTGACTTTTGGTTGACCAAGACTCCCCGTGGGATAGGGAGTGTGGAGAGGATACATGTATATGGAGCTATGCATCATTACATTTGCATGCATGCTGCCAACTGGGGTCTCCCTTGTGGTTGAGACGAGTCGTCAGTCATCCTGCCTCCCCGGCCACTCGGGGTAGTGGTATCAGGGTTGAGGGCAGAGCATTGGATGTGCCGCCCTCGGCCACTATAGATGGTGGTAGTTGGAGATGCGCACTTGGCCACTATGTAGAGTGGTGTTAGCACTCACCCACTATAGACGGTGGTTGTGCGACGTGCAGTTGTCCTGTGTACGAAGCTCGTCTACTCATGTGTAGTGACGGAGCAGCTAGCAGCAGGGACCCCCGTGGAGTAGTTAGCTTTTTACGCTTATATGTTACTCATTCATACTACTCAACTCGGCCAGTCGAGAGTAGTGACAGTTGGAGTCGGGCTAGTCGTCATGCCGTGCCACCCGAGCCTTACTGGGGTCGTGGTTGGACGGGTCGACAGACATGGCCATGCATATGCATTGCTGATATATATATATATATATATATATATATTTATGTATGCATGTATTTGATATATGTTTTACATATGCCTATGAGATGCTGCATTTGATTGAGTTATGATTGGTGCATATGTTTGTACATCATGATACATGTCATTTGCATATTTTATACTGCTATGTGTTGAGCATGATATATATGTTGGTCCAGACTGTTGTATGCATTTGATTAGTGTCATGTCATAGTCTAATATGGACCGGGATGTTATTACATGTGATTATATACTATTCATATGTCTGAGTGTTGGTCAGGTATGGGATTGACCTTGTACGTTATATGAGTTATGTTATTGTATATTTGTTCAGGATGATATTGCTTATGGTGCTACAGATCGTCAGGTACATTGATACATTACTTCATGTTCAGTTGATCAGTTTAGTATATGCTTTGAGTATGACTATTCTGTGGTTACTAGTTATTAGATTTTGATAGAACTATATGTCTATTGGACTCATGTTGTATACCTGTAGATCTTCACATGTATACTTGTAGATCTCTATACCCTATATGTTGTTCATGCACTTTTTATATATTACCCCTGAGTTTATACTCACCACTCCGGACCTTGGGTTTTCTATTGCCCAGGTAACAGGTAGAAGATTTCCTTTGGCGTTCGGAGCTCTGCCAGCTGATCTCATCTCACACCGAACGGATAGAGCTTTATTACGATTTGTGGTATTCTTTTGTATTGTCGTGTTGGGATTTTATCCTATATTGTTTCCGTATTTATGATATACGGATGTGTTGTATGTATTTGGTCTTTGATGTGATTCTGTTATGATTCTTGATGTGTCAAAGTCACTCCGGAGTGCACAGTTGGGTCTTTTTATCTTGTTTTATCTGTCAGTATATTTCCGCTGTATTTGGTATGTTGATATCTTTCTATTATATTATTGTTGTGGGCCTACGAGCCTTGTATTAACCCGAAATGTTACCACGTACAGGGGAGATGTCGTCCGTTTACTTTTCGGCACGACATACTCTCGGGGCGTGACACATGGGAGCATAAAGCGTGTTCTCAAACCTAATCCTATGTCCCTCAATAGGGAACCTAATGTCCATGCATTGAGTAGATGACTCAACCTCAATAGCTCTTCTTTTACCCCTAATTGAATTACAATTATTCAATATTTATTGAAAGTAATTGAAATTAAAGTTTTAGAGTTATTGCCTCAACATTATGGATGATGTTAAAGAGATATGACGACCTAGATGCTTCAGAAAGCTGAAAATAGTGTTTTCGCGGTGGATTGAGGTGGCTATGAGTCGATTTGGCACTGTTTTAGCGCTATTCTTATAGACGAAATCCAGTCGACTGAATTAGAGCTAACTGGAGCTATTTCAGTCGACTGTAGTTAATTTTACCATTTATTGTGATGCCTAACTTTTATCTACCGTTTCATTTTAGTCGAATGAATTAATTTCAGCCGACTGAAGTCGCATTTTTACCTTTTCGAGGCTTGGAGGCAACTGAAGCTGATTCAGTCGACTCTTTTTGAGTCGACTGAAAATGATTAATTTTAATTTTTATGTTTCATTCGATTTAGTTGATTTTATTAGGTTAATTTTGTTGATAGATTTAATTTGATTAAATTGAATTGATTAAGTTGATTAGATTATGGTTTGAGTTGATTATGGTTGAGTTGATTAAGTTGATTAGATTATGGTTGAGTTGATTGAGTTGATTAGGGTTGAGTTATTTAAATTTGTCAAGGTTAAGTAGATTTGTTAAGTTTAGTTAAATAAGTAAATTTATTAAGTTACGTAAATTGTATTAAACTAATTAAGCTTAATTAAATTCTAAATCATCTCACCCAAGCTAGGCTTTCAATACACGTTACTCCTATAGATTTTGTGAGATGAGGATTTCTTTTTATCTTAATTAAATTTAATGAGCAATTTCAAAGTTTTTAAACTTGTGTTAGATTCAATCTTAGCTTGAGCTAGTCAAGTAGGTTTTTCTAGCATTGACTTCCAGGTCGTGGCGAGGCACATGACCTTTTTTGATATCGGAGCAATGATCACTTCCTAGACAAAGTCAATGAAGGAATCAAGTACTTGACTCACTTTAGACTAAGTCTTGGTCTAACTAGTCAAAGACTTAGTGAGTTAGCTTCGGTCAGTTCCACTCGACTTAGTACACCAGGTCGTGGTGAGGCACATGACCTTCTTGGATATCGAAGCAACGACCACTTCCTAGACATGCACTTCAAAGAGCTTTCCTAACTTACTATCAGTTCACTTCGTCTTAGTACTAGGTTGTTCAAGTTTAAACTACTTTGTTTCCTATCTAGTCCATTCTAAATTAAGCAAGTAAAGTAAACTAAAGCATGCAAGAGTTTAACTAAACAAGGAAACAAGCAAAGTGCTAGCTCCCCCTAAGTGATAGTTAGGTTGAGTTTTGTTCACTAAGTGAACTTGACTCTTGGGAACCCAAAATTGATTTGGTCCAACTTAGTTGACTAAGCTAGTCTTAGGAACCCATGCTTGGACTCGACTTTTAGCATTTCTATTAAATAAGGATATGTATGATCTATTTGTGTCCTTAGCCTTGTATCTGAGTCCGAACTTGTTGTACATAGCTCGTTGAGACCCAAGCATCATGTTTAGATACTTAGAGCCCGAAGTGAACCTTTCCAATGATCCGGTGAGATCTTCTACTTGCCTTTTTAGGACCAAGTTCTCTTCCTCAAACTTTGCAACTCAAGTTGAGTCTCTATCCTCAACTTGGCAAATCGAAGTATTCGAGTTGACTTGCTCCTTAAGTACTTGGACTTCCTCAAGAAGCAAGTCGACTCGATTCTCGAGCTTCACTAGTTTCCTACCTAAGCATGCAATAATGTTATACAACTTATCTTCTAGGGAAGATGTTACCTCGTTTGAACCTTCAAAAATGGATGCGGATCCGTGGCTTCTCTTAGACTCGGACTCGGACTCTTGTCTTGACTCGACTTCGGACTCATCGGCCGCCATGAGTGCTATGAAACTTGTCTCCAGTATTTTAGCATCTAACTTATCCGATAATGACTTGTCCAAATTTGCCTTAGATGCTTCCTTCCTTTTCCTTTTTCTCGATTTGGATTTCTTTGTTGGAGGATCATGGCCCCGCTAGAAGGGCGGTTGAATAGTCCTAGTTGATCATCGATTGAAATTGTGTCTTAATCGTCTAAGATAATCGTTAGCGCAGTGGAATATAGATAATAAAAATACTAAAGCAAAGATAATTAGGCTAATACAAAAGTGTTGGGGATCGATTGGCCGGCTAGAGGGGGGTGAATAGCCCTCGTTCGTTGGATGTCGTAATTTACTCGTCTACAAAAGGTTAGCGCAAGCGGAATATAATAAGACAAGACAAGTACATATACAAGACAAGAATCAAAACGCTAACGCAAGATGTAACGTGGTTCACAGCTACGCCGCTAATCCACGATCCCGATTCGTCCGAGGTGAATCACTCCTTCAAAGCCAATCACTATTGGTCTCTCCTTTGCACCAAGCTAGGTGGAGGTAACCTTTACAATCAAGATCACTCTTCTTACAATAAGAATGGAGTAAAAGCAAGTAAGAAGAGTTTAGAGCTTGTGGGGCACTTGGAAGATCACTTGGAGTAAGAGCATTAGCCTCTCAAGGCTCCACTCCCTCTCTTTTTATAGAGAGGAAGATTTTCTTCCGTTAGCGCCACTACCGATCACGCCTTCTTGGCGATCATTGCCGCCCTCAACGGCCTCCGAACACGTCGGATCCCGACCGTTGAGTCCAACGGAACACTTGGCAGTCGACAGATGGACCTCATCAGTCGACTGCTGCCTCCGTAGTCGACTGCCGAGTCGGCTACGAGCGGTTATGTGGCCAAACCCTTTCGACCCGATCATTGCTGCCCGGCCGATGATCAGTTCTTCGATCGGCCCACATATGGCGATCATTGCTGGCCTCAAAACATCCAGTCGAATACCAGTCGAACCACGTTCGACTCAGAGCAGTCGACTGCCATTCTATGGCAGTCGATTGGTGTCAGGAAATTCCATCCGACACTTAGCCAAATGGCCAAGTTTCACCTAAGAGCTACCCCTTCCCGGGTTACATTCGCTCACTCTCATCTCTCGGAGTCCCTCGCCTTCGAAGTTCTCTTCATTCGCGGCTACGAGGCAGCAGTCGACAGATGGACCTCATCGATGCGACTACGGAGGCGATCGGCGGATGGACCTCATCGACGCGCCTCGCCTCGTATCGCTTCGAGTCGGCTTCTGGCGATTCGTGGCGACCCTTTCGACCCGATCACGCGCCTTCAGCGATCGGTAGTGGTCTTCGATCGGCCCACATATGGAAAATAGCGGTCGAACCACGTTCAACTCGGAGCAGTCGACTGCCATTCTATGGCAGTCGATTGGTGTTAGGAAATCCCATCCGAAACTTAGCCAAATGGCCAAGTTTCACCTAAGAGCTACCCCTTCCCGGGTTACATTCGCTCACTCTCATCTCTCGGAGTCCCTCGCCTTCGAAGTTCTCTTCGTTCGCGGCTACGTCCCTCGGCAGCATCAGGCGCACGGCTCTGCAATGCTCCTTCGCGTCTCTTGCCTCGAAGTCTACTTCCTCCGGCTTCACTCCAAGCTCCTCGTCAAGCGGTCCGTTGGATGCTCCAAGCACACGGCTTCCGCAAAGCAATCCTTCACCGACTCAAGGACCGAGTCATGAGATGTGAAACTCGCCACGGCTCCATGTGCGAATTACTAAGTCCTGCACGACTTCAACGCACATATCAAATCAACATAACTAACTTAAACCCTTTGTCACACACATCAAAACCTAATCATGGCAAGAGATTGCCCTAACAAAAAGTAAAGAAGAAACAAACACTAACACAATTATGTAATGTGGTTCACGACCCTTGTCGCTAATCCACGGATAATTCATATGGCGAAGCACTCCCCAACCAAATTACTAATCTCTCCTTTAGCCCAAAGAAAGGTGGAGGTAAACCTTCTTACACAATCTCTCCCTCTTACAATAGATTTGAAGTAAGAACAAGAAGGAGGAGGAAAACACGTTCACAACACTTGGGAGTATGAATAGGAGTTAAGCATTTACCTCCCAAAGGCACCCAAACCCTCTATTTATAGAGAAGAGGGCTTTCTTCCCGTTGGGCATGCAGCAGTCGACTACTGCATGCATTAGTCGATTGCCACCATTCTAATGGCTTCTGACCATGCCAGATCGCAGACACTCCCCCTTAATACATGCAACTCCCCCTTAACACATGCTAATTTTTCCCCTAGCATGATTCACTTAAACACTCACATTTCTGCCCCTTTAACACTATCAAAAATATTAAACATATGTCATATAACATGACATCAAAGTCTAATGAAAGAAAATCACCAAAATCTGACTAAAAACTAGTTAAAACATGTTATTGTCTCGTTCCTAGTACATCAGTCAACTGGTTCAAACAAGCAGTCGACTTACACATGTAAAACTCGAATTTCTTATTTTTGAACCCAAATTCAGAAATGCATTAAAAATTCTAGAAAATTCAAAAAATCATGAAATTCGGAGAACATATTTATTATAAGTCCCTTTATCAATGAAAAATTATTTTTCATTAAAATTCAATCAATTTTTTAAAATAAGGCAAAACTCAAAAGTTTGAAAAAGTCTCAATTTTGTATCAACTTGAAAGCTAGTTTTGCCTTAGAACCTTTTCAAAGCATGAACTCACAGTTTATAAAACATAAAGTGATTTTAAAACATTTGAAATATCCAACCATGATCTTTAAGCAATATGTCCATGAATTAAAAATAAGTTTTCCCCATGGTTGGTCTATGATTGCTATGTCATGATACTCTAAGTGACCCATCTAAATGTCATAAGCATTAGTGAAACACTTGTATCAACCTAACATCTCACCCATTGCTATGTTTTCAATCAAGTTAGCCCTATGGTGAATGTGAGATGTACCTAAGGTAATTATATTTAACCATCAATTTTCATGCAATTTTTTACCAAGGTTAAGTATTATAAAAAAAAGCACCCATCATGATCATAAAACAAGTATATCATATAACTACACATCATGATCATGCATCAAGTATAAAATCAAGTATCACAAATCATGATTTAAACATTACCACCCAACATCATAAATCAAAAACCATCACCCACATCATCATAAGTCAACCAAATAATCATGATATAAAATAAGTCCACTTATAGTTGACTATCCTAGATTTCTCTAACCCTTGAGGATTGACTTGGGAACCTAATATAAATTTTTCCCAATGGGGTTCACCAAGTACTCTTTTGGGATCCATTTCCTAGTTACCATTGTTGTTTTGGATTGCCCCCTAGCAATTAGACAATGGTAGGCCTTTTTATTTTTAGTTCCCTTATATCCTAGGCCCTTCTTGTTAAAACTAGCTCTTTGGCTCCCAATAATCATATTTAATGTATTTGAGCCAATAGTGAATTTCTCTAGGGCCTTAGTGAGGAATTCTACCTTTTCCCTTAAAGCCTTATTTTCTTCTAAGCATGCATCATTACTACTAGAAGAAATACAATCATCATGTGAGCATGCATTTTTCAATTTTTCTTCTAGATCCTTAATTTCATCAAGCATTGTTGGAACGTCAGTGTCACGCCCCGAGAGCATGCCGAACCGAAAATCAAACGGACAGCACCTCCCCTGTACGTGGCAACATTTCGGGTTAATACAAGGCCCGTAGGCCACAACAATAACAACATATACATATAAGAACATAACAACATAACGAAAAACACAGCGGAAACAACGGGACCACAATACAATCCACAAAGTGCATACCGGTATGACTAACACCAGAACATAAAGAAACCTCGTCAAAACCCGCACCAACATGTGCGTACATCACATAACTCAGAATACATAACCAAAACATACGGAAGACTCAAAAACTCGGACTCTCGGAGTTGAGATGAGACGATGCCAGCCAGCGGTGCTCCAAGTCCATCACGGTCGGCTATTACAGGCGACGAAAACCCGAGTCCGCGAGGTGGTGAGTAAAACTCAGCAGGTAATAGAAAACATGTATATATGTCATATCACATGTATTTCGACAACATAATCTAGAAGTACCACAGGTATATCAGTATAGTATATAAATATAAGCCTATACCGTCTAACTGAATGAACAACATAAAATGCAGACATACCTGAAGTCTGCCACGCTACTCTGATCCAACCTGAACATATATCCAACATATATATATATACAACAGGAAGAGTAGATCAACTCAAAAATAAACTCTAGCTACAGGTCAAGGTATCTAGTGGTCTATCCAACACATACCAGTATCCGACACAATCAGAGTAATAACATATGTAAGAAACATGCATGAATATGATGTCCACCCAAATGCAACAAGCATAGTACAAACAAATGCAACAACACAATAATCAGATATATATATATATATATAGATCAGATCCATATATACATATTAATCTCAACTATCCATATATATATATATACATGCATATATGTATATATATATGGTAATATGCAAAACGCCATCAGATACGGCAATGCAACATGCATGGTCATGTCGGCTCACCCTAAAGCTACCACGACCCCAGTGTGGCCTCGGTGGCTCGAGCATGACAACTGTCCCAACTCAACACCAACCCCTACTCTCGAGTGGCCGAGTGGGCAGTATGATCGAGTAGCATATAAGCGTAAAGAGCAAGCTACACGATGGGGGTCCCTGCTGTTGGTCACTCGATACCACTACCCATGAGTGGTCGAGTACCACACACGCAGACTACGACGCAAATCCAACTACCACCGTCTATAGTGATAGAGTGCGGCACTAATGCTCTCTCGCCCTCACACGGGTGACTCCTCCTATGAGTAACCGTGGAGGCGGGATGACCGTGCACTCTCAACCACAAGGGAGACCTCGTCGCCAAAGCGCATGTAAATGCATGAATGCAACGCCTCACATACCGACATCCACCATAGACTCTCTGCTCTACAGAGAATCATACTAACTAGATCTACGCACTCTCTATCCCGTAGAGTCGTGACTAATCGATCATAATACTCTATCCCGTAGAGAGTCATACCAATCTAAGCGACACACTCTATCCTCGTAGAGTTGTACTCAACTAATGGACACACTCTCTATCCTGTAGAGAGTCGTACTTATCTGATTATAACAAGCTAGGACCATCGGTCCGTAGCGATACCCTAAGTATCATTCCTCTGACCATTTACACAATACAAGTTCCGTGGTAACATACAACCTAAGGGTACTAGAACTAATCCTAGGTTAAAGACATTATCTACCTACGGATGACCTTTTTACCCAAAGTACAATCAGGTTGTGATCCGGACTTTACTATTTGCACTTAACTTAAACAAATTCTAAGTTATTTACATCATCTATATGTATAACTCCTAATCATGATAAAATAAACATGATATCAGCAATGGAGTTAATAGCCGACGGTAGAAGATCAAGCATGCGATAAAAAGAACTGGGTCAAGGTAATATGAACACCTAACATGCTCATATCAATGACTAAATCTGAATGAAATATAACTACCCGGACCAGGTAGGAAATTACCCACCTGATAAGTAGCTCGTGCTAGTTGTCCACACATACATGCATCCGTCACCAATCAAAGTCCTACAAGAAAGAGCATGGAACATAAATAAGTTCTACCGTCATTCTAGTAGTAAAACCAAATCAACTCCTTAACTGCATTTATTACACATCAATCTGCTGAGTTAATCTAATTCCTTCATCACTATTGATTACCCCACATTAATTCGAATCAATCACACATGCCATGTAACCAACTTATATTTCCATCATGATACTCAACTAATAAAATTATCCAGATCAACTCACCTTGCTTTTCCTCAATTGCACAGCTTTTGGATCCACAATTTTAAGTATCAAATCTACAATGATTAGATTGATTCAACCGGAATCCATACTTGATCACTCCTATACCCCAAGCACGTAGGAATGGATGATAATCTCCGCCATAACTCCTTGATACCAAATAAAAATCTGATCAGCACACCTAGCATTAACAATACATAGCTACAGTAAGCAAATCGAGATTTTATCAGCAACCAAATAGAAATCGTTAGAGATCAAATAGTACACTCGCTCGTGGTGGACACCGACATCACACGAAGGCAGCACTGACTAGAATATATGTTGGCTGCAAATCAACAACGTCGTGAGCAGACCACCGAGCTGCAGCTGTGTTGGAGGAAGGAGAAAAACGTGGCAACTGAGAGAGGAGAAGAGATCAGCGATCTTAGATTTAAATCCAAATAGCTTCTCGATACCTCTACACGTATATGATCCAAATGAATCGCTTGCCAAAGATGTCCGATCACTCCGTGGTCGGAGGCAAACCAAGCTCTCACCACCCTTCGGCGCATTGCTCCAAATCAATGCTCGGCGGCTTGGATCGGCAGGTGGCCCGAGAGGGAATACACAAAGGACAAACTGGCGACGGTGGAGCTTCAATCAGAATTCGGCGATACGAGCAAATCTACATGCCCAAGTAAGGCGCGGATCGCGCTCGTGAGGTGTTCGTTGCCTCGTAGATCGGGAGGGTCGCCGCCGCCGCCGCTTGCGAAGAAGGGCGTCCCTCTTGTTGGATCGGAGAACGGGAGCGGCCGACGCCAGATGGGTTCGACCGCTCGGCGACGGCAACGACAGAGGATGAACACAGCGACAAGATCAAGCGGCTGGTGACGTTGAGGGAGAAAAGGGCAGCCCAAGAGGGCAGTTCGCCGGCAGGGTAGACGACGGCGGAGAGGAGATGGCGCACGATCGAGAGAAAGGGGCGGCGGCGAGAAATCGTGAGGGAGAAGAGAAGAGGACCGACGCTAGAATAGAATCGGGAGAATAGGGATCGGTCGATCGGGGAAAACGAAAAGGATCGGGGAAAATTAAACGGTTTTTATTAAACCCATTAATTTAGTCTAAACAGGCTTTATAAAAGCCTATCTGCTTTATCCCCATAACATATCCATAAGACCTCCGTTTAATTCCAGAAAAATTTCTAAAAATTTTCTGAAAAATTCCACAAGATAGTTTATCAATTAATGAGGAATAAATTATATATATATATATATATATATATATATATATTTATTTATTTATTTATTTTTCGGTATTTTACATTCTCCCCCACTAATAAAAATTTGGTCCCCAAATTTCGTACTTAAATGTAAGAACCAACTCAAGAGATTCCTTGAATTACTTCATGCCTCAAGTGAACAAATGAGGATATCGAGCTCGGATAGTATCTTCCAGCTCCTCCGAAACCCATGACACAGGATCTCCATTGATCCTCCAATGTCTGAATGGTACGCTCAGACTGTCTATCTGTCCGCGGATGAAATGTTGCACTAAGCCGAAGCTCTGTGCCCATAGTCTGGTGCAGACTCTATCAAAATCGCGAGATCAATCGTGAATCTCTATCCGATTTGGTACTTAAAGTACCCCACGCAATCTGATAATCTTTCGGTAATACAATTCTACCCAATGATCCAACAAGAACGACCCACGAACAGAAAGGAAATGAGCTGATTTGGTTAGTCGATCCACACTCACCCAAATCGCATCATGTCCTTTACGGGTTCTAGGCAATCCCGTAATACAATCAATCGTGATATGCTCCCACTTCCATTCCGGAATCGGAATTTCCTAGAGCAATACAGCGGGTTTCTAATGTTCAACCTTCACCTGCTGGTATATTAAATATCCAACAACAAAGTCAAGATCTCTCTTCATACCGCTCTTCCCAGTATAGACATCTTAAATCTCGATACATCTGAGTACCACCAGGATGCATAGCAACTCTCAAATAATGTGCCTCCTGTAGCAGTTCTTCCTTAAACACTGCAACTCCGGAACCCACTATCATTATCAGAGGTGGAGAATTATTTCCTCAAAAGAGAAATCCATCAACCATCCAAGATACACTTCACACACGCTGTAAGTGCATGGAAGACTATAGCGACGAATCTCACTCGTTGCAATTGTTGCAACTGTTCGCGCTCCAGCAACTCCATTGTAGCTACCTAGTAGCTTGTTAAATTCAATGAGCACTTCTGCTCCATACATCTACAAATCCAGAAAATAACTACCAAAGTCTCATCATATATATGACAGACTATCTCGAAATTTCTTATCTGTCGTAAGCATAAGATACGTCTCATGCAACTGCATCGGAATCATTCCGATCCCTGAAACGACGCATCTGCGTACATCATCCTTTTATCCACTCTGGAAGGATTAACTAATACTCGTGTAAAAGTTAACCGCCATCTAGGTCTTATAACTGGTTTCACCAGCTTCCGACTAAATGATTTCCATCATCACCTTTATCAAACAAGCCCGTGGTATAGTAATGTCAAGCATTCTATCCACATCTACAGTACTAACCAAACCACAAGGAAAACCACCATCTACGGTGGTCGAGTGCGCAACCCCAACTACCATAATCAACAGTGGTCAGGTTACGCAACTCCAACAACAACAAAAGGGCCCAATCGTGTTCGGGATGCACGATTCTCAAATCCAAGGAAGACTAAATCGTTAATTAGTCTAACAACTTAATCAAAATTCATAGAATTCATACTAAGTATGAAATTGTCGTCCTCCATACACCTGCATCCTGCTTACTCTAAGTTGATGATATATCAATCATCACAACGACAATGATCATTGTATGACATCATGTCACTACAATATCAATACTCTCGTCGTAACCAACCTTAGAATATACACAGGTGTCTTTGGCTGATCTAAATAGATCATATATCCACAACAAGGATATTTACTTTCAACAACTATCACATTCCATCATCGATAATCGATGCATAATTTCAAAGGTTCATCTCTCTTTTATCAAAGAGTTCCGGATCCTTCTCAAGGAGAAATACTGGGATAGATAAATATCCCTTCCAACATCTCCTATAATTACAATTTACATTCTTCCAATTTCAATAGTTTTTTTTTTTGCAACACTGATACCAACAAAATTATCACTCATATGTGATATTCGAAACCAGAACTAATTTCCGCAATCATTTCGATCGCCTACTCCACTTGCCTAAGCAACAACAAGGCTAGGAGTTCATCCGAAACTACTTCCGATTGCTCTCGGATTATACGCACATCCGAAAGACATATCGTACCATACTTCCAACAATTTGACCATCCGTAAGGATATGTCTACAGTAAAAGTATGTATATCAAAGTCTAAGGGTCTCCCTTGACTTCTTACTTGTTAGTCCATTTCTCACCTGATGGTAGAGATACCACCGACCTACAAGTCGATGTATAGGAACCCTTCTAATCCGAACTAATAATGTTCTGGACACAGATACCTGTAAACTACAAGTATCTCTCAATATATTAATCCAGAGGGTAAAACTAGAGTAATACCCTGAACAATCAAATATCTATTGATCCGATCCAAAAAGGCTCCACACAGGTCTCGGCCTTTCTCCGAAGAGAAAAGATCAGATTCAACAGTTCGCGACAAAGCGGTCACCTTTCTGCGATGAATGTCGCGGGGATTTTCCCTTGATCATCTGATCCATCCCTTAATCCTACGAGCTGCAACTATAGAATACTGAATAAATACGACCATCGTCGTATACTCTCTCCTCTGTACTAATCAAATCACATCTGGAGGTAACTGTCGTTGTCTGCATGTATCTTCTACGATGTCTTCGCGATCTTTTACGTGCGATCTCTGCAAGGGAGTATCGGAACTTCAACCACGCTTGAGGTAGTAGGTCAATGCTGATAAGATAACCAAGTCTTCTGTGTTGATCTCTGCTGTCGAGACGATGTCTCTCCCTCCCGGAACACCATCGATAGTCTTCAACTGAATCTTCAAAGTACACCTCCTTCACGGTACTGGTTGCTCACAATAGCAACAGCTGAACTGATCCAACGGATAATCTGGCTTCGCGTGTCTTCGTGATATGTACTACACGCACATAATCCCTTCGAAGCCTTTGTTCTGATTGTGCTGATATCCACGAGAACATCTTGATGATCTGCAGTTGATCTTCTATAATCAGAAAATAGTTCAACGTCTATGACTTCGATCTTGCTCCTTTATCTAACAATCGGAGACTTCTGACTCTATTAAGTTGACCTGCAATATTTGCTTACCGGTCTCCAACTCTTAAACTCTTGTACGGAGTCATTTTTAAACTCCTGTCTCAATCCAACGTCTTCAGACAGGATCTGATAGAAGATCCTGGCATCATAATCCAACTATAAGCTAATAACTCGGGGTGGCTTAAATCATCCATTCATCTCCTTGAGCTATTAGGTGGTCGTAAACTCTGCAAGTCTCACGACTCTGCACAGTATACTATTACTGACCGATCACTCTTTCTTAAGCTCAAGAATTCCTTACAATGTGTCACTAAAAGTGACATGAGGAAATACACTCTTTCAACATCACTAAACCATGATCAAGTGATGTTTTATTTCCCGAAGATTATTTTCTGCATTTATCACCAAATACCGGCTTGATCCCGATACTGGTATGCAAACAACTCTTCTTTCTCGGTATAACATGAGTTAAGTACTCAAAAGTACTCTCAAAGTTATACAACTCAGGGATAAAATCCCTATGAAACACCGTAACCTAGCCTTCCGCTATTTGCATCAACAATAGTCTACAAGTTTGTTCATTACCCACAGGTAATGATCCGACTAGCACAGTTAGTGGAAATCTCTAAGGATAGTCTCTGATTTCCATAATAAATGTGACGACTTGGCCCCTGTTTTCCGACTCGGTATCAGTCGGCTCTCAAAGGTAAATTACCTTCTCGACACAGGTTCAAGACTCACAAACTCAACAAGTCGTTCCCGTGGTCAACTCATACCACGGTTACGAATAATAACCAACATACTAATGGTTATTCCCTGGTATAAGCATTAAAAGCATAGTCAACATAACCGGGAGTATAAACCCTAAAGGTCACTCCGGTTAGTCGCCTCGGTGGACGACCCCTACTACTAGTCTGCAAAGGTGTCATAACTACACTGTATACACCTACTGATCAAGTTTAGATAAATATCTACTAACCATAAGTTATTAGGAATTCTTACCTCGTGCTGCTTGGAGCTCAGGCCGCTGTCCATCTCATCTCAGAAAACCAAAACCGAATAAATCGACTCCCGAGAATCCAAGACTCGATACAAAAACAACATTGTACGGCATCGCAGAACCTTGGGCTCTGATACCACTAAAGTTGTCACGCCCCGAGAGCATGCCGAACCGAAAATCAAACGGACAGCACCTCCCCTGTACGTGGCAACATTTCGGGTTAATACAAGGCCCGTAGGCCACAACAATAACAACATATACATATAAGAACATAACAACATAACGAAAAACACAGCGGAAACAACGGGACCACAATACAATCCACAAAGTGCATACCGGTATGACTAACACCAGAATGTAAAGAAACCTCGTCAAAACCCGCACCAACATGTGCGTACATCACATAACTCAGAATACATAACCAAAACATACGGAAGACTCAAAAACTCGGACTCTCGGAGTTGAGATGAGACGATGCCAGCCAGCAGTGCTCCAAGTCCATCACGAAGTCACACTGCTACTGGCGGGAAAACCCGTGGTCCGCGAGGGGTGGTGAGTAAAACTCAGCAGGTAATAGAAAACATGTATATATGTCATATCACATGTATTTCGATAACATAATCTAGAAATACAACAGGTATATCAGCATAGTATATAAATACAAGCCTATACCGTCTAACTGAATGAACAACATAAAACATGCAGACATACCTGAAGTCTGCCACGCTACTCTGATCCAACCTGAACATATATCCAACATATATATATATACAAGAAGAGTAGATCAACTCAAAAATAAACTCTAGCTACGGTCAAGGTATCTAGTGGTCTATCCAACACATACCAGTATCCGACACAACTGTATAACATATGTAAGAAACATGCATGAATATGATGTCCACCCAAATGCAACAAGCATAGTACAAACAAATGCAACATCACAATAATCAGATATATATATATATATATAGACTGTATCCATATATATATATTAATCTCAACCATCCATATATATATATATATACATGCATATATGTATATATATATGGTAATATGCAAAACGCCATCAGATACGGCAATGCAGCATGCATGGTCATGTCGGCTCACCCTAAAGCTACCACGACCCCAGTGTGGCCTCGGTGGCTCGAGCATGACAACTGTCCCAACTCAACACCAACCACTACTCTCGAGTGGTAGGGGCGTATGATCGAGTAGCATATAAGCGTAAAGAGCAAGCTACACGATGGGGGTCCTCGTTTGGTCACTCCGACATACTACCCATGAGTGGTCGAGTACCACACACGCAGACTACGCACGCAAATCCAACTACCATCGCCTATAGTGATAGAGTGCGGCACTCAATGTCTCGCCTCACACGGGTGACTCCTCCTATGAGTAACCGTGGAGGCGGGATGATCGCGACACTCTCAACCACAAGGAGACCTCGCCCGGTGCATGTAAATGCATGAATGCAACGTCTCACATACCGACATCCACCATAGACTCTCTCTCCTAGAATCATACTAACTAGATCTACGCACTCTCTATCCTGTGAGAGTCGTGACTAATCGATCATAATACTCTCTATCCCGTAGAGAGTCATACCAATCTAAGCGACACTCTCTATCCTGTAGAGAGTTGTACTCAACTAATGGACACACTCTCATCCTGTGAGAGTCGTACTTATCTCGATTATAACAAGCTAGGACCATCGGTCCGTAGCGATACCCTAAGTATCATTCCTCTGACCATTTACACAATACAAGTTCCGTGGTAACATACAACCTAAGGGTACTAGAACTAATCCTAGGTTAAAGACATTATCTACCTACGGATGACCTTTTTACCCAAAGTACAATCAGGTTGTGATCCGACTTTACTATTTGCTTAACTTAAACAAATTCTAAGTTATTTACATCATCTATATGTATAACTCCTAATCATGATAAAATAAACATGATATCAGCAATGGAGTTAATAGCCGACGGTAGAAGATCAAGCATGCGATAAAAAGAACAGGGTCAAGGTAATATGAACACCTAACATGCTCATATCAATGACTAAATCTGAATGAAATATAACTACCCGGACCAGGTAGGAAATTACCCACCTGATAAGTAGCTCGTGCTAGTTGTCCACACATACATGCATCCGTCACCAATCAAAGTCCTACAAGAAAGAGCATGGAACATAAATAAGTTCTATCGTCATTCTAGTAGTAAAACCAAATCAACTCCTTAACAGTACTATTACACATCAATCTGCTGAGTTAATCTAATTCCTTCATCACTATTGATTACCCCACATTAATTCGAATCAATCACACATGCCATGTAACCAACTTATATTTCCATCATGATACTCAACTAATAAAATTATCCAGATCAACTCACCTTGCTTTTCCTCAATTGCACAGCTTTTGGATCCACAATTTTAAGTATCAAATCTACAATGATTAGATTGATTCAACCGGAATCCATACTTGATCACTCCTATACCCAAGCACGTAGGAATGGATGATAATCTCTGGCCATAACTCCTTGATACCAAATAAAAATCTGATCAGCACACCTAGCATTAACAATACATAGCTACAGTAAGCAAATCGAGATTTTATCAGCAACCAAATAGAAATCGTTAGAGATCAAATAGTACACTCGCTCGTGGTGGACACCGACATCACACGAAGGCAGCACTGACTAGAATATATGTTGGCTGCAAATCAACAACGTCGTGAGCAGACCACCGAGCTGCAGCTGTGTTGGAGGAAGGAGAAAACATGGCAATCGAGAGAGGAGAAGAGATCGATCTTAGATTTAAATCCAAATAGCTTCTCGATACCTCTACACGTATATGATCCAAATGAATCAGTTGTCGGCAAAGATGTCCGATCACTCCCGTGGTCGGAGGCAAACCAAGCTCTCACCACCCTTCGGCAACAGTGCTCCGAATCAATCTGAGCTCGCTGCGGCTTGGATCGACAGAGGGTGGCACTGAGAGGGAATACACAAAAGACAAAACGGTCGACGGCGGTGGAGCTTCAACTGTAACGGGCGACAGTCGGAGCAAATCTACAGCGGCACAAGTAAGGCGACGGATCTGCTGCTCCAGGAGGTGTTCGTTGCCTCAGAGATCGGGAGGGTCCTTCGCTCGCCGCTGCAGAAGGGGCGCCTCTGCATCGTTGGATCGGGAGAACGGGAGCGCCGACGCCGTATGGGTTCGACCACTCGGCGGCAACGACAGAGGATGAACACAGCGACAAGATCAAGCGGCTGGTGACGTTGAGGGAGAAAAGGGCAGCCCAAGAGGGCAGTTCGCCGGCAGGGTAGACGACGGCAGAGAGGAGATGGCGCACGATCGAGAGAAAGGGGCGGCGGCAAGAAATCGTGAGGGAGAAGAGAAGAGGACCGACGCTAGAATAGAATCGGGAGAATAGGGATCGGTCGATCGGGGAAAACGAAAAGGATCGGGGAAAATTAAACGGTTTTTATTAAACCCATTAATTTAGTCTAAACAGGCTTTATAAAAGCCTATCTGCTTTATCCCCATAACATATCCATAAGACCTCCGTTTAATTCCAGAAAAATTTCTAAAAATTTTCTGAAAAATTCCACAAGATAGTTTATCAATTAATGAGGAATAAATTATATATATATATATATTTTTTTTTTTTCGGTATTTTACAGTCAGTGGCCGGCTAGAGGGGGGTGAATAGCCCTCTTCGTCGTATGATGGAATTTCTTCGTTGATTGTCTACAAATTCTATTAGTGCAAGCGAAAATATAAAAGCTAAACAACAATAATGATAAGCAAAAACAA
Organism: Wurfbainia villosa; assembly: GCA_025175895.1. NCBI lineage: Eukaryota > Viridiplantae > Streptophyta > Magnoliopsida > Zingiberales > Zingiberaceae > Wurfbainia > Wurfbainia villosa. The sequence goes on from CM045986.1 coordinate 7,586,634, forward strand.
AATCAACGCTAACAAACGATATAACGTGGTTCACGGCCTCGCTGCTAATCAATGGTCCGATTCATTCCCCGGTGAATCACTGCGAAACCACTCCAATATGGTCTCTCCCTTTAGCTCAAGCAAGGTGGAGGTAAACCTTTACAACAATGAGAACACTCCTTCTTTTACAATAGATGTGAAAGAAAACTAGGAGAAGGAGTTTCAGCTTTGTGGGGCACTTAATAGGATGTTTAGAGCATGAACATTAACCATCCAAAAGCCCCCACCCTCTCTTTTTATAGAGAGGAAGCAAATCTTCCTGTTGCACACTATCAGTCGTCTGATGCTTTCATCAGTCGACTAATATCAACTCCAACAGCTTCTGACCAGGCCGGATTCGCAGGATCCGCGGCCGCTTTCTCCAACAGTCTGATCATCAGTCGACTCATGGTATCATCAGTCGACTGATGTCGACTTCAGTTGAGTGACGACTAGCTTCTGTGCCCGCAGATTACAGCACACGATCGCTTCCCTTAAGCCGACCGATCAACTTGATTCTCACCAAACACTCCGATTCCCGATCGAGATCGCCATGACATGACAATGATCGATGCCGGGTAAATCTCAAACTTAACATCCATTTGAGCGTCCGACGGTCAGGTAAACCTCAACCCTTGTGGTCGAACCTCCGACACTTAGCCATTTAGCCAAATTCACCTAATGAGCTACTTACATTTCACTCATTCTCTCATCTCACTTGAAATCCCTCACCGAAGCTCTCTTCGTTCGCGGCCACGTCCTTCAACAACATCAAGAGCACGGCTCTGCAATGCTCCTTTGCGTCTCTTGCCCTCGAAGTATACTTCCTTGGCTTCGCTTCAAGTCATCTCGTCCAGTGGTCCCTCGGATGCATCAAGCGCACGACTCTGTAATGCTCCTTCGCCGACTCAAGCACGAGGTTGTGAGTTGGTGAAACTTTCTAAAGCTCAATGTGCAAATTACTAAGTCCTGCAAGACTCCAACGCACATATCAAATCCAATCATCCTAACTTAAACCCTTTGCCACACACATCAAAACCATATCACATGGGTTGATTGCCCTAACAACCTCCCCCTTTTTGATGTGTGGCAATCCGTTTAAGTTAGGTAAACAAATAACAATAACATAAGCAAGGAAATCATGTAAATAAAAACATGAGTATAACAACTCCCCCTTAACATTCAACTCCCCCTTAAGACATGCTAAATTTTCCCTTTTAGCATGATTAACTTAAACCTATCAATTCTCCCCCTTTGGCACCATCAAAAATATTATCCAAATGTTATAATCCAAGACATCAAAGTCTAAGGGTCGAAATTCATCAAAATAGCCTAAATACCGAAATCAGACTGTGAACAGTGCCAATAGTCGACTAAATCAGACATCAGTCGACTGGCACTCTAGTTTCAGCAATTTTTTATTTTCGGACCGAAATTCAGAAATGCACCAAAAATTCCAAAAAATTCAAAAACTTATGAAATTTTGAAAACACATTTCTTTTAAAATCCTTTATCAGTGAAAAATGAGTTTTCATGAAAATTACTTATATTTTCAATGATTTGCCAAAAATCCAAAAACTTAAAAAACAACTAGTATTTTGATCAAGTTTGTATCAATTTTAACACCTAGTTTTGCTTTAGATTGTTTCAAAACATGAAAATACAGATTGTAAAGTAAGAAATGGTTTTGAAAACATTTGAAATATCCAATCATGATCTTTGGGCAATATGTCTATGAATTAAACATATGTTTTCCCCATGATTGGTCTATTATTACTATTTTGATATTTTAAATGACCATCTAAATGTCATAGGCATTAGTGGACCATTTGTATCATCCTATCATCTCACCCATGCTATGTTTTCAATCAAAGTTAGCCTTATGGTGGATGTGAGATGTTTTTAAAAGTATTTATATACTTAACCTTCAAATTCATGCAATTCTACACAAGGCTAAGTATCACACTAACATACCACATGATCATAAAGGTATATATGCATTGATTTCACATTATGATCATGAAACAAATGTATCAATCAATTTGTAATCATGCATTAGGTATAAAATCATGATGATAAGTCAAGTATCACCCAAAGCATGATCTAAACTATTTATGGGTGCATTATCATCACCCAACACTATTTCAAAAATTAAGTCCCAATCATCCTAAGTCAACCAAATAATATGATATAAGTAAAATCCTTATGGTTGACTATCCTAGGGTTTTTCTAACCCTTAAGGATGGATTTAGGAACTCAATACAAGTTCTTTCCTATGGGGTTCACTAAATATTCTTTAGGGATCCATTTTCTAGCTATTGTCTTGTTCTTGGCTTAACCCCTAGTAATCAAACATTTATAGGCCTTTTCATTTGTCTTTCCCTTATAACCTAGGCCTTTTTTATTAAAGCTTGCCCTTTGGCTCCCTATAATCATATTAAGGGTGTTGGAGCCAATTGTGAATTTTTCTAGGGCTTTAGTCAAATGGTCTACCTTTTCCCTTAAAGCCCTATTTTCTTCAATACATGCATCATTTACATCAAAAGGCATATAAAGATCACATGAGCATGCATTATCATCATTAATATTTAAACATATTTTTTCTAGTTTTTCTTCTAAATCCTTAATTTGATCAAGCATGCATTTGTTCTTTTTCTTAGCCCTAAATAATTCCTTAGTAAGGCTAGAAATCATTGACAAAATTTTCTTGGGAGGTAGATTCGTTACCTCACTTACCAAATCCTCTTCCGATGATGAGGATGAAGATAAGCCACCCCCTTCACTTGAGCTCTCCTCACTTGAGCTTCTCTCTTCTTTTTCAGAGGAGGTGGAGTCTAGATCATCAAATGCCATCAAGGCAAGGTTTGTGACAAAAGCATTCTCTTCCTCCGATGATGATGATGAGGAAGGATCATCCCATGTCCTTACCTTGAGTGCTTTGGCCTTCCCCTTTTCCTTGGCCTTCTTTTCTTCTTCCTTTTTCTTGCTCCCCTTCTTCTTTTCCTCTTTCTTCCTCCTCTCTTCTTTGCTCTTGTTTAAAAGAGGACAATCATCTCTTATATGTCCCTCTTGTTGGCAATTGTAGCATATGATCTTCCTCTTGTATCTTCTCCTATCATAAGATTTGTTAAATTTTAAATTTCTTAAGGCACGCCTTACCTTCCTTACCATATAAGCATCTTCATCTCTATTCATGGAGGATGAGGAGGATGCTTCATCGGAGGAGCAAGAAGTCTCTATCTTCTTCTTCTTCCCCTTGTTGGCTACTAGTGCCACTCCCCTTGATGACTTGATGCTTGGCTCTTCGCTTATTCCTTCAAGCCTTGTCTCGTGGAGCTCCATGGTTGAGAAGAACTCCTCTAAGGTGCTAACTTCTAAATTTTTGGAGATGTAGAAGGAGTCCACCATTGAGCTCCACTTCGAGGACCGGGGAAAGGCATCTATAGCCTTCATTATCATGTCCCAGTTCGATAGCTTTTCTCCTACACTTGTCAAACCGGTTAAAATTTATTTAAACCTAGAATGTAAAGAATTTACCTTCTCTCCCTTTTCGAGTTTGATGTTGCTTAATTGGGAGCGAAGGAGATCTCTTCTTGCAAGCTTGGCCTCGGAAGTGCCTTCATGGAGTTCCACCAATCTCTCCCATATTTCCTTGGCGCTTGCACATTCCCCTATCCGATTCACTTCTTGTTGGGGGAGTACATTGTAGAGGTGGTGCTTTGCCTTTGAGTTTGCCAAGTACTCTTCCCTTTGCTTTTTAGTCCATCTAGACTTCTTGATTGGCTTCCCCTCTTCATCCCTAGGTATCTCGAAACCATTTTCTATTATTAATAAAATTTCAAAGTCGGTTTCGAAGAATACCTCCATTCACTTCTTCCACCAAGCGAATTCTCCTTCAAACTTCGATGGATGAATGTTAGAGCTGGCCATCCTTGATGTAGTGCTTGTTGCGGCGGTTAGTCCGTTGATAAGCGCCTTGGTTGTGATACCACTTATTGGAACGCCGGAGGGCAGCTAGAGGGGGTGAATAGCCCTCTTCATCATATGATGGAATTGCTTTGTTGATTGTCTACAAATTCTATTAGCACAAGCGAAAATATAAAAGCTAAACAACAATAACGATAAGAAAAAACAAAATCAATGCTAACAAATGATATAACGTGGTTCACGGCCTCATCGCTAATCCACGGTCCGATTAGTTCCCCGATGAATCACTCCGAAACCACTCCAATATGGTCTCTCCCTTTAGCTCAAGCAAGGTGGAGGTAAACCTTTACAACAATGAGAACACTCCTTCTTTTACAATAGATGTGAAAGAAAACTAGGAGAAGGAGTTTCAACTTTGTGGGGCACTTAATAGGATGTTTAGAGCATGAACATTAACCATCCAAAAGCCCCCACCCTCTCTTTTTATAAAGAGGAAGCAAATCTTCCCGTTGGACACTATCAGTCGACTGATGCTTTCATCAGTCGACTGATGTCGACTCTAACAGCTTCTGACCAGGTCGGATTCGTGGGATCCGCGACCGCTTTCTCCAACAGTCTGATCATCATGATCGATGGATATCATCACCGATCGATGTCGACTTCAATGAGTGACGACTAGCTTCGCGGTGCAGACGGCTATCACCGATCGCTTCCCTTACTTGATTCCTCAGCCAAACACCAGTCGATTCACGATCGACTTGGAGCAGTCGACTGTCATGACATGGCAGTCGACTGATGCCGGGTAAATCTCAAACTTAACATCCGTTTGAGCATCCGGCGGTCGAGTAAACCTCAACCCTTGCAGTCGAGCCTCCGACACTTAGCCATTCGGCCAAGTTCACCTAATGAGCTACTTACATTTCACTCATTCTCTCATCTCACTTGAAGTCCCTCACCGAAGCTCTCTTCGTTTGCGGCCACGTCCCTCAGCAACATCAAGCGCACGGCTCTGCAATGCTCCTTCGTGTCTTTTTCCCTCAAAGTCTACTTCCTTGGCTTCGCTTCAAGTCATCTCGTCCGGCGGTCCCTCAGATGCATCAAGCGCACGACTCTACAATGCTCCTTCGCCGACTCAAGCATGAGGTTGTGAGTTGGTGAAACTTGTCAAAGCTCCATGTGCGAATTACTAAGTCCTTGAAGACTCCAACGCACATATCAAATTCAATCATCCTAACTTAAACCCTTTGTCACACACATCAAAACCATATCACATGGGTTGATTGCCCTAACAAGCATGTATTTATTTTTCTTTTTCATTCTAAATAAAGTCCTTAGTCAATCTAGTAATCATTGAAATAAGCTTTTTAGGAGGGATTTGTTACCTCACTTACCCAATCTCCTTGTTCCGAATCCGATGAAGATGATGCTCCCCCTACACTTGAGCTCTCCTCCTCACTTGAGCTTGTTTCTTCTTGTTCGGATGAGGTGGAGGTTATATCATCAATCCCCATTAATGCAAGATGCATGAAGATTTCTTCTTCCTCCGATGAGGATGGATCATCCCATGTAGCCTTTAGGTTCCTGGGCTTTGACTTCTTCTCTTTCTCCTTTAACTTCTTTTCTTCTTTCTTCTTCCTTCTTTCTTCTTGTCATTCTTTCTCCTTTCTTCCTTGCTCTTGTTTAATTGAGGACACTCATCCCTCATATGTCCCTCTCCTTGGCAATTGTAGCATATAATCTTCCTCCTTCTCCTATTATGAGATTTGTTAAATTTAAAATTCTTTAAAGCACGTCTCACCTTCCTTACCATATACGCTTCTTCATTGCTATTCATTGATGAGGAAGATTCATCGTTGGATGAGGAGGGTGTAGTCTCCTTCTTCTTCTTTCCTTTGCCGGCTACAAGTGCTACTCCCCTTGATTTGATGATTGGCTCTTCTACTATACCTTCAAGTCTAGTTTCGTAAAGCTCCATAGTAGAAAAGAATTCTTCTAGAGTACTTACCTCTAGATTCCTTGAAATATAAAATGAGTCCACCATAGAGCTCCACTTTGATGACCGAGGGAATGCATCAATCGCCTTCATGATCATATCTCTATTGGAGAGCTTCTCTCCTACACTTCACAATCCATTAATTATTTCTTTAAATCTTGAGTGTAGAGATAATACATTTTCTCTTTTTCTAGTTTGATATTGTTAAGTTGAGAGCGGAGAAGGTCTCTTTTTGCAATCTTGGCTTCGGAGGTGCCTTCATGAAACTCCACTAGCTTCTCCCACATCTCCTTGGCACTAGCGCACTCTCCAATCCTATTGATTTCTTATTGAGGGAGCACGTTGTAGAGATGGTGCTTGACTTTTAAATTTGCAAGGTTCTCCTCTCTTTTCTTCTTAGTCTACCTTGATTTTTCGATTGGTTTCCCTTCTTCATCCCTAGGTATATCGAAACCGATTTCCATAATAACCATAATATCAAAATCAATTTCGAAGAATACCTCCATATGCTTTTTCCACCAAGCGAAGTCCCCTTCGAATTTGGGTGGATGGATGTTGGAGCCGATCATTTCGTTGATTGTTGCAGCGATGAGTCCGGTGATAATCTCCTCACTCTGATACCACTTGTTGGTTTATCGTGGCCCAGCTAGAAGGGGGGGTTAAATATCCCTCGTTGATCGTCGATGGAAATTGTGTCTTAATCATTTAAGATAATCGTTAGCGCAACGGAATATAGATAATAAAAATACTAAAGCAAAGACAATTAGGCTAATACAAAAGTAAAGAAGAAACAAATGCTAATACAATTATATGACGTGGTTCACGGTCCTTGCCGCTAATTCACAGACGATTCGTATGGAGAATCACTCCCCAACCAAATTACTAATCTCTCCTTTATCCCAAAGCAAGGTGGAGGTAAACCTTCTTACACAATCTTTGCCTCTTACAATAGATTTGAAGTAAGAATAAGGAGGAGGAAAACACGTTCACAGCACTTGGGAGTATGAATAGGAGTTAAGCATTTACCTCCCAAAGGCACCCAAGCCCTCTTTTTATAGAGAAGAGGGCTTTCTTCCTGTTGGGCATGCAGCAGTCGACTGCTGTATGCATCAGTCGACTGTCACCATTCTAAAGGCTTCTGACCATGCCAGATCGTGATCGTCACAGCCAACGACACTCTGATCAGTGGACTAATCATGCCCATCAGTCGACTGATCGAGTCATCAATCAAGTGATCCACGTAATCAGTCGACTTAAAAACCTTCTGTGCCCATGACCACCTTCAGTAGTCAACTATCATCCCTTGGCAGCTAACTGATGGTGCAGCAGTCGACTGTTGGGCTAGAAGTCCATTAGTCGAACACCAGTAGAGTGTCATCGACTCAAAGCAGTCGACTGCTATCTATAGCAGTCGACTGATGTCGGGTAAAACCTCAAACAAAATACTTATTTGAGCCTCCAACGGTCAAGTAAACCTTAAACCACCTGTTTGAGCATCTGACACTTCCATTCGTCGGGTAGAAACCTCAAACTCATGTTTGAGCATCCGACTTATCCAAACGTCGGGTAAAACCTCAAACACAAGTTTGAGCGTCTGACTCTTCGGGTAAAACCTCAAACCTAAGTTTGAGCATTCGACACTTGACTTAGCCATTCGGCCAAGTTCACCTATGAGATACCTCGTCCCGGGTTTCAATCGCTCACTCTCATCTCCCATGAAGTCCCTTGTCTCAAAGCTCTCTTCGATCGGCCACTCCCGCGGATGCTCTAAGCCCGTGGCTCCTCCAGTGTCATCCTTCACATCTCACCCTGAAGTCTGCTTCCTTTGGCTTCACTCTAATGCTCCTCGTCCGACGATCCCTCGGATGCACTAAGCGCACGACTTTCACAATGTCATCCTTCACCGACTCAAGGACCCGAGTCATGAGATGGTGAACTCACCAATGCTTCATCAAGTCAACATGTGTGATTCACTTAAGTCTTGCACAACTTAAATACATACATCAAATCATATAAACAACCTAACTTAAATCCTTTGCCACACACATCAAAACCAAACCATACTTGGGTTGATTGCCCTAACATTCTTTCCCTTTTTTGTTTGTTCCTACCATCTAAACTAAACCATCCTCGGGTTGATTGAAGTTAGCCTGTTCATGTAATTTAATTAATTTGTCACATAATTCTTTAGAATTTTGAACTGACCTGACTCAACTTAGCTCTTCATTCATAAGTTTGCATTGTAAGGTATTTAAAGCCTTATAATCGACTTGAGTCTATTTCCTAATGTATGTGATCCATTTCTCCAGATTTAACAACTCTCCTGAGTCGTCCACTGGAGCTACGAATCCTTTCCTAATCGAAAACCAAATCTCTAAGTCGGTTTTCAGGTAGCACTCCATTCGCTTTTTGCAATAGGAAAAGTCCTCTCCGTTAAAGAGAGGAGGGTGAACAGTACCCTTCTAAATGCGACATTATTAAATTTTATTTAATTTAATTAAAATTCAAAATTATTCCTAGAGTTAAAAAAAATTCTAAATGCAATAATTAATAAAAATTATTTTAAGTGACAAAATTAAATAAAATTGTTCTGAATGTAGAAAAATAAATAGAATATTTTCTAAATGCAGAAAATTAATGAAATATTTTCTAAATGAAGAATATTAAATAAAATATTTCCTAAATGTAGAAAATTAATGAAATATTTTATAAATGTAGAATATTAAATAAAATATTTCCTAAATCCAGAAAATTAATGAAATATTTTTTAAATACAGTATATTAAATAAAATATTTTCTAACTGCAAAAAATTAACAAAAATTATTTTTTAAATGCAGAAAATTAATGAAATATTTTTTAAATGCAGAAATTTAATGAAATATTTTTTAAATGCAAAAAATTAACAAAAATTATTTTCTAAATATAGAAAATTAATGAAAATTATTCTAAAGAAAGAAAATTAATAAAAATTATTCTAAAGAAAGAAAATTAACAAAAATTATTCGAAGGCAAAAAAATTAATAAAAATTATTCTAAAGCAAGAAAATTAATAAAAATTATTCTAAATCAAGAAAATTAATAAAAAAAATATTCTAAAGCAAGAAAAATAATAAAAATTATTCTAAATCTCTCGAAGGTGGTTGCACCAGATTCGGAGTGCCCCCGCTCTGATACCAATGATAGGATCGAGATGCTCCGAGAGAAGGGATGAATCTCGGAAGTTATAATTTTCTTTTAAAAATTTAAAGCATATTTTGAAATATTTAAAGAGTATGCAGCGGAAATGAAATGAAATAGAGACAATTTCTTTTTCTTGGTTCACAACCCTAACTAGGTTGCTACTCCAAGGCTCATAGCTCTTCCGAGAGCAACCTCAATGGGTAATCACTATATACCCTCTGACTCGAGAACTCTCGGCTTCAGAGAGATTCTCTTTTTACAAATAATAAGAGATAAGTAACACTCTACCTTCTCTTTTGAAATTAAGTACACAAAGCGAAAATAAATACAAACAAAATTAGAGTTGAGTTATACCGACACTAATTGAAATATGAAGGTAGGCACGGAGTATCGGATGTGCGTCTTTGCAATGAGTTGAAGCTCTAGTGGACGAGAATGAATTTTTACAACATTTCGACGTAGTAGTAATATTCTGGTCGGAGTTGATCGAGCACTTATGTTATAAAGCTTTTCCAGTCGACTAGAATGCCCTCCAGTAGACTCCACATCATGCTTCAATATGGAACTTCTAGTCTTTCAGTCGATTGAAAACTCTCCAGTCGACTCCAGGTCACCTGGCTCCGCATTGGGAAGTTTGGCTCTCCAGTCAACTAAACCACCCTCAGTCGACTGAAACTCTTTCCATCTGCAATGTCAGATCTTCGATTGATCACCAGCTAATCCTGCCAAGTGTGCATCCAGTCGACTAAATTAAACTGAGTCAACTAAACTTCAGTCGACTAGAATCCATTTAGTCGACTGATCCCTGTAAAACAAGATTAGCACACATAGATAATACAACACAAGATAGTAGTAGTAATATTGTTCAATCTCGACTTCTAAGTCCCACGCGGACTATCCATCGGATCGATGCCTAGCTTTGTCCCCCTACAGAGGACTAGGCCTCACCTCTCCACTCGAGGCTTACCTATCGGCTACCTGTCAGACTTATCATTCTTGACATCCGATCTGACCCACCAGGGCTTCCACCGGTTGTCTGGTCTACCTGACCCAGCTGGACTTTTTGTTGACTATCTGGTCTCCTACCTAATCGGTCTTCATGCCAAATGTCAGGTCCACATGACCCATCTGGACTTCATGCCTGGTGTTCGGTCCTCCTGATCTGTCAAGTCATCTGCCTATTATCCGGTCAACACGACCTACTATGACTTCCTGTTAAGTCTGCACACTTAACACTGATATTAGAACACAAGTAAGTCCTAACTTTAACTATGGTTCACACATCAAAACCAAAGAGTTATGCTCTCTGTATCAATAATGTTTTCAGTCAGGATATTCCCAGAGTATGTGTGAGATAGGGATGTTCTAGGACGAGGATGTTCCTAGAGAGTATGTGTGGCAAGGATGTTCTCAGATAAAGATGTTCCCTATGTGCATCATGGATATATTCCTAAATAGGGGTATTCCCAAAAAGTATGTGTGTGGTGGGGATGTTCCCGAATGATGATGTTCCTAAAGAGTATGTGTCCATTGAGGATGTGTGTGTCTTCTAGGGAATTTCCCAAGAAGGTTTGTTCTGAAGCACATAGTATGCAAAGCCAGGATGTGAGTGCCTACTGGGAATTTTCCCAAAAGGGGATGTTCTCAAGCATGTAGTAGTTAAAGTGGAGATGTGTGCGCCTATCGAGAATGTTCTCAAGCACAAAGTATGCAACACAGGGATGTTCAACAACAACAACAACCAAGCCTTGTCACACTAGGTGAGGTCATCAATATGGATTTTTCTACACAATTGGACTCTTTCCCCTACTATATAATCATCTGTACTTAAATAAATTTTATCTTATTTTATTGTTGCTAATCAAATCTTTTTTTTCCTTCCTCTTACTTATTTGATATGTGTATTTATCATAGTTTCATATTTTCTAACTACAACATTTATTGGTGGTCTGAGTACATGTTCGTACCACCTTAAATATGTCTCTCAAAAAAATTTCTCAATAGAGGCAACTCTGACTTTCTCTCTAATGCTCTTATTTCTTATTCTGTCCATCCTCGTATATCCACATATTTACCTTAACAAACTCATCTTCTATTCATGTATTTGAGTCATAGTCCAAATTCAATGTCATATAACATAGCGAGTCTAACTGTCATTTTTATTAGTGCAATCAGCCCGGGTCACGATTGACCAAACTCGAGTTTGACTCGAGTAGTATTATGATGTTTGACATTAATGTCTGACATTGATGTCTGACATGTGTTGGGGAGATTGTTGGTGCAATCAACCCAGGTTATATTTAATGTTTGAGGATGGTTTGACCATTGTCATGGGAGAAGTCCAAGTCTTGTGTACTTTGCATGAAAAGTCCAAGCTTGAGTCTTGGCATGGAAAGTCCGACATGGGTTGGCAAGGAAAGTCCAAGCATGGGTCCTGGCATGGAAAGTCCAACATGGGTTGGCAAGGAAAGTTCAAGCATGGGTCTTGGTAATTGAGAAGTCCAAGGGGAATATTGGCGGCGTAAAGTCCAAGGGTAGAGTCTTGGCAGCATAAGTCCAATGGTTGGCGGCGTAAAGTCCAAGCCGAGTGTTGGTAGCGTAAGCCCAATGTGCCTTGGCGGTGTAGACCACATTAGCATGACAATAGCTGATGGAAGCACCTGAAGGCTAGCATATAGATGAACAATTCATGGATGACTTAGAGGGATCCGATAGGTGTGAGGATGATGGAAGTGGCTAGAAGGCTTAGGTCTAGACTAAGAGTGGTCTAGAAAGTATGAGGGCACCATACTTGGGTTAAAACCTCATGTTTGAGGTGTATCAGTCGACTGAGACTATGGTTAATCGACTGATGGGAGTCAACTAGGGTTTGACTGTTGGAATTGGCCTAGCAGTCGACTGCCCAATACTGGTAGTCGACTGATGGCCTGAGCGGTCGACTGATATGGAGATCAGTCAATTGATGGTTGAGATTTTGGGCACAGAATATTCCCAAGTCGACTGTTAGGGTTTGACAATCGAGTGATGACCCGATCAATCTACGGATGGGCATGATCAGTCGGCTGATTGTCTATCCGTTGAAACTTATCCGATGTGACTCATGCCGTTGTGAGACAACGACTATAGGGGCAGTCGACTGATGGTCCTGATCAGTCGACTACCAGACAAAATTTAGCCTGAATGCAGGTTATAAAGGCAGCTCAAAAGGAGGGATTTTGGCATGGTTCTTGGACGATTTTGGGGTGATTTGCTGCTGCAAATCAGAGCCTCCAAGTGCAATTCAAGCAACCACAAAGTAAGCATCCAAGTTCACAATTGTAAAGTGTTTCTTTACTTGTATTTGTGTAGTTTATTTGTATTAGCTTGTATTTGTCTTTATTACTGTTGTAATACATTGTACGAGGTTTCTCCACCTCCGACTTGTTGTTGAGGAGTTTATTTGATTAGTGGTGTTGTACACATCGCTAGAGCTCATTTGAGCTCGATAAGTGGAGTATGAACCATTCAGTTCCGAACCACGTTATATCTTTGTATTGTGGATTATGCTTGTGTATTTGTATTGCATATTTTGTATTTTCGTTGCGTATTAATACTTTTGTAGCAAGCACGCGATTGAATTCCTCCATCTACGACGTACACACTATTCACTCCCCTCTAGTGGTCACGAAGGTCCCTACAATTGGTATCAGAGCTTGGAGCTCTTCTACGGACTAACAACCGGGAGCAAAGATGCTAGAGGGTGAAGAAGATGGAGTTTGAAGAACAACTAGGATGGGACATCAACACATCAGTCCCGTACACACTTTATGGACAAGAAGGCTTCAATTCATGGAAGAGAAGAATTGAAGACTTCATCATGATGAGGGATTTTGAAGAATGATTCATTTTGATCGAGGGATTTAACTATCCAAGAGGATCAAAGGGAGGCTTCCTCAAGATGAAAAGATGGACCGAGGAGCAACTCCAAGGGTTTGATAAAAATAAGAAGGTAATAAAAATTTTGATTGACTTAATACCTAAAAATATTGTGTCTAGTTTAGGGGACTACATGGATGCCAAGGAGCTATGGAGTCAAGTGGCAAGATTCCATGAAGACCCATCATCGGCTCAAGAAGAGGAGGCCGAAGAAGAAAGCTCTTCCTCACAGGAAAGTGAGGATTCGAAAGTTGATAGAGAATCAACATCCGGATCCGGATCGATAGAGGAAGAAAAGGTGGAAGAAGCCTCCACCTCTAGGATTGAGGGGGAGGATATTAGGTCATCTTCCATGCCGGAGCAAGAAGAAGAGGAACCATCCACCTCCGGTCAAGAAGAAGAACAAGTCCAAACCACCACCACCTTAGGTAACTCAAGCATTCAAATTAAAAATAAAATCCATATTATATGCTTTGAGTGTAGGGAAGCCGGACACTATAAGAGTAAGTGTCTAAAAAGTGTTAAGAAGACTCCACCGGCGCCTAAAAGTCAAGAAAAGCCAAATGAAGTCGGAACCCCAATTAGGAAGAGCAAGGAGCACGTGGTGTGCTTCAAGTGCCAACAAATGTACGTATGAATTTTCATGATTTTTCAAAAATACATAGAATTACTTATGAATTTTTGAAATTCGATTCTGATAACTGAAAATCAGAATTTTCAATTATCAGTCGACTGATGAGGGTGGCAGTCGACTGGTAGCTGAAGGAGTCAATTGTCCAGGCTGATTTCGGGTAAATAAGATTTGTTTAGCCCAATTTCAGCTATGGTAAGGTTCCCTAACCACTCCTAACCCTAGGATATGCATTGGGAAGCATTAGAAAGAGTGAAAATCCATTGGATATGGATTAGGAGAGTTGTTAGGGTGATTTATCAATTTTAAGGTGTTGGAAAGTTCAATGTTGAACTTTGAACCTTATTTTTGATAGTTTAGTGTTCCTATTAGCTTAGGGACTTCCCAAGAACATTGTTGGTGCAATGGTCAAGGGGGAGCAAGCCTTTAGGGGGAAGTATCCATCATGGGATGATGGATGTATTTTTCCTCATGAGGGGGAGATATGGGATTTTGAGATGCTCAATTTGGAAATTGGGAGAGTTTGTAGGATTGCCTCTCTTAAGTGATATGGGACTTATCACTAGGAAGATTGTAGGCATCCTAGATGTTTTTGGACCAAGGGGGAGATTGTAAGATCTCATTGGGATATGAGACATTGACCTCCTTGTGGAGAACCTTTTTGATGTATGTCAAAAAGAGGAAGAATTATTGGGAGAATTTATGGAATTACCAATTTGGGAAAAATTGTAAAGGAATTTAAGTTAGGGGCCTAACTCAAGGATGTTTTTGTCAAACATCAAAAAGGGAGAGATTGTTGGTGCAATCGACCCAGATCACGATTGACCAGACTCGAGTTTGACTCAAGTAGTATTTTGATGTTTGACATTGATGTATGACATGTGTTGGAAAGATTGTTGGTGCAATCGACCCAGGTTATATTTGATGTTTGACGATGGTTTGACCATTGTCATGGGAGAAGTCCAAGTCTTGTGTACTTGGCATGAAAAGTCCAAGCTTGAGTCTTGGCATGGAAAGTACAACATGGGTTGGCAAGAAAAGTCCAAGCATGGGTCTTGGCATGGAAAATCCAACAAGGGTTGGCAAGGAAAGTCCAAGCATGGGTCTTGGTAATTGAGAAGTCCAAGGCGAATATTGGCGGCGTAAAGTCCAAGGGTGGAGTCTTGGCAGCATAAGTCCAATGATTGGCGGCGTAAAGTCCAAGCAGGAGTCTTGGCAGTGTAAGCCCAATGTTCCTTGGCGGTGTAGACCACATTATCATGACAATAGCTTATGGAAGCACCTGAAGGCTAGCGTATGGATGAACAAGTCATGGATGACTTGGAGGGATCTGATATTGGTGCAATTGGCCCAGGTCATGATTGACCAGACTCGAGTTGAACTCGAGTAGTGTTTTGATGTTTGATATTGACGTCTGACATGTGTTGGGGAGATTGTAGGTGCAATCGACCCAGGTTATATTTGATGTTTGACGATGGTTTGACCATTGTCATGGGAGAATTCCAAGTCTTGTGTACTTGGCATGAAAAGTCCATGTGTAGTATACAGAAAAAAAAATATATGGATTAACCCTTTAATTAATTGGGTCTAATTAGTGATGGGGTTTGAGATTGGGCTTGGGTTAAAACAGGTTGGGCTGAATCCATTGGGTTGAAGCTATTGGGCTGGAAATGGGCTTGAACCGGATTAGGCTAAATTAGATTTGATTGAACTTGGGTTGGTCTAACCAAATCGCTCGAACGGCATTTAAAAAACCAGAAACAAACCTATCGCGACATTTCACTCGCGATTCTGTTTCCTTCCTTCTTCCCGTCGTTGTTTCTTTCACTCCGCACGATTTCGCTTCTACGATCTCCACCGTTCGGGTCCGGTGAGAGCCGCCGACAGTGTCGACTGTAGTGATCTCCGGTCCTGAGGTCGTGAGGTGCTTCGCCTGGGGGTGTCAAGATTTTTCGCCGACGGCCGACGCGGCGCTATCACCGCGGCGGTGAGCTGCCATTGAAGGTTAGGATCGATCGTTTTCTTTCCCTTTCGAGTTGAGATCTGCAGCTAGCTGTGGGTTTTCGGGTTTTAGCTTAGATCTATGGTGTGTGGGCAGTGATCGGAGCTCGATTTACATTGGTGGCTAAACTGTGCGCGGTGAGTAGCTGGGATCGGGAAAGGTTCGCTACCGGTGGAGATTAGAGCCGGTAAGATGGATCTAACCTATTCTTGTCATCTGTGATGGATTTTCAATTGGAATCTAAGATGTGATTGGAGTGGTAATGTTTGATTCGGTGTTGATTTATGTTCTGTTATTGCAAATTTGATTTGTCGATGTGTTGATTTGGAGTGTGGATGTTCGGTGGAGCAAGCTACTTGTGATGGCTATAATTTCTATGGATGATGGTGATGTTAGTGAGGAAGAAGGTTGCAGTTGGGGGTCTGATTGGTAGATCGGGGAGATAGGTTTCTGTTTGATCTGATCAGTAAGTTTTGGGTATGCATATTGTTCCATCTGTAATCGCTATGGGTTATGGTGTTTGTGTTGTGATTTGTTCGGTAGTTGGAGATTGTAGTATATTGGATTATGTTTGAGTATGCGCTGTTAGAGAGTTGTGATGGTTTAAGTAAGTGTGGTTAGATCTATTCACCTTAATCGATCTTGAGGATGTCGATGATTTATTATGAGTTGGTTATGGTGAATCGGTTAGATATGATCGGGGTGGTTAAAATGTATTCGGGAAAAGAATGCGAATATAGAACGAATTAGTATTTTGTTCGTATAATTATTGGAGATTTGTACTTAACCATAATTTGTTACTATTGTGCGTGCTTTGGGATACGGGCGTGTCCGCAAATTGTGAGGATTATTCAAGCTTCAATATATACCTTGGTCGTAGTTCGATCCAATCTGGTGCATGAATTTGGACTTATGCTATTACTTTGATCTTAGATCCACTCTTATTTAATCATATGCTTGTACTGCCTTGACCTTTGAGATATATTGTTGTTACTTCATTGATTATCTAGCACGGATAAGAACTATAAACCCTATTATGTGTTAGCTAATGGACGTTCAGTAAGTACAGGTGGTTAGGGTTATCCTTGTGACCTCAGATTGGGTTACTGTGTTACATCACTAGGGTTAGGTGATGGATTAGATTATGGAGTCGATTGTTGTATCGTATACTTATTCGTTGTGCTTCTATAGTGGATCTAGTTATTTGTGCATAGATAAGTGTGTGGTTGTCAGTATGTGGCTAAGGACTAGGGGTCCTAGCATGATGGTATATTCATTATGGATTGTGTGCTTGTGTATGGTTATATGGACGGTCGATAGTATCTCACTGCTGACTAGAGGTCTTAGCATGGTTGACTGTCAGATGTGTATGACTCTTTGTGTGATAGAGAGAGTCTTGTAGATTGTAGTCCTTGCATAGTTGACTTTTGGTTGACCAGGACTTCCCGTGGGATAGGGAGTGTGGCGAGGATACATGTATGGAGCTATGCATCATTACATTGCATGCATGCTGACGACTGGGTCTCCCTTGTGATTAAGACGGGTCGCTAGTCATCCTGCCTCCCCGGCCACTCAGGATAGTGGTTGCAGGGTTGAGTGCAGAGCATTGTTGTGTGTGCCGTTCTCGGCCACTATGGATGGTGGTAGCTGGAGATGCGCACTTGGCCACTGTGCGGAGTGGTAGTTAGCGCACTCTCACCCACTATAGACGGTGGACATGTGATGTGCAGTTGTCCTGGGTGCGGTGCTCGTCTACTCATGGGTAGGGACGGAGCGACTAGCAGTAGGGACCCCGTGTGAGTAGCATATAGCTCTATGGTGGCTAGCTACTATTTCATACTACCCAACTCGGTCATTCGAGAGTGGTGGCAGCTGGAGTCAGGATAGTTGTCATGTTGTGCCACCCGGGCCATACTGGGGTCGTGGTTGGACGGGTCCGCAGACAGGGTCATGCATATGCATTGCTGATATATATGTATGCATATATTCGATATATGTTTTACATATGTCTGTGAGATGCTGCATATGTTTGTACATTACGATACATGTCATTTGCATATTATATACTGCTGTGTGTTGAACATGATATATGTGTTGGTCCCGACTGTTGTATACATTTGATTAGTGTCATGTCATAGTGTGGTATGGACCGGGATGTTATTACATGTGATTATATATTGTTCATATGTCTGAGTGTTGGTCAGGTATGGGATTGACTTTGTACGGTATATGGGTTATGTTATTATATATCTGTTCAGGATGATATAGCTTATGGTGTTGCAGACCGTCAGGTACGTTAGTACATTACTTCATGTTCAGTTGATCAGTTTAGTATATGCATTGAGTATGACTATACTGTGGTTACTTGTTATTAGATTTGGATAGGACTGTATGTCTATTGGACTCATGTTGTATACCTGTAGATCTTCACATGTATACTTGTAGATCTCGTTATCTTATATGTTG
Organism: Wurfbainia villosa; assembly: GCA_025175895.1. NCBI lineage: Eukaryota > Viridiplantae > Streptophyta > Magnoliopsida > Zingiberales > Zingiberaceae > Wurfbainia > Wurfbainia villosa. Next base: position 7,604,767 of record CM045986.1, read on the forward strand.
TTCATGCACTTTCTACATATTACTTTTGAGTTTATACTCACCACCCCGGACCCTGGGTTTCCTGTCACCTAGGTAATAGGTAGAAGATTTCCTTGGACGTTCGGACCTCCGCCAACTGATCCCATCTCACACCAAACGGATGGATATGTATTTCGTATTGTTGTATTCTTGTGGATTGTTGGTTTGAGTTTTATCTTATATCGTTTCCGTATTTGTGATATACGGATGTGTTGTATGTATTTGGCCTTTGATGTGGTTTCTATTATGATTCTTGTTGTGTCAAGTCACTCCGGAGTGCACAGTTGAGTCTTTGTATCTTGTTTTATCTTTCAGTATGTTTCTGTTGTGTTTGGTATATTGATATCTTTATATTATATTGTTGTTGTGGGCCTACGGGCCTTGTATTAACCCGATATGTTGCCACTTACAGGGGAGATGTCGTCTGTTTTCTTTTCGGCATGACATACTCTCGGGGTGTGACAATTTTATTAGTATCAGAGCCCTAGGTTGCGAAGTCCACTTTCGGATTTTTTTTTCGTTCGGACATCGAGTTTTGCTTTACTCGGTTTTGGTTTTGTGAGTTCTGGGATCTGGTTGTTGCGGACATCTCCAAGCTACAAGGTTTAAGGTATGTTAACTGCTATTACATATCCTTCTGTTGGCTTTGCATTTAGTTGCTTATAACAGGGATGACTTGTAGGGTGTTGGTTAGTATTCGTAACCGTAGTTGAGTTGACCACGGGAAAGACATATTGAGGTTATTAGACATGTACCTGCTATCGAAAAGGTAATTTACCTTTGAGAGCCGACTGATACCGAGTCGGATAGCAGGGGTTAGTAGTCACATCTCTTGTGGAGATCAAGGATTACGGTCCTAAGATTTTCACTAATTATGTTAGTCAGATCATTACCTATGGGTAATGGACAAGCGAGTATACTATTGCTGATGCAGATAGTAGAGGATTAGTTTGGAGATATTCATAGGGATTTTGATCCCTGGGTTGGTCGTTCTAGGTTGTATAACTTTAAAGGTACTTTTGAGTACTTAACTCGTGTTATACAAAGAAAGTAGTGTTAGTTGAATACCATTATCCGGATCCAGCCGGTACTTGGTGGAAAATGTAGGAAATGACACATCACTTGGTTATGGTGTAGTGATGTTGTGAGAGAGTATTTTCCCACGTCATCTTCTTTGACTCGTCGTCAGAGAATTCTTGAGCTTCAGGTTGGGTGATCATTTAGTAATGAAGGTACCATGCAGAGTCATTAGACTTGTGAAGATTATGACCACCTAATAGCTCAAGAATGTGATTGGGTTGATTTCGGCCACCCATGGCTTATTGGATAACATCTTGATCAGGATGTTTGGATTTTCTATCAGATCCTACCGGAAGTCCTTAGACCGAGTCATGTGTGTAGGAATGACTCCATAGCTAGTGTTTTAAGAGTTAGAGATTTGTTAAGCATATATTGCAAGTCAAATTATTGGAATCAAAAGTCTCCGAATGTTGGACAAAAAGGAGCAAGATTGGAGTCTTGAGCTACTATTGGAGAGTTTTTCAATCATAGAAGACCGATTACAGATCGTCAACACCTTCTCATGTTTATCAGCGAACTCAGAAGAAAGACTCCGAAGAGATTATGTGCGTGAAGTGTGGGTCACGACGAGACGCAGAGTCAGACTATCCGATGGATCATTTTATCCGTTTCTACTTTAAGCAGCCAGTATCTACGAGGAGAGTATGTACTTTAAAGACTCAGTTGAAGACTATGGGTGAATCTTTCGAGAGGACGATCCACAACCTCGAAAGTCGAGATCATCACAGAAGAATGGATTAGCATATCAGCAGCGATCTACTGCCTCAGATATAGTTGGAGTTTTTGATACTTCCATCCAAGAGAAGCAATTTACTCAGTACTATCAGCAGAAGACATCTCAGAAGACTCAGACATTCAGACAACAGCAACTGTTACCTCCCCAGACGTAGCTTTTAATAGGTCGGTTGGGAGTGTATATAAAAGCTGGAATATAATATTCGAGCTCAGTATTCCACTTAGTCACTTAAGGTGTGTGGCTTTTCTCCAGATACTTAAGATGGTTGTTGTGACATCTCGTACTCGTACGTGAGTCGGAAATTTGGGGACCAAATTTTATTAAGTGGGGGAGAATGTAGTAAACAGAAGAAAAAAAATATATGGATTAACCCTTTAATTAATTGGGTCTAATTAGTGGGTTAATTGGGTTTAATTAGTGATGGGGTTTAAGATCGGGCTTGGGTTAAAACCGGTTGGGCTGAATCCATTGGGCTGAAGCTATTGGGCTGGAAATGGGCTTGAACCGGATTGGGATAAATCAGATTTGATTGAACTTGGGTTGGTCTAACCGAATCGCTCGAACGGCATTTAAAAAATCGGAAACAAACATATCGTGACATTTCACTCGCGATTTCGTTTCCTTCCTTCTTCCTGTCACGCCGCTTTTCGCCCGCGCACTTCGCTTACGATCTCCACATCGCAAGGCCCAATGAGAGCCGCCGATAGTGTCGACTCAAGAGTCGATCTCCCGGTGAGGTCGGTAGGTGCTTCACTGGGGTGTCGATTTTTCATCGCCAACGGTCGGCGCGCCACATGAGCCGCCATCAAGGTAAGGATCGATCGCTTCTTTCCTTTCGAAGTTGAGATATGCAATGTCAGGGTTTTCGGGTTTTAGCTTAGATCTATGGTGTGTGGGCAGTGATCGGAGCTCGGTTTACATTGGTGGCTAAACTGTGCACGGTGAGCAACTGGGATCGGGAAAGGTTCGCTGCCGGTGGAGATTAGAGCCGGTAAGATGGATCTAACCTATTCTTGTCATCTGTGATGGATTTTTGATTGGAATCTAAGCTATGATTGGAATGGTAATGTTTGATTCGGTGTTGATTTATGTTCTGTTATTGCAAATTTGATTTGTCGTTGTGTTGATTTGGAGTGTGGATGTTCGGTGGAGCAAGCTACTTGTGATGGCTATAATTGCTATGGATGATGGTGATGTTAGTGAGGAAGAAGGTTGCAGTTGGGGGTCTGATTGGTAGATCGGGGAGATAGGTTTCTGTTTGATCTGATCAGTAAGTTTTGGGTATGCCTATTGTTCCATCTATAATCGCTATGGGTTATGGTGTTTGTGTTGTGATTTGTTCGGTAGTTGGAGATTGTAGTATATTGGATTATGTTTGAGTATGTGTTGTTAGAGAGTTGTGATGGTTTAAGTAAGTGTGGTTAGATCTATTCACCTTAATCGATCTTGAGGATGTCGGTGATTTATTATGAGTTGGTTATGGTGAATCGGTTAGATATGATCGGGGTGGTTAAAATGTATTCGGGAAAAGAATGTGAATATAGAACGAATTAGTATTTTGTTCGTATAATTATTGGAGATTTGTACTTAACCATAATTTGTTACTATTGTGCAGGTTTGGGATACGAAGCAGGTCCGCAGCCGTGAGGATTATTCAAGCTTCGTATCAGGTGGGTAATATATACCTTGGTCAGGTAGTTTGATCTGAATCTGGTGCATGAATTTGGACTTATGCTATTACTTTGATCTTAGATCCACTCTTATTTAATCATATGCTTGTACTGCCTTGACCTTTGAGATATATTGTTGTTACTTCATTGATTATCTAGCATGGATAGGAACTATAAACCCTATTATGTGTTAGTTGATGGACGTTCAGTAAGTACAGGTGGTTAGGATTATCCTTGTGACCTCAGATTAGGTTACTGTGTTACATCACTAGGGTTAGGTGATGGATTAGATTATGGAGTCGATTGTTGTATCGTATACTTATTAGTTGTGCATCTATGGTGGATCTAGTTGTCTGTGCATAGATAAGTGTATGGTTGTCAGTATGTGGCTAAGGACTAAGGGTCCTAGCATGATGGTATATCCATTATGGATTGTGTGCCTTTGTGTGGTTATATGGACGGTCGATAGTATCCCGCTGCTGACTAGAGGTCTTAGCGTGGTTGACTGTCAGATGTGTATGACTCTTTATGCGATAAAGAGAGTCTTGTATATTGTAGTCCTTGCATAGTTGACTTTTGGTTGACCAGGACTCCCCGTGGGATAGGGAGTGTGGCGAGGATACATGTATGGAGCTATGCATCATTACATTGCATGCATGCTGACGACTGGGTCTCCCTTGTGGTTGAGACGGGTCGCTAGTCATCCTGCCTCCCTGGCCACTCAGGATAGTGGTTGCAGGGTTGAGTGTAGAGAATTGTTGTGTGTACCATTCTCGGCCACTATGGATGGTGGTAGCTGGAGATGCGCACTTGGTCACTGTGCGGAGTGGTAGTTAGCGCACTCACCCACTATTGACGGTGGTCGTGTGATGTGTAGTTGTCCTGGGTACGGTGCTCGTCTACTCATGGGTAGGGACGGAGCGGCTAGCAGCAGGGACCCCCGTGTGAGTAGCATATAGCTCTATGGCGGTTAGCTACTATTTTATACTACCCAACTCGGTCATTCGAGAGTGGTGGCGGCTGGAGTCGGGATAGTTGTCATGTTGTGACACCCGGGCTATATTGGGGTCGTGGTTGGATGGGTCCGCAGACATGGTCATGCATATGCATTGCTGATATATATATATATATGCATGTATTCGATATATGTTTTACATATGTCTGTGAGATGTTGCATATGTTTGTACATCATGATACATGTCATTTCCATATTATATACTGCTGTGTGTTGAGCATGATATATGTGTTGGTCTCGACTGTTGTATGTATTTGATTAGCGTCATGTCATAGTGTGGTATGGACCGGGATGTTATTACATGTGATTATATACTGTTCATATGTCTGAGTGTTGGTCAGGTATGGGATTGACTTTGTACGTTGTATGGGTTATGTTATTGTATATCTGTTCAGGATGATATAGCTTATGGTGTTGCAGACCGTCAGGTACGTTGGTACATTACTTCATGTTCAGTTGATCAATTTAGTATATACATTAAGTATGACTAAACTGTGGTTACTTGTTATTAGACATGGATAGGACTGTATGTCTATTGGACTCATGCTGTATACCTGTAGATCTTCACATGTATACTTGTAGATCTCATTATCTTATATGTTGTTCATGCATTTTCTATATATTACCCCTGAGTTTATACTCACCACCCCGAACCCTGGGTTTCCTGTCGCCCAGGTAACAGGTAGAAGATTTCCTTGGACTTTCGGAGCTCCGCCAGCTGATCTCATCTCACACCGAACGGATGGATATGTATTCCGTATTGTTGTATTCTTGTGGATTATTGTTTTGGGTTTAATCCTATATCATTTCCGTATTTGTGATATACGGATGTGTTGTATGTATTTGGCCTTTGATCTGGTTTCTATTATAAATCATGTTGTGTCAAGTCACTCCGGAGTGCACAGTTGGGTCTTTGTATCTTGGTTTATCTGTCAGTATGTTTCCGCTGTATTTAGTATGTTGATATCTTTATATTATATTATTGTTGTGGGCCTACGGGCCTTGTATTAACCCGATATGTTACCACGTACAAGGGAGATGTCATCCGTTTGCTTTTTGGCATGATATACTCTCGGGGCGTGACACCAAGCTTGAGTCTTGGCATGGAAAGTCCAACATGGATTGGCTTGCATAGTCCAAAATGGGTTAGCAAGGGAAAGTCCAAGCATGGGTCTTGGCATGGAAAATCTAACATGGGTTGGCAAGGGAAAGTCCAAGCTTGAGTCTTGGCAATTGAGAAGTCCAAGGGGGATATTGGCGGCGTAAAGTACAAGCAGGATTCTTGGCGGCATAAGTTCAATGGTTGGCGGAGTAAAGTCCAAGTGGGTGTCTTAGCAGCGTAAGTCCAATGTGCCTTGGTGGTGTAGACCAAATTAGCATGACAATGGTTGATGGAAGCACCTTAAGGCTAGCGTATGGATGGACAAGTCATGCATGACTTGGATGGATCCGATAGGCATGAGGCTAATGGAGATGGCTAGAAGGCTTAGGTCTAGGCTAAGTGTGGTTTAGCAAGTATGGGGGCATCATACTTGGGTTAAAACCTCATGTTTGAGGTATATCAGTCGACTAGTGTGAGTCAATGGGAGTTTGACTGCTGGAATTGGCCTAGCAGTCGACTGCCAGCATTGGGCAGTCGACTAATGGCATGAGCAGTCGATTGATCTGGAGATCAGTCTACTGCTGATCGGGAATTCAGGCACAGAATGTTCCTGAGTCGACTTTTAGGGTTTGACAGTCGAGTGAAGGCATGATCAGTCGACTGATGGACATGATCAGTCGACTGATGGCCTATCCATTGGAACTTATCCAACGTGCTCGTGTCATTGTTAGACAACGGCTACAGGGGCAGTCGACTGCTAGGCAAAAATCATCCTGAGTTGTAGGTTTAAAAGGAGCACAAAGGGAGGATTTTTGGCATGGTTCTTGAGGAGATTTGGAGGGGATTAGATTTGCTACTGCAATTCAGACCTTTAAGGCTACTCTTCAAGCAACCAAAAACAAGCAATCAAAAGCTCTTGTAAAGTTATTTTCTTTACTTGTATTGCATTTCATATTTGTATTTGATTGAATTTGCTTAGTATTACTGTTGTAATCACTTGTACGAGGTTTCTCCACCTCTGGATTGTTCCAAGAAGGAGTTATTGTTATAATGGTGTGTGATTGGCATCGCTAGAGCTCGTTTGAGCTCGATTCGTGGAGTATGAACCATTTGGTTCTGAACCATGTTATATTTGTGTTGTGTGTGTGCTTGTATTTGTGTTCTTGTTTTTATTGTTATTATTCCGCTGCGCACTAACACGATTTGTAGAAACAAACGATCATAATCCATCGACAAACGCCGATGCGTATTCCCCCCCCCCCTCTAGTGGTCACGAAGGTCCCTACAATTGGTATCAGAGCAAGGCCGCTCTTCATTCGGACTAACCGCCAAGAGATCACCACTAAAGGGTGAAGAACAAGATGGAATTTCAAGAACAACAAGGATGGGACATCAACACGCCAGTCCCGTATGCGCTATATGGACGAGAAGGCTTCAATTCATGGAAGGCAAGAATTGAAAATTTCTTGATGATGAGGGATATCGAGGAGTGGTCCGTCCTAATAGAAGGATTCAAATATCCAAGAGAACCAAAGGGAGGATTCCTCAAGATGAAGAGATGGAGTGAGGGACAACTCCAAAGATTCGAGAAAAATAAGAATGTAGCAAAATTTATTATTGATTTGATTCCTAATAACATTTTTTATAGCTTAGGTTAACACACGGATGCCAAGGAGCTATGGAGCCAAGTGGCAAGACTCCATGAGGAGCCCAAAGAACAAGAGTGCTCATCGGCTCAATCGGAGGAGACCAAAAAAGCAAGCACATCATCCTCACAAGCAAGTGAGGATTTGGAAGTTGATAGAGAATCAACATCCGAGAAGGAAGAAGAGGTGGAATTGGAAGAAGCCTCCACCTCTAGTATTGAGGGGGAGGAGATTAGACCATCCACTCCAAAGCATCAAGAAGAAGCTTCTACTTCCGGTCAAGGAGAAGAAGAAGTTCAAAATTCGGCCACCATTGACCTAGGTAAGTCAAGCAATTTAGGTTTAAATAAAAAGCATATAATTTACTTTGAGTGTAGGGAATCCGGGCATTACAAGAGTAAGTGCCCAAAGAAGATTAAGAAGGCTCCACCGGTGTCAAAGGTCAAGGAGACCAGAGACTCAACCATCAAGAGCAAGGAGCACGTGGTGTGCTTCAAGTGTCAGCAAAGAGGGCATTATAGGAGTCAATGCCCTAGGGGAAGCAAGAAGGTCAAAGAAGGAGCTACACATGTAGGGGGAGCTTTAAAAGCAAACCCTAAGGTATATTTTAATGCACCTTCTAATTCTAGGATCAAAAAGCATGTTTTTAATTCTCTTGCTATTACTCATGAAAAGCATGCTAGGAATAACAAATATTATTGTCTAGGTGCTAAGAGTGTCGACCTTATAATTAAGGAGAAATTTAGGACTAATGTCCCTAGAACAATTTTACCTAGGAAATCTATTAGGAAAATTGAAGACCATTTAGACATATGCCTAGAGGAAATGGTAATGCCCAAAGACCAAATTGTTGGATCGAGGCGGTTCGCTAGAGGGGGGGTGAATAGCGATAAACACTTTTTCTTTTAAATCGTTCGGTAGACAATTAAATGCAGCGGAAATGTAAATAAAAACTAAATGAGACAAATAGTTTTTTTACTTGGTTCGTAGCCTTCGGCCCTACTCCAAGGCCCTAACGATCCTAGACCGTGTACGGAGGGCAATTCACTAAAACACTCCTCCTCGTTGGAGGTAGGAGTTTTACGATTACAAAAACCTTCGAAGCAAAAGATAGAGAGACAACCCCTCTCTTCTATTAAAATAAAATGCAACGGTAGAAAGCCTCGATTAACAAACGAATTGCAAGATTAAGAGAAATGACAAACTAAGATTATACCAACAACTCGAAGATAGGACTTAAACTAGGGTTGTTGGCAGCACTTCGTTGTTGTAGAGTCGTCGAAGAGTCGCAGCTGAGCACTTAGAATTGATGAGAAAACCCTAGGTTAGGACCTCCTTTTATAGCCTTTGAGCCCCTTTTCGAGAGGAACTCTAGCCAATCACAATTGAGCACATATCTCCTTGAAATGGGGTGATAAGCCTTGACTCCTCGAATCTAATCATTGACCATCACGATCGATGGCAAGATCTCAAGTCGACCTCCGAATGATCGATTGACGGCAATGAAGTCCTCCAAGTCGGGCAAATGACTGATGCTTGCTGCAAGTCAAAGTTAGCTCAACAAAAATATAATTTCGACGGTCGTCGACCGTCCGATCTCGACCTAGACCATCTATAGGATATCTTTGGTCAGATCTACGCTTAAGATCATCCCCGTAATGAGGATACAAACTCACTTACGCTCGCACACACGAGCTTACCTCGATACTTACGTGTTGCTTTTGCTTCCGACCTTCCACTCGATTCCTTCAGCTCCCTCCGAAGTCACTCGAGTGTCGCCCGACCACCGCGGCTTCCTCCGAGTGTCGCTAGCCTTCAGCTCCAGCTATAGCAATCTTCTACACACTCGATTCAGCTCGTGAGATAACGACATGAGCTTAACTTTGTATCGTTTGCTATAATCAAAACTCAGGTTCGACTTAGGTGCCTACTGCACCAACAATCTCCCCTTTTTGATTTATGGCAAACCCACATACAAAGTTAAGTGAATAGTAAGCATGAAGAATAATGTGCATTAGAAACAAACAAGAAATAAAGAAGATTAAGTTGGAGTAGTAAGGATTTTCTTCAAGTACTCCCCCTTGAGGAAACCTCCCCCTTGACCGAGGGTGAGTCTTGAAGAAAGACCTTAATCCTCCCCCTTGAGGGTTGCTTTAAGTAATTACTTAAAGTTGGCCTTAGTAAAACGTTTAAGTTAAGAGTTCTTCTTAACTTGGCCCTTTCTCCCCTTTAAGTAAAGCATTAACGGCATAATGTTTACGTTGACGGCACACATAAGTTTAAGTTAAGAATTCTCTTAACTTGGCCTTTACTTCCTTTGTTAAAAGTTAAATAAGTTTTCAAAACTTAGAGTTAACTTTTGGTTTAAATATGAAGTAAGAGTTAAGTTATATAAAAAAATTTGACCCCTTAACTTTGGCTTGGCTGGTCTCCCCCTTTTGCCATATATCGAAAAGAGTAAGGGGTGTGTGGAAATCAAAAATAAGTGTTAAATTTAAAGTCCAAGCATGTTCCACATTATTTTTAAAAATAATATACTGAAAATAAGCTCATCTATAAAATGTTCGACTCATATTTGGCTTGATTGATATAAAAGATCAACCAGTCCTGGTCAGAGTCGGTTAGTATGTATGATTATACTCCGTGGTTCATAACGATGCACTAGCTCTACATCTGGAACCAGGAGTAAGGTCCTAACATCTCACGCCCATCTACGTGGCTAAGTACACAAACACATTAGTCCTATGTGTTGTGAGATGTATTGACTCCTTAAATCTATAGGTGCATGATATCTAAGGTATGTCCTATGCTAGTTCCATAAAAATGAAAATTTAAGAAATAGTAGTAAGAAAATATAATTTGCAAGTTCCTATTCTACTACGCACATGCCCAATTTTCGTCTTAATAGACTAAATTCGGCTTCGGGTAGGGGTTTAGTAAATAGGTCTGCTAAGTTAGACTTTGATTCGACGTATTCGAGTTGTATGGCTTTGTTGGCCACATGTTCTCGAATGAAATGGTGTTTGACCTCTATATGTTTGGTCCTAGAGTGACATATCGGATTCTTTGTAAGATTAATTGAACTAATGTTATCTACGTGAAGTTTACTATTCGTAAAGTCTAACTTAAAGTCGTGGAGAGTGTGCTTCATCCAAAGAAGATGCATGACACACTCACCCATCGCGATGTATTCGGCTTCGGTGGTAGATAAAGCAACACAGTGTTGCTTCCTACTGCACCAACTCACTAGACTCGAGTCGAGAAGTTGACAACAACCACTCGTACTCTTTCTATCGAGCTTACTACCGGCATAGTCCGAATCAGAGTAGCCGATTAGTTCGAACTCGGTAGATCTAGGGTACCAAATACCGACATTAAGTGTACCCTTTAGATATCTAAGGATACGTTTAACTAGAGTTAGGTGAGACTCCTTGGCACAGGTTTAGAACCTTGCGCACATACTTACTGCAAATAGGATATCGTCGCCATAGCTAAGTAAAGGAGACTCCCTATTATGCTCCTATAGTATTTTAAATCAATTGAGTTTCCGATTAAATCTTCTTCTATATTGACATTAGTTGCCATTGGGGTATTAATAATTTTAGCATCTTGCATTCCAAACCGTTTAATTAATTCCCTAGTATATTTGCGTTGATGTAGGTATATTCCATCTTTAGTTTGTTTAATTTGTAGACCTAAAAAGAAGCTTAACTCACCCACTAAATTCATTTCAAATTCACTTTCCATAAGTGAAATGAACTCATTTAGTAGGATTGAGTTGGTGGTTCCGAAAATAATATCATCTACGTAGATTTGGGCTATGAATATGTCTTTACCTAAGGTTTTTACGAAAAGAGTTGGGTCAACTACACCTTGGTTAAAACCTTTGGACTTAAGATAAATCGAAAGTCTCTCGTACCAAGCTCGAGGAGCTTGTTTAAGTCCATAAAGAGCTTTCTTTAACCTAAGGACATGATCGGGTTTGTCTAAACTTTCGAAACCGGGGGGTTGACTAACGTAAACTTCTTCTTTAATGTATCCATTTAAGAATGCAGATTTCACATCCATTTGAAACAATTTAAATCCTCGATGTGCTGCATATGCTAATAGCATTCGAATGGACTCTAATCTAGCTACTGGGGCATAGGTCTCGTCGTAATCTAAACCTTCGACTTGACTAAACCCTTTAGCAACTAGTCTAGCTTTATTTCTAACTACTTCACCTTTATCATCAATTTTATTTCTAAACACCCACCTTGTTCCAATGATTGTTTTATCTTTAGGTGGTGGTACTAATTCCCATACTTCGTTCCTAGTGAATTGAGCCAACTCTTCTTGTATTGCAATAATCCAATCGGGATAAAGAAGAGCTTGGTCAATAGTTTTGGGTTCAATTTTAGAAATCAAAGATATTTGACTAAGGTTTCTGTATGAGGCTCTAGTTTGAACTCCTAGACTTGGATCACCTATCACTTGGTCGATAGGATGATTCGTTTGGGTCCTAGTTGGATTTGAGTCTACAACTTGATCCATAGGATGACTCGTTTGAGTTCTAGTTTGGTTGGAGTCATCTATCACTTGGTCGATCGAGTGACTTGGTTGACTTAGGTTAGGATTAACACTAGACCTGATTTCCAGATCAGAGTTAGGTCTAGTATGAGTCGGCTCGCAAATTGGGGTTGCCGGGGGTTTTGTAGGTTCGTGTCCTTCATCAAATACTACATTGATAGTCTCCTCGACTCTAAGGGTGTCGTGGTTATATACTCTATAAGCTCTGCTTGTAGTCGAGTATCCTAGAAAGATTCCGGTCGTGATTTTGGATGTAAATTTCCCTAGGTAATCCTTAGTGTTTAGGATATGTACCTTACATCCAAATACCCTAAAGTACTTGATGTTAGGTATTTTATCGTGATAAATCTCGTATGAGGTCTTAAGGTGCCTCTTTACCATAAGGATTCTATTTTGGACATAGCATATTGTACTCACGGCTTCCGCCCAAAACCTATCGGGTAGGTTATACTCATTTAACATTGTCCTAGCGGCTTCTTATAGGGTTCTATTTTTGCGTTCTACTAGGCCATTTTGTTGTGGAGTTCTAGGGCAAGAGAACTCGTGGTGGTATCCATTTAGGTTACTGCAGTCAGAACCTATAGTTTTTAATTCACCACCATGATCAGTCCTAAGTCTTTTGATTTTAATGCTTTGTTGATTTTCTATTAACTTAAATAGATTGATTAATTGATCTAGGGTATCACTTCCGTTAAGTGACTTAGCTCCGTGTGAATCAAATAGATCCATGTGTAGGAGCTCAAGCACACTTTTGGTTCGTTCTTGACTAGTTAGTTGATGTTGTGTCCTAGATTGTTTACCTAGTTGACAAGCATTACATATTTTATTATCCAAGTTATTGAGGTTAGGCAAACCTCTAACTAAGTCACTCTGACTCATCTTGTGGATGAGTCTTGGGTGTGAGTGACCGAGTCGTCGGTGCCACAACCATGATTCCTCTTGCCGTGTCATAAGACACTTAGTTGAGGAGTTAGTTAAGTTAATAGTGTAAATGTTGTTATTTCTAGTTCCCTTGAGAATTGTTTTAGAGGTTTCGTTTGTATTAATTACGCATTTGTTTTCTAGAAATATGACCTTATAGTTATTATCACACAATTGGCTTACATTGAGAAGATTATATTGAAAATTTTCTACTAATAAAACGTTTTGAATGACAAAATTTGAGTTAAGCTCAATATCACCTGATCCGATGATTTTGAGCTTGCCGTTATTTCCGAAGGCTACCGATCCTTGTCGTTTGAATCGAAGCTTCGAAAACTTGAGTTGATCCCCGGTCATGTGTTGGGAGCAACCACTGTCCAACATCCATTGATCCTACACGCAAGGTAGTTGGATCGGATATTGGATTTATTAAAAATTGGTTGAAAATTATTAACCTAAATCATCTCACCCATGTCTACATGATCAAACATGTTAATCCTATATGTTCTTGTGAGATGACTTCCAATTTTAGTTGAATTAAATTTAATGACTTAAACACTTGTCAACCTTGCGTTAGATTCGGATTTGACCTTAGGCTCATCAAGTCACCTTTTCAAGATCATGGCTTCCAGGTCATGGCGAGGCACAGAGGCCTTCTTTGATCGGAACAACGACCACTTCCTTAGACAAAGCCATTTTCAAGAAAATAGAGACTTGACTCACCTAAGACCACTTCCTGGTCTAACTAGTCTAGGATACGGCGAGGTAGCTTCAGCTAGTTCCGCTCGGTCAAGTGCACCGAACTAGATACGCCTTATCTAGCCCGAATACACAAGACTCCGCTTTCCTAGCTGCATCATCATCTCGCCTATCAAGTATTGACGAGTTATAGTCCTATCTAACCATTCTAAGAAGTAAAATCAAACTAAATAAAAAACTAAGCATGCAATTTCTAAGTTAAAACACAAACAAATTTCGTACTAGCTCCCCCTGGACCGTTTAATAAATTCGGTCTCTCCACATAGTGGATTTGGTCCTTGGGAACCCAGTACTGGTTTGATCCTAAGTTTGAAATCAAGGTGGTCTTAGGGACCCATGCTTGGACACGTTTTTTATGTCGACTTACGATTGACATATACGACTTATTGGTCGTGTTTGAGCTAAACTCTAGCCCGGCCTTGTTGTACATAGCCCTTTGCGATCCAAGTAGGAGGTCAAGTCCTTTGGATCCCAAAGTAAACCTTTCCAACGTATTCCTAAGATCTTCGACTTGACTCTTCAAGAGTGAGTTCTCAACTTCGAGTTTTTCAACCCGAGTTGAGTCCTTCTCTTGAACTCGACTAGTCGAAGAGGTTAGGGAGACCTCGTGTTTGAGGAGTTTAACTTCCTCAACCAGGGTCTCGACCTTGGACTCGGACTTAGCTAACTTTCTATTTAGAAACTTAATTGCACTATAAAGTGTAGTAATAAGAGACCGACTCACCTTGAGTGTATCTTTTGAACCGGATGCGTATCCGTGGCTCGTCTTGAATAGTGCTTCGCAGTCCGACTCGTCTTCGGTTTCCGATTCAAGTTCTGGTTCCGACTCCGTCTCCGATTCCACCGGTTTAGCCATGAGGACTCGATCGTTATCTTCTTCCTCAGAAGCTTCTTCCCAAGTGGCGTTAAGTGCCTTTTTGTGTTTTGGTGCCTTGCTCTTGAGTTTTGGGCATTCGGACTTGATATGTCCAAACCTGTTGCATTCATAACATCTTATGTTCGAACTTTTAGGCTTACCTTCATTGGGTCGAGTGATGGCTCATTTTCGGCCCTTGACAATCCTCCGAACTAGGTTGACTAGTTCGGCCTCCATTTCCGAGTCGACCTCCGAATCGGACTCATCCTCTTCTTCCTTCGGAGGTGGCTTGCTAGCGATTTTCTTCTTTGAACCTGCAAATAGTGCTATACCTTTCTCGGGTTCCGAGTTAGACTGCTCATGAAGTTCAAAATCAGAAAAAAGTTCATCTAATCTAAGTTTAGAAAGATCCTTGGAGACCTTGTAGGCATCAACCATGGATGCCCACAAGGTAGTCCTCGGAAAGGAGTTTAGTACATACCTTATAAGGTCGCGGTTTTCGACCTTTTGCCCGATTTCTTGTAGGTTGTTGACTATGTCTTGGACACGGGCGTGGAGTTGCGTCGCGGACTCGTGTTCCTGCATTTTTAAGTTATATAGTTTATTGAATAGAAGATCACGCTTACATACCTTGGCTTCATCGGTCCCTTCGTGTAGCTCCACTAGTTTTGTCCAAAGGTCCTTTGCGCTTATGAAGGGGCCGACGCGATTTAACTCCTCCTTGGACAAGCCGCATTGGAGGATTTGTGTTGGCTTGGCATCGGCTTCGACTTGTCGTTTTGTTGCAACGGTCCATTGATCATAATCCAAGGAGTCACCCACTTCATTAGTCGGAAGTGTGAAACCCGTTTGGATTATGATCCACATCTCGATTTGGGTTTTGAGAAAGCATTCCATCCGACCTTTCCAGTAACGGAAATCATCTCCGTTGTAAAACGGAGGTCGGACGGTGCTAAAAATCTCGAGATGGGCCATTAGAACAAAAAAACAAGGAGACTAAAAAGAAAACCTAGCAACGACAAAAACACACGAAAGTACCAAGACTTGCGTCTTGGATTAGTAGTGCGGGAAATAAAAAGAAACAAACGAAAAATAGAAAGTTAAGCAAAGAAATAAGAAACCAAATAAAAAGTAAGTACTCACAACCTTCGATGTCCTCGAAAGGCTACTAAACGTTGATTTTTGAGGATGAAAACAGCTTGTTATGGGGGTAAACCCCAGTAAGAAGTGTAGATCTCTGTGAGAGCTTCGATTTGGTGGGTAGATCGTTTCGTGAGTCCACTTGTAGCAAAAGTTATGCTCGTTTGATCGTGAGGTACTTTGAAGGCGATCAATACTTGCAAAAACACAACCAAAAACTATGTACCAAGACTTGGTCTTGGATTAGTAGTGTGAGAGAAATCTTAAAACGATAAATACGAAAACAAAAATGCTCGACCG
Source organism: Wurfbainia villosa (assembly GCA_025175895.1). Classification (NCBI taxonomy): domain Eukaryota; kingdom Viridiplantae; phylum Streptophyta; class Magnoliopsida; order Zingiberales; family Zingiberaceae; genus Wurfbainia; species Wurfbainia villosa. The sequence continues at coordinate 7,620,579 of CM045986.1, forward strand.
GTGGTTGCACCGAATCTGAGCGCCCCTGGCTCTGATACCAATTGTTGGATCGAGGCGGTTCGCTAGAGGGGGGGTGAATAGCGATAAACACTTTTTCTTTTAAATCGTTCGGTAGACAATTAAATGCAGCGGAAATGTAAATAAAAACTAAATGAGACAAATAGTTTTTTTACTTGGTTCGTAGCCAGCCCTGTGGCACCTGGCTACTACTCCAAAAGGCCCTACTGTCCTAGACCATGTCACGGAGGGGCAATTCACTAAAACACTCCTCCTCGCTGGAGGTAGGAGTTTTACGATTACAAAACCTTCAAGCCAAAGATAGAGAGACAACCCCTCTCTTCTATTAAAATAAAATGCAACGTAGAAAGCCTCGATTAACAAATGAATTGCAAGATTAAGAGAAATGACAAACTAAGATTATACCAACAACTCAAGATAGGACTTAAACTAGGGTTGTTGGCGACTTCGTTGTTGTAGAGTCGCTTGAGAGTCGCGGCGAGGCTTTTGAGCACTTAGAATTGATGAGAAAACCCTAGGTTAGGACCTCCTTTTATAGCCTTTGAGCCCCTTTTCGAGAGGAACCCTAGCCAATCACAATTGAGCACCAATCTCCTTGAAATGGGGTGATAAGCCTTGACTCGAATCGATCATCGACCATCACGATCGACGATGGCCATCATTAGTCGATCGATGGCCATCATCGGGCCGATCGATGATCATCACCGATCCGATGGCCATCATCGGCCGAGACAAAACATAATTTCGACGGTCGTCGACCGTTCGATCTCGACCTAGACCATCTATAGGATGTCTTTGGTCGGATCTATGCTTAAGATCATCCCCGTAACGAGGATACGAACTCACTTACGCTCGCACACACGAGCTTACCTCGATACTTACGTGTTGCTTTTGCTTCCGGCCTTCCATTCAATTCCTTCGGCTCCCTCCGAAGTCACTCGAGTGTCGCCCGACCACCGCGGCTTCCTCCGGGTGTCGCTAGCCTTCAGCTCCAGCTATAGCAATCTTCTGCACACTCGATTCAGCTCGTGAGATAATGACATGAGCTTAACTTTGTATCGTTTGCTATAATCAAAACTCAGGTTCGACTTAGGTGCCTACTGCACCAACACAAATGAAAAATCAAAAATTAGGCAATTAGAGTTGGAAAATCAAATCTTGAGGTCAAGACTTGAGAAAATGGAAAAGACCCTTAGGAATATACAAAATCAAATTAAAGGGTCAAATGGTCAAAGTCAAGGGTCTAGATCTAAGAGTCAACACCTAGAGTCTAGGAGGCAAGGCTTATCTATGGGCAAGAAAGGCTTAAGCCACAAGCCTAGGTCCAAGGTAGATAAGCCTACCTACCATAATGTTCCATTTGATTATGGAACTAAACCTAGGTCTAGGAAGACCAAGGTCAATAGGGAAGTCATCCCTAAGGTTGACCAAGGTGTGTGCCTAGTGGCTAGGGTTTTGAAGAAACCTAGGGAGGCCACTATGAAGGTTACAAGGGGAGTCACCCCTAAAGTTAACCTAGGCAAGACCACAATGACTAAGGCTAACAAACCTAGGAGGGTCATTAGGAGGATATCTAGGGAAGCTATCCCTAAGGAATACCTAATTAACCTAAGGAGCTCCAATAGGTATTGGGTTCCTAGAAGCGTGATTGATTCACGCTAAATGGGCTTAGGTGTGCCAACCTTGAATGGATGGATAATTAACCTAACCATGGCAAAGGTGGCACTTTAGGTTATTTTCAAGGTTATGGATACCTTGGAAATAGATTTGTTTTTTAATCCTAAAATATTTTAGGATGTGCCAATATATTTTGAAGATTAAGAAAAATCAATCAAATTGGTACAGTTTAGGTTTAGAGGTTAAGGTGTGTCATTTTGGGTTTTTGGCACATTTGGAAGATAATTGATAATATGGCAAAATGGGTTTAACTCTAACAAATGGCAATTAATGTTAAAATTTAGGTATTATATACCTTATATGTTATTTGTCATGCTTGATTTGTCATATAATATTCCATGACATCATATTTACATATAATCATTTAATATATCATTATCATGCTTAGGATTAAGGTTAAATGTCATGTATGCTTAGATTCCATCTTATGTCATGACATCATGATTATGAGCACATGTGTACTCATATAATCATTAATGTCATAATCATTTATGCATTAATAATAAATTGAGTTAAGGATAATTGGCATGACTTGAAGTCCAATGTATAAGAGAATCAAGTAGGATTGTCTTAGAAAAATGCATGAAACCCGAGTTTAGGAGAACAAAACTCACATCTCACAATCACATTGACTTGTGTGTGTTTTATACACTCTAGATACATGTGAGATGCTAGGATATGAGTTAAGTTCAAGGTGCATAGTTTTTTGCATCTAGATGAACTAAAACTCATCTTACATTATTTGTGGATCATTGGGAAAACTTATGTTCAAGTCATGTACATTAAGCCCAAGGAACATGATCCAATATAGGTTTTCAAAAATATTTTAAAATTATTTTAGAAAACCTTGGTGAAGTCTATCTTTTGATAGCAATCACCATTGATGAAGTTGATACAAAGTGAGCTCAAACATTGAAGTTTTTCTTCCCTTTTGAACTTTGTGTCAATTTCACTATTTTATGGGTAAAATATTTTTCACCCATTGTATTGGTCATAAGTATTATACGTATGAAGTTTCATGATTTTTCAAATTGCGTATAATTATTTATGAATTTTCAAAATTTGATTTTGATAATTGAAAATCGAAATTTTCAGTTATCAATTGACTGATCTTGTTGGCAGTCGATTGATGAGCACGACAGTCGACTATTTATTGAGAGAGTCGACTGTCAGAGCCGATTTCGAGAAAACAAGGTTTGTTTAGCCCAATTTCAGCTATGTTAGGGCTCCCTAACTGCTTCTAACCCTAGGATATATTTTGGGAAGCATTAGAAAGGTTGAAAATCCATTGGATATGGATTAAGAGAGTTGTTAGGGTGTGTATCAATTTTAAGGTGTTGGAAAGTTCAATGTTGAACTTTTGTCCTTAATTTTGATGTTTTAGAGTTCCTATTGGCTTAGGGACTTCTCAAGGACATTGTTAGTGCAATGGTCAAGGGGGAGCAAGCCTTTAGGGGGAGGTATCTATCATGGGATGATGGATGTATATTTTTTCTCATGAGGAGGAGAAATGGGAATTTGAGATGCTCAATTTGGAAATTGAGAGAGTTTGTAAGATTACCTCTCTTTAGTGATATGGGACTTATCACTAGGAAAATTGTAGCCATCCTAGGTGTTTTTGGTCCAAGGGGGAGATTGTAAGATCTCATTGGGATATGAGACATTGACCTCCTTGGGGAGAACCTTTTTGATGTATGTCAAAAAGGGGGAGAATTGATGGGAGAATGTTATTACCAATTTGGAAATTTGGTAAGGTAATTCGAGTTAGGGGCTTAACTCAAGGGTGTTTTTGTAAAACATCAAAAAGGGGGAGATTGTTGGTGCAATCGGCCCAGGTCACGATTGACCAGACTCGAATTGAACTCGAGTAGTGTTTTGATGTTTGACATTGATGTCTGACATGTGTTGGGGAGATTGTTGGTGCAATCAACCCAAGTTATTTTTTATGTTTGACGATGATTTGACCATTATCATGGGAGAAGTCCAAGTCTTGTGTACTTGGCATGAAAAGTCCAAGCTTGAGTCTTGGCATGGAAAGTCCAACATAGGTTGGCATGGAAAGTCCAACAAGGGTTGGCAAGGGAAAGTCCAAGCATGGGTCTTGGCATGGAAAGTCCAACATGGGTTGGCAAGGGAAAGTCCAAGCTTAAGTCTTGGCAATTGAGAAGTCCAAGGGGAATATTGGCGGCGTAAAGTACAAGCAGGAGTCTTGGCGACATAAGTCCAATGGTTGGCGGAGTAAAGTCCAAGCGGGAGTCATGGAAGCATAAGTCCAATGTGCCTTGGCGGTGTAGACCACATTAGCATGACAATAGCTGATGGAAGCACCTGAAGGCTAGCATATGGATGAACAAGTCATGGATGACTTGGATGGATCCGATAGTCGTGAGGCTGATGGAGGTGGCTAGAAGGCTTAGGTCTAGGCTAAGGGTGATCTAGCAAGTATGGGGGCACCATACTTGGGTTAAAATCTCATGTTTGAGGTGTATCAGTCGACTGGGACCAACGGGAGTTTGACTGCTGGAATTGGCCTAACAGTCGACTTCCAGCATTGGGTAGTCAACTGATGGCCTGAGCAGTCGACTGATCTGGAGATCAATCGATTGCTATCAGGAATTCGAGCACAGAATGTTCCTGAGTCGACTGTTAGGGTTTGACAGTCGAGTGAAGGCATGATCAGTCGACTGATGGGAATGATCAATCGACTGATGGCCTCTCCATTGGAACTTATACAACGTGGCTCGTGTCGTTGTAAGATAACGACTACAGGGGAAGTCGATTGATGGTCCCAATAAGTCGACTACCAGGCAAAAATCAGCCCGAGTTGCAGGTTTAAAAGAAGCACAAAGGGAGGATTTTTGGCATGGTTCTTGAGGTGATTTGGAGGGGATTTGCTGCTGCAATATAGACCTTCAAGGCTACTCTTCAAGCAACCAAAAGCAAGCAATCAAAAGCTCTTGTAAAGTTATTTTCTTTACTTGTATTGCATTTCATATTTGTATTTGATTGTATTTGCTTTGTATTACTATTGTAATCACTTTACAAGGTTTCTCCACCTTCGAATTATTCCGAGAAGTAGTTATTGTTATAGTGGTGTGTGATTGGCATCGCTAAAGCTCATTTGAGCTCGATCCGTGGAGTAGGAACTATTTGATTTCGAACCACGTTATATTTAGTGTTGTGTGTGTGCTTGTATTCGTGTTATTATTTTTATTGTTATTATTCCGCTGCACACTAACACAATTTGTAGAAACGAACGATCATAATCCATCGACAAATGTCGATGCGCTATTTACCCCCCCCCCCCTCTAGCAATCACGAAGGTCCCTACATCCGATAGTCGTGAGGCTGATGGAGGTGGCTAGAAGGATTAGGTCTAGGCTAAGGGTGGTCTAGCAAGTATGGGGGCATCATACTTGAGTTAAAACCTCATGTTTGAGGTGTATCAGTCGACTGAGACTATGGTCAGTCGACTGATGGTTGGGATTTCAGGCACAGAATATTCCCGAGTCGACTATTAGGGTTTGACAATCGAGTAATGACTCGATCAATCAACTGATGGGCATGATCAGTCGACTTATGGTCTATCCGTTGGAACTTATCCGACGTGGCTCATGTCATTGTGAGACAATCGACTGATGGTCCAGATCATCGACTGCCAGACAAAATCCAACCCGAATGTAGGTTATAAAGGCAGCTCGGAAGGAGGGATTTTGGCATGGTTCTTGGACGATTTTGGGGTGATTTGCTGCTGCAAATCAGGGTCTCCAAGTGCAATTCAAGCAACCACAAAGCAAGCATCCAATTTCACAATTGTAAAGTATTTCTTTACTTGTATTTATGTAGTTTACTTATATTAGCTTGTATTTGTCTTTATTATTATTGTAATACAATGTACGAGGTTTCTCCACCTCTGACTTGTTGTTGAGAAGGAGTTTATTTGATTAGTGGTGTTGTACGCATCGCTAGAGCTCGTTTGAGCTCGATCCGTGGAGTATGAACCATTCGGTTCCAAACTATGTTATATCTTTGTGTTGTGGATTGTGCTTGTGTATTTGTATTGTATATTTCATTTTTCCGCTGCGTATTAACACTTTTGTAGCAAGCACGCGATCGAATTCCTCCATCTACGACGTACACGCTATTCATCCCCCCCTCTAGCAGTCATGAAGGTCCCTACAATTTTGTAGGACTTCCCTTTAAGTTTTAGAGGTAGATTTCTATCACGTAAAACATCCAACACTCTCCTCCATTTCAATCATCTTACTTGTATTCTATGTAAGATATCTCTCTCAATCCCTCCATCGTCTTGTAAAAATAATCCTAAATACTTAAAGCTCTCAATTCCAAATAACTCGTCATCTCCTATCTTAACACTTGTCTCATTACGTTTAATATTGCTAAACTTAAATTCTATATATTTTGTCTTTACTCTACTAAGCCTAAAACCTTTCACTTCTAGTATTTCCTACCAAAATTCCAGTTTAGCTTTTACTCCTCCACATGTCTCATCTACCAAAACAATATAATATGCAAACAACATGCATTACAGTATTGTGTCTTAAATGTATCCAATGAGTTCATTCATAATTAGTCTAAAATGATAGGGACTTAAAGTTGATCCTTGATGTAACCTTATCTTTATTAGAAATGTTTCAATTAATCCGCCTGAAGTATTCACTTTGGTCGATACTTCCTCATGTATATTTTTAATTAGTTCAATATAGGCTATGCTAACACCTCTCTTTTCTAGATTTCTCCATATAATTTATCATAAGTTTTTTCTAAGTCAATAAATACCATGTGTAGATCTTGCTTTTGCTTTTGATATTTTTCAATTAATTGCTTGAGAAAATGTATAGCTTCTATTGTCGACCTTCCAGGTATGAACCCAAATTGATTTTTGGAAATTGTGATCTCCTTTCTTAATCTTTTTTCCTATTCTTTTTCTAAAGTTTCATGATATAACTCATTATTTTAATACCCCTATACTTTGCACAAGTTTGTACGTCCTCCTTATTCTTATATAAGGGAGTTAGAGTACTTACGCTCCATTGATCAAATATATTTTTTATTTTAATATCATTTTAAATAATTTTGTCATTCAATATCTTATTTCCCTAGACACTTTTATGTCTCTATCGAAATATTATATGATCCAACTGTTTTTCCATTTTGCTTTACATTTAAAGCTTATTATACTTTTGAAATTTGAATTCAACGATAAAAATTTAAATTTCTATACTCATTTGACCTACTTGTATTACCTAAGTTTAGTTGGTCACCTAAATCTTCATTAAAAAAATTTGATGAAAATACTTATTCCATCGCTCTTTTATTTCTCCATCATTTACTAGTATATTATTGCATTCATCTTTAATACATCTTATTTCGATAAGATCTTTTATCTTCCTTTCTCTCACTTTAATTATTCTATAAATGTCTCTTTCTTCTTATTTTATATCTAATTTTTTATATAACTATTCAAAAGTTTTATTCTTAATTTCATTCACTGTTTTCTTAGCCTCTTTCTTGGCTATTATATTATTTTTTTAAGTTTTTCTCATTCTTACAAACATATAACTCTTTATAAGTTGTTCATTTTTTTTCTTCACATTCTTATGTACTTTCTTATTCTATTATCAAAATTCTTTATTTGTGGTGTATGCTCCTTTGACTCACTCAGTACACTCTTGGCTATTATTTCAACTTTAATGTCATTTTCTCCCATGTCATATTATGGTTACCATATATTTTACCTAATATTTGTACTCCTATCTTCTTCTTAAATATGTTCTATTTCCCATCATTTAATTTTTATCATATAATTCTAAGAGTCATGTATATTTTTCTTCTTCTGATATTGTGCTTGAGGCATATATCACTACAAGAAAAATGATATTTGGTAATGATTTTTTTTCATTGTTAATATACAATATTCGTCACTATAAGATTTTCACAAAAAGGATTTTACAACGAATTAATATAGTTTCGTCGCTAATATTAAAGAGAAAAAAATGTCGCTAAACTAACAATAATCATCGCTAAATTGATATAAGTTTGTGATGATTAAAGTATATTTGTCAGTAATATTCACAATGCTTTATAAATATTCGTTGCTATTATTAGTGATGATATAATATATTTCATCGTTATATGTTAGGGACGAATATATGTTTTCATCGCTAAATAATCTTTTTGCGATGAAAATAAAATTTCATCGCTAAAAGTTGGATTTCCCGAAAAGTTTTCCAGAGATATCCACAGGTAGGCCATATAAATTCCTAAAATTCCATGGTCATGGAGTCCTTTCTATTAGTGACGATTAAATATATTCATCGCTAAAATATACTTTAGTGATGAAATTTAAGAATGTTATCGTTAAAACTGAATTACATAGAGAGACCCACGGGCAAAGCATGGAAATTCCACACCTGTGTGTATCGAAACTTAGTGATGAATTTAAATAATGTGGTCGCTAATCGTGGATATCTACTTTCACATAATTTCATTTATTCTATAATACAAATTTATATGCACTCCAATCACAAAATTTTTCATCAACTAACTTAACAACATAAATTTCAAACATTTAACAACAACTAATTACTTAACACAATCAATTATACAACATCAAGAACATCACTTTAAGTTCAAAACATAGAATTTCACAATACCAATTTGATAACTATTACATGCAAATAAATGGATTAACGACTCAAATTCTAAGGTGGAGGAGGAGGTGGAGCTGGAGAGGACTCATGGATCAAGGATATAATGCTCCAGGTGCAAGCCAATTCAAAATTTATTTAAATATATCTTGTCTTGATCTCATTAATGTCAACTCATTTTGGGTGCTTGCTAAGTAAACTGGAGTGTTTGTTAGCTCCTCTTGTGTGTCTTCTAATCGTTGCTCAATGGATTCAAGTTTTTCATGCAATGGTGAGTTAGTTAATCTGGACGAGTAGGTGTCATCCGAAGAAGTGGATCTAACTGATTTTAAATCACTTTCAAATCCTCTAATGTATCCTAAACGAACATTGAAGACTTGATCACAAACTTTATCTGCAAGTTGGATTACATCGATGTCATTTTCTGTATTTTCTTGTGTTTGAATGTACTCATCTCGCATCTCACCATATAATCCTAAGAATAACAAACATGTTAAAAATATCTTTAAAAAAATTATGAAATTTAAAAACAAATTCATTAAATTATATCATAACATACATATGCAGCCTGACCCTCTCCCCAATCCACCCTTTTGATGAGCTAAAATGAGTTTTATTAAAGACAGTAATCCGATCTTTTCTTTGTGACTGATTGGTCTGAAAAACATTATAATGTGTTAATATTTTAATCAACAAAAAATATACGATAACTATCAAATGTGTACATATATCATCGTAACTATATTGAATGAATGATTTAGAACCCCCCCCCCCCTCTCAACGATGGCTACATGGGAGTTTTGATTGCTTTTCTACATTTGTTGTAGATCGCGTCTACAACACAAAATTTTGTTAAAATAAAAATTAAAGAATTAGTTAAAGAACACATAATTAAATTTTTATATAACAAAGACATTTGGTATAGATTGAGTTACCTGAAATGCCTCTGATTCTGACAAAGAACATAAATAATTCCAGTCATCTTGTGTCTCATAAAAATCAATTGGCATATGATGTCGTCGCTCAGTTGGAGGAAGGTGCAATAGACTCTTATAATGAGTATGCATTTTATTTCTATTGTCTCTATACCTCGCAGTCATTAATCGATCAATTTCCTTTCTTACCAACGTTGACCCCTCCTCAAAATTGATATAAAAAAAACCTGAAAAAAGTAACAATATTGAATTTGCATGTGATTAGTAATAAAGGAGTTGTTATAAAATATCAAATTACTTGTACTTACTAATAATCGATCATATATCATCCTTTTATTATCCGTGGGGACATGCTTCCAACTCTTTGCTTGTAAGGGAGCAAACTTCTTAATGGGCATACCTAACTCGGTCATAAATGAAGTTGTATTTGGCCCAATTGGATGACCATCTCTCTTACAAAAAGTAATGGGTAATTTACTTGTTGGTGTAAGAATGCCCCAAGTATTAATGTATTTTGATGTTTGGATAATCATTTATAGTTAGACAATATTTGTGATCTAACATGGATAATTGAGTTGCAGGAAAGTCAAAATGTGAATCTTGGCAAGGAAAGTCCAAGTGTGAAGACTTGGCAAGGAAAGTCCAAGGGTAAAGCCTTGGTAAGAGAAGTCCAAGAATGTGGACTTAGCGACATAAGTCCAAGCATGTTGACTTGGCAGCACAATTCCAAGCATGTAGTTTTGGCAGCATAAGTCTAAGTGGAACTTGGCAAGGAAATCCAAGGGTGAGTCTTGGCAGTATAAGTCCAAGCATGTAGTCTTGGCGATGTAAAGTCCAAGCAAACCCTAGCAAAGAAGGAACCCAAAGCATGACGAAATTGAAGGAAGCTTTTGAAGGCAAGCGCAAGGATGAAGGAGTCATCGACTCTAAGGGATCCTAGAGGCGCAAGGCTAATGGAGAAACTAAAAGGTTTAGTCTAGACTTAGGGTGTGTTTTCAAGTATGAATTAGTCATCCTTGAGTGTACCAATCGACTAGTATCTAAGACCAGTCAACTGGTCTCAAGTGTTTAGCACTTGAGTGTCCAAAAGACTTGATCAGTCGACTGGGTTTATGACCCAGTCGACTGGTCAAGTAGTCGACTGTGGGTTAACTGCTGAACAATAACTCTAGCAATCGACTGGTGTTTGATACCAGTCAACTGGCCTTAGTCAGTCAACTGCTAGGGTTTAACAGTCGATTGAACTTAAGTGGTCAAGGCACAAATTGTTTGGTGGTCGATTGGCCAATCGACTGGGCTTCACCATTCGACTGCTAGTATGAGTAGTCGACGGATCAAGTATCTGTTAAGTGGTGACGATCATGATCAAGCTTCATTAGAAGCCATTGAATCTGGTCGACAGTAACATCAATCGATTGCTGGTATACAACAGTCGACTGGAGTCGGGCTCAATGGGCAGAATTGCCCAAACTCTATAAAAAAGAGGCTTGGAGAGCTTAGAGATGGCTAGTGCTCTAATTCTAAACATTCATACCAAGCTCTCCAAGCCTTCCTCTTAGTTTTCTAAGCTCTCTAACCTCTTCTTCCTAATCTTATTTCAAATCTTGTAAGAAGAAGAGTGTGCTTGTAAAAAGGCTTCTCCACCTTAGTGTGATCATCAAAAGGAGAAATTCTAGCGAAGGCTTGAAGGAGTGATCCATCTTAAGGATCGCCGTGCAATATGGGATTCATCTCCAAACCACGTTACATCCTTGAGTTAGCATTGTTTTTGTTCTTATTGTTTTCATTTTCAATTGTGTTCTTTGTTTTGCTTCCGCTAACGATTCTTGTAGAAAATGAAAAAGGGCTATTCACCCCCCCCCTCCTCTAGCCATCAAAGGATCCCCTATAATTGGTATCAGAGCTAGGATCGCATCGAAAGATCTAACCATCAACTAGAGCATGTTGACATTTCAAGAGGATTATAGCACAACTCTACCACCATTCTTCGACGGCAACGATTTTGCATATTGAAAATGTAGGATGGAATACTACCTTATGAATGATATTGATAATTGGTTTAGTATCATAGATGGATTTGAGAAGTCGATGGATAAATTTGGAGCACCACTACCTACAATGGATTGGACTAAAGAAATGGTGAAGAAAGCTCAAGCAAATGTAAAGCAACAACAACACTTCAATGCGGACTTTCAAAAGAGCAATTGAGCAAAGTTGGATCGTTCAACTCTGCTAAAGAGCTTTGGGAGAAGCTCATTGAGCTCAATGAAGAATCCAAGGAGTCAAGGAGAGTCAAGAGGGACCTATTGATAGGTCAACTCTCAACCTTTGCCATGAAGTCCAATGAGATTGTGAGTCAAATGCACAGTAGATTCAAGGAGATAATCAACGGACTTCCCATTATAGGTGAGAGACTAGACAATCAAGACTTGGTAAGGTATGTTCTTCAAGTTTTTTCTAGAACCACCTTATGGTCATCAATGGTTGATGCTACTAAGGTTTCTAGAGATCTTTCTTTGGTAAAAGTTAATGAATTATTTTGTGAGTTGGAATTACATGAGCAAACTAACATGTCATCAAAGGAGAAAGGTCTATCTCTTTTTGTTGGAAAGAAGGAGAAAAAGAAGAAGGAGAAGAAGAAAGAATTATCTTCATCAGAATCGGAGGATGAACCATCAAGTAGTAATGAAGGGATGTCGACAAACGAAATAGCTCACCATGTCAAGAAGTAGGCAAGGAAATCAAGAAGACTTACAAAGAAGATGTTCAAATCTTTAAAAGGTAAATCTAGTGGTAATTCAAATTTTAATACTAATGTTATTTGCTATAGATGCAACAAGAAGGGGCATACCGAGCCAAATTGTCTGGAGCTAAAGAAGAAGGAAGAAAAAGAAAAGAAGAAGAAGGACAAGAAGAAGAAGAAGGTTAGGTGGCTCAAACAACTTGGGACACTCAAAGCGTGGAGGACTCATCTAATGATGATGAGCTTTGCCATAGTACATATCATGTGACACTCATGACATTGGGGAATGACTCCGATGAATCAAGCCAAGAAAAAGTCTCTTCTAGCGACGAATCATCATCTAGTGACAATGAGGTAAAGGGCTCCCCTCAAATATAGCTTTTATATAAGACTATTGTCTACCTTAAGAATGCATTGGATAGATCAAAATCTAAGGTTAAGGATTTGAAGGTAGAAATAAAAGCAATTAGGAATGAATAATTTTTATGTGATGATTCATACATGCTTAGGGAGGAAAATGAAAAGCTTAAGAATGAGGTTTGTGGACTTTCGCCGTCAAGACTACACACTTGGACTTACATGACCAAGACTACACCCTTGGACTTTTCTTTTGTCAAGTATGCATACTTGGACTTTCCCTTGCTAAGACTCCACCCTTGGACTTTTCTACGCCAAGACTCCACTCTTGGACTTTTCTTTGCCAAGTATTCATACTTGGACTTCTCCATTGCCAAAAATCTATTCTTGGACTTATCCTTGCCAAGTCTCCAAACTTGGACTTCTACTCGAGTCTCACTCGAGCTTTGTCAATCTTTGACCTGAGGTTGATTGCTCCAACAATATCCTCCTCACAATCTTCTCCATATGACCTTAGATATCCCAATCGCCCACTAGTCATATGGTCAAACCATATTATCAAATCAATTGACAAATTCATTGTCAAACATAAAAATCTTACTCAAGTCTCACTCGAGTCTGGTTAATCGTGATCTGGGCCAATTGCACCAATATTACTAACTTTATTATGCAAGAACATAGTTTGTATTAGGTTAACTAGATCAAAAGGATATGATCATCCTTATCGGATCTAGGTGTTGGGAGGTCCTCGCAACCAGATGGGATTTGGGCGATGGGAATCAAGATCCAGATTAGGTTCAAATTCAGATGATATGACAAAAGCTTATCTCAGAAATTGTGGATTGCTCATCCATGGGGTTTCACCATATCAGCATCTAGGAAATCGAAAGGAAATCGGGTGGCCATAGTCAGATAAAAACTAGCTTAATCAGACTGATCAAATGCAAATAAGAGTCTACCATGTCAACATCCAAATGCTCAGAAGGCATTTGAGCAACCAGAGTCAAATATAAACCATAGTAGTCGGATTGGATTGAGGTTGATCTAAAGTTGCACAGAAGGGCTTCTAGGTGCTTGAAACCAATCCATAATAGAGAAGCACTTAGAGCAGCTATGAATCATTGAAAGCAATAATACTCGTGAAAGATAGGAGTGTTTGGGAAAGACAAGAAGAGCTCTCAAGCAACCATAAATTCCTACTCAAGAATCCCTTGTACCAACAGATCTCATGAACAAGGAAAGTGATCCTAGAAGCAATGGCGGAGTGGTACATTATCTAGTGGAAGGTCTTGTCATCCTCTTCTTCCATAGCACCTGCGCCTTCTCTACCATCAGCCTCGACAGTCATTCTAAGGCTTTCATCGTTGCATCTGTAGTCTCCCCCACAATCTTCGATTCCTCTTTCGAGATCGGCATCTCCTGAACGATCGAGCGGAATAACGAAGCCCACCAAAGGTGCTTAGTGTCACCAGACGAGGAAACCCAGGCAAGGAGGGAGACCAGATGGTCGAGATGGGGATTTGAGTAGTAGTAGTGGAACATATATGTTTTGTACAAAATGTTGAAACCATCAATCTAATGGTTCTCTCACCCTAGTTCCATAAGTATGAGAGAGAGTAAATCATGGATAGTCATTGATCTTGGTGCGATAACAAGTACAATAAAAGACATAAGACATGACACGACATGAATATTAAACAGTAATTTATTGATGCAGGGGATCAAACCTTGCTCCTTATATATATATGTTGCTTTAAAGAAATGATGCGATTGTATGAATAAAATGCTGATAATTCTAAGATAAAATTTTATCTCAAAGTGGTAAACTCTATTTAATTTTATTTTTCATGGACGGTCCGATGTTGCATCTGAGAAAATTTATCGCCTCAATTGATCTACTAAATTTTCTCCCGTGATCGAATATCTATAAATCAACGCGCATTAGAGTGCTCACGTACGGTAGTTATTCTGGTGAAACCCCTCGGTTCCTAAACAAGCACAGTATCATTGAAGAAATCAAAATAGTAGAAAAATATAGAAGATGAAAAATCAAATTTGGATTTTCTATTATACGTTATATCATTGTCAACCTTCTAAAGCATTGTAGTTCCTAACCCTAATGAATTATTGGATCTTATGGATTGTAGGTTATGAGTTGTGTGCGGATCATATCTCAATATAGTCTGTGAGTGAGCCAGTTAAATCTGCATGCCACATATCTTTGACTTGTTAAGTTGGAAGGGGATCGTGTATCCTCGTATCAAGCCCTGTAACACTATTGTAATAATATCGGAATTACCTGTGTCATGGGTGAGCAACTTAAGATTTGGTTTTTGAAGTCAAGTGGCTTTGGGGTGTTTCCAAGTTGTGTAATCCACTGTGTGATGGTGAATCGAAAGAGTTGAGTTTTTATTCAATTATATATTATTTTTATCCTCGTGTAGTAGTGGATCGGAAGAGTTGAGTTTTTACTCAATTATATATTATTTTTATCCCCGTGTGGTAGTGGATCGGAAGAGTTGAGTCTCCACTCAACTATATTATTATTATTATCCCCGTGTTGTTGCGGATCGGAAGTATTGAGTCTCCACTCAACTATATTATTATTATTCCCGTGTAGTAGTGAATCGGAAGAGTTGAGTTTTCACTCAACTGTATTATTATCCTCGTGTGATGGAGGATCGGAAGAGTTGAGTCTTCACTTAACTGTATTATTATTATTCCTGTGTGATGGTGGATTAGAAGAATTGAGTCTTCACTCAACTATATTATTATTATCTTCGTGTGGTGACGGATCAGAGGAGTTGATCAGTGTAAGTGGCAAATTGGGAAGAGTATGATTTTATATTCAATCGATCGAGGAGAGGAGTATTCATTTGTCTACTTGTGAAGTGATAATATAGAGGGAGTTTTTATTTTATTCAATTCACATGTTCTTAAGCAACCGAGGCATTTCAACGTGGTCATTACTTCATTTTATGAGTATGTTCTGAGGCAGCCCATGTATTGTCGGGTTAATTCTTATTTTATTGAAATATTGGGAGGTGGATATTATTTTATTCATTTTAACCCATATGTTATTGGGACAATTCTTATCTTATTGAAGTAGTGTAAGATGTATCTTATTTTATTTAGTTCAGCCCAGGTGGTGTTGGGTCAACTCTTATCTTATTGAAGTGTTGTGAGACAGATATTATTTTATTCAATCTTGTTGTGATATGCCAGGCTAGTTGTTATGTTATTTATTTATGTCAAATTGATCCGAGTCAAGTGGCTCTAGGATTGCTGCTATTGTATTCGGTTAAACTAAATGGAAGGAGGTCTTATTTCATTTCGGCAGGGCACTCTGAGTCAGACATTATTTCATTCATCCGAGGTGTTCTGAAGTGAATATTATTTCGTTCAATCGAGGCATTCTTAGCCAACTTCTATTTTATTCATCCGAACAGTTCTCAAAGGGGTATTCTGTTATTCGGTCAGGGCATCTTTGGGTCAGCTTTTATTCTATATAGCCTAAGTGTTATAAGGAGGATATTAGTTTGTTCAGCTCAGGTATCTCAGATCAACTTTTATTTTATTAAGCGAGGTGTTCTTGAACTTGCTGTTATGTCATCTAGCCGAGACAAGTCAGGTCGGGGGTTATTTTATTTATTTATGCTGAATTGGTCCAAGCTAAGACGCTTCAAGTTGGTAGTTATTTTATTATGTTAAATTGAGCTGGAGTAGGTATTAGTTCATTCTGTCGAGGCACTCCAAGTTGACTACTATATTATCTATCCGAGGTATTCTAAAATGGACATTATATATGTTATTCAATTAAGATGTTCTGGGTCTTCTCTTATTTTATTCAACCTAAGTATTTTGAGATGGGTATCATTTTGTTCAGTCGGGATTCGGAGGTCCTCTTATATCTATTCGAGGCAATTTGTAAGTCCTTGCTTTGAGTATTCTCTTATTCATCCGAGATCATTTGTAAGTCTTCAAATCAATTGTCTTATTATATTCATCCGAGGCTATTCGTAAGTCCTCACATCAATTGTCTTATTATCTCCATCTGAGACAATTCGTAAGTCTTCGAACCTGTAAATATTTTATTCAGCTGAGATAGATCACCAGACATTATAGATGTGTAGGATATCCTTGAATATATGAACGAGGAGTGGAGATATGATCCGATTTGAGATGATGAAATGATAAGATTAAAGTCAGATTTGTCAGAGTGACTTATATGACTGTTTAGGGGATTACATGTGATATAGGAGAAATATCAATCCATAAAATGAAATGAAATGAAATTGAGCCCAACCCATTGGAAGGGGGAATAAAAAGATTCCTGTGGTTTAGAGAATGGGGGTCTGCTTCCGGAGCAAAGGTGAAAAGCTGGCTTCTCTTTCGCCCTATTTTTCTTCCGCTCCCGCTCCCGTTTTCACTTTCCGACTCCTTCCGCCGCACAAGCTGACCGCCCTGCTGTCGTCTGCGCCAGCTAATCTCCGGCTGCTCACCACAAAGCCATTCGCATGTTTCGCACTTGATCCCCTTTTCATGGAATAGAGGCGGTGGAAAATAACCAGGAGAGTTTTGCCACTATGTGATGACTATATGGAGGATTATGAGGTTATGGTGCCATTTCAAGCACTTCAAGCAGATGGAGTTGTTGTGGATGCAGTTTGCCCCCGTAAGAAGGTCGGTGGAGTCTGCCGCACTTCCGTCTATCAGCTCTCTGGTCACCAGACATTCTGAATCAAGAGGTCACAATTTCACACTTAATGCAACATTTGATGAAATTGAAGTAAGCAAATATGATGGGGTAATTATTCCTGGAGGCAAAGCATTAGAATATCTTGCAATGAATGATGTGGTTGTGAAGTTAATATACAAGTTCCATGATTCCGCCAAGACAATTGTAGCAATCTGCCACGGCCAACAGATATTGGCTGCTGCCTGTGTTCTCAAGAGGGTCCTTTTTTCTCTAGCATTCCATGGCTGCAACCCTCCTGCTCCTGGTCATAAGGTTACGCTGCCCTCATCGGAGAAATTGTCCAAATTGGAGTGCGCAAAGTTGAAGGTTGAGGGAAGAAATGGAGTTTGATGATATCATTGTGTGCACTCGGAACGCATTGAACCAGCACTTCATACCTCTTTTTCTGCACATACCACCCAATAATGTGAAGATACGACTTATGGCCATCAATGTTAATTCAAAAGTTATCAAGATAGCATGGAAAGTTAGTTATATTAATTCTGCTCTTGGAATGTTATCTGGGTGAATTAAGCTGCTGCCGTTGCCATCATTAAGGCTAAAGGAACTATCCAATTGGTTGATTGGCTCTTATATGTTTCTTGTTACATATGAGAAATTATTTTCTTCTTCTTTTACATTATTTTTATTGTATTTAATATATTCTTTTTTATTAGTATCTGACCTAACTTAAGCATCGGAGTATCGTCGCCGTATAGATCGACACGGTTTAACTTGTTAACTTTTTTAGAATATCAAATTTACTGATGCAGTCGGAGAGGACTCCTCGATGGAACAAGATCGGGGAAGACGAAAATCGGTGCTGTATCACACCCATTTCATTTTTGTATCTTTGTATATACTTAAGTGTAAATGAAGGGGACTGCTAATTGCCAATTATATTGTTTAAAATATTGTCAATTGTCATTCGGTTAAGGAGTCAAATATATGTAATTTATGGGTAAGTAAAATATTTTCTATTTAGGGATGACTTAATTCACCATCCAACCAAAGAGTCATCATTGTACAATGTTTGTATTTGAGTCATTTAATCACTAGCTCCAATGTGTAGATTAGAGTTACTGTTTCTAAGCTCTTAGACAATTTGGGCTCCAAGAATTACAACGTACAACATATTGATATTGTATAATTGTCAAAATAGCTGGTATATTTGTCTTTAAAAAAAATTCAAAAGTTCACGGACTAGTTCTTGAATATGCATACCTTAAAATTGTACATCCTTGACAAAATTTAGAGAAAAACAACCAGTCCTAAAGACAAACCAAAAAAAAAAAAAACAACAACAACAACAAAACAACGGAATAGACATGAAAATAGAAACCAATGCGTAAAATAAAATATAATTTAATTTAATTATATTTAAGTTCTATTATATTTCTTTTTTCTTCCATCTTTCAGTCCAAAGTCACTCAGGATTGTGGGATTTGTTGAGTAACTCAAGGATCTCGGTTCTGCTCCTCACGATCCTGAGGAAGACCTCCCTCACCTGCCGCTCCAATGGATCTAAGTTCTCCTTCATGGCGTTGCACGCCTCCACCAAGTCTTGGACTCCCTGCTTCAGCTCCACCTCCTTCTCCTCCGTCAGCGGCAGCTCCACCGTGTCCAGGAATTCCGTCAAATGGCGGCTGCATTTCTCCATCTGGTAGATCTCCTTCAACAGCCCCGACGTGTTCTTCCTCTCTTTCTTCTTTGATTCCTCGAAGATCTTCTCGTGCATGGACGTCATCGGCGCCGCCCACAGGAAGCTGCGGGGAACCGAGGGGTGGGTCTGCAGGCCGCGGTCCTGGCAAGGCACGGCGGCCACGAGCGACCACATCACGAAGAAGAGCACTGAGCTCATGGTGTAGACGGGGACGGCGAGGCCGCCGGTCGAACTGACCTCGTTGCCCCTCGGAGCATAGAGGTTGTTCCCGATCGCCTGGAGCTGCCGCGCGGCGGACCAGGACCGGGAGACGCTCCAAGTGAGGTAACGGAAGTGAGCCGACGAGGCGGCGGACCCGCCGCCGCCGCGCTGCGGCGGGGGCTCCTTGACGGAGCGGCCGAAGGAGCGGTTGCGGTGGTAGAGGAGGATCGAGCTGCCTCCGGAGGAAGGGGTCTCCTTCTCATCGAGCATGAGGATGGAGAGGTCTCCGAGGGCCTTCTGGGCGCGGCGAACCTGGCCCTCCCCTAGTGGCTGACTGCCGTCAAGGGCAGCGAGGGCGATCTCGAGGTGCTGGCGCCACAGGCGGAGCTGATCGACGCCGTCGCGGACGGCGTTGCAGAGGTCGAGCGCCTTGACGGCGCGGTCAAAGAAGTCCGAGAGGAAACGGTCGAGGGGAGGGCGGGCGAGGTGAGCCTGCTGCTGCTGCCCCTTGCTGCAGCTGAAGAGGATCACCCGGAACTCTTCCTGGCAGATGAGGAAACTGTCGAGCAGCTTGCGGACCCAAGCGAGGGAGAGCAAATCATCTCCACCTCCGGCGAAAGAGAGGTCGTGGAAGAGGTCAGACACGTGCTTCTGGAACACTTCTAGTTCGAGGTCATGAGAGGCGCTGCCGGCGGGAGAATCGTGGTGGTGTCCGTCGACGCTATGGACCTGGTCACGGCGGATGCTCAAGATGGAGCGGCCAATGGAGGCGAAGGGGACGGAGGAACCCTGAAAATCCGTGGCCGGCATGGTCTCGTCACCCAACGGCAACAATTTCTCTCGGTAATTCTTCGACTCCGGTGAGAAATCTGTGGATTGGAAGAAATCGGAGGATAAAAACTGGAACGCAAAGCGGATCAGGGAAATGCAACGACGGAGCAAGACCAACAAATAAAGGAGGAGGGAGGAGATGCCACGTGTAGAAATGAGAGGCAGGGGGGTTGGGGATTGGCACGTTGTTTGCGGATAGTGGTCGGTTGGGAGACGAGGTAGGACCCGGTTCGTCATCTTACGGACGGTTGTTAATTGGTTAGTAGTTATATAAAAGTCAAAATCGTTGACTGAATAATTATATGATCCTTTTTTCAGCTATTTATTAATACGTGACTGAGATGACTCGGCAATTTTGGAACATCTACGTGGTGTGGAACAAAAAGTACCAAACTGAACTATAATTAAATTATATTTGATGCGGTAAAACTTTGATGCTTCCATGGCCGTCACTGCGAAATTTCTCCTATATCATCATGGATTAATACATGTTAGAAGGCTTAGTAGAGTTATCCAATAAGATACCTTTTAAAATCGTTATGACATTAAAAAAAAATAGAGTTAGGATTTTCGTACCGATCCATGAGATCGCCTAGATGGGCTGAGCTTCTGCTTGTTCTGAGTGAACTTCTATGTGATGCATCCGACTCTTCTAGTGGATCAATTTTATTTAGCGAGTTGACAATAGAGTTGTTTTCGGATGGGTGACGTAGTTGTTTTCGATTAGCGATGATGTGGATCGGCAATAGAGTCATTATATCGAGTCGACAGTCTAACTCACGTCTGAAAGATGATTCTACATCCAAATGAATCATGACTTCTATAGGGAAGAAAAGAGTTGGGAGATAACCCAAAAATATTCCTGGACGAAATCTCTTCGACGTTCAAATTAGAAATTAAAGGCAAAAGAGCTGAAAGCCAGAACAAATGACACAGAGAACAAGATTACAATTGAGGTGAAAAAAATCTTCATTCTCCTAAATATTATTTTTATATAAACTTGAAAAAAAATGAAGCAGTTGTGCTCCTTATTCGGACGCGCCCGTTATAGCCATTGCACCCCTTATCCTGATGCATCTTTTCCATGCCAAACTCCTTTAATTACATAGTTGTTATAGACATCATAGCTACCACCTTCATTATTTGTAACTATCAACTTAAAAGAGAGATAATATTGTGACTCATCTATCTACAGTGTTATGCAAGGGCGGAGCCAGCTCGGGGTTAATCCCCGGGCTAATCATCTATTAAGTTTTTTACCCGAGCTAAATCCTATATATATATATATTACACTGTGATTCAGTATAAAAAAAAAATTTCCCTTGGGCTAACACCCGATTAAGCTTCCACTTGGTTCTGCCTGTGATGTTAGGTCGAATGTCACAAGTCAAGAGAACTAGGTCATATCAAGATCAATGGGACT
The DNA here is from genome assembly GCA_025175895.1 of Wurfbainia villosa. Lineage (NCBI taxonomy): Eukaryota > Viridiplantae > Streptophyta > Magnoliopsida > Zingiberales > Zingiberaceae > Wurfbainia > Wurfbainia villosa. The sequence continues at coordinate 7,641,836 of CM045986.1, forward strand.
CTAAGCCACCTCACAAACTAACATATATATTATATTGACCAAGTCTTCTTTGAGCCACGTGGATCAGTACTCTCCCTCTGTATTACAGACTCTCTCTCTCTCTCTCTCCTCCTCCGAGTCCAATTGAACGAGAAAATATGATGATTGACTAGATATGTGTTTTAGCAATCAAACGATTATTTGAAACATGAGATGATAGCTAAGTGCCTTTGTTGATATTGTACCTGACCTGAGTCGAGTCCAAGCTCCGAACTCATGCCTCTTTTCATGGGATGTTCATGCCTTAAGAATTTAAAACCGCTTACACACTCAAAGATATGCTTCGGGAACCAACAGATCTTCCATTCCGTCGCATGATCTCATACCTCACATCAAAACCAAAGAAACAATCATCTTCATCAAACGATCAAAAACACTTCTCCTTAATGTATCCTACATCCAATGATCTTTCATCAACAGATTATTTATAATAAATGTTAGATTAAATGTTGGCTTATCATCACTATTTATCTTCTTCCTACTGTCACCACTCTCACCCTTTATAGTTGCTCGCATTTACTTTCCAAACACGACCACTAAGCATTTTTCTCTCTACTCCTTATGGCTTCTTTTTCTAATCTTGACATGTGGTTTCACACAACCCTTACTTCCTACATTGAGATAGATAATTTGGCTATTCAAGCAGCCTTTAATATACCTGAAGACTACTCAATCCAAATTCCCTAACAATTCCAATGACCTCATTTATCCTCTGCTGAGTATATTACCTTCTTCTATTATCAGACGATAGGTGGTTTGTGCTTTCCCATTCCATCCTTCTTTAAGAATATCTCATCTTATTTTAGAATTTTCTTTAACCAACTTACTCTCAATTCCTTCCAACTCCTATGTAGAGTCACCATCATCTTTAAGTATTATAACATTCCTCTTACTCCTCCCCTCTTCTACTTCTTTTATCCAAGAGAGGTGAATAGAGATATTTTATTTCATTGCTCGACCATCTTTTCAATTTCTACATAACTATGCATTGTCACATAAATAGTGGAAAATCTATTTCTTCTTTGTCCGTCCAATCACACCCTATTCTGGCTATACCATTAGCAAACAAACCTTCCCCCTTAGCCAGATCTCAACCAATATAAGGATAGTGTGGCTTATCAAGAAGCTACTGCATTCCTCCAAGGCTTCAATCTTAATGTTAATCTACTAATAGAGGACATGCTCTTCTATTATGGATGGAGTCTAGTGCAAATTGAATTGGCTCTTCCCATAGGTATTCAACTTAATTTGAGATTTTTATTATAATGATTAACTTAATTTTTTGCTTCCCACTTCTACAGGAGACAACATGCGGTGAACTGTAATGAATTTTTTTTTTTTGAAAAAACTAGTACAGAGCACTAGGGCAACTATTGCCTCACAAGAGCAAACATCTATCGAGACCACTTCAGCTTCTATCGAGGTCACCCCTACTCTCTCAGGAATTGGTATAGAGCAGTTACCACCCATTGAGGTGACATCTCTACTCACCCTCTCCTCTTCAAAATCAGACCAACTCTTATGACTTAGGAAAATGTGCAGGCATCTTAGGCTTAGTTATGAGTCAAGCTCCTCTAGGATCCTAGCAAATTCAAGTTCCCCTCCATGCTCATTAGCGGGCCCAATTGATTTGTTTGTCTCCCTCGCTCCGACTAGTTAGTTCCTCTAGAATCAATCTCATCTCCAACCTCTGCGCTTGCTCTTCCTCAAAAGTTGGAGGTTGACACTGCTCCCCTTCTTCCTCAGGCACAATGATTGTATTCACCCTTGGGAGACTATTCGAAATGGAGATGACACACATTAGAAATCTCCCTCTGATGAAATAAATATAATCAAATCTGATTAAGCTTATCCCATTTATTAAGATCTTATATTCTTAACTAGTTATAACTCGTCACTCCTACACAGAGTCTAACCCGACAACAAGAGTTATATTCTTGCCTATCTCATCTAGTAGAGTCTCATCGCCACCTCCAAATTTAAATGATTGAAAAGACGACTCTACTAGAGCAACAATCCAAGGAACTAGAGGATGCTCGTGAGTGGAGCATTCTAGAAAGCCCAATACTTGTTTATCAAGCCAAGTTCTCTTTTTTCTTAGTCTTCTTCTTGACAAGTGGAGCTTCCCTCACAATCAGAATTGGATTCCTTCATAGAACATTCCTTATATAAGGAGATAGCAGAAACTTTGAAGGACCTTCATTTTGATATCGGCCTTCTCCTCAAAGAATATCTACCTTTCTGCCTCCAAATTAATCTCAATTCACAATTCACGGACCCCTCCCCTAGCACAAGTGTGTGGATAGATTTTTTTTCTCTTCTTTTTTTTTTTTAGAAACTAACTAAATATCTCTTGCTTTTTCTTAGGCAAAATGTGGAGGGCTTTGATTAATAAACATTTTAAATGGATGATGATCCAAGTTTCTATCCGTCCCTTCGAGGCTCCTTCTAATTCCTTAGTATCCAAAGAAATCCTCTACTGATACAAGAAGGAGCTCATCAAAATAAGGGAGTCATCACCCTATCCCAACTCCCCAAGTTATTTCTTTAGGGGAATCAAAGGAATCACCAAGCTCTCAACAAAGAACACTCTCATAAATGTGATGGGAGCAAGTTATTTTCAAAGGTTACTGAGCTCCAACCTTCTCCCTTCATCACCTATCCATATTTCTCCAGCACAAGCCTCCAACTCCTCTCCTCAAGCCTCTCTGGTGGATACTAACTCCTCTTCTTTATCAAAGGTGTTGTCAGGTTCCAACATTCCTCTAGAACCTAACATCCCTAGATTCCCAATAGTCGAGATAAACCCAACGAATGAAGAGGAGATGAGGTAGCTCTCCCTCATAGGGCTTGTGGACTTCATGACATCCACAAACTTGAAGGTAAACTTAATATAACTACTCGTCTTCTTCTTTCATGCTAATATGCTTTTACTATCACAGCTCCTGACAGCACAAAAGGAGCTTCAAAATCACCACCCCTATATCATAGAAGTCTACCAAAAGATGCAATCCCATGAGAGGGATCTAGGGAAGGAGATGGAGCATTTGGTAAGGGAATTACAATTAACGATCAGGGTTGAGGCCCAACTACACAAGGCTGAAACTAATGCCTTTTTGAACAACTCCACCGTCAAAAGCAACCTAGAGGATATTGAGAATAATCTTTCAGAGGCTGAGAGAAAAGAATTTAAGGAGAAAAGACCTAAGGAGTCATCAGATGTAGAGATGGAATACCTCCAAAAGGAGTTAGCCAACTACAAAGTAGGAGAGGAGTAAAAGAGAGACTCAATCAAATTAGATTGGGTCAAATTAGATCGAATCAAATAGAATTAAATTTTTTTATCTTATCTAGAAGCTTTCAATTGAATATTTTAATTGATTTGGTTTTGTAATACGTCTATAAAAAGACATGCTTATGTACAAACGAATCAATGAAAAATACTTTTAATTCTTTCTATGATTCATATTATTCTAACATGGTATCAGAGCTATTGATTTCTTTCTCTTCATTGCCTCTACTCTCTCCTTTATTTATAATCCTCTTATCTGGCTACCATCGTCCTTTTTTCTTCATGCCTATAATAAAACAAAACTGAGATAAAGTAGGGAATCAAAACTCCTTTTTGCAGGCTTCACCATCTTTTGTAGCCTTCGTTGGAGGAACTTCGACCAAAGAGCTATCACAGGATTGACATCGCCCTCCTTCCCTTTCTAGTTCGAGATCTCGCCGCCTCAGTGCATCACGTGCACGTGACCATCATTAGCTTCTGCTGCTGCACGAACCAAAACAACAGAGAAACCAAAGGTGCTAGGTCGTCGAGCATCCAAATCATAGTACATCTTCTTCTCCAATTATCCGAGGATCTTTCTGTCCTTTTTTCTCTTTCAGACATAACCGTCGAATCAAGCACTTGATCTACTAATTCCTGAAGGTTGCGAGATCTGCAAAACTTAGGGAAGCATCTTTTTGCCCTTTCTCCTTCTTTGCATTCTCCTTTATATTTATAAATAATGTCTGAATCTTCATCTCCATCCAGTGACCTAAAGACTCAACTCTCCACCTTATCTATAAATGACATATCCTATCTTCCCATTAAATTCAATAATGATAACTATTTACTTTGGAAGATGCAGTTTCAATCATTATTTCGTGCCCATGATTTACTTGGAATTGTAGATGGTACATCTCCCAAGCTCCAATAAGATGATCCTAATTATATAGTTTGGAGGAAGAAGGATTAACTAATTATTACATGGTTGATTTCGTCGCTTAGCGAGCCTATACTTCCCTATAATTATAGGGCTTGACAGATCTCACCAAATATGGGAAGCTCTTGCTAGAACCTTTGCATCACACTCACAAGCATGAGTGTTTCAACTTCGCATGCAACTGTAATCGATGTAACGAGGAGACAAATCTATCAATGAATATATTCAATCAATCAAAACCATTGTTAATAATTTAATAGTAATTAGACATCCAGTTTTGGAACCAAATTTATTGATATATGTTCTTACAGATTTAGGACCTCAATATGATAGTTTTATTCCTAGTGTGACAACACGTATGGAGCAAGTGTCACTTGATACTCTTCATGACATGCTATCCTCTCATGAAATGCTCCTATAGTTATAATCTTAAAGGACGTCAGATTCTATCATTCTCTCAGCACAGACAACTAGCAAATCAAATATGGCTATCCATCATCAACATAATGAATGAAATCAAGGTGGAAGAAATAGAGAATGAGAATGAGGACAAGGCCGAGGACGTTGTCAAATTTATTTTCACAATGGTCACTTTGCACATCAATGTTATAAGAGATTTGATTCAAACTTTCCTTAAGGTTTCGTATCATCAAATCAATCTTCATCCTCAACTTCATCATCTCATCTAGGAGCATTTTCTCTTGCAAGCAATCCTTATATAACTATGACAAACTCTTCTACCTCAAGATGTCATCTAGATTCTAAAGCAACTCATCATGTTACATCGAAATATGACATTCTCACAGAAGCCTCCTCCTATCATGGTCCTGACGTGGTACAAGTAGGCAACAACTCAGATTTGAAAATTGCTAACCTTGGAAATATAATTTTTCATTCATCCGGTCGTATCTTTCACATGCACAATACACTCCATATTCCTTCAATCACTAAAAATTTACTTTCAGTTTGTCAATTTGCTATTGACAATAATGTGTTCTTCGAATTTCATCCTCATCATTATCTTGTAAAGGATCCCGTAACCGAAACCACTCTACTCAAAGGAGAAATTAGAAATGAGATTTATTACCATCAACCCACATCCACCAAGGCCCTCATTGGAGAATGCACAAATAAATCCTCCTGGCATGCACGACTTGGTCATCCATCTCTTCATCTAGTTCAAGAAATTATCAATAAGTTTAACCTACCACCTTCTTTGACATCTCCTTCTCATTCTTATGAAACGTGCATGAAAGCAAAGAGTCATAAATTACCTTTTTCCACTTCCTCTCATGTGTTTAGTTTCTCTTTAGAAATAATTCATTCTGATGTGTGGGGACATGCTTCTATTCTGTCAAATCAAAGTTTTCTTTATTATGTGATTTTTATCGATGACTTTAGTAAATTTACTTGGATTTTTCACATGAAAAGAAAATCTTATCTCCTTAATATTTTTTGTTGATTTCAAAGACATGTTGAGCGTTATTTTTCCCGCAAAATACTCTCTCTCCACTCTAATTAGGGTGGAGAATATCGAGCGCTTCATCGCTATCTCAACTCCTCAGGTATTCTCCATCGAGTCTCATGTCTTCATACTCCTGAACAAAATGGTTATGTAGAGAGAAAACATCGTTATATAATCGAAACTATCTTAGCCCTTCTCAATCATGCATCGGTTCCACTTAAATTTTGGGATGATGTTGTCCACACTGTTATTTATCTTATCAATCATCTACCCACTCCATTGCTTCAAAATAAATGTCCTATGGAAAAACTCTTTAATCAATCTCCCAATTATATGTTCTTATGTATCTTTGGTTGCGCATGTTATCCATCGTTATGACCCTACTCTAAACACAAACTTAATCCTCATTCTCAACAATAGCTCCATCCTCAGGAAATGGTGGTACCTTTATAATACCGCTCTGGATCCTCAGATAATGCAAGTCTATTATCAAAATCAACATATCAATCTACTTTCTCATCACCAACAAAGAGTGATTTAGATGATGAAGCACCTCGTCGTATACTTCCCTTAAGCGACATCTATGCATGATGTCCACCAATAACAACCCAACATCCTCTTCCTTGAGCTCTAGTGATCTCCTCAAAATTTGTTAAACCAACTTGTTTTTCACAAGAAAACAAGGATTCAAATTAGCATAATACAATGGCTACAAAATTTGATGTTGTTGTAATCGACCCAGGTCACGATTGACCAGACTTGAGTAGTGGTTTGATCTTAGTGTTTTGATGTTTGACATTGTTTTTTGACAATGAGTTGACCATTGTTTGACAATGGGTTGACTATATGGTTGACATGGGGTTGACCATATGATGGAAAAGTCCAAGTGGGGCACTTGGCATGGAAAGTCCAATTCTTGGGTACTTGGCATGGAAAGTCCAAGCATGAGTCTTGGCAAGGGAAAGTCCAAACTTAAGTCTTGGCAATTGGAAAGTCTAACATGGTTTGGCATGGAAAGTCCAAGCATGAGTCTTGGCAAAGGAAAGTCCAAGCTTGAGTTTTGACAAATGGAAAGTCCAACATGGGTTGCCAAGGGAAGTCCAAGAGTTGATATTGGCGGCGTAAAGTCCAAGAGGGAATCTTGGCAGCATAAGTCCAATGGTTTGGCGGCGTATAATCCAAGCGTGTGTCTTGACAACATACAGCCAAATGTGCCTTGGTGGTATAGATCATCTTAGCATGACAATAGCCGATGGAAGCACTTGAAGGCTAGCGTATGGTTGAACAAGTCACGGATGACTTGGAGGGACTCGATAGGCATGCGACTGATGGAGGTGGCTAAAAGACTTAGGTATAGGCTAAGGGTGGTCTAGCAAGTATGAGGCATCATACTTGGGGTTAAACCTCATAATTGAGGTTATCAGTCGACTTGGGCTTTAGACCAGTCGATTGGTTCAACGCAAAGGTACATGCGGGAAGCTTGGGGTTCTCTCCAGCCGCAACAGTAATGGAATACTGAAAAGAAAAATACACACAACCAAAGCAAAGAGCAGAGACACAAGATTTAACGTGGTTCGGAATAAGAATTCCACTCCACGGGGGTGAGCTCTCCCACGAGCTACAGTGCTAAAGCACTTTCACTATGAATCTCCTCCTTCTCGGAAAAAGCTTCCAGAGACGGAGGGAAAAAACCTCTTACAGTTAGCTCAATATACAAATATTGAAAGAATGAAGCTCACTACTCTCCTTGTCTCCTCCTTCCTTCCTTCTCCGGCGATGTGGTCGCTCTCCCCTTCAAGTGTGCCTTCGTCTCCCGCTATTGGAAGTTGTGGATCCCTTTTCTCTTGCCTTTCCTCTGCCTTTTATCTTCCACCTCTTCCTCTGGCCAACTATTGCATAACGAATCTCCTTCATCACCGTACACGTGGCCACCTTGCTTACCTGGAGAATCATTTTGTTACAGAAATGGAGAGTGAAGACTCCTCCGAATATTATGTGGGGTCCTAATTTGTTGTGTAACAAACTTCTCACCCACATTTTGGGAAATATTCTAGCTCATCCCTTTCACCCGCTTGCCTTCCGTAAAGCTAGCCTAAACCTACTGCTTAAGTGTAGCATAGCTCTTAGACTTTTTATAATAACCCGAACCAATTCTTATCTTCCCCGTACAGAACCAATCTCCAAGCCCATTCTACCTAGCCGATTCCTATACTTTCCATATCGAGCCAACCTCCAAACCGGCTCAGCCGAGCCAATTTCCTTGAACTACCTCCCCGAGCCATTTTCTCCTAGACCTATGTGCCTAAACCAGTTTTCTCAGACCCGCTCTGCCGAACCACTTCTTTGGTTCGAACAATGTCTTACGTACGAGTTCTTTCATTTTACGTATGAGAAAAGATAGCAGCAGTATCATTAGTCAACCCCTAAAAATAGTCAAACGAGGTATTGAGTTTGACTTTCTAAGTATAATGCTTCTCATTCATCCTTTCCTTACTAATTCAAATTTACCTTTTCCCGTGGCCTTACTTCATATGTTTGAAGCGGCTTACTGGGCCCATGGGCCCCGCTTTTCTTTTTCTACCAGATAGTCAAAAAGCCATAAAACCCTATATAAATCCCCATCTTCCCCCTTTTTACGAACAACTTAGCGCTCTCAACGATTCAATCTTTTTCTCTCCCCCTTCCAGCGACTTTCTTCGATGGTGGTCAGGTGCCCTAGCCCCCTCTCTTGCGAGCGTTCCTCCTTCGATCCTTAAGTAAGTGCTCCTCCTTCTTCCGCACCTATGGCCCCGAAGAACCTATCCTCACACCCTTGGTATGAACACACTATCACCCAGCTAAATAGCAAGCACTATTTTTTCGATCGCAGGCGCCAATATATAGACTCCTTTGTGCCCTGCCGTTTCAACACTACTTCTTACCAACCACATCTTCCTCCTCCAGGATTAACTTGCTTCTTTTTCGAACAACTACTTAATGGTTTATATTTGCCTGTGCCCCCTTCCTACCTAGAAATTTTGGACTTCTATAAGTTTCCCATCAACTAATTCACTCTCAATTCCTTCCGCATATTATCGGGGGTCATCATAGTGTTCCGACATCTAGGTCTTCTTTTGTCCCCGCAACTATTTCATTGCTTCTTCCAGTTAAAGTCTTCTAAGGAGGGCCTCTTCTATCTATCCAGTTGCTCGGATTGTCAGTTTCTAGTAAACATGCCCTCTTCCCATAAGGGATGGGAAGCTCTCTACTTCTTTACTCAACTTCCGACGCCCTTTCCATATTCGGACACTTGGAAACTAGATCTTCCTGTGTTACCCTCCTTCCACAAGGTTAGGACTCAATGTCCTTTCCCAGAGGTCTACAGAGTATTGAGAGAATATCACTATAGCTCGGACCATCTGATGAAACCTCCTCTCTTTAGTCGCCATGGGATGTCCCATAGGTAGGATGTCATTTAGACTTTGGCACAAATAACTTTCATGGCCAGCATGTTTTCTAACAATGGATTTTGCAGACAACTTAATGCAGGACGCCATCTTGAAAGGGGAGGAGATTGCAGCAGTAAAGAAAAAGACTTCCAAGAAACGAAGTAAAGGCAAGTCTATAGCAGTTCCCTCTTCACCTCGGAAGAAGTTGCATTCCTCCAGGGAAGGCATCCCCAGCTCTTCCTCTATTCCCGCATCCTCTTCCTCGCATCCTTCTCATCTGCCTTCCCCCTTAAAGTTAAATAAGCATCAGGGCTTAATGATTTCAGAGCCCGTCGAAGAAGGGCGACTTTGATAGCCTTTACCTCTTCCCCATAGGAAATTCCCTCTTCCCCTTCTGCTCTTTCCTCTCCTTTCATACCCGATCAGAGAATAGACTCTCCGATCGGTTGTCCTCCTCCACTGGTTGGTATAGATTTACCCCCCTCTTCTTCTCTTATTTTGACCGGAGACCCTTCTGCACTCCCTACCTCCCGGGCAGAGCCTTCTGTGATCGGGAGGGAAATTCCCCCACTCAACCCCTCACTTATGACTTTGGGAGCCTCTCTCAAAATTCGCCATCTGGGAGAAGTGAAATTCTTCAATTAGTCTAGTGTACAAGGTCCCTATGATTGCATAGGCAAACTCTTGGCTGAGGTAAGCTTCTTCCTTCCTTAGCTCTTAGTATATGTGTATCAGTGTTTATTCTTGCAACATCTACCTTCCTCCCCATATAGCTACCACCTATAATGAGACGACACCTTGTATAGTGAATTACTTGTCCAATATGGAGGCCCGTCATTCTGCCTCCCTGGCCCAACAGAAGAAGCTTACATAATAGCTGAAGGAGGGTAAGCAGAGGGAGGCCACTCTGATCAGCCAATGTGAAGATTCGATGACCCAATTGGCGATAGCGCAGAGTGAAAAAGAGGAGCTCCAGAAAAAGAATGAAGATCTTCAGCACTAGCTATTTCTACAGTCCAGCCAACTCTAGCAGATTGACCTCCTTGCCCACAAATTGGAGGGGTACAAAAGGCAACTTGCAGAGGCATACATTCAAGCTGCTGACTCCTTGGCAACTATTCTCCAGCTTCAACAAGAGCATCAAGCCTAGGAAGCTGCTCAGAGGTCCTTCCTGGAGAAGTGGAAAAATCTCTCTTCTATTGTAGCCACCCTTCCTGGGATGCTGATCTCCGTGGCCCAACAGCAGCAAGAACTCCAGAAGAAACATGATGAGGCCCTATCTTCCCTGGGCCATCATGCGGTGACGGCGGCACAAGAGAGGGATGCACTGGCCACCCAATTAATCACATGCCAAGCCCAGTTGAAGGAGCATGAGGCGGACTTGAAGAGGCGATATGTTGAGAAGGGGTTGGAATTGTTCATACTGGGCTTTGATAGGTCCTCTGTTCTGAATGCAGCTGAAGGCTATCCTTCGTCGGACATTGACATTAGCTATCTTGACCTTGAAGTGGCCCTGGCCAAATGTCCTCCTAAACTCTTCAAGCTGTGAAGAACTGTTAATTGTAACGATATTTTTGTCTACTAAACGTTGCTTCCTCATGTATGAACTGCTATTGTTTAAGAATGTTCAAAAACATTCATGTGGGATTCCTCTGTATCCTTTCTATCACTATGGATTCTTCATCTTTCAGGGTGACAGTCGACTGATAAAATTTTTTGCTTGGGAACCCGCTCGGGCCATCCTGGGCTTTACCCTCCTCTTGTCAGAACCGATTCCTTGCTCGGTAAAAATTAAATAGTTTTGCCACTTTGTCTTCTCAAGATAATTGCCCGCTTTGGAACTAATGTCTCGATTATTCCCCATGATAACACCATTACTTCCTTCGTCCTTTCATCTTCTCTCCCTTCCCAAGGACGAACGCGATCCTCCCTCTTTTGATTATAAATTTCCATTGCGAATGTCACTTGTCTTCTATCCCACTTCCATGGCTTCGGATGAACACCCCATTAACATATCCTCGGATTCTGACTCTTTCGAGTTACATGATCTGACTACAGGACCCACCGATGAATCCACCATACAATCCACTGCGACCTCGGCATACCGGCCTCTTCCTCCTCTCGCATCGATTGACGTCTTGACCCCCAATGCGGGGAGGTCCTTCCCAGCCCCTTTTCCTTCCTTTCACAACCAAGGTTAGAAGCCTCCCATGACCTGAGAATATACAATATGAGACCCTCGGGCCTCCGTTGAACTTCCTCCTCTTCCATCAGCCCTAGCTTTCGTTCCAGTCCCTCCAGCTGAGATTCCTCCGCTCCCCCTCGTTGGAGCTCTACTCGCTGTACCCCCGGCTCAAGGCGACCTCTACAGAGTCATTCTGGTGCCTTCTCCTCCAGAGGAGTCCTCTGCCAGCTCCCCTAGTAACAATAACAATAAAAGCCTATATAATTAGTAGTTTAATTAATATAATCACTGTTGGGCATACTAATAAAAAAGGAAGAGATACTGGTACTTTTTTTTGTCGTTTTCTTGTAGGTTTCAAACTATTTTCATTAAAAATGACAACGACCTCATCTGAACAGACTTCACCCTTACTGCTTTCGTGAAACTCAAACAATCCTTCTAGAATTACTGCATTCAACAACCCCCAACTACTGTCTTTATGTTTTCCCTTCTTTATTTGCATTTATTGCCTCTACTTCCCACCACGGTCAATTAAGATCTTTCTTCCATATCTATAAAAACCCCAAACCGCCATTTGATTGGCATCCATTTCTTCCTCTTCCCCCTTGCACCATGGAACCTGTATCTGAACAAGATAGCAACTCTCCTCCTCTGGAGGAGCGCACTGAAGAGCAGCGCTACATTGCAGAATTGGAAGAGCAAGTTTTGGATATGTAGCGGCACTTACGGGTGGCTTCCACTAGCAACTACTCTTTGCGTCAGAAACAAGCGGTGTCCCAGAGAAATTTGTCCAACATATATTCATACAGCAGTCCTACCTTCGGTAACTGTTACATCAACCCCAGTCACGCAAGGAAGTTTCTTCAGTGCCTCCTCAGAAAGAGCTATAATCCCTTTTGAACAGGAGCCTCATCTGTTATTTTCTTCCTTATGAAGGCTGTATTATGTAGCTCTTCTTCATTAATGAACTTTTTCATTGCTACAAGTTGTATGTGCCCCTTTCATACCACATGTATCTTATAGAAATAACAAACTAAAATGCAACAAGTCCATTGGCAAACAAAACCCACCGAGTTTCCGCTAGTATCCTTCTCAACTTATCCATCCTTCTAGCCTTCTTTCTTCTGCGTGAGGCATCAATTCCTCTTTACTGCACAAGAATCAAATAGAAATACAACTCCTCCACTCCTTTATTACACAAGAGCAATATATACAATTGGGTGAGAACCCAGCTTCCCCGCTTCCCTGCTTCACCTTATACAAGGATAAAGAAAAGATGTATAGCTGAGGTAAAACTCGGTTCTTATAATCTCCTGATACACGGGGATAAAATAATGTATATAGCTGAGGTCAAACTCAGCTCTTTCGATCCACCACCACACGAAGATAAAATAATATATGTAGCTAAGGTAAAGCTCAGCTCTTCCGATCCACCACTGCACGGGGATAAAATAATATATATAGCTGAGGTAACATTCAGCTCTTCCGATCCACCACCGCACGGAGATAAAATAATATATATAGTTGAGGTAAAACTCAGCTCTTCTGATCCACCACCACAAGGGGATAAAATAATGTATATAGTTGAGACAAGATTTAGCTCTTCCGATCCACCACCGCATGAGGATAAAATAATATATATAGTTGAGGTAAAACTCAGCTCTTCCGATCCACCACCACACGAGGATAAAATAATGTATATAACTGAGGCAAAATTCAGCTCTTCTTATCCACCACCGCACGGAAATAAAATAATATATATAGCTGAGGTAAAACTCAGCTCTTCCGATCCACCACCCCATGGGGATAAAATAATATATATAGCTGAGGTAAAATTTAGCTCTTCCGATCTGCCACCGCACGGGGATAAAATATGTATATAGCTGAGGTAAAACTTAGCTCTTCCGATCCACCACCGCACGGGGATAAAATAATATATATAACTGAGGTAAACTTAGCTCTTCCGATCCACCACCATACGGGGATAAAATAATATATATAGCTAAGGCAAAACTCAGCTCTTCCGATCCACCACCGCACGGGGATAAAATAATGTATATAGCTGAGGCAAAACTCAGCTCTTCCGATCCGCCACTACACGGGGATAAAATATTATATATAGCTGAGGCAAAACTCAGCTCTTCCAATCCACCACCGCATGGGGATAAAATAATATATATAGCTGAGCACAGATTTAACTCCTTCCATCTGCTGCTATATCTTCCTCCTTGTCTCTACCTTGAACCCAACTCCTCCGTTCCACCATCGCATGGGGATTTCTGCTTGTCTTGCAGGCAAACAATAAGAATAGTGATGACTCAACCTAGGGCTTCGCTTGGTCGGGCCGGGGAAAAAAATTTTACTCCGTCGTTGTATTTCTTCAAGAGTGCTTCTACCTTAAACCCAACTCCTCCATTCCACCACCACACGGGGATTTCTGCTTGTCTTGCAGGCAAACAATAAGAATAGTGATGACTCGACCTAGGGCTTTATCTCGTTGGGTTGGAATAAATTTTTACTCTGCCACTCTGTTTCTTCAAAAGTGTAATCAGACCCAACTCCTCCGTTCCGCCACCACACTGGGATAATGGTTTCGGCTAGCACCGAACCATAAAAAAGTGTGACGACCTGACATGGAGCTTGTCCCCTTCAGGTCAAAAGAAACTTTTTCACTCTACCATTCTTCACAAGTATTTTTACCTTAAACCCTACTCCTTTGTTCCACCACCTCACGAGGATAACGGCTTCGGCTAGCGCCGAGCCATAAAACAATGTGACGACCCGATATGGGGCTTGGCCCCTTCAAGTTAAAAGAAACTTTTTCACTCTGCCATTCTTCACAGGTATTTTTACCTTAAACCCTACTCCTCCATTCCACCATCGCATGGGGATAACGGCTTCGGATATCTCTGAGCCACATGAAAATATGATAATCTGACCCAATGCTCCGCACTCTCAGGTCAAAAGAATTTTTTTCACAGTGCCATTATTTCTTCATTCATCCGTTAAACGGGGACAATGGTTTTGGTCGAGGCCAAACTTTAAAGAAAAAATGAGAAGTATACCTTCAAAGGTCATGTCTTTGCCCTGAAGTTAGATGCTTGTTCTTCTGCCATGCAGAGACAACGGTCCTGGCAAATAATAGGTGGTGAGAAGAATAAATTACTATTTCACACCTCCTAAGGGCTCACCTCTGTACTTTGAAGCCCAATTGACACCGTAAGCCCATTTAGTGCCCCATATATAAGACTTTTCATCTTCTCTCTTTTCCATTTTCATCTTCTTTTTCTGACTTTCAATCTTCTTCTTCCTCTCTGCCAACAACTACTCCCCGGTGTTCCATTGACTAGCTTCTGCGTTTCTTCTCTTCCTCAAGAGGTAGGATGTATTCTCTTTTTCAACAAGCGCTAGCAAAGCACCTCCAAGGGTCTGGGCGAAGCGAGGGCCAACAGCTTACAGCACCTCCACCTTCATCCCCTATTTTGCCTTCACCCATTCTCGCCACTCCTATTCCAATGCCCCCTTCTCTTCCTTGTTCCTTCGAAATCTCCGTCTCAATAGCACCAAATACACTTAGTGTAACCTTTCCATCCTCACCTTTGATGTCGCTAGAAAACCCTAACTCGCCCGTCCCTTCACCTTCTATCATGGGAATCCACAAATCGCCCCCTGTTTTCTTACAACGTTAGGTTGAATTGAGGGGCGCTACATGTCTGCGTCTGTAGGTAGAGGACATCCCTGCTTTCACTCCTTCTCCTTCTCCGAAGCCTTCCTCAATATCAGAACCCACGACGGTTGAGATTCATCCATCTTCGCCTCTGCATCCCCTAGTTGCCTCCCTGCTGCCTCCCCCTGCTACCCAAAATTCGGGAGGTCTTTCTCTTCTACTGGATACAGACCATGACTTCCCCGTTCTTCCTCTTACCAGCGAAGAACCTTCAATCCCGGTACTCTCCATATCTTCCTCACCAAATACCTCACCGGGTCGATTACTTCCTGCGGATTCTTCTTCCCCCGTCAAGCAGTGGGCAATTTCTGACATTTCACAACCCACGTCTGTTTCCCCTCTTTCTTTTCTAGTTTCATCGAGCCTCTTAGCAAGAGCTCTATTTACAGCCTCCCCAACATATCTGACTGCCTCCATGCCGCCTTCCATTCCTTTAAACATCACTTTTCCTCCTTCCAGACCCACTGCACAACCCATTGCTTCCACCTTTCCCCACCCCATCATGAGTGAACCTTCGCCCTTAGTGTCATCTATCCCTTATTCTTCTTCCAACCGGGGTCTTCAAATTTTGAACCTGGAAGAGCTACTTCCACGGATGGAGAGTGCACCATGTTCTAGAATTTGTAAGTTCCCTAAACTGACTTCGCTGATTTCTTTTGTCTAACGATTTCTTTATCATTAATGACCCCCAGGCCTTAATGAACTATCAAGAGTTGGATCATTCCTTCACGTAATAACGAGCTCAGTTTCTACAACAGCCGCAACAACAGCTGGAGGATCAAACTGTTGCATGGAACTGGGAGCATCTTCTATTGCAAAAATTGATGCAATGTTGGGAACAGCTAGCGGAAGCTCATCACCAGCGGCAAGAAGATGTTGAGACCATTGTAGAATTACAAGCGCAACAGCAGGCACACACAGAACTCATATCTACTCTGCAAGGTGCTCGGCAGGAACATACTGATAAAACAGCTCACAGGCCCCAAGAATTGGTTGATCTTCAGGAGCAAATAGCTGAACTCCTTCGTGGAAAGCAAAGGGACTCTGAAATTATAGCGAATCTTCGAGTCCAACACCAAAGAGCTGAGGAAAAAATAGCGGACCTCTGCACCTGCTTATGCAAGGAGGTATAGGAAAACTCCTCCTTAATAACTTCTAGGGCGCACGCTCACGCCCGTATACGTAGGCAGAAAGCATCCCTCCAAAGACTGGGTAGCGAGCTCGTTCACACCAGATCCCATATGGAGGCTGTAGAGGGGATCTCGGCCTCCATATGCCAGGATATGATGGAAATGATGAGGTTCCTGCAACAAGATCAGACCTCCCGAGCAGATGACATATCTGTCATGGCTGATGCCATCATGGAAATATATCAACGGTACTGCGGAATGCACCGATCCCTTCATGAGCATTAGGAAAATTGTCGCAGGCTTCATCAAGATCGAAGTTCTGGAGACCCAAGCCAATGAGAACGCTTGATATCTCTGATGCGGGCCACTTTCTAGGATGGATTCAACGAAGCAGTTCGGCAATATGCCAACCAAGGACTACCTCCTGCTAACCAACCTACGCTCTTTTTGCACTGGGAAACTGGCTTCATGAGCTACCCTCCAGATCATTTCAAATTGTAATTCCATATATCACTTTAGAATGGCCGTTGTTAGGGGATATTGGTCACTACATATAGTTCCCTTTTTTGTTTTCATTATTTTCATAGTCTGTAGGGGAGAAATTATTTTTAATGCAAATGACTCGCCATTTGTATTCATGTTTGCCATATATTAGATGACATATTGAACGTCACGTATATTCCATAAGGGACCCACCAACTCTTTCCTTCATCCCTCGCTCCTTACATGGTATGAAAATGCTTCAAATGTACAACATTCCAGGGTCGAGGGAGTTCCTTGCCCCGATCATCTTTCAAATGATAAGCCGATCCTGCCACACGACGCGTCACCACATAGGGTCCTTCCCAATTTGGAGCCAACTTCTCCAGATCTCCGGTAGGGTTGACTTTGCGCAGAACTAAATCCTCTTCTCGAAATATTCAGGGCACTACCCTTTCATTAAAGGCTTGCTGTACCCTTCTCTTATAAAACTCTGCCTGCCTCCGTGCCTATTCTCATTTCTCTTCTAGAAAATCCAGGTCGGTTCCTTAGATGATTTGATTCTACTCTAACTCATAAACTTCCACGCGAGCACTACTCAAAAAGGCCTCCACTGGAATAAAAACCTCTGTTTCGTACATCAAGCTGAAGGGAGTTTCTCCCGTTGCCGTTTTTGGAGTAGTTCGGTAGGCCCACAAGATCCCTGGCAATTCATCCACCCAGTTTCTGTTGGAACGTCGGTGGCCGGCTAGAGGGGGTGAATAGCCCTCTTCCGCATGTACGGTGGAATACGATCGTTCGTCGTGCGTTGCTTGTCTACAATTGTTGTTAGCACAGCGGAAACAATATAAAAAAATAGAAATACTAACAACAACACAAGCACACGCAAATACACACGATATATGTGGTTCGGAACCTAATGGTTCCTACTCCACGGGCGAGCTCACCGAACTCTAGTTATGCGAACGACACTAACTAACACTCCTTCTCGACAACACGTCGGAGGTGGAGAAATCTCGTACAAGCAATTACAAAGTAATACACGAAGTACAAACAAGAATACAAATACAATACAAAAGAAAACTTTTCACCGATTACTTTTGATCACTTGCTTGTTGCTTGCTTTTGTTTGCTCTTGAAGGACTGGAATGCAGTAGCAATTCCCCTTCAAAATCTTCCCAAAAGGCTTGGAAAATCCTCCATCTCGAGCTCCATTTATAACCTGCATTGAGCTAATTTCGCGCCTAGCAGTCGATTGCCAAAAGGCCTCAGTCGACTGCTCCTGTAGCTTTTGTCTCACAACGACTTGATCAACACTAGACAAGTTCCAATAGATCCTCCATCAGTCGACTGATGATGACCATCAGTCGACTGCTGACTTCGTAGTCGACTGCCCAATTGGCTATGGAGCATTTTGTGCCCGCAACACTTCCATCACCATCTTGTCATCCCCGGCACTCGATCATATCGACATCGATCGACCGCGACACACAATATTGCGATCTAACACGGTCAGAACCTGTCGACTTGGAAGCGATCGGTAGTACCTATACTGATCGGTGATGTCGGGTAAAACCTCAAACACCAAGTTGTTTGAGCATCCGACCATCGGGTAAACCCTCAAACACAACGTTTGAGCCTCCGACACTCAGTCTTAGCCACTTGGCCAAGTCCTCATGGAGTTCCCCACCGAAGCTCTGTTCCCTTGGCCTACGTCCCTCGGATGTGCCAAGCACGGCCTCGCAGCGCCATCCTTCGCGTCTCTTGCCCTCGAAGTATGCTTCCCTTGGGCCTCACTCCATTCGCTTCCCGTCCGACGGTCCCTTGGATGCACCAAGCGCACGACTTCGCAATGTCATCCTTCACCGACTCAAGGACCCCGAGCCTAGTGAACTTGCCAAGTCCTCAAGACTTCCCACACCAAGCCTCATGCTTGGATTTTCCATGCCAAGCCCCATGCTTGGACTTTCACTACCAAGGCTACACACTTGGATTTACGTGGCCAACCCTATGTCAAACTTCCCATGACAATCCCATGTCATGTGTTTTGTCTAACATCAAAATATAGTTCGAGTCAAACTCGAGTCCTGGGCCAATTGCACCAACAGTTTCCCCTCTGAGCACCTAACTTGGTCTTCAACCCCTAAATGAGAATTCTATTAGTCACCTTAACCTGCCAATTAGCCTGAGGATGAGCTACAGAAGTAAAAGCCTGCTGGATATTGAGACTCTGACACCATTTCTTGATCCTCTTTCCTTGAAACTGCCGTCCATTGTCACTGACTCATCTCCTTGGGACTCCATACCGACAGATAATGTTCTTCCATAGGAATTGTATTACTGCATTCTCAGTGATTTTGGTGAGGGGCTCTATTTCCACCCACTTAAAGAAGTAATCCATCGCCACCAATAAAAATTTCTTCTGCAAAGGTGCCATAGGCATGGAGCCCACTATATCCATTCCCCACTGATCAAAGGGACGGGAGGCAACAATAGCTTTCATCATCTCGGCTGGTCGTTCGGACCGATTATTGTGCTTTTTGATAGGCCGAACAAATTTGCACGATATGAGCCGCATCTTGCTGGAGAGTGGGCCAAAAGTACCCTGCTAATAAGACTTTCCTCGCCAAAGCTCTTCCTCCCAAATGGTTACTGTAGCAACCCTCATGTATTTCCTGGAGTACTCATTCAACATCTTCCTTTCCCAAACATTATAGACCACCCAAAAGACATCTTATATAGGACTCCCTCCACGATGGTGAACCACTTCGCTCTGTTCATCAAAACAGATGTCGCTCCTCTTTTTTCTGGAACCTTCCCTTGCTACAAGTATGCCATGATGTCAGGCAAAGTGCATCTATCCAAAGGCCTCTTGGAAGAGGATATTAACAGAGCTTCCTGAATCAACTAGGACCCGGGCCACCTCATAGTTAGCAAGAGAAATATGGATTACTAGAGCATCCGTATGAGGTAGCAAAACACCTCAAAGATCTTCTGGCTCGAATGAAATGGGTGTCGCAGTCTGGATAGCCTGATCTGTCACAATAGCTAAGCTCTCCATGAGGCGGGCATAGGACTTCCGAGCCCTATTGGAGTCCCCATTAGTAGATCCTCCTGCAATAACGTGAATAACTCCCTGTGTGGGGATGTTATTCAAATCAGATGATGGGCCTTCACCCGACGACCCTCCTTGAGAAATACCTTTCTAGACGGGAATTTACTGATCTAGAGGTAAGGTAACCTGAGGAATTTGATTGTAGGACCCCGGGCGAGCCACATTAGGCTGCTAACCTCGCCTTGCTGGCCCTCCCGTCTGAGGCCGCAAATGTGGGTAGGCAGCTCGGATGCGCTCCAGCTCTTCTTACAATTTGAAATATCGGCCACTGGCATGGCCATACTCCATATGATATTGACAGAAGAAAGGAGTTGGATGGTTATGAGGTACCCCTCTATACCCCCCATTGGTCATTGCAGAAGACCTTGCTGGTCATAAAAATCCATCTTTCGCTCTTTCAAGGTTCTTGGGGGAGGGACTGCGTCGGCGACCATGATCTGTAAAGGAGGGGTGGTGCGAGCTCCCTGCATCAATAACCGGGGCCTAGGAGCCTCTAGTATGAAAGACCACACATATTCTCTCCGAGGAGCTCGAGGGGCTGCACGGCGACTTCTTTCCGTAGGAACCATTGTAGAGGACTGTTCGGCCCTTCGAACCTTTAGTCCTTCCTCCTCGTTAATGTATTTCTCCACGTGGCTTAGCAATTCCTCGTAGCTAGCTGTGAGCTTTCTTAATAGTGAGCTAAGGAAAGGTCCCTCCCTTAGCCCATGCGGGATGGCCACCCTCAACGCATCTGACTTCGCCAAGGGGATATTCCTAGCAGTAGAAGTAAATCTATGAAGATACCCTCTGAGTGACTCCGACGGCTCATGTCTAATGTGTAGTAGGATCGAAGCGTCATGCTTGTATGTCTTGCAACTGGCAAACTCTTGGCGAAACACCCCTTGAAAATCAGCGAAACAAGTGATAGACCCTGGGGGAAGGGTGTTGAACCATTTCTGCACCGAGCCGATTAAGGTAGTACCGAAGACCCGACATTTGAGAGTGTTAGTGTAGCAGTGAAGCGAGGCAGCTCCTGTGAACTACGACAGATGTTCTTCAGGATCGATTATGCCGTCATATTTATCCACATAGGGATTTCTGAAGTATGAGGGCGACGATTCAGAAAGAATGTCAATGGTGAAAGGACTGGGCTCGTAAGTCTCCGGAGCCCTGGTTGATTGGCTTTTGCCTTGCTCTTCTCACCGGATCTGAGTCACCGGTATAGTGGCATGATGCACTCTCCCCCTAGCCCCTCCCCAGGCAATACCTCGACATTTGTAGTTGTACGAAGTAGAGGGGGCATCTCTTGTTGCTGTCCTCGAGGGGAAGGTTCATCAGAACGAGGATGGAGGTATCCAGTCCTTCTCCTCTCTTTGGCGAGGGCTTCGACCACGGTTGTGTCCACCATGGCCCTTAGCTGCGACAGTAGCAATGTAATGGGATTCTCCTCCGCAGAGGAGGCTGCTAGATAGTGTATCTCCTTTGACTGCATCTCAACGTCTTGCTCAGATTTCCCACAGACAGCGCCAACTGATGCAGTTGTAGATGGATGTTTTAGCCTCTGTTCAACGCCAAGGTGTGTGCGTGAAGCTTGGGGTTCTCTCTGACCGCAACAGTAATGAAATACGGAAAAGAAAAACACGCACAACTAAAGCAAAGAGCAAAGACACAGGATTTAACGTGGTTCGGAATAAGGATTCCTACTCCACGGGGGTGAGCTCTCCCATGAGCTACGGTGCCAAAACACTTTCACTATGAATCTTCTCCTTCTCGGAAAAAGCTTCCGGAGGCAGAGGGAAAAAACCTCTTACAGTTAGCTCAATATACAGATATTAAAAGAATGGAGCTCACTACTCTCCTTGTCTCCTCCTTCCTTCCTTCTCTGGCGATATGGTTGCTCTCTCCTTCAAGTGTGCCTTCGTCTCCCGTTGTTCGAAGTTGCAGATCCCTTTTCTCTCGCCTTTCCTCTGCCTTTTATCTTCCTCCTCTTTCTCCGGTCAGTTGTTGCATAATGAACCTCCTTCATCACCGTACACATGGCCACCTTGCTTACCTGAAAAATCATTCTGTTACAGAAATGGGGAGTGAAGACTGTTGGTGCAATCGGCCCAGGTCACGATTGACCAGGACTCGAGTTTGGCTCGAGTGATGTTTTGATGTGTTTTGATGTTTCGACAAAAACATATGACAATATAATTGTCAAGGAAAGTCCAAGTCCTGAGTACTTGGCAAATGGAAAGTCCAACATGTGTTGGCAAGGAAAGTCCAAGTCCTGAGTACTTGGCAAATGGAAAGTCCAACATGTGTTGGCAAGGAAAGTCCAAGCATGGGTCTTGGCAAATGGAAAGTCCAACATGAGTTGGCAAGGAAAGTCCAAGCATGGTCTTGGCATGGAAAGTCTAACATTTGTTAGTATCTGAAGTCCAAGGGGTTTAATATTGGCGGCGTAAAGTCCAAGCGGGAGTCTTGGCAGCATAAGTCCAATGGTTGGCGGCGTAAAGTCCAAGCGGAGTCTTGGCGGCGTAAGTCCAATATGCCTTGGTGGTGTAGACACCGTTAGCATGACATAGCCGACGGAAGCACCTGAAGGCTAGCGTGATGGATGAACAAGTCATGGATGACTTGGAGGGATCCGAGAGGCGTGAGGCTGATGGAGGTGACTAGAAGGCTTAGGTCTAGGCTAAGGGTGGTCTAGCAAGTATGGGGGAACCATACTTGAGTTAAAACCTCATGTTTGAGGTGTGCCAGTCGACTGGTGCCATGTGGCAGTCGACTGGACCGAGTCAACTAGGGTTTGATCCGCGGGTTATGTTTAGCGCCGATCGCCATAGGTTGGCGATCGATGAGCTCAGCGATCGGCCCGATAGTATGATCACCGACCGGGTGCTCAAGAATCTCGCCGCGAATGGAGTTGAGACTCGACTGGTCGAGTGAGGACTCCATCAGTCGACTGATGGTCACAATCAGTCGACTGATGGTAGTTCCGTTGGACTTATCCAACGTGAAACTAGCCGTTGTCTCACGACAACAGTGGCATCAGTCGACTGATGGTCTCGATCAGTCGACTGATAGACTTTTTCCAGCACAGGTTGAAGCTATATATGGAGCTCGTGATGGAGGAAAAAGCAACCGGTTCTTGAGGGCTATTGGGGCGATTTGTTGGTGCAAATCAGGTCTCCAAGTGCAAGAAAGCAACCAAGCATTCAAGCAATCAAAACAAGTGTTGTAAAGTCTTTTCTTTACTTGTATTTCATATTTACATTGTATATTGCTTGTATTTTGTTCTTACTGTTGTAAGATCTATTGTAAGGGGTTTCTCCGCCTCCGACTTGTGTCGAGAAGGAGTGTTTATCATTAGTGAGTGCGTGTGCATCACTAGGGCTCTTTAGAGCTCGATCCGTGGAGTAGGAACCGTGCGGTTCCGAACCACGTTATATCATTGCGTTAGCTTGTTGTCTATTTCATTATCGCTTTTATTATTTCTATTTCCGCTGTGCACTAACGAAATTGTAGACACAAACGCGAGCGAATTTCATCTACGCTATTCACCCCCCCCCCCTCTAGCCATTCCAACGATTCCTAACAAGTGGTATCAGAGCCCGGGGCTCTTCTACGGATTAACAACCGGGAGCTAAGGTGAAAGGCTAGAGGGTGAAGATGGAATTCCAAGACAAGCTTGGATGGGAAATCAACACTCCACCTCCATATGATCCAGAAGATTTTCTGGCATGGAGAGCAAGAATGGAAACATTCTTGATGATGAACATAGAGGATTGGTTCATCCTCATTGAAGGTCTTGAACCCCCTAGGGATAAGAAGGGGAATGTCCTAAAATTGAAAAAGTGGACCCAAGAGCAACGCCAAAAGCTCAAGACCGAAGTTAAGGTAACGAAACTTTTGGAAGATTTAATCCCTAATGATGTTTTGTGCAAGTTAGGGGATTACATGTATGCCAAGGAGCTATGGAGAAAATTGGCAAGATACCATGAGGAGAGTTCATCCTCAAGTGAAAGTGAGGAATCGGAAGTTGAGATGGAGTCAACTTCTGAATCGGAGAAAGAAGAAGTAGAAGAGGTGGAAGAAGCATCTACTTCTAGGATTGAGGAGGAGAGACCATCCTCTACACCGGAGCAACCTCAAGAAGAGCTTTCAACATCCGATCAAGATGAGAAAGCTCAAAATTCAACTCCGGCACCTACCACCACCCTAGGTAACTCAAACACTTTATTTTCAAATAAAAATCATATTATGTGCTTTGAGTGTAGGGAGTATGGGCATTACAAGAGCAAATGTCCAAAGAGGATCAAGAAACCTCCTCCGGCGCCTAAAAGTCAACAAAAGTCAACGGACGCCGGTTCTCCAAGACAAAAGAGCAAGGAGCATGTCATTTGCTTCAAATGTCGACTACCGGGTCATTACCGGAGTCAATGCCCAAGGGGAAAGAAGAAAGGGCAAGAAGGAGCATCACAAGTAGGGGGAGCCACTAAGGCAAACCTTAAAGTATATTTAAATAATGCTCCGTCTAATTTAAATATTAAGAAGCATGCTAGAACTAATTTTAGCAATTTTGGTATGTATCATAAAGAGCATGCTAGAAATAACAAACATATGTGTTTAGGAGCTAAGAATGTTCACCTTAAGAATAAGGAGAAATTTGGGACTAATGTCCCTAGAAAAACAATACCTAAGAAATCTATTAAGAAAATCCAAGAACATCTAGGTTTTAATCCAAAATGGACTAGGCATTCGCCAAGAAAGTCCAATGCCCAAGAGTTAAATAAAAATTCTAAAATTGGGCAATTAGAATTAGAAAACCAAGCCTTGAGGTCAAGGCTTGAGAAATTGGAAAAGACCCTAAACAAAATACAAAATCAATCTCAAGGGTCAAATTGTCAAACTCTTAGGTCAAGAAGTCAAAATCAACTTCTAGGATCTAAGAGTCAAAAGTCAACCAAGGGCAAGAATGGTTTGGGTCACAAACCTAAGTCCAAGGTGACTTACCATAGTGTTCCGTTTGACTATGGGACACTAACTAGGTCTAGGAAGACCAAGGTCAATGGGGAAGTCATTCCTAGAGTTGACCAAGGTTTGTGCCTATTGGCCAAGGTTTCGAAGAAACCTAGGATGGCCACTAAGAAGGTTGTTAGGGAGACAATCCCTAAGGTTAACTGAGGCAATACCAAAATGACCAAGGCTAATAAGCCTAGGAGGGTCATTAGGAAGGTATCTAGGGAGGTTATCCCTAAGGAATATCTAATTAACCCTAGGAGCTCAAATCGATTTTGGGTTCCTAAGAGCGTGATTGATTCACGCTAAGATGGGTTTAGGGTGTGCCAACCTTGATTGGATGGGTAGTTAACTCAACCATAATAAAGGTGACACCTTAAGGTTACTTTCAAGGTTATGGTTACTTTGGAAATATCCTTGAGTCGTAAATCTCAAAAAAAAAAAATTTAGGTTGTGTCAATATATATCTTGAAAACATGAAAATCAATAAAATTGACACGATCTAGTTTTAGAGGTCATAGTGTGTACCTTTGATTATTGGCACACTTTGGAAGGTCATGTATCAAGAAATGTGTGGTTAAGATGTAAAGGTAATATCTAGAGTGATACTCAAGTGCCACACAACTTGATGACTTGTATTCACCATGCTTCATATGTTTTACCATATGTTTGCATGGAAGGAATGTCTAGGATAGATTACATCTCACAAAATAAGTCTTTTACCTTGATTGTGTATTTCAACACTTAGAAAGGGTGAGATGTTAGGTTTTGGAAATCTTTGAATTTTAATGTTTGCAAAATGAGATAAAACATTAAAATACATTAACAAATACATAAATGAAAGTATAACATTAATACATTCGAAATACAAGATCTAACGTGATAAAATGGAATAATTAAGATGATAAAATCGAGATTTTCAGATTTTCAGAACTGGAAATCAGACATCGATCGGCGGCGATGATTGCTCGATCGGCGATATCTTATGGCGATACGACATCACGAGTGTTATGGCTCCATGACTCGATCGAACATCGATCGGTCATGAGGTCCATCGATGTATGCTCACCGAGGCCGGCGCATCACCGAGTAAGGCTCAACGAGCCGAGTGATGTCAGCACATCATGATCGATGAGCAACATCGATCGGATGAGCAACATCGATCGCTGAGTACGCTGTACGTTCAGAATGTTTGGCAGTTGATTGTCGAGCCGGATCAGTCGACTGCCGGCTCGGTAAACCCGGTAATAAACCGCCATCAGTCGACTGATGCTCCACATCAGTCGACTGAATCGTGTTTTTAAAACGCGAACCGCTAGGGTTCGGCGTTTCACGCGACGAAAGCCTTCTTCCTCCTTCGGTCTCCGATCGTCGTCTCCCTCTCCGACCAGCTCTTCCGGCGTGCCAACCTTCCAAAGTCCTAGGTTTGATAAGCATGTCTCTCCTCTTCCATTTTTGACCTATCTTGGAGCCCTAGTTCACGCGATTTAGGGTTTATTGCTCGTGTTCCGTTTAGGGTTCCGGCGGCTGAAGCTTTCCGGTGACTTTTCCGGCGATCCTCAGCAACTTTTGAGTCTTCCCTCCGGCACACACATGGCGCCTAAGTAACGACTTTTCTTTCCGAGCCCTAATTTTCATTTCCATTACAATGGAGGTTTATCTAATCGCGTATTGTTGCCATTGCATTGCATATCATCACATTACATTCATAATAGGAGAGCCCGTAGGAATGATCCATCCGAGAGTGACTCTCGGTTGTACCAACCTATGTTGGTTAGGTACATCGATAGGAATTTTTTCAATAGGCATTGTAGTGACGTCATGGAACTAATTGCATACTACAATTTGATGAAGATTGTCTTGTGCACGCATCCAATCAATGATGACCTTATTAAGGAATTCTACCAAAACCTTAAAAAGGTAGATGACGGCCCTACATACACTACTCGCGTTGCAAAACGCGACTTAGAGTTCACTCCTGCGATACTGCAGGAGTTTCTCGAGTGTAGGCCTTCAGATGACACCTTCATCTTTTACCCTACCATGGACTTTCCTCTACCTGAGCCTTTTGCCCACATCTCTATGGAGTCCATGCATGAGCATATTTTTGGTTATCCTCGTCCACTGGCCCAAAATTTATTTCCTATCACCGAGTTATCTGCACTTGACAATGTCCTTTACAAGGTCATTGTTGGGTGTTTTCTGCCCATTGTCACTCGGGGTCTGGCCAAGATTCGGCCTCCCCATCTCTTTCTTCTATATGCCATGCGTCATCAGTTAGACATAAACTTTGCATTGAACATTTTCCACTGCATTGTGCACTTCACTTCCCCTGTACAAGGGAAAGTGCATATGCCTTTTGGACATATCATCACAGCATGGCTCGACTCCGTAGGCATCAACATCCATAGGGGCTCTCTGCGACAGCTATCGGAAGTGTACGACTGTATATCAGTTCGTAACTTCTCCTTAGCGAAGCTACGGATGGGCGCTGGACAGATGGAGTTGGCGCCTCGACCACCAGAGGCACTGAGACCTCCTCCACCACTTGAGAGGCGCGGCGAGAGGACCACGAGGATATAGAGACCAGCGATGAGGATGACCGGATGCCGGCGGACACATCGCCGGTAGTCCGTCGAGCGTCGTGGCCGAGTCGAATCGAGAGTATCGTCGCGATCGGTTGGCGCTAAGTGAGCTCGACAGGCGAGGTTGCCTTCGGCGCTTGTCTCGATAGGATGGAGGAGACCCAGGGCCGCATAGAGCAGCATCAGCTCGATATGCTAGAGATGATGCGGGCCTGGACTCTGAGTCAGCAGCCTCCTCCGCCGCCACCTCCTGCGGACGATTAGAGGATGTTAGATTTTTTTTGGTTGTCATTTTTGTAGTGAGATTGAGCATAGCCAATCTCCATTTTGAATGTAAAAGACAAATTTTAAGTTAAATGAAATCTTTGTTTCTGAAAAATCTTGTGTGTATGAATGAATATTTATATAATTGTATTGCTATCATATACCATGTCATGACATTGTTTTTGGGTTACTTTAGATGTCATGTGTTCTTAGATTTCATATTATGCCATGACATCATGATTATGAGCATATGCTTATTTATATCATCTCAAATGCCATAATCACTCATGCATTTAATTAAAATTGATTTAAGGACTATGACATGACTTGGAGTCCCATTTATAAGGGAATCAAGTAGAGTTGCTTTAGAAAATGCATGAAACCCTAGTTTAGGGAGAACAAAACCCACATCTCACATCTAATTGACATGTATGTGTATTTATACACCATAGATACATGTGAGATGCTAGGATATGAGTTAAGTTCAAGGTGCATAGTTTTTGCATCTAGATGAACTAAAACTCATCCAATTCCATTGTGGATCATTGGGAGAGCTTGTGTACAAGTCACGTACATAGAGCCCAAGGAATATGATCCAAGATAAGGTTTTGAAAACATTTTAAAATCAATTTAGAAAACCTTGGTGAAGTCTATCTTTTGATAGCAATCACCATTGATAAGATTGATACAAAGTGAGCTTCAACTTTGAAGTTCTTAGTCACTTTTGGATTTTGTATCAAGCTCCTAATTCAATGGTAAAAATATTTTTCCAAAATTTTTCACTGATTGTATGTGTGTTAAGTAATATACGTATCAAGTTTCGTGATTTTCTGATTTACGTAGAATTACTTATGCATTTCCAGAAGTCGAGTCTGATTTCTGAAAATCAGGTTTTCAGTTATCGATCATTGCTTCTGATCTGATCGTGATGGCGCGTTTGGACTCGTAGCTCTTTATCACTCATTGTTAGCCGTGCGGTCGGTGATGGACACATCGATCGTAGTGAGTAACAATCGTGATAGCCTGATTTCGGGGTAACCAAAAGTTGTTTAACCCGATTTTAGCTACGGTTATGATCCCTAACCACTCCTAACCCTAGGATATGCTTTGGGAAGCATTATAAAGGGTGAAAATCTATTGGATATGGATTAGGAGAGTTGTTTAGGGTTTGTATCAATTCTAAGGTGTGGAAAGTTCAATGTTGAATTTCTAACCTTAGTTTTGATGGTTTAAAGTTCCTATTGGCTTAGGGATTTCCCAAGGACATTGTTGGTGCAATGGTCAAGGGGGAGCAAGCCTTTAGGGGGAGATATCCATTTTGGGATGATGGATGTGTTTTTCTCCTTGAAGGGGAGAATGTTATCAATTTGGGAAATTGATGGATCTTTAGAAACCCAATTTGGAAATTGGGAGAGTGAATAGGATTGCCTCTCTTGAGTGATATGGGACTTATCACTAGGAAGATGGTAGGCATCCTAGGTATTTTTGAACCAAGGGGGAGATTGTAAGATCTCATTGGGACATGAGACATTGACCTCCTTGGAGAGAAAACCTTTTTGATGTTAGTCAAAAAGGGGGAGAATGTTTGGGGGAGAACATTTGGGATAATTGGTAAAGGATTTGAGTTAGTATTCTAACTCAATTATTTGTTTGGTTTTTGTCAAACATCAAAAAGGGGGAGATTGTTGGTGCAATCGGCCCAGGTCATGATTGACCAGGACTCGAGTTTGGCTCGAGTGATGTTTTGATGTGTTTTGATGTTTCGACAAAAACATATGACAATATAATTGTCAAGGAAAGTCCAAGTCCTGAGTACTTGGCAAATGGAAAGTCCAACATGTGTTGGCAAGGAAAGTCCAAGTCCTGAGTACTTGGCAAATGGAAAGTCCAACATGTGTTGGCAAGGAAAGTCCAAGCATGGGTCTTGGCAAATGGAAAGTCCAACATGAGTTGGCAAGGAAAGTCCAAGCATGGTCTTGGCATGGAAAGTCTAACATTTGTTAGCATCTGAAGTCCAAGGGGTTTAATATTGGCGGCGTAAAGTCCAAGCGGGAGTCTTGGCAGCATAAGTCCAATGGTTGGCGGCGTAAAGTCCAAGCGGAGTCTTGGCGGCGTAAGTCCAATATGCCTTGGCGGTGTAGACACCGTTAGCATGACATAGCCGACGGAAGCACCTGAAGGCTAGCGCGATGGATGAACAAGTCATGGATGACTTGGAGGGATCCGAGAGGCGTGAGGCTGATGGAGGTGACTAGAAGGCTTAGGTCTAGGCTAAGGGTGGTCTAGCAAGTATGGGGGAACCATACTTGAGTTAAAACCTCATGTTTGACCGGGTGCCATGTGGCGCCATGACCGGACCGAAGTCAACTAGGGTTTGATCGCGGGTTATGTTTAGCAATGACCGCCATAGGTTGGCGCCGATCGATGATGAGCGATGACTGATAGTATGATCAGTCGACTGGTGCTCAAGAATTCGGCCACAGAATGGAGTCGAGACTCGACTGGTCGAGTGAGGACTCCATCAGTCGACTGATGGTCACAATCAGTCGACTGATGGTAGTTCCGTTGGACTTATCCAACGTGGAACTAGCCGTTGTCTCACGACAACAGTGGCATCAGTCGACTGATGGTCTCGATCAGTCGACTGATAGACTTTTTCCAGCACAGGTTGAAGCTATATATGGAGCTCGTGATGGAGGAAAAAGCAACCGGTTCTTGAGGGCTATTGGGGCGATTTGTTGGTGCAAATCAGGTCTCCAAGTGCAAGCAAGCAACCAAGCATTCAAGCAATCAAAACAAGTGTTGTAAAGTCTTTTCTTTACTTGTATTTCATATTTACATTGTATATTGCTTGTATTTTGTTCTTACTGTTGTAAGATCTATTGTAAGGGGTTTCTCCGCCTCCGACTTGTGTCGAGAAGGAGTGTTTATCATTAGTGAGTGCGTGTGCATCACTAGGGCTCTTTAGAGCTCGATCCGTGGAGTAGGAACCGTGCGGTTCCGAACCACGTTATATCATTGCGTTAGCTTGTTGTCTATTTCGTTATCGCTTTTATTATTTCTATTTCCGCTGCGCACTAACGAAATTGTAGACACAAACGCGAGCGAATTTCATCTACGCTATTCACCCCCCCTCTAGCCATTCCAACGATTCCTAACAAAGACTCCTCCAAATATTATGTGGGATCCTAATTTGTTGTATAACAAACTTCTCACCCACATTTGGGGAAATATTCTAGCCCTTCCCTTTCACTCTCTTGCCTTCCGTAAAGCTAGCCTAAACCTACTGCTTAAGTGTAGCATAGCTCTTAGACTTCTTATAATAACCCGAACCAACTCCTATCCTCCCCGTACAGAACCAATCTTCAGGCCCATTCTACCGAGCCGATTCTTATACTTTCCGTACCGAGCCAACCTCCAAACCCGTTCAACCTAGCCAATTCCCTTGAACCGCCTCCCCGAGCCATTTTCTCCTAGACCTATGTGCCCGAACCAGTTTTCTCAGACCCCCTCTGCCAAACCACTTCTTTGGTTCAAACAATGTCTTACGCACGAGTTCTTTCATTTTACGTATGGGAAAAGGTAGCAACAGTATCATAATTATTTTTCACACGAGTCATGTAAATTGTAAATTGTTTATCTTTATCAAATAGAAAATGTGGTTGATCAATTGCAGTGATTTTGCTATGTGATTATTGATTTTACGGTAGATATCTGATCGAATCGGACCTTATGACTCCTATAAAAGGTCGGAGACACCGTAGACAGAGTTTGCTTCATCGCAACACTGATCAGTGAAGGTCACTATCAATTGTGATCTGTTATGATCGGACTCGCGTCGTAGTCTGTCATCGTACCCAAGCCTCGATTGCCACCGTAGTAGGGCCTTGATCACTTTGACCACTATCATAGATATCTTTTCTTAATCCTGTGTAGTGAGTGTGGAGGATCTTGTGGCGATAGAGTTGATGAAGAGACAGCACGACGAAGATGCAGGTGACGACGAAGACAATGAAGCCAATTAAAAGTATAATTAAAAGTATGCAAGAAGTAGGGTGTGGGTTCTCATGCTCAAATTAACCCATTGCAATTAATTGAGCATGTCCAATGACGAAACATTTCACTTGATCCCACAAATCCAATCTGTCCATTCAAATGGATATGAATTTTGAAATGGACTTCAATTAATTGGGTTGAGTTAATTGGGCTTAGTAATGTCTCTAATTGTATTCAATTAATCGGTTGAGGGATCTAATTTTAGAAACATAATTTAATTGTATACTGAACCGAATATTTTGGCATATGTGATGTCGAGTGACACAGAGTATTCTGGCATTGCGACTGTAGTTCAATCGAACTCAGCTTGTAAAACTCGGACTCGGTGGGGGACTACTGCGTAGGCAATTGTCGAGTTGGCAATAGCCGAGCTAGTATTGGTCGGGTCGGCATTGGCCAAATCAAAGCTTACCAAGTTGACACTGGTTGAATTGGTACTCGACAAATTGGTATTAACTGGATATGCTCGGGTACCGGAGTGCTCACAGTGAGGAGCAGAAGTGCTTAGCACTCGACTGAAAATCATGTAGCATAGTATTTGGAAGCACTGGGTGCTCCGGACAGACATGTTGCTCGGTTCTCGACTGCTCGAGCGAGATGCATACTTTGCACAATGCTCGGGCATACTGATGCTAGGGTGACCATGGTGCTCTGGCATGCAAGTGCTCAGGCAATAGAGTGCGATGTTCAGTAGTGCTCAAGAGAGGTGTGTACTTGGCTGAGGAGTGCTCAATGTGTAGTACTTAGTTGAGGAAAGTTGGGCTCGGTATTCGACTAAGTAAACACAATGCTCGGTACTCATAAGGCTTGGAAGGGTACTAGGAATTTGCCTAAGTATTGGAAGAAGCACGAGGTGATCGAGACGCCATGTAGTGGTGCTCGAAACATCAGTGTTATGATCAAGCTTGAGTAACTAAGTCAACATTGACTGACTTGTAAAAGTTGACAATGATCAACTGATTACATAACTAAAATGTCGAGTAGTTCTTAGAATAACTTAGACTTGGTATAAACAACTCAAATTAGGCTTAGTTAACTAGGGTTAGTGGCTTGAGACGTTGAGAAGAATGGATACCATGCGTGGTGCTCGAGTGTTGTTCATGTTCTTGCGAAACACTTTCAAGTTGAGTTTTCATGGTACCAGTCAACTAGTCTAAGGTGAAAGTCGACTGATAGATTTATGAGAGGCATCAATAGACTGATAGGTGTTTTAGTCAACTAAGATGGGTGCCAATCGACGGGTAAATGAGTCAATAGATTAAAACTCCTCAAAATTGAGAAGATTTAATTTTCCTTGATTAATTGTAATGATTCTATGCTTGTATAAATTGAATTAAGTTGGTTTTTTATACTAGTTAGTCGGTTTTGTACTAACTTAATTAAATCAATTTTCTTAGATAGCAAGAATGATCTGCACAATGACTCATCACAATCTATTGCGAAACAAGCTAAGGAAAACTATCCCAGGGATAGAATATGACCCTGCTTATGGAGTTGGTGGACACATGGGGAGGCTAGTGTTGATGCAGTGAGTATCATTCCTTAGTTTTGATGTATGAACCACAGTTAAATGTTAGGATTCACTTGTGTTCTAATATCAGTGTTAGGTGTGCATGTTTAACAGGAAGTCCTAGTAAGTCGTATTGACTGGATACTAGGCACGTATCTTGACAGATCAGGAGGACCAGACACCAAGCATGAAGTCTAGATGGGTCGTGTGGACCGGACATTTGGCATGAAGACCGATTGGGTTAGGAGACCGGACAATCGACAAAAAGTCCAGTTGGGTTAGGCAAACTGGACAGTTGGTGGAAGCCCTGGTGGGTCAGATCGGATGTTAAGAGTGGTAAGTCCGGTAGGTAGCTGGCAGGTAAGCCTCGAGTGAAGAGGTTGTTGGTGCAATCGGCCCAGGTCACGATTGACCAGGACTCGAGTTTGACTCAAGTGATGTTTTGATGTTCGACAAAAACATATGACAATGTAATTGTCATGGGAAAGTCCAAGTCTTAAGTACTTGGCATGGGAAGTCCAAGTGGGACACTTGGCATTTGGGAAAGTCCAAGTCATGGGTACTTGACATGGAAAGTCCAAGTGGGACACTTGGCATTTGGGAAAGTCCAAGTCATGGGTACTTGGCAAGGGAAAGTCCAAGCTTGAGTCTTGGCATTTGAGAAGTCCAAGGGGATGGATATTGGCGGCGTAAAGTCCAAGGGTGGAGTCTTGGCAGCATAAGTTCAATGTTTGGCGGCGTAAAGTCCAAGCGGAGTCTTGGCGGCGTAAGTCCAATGTGCCTTGGCGGTGTAGACACCGTTAGCATGACATAGCCGAGGGAAGCACCTGGAGGCTAGCACGATGGATGAACAAGTCATGGATGACTTGGAGGGATCCGAGAGGCGTGAGGCTGATGGAGGTGGCTAGAAGGCTTAGGTCTAGGCTAAGGGTGGTCTAGCAAGTACGGGGGCACCATACTTGGGTTAAAACTTCATTTTTGAGGTTGGCAGTCGACTGACATTATGGCCGGTTCGACTGCCGTGAGTCGACTTGAGTTCGACTGCGAGAGCCGAAATACTTGCGGCATCATCGCTATCGAGAGCCGATCGGTAGTCGATCGCTGACCGCTAAGCTGTGCAACGATCGCCACCCAATGTCGAGCACAGAACGCTCCGTAGCCGATCGAAGGCCGATTGATGGCGCCGCGGCCGATCGTCAATGTTGGCGGCGACGCTTAGAGTCCTGCTGAACTTGTCCGACGGGATTGAGTCGTTGTCTCACGCACAGGGTATCACTGACTGGGACTTATGCGGTCATGATCGATAGCGGAAATCCAGCCCGATGCAGGTCAAAAAGAGGAGCTCGTGGAGGATTTCATTATCAGTTCTTGGGGAGCTTTCTTGAGGCGATTTGAAGGCGATTTGCAGGTGCATTTCAGGGCCCTTCAACCTCATCCAAGCAACCAACAAGCAAAGTGCTCAAACCCTAGTTTTGTAAAGTGTTCTTTACATTTCCTTTGTATTTGCTTGTATTTCTTGTTGGGACCTTTGTAACGCTAGAGGGGGGGTGATTAGCGTTTCTTCGTTTCTAAAATCAAGTTAGCGGAAGCAATACAAATACAAAATGAATACAAATACGAAATAAGAAACCAAACGCTAACACCCAATTTACGTGGTTCGGAGATGACGCTCCTACTCCACGGCAATCCGTAAGGTGGATTAGCCCTAGCCAAGCTTCACTATCTTCTCCTTTGGATGAACCAAGGTGGAGAAACCTTTCTTACAATACACTCCTCTTCTTTACAATGATGGATGATGAAGAACAAGAGAAGAGGAGGTTTTGGATTGCTAAAAACACTTAGAAAACTTGGTGAGCACGAGGATGAAGTTAGGAGTTAGAGCACTAGCCTCACCATGCTCCCCATGACCCCTTTTTATAGAAGAGGGGCTGTTTTTCCCGTTAGGCCTCGATCACCAATCGATGCATGCCATCACGATCACGCCAAGCCAACGGCTTCTGAAACGCGATCTCCGCGGAGATTCATAGCCGCAATCTCCAACGACCAGGTGATCAGTCGACTGATCTCTCCATCAGTTGACTGATGGAGTGATCAATCGAGTGATCACGGCAGCAGTCGAGTGAGACTGCATTCTGTGGCATTTGTTTCCTTGATCACCGATCGTTGTGCCCGATCGATCGGTGATCGACATCGATCGATGTTTGGTGCCGATCAGCGGTCGGTGATGGTCGATTTCACCACCGAGCAATTCATACTTGTTTTTATACCCTAGACCTAGACTCAACCTTCTAGCTCCGTATTAAGCCTTGCGCCTTCAGGATCCCTCCGAGTCCGCGACTTGTTCATCCTTTGCGCTTTGCTTCCAAGAGCTTCCTTCGGTTTCGTCATGTCTTGGGTTGCCAAATGCTTGGACTTTACGCCGCCAAGACTACAAGCTTGGACTTATGCTGCCAAGACCTTACTTTGGACTTCCTTTGCCAAGGTTCACTTGGACTTTACGCTGCCAAGACTACAAGCTTGGTCTTATGCTGCCAAGTCCATCCCTTGGACTTCCTTTGCCAAGATCATACTTGGACTTCTCTTTTACCTGTCACTTAAACATATTCGCAATTAGATCACAACACATTGCCTATCTTAAATGATTATCCAAACATCAAAACATATAAATGCTTGGAGCATTGTTGCACCAACAATCTCCCCCTTTTTGATGTTTGACAATCATTTAAGTTAGGTCTTTTTAAAATATAATCATATTTCCAATATAGACAATATAGATTCTAACTTAAACATTCCTTCTCCCCCTTTGACAGACATCAAAAAGAGAAGGATTCATAAATGAAAGAGTTAAGGGTATTGGATCTTGGACTAAGGTATAAGATTGAAATTAAGCTCCCCCTTAATCCAAGATATGATGTGTAAACCATATTTGAAGCAAAGCATATCAATGAATTAAACATGAAGTTCTAACTTTGCACCAACAATGGATTTTAGGGAAGAAAACGATATTATATATGAAACTCCCCCTAAAACATCATTTAATCTGTCCTAAAACTTTGTTTATTGCAACATTATCATACCATAGTTTTAGGACATCAAGGATACACTAAATATCAGAAAATGGAGCTTAATATCAGAAAACGCAGTGTATCAGTCGACTGGTTTCTGAACCAGTCGACTGCTAGACCTGAAACTGAAATTTCAGCCTTTTCAGCCCAACTTTAGAAATGCGGTAGAAATTCCAGAAATCTTGAAAAATCACGAAATTTCGCGTACACATTTCTGAAATCATACTTGATGAAGGAAAAATAATTTGAAAAATATATGTTTTTCAGATTTCAAGATTGATACAACCTTGGAATCTAACAAAAGTTCTAAAGAGTTTGCAACCTTTGTATCACTTTTGTGGTTCATTTGGAAATTGTTTTTCAAAATATGAGGAACATAGTTTAAAAAATATATATTATTTGGAATTTCCAACCATGTTCTTTGAGCTATGTATCCATTACTTGAATACAAGCCTTCCCAATGATTGGTCCATAAGGTGTTTATGTCTCTAGGTGTGTCATTGGCTCATAGTAATGCATCATAACAAGCATGATGAGCCAAGTACACCTTCCCTATTATCTCACATGGTTCTAGGTGTCTCAATACAAAAATTAAGGTTCGTAAGGCTTTTTGTGAGATGTAACAAGGTATAAAGATAACATATAAACATGGGATTATGCAAGCCTAGAATTTTACTCCACAAAGCACATACCAAGCTCTCTCCTTAAAGATGAAAATTCATTTTCGGGAAGAGCTTTGGTGAAGATATCGGCAAGGTTGGACTTAGATTTTACATAATTAAGTTCAATGTCCCCTCTTGCCACATGATCTCTTATGAAGTGATGTTTCACTTCAATGTGCTTGGTCCTAGAGTGATGTACCGGATTTTTGGTCAAGTTGATGGTACTCACATTGTCACAATAAACCTTAATGTTAGAGTAGTGTAGCTCATAGTCCACAAGAGTATGTCTCATCCAAAGCAATTGAGCTACACAACCACCCATAGCCACATATTCGACTTCGGTGGTTGATAAAGCAACACAATGTTGCTTCCTACTGCTCCAACTAACTAGGGAGGACCCAAGAAATTGGCATCCACCACTAGTACTTTTCCTATCCAATTTGCACCCGGCATAATCGGAATCGGTATAACCAAGCAATTCAAATGACCTAGTCCTAGGATACCAAAGTCCTACATTTAGAGTACCTTTAATATATCTTAAAATTCTTTTGACGGCTACTAAATGTGATTCTTTGGCACAAGATTGGTATCTTGCACACATACCTACCGCAAATAAAATATCGGGTCTACTAGCGGTTAGGTATAGTAGGCTACCTATCATACTCCTATAAAGTTTAAGATCGATTGATTTACCATCATGATCACTATCTATTCTAGTGCTAGTGGCCATAGGAGTGCTTACAATTTTGGCATTTTCCAAACCAAATTTCTTGATCATTTCATTTGCATATTTGGTTTGATAAATATGGATACCTTCATTGGTTTGTTTTACTTGTAATCCTAGGAAAAAATTGAGTTCTCCAACTAAACTCATTTCAAATTCATTTTCCATATTTTTTATAAAGTCTTGAAGTAGATCATCATTTGTAGACCCAAAGATGATATCATCAACATATACTTGGGCTATGAATATATCTTTCAATGTTGACTTTATAAATAAGGTTTGATCTACTTGTCCTCTTCTAAAATCCTTAGAAATTAAGAAGGATGACAATCTTTCATACCATGCCCTAGGAGCTTGTTTTAACCCATATAATGCTTTCCTAAGCTTATATACATGATTTGGATAATCTATGTTCTCAAACCCGGGTGGTTGCTCTACATACACTTCCTCCTTAATAAAACCATTTAAAAATGCCGATTTAACATCCATTTGGTAAAGTTTAAATCCCATGTAGGAAGCATACCCTAAGAGAATTCTAATAGATTCTAATCTAGCAACCGGGGCATAAGTCTCATCATAGTCAAGCCCCTCAAGATTAAATCCCTAGCAACCAACCTAGCCTTATTTCTAGTGATATTCCTTGGTCATCTAACTTATTCCTAAAGACCCATCTTGTAGTAATTATGGTGCTATCATTGGGTCTAGGTACTAACTCCCAAACTTGACTCCTCTCAAATTGAGCCAATTCATCTTGCATTGCCAAAATCCAATCCGGATCATGTAAGTGCATCATTGATCGATTTTGGCTCAATTTGTGAGATGAGAGCAACTTGACTAGTAGGAGCCCTATGAAATGATCTAGTTCTTACTCCTTGAGATAGATCTCCTACTACTTGGTCAAGTGGATGATCTTGATGAATTCTTAGGTTTCTAGAAGGGTTTCAAATTGATCATTGTTATCCTCCACCCTTCTTTCATCATCGGAATCTTCTTTTCCTCCCCTTGATCATTTCCCTAATGGTCAAATTTTGAAGTTTTTGGGTAATGTCTTGATTATTGTCATTAATATCCTTATCAATGGAGGACTTTCTAGGGTAGGTACTAGTAGTTTCATCAAATTTAACATTTGAGGACTCCTCAATCCCTTGGGTTCTCTTATTGTAGACTCTATACCCATTACTTGTGGATGAGTATCCAACTAGAATTCCCTCATCCGCTTTAGATTCAAATTTCCTAAGTTGTCTTTGGTATTTAAGATATAAACTTTACATCCAAAGACTTTGAAATAGTGAATGTGGGAATAGTCCATTCCATAGTTCAAAAGGTGTCTTTCCTAAAACCTATGGATTTGAACCCTATTTTGGATATAGCGGTATTAACAGCTTCCGCCCTAAGTAGCTAGGTAGAGAATATGCATTGAGCATAGTCCTAGCCGCCTCTTGTAGGGCACGATTTCTCCTTTCCACCACCCCATTTTGTTGGGGTGTTCTAGGACAAGAGAACTCATGCTTGTACCCTTGCTCTAAACAAAATTGTGAAAATTTAAAGTTTTCAAATTCACCACCATGATCACTACGGATCCGTTGATTTTGAGTTTCTTTTCATTTTCAACCCTTTTACTAAATCCTATGATTATTTCTAAGGTATCATCCTTATGTTTCATAAAGTAAACCCAAGTATACCTAGAAAAGTCATCTACAATGACTAAACAATATTTGTTACCATTTAAAGATGGAGTGCTATGGCAATCAAATAAATCAAGATGCAATAATTCTAATGGTAAAGAAGTATTAGTTAAGGTTTTACCTTTGTGTGATGCTTTGTTTGTTTTCCTTCTTGGCATGCATCACACATTTTGTTCTTGACATACTTGATCTTTGGTAGCCCTTTGACCAACTCCATCTTGGCTACCTTGGCTATGTTTTTCATGTTGATGTGCCCCAATCTTCTATGCCATAGCCAACATTCTTCTTCTTTTGCCACAAGACACTTAGTAGAAATGTTAGAAGCATATGAAAGATCAACATAATAGATGTTTGATTTCCTATATCCAACTAACATGCAATCATTTAATTCCTTGTGTTTAATCATGCATTTAGAGGATTCAAAGAGACATGATAGTTTGCATCACAAAGTTGACTAACACTTAATAAATTAAACTTCATATTTTCAACTAGCAAGACTTTGTGAATAACAATTTTAGGGGATACCTCAATTGTACCTCTACCTAATATCTTGAGTTTTCCACTATTCCCAAAGATACGCTCCCTTCTTCACATATTTAATTGTGGAGAACTTGCTCACATCCGGTCATATGTGTTGAGCAACCGCTATCCACAATCCACATACCTCGCTCTCCTACCTAAATCACATAGAAAAACACAAGCTTTTGGTACCCAAACATTTGGACCGGTAACATTAAGTAAAAACTTCTTAGGTACTTAGCTTTCTTAACATACCTTAATAGGGTTCCTTTCCTATTAATTAATGAAATATAAGCAACCTCTTTCTCTTTTGGCTTATATCCTAAACCGGCCTTGTTATAAACCGCTCTTTGCCTACTAAGGATCATGTCAAGACCTTTTGAGCCATTTGAAAATTTTTCTAAACATGTTTTCAATTTACTAACGTCATCCTTAAGTTTTTCATTTTCTTCCCTAAGCATGCAAGAGTCAACATGTACAAGTTTTTCATCCCTAATGGCTTTTAATTCTATCTTCATGCTCTTAACCTTAGATTTAGATTTATCTAGAGCTTCTTGAAGATATGCAATTGATTTATAAAGAAGTTCTACTTTAGGAGAATTCATTACCTCATCGTCACTAGATGACGATTCATCACTTGAGGAGCTTTCTTCTTGGCTTGACGTTTCGGAATCATCTCCTAGTGCCATGAGTGCCACATGGCGAGTGATGTGGCAAAGCTCATCATCGGAAGATGAGTCTTCAACGCTTGGTGTGTCCCATGTGGTTTGAGCCACCATAGCCTCCTTCTTCTTCTTCTCCTTCTTGTCCTTCTTCTTCTTTTCTATTTCCTCCTTCTTCTTTAGCTCCGGGCAATTTGGCTTTATGTGCCCCTTCTTATTGCAAGCATGACAAATCACATTATTGTTAAAATTTGAATTACCACTACTTTTACCTCTTGATGAGTAGGACCCCTTCCTTGCTTCTCTATTCTTGAATTCCTTTGATTTTCTAAGGAACTTCTTGACAAAATGGGCCACCTCACTAGCCGAGTCTCCATCACTACTTGACTCTTGCTCCGACTCGGATGAAGATGACACCTCTTTCCTTTCTTTCTTCTTCTTTTCTTTCTTTTCAACAAATAGGGCCAAACCCTTTTCCTTAGAAGACATGTTAGTTTGTTCATGCAATTCAAACTCACAAAATAGTTCATCAATTTTAATTTGTGAGAGATTCCTAGTTACCTTAATGGCATCAACTATAGAGGTCCATAAAGAATTTCTAGGAAAAGCTTGTAAAATATACCTTACTAAATCCCGGTTGTCAACTCGCTCACCTATGATATGGAGTCCGTTCACAATTTCCTTGAACCTTCCATGCATTTGGCTTACGGTTTCATGCATCTTCATTTGGAAGGCTTGAAGTTGTCCAATTAGAAGGTCCTTCTTGCCCTCTTTGACTCCTTGGAACCTTCATTTAGCTCAATGAGCTTTTCCCATAGCTCCTTGGCGGATTCAAAAGGCCCCACCTTGTTGAGTTGCTCCATTGTGACGCCGCATTGGATGGTGAGGACGGCTTTGCATTTGACTCGAATTGCGGTTCATCTCCCTTGTCCAATCCTTGCTTGGAATAGGGTTTCCACGCTCATCCACCGGTTCCTCGAAGCCATCTACAACACTATGCCAAATTTCAATATTACTCATCAAATAGTACTTCATCCTACCTTTCCAATATGCGAAGTGACTCCCATCGAAGAGTGGTGGCTTGGCGATGCTATATCCCTCTTGAAGAGCCATTGATGCCTTGGTTGATGGTGAGATCTTCCACGCGATCCGGGCTCTGATACCACTTGTTGGGACCTTTATGCGCTAGAGGGGGTGATTAGCGTTTCTTCGTTTCTCTAAAATCAAGTTAGCGGAAGCAATACAAATACAAAATGAATACAAATCGAAATAAGAAACCAAACGCTAACACCCAATTTCGTGGTTGGAGATGACGCTCCTACTCCACGACAATCCGTAAGGTGGATTAGCCCTAGCAGCTAAGCTTCACTATCTTCTCCTTTGGATGAACCAAGGTGGAGAAACCTTTCTTACAATACACTCCTCTTCTTTACAATGATGGATGATGAAGAACAAGAGAAGAGGAGGTTTTGGATTGCTAAACACACTTAGAAAACTTGGTGAGCACAAGGATGAAGTTAGGAGTTAGAGCACTAGCCTCACCAGGCTCCCCATGACCCCTTTTTATAGAAGAGGGGTTGTTTTTCCCGGTGGGCCTCGATCAGTCGACTGATGCATGCCATCGATCGCCAAGCCAACCCGAACGCGATCTCCGCGGAGATTCGTAGCCGCATCTCAACGGCCAGTGATCGGTCGACCGATCTCTCCATCGATCGGTGATGGAGTGATCGATCAGTGATCACCGCGATGAAAGTGAGACCGCATTCGTGGCATTTCTTTCCTTGATCGGTCGATCGCTGCCCATAGCGATCGATCGATCGTAACATCACGACCGACATGCCCAAGGCGATCGATGATGGTCGAGTTTCACCGACGACTCGGTCGACGACGACGGTCGGATCGATACATCGTATCGATCGGTGATACTCATTAAGTATGAATAATTCATACTTGTTTTTATACCCTAGACCTAGACTCAATCTTCTAGCTCCGTATTAAGCCTTGCGCCTTCAGGATCCCTCCGAGTCCGCGACTTGTTCATCCTTTGCGCTTTGCTTCCAAGAGCTTCCTTCGGTTTCGTCATGTCTTGGGTTGCCAAATGCTTGGACTTTACGCCGCCAAGACTACAAGCTTGGACTTATGCTGCCAAGACCTTACTTTGGACTTCCTTTGCCAAGGTTCACTTGGACTTTACGCTGCCAAGACTACAAGCTTGGTCTTATGCTGCCAAGTCCATCCCTTGGACTTCCTTTGCCAAGATCATACTTGGACTTCTCTTTTACCTGTCACTTAAACATATTCGCAATTAGATCACAACACATTGCCTATCTTAAATGATTATCCAAACATCAAAACATATAAATGCTTGGAGCATTGTTGCACCAACATTTCTTTCGTTTATTGTTGTAAACGTTTGTACGAGGTTTCTCCGCCTCCGACTTGTTGTCGAGAAGGAGTTTATTGATTAGTGATTGCATTGGCGTCGCTAGAGCTCGTTAGAGCTTGATCCGTGGAGTAGGAACCGTGCGGTTCCGAACCACGTTAAATCTTCGTGTTATTGTGTTTGTGATTGTGTTTCGTTATTGTTATTATATATATTCCACTGTGCTAACGAAACTTGTAGACATGAACACGCGATCGAATTCCATCTATGTACGGGTCACGCGCTATTCACCCCCCCTCTAGCGGCGTCAAATATCCTACAATTGGTATCAGAGCGAGGCCGCTCTTCTAAGTCTAACAACGAAGGGAGCAAGCTAGAGGGTAAAAGATGGAAGTCCAAGATCAATTGGGATGGGATATCAACACCCCAATTCCGTATGCCTTCTATGGACGAGAAGGTTTCAATTCTTGGAAGGCGAGAATTGAAGATTTTTTGATGATGAGAGACCTTGAGGAGTGGTCCGCGTTGATGGAAGGATTCGAATATCCTAAGGGACCAAAGGGAGGGTTTCTCAAGA
Source organism: Wurfbainia villosa (assembly GCA_025175895.1). Classification (NCBI taxonomy): domain Eukaryota; kingdom Viridiplantae; phylum Streptophyta; class Magnoliopsida; order Zingiberales; family Zingiberaceae; genus Wurfbainia; species Wurfbainia villosa. The sequence continues at coordinate 7,685,297 of CM045986.1, forward strand.
AGAAGAAGTGGAGTGAGGAGCAACTCAAACAATTCGATAAAAATAAGAAGGTAATCAAATTCATTTTTGATTTAATTCCTAATGACCTCTTGTGTAGCCTAGGTGACTATGTGGATGCCAAGGAGCTATGGAGCGATTTGGCCAAGCTCCATGAAAGTCTATCATCGGTCCAAGAAGAAGGACCATCACCCTCTCAAGCTCAAGAAGAAACATCCAAAGAGCTAGAGGATTCAGAGGTTGATAGGGAATCAACATCCGAATCTGAAGAGGTAGAAGTGGTGGAAGAAGTGGAGGAGGCATCCACCTCTAGGATTGAGAGGGAGAGACCATCCACACCGGAGTCGGAAACAATTCAAGAAGAAGTCTCTACCTCCGGGAGGAATGAAGAATCCACTCCGGCACCTACCACTGAACTAGGTAACTCAAACATATCAAGTAATAATAAAATGCATATAATATGTTTTGAGTGTAGGGAGCAAGGACACTACAAGAGTAAGTGTCCTAAAAGGATTAAGAAAGCTTCTCCGACGTCCAAAAGTCAACAAAAGTTGAAGGATGTCGGTTCCCCAAGTCAAAAGAGCAAGGAGCATATCATATGCTTCAAGTGTAACTCAAAGGAGCATTATCGGAGTCAATGCCCTAGGGGGAAGAAGAAGGGACAAGATGGAGCATCACAAGTAGGGGGAGCCTCTAGGGCAAACCCTAAGGTATATTTAAACAATGCTCGTTCCTTAAATTATAGTAAAAAGCATGCTAGAAATAATTTTAGCAATCTTGCTATTTATCACAAAGAGCATGCTAGACATAGGGAATTTTTCTTAGGAGCTAAGAATATCCACTTAGATAATTAGAAGAAATTTGGGACTAATGTCCCTAAAAACAATTTATCTAAGAACAAACCTAGGTCAAATAATTCTAGAAAAATATTACCAAGGGAGACAATTAGAAAGGTGCAAGAGCACCTAGGTTTTAATCCAAAATGGACTAGGCATATGCCTAGGAAGTCCCATGCCCAAGAATTTAATCAAAAATCAATTGGGCAATTGGAATTAGAAAACCAAGCCTTGAGGTCAAGGCTTGAGAAACTAGAAAAGACCCATAGGAATATACAAAACCAATTTAAAGGGTCTAATGGTCAAAGTCAAAGGTCCAAAAGTCAAAGTCAACACCAAGGACCTAAGAGTCAAAAGTCAACCAAGGGCAAGCAAGGTTTGGGTCACAAACCTAAGCTTAAGGTGACTTATCATAGTGTTCCATTTGACTATGGAACACAAACTAGGTCTAGGAAGACCAAGGTCAATAGGGAAGTCATCCCTAAGGTTGACCAAAGGTTGTGCCTAGTGGCTAGGGTTTCTAGGAAACCTAGGGTGGCCACTAAGAAGGTTGCAAGGGGAGTTACCCCTAGAGTCAACCTAGGTAAGACCCAAATGACCAAGGCTAACAAGCCTAGGAGGGTCATTAGGAAGGTATCTAGGGAGGTTATCCCTAAGGAATACCTAATTAACCCTAGGAGCTCAAATCGGTTTTGGGTTCCTAAGAGCGTGATTGATTCACGCTAGATGGGTTTAGGGTGTGCCAACCTTGATTGGATGGGTAGTTAACTCAACCATGGTAAAGGTGACACTTTAGGATATTTTCAAGGTTATGGTTACCTTGGAAATAGATTTGAATTAATATCCTAATAGATTTTAGGATGTGCCAATGCACTTTTGAAATTAAGAAAAATCAATTAAATTGACACAATTTAGGTTTAGAGGTTAGTGTGCCATTTTGGGTTGTTGGCACACTAGGGAGATTAGGTTAATATGGCAAAAAATGATTAATCGCAACAAATGACAATTAATATTAAAATTTAGGTATTATTATACCTATATATATTTTATATGCCATGCTTTGATTGCCATATGCCATGTCATGACATCATGCCTATTTCTATGATTTTATATGTCATGAGTATGCTTAGGTTTTAGGTTAATGTCATGTATGCTTAGTTTTATATCATATGTCATGACATTATGATTATGAGCATATGCTTATTTATATCATTTCTAATGCCATAATCATTCATGCATTTAAGACAATTTGGTTGAAATTGATTTAAGGACTATGGCATGACTTGAAGTCCCATTTATAAGGGAATCAAGTAGGGTTGCCTAGGAAATGCATGAAACCCTAGATAAAATGAATCAAAACCCATATCTCACATCCAATTGACATGTATGTGTATTTATACACCCTAGATACATGTGAGATGCTAGGATATGAGTTAAGTTCAAGGTGCATAGTTTTTGCATCTAGTTGAATCCAAACTCATCTTAACTCAACATGTGGATCATTGGGAGAGCATGTGTACAAGTCATGTACATAGAGCCCAAGGAATATGATCCAAAATAAGATTTTGAAAACATTTTAAAATCATTTTGGAAAACCTTGGTGAAGTCTATCTTTTGATAGCAATCACCAATGATGAAGTTGATACAAAATAGGGCCAAAACATTGAAAATTTCAATGGTTTTGAGTTTTGTATCAAACTCACTATTTTATGGGTAAAATAATTTTCAAATATTTTTCACCCATTGTAATGACTATAAGTAATATACGTATCAAATTTTATGATTTTTCAAATTACGTAGAATTACTTATGCTTTTCCAAATCTCGATTCTAAATGAAATTGAAATTTAAATTATCGATCGATAGATCGATATGAGTGGCGGTTTGATTTTGGGTTAACAAGGTTTGTTTAGCCCATCTTTAGCCATGGTAAAGGTCCCTAACCACTTCTAACCCTAGGATATACTTTGGGAAGCATTATAAAGGGTGATAATCCATTGGATATGGATTAGGAGAGGTGTTAGATCAAAGTATCAAATTTAGGGTGAGTGAAAGTTCTATGTTGAACTTAGAACCTTAATTTTGATGGTTTAGCGTTCCTATTGGCTTAGGAACTTCCCAAGGACATTGTTGGTGCAATGGTCAAGGGGGAGCAAGCCTTTAGGGGGAGTTATCCATCTTGGGATGATGGATGTGTTTCTCTTCTTGAAGGGGGAGAAGTTATTGGGAGAGTATCATCAATTGGGAAAATTGATGGGATTTTGAGAGACCCAATTTGGAAATTGGGAGAGAGTATAGGATTGCCTCTCTTGAGTGATATGGAACTTATCACTAGGAAGATGGTAGGCATCCTAGGTATTTTTGGATCAAGGGGGAGATTGTAAGATCTCATTGGGACATGAGACATTGACCTCCTTGGAGAGAAAACCTTTTTGATGTTAGTCAAAAAGGGAGAGAATGTTTGGGGGAGAATGTTTGGAGAGTGTTTACCAATTTGGGATAATTGGTAAGGGATTTGAGTTAGTGTTCTAACTCAATGATTTGTTTGGTTTTTGTCAAACATCAAAAAGGGGGAGATTGTTGGTGCAATCAGCCCAGGTCACGATTGACCAGGACTCGAGTTTTACTCGAGTGATGTTTTGATGTTCGACAAAAACATATGACAATGTAATTGTCATGGGAAAGTCCAAGTCTTAAGTACTTGGCATGGGAAGTCCAAGTGGGACACTTGACATTTGGGAAAGTCCAAGTCATGGGTACTTGGCATGGAAAGTCCAAGTGGGATACTTGGCATTTGAGAAAGTCCAAGTCATGGGTACTTGGCATGGAAAGTCCAACATGGGTTGGCAAGGGAAAGTCCAAGCTTGAGTCTTGGCATTTGAGAAGTCCAAGGGGATGGATATTGGCGACGTAAAGTCCAAGGGTGGAGTCTTGGCAGCATAAGTCCAATGTTTGGCGGCTTAATTCCAAGCGGAGTCTTGGCGGCGTAAGTCCAATGTGCCTTGGCGGTGTAGACACCGTTAGCATGACATAGCCGAGGGAAGCACCTGAAGGCTAGCACGATGGATGAACAAGTCATGGATGACTTGGAGGGATCCGAGAGGCGTGAGGCTGATGGAGGTGGCTAGAAGGCTTAGGTCTAGGCTAAGGGTGGTCTAGCAAGTATGGGGGCACCATACTTGGGTTAAAACCTCATTTTGAGTTGGCGATCGTGACATTATGGCGGTTCATTGCCGGTGATCGACAGGATTATTTGCCGGTTTAAGAGCTGGAAATGCTCTGCGGTCGGCTGCTCATTGGAAGCGGATCGGTGATGTCGGCAACGATCGGCCCGCCAAGGTCGACTGATCGGTGCGATCAATGTCGAACCTGAATGCTCCGTGGCCGTTAGGCGGTCGACTACGAGCGTTGGCGATCGGCCCGCCAATGTTAGCGATCGGCGCCAAATCCGTTAGAACGCGTGGATTGAGCCGTTGTCTCCGACAACGATTAGCATCGTGGCATCGATCGGTGATAAGCGGAAATCGGCCGATCAGGTCAAGAGGAGTTTGTGGAGGATTTCATTATCAGTTCTTGGGGAGCTTTCTTGAGGCGATTTGCAGGTGCATTTCAGGGCCCTTCAACCTCATCCAAGCAACCAACAAGCAAAGCGCTCAAACCCTAGTTTTGTAAAGTATTCTTTACATTTCCTTTGTATTTGCTTGTATTTCTTTCGTTTATTGTTGTAAACGTTTGTACGAGGTTTCTCCGCCTCCGACTTGTTGTCGAGAAGGAGTTTATTGATTAATGATTGTATTGGCGTCGCTAGAGCTCGTTAGAGCTCGATCCGTAGAGTAGGAACCGTGCGGTTCCGAACCACGTTAAATCTTTGTGTTATTGTGTTTGTGATTGTGTTTCGTTATTGTTATTATATATATTCCGTTGTGCTAACAAAACTTGTAGACACGAACACGCGATCGAATTCCATCTACGTACGGGTCACGCACTATTCACCCCCCTCTAGCGGCGTCAAATATCCAACAGAGGTGAGGCTGAGTCCTCTGTAGGGGGACAAAGCTAGGTGTCGATCCGACGAAAAGTCTGCGTAGGACTTAGTAGTTGAGATCAAACAGTATTACTATTGCTATCACATTTTATATTATATATTTGTGCTAATCCTGTTTTGCAAGGATCAGTCGACTAGATGGATTCAAGTCGACTGAAGTCCAATCGGCTGGATATTCATCAGTTGACTGGATACCTATTTGGCAGGATCAGTTGGTGATCGATCGGAGATCGTGCGATGCAAATGGAAAGGATTTCAGTCGACTGAAGGGTTTGAGTCGACTGAAGAGGCAAATTTTCCTATGCGGAGCCAAGTGACGTGGAGTCGACTGGAGAGGTGTCAGTCAACTAGAAGACCATGAATTTCATATCGACGGGCTAATGTGGAGTCGACTAGAAGGCATTCCAGTTGACTGAAAAAGACTTATAAAATATATGCTCGACCAGATCCGAATAGTGAATCAAATTTACACCGAAGTGTTGTCAAAATTTTCTCACGATCAAAAAAGCTTCGAATCTTCAAAAGGGCTATTTTCCAACACCTCGTGCCTGCATCCGATTCTTCATTTGTGTTGGTATAAAGTAGTCTATAATTTATTTTTTATTCACTTGTGTACTTAACTTCAAGAGAGGGTAGTGTGTTACCCTTCTCTTATCTTTGTAGAAAGCGAACCCACTCCGAAGTCGAGAGTTCTCAAATCAGAGGGTATTATAGTGATTGCCCATCGAGGTAGCTCTCAGGAGAGCTATAGGTCTTAGAGCAACAATCCAGTTAGGGTTGTGAACCAAGTAAACTGTCTATGTATAAACTGCATTTAATTTCCACTGCGTACACTTATTTGACAATATAAAATAAGTTTCAAAAATAAATAAAAATATTAAACACCGAGATTCACCCTCTCTCTAGGTTTACTCGATCCTATAATTGGTATCAGAGTAGGGGCGCTCCAAATTGGTGAAACCACCATCGTGAGCTTTAGATTAATTTTTAATATTTTATATTAATTTTTATTACTTTAGATTAATTTAGATTAACTTTTATTGCTTTAGATTAATTTTTATTGCTTTAGATTAATTTAGATCAATTTTTATTGCTTTATATTAATTTTTATTACTTTAGATTAATTTAGATTAACTTTTATTACTTTAGATTAATTTTTATTACTTTAGATTATTTTAGATCAATTTTTATTACTTTAGATTACTTTATATTAACTTGTATTGCTTTAGATTAATTTTTATTGCTTTAAATTAATTTTTACTGGATTAAAAATTATTTTCTATATTTTAGATTAATTAAAAATATTTTCTATATTTTAATTTAATTAAAAATCATTTCCTAAAATTTATATTAATTAAAAATTATTTTCTCCATTTTAAATAATTAAAAATCATTTTCTGTATTTAAATAATTAAAAATTATTTTCTATATTTTAAATAATTAAAAATTAGTTTCTACATTTTAAATTATTTTAATTAATTTTCTATATATTAGTTAATTTAATTAATTTTCTGCATATTCAGATAAATTAATTAATTTTCTACATATTTAGATAATTTAATTAATTCTCTGCACACTTAAAAAATTTAATTAATTTTTTGCATATTTAAATATTATATTTAAATTTTCTTGTCTTAAAAAATATTTAATTTAATTTTCTGTACTTAGTGAATATATCATTAATAATGTCACACTTAGAGGGATACAACACCGTTCGTCCTCCTCTCTTCAATGGAGAGGACTTTTCTTACTGGAAAAGACGAATGAAGTGCTACTTGAAGACCGACCTAGAGGTTTGGTTCTCAATTAGGAAAGGGTTCACAACTCCGGTAGACGACTCGGGTGAGTTGTTAGAACCGGAGAAATAGACCGCGAATATTAGAAAGAGAGCTCAAGTCGATTACAAGGCACTTAACACCTTGCAATGTGAACTTACCAAAGAAGAACTCAATAGGGTAGGTCCATTCAAAAATTCTAAGGAATTATGAGAAAAATTAATTGAACTGTATGAGGGTACAAATGACACTAGGATAGCCAAAAGGGACATGTTATTAAATAAATTATTTAATTGTAAAATGAACGAAAACGAAAATGCTAGTCAACTTCATACTAGAATTAAATATATTAAATGGATTACATTTAATAGGACACCAAATAGAGAATAGGGACATAATTAGGTATACGCTTAAGACATTCCCGAGAAATACCTTATGGACATCGATTGTCAATGCCTATAAGGTTTCTAGGGATCTTTCCACAATTAGGTTAGACGAATTATTTTATGAACTCGAACTACACGAACAAGCTAACTCGGGTCAAACTGAGAATGGTATAGCTTTGATGGCAGGTACGACTAAAAATGAATGAAAAGTGAAGAGTGAGTCCGAAGACGAGTTAGAGTTGGAAACAAACAGAGAAGAGGAGATCGTAAATATGGTCCGGAAGATGTTCGACCGAAGGAAGAGATTTATGAAGAAAGATGCCAAAAAGGTTGTCGAGAATAAGCCGAGACCCCGATCAGAAGTGACGTGCTACAAATGCAACAGAAAGGGACACTACAAGTTTGAGTGTGCAAACATAAAAAAGGAAGAAAAATAAAAAAAGGAAAAGAAGAAAAAGGTGCTTAAGGTGATGTGGGATGAGTCATCATCGGAAGAGTCAGACGTGGAAGAGATGAAAAGAAGTTTCGTTGCATTTATGGCCGAATCGAGATCCGAAGCTGAGTCAAGTTCCAAGTACGAGTCCGATTCCGAGTCCAAGAGAAGCCATGGATCCGCATCCATTTCTGAAGGTTCTGACGAGGTAACTTCTCCCCTAGAAGATAAGTTGTATAATATTATTGCATGCTTAGATAGGAAGTTAGCTAAGTCCGAGAATTTAGTCGACTCGCTACTTAAGGAAGTCCAAGTACTTAAGGAGCAAGTCAACTCGAAGAATTTGACTTGCCAAATTAAGGATAGAGACTCAACTCAAGTTACAAATCTTGAGGAAGAGAACTCAGTCCTAAAAAGGCAAGTAGAAAATCTAACCAGATCTTTAGAAAGGTTCACTTTGGGTTCCAAGTATCTCAACATGATGCTTGGATCTCAGTGAGTCGTGTACAACAGATCCGAACTCAGATACAAGGCTAAATCCACCTATAAATCATACATGTCATTACTTAGCCAAAACACTAAGAATCAAGTCCAAGCATGTGTTCCTAAGTCTAGCTTAGTCAACCAAGTTATACCAAATCAATTTTGGGTTCCCGAGAGTCAAGTTCACTTAGTGAACAAAACTCAATCTAACTACCATTTAGGGGGAGCTAACACTTTACTTGTTTCCTTGTTTAGTTAAACACTTGCATGCTTTAGTTTACTTGCTTAATTTAGAATGGACTAACTAGGAAATAAAGTAGTTTAAACTTGAACAACTTAGTACTAAGACAAGTGAACTGATAGTAAGTTAGGGAAACTCTTCGAAGTGCATGTCTAGGAAGTGGTCGTTGCTCCTATAACCAAGAATGTCATGTGCCTCGCCACGACCTGGTGCACTAAGTCGAGTGGAACTAACCGAAGTTAACTCACTAAGTCTTTAACTAGTTAGATCAAGGCTTAGTCTAAAGTGAATCAAGTACCTGATTTCTTTATTGACTTTGTCTAGGAAATGATTGTTGCTCCGATAACCAAGAAGGGCATGTGCCTCGTCATGACCTAGAAGTCAATACTGGAAAACCCTACTTGACTAGCTCAAACCAAGCTTGAATCTAACACAAATTTAAACACTTTGAAATTTCTCATCAAATTTAATCAAGATAAAAGAAATCCTCATGTCATAAAACTCATAGGAATAAGTGTATTGAAAATCTAGCTTGGGTGAGATGATTTAGATCTTAATTAAGCTTAATTAGTTTAATTTAGGTTAACTCATTCTAATATACTTAAATCAAAATTGATAAATTTACCTAAACAACTTACCTTAATTAAACATAACTTAATTAAACTTAATTTATTAAACTAAACAAACATGCCTAACTAAACAAATTCACTTAACAAACTACTTAATAACGTTGTTTAAATTTAATTAAATTAAACTTAATTTAGCTAGATTAAAACAAACTTAATCACTAAACTAATTAACCTACTAAATTAAATTTAATCATCTAAATCAATATAACTAGCTTAATCAAATAAAAACAATTAAGTAAATTAATAAATTTAACTTAATAAAATCGATTAAATAGAGTTAAACTTCTTCTTAGGTTTAAAAATAAAACAAATAAGAGATGGTAATTATACATACCAAAATAAGTATGCAAGAGAATTAATTAAAAAATTTGGTATGGAAAATGCAAATGATATTAAAACACCTATGACTACGAATGATATTAAATGAAGACAAAGAAGGAAAGTCTATAGATCTAAAGTATTATAGGAGTCTCATAGGTAGTTTACTATACTTAACTGTAAGTAGACCCGACATACTATTTACAGTATGTGTGCTCAATATCAAACTTGTGCTAAAGAGTCACATTTAACACATGTTAGAAGAATACTAAGATACATTAAAGAAACAATTAATGTAGGTATGTGGTACCCAAGAACTAGTAACTTTGAGTTAATAGGATACTCTAACTCAGACTATGCAGGGTGTAAACTAGATAGAAAAAGTACTAGTGGAGGATGTCAACTCTTAGGATCATGCTTAGTAAGCTGGTTTAGTATGAAGCAACATTGTGTTGTTTTTTCCACAACTGAAGCAAAATACATAGCATTTGGTGAATGTATAGCACAACTATTATGGATGATGCACACACTTAAGGACTTCGAACTTGATTATAAGAAGGTAAAAACTTTAGTTGATAACATAATCCCTTCGAACTTAACATCGTCCTCCTGAAAGCATCATCCATAGTCTTCAAAGTACATTCTCCTCATCATATATACCGATTGTCTACTATAGAAGCAGATAAAATGCTCAATCTGATAATCTGACTTTGCGTGTCGTCGTGACCCACACTGCAAGCACACAATCTCTTTGGAGTCTTTCTTCTGAGTTCGCTGTTAAACATGAGAAGATGATGACGATCTGTAGTCAGTCTTTTGTGATCGAAAAACTCTCCAATAGTCACCCATGACTCCAATCTTGCTCCTTTTGTCCAATATTCGGAGACTTCTGATTCCAATAATTTGACTTGTAATGTTTGCTTATCAAATCTCCAACTCTTAAAACACTTGCTATAGAGTCATTTCTATACACATGACTTGATCTAATGCCTTCCGGCAAGATCTGGTAGGAGATCCAAACATCCTAATCAAGATGTCAGCCAATAAACCATGGGTAGCCAAAACTAACCCAATCAAATTCTTGAGCTATTAGGTGGTCATAACCTCTGCAAGTCTCTTAACTCTGCATGGTACTCCCATTATTAAACAATCATCCTACTTGAAGCTCAAGAATTCTCTGACAATGAGTCAAAGAAGATGACGTGAGAAAATACTCTCTCACAACATCACTAAACTGTGACCAAGTGATACATTATTTCTCGAAGGTTATTTCTTGCGTCTTCCACCAAATACTGGCTTGATACCGATAATGGTATGTAACTAATTCTACTTTCTCTGTATAACACGAGTTAAGTACTCAGAAGTACCTTCAAAGTTATACAACCCCAACATGACCAATTCAGGAATCAAAATCCCTATGAAACACTATATACTAAGCCTCCACTATCTACATCAGCAATAGTATACTCGCTTATCGATTACCACACAGGTAATGATATGACTAGCATAGTTAGTGAAAATCTCTAAGACTGTAATCTTTGATCTCCATAAGAAATGTGACTACCTGACCCTTGCTTTCTGACTCAATATCAGTCGACTCTCAAAGGTAATTCACCTTTTCAAAAATAGGTACATGCCTAATGAACTCAACATGTCATTCTTGTAGTCAACCCAAACCACGGTTGCGAATAGCAACTAACACACTACATGTCATTCCATGTTATAAACAACTAAATGCATAACTAACAAAAGAATATGTGATAATAACTAGCATACCTTAAACCTTGTAGCTCGGAGATATCCCGCAACAGCCAGATCCCATAACTCACAAAACCAAAATCGAGTAAAACAAAACTCGATATCTGAATGACATAAAATCCAAAAGTGGGCTTCGCAACCTAGGGCTCTGATACCAATAAAATTATCATGCCTCGAGAGTATGCTGAGCTGAAAAAGGATAGCATCTCCCCTGTACGTGATACAATATCCTGTTGATACAAAGTCTTTCGGCAACAACCACATAACATATGTATGTATATAACAACAAATCACAACGGAATATACTGACAAATAATAAATACACAATGACTCAACTATGCACTCCGGAGTGACTTTGACACAACAACAATCATAATAGACCAAATATATACAATACATATGTATACCACAAATGCGTAACAATGTAGGATAAAATCCCAAAACCAACAATCCAACAAAATACAACAAAATGGAATAAACATCCAACCATTTGGTGTGAGATGAGATCAGTTGGCGAAACTCCGAACATCCAAGGAAACTTCTACCTGTTACCTGGGTGATAAGAAATCCAGGGTCTATGGTGGTGAGTATAAAACTCAGCGGTAATATGAAAGATAGTTCATGAACAACATATGAAGATATAGAGATATACAAGTATACATAGAGGTCAACAGGTATACATAAGGATCAATAGATATACATCAACAGGTATATATTGACATGTATAGGGAGACCAACGGACATACAGCTTTAAAGGTAACAACAAATAACTATAAGTATAAATCTAATCAGTACATATACCAAACTGCATATAAAGAACTGACATACCTTGAAGGTCTGCAACAACATAACCTATACAACCTGAACAAGTATACAACAATATAACATGTACAACATGTTTAAAATATGGAAAAAAATTATTATATGGATTAAACCCTTTAATTAATTTGGGTTTAATTAGTGGTTAGGTTTGATTAGTTAATTGGGCTTAATCAAGGGATTGACTGAGGATTGGGCTTGGGCTGAATCTATTGGGCTGAGTCCATTGGGCCGCATTTGTTGGGCTTGAAATGGGCTTGGACAAGATGGCTGAACTGGTTGGACCTTGAACCGGGTTTGGGTTCGCCTGAACTGGTTGGTCGAACACCTTTTAAAAGAGCTGAACGAACGGAACAATGACATTTCCTCTCTCGCGATTTCTGCTCCTCCGACCTCTGCACCTCGCTATTGTCATTTGTCGAGTAGGAGACCCAGTTGATGGGAGGGACTCTGATCGAGCTCCGTCGGGTGAGAGACCTCGCTGGGAGCTGGGAGTCAGCGGCAGTTGTCATCGGGTCTTCAATCTGAGCTAGGGCTTCACGAGTTCTGTCGAAATCTGGTAAGTGGCTGATCCTCTCCCTTGAATCGAATGAGATCTTTCCCTTACTTGTGTTCCTCACTTCCATCAGCTCCGATTGTTGAGGGGAAAGGGGTAGCAGCTGTTGAGCAGAGCAGATCGGGGAAGAGGAGATTGGTGTCGTTGGACTGCGCCAGTGTATAGTGTTGGTTGCGTTGTGAGGTGAGTTTGATTGTGATTTGTGTTCACAGCAGTAGTAATATGCTTTGTGTGTTCCTCACCACGATATTGGGTAGTTTTTTTTTGTCTTCGATCCAGTGAGGATGGAGCTGGGATATGAGATCTGCCCTGTTTGGGGTGGTAGCCGATCGGTGTGTGTGGGATGAGAAAGGGAGCTAAATTGCAACTCTGATTTTAGATGTGATTAGATTTCATTTTTGCTGTTGATCTTAGAATTGTCATTATTGTGGCTGTATTGATCTGGGTGATGGTTAGGGTAGAATCTGTATTTGAGTTAGAATTGGGAGGTAGATGATTTTGGTTGTGTAAAGGTTGATGTTCTGTATATATGTTGTTGGATGGTTGTGTAGCGATGAGTGGTGGAGATGAGGTGAGGAAGCTGTTGATACGGTTTTGAAACAGCGTGTTATTTAATTAGTTCATTGTTGATCTAGTTGATTTCCTTAGTTGTTGGTTGGGGAGTTTATAATGGTTGGGTTATGGATTGCGTTGGAAGGTGAAATCTTTCACTGTTGGAGTTTGTGGGTTTTGTTGATTGTGATGTTGATTTATCTATGTATTGTGTCGGTCGTGGGTGGAAGGAGGAGGCAGATTGGATTCTTCCGATGATCTATTCTTGTCGTGATGGTCTTCGGCTGATTGTCTTCAAGGGTAGTTCGTGATCGATTATGAGTGTTATTTAGATCTATTTACCTTAATTGATCCTGTTGATGTCGTGATCTATTATGAGTTGGGTTAGGATGTATCAGATTGGGATGCTCGAGTTTCTAACTCATAGACGAGGAAAGGATGCGAATATAGAACGAATTAGTGTTTAGTTCGTATAATTATCGGAGACTTGTACTTAACCATAATTTTTTATTATATACAGGTTTGAGATACGAAGCAGGTCCACGACTATGAGGATTATTCGAGCTTCGTATTAGGTGGGTAATATCTACCTAGGTCAGGTAGTTTGATCTGAATCTGGTGCATGAATTTGGACTTATGTTATTACTTTGATCTTAGATCCACTCTTATTTAATCATATGCTTGTACTGCCTTGGCCTTTGAGATATATTGATGTTACTTTATTGATTATCTAGCACGGATATGAACTATAAACCCTATTATGTGTTAGCTGATGGATGTTCAGTAAGTACAGGTGGTTAGGGTTATCTTTGTGACCTCAGATTGGGTTACTGTATTACATCACTAGGGTTAGGTGATGGATTAGATTATGGAGTCGATTGTTGTATCGTATACTTATTAGTTGTGCATCTATGGTAGATCTAGTTGTCTATGCATAGATAAGTGTGTGGTTGTCAGTATATGGCTATGGACTAGAGGTCCTAGCGTGATGGTATATCCATTATGGATTGTGTACCGGTGTATGGTTATATGGACGATCGATAATATCTCGCTACTGACTAGAGGTCTTAGCGTGGTTGACTGTCAGATGTGTATGACTCTTTGTGCGATAGAGAAAGTCTTGTGGATTGTAGTCCTTGCATAGTTAACTTTTGGTTGACCAGGACTCCCCGTGGGATAGGGAGTGTAGCGAGGATACATGTAGTGAGTTATGCATCATTACATTGTATGCATGCTGACGACTGAGTCTCCCTTGTGGTTGAGATGGGTCGCTAGTCATCCTGCCTCCCCGGCCACTCAGGGTAGTGGTAGCAGGGTTGAGTGCAGAGCATTGTTGTGCGTGCCCTTCTCGGCCACTATGGATGGTGGTAGCTGGAGATGCACACTTGGCCACTATGCGGAGTGGTAGTTAGCACACTCACCCACTATAGATGGTGGTCGTGTGATGTGTAGTTGTCCTGGGTGCGATGCTCGTCTACTCATGGGTAGGGATGGAGCGGCTAGCAGCAGGGACCCCCGTGTGAGTAGCATATAGCTCTATGGCGGCTAGCTACTATTTCATACTACCCAACTCAGTTACTCGAGAGTGGTGGCGGCTGGAGTCGGGATAGTTGTCATGTCGTACCACCTAGGCCACACTGGGGTCGTGGTAGCGAGTAGGGGTGCGCAGGCATGACCATGCATGCATGTGCATTGTTGATATATATGTATGCATGTATTTGATATATGTTTTACATATGACTGTGAGATGCTGCATTTTATTGAGCTATGATGGCTGCATATGTTTGTACATCATGATACATGTCATTTGCATATTATATACTGCTGTGTGTTGAGCATGATATATGTGTTGGTCTAGACTGTTGTATGCATTTGATTAGCGTCATGTCATAGTGTGGTATGGACCGGGATGTTATTACATGTGATTATATACTGTTCATATGTCTGAGTGTTGGTCAGATATGGGATTGACTTTGTACGTTATATGGGTTATGTTATTGTATATCTGTTCAGGATGATATAGCTTATGGTGTTGCATACCATCAGGTACGTTGGTACATTACTGCATGTTCAGTTGATCAGTTTAATATATGCATTGAGTATGACTATATTGTAATTACTTGTTATTAGATTTGGATAGGACTGTATGTATATTTGACATATTCTGTATAACTGTAGATCTTCACATGTATACTTGTAGATCTCTATATCCTGTATGTTGTTCATGCACTTTCTATATATTACCCTTGAGTTTATACTCACCACCCCGGACCCTGGGTTTCCTATCGCCCAGGTAACAGGTATAAGATTTCCTTGGATGTTCGAAGCTCCGCCAGCTGATCTCATCTCACACCGAACAGATGGATATTTATTCCGTATTGTTGTATTCTTGTGGATTGTGATTTTGGGATTTTACCTTGTATTGTTTCCATATTTACGATATACGGATGTGTTGTATGTATTTGGTCTTTGATGTGATTTCTGTTATGATTCTTGTTGTGTCAAAGTCACTCCGGAGTGCACAGTTGGGTATTTATATTTTGTTTATCTGTCAGTATGTTTCCGTTGTGTTTAGTATATTCATGTTTGCTTATTATGTTATTGTTGTGGGCCTACGAGCCTTGTATTAACCAAATATGTTGTCACGTATAGAGGAGATATCGTCCGTTTGCTTTACGGCATAGCATACTCTCGGGGCGTGACAACATGTATGAACAATACTACTCCTGTAATCAACATGTAGTCATATGAACAACGTATGATCAAATACAATAACCAACCAGATCCACCCTATATGGTATCATATGGTTAATCAACTGATGCCAACCATCTTGATCTATCCACTATAGTATCATGATAGAGAACAAATACCAAGTACCAACCCGATCCAACCAAAGTGGTATCACACACATACAATTTACAGCCACTAGAGCACCATATAACCACATGCATAATATGAAAATGGCATGTATGGCAGTGTACAACAATATGCAATAATCATGGATCATCCAAATGCAACATCACAAGATATATGCAATAAGCAACACATGCACATATGAATCCCACCACATACATGGCTATGCCACTGCTCATGGCAATGCAAATGTAATGTATATCATATATATATATATATATATATATATATATATATATATATACACCACTGCACATGAGTACACCACTTCTCATGACTATGCAGATACAATAGTATCATATGCAAAACACCATCCACATGTCTACACCATTACACTTGGTAATGCGAATGCAATTTGCATTGCATGCATAAACACCACCAATCATGGGTATGTCATTGCCTATGGGTATGCAGACACATTTAGTATCACTTGCATATATGTCATCACACATGGCTACGCCACCACACATGGCAATACTATGTAATATGTATCGCGATACAGACACACCACTGCTCATGGCTCGCCTCCACTCAAGGCTACACTGATGCAATATGTGTTCTATACATATACGCCACCGCTCATGGCAATACATCAAAATTTTGTATCATACATATACGCCACTGTGCATGGATACACATCAGCAACAACATAATTAAATATGCAGTCATAATCATGCCTGTAACTACATGCATCACTCATACTCGGGGTAATATGAGGACCCAACACAGGACCACAACCAAACCCAACTATATGCCCTAATATGACATCTACAACACGAATACATGTAAAGTCTATATTCAACAATAGGGACATATGAAACTGTAATGATAACAAGCAGAACATCTCAAAGTTTAAAGGC
This sequence comes from Wurfbainia villosa, assembly GCA_025175895.1. Taxonomy (NCBI): domain Eukaryota; kingdom Viridiplantae; phylum Streptophyta; class Magnoliopsida; order Zingiberales; family Zingiberaceae; genus Wurfbainia; species Wurfbainia villosa. Next base: position 7,701,898 of record CM045986.1, read on the forward strand.
TAAGTATCAAGCACATGAATAAAACAGAGTGGAGTCAAGATAAAAGTATCAACATCATAATATCTCATGCACTAGGAATCAACAAACTACCTGACCAGGATAGATATTACCCACTTGATACGAATTTCATCCATAACTACGAGCATCATCACTAATTGAAGTCCTCACGTTACTTTAATCTCTCCCAGCTTGTTCACCCGAAGGAACCTGTGATTCAACCAATACCATTGTAATCCAGGAGCTACATAAGACACAAATATCGCCACCACAATCCTACAACATACAACTAGATTTAAATCAATAAACCTCTTAACTTCATTCCAACTTACCTTGCATTTCTTGCCAAATTCAGATCCCCTGCTCAACTCCAACTACCGATTCAACAGAGTTGAGCTCTCAAAACCACAGCTCATCATCACAGCAAACCCAATATAACACCTCAATCAACACCCACCAAAATCAACTAAATCGATGTTAACAACTGAATAACACTAAATCTAAGCTATAGCAGTAGCTTACCTTCCAGTCTCACACACCAATCGGACCACACCCGTAGGAAACCAAATCAGAGATCCCAACTGCTGGCCAAAATGTTCGCACCCTGCTGGAAACATAGCCATCAACCTCAATGTTGTTGTGACAACACACAAATCCAGCTTACTAGCTGCTGTGAACAAAAACACACCAAGACCTACCTTACAACACAACCCACACCACACACACACCGACGCAAATCAATGACACCAATTCCCCCTTCTCCAATCTGCTTTGCTCACCGGATAGCCCAACGCCAACCACTGCTGCCCTTCTCCACTCAACGATCTAAGCTACAAGTGAAGAAGGATGCGATCTATGATGGTTCTCATCCGAAATCAAGAAACAACTACAGCTACTCACCTAGCTACAGTAGCAATCGGCGGAGGCAGCTCACCGGTGAGGCAAGCTATGGCAGAACACTACAACAGCACTAAGAAGAGTTACTCATTGCACAACTTAGATCCAACTTGAGAAGATCACAGAGTAGAGATGACTACCCCCTCCCTTTTTCCTTTGGACTCGCGATATGCTCGCGAGATGACGACGGACATGATGGCTGGAGGTGGTTGAGCAATGAGGCTGGCGATGATGAAAGCACAAGAAAGAAGAGACGCTGGCGAGCTAAGCTTTGCGATCAAGAGCGACTGCCGATCGAAGTCAGCATCGGAAGAGAAGCTATGGCGACGAAGCAGAGGAATCGCGAGATCAAGATTTGGGGAGAAGAAATCACTGTTGGGAAAGGAAATAATGGAAATCTGCATCTAAACGGGTCGGGTTCGACCTTATCAACCCACCCCTTGTGGTTAAGCTAGCCTAGGTCAAGTCCAACCTAGCCTAAGTTGACCCAACAACCTATTTAAAGCATAATTAACTTCTTGAGTGGTCATATGAATTCTTTTTAAATTCGAAAAAAATTCTGTGAATTCCTAAGAAATTATATAAGATAATTTCCTAATTAACAAGGAATATTTTATTTTATTTTATTTTATTTTTGGTATCTTACATGTGGTCCAATGAATGTGAAGGCTAGACATGGAGGTTCCTATTTCATTATATTTATAGATGATTTCACTTGGTTCGGTTATATGTTTTTGATTTCTCATAAATATGAAGCATTAGATTCTCCATTCATTATATGAATGGAGTTTAGAATCAATTGGAACGTAAGGTTAAGACCTTACACACTGACCATGGATGTGAATATTTGTGTGATCTATTCAAGATAATATATAATGATAAAGGGATTATTAGACAGTTGACAATCTCAAGAACTCCACAGTAAAATAGGGTTGCTGAAAGAATAAATATGACTCTTCTTGAGATGGTTAGGTCTATGATGTCTTAGGCTAATTTGTTGATTCCTATTGGATAGATTCGTTATTAGTAGTGACCTATATACTTAACAAAGTATCTTCAAAATCAGTTCCATCTACCCCGTATGAACGTTAGACAAGTAAGAAACCAAATTTGAATAATCTGAGACCCTGGGGGTCAGCTGCCTATGTTCATGATAGTTCTCACAAATATAGAAAACTAGGACCTAGAGGTAAGAATTGTATCATTATAAGATATTCTGATACCTCCAAAGGTTATGTCATAGGTGAGCAACAAAATGGAACCATCTCTGAAATAGAGTCGAGAGATGCTACTTTTCTCGAAACTAAATTTCCAGCTAAAGGTGAGGTTGATAAGACAATTCCTCTATTTGAGAAGGATAAGAGATTATCAACTAAAGATGTGTCAAAAGGGATGTCTGAACCTAGTCAATCGAGTGGGAGTAATTTTCCTAGTTATGAGTTGACTTCTCAACAACCCAATTTACGAAGAAGTATTCATAAGATCAAACCTAATAAGTTGAGGAAGCTTTGGGATGTAGAGTTAGAGAAAAATGGAAAGCTACAATGGTAGAAGAGATGGAGTCTATAAAAATAAATAATATTTGGGATTTAGTCGATTTTCCTCCTGGCCGAAGTGCTATTGAGAATAAATAGATTCTCAAAAATAAAGAGGAAAGCAGATTGATCTATTAAATGATACAAAGCTCGTTTGGTTGCAAAAGGATTTATCCAATTGGAGGGTATTGATTATGAAGAGACATTTTCTCCTGTAGTGAAGTTTATGTCAATACGAGTTATTTTAGCTTTTATAGTGCATTATGACTTGAAATTATATCAGATTGATGTAAAAATCACTTTCCTTAACGGTGAGCTTAACGAGGAAATATATATGGTTCAACCAAAAGATTTCATTGTTGAAGGCCAAGAGGAAAAAATATGTAGACTTAAAAGTCTATATATGGGATAAAACAAGTGTTGAGACAATGGAACATAAGATTTTGCATTGAGAAGGCGACTTTGTTGAAGAACACCTTAGTCAAAAATTTCAATGTTTTGACCCTACTTTGTATCAACTTCTTCAATGGTAATTACTATCAAAAGATAAACTTTACCAAGGTTTTTTAAAAAGATTTTAAAATATTTTTGAAACCTATTTTGAACCATGGACTATGAGCTAGATGTATATGACTTGAACATTAGCTTTCCTCATGATTCATCATTATCATTTGATGAGTTTTAAGTTCAATATGATGTACTAAATAGGCACATGAACTTAACTCACTTCCTAGCATCTCACATATGTCTAGGGTGTATGAAATACATACAAGTCAATTTAATGTGATTGTGAGATGTGGATTTAGGGTCATTAGGGTTTCATGCATTCTCTAGGCAACTCTATTTGATTCCCTTATACATGAGACTTCAAATCATATTGTAGTCCTTAAATCAATTTCAATTAACCTTAAATACATGAATGATGATTATGACATATAATGATAGTATAAATAAACATGTGTCAATAATCATGATGTCATGACATATAAATACAATCTAAAAATGAACATGACATAAAACTTAACCCTAAACATTATCATGACATTTAAAATAATTAAAAGAGATATGATGTCATGACATGGCATAATAAACATACACATCAACCATGCAAAGACACATAATTTTGCAAAAACAAAATATTGCATTCAATATAAAGTCATTTCTATAATCAAAATAGATGTTCAAACGCTCTCGACCTCACTACGAAAGTAAAAAAGAGATACATAACATGGTCCTAGCTACCATCCTCCAGAGTCATCTGTCGGAAGTGGTGGAGGAGGTGGAAGCTGCTGACTTAGGGTCCAGCTCTGCATCATCTCGAACATATCGATCTGATGCTGCTCCACTCGACTGAGTTGCTGACCCATGGAGGACATCTGAAAAGCCATGGAGGACTGCTCTAGACTGAGCTCCTCTAATCGTGTGTCAACGTCCTCATGAAACTCCTCGAACCTGGTCTCCAAGCATGCAAATCGCACCGAGAGACTCTCCGACGGAGCATCTGATAGCATGGGATCCTCCTCCTCTGCAGTTGCCTTGTCATACTATGTCATTGGCTCTCCAGGCTCCCCAGTTGGCTCTCCAGGCTCCCCAGTTGGCTGAGGCTGAGATGGCCACTCCATCCTCCCAGGCCCTATCCGCATGCCGACTAATGCAAAATGTCTCATAGTGATAAGATCGTATGAGTCAGAAAACGACCTCAATATCCCCCTAGAAATGTTTATGCTTTTGGATGCTAACCATGAGGTGATGATATGCACAAAAGGCATATGAACTTTCCCTTGCACATGAGACAGAAAATGAACTATGTAATAAAAAATGTTCAATACAAGATTGATATCCAAGAGATTCCGTATTGCATACATAAGAAATAGATGGGGAGGTCGAATCTTGGCATGACCCCGAGTCACAATAGACAAAAGGCATCCAACAATGACTTTATAGAGTACATTGTCATGGGCAAATAAGCCATTGATTGAAAATAGATTCTGACCAAAGGACGAGGTCGATGGAAAAAGAAGTCATGCATGGAATCTAGAGAAATATATCAAAAGGAGTTGGAAAAGGTTCATCAGGAGAAGGATAAAATACGAAGGTGTCGACAGATGGTCGACACTCCAAGAACTCCTGTAGAATCACAAGAGTGAACTCCAAATTGTGCTTTGCAATGCGAGTGGAGTATACTGGACCATCCCCAACCCTCCTCAAATTGGAGTAAAACTCTGTGACTAAGTCGATGTTAATTGGATGCATGCAAAATACTATTTTTGCTAAGTGATAATGCATGATAATTTGGATAACATACCCACAATACGATCGAAAAAATGGCTCATCTAAGTATCTAACAGGCATGGGTTGATATGATCGTGATGAAGCCTCACTCGGCACTTCCCTATGCTTTTGTCTAATGAATGCAATGCATGATCATTAATGAAAGCATAAAAAGTGATTAGATTATAGAAATTCATAATAAAATATGATTAGGGTTTAGGATTAGAGGCTTTACTTAGGTGCCATTGATTTGAAGCGATATGAGTCGACTGAAACAAGGAGAAAATCAGTGAGAAGATGGCTGGAACACCAACCGGAGCCTAACCCATGCGGAGGAAGAAAATAGGACACCCATTAGGCAGAAACAAGATGAAATAGCGTTAGGTTTCAAGAATCAAGCCTTACCTAGGGCTAGAAACACCGACGAGCAGTTGAGCGAGAGAGGGCGAAGGCATCGGGAGCGTCGGGAATGTTTGAGAAGAGGAGAGTTCGCGTGAGGAGGCCGAACTACTAGGGTTCAGCCATATAAAATCGTGGGCAAGCAGTCGACTGATGAGCCATAATAGTCGACTGCTCATAGTCTAGCGACCGATTCACGACACCAACAGTCGACTGCTAGGGTTCGATAGTCGACTGCTGAACCTTCTGTGTCATGCTATAGTGTATTTAGTCGACTGCTCGACTAAAGCAGTCGACTGATATCTGATTATCTATTTGGAATTTATGTGAATTTGATTTCTTCACTTAATTTTGTTTCATTTAGTGTGTTTATTGCATGTGTATCGATTAGTCCAGTCTTATGCTTGTATTTGTGTATTTGTTAATGTGTTTTGATATTTTTGTCTTATTTCCACAAACATTAATATCCAAGAATTTTATTCCTAGCATCTCACCCTTTATAAATGTTTGAAATACACAATCAAGGTGAACCCTTTATTTTGTGAGATGCAATACACTATAAACATACCTTCCATGCAAACACATGATAAGGCATATGAAGCATGACAAGTGCATGACATACAAAGGTATATAATACCTAAGTATTAAACCCAATTGTCATTTTAAACAAAATAAGACAATTTGTCTTGATAGATCAATTTCCCAAGTGTGCCAAAATTCAAAGTGGCACACCATGACCTCTAAACCTAATTGTGCCACTTTTGATCAATTTTCCATTATTCTCAAATTTTATTGGCACATTCTAAAATCCTTTAGGATAAAGTTTCAATGTCATTTCCAAAGTATCACATAACTTGAAAATTCCCTAAAGTGTCAACTTTACTATGGTCGGGTTAACTACCCACTCATTCAAGTTGACACATCCAAGCCCATTTAGCATGAATCGATCATGCTCTTAGGAACCCAATATCTATTGAAGCTTCTTGGGTTTACTAGGTACTCACTAGGGATATTCTCCCTTAGTACCTTCCTAATGACCCTTTTTAGCTTATAAGCCTTAGTCAATTGGGTCTTGTTAAGGTTAACTCTAGGGGGAACTCTCCTTGTAACATTTTTAGTGGCCTCCCTAGGTTTCTTTGAAACCTTGGCCACTAGACACACACCATGGTCAATCTTAGGGATGACATTCCTATTAACCTTAGTTTTTTGAACCTAGATTTAGTTCCATAATCAAATGGAACATTGTGATAGGTAGGTATGACTTCCTTAGACTTAAGTTTATGCCCCAAACCTTTTCCATCCTTGGAAGGCTCTTGCCTCCTAAACCCTAAATTTTGACTCTAGAGCCTTTAATTGAATTTGTCATTTTTACAAGGGTCTTCCCTAATTTTTCAAGCCTCGACCTCAAGGCTTGATTTTCTAATTCTAATTTTCTCAATTTTGATTGTTCATTAATCTTTTGGAAATGATTTCTTCTCTTAGGCATATGCCTACCCTTCTTAGGGTTGATGCCTAAGTGATCTTCTACCTTTCTAATAGTCTCCCTAGGTAGAATTGTTTTGGAGATATTGTTTCTAGATTTGTCCTTAGCCCTAGAATTGCATGATTTAGCACCTAAACAAAAAAAATCTATTATTTCTAGCATGCTTTTGTTTATGAGTAATAGCAATAGCATTAAAATTATTCCTAGCATGCTTTTGACTATTAATTGAAGAGGAAGCATACTTAAAGGTTACCTTAGGGTTTGCCTTAGCTCCCCCTATATTTGAGACTCCTTCTCTGCCCTTGGCTTGCTTCCTCCTCTTAGGGAATTGGCTTCTATAGTGACCCCTTTGATGACATTTGAAGCACACCACGTGCTCCTTTCTCTTAATGGTTGGGGCACTGACATCCTTGACCTTTGGCACCGGTTAATCCTTCTTGACCTTCTTAGGACACTTGATCTTATAGTTCCCATATTCCCTACACTAAAATATATAATATGATTTTTATTTTCAATTAATGTGCTTGAGTTACCTAGGTCGGTAGTGGAAATCGGAGTTGGTGTTTCATCTCTCTCGGAAGTAGATGCCTCTTCTTGCTCCGGCATGGAAAATCTCTCCTCCCTCTCAATCCTAGAGGTGGAGGTCTCCTCCAATTCTTCTACTTCCTCGGATGTTGATGGACTTTCAACCTCCAAATTCTCACACTCTTGAGCCGATGAACATTCTTCCTCGGCTTCTTTCTCTACTCGTGCCTATTCGGGATTTGCATGGAATTTGACCGACTTATTCCACAATTCCTTAGCATCCCTATAATCTCCTAATCTAGACAAGATATCATTAGTAATCAAATTTAATATCATACTTATTACCTTGTCATTTCTTTTAGATTTTTCTAGTTGCTCCTCCGTCCACTTCTTCATTTTAAGAATTTTACCCTTCTTGTCCACGGGGACTTCAAAACCTTGCATCAAAATAAACCAATTTTTTATTTCACACATTAGAAAATGTTCCATCCTCACCTTCTAATATACGAAGTGTTAGTTATATATGAGAGGTGTCCTAAAGCAATCACCCTATAGTTGTATCATTTATTTAATAAATGAAGATTCACTATATGAGTATACATGTTTTCATGTATTTGATTGGATCTTAAACTCATATATTGAATGTCCACAATACGATTCACAATATAAGAGAATTTGTAATTGGATCACAACTAGTGAGTATCTCTACATGTGTAATTGTGATGTATTAGAATTATCTCTAGTCGATGAATTGATGCATTCGGGCATCATCAATTCTATTGAGACTAGCACGAGTTGTACTCTTTAGTTTATCCAAGCAATTATTTCTCACTGGCTTGTGACATTAAGATGTCCGGAGTTAACCATGGATGCTAGTTATGGTAACTAGTTTATTGAAGTGACCAGCTGTAAGACTTCATATGGTTTTTTGTATATGTAGATATGTCAATGAAGTCCTTACTGCAGCTTAAGTGTGATGTTCCTTCGACTTGCAATATTCAAGTCATCTTGGTCATGGAGACTTATGTTTTGACATCATAAGCAAGCATCTCCGAGGAAATGTAGACCCGGGATGATTAGGTGTAAGTCGAAGTGGCCGAAGGTGTTTGAATAGCCTACAGAGGATTCACCACTCTTTGCGAGGAGATGTATACTCTATGGCCTCTCGTCGAATTGTTACTAAAGTTTTTAGCTAAAGCATAACATGCTTAGAGTATGGTACTCTTGGATACACGTGTAGTAACTAGAATCCACAAAACGAAGAAAAGATACTTGGGCTAGGTGTGACATAGTCAACCTAGTGGGGACTGACACAATAGACCATGTCCTAAATTAAGTGGGTATAAGATGAGTGAAGGGAATGAGGCACGATTCATTGTAGCTGCTGAAAGGTTTTAGAAGTTGTTCTGGGATCAACCGTTGATTTTTCGATTAATTGGGGATCATGATGTACTACTAGGGATCACTCATGATTGTTCTATAATTAATGGTTAATTATAGACGACCAACATAAATCGAGAACCTATTTGGTCACACGCACTACGAGTGTTTATCTGAAGGATTTAAAACGAGCTTGAGAATGGGATTCTCAAATCGAGAGAAACTTGGTTTGGTTGGACCAAACAAGGAGCGAGCATGAAATTATTTCAGTCGCATCGAAAGCATGGATGGGCCGAGTCTTTTTAAGACATGATGAATGAACCAAATTGGTTTGGTTCTAATCCACTGGTGGAAAATAAATCAAAAGGGTTTGATTTGGTTTGGTTTATTTTAACTTAAAATAGAACAATGCGGTTTGGTTTATTTTAACTTAAATTAATGGAGCGGGTTAACGAGTTTTGGTTGTGAACCAATAACCATTGAGAGATGGTTTCTTGATGGTCAAGAAACACACTCTCTATAAGTAAGAGGGTTGAGACAAATTTCGTGGACGAGTTAGAGTTTGTGAAACCCTAGCCACCTTCCTCTCTTCCTCTCTTCCTCTCTTATGCGTCGGCTCCTTGGTAGCCACCGCCCAAGCCTTGGTCGCCTCCCTCTCCAGCCGCCAGCCAACCACCACTGTCGGCCAACAGCACCACCGTCGGCCACCTTGCTGCAGTCGACCAATTTGATTGGCCTGTACTTCTGAGAAAACAAGTTCGTACAACTTATTTTGTGATCATCTCTCAGATCACAACGTCTTCGACGTGAGACTAGTATCTCTCGTCAAGATGGGGCTTGTAGCTTAGTGAAGTTATCTCGACGATACTCAGTGTGGACTCGGACAGAGGCGAAACTTGCAAGGGTCGCTAAGGTTGATGTCATTTTCGCTACACGTAATTCGTCAGGTATACCTAGTATAAATTTCCTTTATTGCAAAATTTAAATATGTGATTATATCTACACTGTTGTATATTGTATGTATGTGGTGTGTGTAATGTAATAAAATAGTTTATTATGCATTTTATTTATTTCCGCTGTGCATGTTTATGAAACATATTCGAACACACACCCACGTCGGTGCCCCAGAAACCCAATAGTGGGATTAGAGCCTGACTATGTTCTGACATAATCGTAAAATTGTTTTGCGATGAATGTTTATCATAATTGTATTTTTGGAAATTTTCTATTTTAGAAAATTTTAGAAAAATTATGGAAATTTAAATTAGTTAAGAAATTCAAATTAGGAATTTCCTGATGTGATTAGGAAATTAGATTTAGGAAATTTGTTTCCTTAATTAATATTTTTCATAAATAAAATATGTGACTAGATTTAGAAATTTGTTTCTTAATTTAATTGATGAGATTTGATTTGAGAAATCAAATCACAAACATATTTTATTTTCAAAATTAATTATGACAATTTGTAAATTACTTGAATATGTCATAATTGTATGTCATATAATTGCATTAGATGCATATCATTATGTCATGCGTGTTGTGACACGTAGATGCATTAGTTGCACATATGTATGTCATGTGTGTCATGTCATGTAGATAATAGTTATTTGCATGGAAAGGAGGATGAGACCATAAAACCCTTACACAATATTAAAGCATACACCTTCCATTAATATGGTTAGAACCAGAGTTCTGTTTCTTGTTTGGGTTGTTAGACTCTCTCTAAACCCGACTCGAACCTGAACATGTTCAAACCATTGAAGTAGTTTAATACTAATATGGTCAGAGTCAAAGGTCAATCTTTAGTTTGAGTTGTTGGACTCTCTCCAAGCCTGACTAAACGATTGAATGCACTCTAACCATATTAAAACTATTTCTTGATTAATGAGTCGGCTTTAACTTGGAGCATCGGCTTGTTGGACTCCCTCCAAGGTCGATGTGAAGGGAGGTGAAGTTGGGTGCTATGCATATGATGCATACTTGTTAATGTGTTAACAACCCAATGTTTGTGTGAATATTCAATTAGTTGATATATTCGATACTTACCATCATGGCTATGAACGACTTGTTGGAATCTCTCCAAGGTTGTTCTTATCTATGTTGGATATCAGCCCATTCAGAGATGAACCTACGATCTCCCGAATTGATTTTGAGGGTTTTTGAATTCGAAAAATGAATGTCATTTATAAATGTATGTTGATGCATTTTAAATTATTTTTTCTCATATATGCTCGATTTGTATTTCTAGGTTAATCTCTTGATCATTATATCTATAAACTTGCGCTCTATTTTGGATTTAAATAAATTGACTGGGTCGAACTTCTTAAATTGGCTTAGAAACTTGAGAATTGTTCTCAAGATGGAAAAGCTTATGTATGCCCTCGAAGAGCCTCTTTCCAACCGTCCTAAGGATGATGCAACTCTGGACCAATTGTTGGCCTATCAAAAATATATGACTGATTCTGAACTAGCGAGTTGCATCATGCTAGCCGCGATGGTACCCGAGCTTCAGAAGCAGCATGAACATATAGATGCTAATACCATAGTCTTTTATCTTCATGAGTTGTTTGATGAGCAAGTAAAATCCGAAAGGTTCGAAGTCTCCAAGCTTCTCTTCACCTCTAAGATGCAAGAAGGTTCATCTATGGTGTAATTTAGTTAAAGATGAATGGGTACATCAAGCGATTAGCTACACTCAGGTTTGTGATGGATCATGAATTAAGTATTGACTTAATTCTACATTATTTTCCCAAGAGTTACTCATAGTTTGTGATGAACTACCTGATAAACAAACTTGAATCCACCATTCCTGAACTCCTCAACATGCTAAAGACTGTGGATCCTTCTGTGAAGCATGAGGATAAGATGGTGTTGTTAGTTGATTCCTCAAAGAAAGGTTCTAAGAGGAAATCAAAGAACAACATAAGGTGAAGAAGAAGGCTAAGAAGGTTGAACCAACTCAAAATGGCACTTGCTATCATTGTGGCAAGGAGGGCTATTGGCGAATAAACTGCAAGATTTATCTTGAGTCCATGAAGAAAAAGAAGACATCTGATGCCCCATCCTCTTTAGGTATCTTTGTTATTGATTAACATTCTATATGTAATGGCATATAAGGGCTAAGGAATAGAAGAAGACTCGTCAAAGGAGTATCAAATTTGTGAGTTGGAAATTGAGCAAAGGTTGCTGCAGTCACCATCGGAACATATTTGTTGAAGCTCCCTACAGGACTTATCTTAGAACTAGATAATTTCTATTATGTTCCTTCATTAATGAAGAACATTATTTTTATTTCCTTCTTAAGTAGAAATGGGCATCATTTGACTTTAGTAACAATTGTTACATAACTTTGAATGGCGTTCTTTATGGGACTGGAACTTTATGCAATGGTATATATACGTTAGACGTATCCAGTGACATTTTCAATATCAAAGCAAGCAACAAGCATGCTCGAAAAGATAATCAATTAGCCTCCTACATGTGGCATTGTCGTCTTGGCCATGTAAGCAAGAAATGCATGTTTGAATTACACCTATGTAGAATTCTAGAATCGTTTGAATTTGATTCATTCGATACATGTGAATCATGCTTAAAAGGCAAGATGACTAAGTTACCTTTTACTCGAAAAGGTGAACCGATGGGAGAGTTGCTTGGTCTAATATATACTGATGTATGTAGACTTATGTCAACTCATGCTCTAGGAGGCTATAGCTACTTCATTACCTTTATCAATGATCACTTATGATTTGGGTATGTGTTCTTGATGAAACACAAGTCTAAAGCCTTTGAAAAGTTCAAAGAATTCAGAAATGAAGTAGAGAAACAACTTGGAAAAAGTATTAAAATACTTCGATCTAATTGAGGTGGTGAATAATTGAGTCAAGAGTTTCTGGATTATCTAAGGGACAATGGTATATTATCTCAATGGACTCTGCCGTATACACCACAACTTAATGGTGTATATGAGAGGCAAAATTGAACCTTGTTGGACATGGTTTGGTTGATGATGAATCATGTGAATCTTCCCAAGTCCTTTTGGGGCTATGCACTTCAGACAGTTATTTACTTGCTAAATAGAGTCTCAACTAAGGTAGTCTCTACTACTCCATATAAGATATAGAATAGTAAGAAACCTCAATTATCTTGCTTGAAGATATGGGGTTGTCCTGCTTATGTGAAGCGGACTGTATCAGACAAATTGGATGCTAAATATGATAAATGTCTATTTATTGGATACTCTAAGGAAATGAGGGGTTACCAATTCTATCATCCTGTGGGACAAAAGTTATTTGTTTCAAGGCATGCTATGTTTCTAGAGAAAGAGTTTCTCTTGCAAGAAAATAGTGGGAGTGGCATTGAACTTGAGGAGGTTCAAAAGACTCCAATAGACATTGATGAGATATCTGGTCAAGCACCACAACCGATAACTCATAGTGATGAGTCATCGACTGAACCTATTGTAACATCACATCTTCGTAGATCTGGTAGAACATGCAACATTCCTGAGAGATATGGATTTCTCGTAAGCGAATCGAACGACGTGTTACTCATTGACGATGAGGAGTCTACCAGTTATGAAGAAGTTTTGAAAAGTTCAGAAAGGGACAAATGACTTGAAGCCATGAAGTCGGAAATGGATTTCATGAATGAAAATCAAGTTTGGAACTTGGTTGACCCACGTGAAGGCATTAAGCCTATAGGGTGCAAGTGGGTTTTCAAGAAGAAAACCGACATGGATGGTAATGTGATTACCTATAAGGCTAGATTAGTGGTGAAAGGCTATCATCAAAAGCAAAGTGTTGATTATGACGAGACCTATTCACTTGTAGCTATGCTTAAATTCATTCGGATGCTCCTGTCCATAGCGGTTCATTATGATTATGCCATATGACAGATGGATGTGAAAATGATTTTCCTTAATGGAAACCTACTCGAGGACGTGTATATGATACAGTATGAGGGTTTCACATCCGTTGATAAAACCAAGGTATGCAAACTTAGACGGTTCATATATGGACTGAAGCAAGCATCCGGGAGCTAGAATATCTATTTTGTTGAGATAATCAAAAGGTTCTCATAAAATACAAACGAATCCTGTATGTACAAAGAAGGTTAGTGGGAGTGCAGTCGTATTCCTAGTTTTGTATGTTGATGATATATTACTTATAGGAAACGATATATCTATCTTACAGTTGGTCAAAATTTGATTATCCAAAATATTCTCCATGAAAGACCTGGGAGAAGCGACCTATATCCTCGAGATTAAGATCTATAGAGATAGATCAAAATGGTTGCTTGGTCTTTCATAATCTACATATATAGACAGAGTGCTAAAGAGGTTTAGCATGTCAAAATCCAAGAAAGGTTTCCTTCCCATCATGCATGGGACACACCTTTCGAAGTCTATATGCCCGCGCATAGATGATGAGAGGATTTGCATGAGTAAGATCCCCTATGCATCTGCAATAGGATTAGGAATGGATCATTGGATGGTTGTTAAGACAATCCTTAAGTACTTGAGAAAAACTAAAGATGTGTTTCTAATATATGGAGAGGGTGATATGGTAATACGCGGGTATACATATGTCAACTTCCAGATAGACAAGGATGATTATAGGTCTCAGTCTGAGAACATATTCACCTTGAATGGAGGCGCAATAAGTTGGAAAAGTTCCAAGTAAGACACTGTAGCGGATTCTACCACTAAGGCAGAATACATTGCAACTTCGGAAGTAGCAAAAGAGGTGGTTTGGATCAAGAAGTTCATCTCTGAACTCGGTGTGGTTCCAACCATTGTTGAAGCAATATCAATCTACTACGATAACAATGGAGCGATTTCACAAGCAAAAGAGCCAAGGTCTCATCAATGATCCAAACATGTGCTTCACTGCTATCATCTGATCAAAGAGATCATCAGTAGGAAGGAAATACAAATTGAGAAGATTCCCATTGAAAGGAACTTAGCGGACCTTTTAACTAAGGTCTTACCTCAAAGCAAGTTTGAGGGCCATGTTAGAGCTTATGGTATTGGATACCATGGCGATTGGCATTAGGGCAAGTGGGAATTTGTTAGTTATATATGAGAGGTATCATAAGACAATCGCCTTATGGTTGTACCATTTATTTGATAAATGAATATTCACTATTTGAGTATACATATTTTTATGCATTTGATTGGATCTTAAACTCATTTACTTAATGCCCACAATACGATTCATAGCATAAGAGAATTTGTGATTGAATCACAATTAGTGAATATCTCTACATGTGTAATTGTGATGTGTTGGAATTATCCCTAGTCGATGAATTGATGCATTCGGGCACCATCAATTCTGTTGAGACTTGCACGAGTTGTACTCTTTGGTTTATCCAAACAGCTATTTCTCACTAGTTGGTGACATTGGGATGTCTAGAGTTAACCGTGAATGCTAGTTATGGTAACTAGTTCATTGGAGTGACCAGCTGTAAGACTTCATATGGTTCTCTGCATATACAGATATGTCAATGAAGTTCTTACTGCAGCTTAAGTGCGATGTTCCTTCGACTTGCGATATTCAAGTCATCTTGGTCATGGAGACTTATGCTTTGACATCTTAAGCAAGCATCTCCGAGGAGATGTGGATCCGAGATGATTAGGTATAAGTTGAAGTGGTCGAAAGTGTTTGAATAGCCTACAGAGGATTCACCACTCTTTGCGAAGAGATGTATACTCTATGGCCTCTCATCGAATTGTTACTAAAGTCTTGGGCAAAAGCATAACATATTTAGAGTATGGTACTCTTGAATACATGTGCAGTAACTAGAATCCACAAGATAAGGAAAAGATACTTGGGCTAGGTGTGATATAGTCAACCTAGTGGGGGCTGACACAATAGACCATGTCCTGAACCAAGTGGGTATAAGATGAGTGAAGGGAACGGAGCACGATTCATTGTAGTTGTTGAAAGGTTTCAGAAGTTGTTCTGGGATCAATCGTTGATTTTCCGGTTAATTGGGGATCATGATGTACTACTAGTTGTTACTCATAATCGGTCTATAATTAATAGTTAATTATAGATGACCAACATAAATCGAGAACTTATTTGGTCACACGCACTACGAGTGTTTATTCGAAGTATTTAAAACGAGCTTGAGAATGAGATTCTCATATCAAGAGAGACTTGGTTTGGTTGGACCAAACAAGGAGCGAGCATGAAATTGTTTCAGTCGCATCGAAAGCATGGATGGGCTGAGTCTTTTAAAGACATGATGGATGAACTAAATTGGTTTGGTTCTAATCCAATGGTGGAAAATAAATGAAAGGGGTTTGGTTTGTTTTAAACAAATGAACCAAAATTGGTTTAGTTTATTTTAACTTAAAATAGACCAACACGGTTTATTTTTTTTTTTAACTTCAATTAATAGAGTGGGTTAACGGGTTTTGGTTGTGAACCAATAACTATTGAGAGATGGTTTCTTGATGGTCAAGAAACACACTCTCTATAAGTAAGAGGGTTGAGACAAATTTAGTGGGTGAGTTAGAGTTTGTGAAACCTAGCCACCTTTCTCTCTTCCTCTTTTGTGCGTCGGCTCCTTGGTTATCACCGCCCAAGCCTTGGCCGCCTCCCCCTCCAGTCGCCAACTAGCCACCATCGTCGGCCAATAGCCCAACCACCAGCCAATAGCATCACCGCCGGCCAGCAACACCACTGCTGGCCACCTTGCTACAACCGGCCAATTTGATTGGTCGGCACTTCTGAGAAAACAAGTTCACACAACTTGCTTTATGATCGTCTCTCGGATCACAATGTCTTCGACGTGAGACTAGTATCTCTCGTCAAGACGGGACTTGTAGCTTAGTGAAGCTATCCTGACGATACTCGGCGTGGACTCGGATAGAGGCGAAACTTACGAGGGTCGCTAAGGTTGATGTCATTTCCGCTATACGTAATTTGTCAGGTATACCTAGTATAAATTTCTTTTATTGCAAAATTTAAATATGTGATTATGTCTACACTATTGTATCTTTCATGAGTATAGTGTGTGTGATGTAATAAAATAATTTATTATGCATTTTATTTGCTTCTATTGTGCATGTTTAAAAAACACGTTCGAACACACGCCCACGTCGGTGGCCCAGAAACCCAACATGAAGTCTTCGTGGTCGAATGAAGGTGGAATGCTTATGTCATCACTCAATTTTTCTTGAAAACCCATCTTCTTCACCTCTAACCCTTGCTCCCTAGGTGGTTAGTCCTTTTGAAGAGCTCCTAGCTTTGATACCACTTGTAGGGGATCTGACGTCGCTAGAGGGGGGTGAATAACAATTTCGTTCATTGATGGAAATCGATCACATTCGTCTCTATAATTCTGTTAGCACAGCGGAAATACAAAATACAAATACAAAGATGAAGACGAATACAACAATCGCTCACAAGAGAAGCGATATAATGTGGTTCGAAACCTTAGGGTTCCTACTCCATGGATCGAGCTTGAGTGAGCTCTAGTGATGCACACACCATTAATAAAACTCCTTCTCGGAACAATCTGAAGGCGGAGAAACCTCGTACAAATGATTACACAAGTAATACAAGAAATACAAGCAAATATAATAAAATGCAAGTAAAGAAAACTTTACAAAGAATGCTTTGAATGCTTACTTGTTTGATTGCTTGAGCTACACTTGAAGACCCTGACTTGCACCAGCAAATCACCTTAAATCGCCCAAGAAATTGTGCCAAAAATCTCCCCTTTGACCTCCTTTTAAAGCTGCAACTCGGACTGATTTTCGTCTAGCAGTCAACTGCTCATACCCAGCAGTCGACTGCTCTTGTAGCCGTTGTCTCACAATGACTCGATCCACGTTGGAGAAACTCCAATGGATAGCCGATCAGTCGACTGTCAAACCCTAGCAGTTGACTAATGCACAGGCAGTCGAGCTACAGGTCGAGCCTACCTCGCTTCTGTGGCCGTATCCATCAGTCGATTGCCATCCATGACAGTTGACTGCTCCATATTAGTCGACTATCCAATGCTGGCAGTCGAGTGCCAAGGCCACTCAGCCACAATCAAGCATTCGTCGACTCTTGTCAGTCGATTGATCGTAACCCCAATCAACTGATCAGTGTCAACTAGGTTATCAAGTGTCAAAACACTCGACTAGTCGACTGGTCCATAATCCCAATCGACTGATACACCTCAAACATAAGGTTTTAACCCAAGTATGATGCCCTCATACTTGCTAGACACCCTTAGCCTAGACTTAAGCCTTCTAGTCACCCCTATCAGCCTCACGCCTATCAGATCCCTCCAAGTCATCCATGACTTGTTCATCCATACGTTAGCCTTCAAGTGCTTCCATCGGCTATTGTCATGCTAATAGTGTCTACACTGCCAAGGTACATTTGGACTTACGCTGCAAAGACACACGTTTGGACTTTACGCCACCAAACATTGGACTTATACTGCCAAAACTACTGCTTGGACTTTACGCCGCCAATATCGCACCCTTGGACTTTCCCAAATGCCAAGACCCATGCTTGGACTTTTCAAATGCCAAGACCCATGCTTGGACTTTCCATTCCAAGTACCCATGACTTGGACTTCCTTGCCAAGTACTCATGACTTGAACTTTCTATTGACAAGTACCCATAACTTGGACTTTCCTTGCCAAGTACCCATGACTTGGACTTTCCATCATATGGTCAACGCCATTTCAACCATATTGTTAACCCATTATCAAACATCAAAATACCACTCGAGTCAAACTCGAGTCTGGTTAATCGTGACCTAGGCTGATTGCACCAATAATAAATAGATTTGAGCTAAAAAGGAAGATTAAATAGATTTACATCTTTTGAAGATTATTCACTAGTCGACTCATTTTTGTTTAGTATAAAAATGAATTGTGAATATAAAAGATATGGAACATGCTCTTAACATAATAGTCATTACGAGGGATTAGAGATGTTCATATTTATGTAAATATTTTAATCTGGGTAAATAGCAAGACATTAATATATTTAGGAGAACGGCTGTGACACCTAGAGAAAGGTTGTATTGTTTTAAAGTGGTTGTGTATCATTAGGTGAGAGACTAAGTAAAGTGTAATAACTTTCTTAGAATGAAATGCTCAGTGTGTTTGTTGTCGCATGAATCATTTTCTCTAAGTATGAATTGGATGTTATATTTGGTCTTTGTGGCTATCTGTTCATTTAGTCTTTGTGACTAATGACCTTTGTTCAAATAGTCTTTTTGACTAATGATTTCTTAATTTCCATTTTGGCTTAACTTGGACGAGTGGGAGATATAAGTAGTTACAACCTTGTCTTTACATTGTGCAGATGCAACCATGAAACGTGGTCATGGTTACTCCAATTAAATGGGTGTCCAAGTTAGTGGCGTGAAGAGAGGATCAGATTTCACGCAACAGAAGCATTGTCTGTGTGCTCTGTCATTCACAGAGGTGTGAAGAACATTTAAAAAGTAAAAAGGATTTGGTTTGTGATCTACAGAGGGTAGTTCATTTTCGTAATTGCCTTCTAGACAACAATCCACAAGAAGAAGGAACAACATCAAAGCAGAATCAGGTCTTTTTTTCTACAATAAATCATGAAGCATGATTAGTCAAGCATGAATAATGAACAGTCCAAGCCATAGAGACTAAGAAGTCAATCTGAAGAATTAACAAAGACTCGCATCAAGTTTTGAATAAGTTCATGATTTCTTACTATGCCTAGAAATTTGTCGACAACTCAGCTCCAAATATATAAAAATTTATAGGGGATTCTATTCTGAACAAAGAAAAATTTATAGATGACTCTATTTCAAATAGAGAAAAATTTATAAGCAACTCTATCCTAGACAGAGGAACATTTGTTGATGACTTTGTCCCATACGGAGGAAAATTATAAGTGACTTTATCCCAGATAGAAAAAAAAATTACAGATAACACTATTCCTAATAAAGAAAAATATGTAAACGACATTGTCCTAGATAGAAGAAAATTTGTATGTATTTGGAAACCTTAAGAGACACAAACGTCCATAATAAACATCTTTTATTAGAATAAATACAAATATTATACAAGAAATGAATTGTCCTAATAGCCTTGATAGACCCTGCCCCCTTTAAGTTCAATAGGTCACTCTCCTTAAGTGTGATAGGGTGTGAGATGAAAGGCATTCCATGGATGTTCTAATCACTTTTCTTCTGAATCTTACAGATAGTAAGCCCCCAAACTCAATTTCTTGAGTATTCAATATGGTCCTTTCCAGCGAGGTTCTAGCTTCCCAACTTCTCATGTTTATTTCCTCTTCTTCCAAACTATGTCTCCTACCTGAAAAGAACGAGGTATTGCCTTGTGATTGTAATTTTGGCACATCCATTGTTTATATGCCTTGAGTCGAGTGACAACTTTATCCCAAGTATCTTCAACTAGATTTGATTTCATCACACATTATCCTCTCCATAGGTAGTGACTCATGCAGAGGTCATCCTTATATCAGCCCCAGACCTAATCTCAGTTCATGGCACCACTCTCTCAGTTTTCTACCTTGGAATTGTCTTCCATTATTGGAGATCAAGCTTCAAGGGATTTCATATCTACAAACTACACTTTTCCACAAGAATCTGAAGACAACCTCCTCAATGATTCGGACCAAGGCTTTTGCTTATACCCACTTAAAAAAAGTAATTCACCGCCACCAAATGAAATTTTCTGACTTGAAGCTAAGGAAAATGGTCTGACAATGTCTAATCCCCACTAGTCAAAGGGCAAAAAGCTATTACCATCCTTAAAAAACAAGTCGGACGATGAGATATCTATTGATATTTTTGACAACTAAGACAAGTTGCCACATGATGAGCTACATCTCTATCTAAGGTTGGCTAGAATCATCCTCCTAATAAGACCTTTTGAGCTAGAGTTCTTCCGAAGTGGCTTTCCTAACTTCATGAATCTCCCGTAGCACATACTTAACTTTTTTGTAATCCAAGTATTTTAATAACAGTCGAAAGAAAACACGCTTATAGAAGTTGTCCCTAATTTGAGTGAAATGTGTCACTCTTCGCTTAATTTATAATGCATAGACTGGATCTTTTGGGAGTCTGATATCCTAAACAAATTAATTATTTTTGTCCTACAGTCAGCTTCTTTAGTTGTACTAGAGATGAAAGCTAGAATTTGATCAATCTAGGACACCAATTTAACTTGGGTTATTACATCTTTCTTCATCCATTGAGTAATGGTGTTAGTTATTTTTGTTAACTCATCGACCGTCTTATTTTCCTCCCATGGTACCTTTTGGAGGATTACTTTTTGGAACTCAATTTTCAATTTTTCATAAGTCTCAATATATTTACACAATCGGTTATTTTTTATTTCGCAAATACCCACCAACTATCGGGCCACTAATTTAGAATTAGAATATACCATTATCTTGCCAACTCCTACTTATTTGGTAGGTCACGGATCGGCTAGTAAAGCCTCATACTTGATCCCTTTGTTAGAGGCCTTGAAGCAGAATTGTACTGTGAATCATTTTTCATTCCCATGGGGGGACACCAGTAGAATTCCCACCCCCAGTTCCTCTATGTGTCATTGATTTGTCTATAAAACTTTCTAGAGTCCTATCTCCTCTCCATCCGAAGTCTTTGCAAGAAAATTAGCCAAGGTTGGCTTTAATGGCTTTCTATGGCTTATATTGGATGGCATATTACTTGAGCTCGGTAGTCCACTTGATTAACCTTCTGAAAGCCTCCAGATTAGTCAAAACATGCTCTAATATACTATTAGCAAGCACTGTAAAGGGGTGAAATAAAAAGTAGGAATGAAACCAACGTGCAGTTAACACCAACGCTAGAGCTAACTTTCTCAGTATTGTATAACTCCCTTCAGTCTTCTTGAGGAGAATATTAATGAAATAAATTGATTTTTGTATTGCTCCATCCTAACGGAGAAGAACTGAACTGTCTGCCTCTTCGCTTGCTACTAAGTATATTCATAATTGCTCTTTTGCTATTGGCTTATACAAACATGGACAAACCTTCTAAATGTTTCTTGAGTTTGGCAAAAGTCAATTCACACTTTTGGTCCCAAGTGAACTTAGCTTACTTCTATAATATTTTTAAAAAATACAAACTTCTGTCATCCAATCTGGATATGAACCATGATAAAATGGTAATCCTTCCCGCCAACCTTTGAACCTCTCAAGTGTTATGAGGAGTTCTCATGTCTTGAAGGGCTCTGACCTTTTCGAAGTTTGCCTCTATTCCTCTCTCAGTTACCAAATAGCCTAGAAACTCCCACCTCTAACTACAAAAATACATTTATTAGGTTCAGTTTTAACTCATACCTTTGCAAAGTAGCAAACGTATTATCAAAATCTTATATTAGATTTTTCGCCCGTGATGATTTAATGAGAATGTCATTCATGTATACTTCTATGTTCCTCCCCATTTACTCTTTGAATATTCGGTTCGTCAACTATTGATAGATGACTCCTACATTCTTGATGCCAAATGACATTACTATATAGTATAAAGTTCCATTAGAGGTGACAAAATTAACCTTTTTCTGATCCTTCAATGCTAAGGGTATTTGATAGTAACCTTGATATACATTCAACATACAAATCAAATCATGCCTAGACGTGGATTCTACAAGATGGTCTATCCATGGAAAAGGATGACACAAAGGCTCCACTTGTCTCTGAATTTCAGGACTAAAATTCCAAGATGTGCTTTGCCTTAGCAATTTTGTTACTTCGGTACTGATGATTATGCCCTTTTTTAGACCAAAATATCACTTCTTTTGTTTGACTAGTCAAGCATCCAAGAATACACTAAGTCAGTGCTCCATAACTCTAAAAGATATCCCTTTAACTTCTTGGGATGACCAAGCAAAGACTTCTCTATTATTGGTCAGACAGGTGATCAATTGTTGTTTAATTCTCTGGAAAGGTCGACAACCACCCTAGTAATCTTTTTTCGATGACCTGACATGATTTGGACATCTTCCGATTCTACTTCCTCTAGATCGCATATGGCAATTCCTGTACCATCTGACTTCTACCCTTCCTTAGTTTTGATGAACCTGGATGTCTTCCTTCGTTCTGGCTAATTTTTGGTTTGCTCAAACCATCTTCACATAACATTTTCCAAAGGTGGTCTAGTAGCCTTACACTTCTCCCACTCGCTCCCCTATTGGGAATTTCACCTTTTAATGGTATATAGAGGCTACTGTTGGTGCAAAAATGCCCCAAGTATTTATATGTTTTGATGTTTGGATAATCATCTAAGTTAGGCAATACTTTATGATCTAATTGTGAACGTGTTTAAGTGACAGAAAAATCCAAGTATGAAGACTTGGTAAAGGCAAAGTCCAAGTATGATCTTGGCAAGAGAAGTCCAAGGAAAAAATTTGGCGGCGTAAGACCAAGCATGTAGTCTTGGCGGCGTTAAGTCCAAACGGACCTTGGCAAAGGAAGTCCAAAGGCAAGTCTTGGCAGCGTAAGTCCAAGCATGTAGTCTTGGCGGCGTAAAGTCCAAACGCACTTTGGCAAAGGGAAACCCAAGACATGACAAAATCGATGGAAGCTCTTGGAAGCAAAGCGCAAAGGATGAACAAGTCGCGGACTCGGAGGGATCCTGGAGGCACAAGGCTTAAGGAAGAGCTAGAAGGTTGAGTCTAGGTCTAGGGAGTCAATTCAAGTATGAATTATTCATACTTGATGAGTATCGATCGTCACGATATATCGATCAGCTGTTAGGGTGCTCGATCGAGGATAAAAGGTGACGATCATTGTCTTGTCATGGCGATCGTGATATCGCCATCGATCATTGCCAATTAGCGGCGATCGATCGGCGATCAACATGGGCACAGAATGGAGTCTCACTCGACTGCACGCCATGATCACTCGACTGATCACTCCATCAGTCAACTGATGGAGGGATCAGTCGACTGATGAGTGTGCCATTGGATGATGACGATTATGAATCCTGCAAATCTGGTTGTTCAGAAGCCGTTAATTGCAGCAGCAGTCGACTGATGTTGTATATCAGTCGACTGATCATGGGCCAACGAGAAAAATAACCCTCTCTCTATAAAAAGAGGGCTTATGGTGGTTGAAAGGGTTAATGATTACATTGTGATCATCCTCTCAAGCCTCCACGAATTTTCTAAGCTTTCCTAGTATTTTAATTCCCCTCCTCCTCTCTAAACTTCATCTTCATCCTTTGTAAGAAGAGGAGGGTTGTTGTAAAAAGAGAAAGCTTATTAGTGAGATTGATTAGGGTTGATCCACCTTAAGGATCACCGTGGAGTAGGAGCGTTATCTCCGAACCATGTAAAGGCTTTGTGTTAGCATTGCATTTTTGTTTCTATTATTATTGTATTTATTGTGCTTCCACTAATCATTTTTGTAGAAAATGAAAACAAGCTATTCACCCCCCCCCTATAGCTTCCAAGGATCCCTTACAGGTGGTATCAGAGCCCGGATTGCATCGGAAGATCTAACAATCAACCGGAGCACGATGGCTTTCCAAGAGGGGTATAGCACGGCGAGGCCTCCATTCTTCGACGGCAACGACTTCGGCTACTGGAAAGGTAGGATGGAATACTACCTTATGAATGATATTGATAATTGGTTTAGTATTGTAGACGGATTTGAGAAGTCGGTCAACGAACATGGAGCGCCAATACCGACCAAAGATTGGACGAGGGATATGGCCAAGAAGGCGCAAGCCAATGCAAAGGCAATGACCACACTCCAATGTGGTCTATCAAAGGAGCAATTGTCCAAGGTTGGACCTTTCAACTCCGCTAAAGAGCTTTGGGAAAAGCTCATCGAGTTGAATAAAAGATCAAAGGAGACGAGGAGAGCCAAGAGGGACCTCTTGATAAGCCAACTCCAAAACTTTGCCATGAAGACCAATGAGACCGTGAGCCAAATGCACGGTCGCTTCAAGGAAGTAGTCAATGGACTACATGTGATAGGTGAGAAGGTCGACAACCGAGACCTTGTAAGGTATGTACTCCAAGCCTTCCCTAGAACAACCTTGTGGGCTTCAATGGTAGATGCCTATAAGGTCTCTAGGGATCTTTCTTTGGTTAAATTAGATGAGCTCTTTTGTGAATTTGAGTTGCACGAGCAAGCTAACACTTCGTCCAAAGAGAAAGGTGTATCTCTTTTTGTAGGAAAGAAGGACAAAAAGAAGAAGGAGAAGAAAGAAGTGTCTTCCACATCTGAATCCGAGAAGGATTCATCTAGTAGTGAAGAAGAGCTATCGGCAAGCGAGGTGGCTCATTACGTAAAGAAATTTGGTAGGAGGCCAAGGAAACTCACCGAGAAAAATGTGAAGAGGATGTTCCAATCCTCAAGAGGTAAGTCTTCTAGTAGTTCAACTCCTTCCTCTAATGTTGTTTGCTATGGTTGCAACAAAAAGGGGCACATCAAACCAAATTGCCCGGACTTAAAGAAGAAGGAGGAGAAAGAAAAGAAGCATAAGGAGAAGAAGAAAAAGAAGGAGGCAATGGTGGCACAAACGTGGGACACACTAAGCTTGGAGGAATCTTCCGATGATGAAGAAATGTGTCATGCCACCCGGAACCTAGCTCTCATGGCCTTGGAGGAGGAAGCCGGAAGCTCAATTGAGGAGTCCTCATCCTCTTCCTCAAGCGACGAATCATCATCAAGTGATGATGAGGTAAGCAACTCCCCTAGGGTAGATTTACTTTATAAAACCATTACATGCCTTCAAAATGCCTTAAATAGATCAAAAACTAGGATTAAGGACTTAAAAATAGAAATTAAGTCACTTAAAAATGTAGAACCATTTTGTGATGATACATGTACACTTAGAAATGAAAATGATGAATTAAGAAAAGAAATAGGTGAACTAAGAGCATGCTTAGAAAAATTTACAAATAGCTCCAAATATCTTGATATGATTCTTAGGGACCAAAGGGTCATTTATAACAAGGCCGACATAGGATACAACCCTAAGGAAAAATAAGTAGCTTTCACCTCTTTAGTTAGTAGAAAACCAACTATTAGGAGCAAGGCTAAAAAGGCTTGGGTTCCCAAAAGTTATATAGTTGATGCTATTGGTCCTAAAATTTGGGTGCCTAAGGCTTGCATTTTTCATGTTGTATAGGTAGAAGAACCAAGCTTATGGATTGTTGATAGTGGGTGCTCAAAACACATGACCGGTGATGAGAGAAAATTTTCCACCATCAACCACACTAGCAAGGGGAAGGTGTCTTTTGGAAATAGTGGTAAACTTAAGATACTAGGAAAAGGCAGAATTGAGGTATCTCCCAACCTTGTCATTCATAAAGTGTTATTAGTTAAAAATATGAAATTTAATTTGCTTAGTGTAAGTCAACTATGTGATGTCAATTTTGACGTTCAATTTGATTCTTCAAAATATTTTATAAGACACAAAACCTTAAATGATTGCATGTTAGTAGGATTTAGGAAATCAAATATATACTATGTTGATTTATCCTATGCTACTAATGCTTCTACTAGGTGTCTTATTGCAAAAGAAGAAGAGAGTTGGCTTTGACATAGGAGGCTAGGGCACATCAATATGAAGAACATTGCCAAAATAGCCAAAATGAAGTTAGTCAAGGGGTTGCCAAAAGTTAAGTAACTCAAGGACAAAATGTGTGATGCATGCCAAGAGAGGAAACAATAAAAAACATCACACAAAGGTAAAACTTTACTTAATACCACTTTACCTTTAGAACTATTGCATATGGATTTATTTGATTGTCATAGTACTCCCTCCATGATTGATAGTAAATATTGTTTAGTGATAGTAGATGATTTTTCTAGATTTACTTGGATATTTTTCATGATAAATAAGGATGAAACTAGGAATAATCATAGGATTTAGCAAGAGAGTAGAGAATGAAAGAAAACTCAAAATCAACCTGATCCGTAGTGATCATGGTGGAGAATTTGAGAACTCTAATTTCTCAACCTTTTGCCTAGAACAAGGGTACAAGCACGAATTTTCTTGTCCTAGAACACCCCAATAAAATGAGGTTGTGGAAAGTGTTGGTGCAATCGGCCCAGGTCACGATTGACCAGGACTCGAGTTTGGCTCGAGTGATGTTTTGATGTGTTTTGATGTTTCGACAAAAACATATGACAATATAATTGTCATGGAAAGTCCAAGTTGGACACTTGGCAGTTGGGAAAGTCCAAGTCTTGAGTACTTGGCAAATGGAAAGTCCAACATGTGTTGGCAAGGAAAGTCCAAGTCCTGAGTACTTGGCAAATGGAAAGTCCAACATGTGTTGGCAAGGAAAGTCCAAGCATGGGTCTTGGCAAATGGAAAGTCCAACATGAGTTGGCAAGGAAAGTCCAAGCATGGTCTTGGCATGGAAAGTCTAACATGGGTTAGCATCTGAAGTCCAAGGGGTTTAATATTGGCGGCGTAAAGTCCAAGCGGTAGTCTTGGCAGCACAAGTCCAATGGTTGGCAGCGTAAAGTCCAAGCGGAGTCTTGGTGGCGTAAGTCCAATATGCCTTGGCGGTGTAGACACCGTTAGCATGACATAGCCGACGGAAGCACCTGAAGGCTAGCGCGATGGATGAACAAGTCATGGATGACTTAGAGGGATCCGAGAGGCGTGAGGCTGATGGAGGTGACTAGAAGGCTTAGGTCTAGGCTAAGGGTGGTCTAGCAAGTATGGGGGAACCATACTTGAGTTAAAACCTCATGTTTGAGGTGTGGTGCCATGTGGCGTCGGTGGACCGAAATCAACTAGGGTTTGACTACGGGTTATGGCCTAGCGATCATTGCCATAGGTTGGCGATCGGTGATGCTCAGCGATCGTGATCGTCGATCGATCGATCGGCCCGGTGCTCGAGAATTCGGTCACAGAATGGAGTCGAGACTCGACTGGTCGAGTGAGGACTCCATCAGTCGACTGATGGTCATAATCAGTCGACTGATGAAGGTTCCGTTGGACTTATCCAGCGTGGATCTAGCCGTTGTCTCACGACAACAGTGGCATCAGTCGACTGATGGTCCCGATTAGTCGACTGATAGACTTTTTCCAGCACAGGTTGAAGCTATATATGGAGCTCGTGATGGAGGAAAAAGCAACCGGTTCTTGAGGGCTATTGGGGCGATTTGTTGGTGCAAATCAGGTCTCCAAGTGCAAGCAAGCAACCAAGCATTCAAGCAATCAAAACAAGTGTTGTAAAGTCTTTTCTTTACTTGTATTTCATATTTACATTGTATATTGCTTATATTTTATTCTTACTGTTGTAAGATCTATTGTAAGGGGTTTCTCCGCCTCCGACTTGTGTCGAGAAGGAGTGTTTATCATTAGTGAGTGCGTGTGCATCACTAGGGCTCTTTAGAGCTCGATCCGTGGAGTAGGAACCGTGCGGTTCCGAACCACGTTATATCATTGTGTTAGCTTGTTGTCTATTTCGTTATTGCTTTTATTATTTCTATTTCCGCTGCGCACTAACGAAATTGTAGACACAAACGCGAGCGAATTTCATCTACGCTATTCACCCCCCCTCTAGCCATTCCAACTATTCCTAACAAGTGGTATCAGAGCCCGGGGCTCTTCTACGGATTAACAACCGGGAGCTAAGGTGAAAGGCTAGAGGGTGAAGATGGAATTCCAAGACAAGCTTGGATGGGAAATCAACACTCCACCTCCATATGATCCAGAAGATTTTCCGGCATGGAGAGCAAGAATGGAAACATTCTTGATGATGAACATAGAGGATTGGTTCATCCTCATTGAAGGTCTTGAACCCCCTAGGGATAAGAAGGGGAATGTCCTAAAATTGAAAAAGTGGACCCAAGAGCAATGCCAAAAGCTCAAGACCGAAGTTAAGGTAACGAAACTTTTGGAAGATTTAATCCCTAATGATGTTTTGTGCAAGTTAGGGGATTACATGTATGCCAAGGAGCTATGGAGAAAATTGGCAAGATACCATGAGGAGAGTTCATCCTCAAGTGAAAGTGAGGAATCGGAAGTTGAGATGGAGTCAACTTCCGAATCGGAGAAAGAAGAAGTAGAAGAGGTGGAAGAAGCATCTACTTCTAGGATTGAGGAGGATAGACCATCCTCTACACCGGAGCAACCTCAAGAAGAGCTCTCAACATCCGATCAAGATGAGGAAGCTCAAAATTCAACTCCGGCACCTACCACCACCCTAGGTAACTCAAACACTTTATTTTCAAACAAAAATCATATTATGTGCTTTGAGTGTAGGGAGTATGGGCATTACAAGAGCAAATGTCCAAAGAGGATCAAGAAAACTCCTTCGGCGCCTAAAAGTCAACAAAAGTCAACGGACGCCGGTTCTCCAAGACAAAAGAGCAAGGAGCATGTCATTTGCTTCAACTGCCGACTACTGGGTCATTACCAGAGTCAATGCCCAAAGAAGAAGAAGAAGAGGCAAAAGGGAGCATCACAAGTAGGGGGAGCCACTAAGGCAAACCCTAAGGTATATGTAAATAATGCTCCGTCTAATTTAAAGCATGCTAGAACTAATTTTAGCAATTGTGGTATGTATCATAAAGAGCATGCTAGAAATAACAAGCATATGTGTTTAGGAGTTAAGAATGTTCATCTTAAGAATAAGGAGAAATTTGGGACTAATGTCCTTAGAAAAACAATACCTAAGAAATCTATTAAGAAAATCCAAGAACATCTAGGTTTTAATCCAAAATGGACTAGGCATTCGCCAAGAAAGTCCAATGCCCAAGAGTTAAATAAAAATTCTAAAATTGGGCAATTAGAATTAGAAAACCAAGCCTTGAGGTCAAG
This sequence comes from Wurfbainia villosa, assembly GCA_025175895.1. Taxonomy (NCBI): domain Eukaryota; kingdom Viridiplantae; phylum Streptophyta; class Magnoliopsida; order Zingiberales; family Zingiberaceae; genus Wurfbainia; species Wurfbainia villosa. The sequence goes on from CM045986.1 coordinate 7,731,178, forward strand.
GCTTGAGAAATTGGAAAAGACCCTAAACAAAATACAAAATCAATCTCAAGGGTCAAATTGTCAAACTCTTAGGTCAAGAAGTCAAAATCAACTTCTAGGATCTAAGAGTCAAAAGTCAACCAAGGGCAAGAATGGTTTGGGTCACAAACCTAAGTCCAAGGTGACTTACCATAGTGTTCCGTTTGACTATGGGACACTAACTAGGTCTAGGAAGACCAAGGTCAATGGGGAAGTCATTCCTAGAGTTGACCAAGGTTTGTGTCTATTGGCCAAGGTTTCGAAGAAACCTAGGATGGCCACTAAGAATGTTGTTAGGGAGACAATCCCTAAGGTTAACCTAGGCAAGACCAAAATGACCAAGGCTAATAAGCCTAGGAGGGTCATTAGGAAGGTATCTAGGGAGGTTATCCCTAAGGAATATCTAATTAACCCTAGGAGCTCAAATCGATTTTGGGTTCCTAAGAGCGTGATTGATTCACGCTAAGATGGGTTTAGGGTGTGCCAACCTTAATTGAATGGGTAGTTAACTCAACCATAATAAAGGTGGCACCTTAAGGTTACTTTCAAGGTTATGGTTACTTTGGAAATATCCTTGAGTCTTAATCTCAAAGAATTTTAGGTTGTGTCAATATATATCTTGAAAACATGAAAATCAATAAAATTGACACGATCTAGTTTTAGAGGTCATAGTGTGTACCTTTGATTATTGGCACACTTTGGAAGGTCATGTATCAAGAAATGTGTGGTTAAGATGTAAAAATAACATCTAGAGTGATACTCAAGTGCCACACAACTTGATGTCTTGTATTCATCATACTTCATATGTTTTACCATATATTTGCATGGAATGAATGTCTAGGATAGATTACATCTCACAAAACAAGTCTTTTACCTTGATTGTGTATTTCAACACTTAGAAAGGGTGAGATGTTAGGTTTTGGAAATCATTGAATGTTAATGTTTGCAAAAATGAAATAAAATATTAAAATACATTAACAAATACATAAATAAAAGTATAACGTCAATACATTCGAAATACAAGATCTAACGTGATAAAATTGAATAATTAAGATGATAAAATGTGCTAGCTCCATGACTCGATCGATCGAACATCACGATCGATGAGGTCCATCACGATCGATGATATCGTTTCACCGAGGCCGAAGGCCATCAGTCGAGTGCTCGACGAGCAGTCGAGTGATGTGCACATCAATCGACTGATGAGCAACATCGATCGCTGATGCATATAGACGTTCTGAATGTTGATCGCCGAGCCGGATCACGATCGTATCGGCTCGGTAAACCCGTAATAATCAAGCCATCACGATCGATGCTCCACATCGACCGATCAATCGTGTTTTTTAAAATGCGAACCGCTAGGGTTCGGCGTTTCACGCGAAGAAAGCCTTCTTCCTCCTTCGATCTCCGATCGCCGTCTCCCTCTCCGACCAGCTCTTCCGGCGTGCCAACCTTCCAAAGTCCTAGGTTTGATAAGCATGTCTCTCCTCTTCCATTTTTGACCTATCTTGGAGCCCTAGTTCACGCGATTTAGGGTTTATTGCTCGTGTTCCGTTTAGGGTTCCGGCGGCTGAAGCTTTCCGGCGACTTTTCCGGCGATCCTCAGCAACTTTTGAGTCTTCCCTCCGGCACACACATGGCGCCTAAGTAACGACTTTTCTTTCCGAGCCCTAATTTTCATTTCCATTACAATGGAGGTTTATCTAATCGCGTATTGTTTCCATTGCATTGCATATCATCACATTACATTCATAATAGGCGAGCCCGTAGGAATGATCCATCCGAGAGTGACTCTCGGTTGTACCAACCTATGTTGGTTAGGTACATCGATAGGAATTTTTTCAATAGGCATTGTAGTGACGTCATGGAACTAATTGCATACTACAATTTGATGAAGATTGTCTTGTGCACGCATCCAATCAATGATGACCTTATTAAGGAATTCTACCAAAACCTTAAAAAGGTAGATGACGGCCCTACATACACTACTCGCGTTGCAAAACGCGACTTAGAGTTCACTCCTGCGATACTGCAGGAGTTTCTCGAGTGTAGGCCTTCAGATGACACCTTCATCTTTTACCCTACCATGGACTTTCCTCTACCTGAGCCTTTTGCCCACATCTCTATGGAGTCCATGCATGAGCATATTTTTGGTTATCCTCGTCCACTGGCCCAGAATTTATTTCCTATCACCGAGTTATCTGCACCTGACAATGTCCTTTACAAGGTCATTGTTGGGTGTTTTCTGCCCATTGTCACTCGGGGTCTGGCCAAGATTCGGCCTCCCCATCTCTTTCTTCTATATGCCATGCGTCATCAGTTAGACATAAACTTTGCATTGAACATTTTCCACTGCATTGTGCACTTCACTTCCCCTGTACAAGGGAAAGTGCATATGCCTTTTGTACATATCATCAATGGCTCGACTCGTAGGTATCAACATCCATAGGGGCTCTGCGGACTATCGGAAGTACATTATATATCGATAACTTCTCCTTAGCGGCTACGGATGGCGCCACGGATGGAGTTGGCGCCTCGACCACCCAGCACAGGCACCTCCTCCACCGGAGAGCGGCGAGAGGACCACGAGGATACAGAGACCAGCGATGAGGATGACGGATGCGGCAGACACATCATTGGTGGTCCGTCGAGCGTCGTGGTCGGTGGAGTCCGGTCCAGATATCGTATCGGTTGTGGCGCTAGGTCGCCGAGCTCGGCAGCGAGCAGTTGCCTTGCGCTCGTCTCGATAGGATGGAAGAGACCCAGGGCCGCATAAGCGGCAAGATCACCGATATGCTAGAGATGATGCGGGCTGGACTGAGTCGTGACCTCCTCCGCCGCCACCTCCTGCGGACGATTAGAGGATGTTAGATTTTTTTTTTGTTGTCATTTTTGTAGTGAGATTGAGCATAGCCAATCTCCATTTTGAATGTAAAAGACAAATTTTAAGTTAAATGAAATCTTTGTTTCTGAAAAATCTTGTGTGTATGAATGAATATTTATATAATTGTATTGCTATCATATACCATGTCATGACATTGTTTTTGGGTTACTTTAGATGTCATGTGTTCTTAGATTTCATATTATGCCATGACATCATGATTATGAGCATATGCTTATTTATATCATCTCAAATGCCATAATCATTCATGCATTTAATTAAAATTGATTTAAGGACTATGACATGACTTGGAGTCCCATTTATAAGGGAATCAAGTAGAGTTGCTTTAGAAAATGCATGAAACCCTAGTTTAGGGAGAACAAAACTCACATCTCACATCTAATTGACATGTATGTGTATTTATACACCATAGATACATGTGAGATGCTAGGATATGAGCTAAGTTCAAGGTGCATAGTTTTTGCATCTAGATGAACTAAAACTCATCTAATTTTAGTTGTGGATCATTGGGAGAGCTTGTGTACAAGTCACGTACATAGAGCCCAAGGAATATGATCCAAGATAAGGTTTTGAAAACATTTTAAAATCAATTTAGAAAACCTTGGTGAAGTCTATCTTTTGATAGCAATCACCATTGATAAGATTGATACAAAGTGAGCTTCAACTTTGAAGTTCTTAGTCACTTTTGGATTTTGTATCAATCTCCTAATTCAATGGTAAAAATATTTTTCCAAAATTTTTCACTGATTGTATGTGTGTTAAGTAATATACGTATCAAGTTTCGTGATTTTCTGATTTACGTAGAATTACTTATGCATTTCCAGAAGTCGAGTCTGATTTCTGAAAATCAGGTTTCGATTATCGATCATTGCTTCTCTGATCTGATCGGTGATGGCAGCGTTTGGACTCGACTGCAGCGCTTTATCACTCGACTGTTGCTTCGTGCCAGTCGACTGATGGACACATCAGTCGACTGGTAGCTGACAGAGTCGACTGATAGCCTGATTTCGGGGTAACCAAAAGTTGTTTAACCCGATTTTAGCTACGGTTATGATCCCTAACCACTCCTAACCCTAGGATATGCTTTGGGAAGCATTATAAAGGGTGAAAATCTATTGGATATGGATTAGGAGAGTTGTTTAGGGTTTGTATCAATTCTAAGGTGTGGAAAGTTCAATGTTGAATTTCTAACCTTAGTTTTGACGGTTTAAAGTTCCTATTGGCTTAGGGACTTCCCAAGGACATTGTTGGTGCAATGGTCAAGGGGGAGCAAGCCTTTAGGGGGAGATATCCATCTTGGGATGATGGATGTGTTTTTCTCCTTGAAGGGGAGAATGTTATCAATTTGGGAAATTGATGGATTTTTAGAAACCCAATTTGGAAATTGGGAGAGTGAATAGGATTGCCTCTCTTGAGTGATATGGGACTTATCACTAGGAAGATGGTAGGCATCCTAGGTATTTTTGAACCAAGGGGGAGATTGTAAGATCTCATTGGGACATGAGACATTGACCTCCTTGGAGAGAAAACCTTTTTGATGTTAGTCAAAAAGGGGGAGAATGTTTGGGGGAGAACATTTGGGATAATTGGTAAAGGATTTGAGTTAGTATTCTAACTCAATTATTTGTTTGGTTTTTGTCAAACATCAAAAAGGGGGAGATTGTTGGTGCAATCGGCCCAGGTCACGATTGACCAGGACTCGAGTTTGGCTCGAGTGATGTTTTGATGTGTTTTGATGTTTCGACAAAAACATATGACAATATAATTGTCATGGAAAGTCCAAGTTGGACACTTGGCAGTTGGGAAAGTCCAAGTCCTGAGTACTTGGCAAATGGAAAGTCCAACATGTGTTGGCAAGGAAAGTCCAAGTCCTGAGTACTTGGCAAATGGAAAGTCCAACATGTGTTGGCAAGGAAAGTCCAAGCATGGGTCTTGGCAAATGGAAAGTCCAACATGAGTTGGCAAGGAAAGTCCAAGCATGGTCTTGGCATGGAAAGTCTAACATGGGTTAGCATCTGAAGTCCAAGGGGTTTAATATTGGCGGCGTAAAGTCCAAGCAGTAGTCTTGGCAGCACAAGTCCAATGGTTGGCAACGTAAAGTCAAAGCGGAGTCTTGGCGGCGTAAGTCCAATATGCCTTGGCGGTGTAGACACCGTTAGCATGACATAGCCGACGGAAGCACCTGAAGGCTAGCGCGATGGATGAACAAGTCATGGATGACTTGGAGGGATCCGAGAGGCGTGAGGCTGATGGAGGTGACTAGAAGGCTTAGGTCTAGGCTAAGGGTAGTCTAGCAAGTATGGGGGAACCATACTTGAGTTAAAACCTCATGTTTGAGGTGTGCCAGTCGACTGGTGCCATGTGGCAGTCGACTGGACCGAGTCAACTAGGGTTTGATCGGGTTATGGTTTAGCCGATCGCCATAGGTTGGCGCCGATCGATGGTGAGCCGAGCAATGATCGATCGTGATCACGATCGGTGCTCGAGAATTCGCCACGAATGGAGTCGAGACTCGATCGTCGAGTGAGGACTCCATCGATCACGATCGATGGTCACAATCCCGATCGATGGTAGTTCCGTTGGACTTATCCAACGTGGAACTAGCCGTTGTCTCACGACAGCGGGCATCACGATCGATGGTCCCGATCACGATCGATAGACTTTTTCCAAAGACAAAGTTGAAGCTATATATGGAGCTCGTGATGGAGGAAAAAGCAACCGGTTCTTGAGGGCTATTGGGGCGATTTGTTGGTGCAAATCAGGTCTCCAAGTGCAAGCAAGCAACCAAGCATTCAAGCAATCAAAACAAGTGTTGTAAAGTCTTTTCTTTACTTGTATTTCATATTTACATTGTATATTGCTTGTATTTTGTTCTTACTGTTGTAAGATCTATTGTAAGGGGTTTCTCCGCCTCCGACTTGTGTCGAGAAGGAGTGTTTATCATTAGTGAGTGTGTGTGCATCACTAGGGCTCTTTAGAGCTCGATCCGTGGAGTAGGAACCGTGCGGTTCCGAATCACGTTATATCATTGTGTTAGCTTGTTGTCTATTTCGTTATTGCTTTTATTATTTCTATTTCCGCTGCGCACTAACGAAATTGTAGACACAAACGCGAGCGAATTTCATCTACGCTATTCACCCCCCCCTCTAGCCATTCCAACTATTCCTAACAGAAAGGAAAAATCATGCCCTACAAGAAGCGGCTAGAACTATGCTTAATGCATATTCTTTACCTAGCTACTTGTGGGCGAAAGCGGTCAACACCGCTTGCTATATCCAAAATAGGGTTTTAATTCATAGGTTTTTAGGAAAACCCCATTTGAATTATGGAATGACACAATTCCAACAATTCACTATTTTAAGGTCTTTGGATGCAAAGTCTATATTTTAAACACCAAAGACAATCTAGGTAAATTTGAGTCCAAAGCGGATGAAGAAATCCTAGTTGGATACTCATCCACTAGTGTAGGATATAGAGTTTATAATAAAAGAACTCAAAAGATTGAGGAATCTTCAAATGTCCAATTTGATGAAACCTCTAATACATACCCTGGGAAATCCCCCATTGATGATGATATCAATAACAAAAATTAAGAAATTACCCAACAATTTCAAGAGTTAACTTTAGGGGGTAATGATCAAGGGGGAGAATTAAATCAAGGGGAAGTACGAGGTGATTCCGATGATGAAAGAAGGATTGAGGATAATCATGATCAAACTCAATTTAATACACCTCCTAGAACAATAAAAGTTCATCAAAATCACCCTCTAGATCAAATTGTAGGTGAACTATCTCAAGGTGTTAGGACTAGATCATTTCATAGGGATCCCTCTAGTCATATAGTCCTAATCTCCCAAATTGAGCCCAAAACAACAATGATGCATTACTTGATCCGGATTGGATCTTAGCAATGCAAGATGAATTGGCTCAATTTAAAAGGAGTCAAGTATGAGAGTTAGTTCCTAGACCTAATGACAACACCATCATTACTACAAGATGAGTCTTTAGGAACAAACTAGATGACCAAGGAAATATTACTAGGAATAAGGCAAGGTTAGTTGCAAGGGGCTTTAATCAAGTTGAAGGACTTGACTATGATGAAACATATGCCCCGGTTGCTAGGTTAGAGTCTATTAGGATCCTATTAGGGTATGCCTCTTATATGGGTTTCAAACTCCATCAAATGGATGTAAAATCGACATTCCTAAATGGGTTCATTAAGGAAGAGGTATATGTAGAACAACCTCCCGGGTTTGAGAATATGGACTATCCAAACCATGTATACAAGCTTAGGAAAGCTTTGTATGGTTTGAAACAAGCTCCCCGGGCTTGGTATGAAAGATTATCATCTTTCTTAATCTCTAAGGACTTTAAGAGGGGTAGTGTAGATCAAACTCTATTTATAAAGTCAACATCAAAGGACATCTTTGTAGCCCAAGTATATGTTGATGACATTATCTTTGGGTCAACAAATGATGAACTCCTTGTTAGGGCAATCTCTTGCCATGATTAGGTTTTGATGTGTGTGGCAAAGGGTTTAAGTTAGTTTGTTATGTTGATTTGATATGTGCGTTGAAGTCGTGCAGGACTTAGTAATTCGCACATGGAGCCGTGGCGAGTTTCACAAACTCATGACTCGGTCCTTGTGTCGGTGAAGGATGACTTTGCGGAAGCCGTGCACTTGGAGCATCCGAGGGACCGCCGGACGAGGAGCTTGGAGTGAAGCCGGAGGAAGTAGACTTCGAGGCAAGAGATGCGAAGGAGCATTACAGAGTCGTGCGCCTGATGCTGCCGAGGGACGTGGCCGCGAACGAAGAGAACCTCCAAGGCGAGGGACTCCGAGAGATGAGAGTGAGTGAATGTAACCCGGGAAGGGGTAGCTCTTAGGTGAAACTTGGCCATTTGGCTAAGTGTCAGATGGATTTCACGATCATTGCCATGGAATGGCAATCAAGCGTGGTTGGTATTATTGTTTTTGAGGCTAGCAATCATTGCCATATGTGGGCGATCGTAAGACTCATCGATCATTCTGAAGGCGACGATCGGTGTCGAAAGGTTTAGCCATGCAGCGCCGTAGTCGACTCGACGATCGACTAAGCGGCCGATCGGCGATGAGGTCCATCGATCATTGCCAGTATTCCGTTGGACTACTGGCGGTCGAGATCCGGCGTGTTCGGAGGCGTTGGAGTGGCGTGATCATTGGTGGCGGCCAACGGGAAGAAAAGCCTCCTCTCTATAAAAAGAGAGGGTGTGGAGCTTTGGGGGGTTAATGCTCTTACTCCAAACGACCATCCAAGTCCCCCACAAGCTCTAAAATCTTCTTACTTGCTTTTATTCCATTCTTATTGTAAGAAGAGTGATCTTGATTGTAAAGGTTACCTCCACCTAGCTTGGTGCAAAGGAGAGACCAATAGTGATTGGCTTTGGCGGAGTGATTCACCGTGGACGAATCGGACCGTGGATTAGCGGCGTAGCTGCGAACCACATTACATCTCGGTGTTTGTATTGCTTGTTTATATTTTGCTTGTCTTTATTTATATTTGCATATTCCGCTTGCGCTAACGTTTTGTAGACGAGAAAAATACGACATCCAACGAACGAGGGCTATTCACCCCCCTCTAGCCGGCCGTCCCGATCCTCCCAACAAGTGATATCAGAGCGAGGTTGCTTGTCACCGGACTAACCACCGCAACAAGCTCTTCATCAAAAGATGGCCGGCTCGAACATCCACCCACCGAAGTTTGACGGTGAATTCTCTTGGTGGAAGAAGAGAATGGAGGTATTCTTCGAGACCGATTTTGATATTATGCTTATAATGGAAAATGGTTTCGAGTTGCCTAGGGATGAAAGGGGTGAACAAATTGAAAAATCATGATGGACTAAAAAGCAAAGGGAAGAGCACCTTGCAAACTCAAAAGCCAAGCACCATCTCTTCAATGTGCTCCCCCAACAAGAGATCAACCAAATTGGGGAATGCTCAAGTGCCAAGGAGATGTGGGAGAGATTGGTTGAACTTCATGAAGGCACTTCGGAAGCTAAACTTGCAAGGAGAGACCTCCTCCGTTCCCAACTATCAAATATCAAATTAGAAAAGGGAGAAAAGGTAACATCATTACATTCTAGGTTTAAAGAAATATTAATTGGGCTAACAAGTGTAGGAGAAAAGCTCTCCAACCAGGATATGGTAATGAAGGTCATAGATGCCTTTCCCCGGTCCTCAAGATGGAGCTCCATGGTGGACTCATTTTATATCTCCAAGAACTTAGAAGTAAGCACCTTGGAGGAATTCTTCTCAACCATGGAGCTTCATGAAACAAGGCTTGAAGGAATACAAGAAGAGCCAAGAATCCAACCTTCAAGAGGAGTAGGTTTGATGGCAAACAAGGGGAAGAAGAAGATGGAGATCCCCTCCTCCGATGATGATGAAGCATCCTCCTCCTCCTCCATGGATAGCACGGAAGAAGCGTATATGGTAAGGAGGGTAAGGCGTGCATTAAAAAGTTTTAGATTTAATAAGTCTAATGATAGGAATAGAAGACCAAGGGGGAAAGTCATATGCTACAATTGCCAAGGAGAGGGGCACATAAGGGACAATTGTCCCCTCCTAAACAAGAGCAAGGAAGAGAAGAAAAAGAAGGAAGAAAAGAAGAAGAAGAAGGGGAGCAAGAAGAAAGAGGAGAAGAAGACAAAGGAAAAGGGGAAGGCCAAGGCATTCAAAGCAAAAACATGGGATGACCCTTCTTCCTCATCCTCATCCGAAGAAGAAGAGCATGTCTACTCAAATCTTGCTCTAATGGCCTTCGATGACTTGGATTGCTCCTCCACCGAAAATGAAGAATCAAGCTCAAGTGGAGAGAGCTCAAGTGAAGGGGGAGCCTCTACATCCTCCTCATCCGAAGAAGAAGAAGAGGACATGGAAACTATGGTAACCAATCTTTCACCTAGTAAAATAGTTTCTATGATTTCTAGCTTAACTAAGGATTTATTTAGAGCAAAGAAGAAAAATAAGAGCATGTTAGATCAAATTAAGGATTTAGAAAATAAGCTAGAAAAAGCATGCTTAAATGATAATATTTCTTCTAGCCTAAATGATGCATGCTCACATGATAACTATATGCCTTTGGATGTTAGTGATGCATGTATAGAAGAAAATAGGGCTTTAAGGGAAAAGGTAGATTATTTAACCAAAGCCCTAGAAAAATTCACTATAGGCTCCAACACCTTGAACATGATCATAGGGAGCCAAAGAGCTAGCTTCAACAAAAAAGGCCTAGGTTATAAAGAAAAGAAAAATGAAAAGGCCTACAAATGCCTAATTGCTAGGGGACAAGATAAGAAGAAAGTAATAACTAGGAAATGGATTCCTAAGGAGTATCTAGTGAACCCCATAGGCAAGAATTTATTTTGGGTTCCAAAATCCATCCTTAAGGGTTAGGAAAACCCTAGGATAGTCAACCAAATGGAATTCACCTATATCATATTTTGGTTGACTTAGGATGGCGGGACAACAGTTTGAAATAGTGTTAGGTGATGATAACGTGCCTATAAATTGATAATAATGCTTAAATCATGATAATCAATGTAATTGCTATGTATATGTGCAATCATGATTTATGATTTTGAAATTTGGCACATCATCATGAGAAATAGGATTTAAATCATGTTTTAGGTGATATTTTGCTAATAATCATGATATAATACCTAATGCATGATTATAATTTGATGAATACATGTATTTCATGATCATTGTCACGCCCCGAGGTAGACTCTGTCCGGCCAACGGACGACACCCCCTTATGACAATTCCAATACGGTACAAAGTCGCAGCCAGTATAACACATATCGAAAATGTATAACAACACAGAAAAACGTATAACATCAATAGCGGAAGCCAACACATGGAAATACAACCTCGTCAACATAAGTACATCGGTATATCCGTTCATACTAGAATAAAATCCATACTGAATAACAAAAGAGAAACATACAGCATGATCTCCAAAACAATAAGAGTCCATATAAAGATACATGCGATGGGAAGCAAAAACCCTCGGAAAACGACGAGATGGGATCAGGTGGCAATGCTCCAAGTCCATGCCGAAGTCTTCTATCTACTACCTGGGCGACAGGAAACCCAGGGTCCAGGGTGGTGAGTATAAAACTCAGGGGTAATATATAGAAGTGCATGAACAACATACAGGGTAAGAGATCTACAAGTATACATGTGAAGATCTACAGGTATGCAGCATGAGTCCAACATGTAGGGATGTATACTGAAAAGTCTATCTTTTGTATGAACATCTTTATTTTGAAATAAGAATCACATGATCATTGTTTGCATATTTTTATGGTTATGCAATATTGTCTAATACGTTACATTGTAGATAACATGGTGTGTGGTGTCACACGGGAGATCTTGTTATCGGCTCCTTGTAAAGTATAAGTAAAGGCTCACAACCGAGATGACTTTGGACAAACCATCGGAATGGTTGTAGTGTGATTTGGTATTGGTTTGTCTTGACCATAGAATCACACTAGTGCACTTTGTGTGTATTGAGCAGGACCTACACAGAGGTGATTCGATTTATTGCTGACTACATAATCGAATAGGACCTCAGATATTATTTAGTACATGCTCTTAATCCCGATATAATAACGGGCACATATACTTGGTACTCATCTCTTTGATTTACCAATGGGCGAGATTTATAGATTAAATCGATAGACTCGGTAAGTTGGGAGATGATATTATTTATATGGTGTGCCGTTGATTATAGGAAGAAACCGTGTCCTATATATTAGGATGATGATGTCCCCTTGAGGAGCTCATAAGGTTCATCATGTAAACCCTGCAGGTGGACTTGGTCCGGCATGATGAAAAGGTTGAGTGGTACTACTCAAGGAGTTAGATGTTGATTAATTAATGGTTAGTAAATTAATTAATCGACGGACATTCGAGATCTTAAACACGGGGAGACCATGTACAAATTATATATGATGCCCATATGGTCATCTGGGGTTGGTGAGGTAGATCAATGATGGACCTTTAGTGGATTGGATCATCATTAGTGGATCAGACTTTATGTGGGCTTGATCCATGGGTGGCCAAGACCCAACTCCTCCTCATGGTCCCTAATGTAGCCCATTAACACCTCAAGATGCTTAGATCCAATGGATAGAAACAAAACTCTAAGATCCATTGGTAGAGATCAAATCTCTAAGATCCGACGGTTGAGATTAAATCTCTAGATCCGACGGTTGAGATTAAATCTCTAGAACCAATGGAGGAGATTAATTCATGACTTATCCCTAACTCTATAAAAGGAGGGCATGGGGAGTGGTCGTGGATTACATGATGAACAAGAGGAGAGCTAGGGTTTGGGCGGCAAGGAGCAATCCTATTTGAGATAGGATTGGGATTAGGGTTTTGAGGCTAGGGTGGCACCAAATAAGGAAGGTTCTTTCTCTCTTCTTCTTCCTCTTTGTGCCAACGTCCAGCAGCCTTTTCCATCTCTTTTCCAGCTTTGGCCGGCGCCCAAGGTCCCCTTCTTCTTCTCCATAGGTGGTGGAAACAAGATATAGGGTTTCCCTTGGTGTCTTGATAGTTTTCCACCATCTCCTTCTCCTTCTAGTTGGCCGGCGGCAAGAGCTTTGATAGCTCCTTGTTGGTTGAGTTTTGGAAGGAGAAAAACATTGTTTCTCTTCTTCCTCTTGCTTGAGAAAAGCAAGTAAGGAAGTTTTGCGATCTAGGAGCTTTGACTTTTGGTGGATCGTCGCCCACACGACGTCCAAAAGGAGGAGGGTCATACATTAGAAGACCAAGAGGTATAACTATTCTTCTATCACTTTTATTCATTGCTTGTGTTTGTTTTTCAAAATATAAGCATGTTATATTTCTGTAAATAGGCTAAATAATACTTGGATCCCGAGTATAAACACAAAAACCGGCGATCCGGACATCGTCTATTCCGCGGCTACTCGTAGAATAGAGAATGGTCGCTTGAACAACTAGTTTGTTCAAGTGACCTCTCTAAACGAATAGCACGACGATGACTTGGTTGCTTTGGGAATCCCTTTTATCTAGGATTAAATTTTTAATCCGGGGACATCGAAGGGATCACCATGGTCAAGCAACCGAGGCAAAGGGGAAGCGAAGTTTCCCCTCACGAACTCGACAAGGGAAATCCCTTCAATTGGTATCAGAGCTTCCGGGCAAAACCTTCAATTGGTATCAGAGCCAAGGTTTCCAGTTTTGTGTGTTTAGGATTCAGTTAATTTTTATGTACTTTTTCATATATTATATGTGCTGGATAATAGTAGGATATGCGTAGTTTAACTCTTTGGTTGCAGGCATAAGATCCCACTATTATGGCCATATGTGTGTATGTGATTGTATGTGTGTAAATGTTTATTTTGTTGAATCCTCGGGGTTGACGAGGCTAGTATTTAGTTTTTGTAAATTATATACGGCATTGTTTAGCCGCTCTTTATTTTATTTTACTTTCGATCTAGATTTCATGTACACTCCCTCGTGGAGTATAGGATCGATGGATGTAAATTAAAATAGGATTTAGTCTCGGCTCGGATCTCCGGATGGCTCGTACATGGCGTAGGAGGAGCGGACGAGATGGCGATGCGATAGGAGTCATATTGAAGACAAAAGCCATAATAGTTGGAAAAGAATTTATTTTTCATATTTATTGCTTTTTGTTTGATATGCATGTCGTAGGCTAAGAAAATTCCTCAATTTCAAATTACTAAGTGGGAGAGGGATATTTTTATTAATTCCCGCGGCCTCCATTACAATTTGACGTGTGATGCAACAAACTTGCGCGTCGGCTCTGAGTGCCTTCCTCCCCATCGGATGAGTTTGTTTGCGGATCACTAGGTCAAATAATGGTTATAGGAAATTATTTAGGGGCGTGTCTACTTCCACATCGGTAAGGCACATAATCCGAGATAATTCCCTTAGTATCGTGTAATGGTGAACACTTAGATGCAAATATAAGTATCCTCCCCATCGGAGTCACTGCTTTTATTTGTAGGGCCGAAGAGAAACCAACTATTAATTTTATTTGTCAAAAAGTAAGGTTGACAAGATAATAAAATTAATGGGTTAAACCTCCTCTTACAAATGTAGAATTCGTATACGTCCACACTATCGTGGCATGTGATATTCTCGGTGTTTGAGGTGTTGGTTGATTTCAAAATTTTATTGTTTGAGGAATCAATAATTTTTATTGAAATCTACAGTAATAATAAGCATGTTGTGTGTGCTTGAAAATTCCTCATTTTCAATTTACTAAGTGGGAGAGGGATATTTTAATTAATTCCCGCGGCCTCCATTACAATTTGACATGTGATGCAACAAACTTGTGCGTCGGCTCTGAGTGCCTTCATCCCCATCGGATGAGTTTGTTTGTGGATCACTAGGTCAAATAATGGTTATAGGAAATTATTTAGGAGCGTGTGTACTTCCCCATCGGTAAGGCACATAATCCGAAATAATTCCCTTAGTACCGTGTAATGGTGCACACTTAGATGCAAATAAAAAGTATCCTCCCCATCGGAGTCACTGCTTTTATTTGTAGGGCCAAAGAGGAACCAACTATTAATTTTATTTGTCAAAAAGTAAGGTTGACAAGATAATAAAATTAATGGGTAAAACCTCCTCTTACAAATGAAGAATTCGTATACATCCACACGATCGTGGCATGCGATATTCCCGGTGTTTAGAGGTGTTGGTTGATTTTGAAATTTTATTGTTTGAGGAATCAATAATTTTTTGAAATCTACAGTAATGATCTATGTGATTCTTAGGATTTTCAAAAATGACTTTCAGTCCACTTACTATGATACAAAAAGAAATTAACTTACTGTACCCAAATAATGTTGATTGGAAAAGAATCTAGATATTGTCTTATCTGGTAAGGAGTACAAGTATGCACTCATCGAAGAGTGTCCTCAAGCCATGGTTGCTCAAAAAGGTTTCTACTTCTAAGCCGAAAGGCAAGAAGAAGAAGAAACAAGGTGGAGCAAAGGTGGTGGGAGGATCTCAGGGAGGAGTGAAGAAGCCGAAAGGCAAGTACTTTAAGCAGGATGGACATTGGAAGAAGGACTGTCCCAGTCCAAAACAGAACAAAGGTATATCCTTTGGACTAGTCGTTGAAACATGATTAGCGGTGTTATCTACGGCTGGTGTGTAGATATGAGCCACTAATCATGTCTACAACACTTCTGTGGGTTTGAAACCCAACGACTAGCTAAAGGGGAGATTACCATTTTGGGCAATGCCATGAAGGTGGCGGCTATTGCAGTGGGTGAAGTTTTATTTATCTCTTGAGAAAAATAAAACTTAGGCTCTGGAAAATTCCCTTTATGTATCTTTATTTAGAAAGAATTTAGTTTCAGTTACTAAATTAATATGGATGGATATTCTATTTCTTTTAATGACAGAGTTGTTATAAAAAGGAATAGGGAGAATATCTGTTCAGGTACATTGAAAGGAAATTTGTATACAAAACCTCCCACGATGCAAATTGAAGTTAATAACTCATCTTCTAATTCCAAAAGAAGAAAAGAACCTTCGAAGATGAACCAAACATATCTTTGGCTTCTTAGGCTTGGTCACATTAACCTAAGCAGAATTCAAAGGTTGATAGCTGATGGACCTTTGGGTTCATTAGTAGTGGAGGATCTCCCAATCTACGAATCTTTCTTGGAGGGTAAGATGACCAAGAGGCCTTTTTAAGGCCAAGGGGTATAGAGCCAAAGATGTGTTAGAAATGGTTCATTCTGATTTGTGTGGTCCTATAGCTATCTAGGCAAGACGTAATCTTGAATATTTCGTCTCTTTTGTAGATGATTATTCAAGATGTGGATGACACTACGATCTGATCGTGGTGGTGACAACCTCTTGGGAGAGTTTAGGAACTACTTATCAGAGGTTGGGATTCAATCCCAATTATTTTTGCACCGCACACCCCAGAGCGGTGTAGCGAGGCGAAGGAATAGGACTCTTATGGAGATGGTTAGATCGATGATGAGTTATTCTGACTTGTTTTATAGTTCTAGAGATCAGAGGGTGATCGTTAACACGAATGCCAGATTTCTAGAGGAAGACTATGTGATAAGCCACAAGCCCAAAGGTAAAATTGTTCTGGAGGAGTTAAAAAGGGAAGTCACTTCTTTAGTACCACCGGTACAAGAGGACATACCACATGTCACTGCACCGCGTGTCACAGAGGATACACAGAAGATACCTCGTCGTAGTGGGAGGGTTGTTAGACAACCTCTTAGATTCATGTTTTTGGACAAATCTTCTGATTTGGTCCCTAGCAAACATGAACTTGATCCCTAGACATACGATAAGGCAATCCAAGATATAAATACAGCATCTTTGCAAAGTGCAATGAATACTGAGATTGAATCTATGGATTCAAGACAGGTCTGGGAGCTCTTATGCATGGCAACTCATATGGATTATGAGGTGTGACAGATGGATATCAAGACAGCATTCCTTATGGAAGTCTTGAGGAATCCATCTACATGAAGCGACCAGAGGGATTCATTGCTAAAGGCAAATAGCGTATTGTATGTAAGCTTAATCGGTCCGCTGATGGACTGAAGCAAGCTTTGAGGTCTTGGAACATCCGCTTTGATGAGGTAAATCCAGACTTATGGATTTATTCAAAGTCCGGATGAGTCTTGTGTATACAATAGATGTGACAGAAACGTAGTGGTATTTCTTGTACTATACGTAGATGACATTTTGGTAGTTGGCAACAATATCAGAGTGTTATCAGACGTAAGGGTATGGTTGTCCAAACAGTTTTGAAGGACTTGAGAGAAGTGGGTCACAACCTTGGGATCAAGGTTGTTGTGCTTATCCCAAGCTTCATACATAGACATGATCGTTTTAGCATGCAGAACTCCAAGAAGGGTTTTCTACCTTTCAGGTATGGAGTTACTTTATCTAAGGAGATGTGTCCTAGATCATCTGAGGTGATAAAGGAGCTGGAGGCGGTTCCTTATGCTTCGGCAGTAGGAAGCCTCATGTATGCTATGTACGAGACAAGATATCTGCTTTGTCGTGGGCATGGTTAGTAGATATCAGAGTAATCCAGGATAGGGACATTGGACTGCGGTAAAAGCATATATTGTAGTGCCTGAGAAGGACTAGGGATTATATGCTAGTTTACCGTGCATACCAATTACTCCCTGTGGGTTGCATGGATTGCGATTTCCAATCAGATAGGGATAACAGTAAGTCTACCTCAGGTTTTGTGTTTACTTTAGGAGGTGGAGCCATTGTATGGAATCGTGGCGGACTCCACCATGGAAGCTGAGTATCTGGCAGCCCCTGTGGCGGCCAAAGAAGCTGTATGGCTCAAGAACTTCTTGATGGACTCATATGTGATTCCTGGTTTGCCCAGAACTATCACAATTTATTGTGATAACAATGGTGCAGTTGCAAACTCGAAGGAACCACGAGCCCATAAGGCTAGTAAACACATAAAGTGCAAGTACCACCTGATACGAGAAATCGTAAAGGAGGTAGAAGTTGCTGTCGCCTAGATTGCATCAGAGGATGACCTGGTAGACCCTTTCACTAAGGCCTTTCTGGCGAGAACTTTGATAGGCATGTGGAAGGAAGGGGAATCATATGTATGGCAGTATAAGGACAGCATAGTCTTTTAGTATAAGTGGGAGATTGTAGGGATGTATACTGAAAAGTCTATCTTTTGTATGAACATCTTTATTTTGAAATAAGAATCACATGATCATTGTTTGCATATTTTTATGGTTATGCAATATTGTCTAATACGTTACATTGTAGATAACATGGTGTGTGGTGTCACACGGGAGATCTTGTTATCGACTCCTTGTAAAGTATAAGTAAAGGCTCACAACCGAGATGACTTTGGACAAACCATCGGAATGGTTGTAGTGTGATTTGGTATTGGTTTGTCTTGACCATAGAATCACACTAGTGCACTTTGTGTGTATTGAGCAGGACCGACACAGAGGTGATTCGATTTATTGCTGACTACATAATCGAATAGGACCTCAGATATTATTTAGTACATGCTCTTAATCCCGATATAATAACGGGCACATATACTTGGTACTCATCTCTTTGATTTACCAATGGGCGAGATTTATAGATTAAATCGATAGACTCGGTAAGTTGGGAGATGATATTATTTATATGGTGTGCCATTGATTATAGGAGGAAACCGTGTCCTATATATTAGGATGATGATGTCCCCTTGAGGAGCTCATAAGGTTCATCATGTAAACCCTGCAGGGGGACTTGGTCCGGCATGATGAAAAGGTTGAGTGGTACTACTCAAGGAGTTAGATGTTGATTAATTAATGGTTAGTAAATTAATTAATCGACGGACATTCGAGATCTTAAACACGGGGAGAAAATGTACAAATAATATATGGAGCTCATATTGTCATATGGGGGTTGGTGAGGTAGATCAATGATGGACCTTTAGTGGATTGGATCATCATTAGTGGATCAGACTTTATGTGGGCTTGATCCATGGGTGGCCAAGACCCAACTCCTCCTCATGGTCCCTAATGTAGCCCATTAACACCTCAAGATGCTTAGATCCAATGGATAGAAACAAAACTCTAAGATCCATTGGTAGAGATCAAATCTCTAAGATCCGACGGTTGAGATTAAATCTCTAGATCCGACGGTTGAGATTAAATCTCTAGATCCGACGGTTGAGATTAAATCCCTAGAACCAATGGAGGAGATTAATTCATGACTTATCCCTAACTCTATAAAAGGAGGGCATGGGGAGTGGTCGTGGATTACATGATGAACAAGAGGAGAGCTAGGGTTTGGCGTGAGGAGCAATCCTATTTGAGATAGGATTGGGATTAGGGTTTTGAGGCTAGGGTGGCACCAAATAAGGAAGGTTCTTTCTCTCTTCTTCTTCCTCTTTGTGCCAACGTCCAGCAGCCTTTTCCATCTCTTTTCCAGCTTTGGCCGGCGCCCAAGGTCCCCTTCTTCTTCTCCATAGGTGGTGGAAACAAGATATAGGGTTTCCCTTAGTGTCTTGATAGTTTTCCACCATCTCCTTCTCCTTCTAGTTGGTCGGCGGCAAGAGCTTTGATAGCTCCTTGTTGGTTGAGTTTTGGAAGGAGAAAAACATTGTTTCTCTTCTTCCTCTTGCTTGAGAAAAGCAAGTAAGGAAGTTTTGCGATCTAGGAGCTTTGACTTTTGGTGGATCGTCGCCCACACGACGTCCAAAAGGAGGAGGGTCATACATTAGAAGACCAAGAGGTATAACTATTCTTCTATCTCTTTTATTCATTGCTTGTGTTTGTTTTTCAAAATATAAGCATGTTATATTTCTGTAAATAGGCTAAATAATACTTGGATCCCGAGTATAAACACAAAAACTGGCGATCCGGACATCGTCTATTCCGCGGCTACTCGTAGAATAGAGAATGGTCGCTTGAACAACTAGTTTGTTCAAGTGACCTCTCTAAACGAATAGCACGACGATGACTTGGTTGCTTTGGGAATCCCTTTTATCTAGGATTAAATTTTTAATCCGGGGACATCGAAGGGATCACCATGGTCAAGCAACCGAGGCGAAGGGGAAGTGAAGTTTCCCCTCACGGACTCGACAAGGGAAATCCCTTCAATTGGTATCAGAGCTTCCGGGCAAAACCTTCACAACAGACATACAGTACTAAGCATAGTAATCAGTAATCACATATATGTCCTACTCATAGCATAAACTGAACTGATCAACTTACATAAAGTAATGTACATACCTGACGGTCTGTCCTCCATATGATCTATAACATCCTGAACAGGTATATCATGACATAATCCAAATAGTACACACTCATGCTCAACACATGCACAACGGTATATAAAATATGCAAAAGGCATGTAGCATGATGTACAATCATATGCAACAATCAAATGCAGCATCTCACAAGCATATGTAAAACATATATCAGCAATGCATATGCATGGTCACTGTCTGCGGACCCGTCCAACCACGACCCCAGAGTGGCCAGGGTGGCACGACAAATGACAACTAGCCCGACTCTAGCTACCACTACTCTCGAGTGGCCGAGTTGGGTAGTATGAATGAGTAGTCTATAAGCGTAAAAAGCTAACTACTCCTAGGGGTCCCTGCTGCAAGCCACGCCGTCCCTACCCATGAGTAGACAAGCGCCGCACACAGGACAACTGCACGTCATAACAACCACCATCTATAGTGGGCGAGTGCTAACACCACTCTGCACAGTGGCCAGGTGCACATCTCCAGCTACCACCATATATAGTGGTCGAGCGCGGCACATCTAATGCTCTGCCCTCAACCCTGCTACCACTACCCCGAGTGGCCGGGGAGGCAGGATGACCGATGACCCGTCTCTTCCACAAGGAAGACCTAGTCGTCAGCATGCATGCAAATGTAATGATGCATAGCTCACACATACATCCCCACAACACTCCCTAATCCACCAGGAGATCTAGTCAACAAAAGTCAACCATGCAAGGACGATTGATCCGTAACCCCAACTTAATTACCTATGTATAGATAAATAGGTTCATCAAGTTAACTCACTAATATATGTACGGTACAACGACCGACCCTATAATTTGGACTCATCACCTAAACTAGTGATGGAACCCGGTAACCCCATCTAAGTCCACACTAGTGACTACGTGCATTTAACTGAATACCTATCAGCTAACATACAACCAGGGTTATAATTTCTATCCGAGATAAAGGTATGATAGATTAACAGCAATATCTCAAAGATCGCAGGTTAAGTACAAGCACAAGATACAATATGAGTGGATCTAAGGTAAACAAGAATAACCATATGTAAAAATGTCATGCACTAGAATTGATCAAACTACCGGACCAGGTAGATATTACCCACCTGATACGAAGCTCGAATAATCCTCACGGCCGCGGGCCTGCTTCGTATCCCAAACCTGCACATAATCACAGATTAGGATTTAGCATAACACTCCAATAATAATACGAATAAATACTATTTTATATTCGTATTCATTTCCCGTCTACGAATAAGAACCCTACTTATCCCAAATTCGATACACTACCTAGGTCAACTACCTAGATCAACTATAGGAAAAACCTAATTAACTACTTCCTAAGCTTATACATCATAACCCATATGATCCCAACACTAAAATCTCCAAATCAAAACATACTCTAATGAACTAACCTCCAACCACCCTTCGGCGGCTTACCATCACATTAATCCATAGCAATTACCAACTACCGTTTCTCTTCCCCACTCACACACACAGACGGCACAATTGACTTGCAATCACAGATTTTAAATCAACACCGGATCAGACCTTGCCACTCCAATCATAGCCAAAATTCCAAATCGAAGTCTATCACAAGCACTCAAATTCCCGATTGAACTTATCACAGGTTATTCTCCAAATCACAGCTACGATTCTCAACCCACCGCACACAACCGATCTTTGATTCAAACACTACACTATAGCTGAACAATTGAAATATTAACGCATCTTGATCAAATCCTTACCAACTCAGAACGTATCAAGCCTTAGCTAATAACGATCCAAACATATCAAACATTAACAAGAAATTCACGAGCAAAAATACTCGAATCCACAATCTCCATTACTAATCGACAACTCAAATTTACCCGAACAAACCAAATCCAACAATCACACTTTAACAGAACACAAATCAATTGATACCACAGCTGATAGTATTGGGTTAGATCCAACTTACCGAGATCAACCTTCACCGACGGCGTTATTTTCCAAATCCCGACTTCTCGCCGAATCAATCCAACTCCCAACAACTGGCAAGACAACCCAGCAAGCACCGATCGATGGAAATCCTCAATCTGTCGGGGTAAAGCCAACCTCCGATCAAATACAGTAGATCTACGAAGTCCTCGATGGAACTCTAACCCTAGATAGACTGCTTACCTCGATGGGCAGCTCGTTGCCGCGACAACGACGCCGTCCGCCCACTGGGATTGTCGCCGCGATTGTTTCCCAGGCGAATACTCCTTGATCTCCGGCTGGAGATCAATCCACTGGTGGCGTCGTCGAGCAGCTTGCACCGGACGCTGACGAGCGGAGGTCGGCGACACGATCACGAAATGGGGATCGCGAAGGCGTTGGGTTCATTCGGTGGCTTTTAACGTTGATCAAGTGATCCGGTTAACCCAGCTCAACCCAAACCCAATCCGATTGGGTTCGGCTCATCCGGTTTAACCTCTTGACTCAAGTCCAAGTCTAATCCGAGTTCAGTCCAGATCCAATTCCAATTCAGCCCAAGCCCATCTCATTGACCTATCTCTCGGAATTTCATTTTAATTTGACCCACTAATTAAGCCTAATTAATCCCTTAATTAATCCCAATTAATTACGGGTTAATCCATTTTTTTTTTCGTATATTACATTCTCCCCCACTTAATAAAATTTGGTCCCCAAATTTCCGTACTTATATGCAGTAATCAACATAAGAAATTTCTTGAATTACTACATACCTCACGTAAACAGGTGAGGATATCGAGCTCGGATGATATCCTCCAGCTCCCAGGTAGCCTCCTCATCAGTGTGTGATCTTTGCCATCCAACCTTTACGGCGAATGGTTTTGTTAAAATGGCGGCGCTCTTTGCGACCAAGAATCCGCACGGGAAATTCCTCATATGTCGCGTTAGGCTGGAGTGGAACTGGCACCTCTGTCAAAACATGATCCGGATGCGGTACGTATTTCCTCAGCATAGAAACATGGAATCGTTATGAGCAGCTGCAGCGTCGGAGGTAGAGCCAATCGGTATGCTACACCTCGATCCGCTCCAATATCTCGAATGGTCCAATGTAGCGGGGTGCTAATTTTCCTTTAATTCGAATCTCTTGACTCCTTTAAGTAGCGATACCGTAGGAACACATGATCCCCTATAGAAAACTCCGGGGTCTTCGCCTCCGATCCGCATAACTTTTGCATGCATCGAGCCTCGACAATCGTCGTCGATAACACGAACTAACTCGCATCGTCTTTGAATACTCACGAGGGCCCAATAGCTGCATCGCTCCCCAACATCCTCCCACAATCTTGGAGATCTGCGAGGTCGGACCATACAAAGCCTCAAAGGAGCCATCTGAATGGAAGAGTGATAGCTATTATTATCTGTGAACTCCACCAAGTGAGCGTGATCCTCCCGGTGCCTCCGAAATCCATGGCCTTAAGATCTCAATAAGTCCTCCAAAGTCTGAATAGTACGCTCCGACTGTCCATCCGTCTGCGGGTGAAATGCAGTACTGAGACGAAGCTCGGTGCCCATAGCATGTTGAAGACTCTGCCAGAATCGTGAAGTAAAACGTGGATCTACATCGGATATGATACTCAAGGTACTCGTGCGGTCGACAATCTCTACTGCGATAGCTCAGCTAGTCGATCCAATGGATGTGTCTCACGAATCGGAAGAAAATGAGCGGATTTGGTTAACCTATCCATAATCACCCAAATCGCATCATGTCCTTTACGGGTTCTGGGCAACCCCGTAACAAAATCCATCGTAATATGTTCCCACTTCCATTCGGAATTAGGATTCTCTCAGAGCAATCCGGCAGGTTTTGATGTTCACCTTTACTCCGCGACTCAAACATCGAGCGACGAAATAATATCTCTTCATACCCCCCACCAAGATTAACGCCTCAAATCTGATACATCCGTACCGCCAGATGTATAGCAAATCTCGAGTGATGTGCCTCTCGTAATAACTCCTCTTAATGATGTGTCCGAACACATAGTCTCCTAATCGGAGGACTCCTCGCCACACGAAATCATTCTGTCCCGAATCCAGGCCGCATAAGAATCGCAGATGATCGCTAGCTTGTGCCTCCTTGATCCTCTCAATACAGCAGATCGGGCAACCATAGATACCAATATCCTCGATGTTTGACTGCTGCATAACCCCAACTCAGAATCACGAACAAGATCGGGCCATCATGGCAAATGACTAGCCGTAATCCCACGGACTTCGCCGCATCGCATAACATTAGCTTTACCTTATGATACCAATGGTGCACCAGAATCATTTGTATCGATTTATTATAAGATTCAAGCAATACGTAAATTGAATTACGAGTGAAAAGATATTTCAAACTCTTATGGTCCGTATAGATCTCAAAAGTAATTCCATATAGATAATGTCTCCATATCTTTAGCGCGCAAAAATAATGGCCGCTAACTCGGATCGTGTCGGATAATTCCTCTCATGATCCTTAAGGTGCGGAGGCATAAGATACTACGTCGGTGCATCAGCTGCTCCCAAGCCTTGAAAGAAGCATCGGTATATAGGACCATCCCATCGCAAGAAGAAGGAATCACGATCTCGGTCACGAAACTAGGCTTAAGCTCCTGAAAGCTGGACTCACACGCCTCGACCGACAAACTTGGCCCTTTGTCAAGCGAGTAAATGGTGTGGCTATCTGGAAAATCCCTCCACAAATCTACGGTAATACCGCCAATCCAAGAAAACTACGGACTTCTGGGACTTTGGTTGCTCCCAAGCTAGTAATCGCTTTGATTTTCTGGGGATCAACTGAAATACCTCTGCTAGATACCACATGTCCAAGAAATCCCACAGAAGATAACCAAAACGCGCACTTACTGAATTTGGCATATAAATGCTCTCGTCGTAATGTCTCAATACAATCAGAAGATGGTGCTCATGCTCCTCCTCGAGCGAGAATATATCAAGATATCATCTATGAATCGATGACAAACGATCCTAAGTACCTCGAGAATACGGTTCATCAAATCCATAAATGCATTTGGAGCATTAGTAAGACCAAATGGCATCACTAGAAACTTCGTAATGTCCATAGCAGCGTGCGAGCAGTCTTGAACATCCTCGTCTCTTACCCTCGGTGATGATAACTTTGATCGCGGTCAATCTTGGAATACTGCAAGTATCCTTGGTGATCAAACAAATCCTCTATCCTCGGCGGTGGATATTTGTTCTTAACAGTCCTTTGCATTAAGTTGTCGGTAATCAATACATAACATGAGAGATCCATCTTTCTTTTTAACGAGCGACAGGAGCTCCCCAGGTGAAACACTAGGGCGCACAAAACCCTATCCAATAACTCTTGCGGTGTATCTTTAGCTCACTTAACTCTTTCGGTGCCATCCGGTATGGAGCTTTGACACGGTCTCTGGAATCACCTCTATCGCGAATTCCACTTGCCTCGGAGGTGGCAAGCGGAAGTTCATCTGGAAATATATCAGGATACTCACGAACTACCGTTATGGAAAGAGGTGGTATCTCCTCACTCTCCACTTTGACCAGAGAATAAGTAACCACACGACAACCATGCGACAATAATCTCAGGGCACGAAGTGCGGATATAGCGGACACTCATCATCCGGGTACCGAATTCCGTGCGGTGAAGTGATCGTGGTGGAAGGTCACTACTCTCGCTCTATAATCCTTTGTAGCATAATATGTAGCCAACCAATCCATTCCGAGTATAATGTCGAATTCCACCATCTCTAGCACTGAAGGTCTACAGTAAGTATATGTCCCTCGAAATCCAATCGGACAACCCTTGATTACTTGATGATGGTCAAAACCTCGCCGATGGTAATGATACCGCTAATCCACAAGAAACGAATCATAGGGATTCTCCCAATTTTCCTCGAAATATACTAGAAATAAAGGAATCTGAGCTACCGATCAATCAATGTATCAGCAGGTATAGAATAAACCAAAATCATACCCCGAATGACCGATCCCTCGGCCCGCTGAGCATCCTCCCGGGTAATGGCATAAACTCGTCCAGTCTCCACATGCGGCGGCTGCGCTCCAGATATAATAGTAGAATGCCTCCACTCCGGATGGATCTGGGTCTGTGATGATGCTGCTGGAGGCTGACTCTGCTGCGCAGGCATAATATATCCCTGAGAGCCGGCCGGTAGATATCGCTGAGTAGGTGGTCCGGAATAATAACTCTCTGGAGCTGGGGTATAATGAATCGCTGCTGGCATCCCGGAAGAATCACTCCCATGTATATGATATATCTGGGCTGTAGGGGGTAGTGTCTGTCTCTGACCATGCATCTGCGTCCTAGGTGCTGACCTCTGCTGATGATGCTGATCAGATCTCTTTCCCTTCTTTGGAATTACGGTACACTCTCGACTAGTATGCCCTGGATGCTTGCAGTAATAACAAACATCTCGATCCAGGGGACACTCGGGAACACTATGATTTCCGGACCCACATCTACGACATCTAGTCATGTATCCACTCTTACGGTTCTTCTGAGAACCGCCAGACTGTCCAGAAGCTGGTCGCTTCCCTTTCTGTGCCCTAGATGATCCCTCTGCAGTACCTCGAGAAGCCCCACTCTGATTCTGCTTCTTCTGAGTCTCCGTGGTCGTATCCTGCTTCCGTTGCTTTCCCTGGGACATCTGCTTCTCTACCTCCTTCTCCTTTGCAATTTGCTGAGAAGTCATCTCAATAGACAGAGCCCTATCCAGTGCCTCTCGGTACGAGTAAATGGAGGATCCAGACATTCTTACTCGAATATAGGCTGCCAAACCCTGTGTGAATTGTAACATCCGGTCCTCATCCTGTGCTACCAGACGCGGACAGAATTCCGCTAATCGAGTAAACTCTGCATTGTATTCCATAACTGATCGATCCCCCTGCTTAAGGCTTAAGAACTCCTGACGGCGTCTTTGTAGAAAACGCGAAGGAAAATCACGCCTCGAATATATCTCAAAAGCGCCGGTGATGTCTGCTCTCCCATCAAGGTCTTCGCATTTTCCACCACGTAGCCTTTGCTCCAAGATGATAAGGCTAGACCCACCTTCTCCTCATCGGTACAACTCATGAACTCAAATGTATCCTCCAAATTGTCTAACCAAGTCCGTCGATCCAGGATCGGACTAGCCTCGGAATAGCGTGAATCGGTCCTTGGTGGCCGCTAACACCGGATATCGTGCCTTGACTCGACCCAACCGAATCCGTAGCGATCAGCGTAGTCAAGGGTACATCGTGCTCTTGAGGTTCGAACCTCGTAGGAGACTCGTCGTGGCTCCTCCCGATCAATCGGTCCTCCGGCGGTGAGGTCGCTTAGAGGGTCGACCTCTCTTACGAGTCCGAGCAGTGCCATAATATCGCCGTGCATTCACACTGTTGAGCGACTTCCATAAATATTTAACGTAAAATATTAAGTGTTAAGATTTCTTACTTCGGACAACTTGGAGCTCATGCCTCTGTCAATCCCATCTTACCAAAAATCGAAATCAAATCAAATCAAAACGATTTCCGAGGTCCCAAAATCCGACAAAACATTATTGCATGGCATCGCAAACCTGGCTCTGATACCAATAAAATTGTCACGCCCCGAGGTAGACTATGTCCGGCCAACGGACGACACCCCCTTATGACAATTCCAATACGGTACAAAGTCGCAGCCAGTATAACACATATCGAAAATGTATAACAACACAGAAAAATGTATAACATCAATAGCGGAAGCCAACACATGGAAATACAACCTCGTCAACATAAGTACATCGGTATATCCGTTCATACTAGAATAAAATCCATACTGAATAACAAAAGAGAAACATACAGCATGATCTCCAAAACAATAAGAGTCCATATAAAGATACATGCGATGGGAAGCAAAAACCCTCGGAAAACGACGAAATGGGATCAGGTGGCAATGCTCCAAGTCCATGCTGAAGTCTTCTATCTACTACCAGCGACAGAAACCTGTGGTCCGAGTGGTGAGTATAAAACTCAGGGGTAATATATAGAAGTGCATGAACAACATACAGGGTAAGAGATCTACAAGTATACATGTGAAGATCTACAGGTATGCAGCATGAGTCCAACAGACATACAGTACTAAGCATAGTAATCAGTAATCACATATATGTCCTACTCATAGCATAAAACGATCAACTTACATAAAGTAATGTACATACTGACGGATTCATTCCTCCATATGATCTATAACATCCTGAACAGGTATATCATGACATAATCCAAATAGTACACACTCATGCTCAACACATGCACAACGGTATATAAAATATGCAAAAGGCATGTAGCATGATGTACAATCATATGCAGCAATCAAATGCAGCATCTCACAGGCATATGTAAAACATATATCAAATACATGCATACATATATATCAGCAATGCATATGCATGGTCACTGTCTGCGGACCCGTCCAACCACGACCCCAGAGTGGCCAGGGTGGCACGACAAATGACAACTAGCCCGACTCTAGCTACCACTACTCTCGAGTGGCCGAGTTGGGTAGTATGACTGAGTAGCGTATAAGCGTAAAAAGCTAACTACTCCTAGGGGTCCCTGCTGCAAGCCACGCCGTCCCTACCCATGAGTAGACAAGCGCCGCACACAGGACAACTGCACGTCGTAACAACCACCATCTATAGTGGGCGAGTGCTAACACCACTCTGCACAGTGGCCAGGTGCGCATCTCCAGCTACCACCATATATAGTGGTCGAGCGCGGCACATCTAATGCTCTGCCCTCAACCCTGCTACCACTACCCCGAGTGGCCGGGGAGGCAGGATGACCGATGACCCGTCTCTTCCACAAGGAAGACCTAGTCGTCAGCATGCATGCAATTGTAATGATGCATAGCTCACACATACATCCCCACAACACTCCCTAATCCACCAGGAGATCTAGTCAACAAAAGTCAACCATGCAAGGACGATTGATCTGTAACCCCAACTTAATTACCTATGTATAGATAAATAGGTTCATCAAGTTAACTCACTAATATATGTACGGTACAACGACCGACCCTATAATTTGGACTCATCACCTAAACTAGTGATGGAACCCGGTAACCCCATCTAAGTCCACACTAGTGACTACGTGCATTTAACTGAATACCTATCAGCTAACATACAACCAGGGTTATAATTTCTATCCGAGATAAAGGTATGATAGATTAACAGCAATATCTCAAAGATCGCAGGTTAAGTACAAGCACAAGATACAATATGAGTGGATCTAAGGTAAACAAGAATAACCATATGTAAAAATGTCATGCACTAGAATTGATCAAACTACCGGACCAGGTAGATATTACCCACCTGATACGAAGCTCGAATAATCCTCACGGCGGGCTGCCCGCCAGATCCCAAACTCGCATAATCACAGATTAGGATTTAGCATAACACTCCAATAATAATACGAATAAATACTATTTTATATTCGTATTCATTTCCCGTCTACGAATAAGAACCCTACTTATCCCAAATTCGATACACTACCTAGGTCAACTACCTAGATCAACTACCTAGATCAACTACAGGAAAAACCTAATTAACTACTTCCTAAGCTTATACATCATAACCCATATGATCCCAACACTAAAATCTCCAAATCAAAACATACTCTAATGAACTAACCTCCAACCACCCTTCGGCGGCTTACCATCACATTAATCCATAGCAATTACCAACTACTGTTTCTCTTCCCCACTCACACACACAGACGGCACAATTGACTTGCAATCACAGATTTTAAATCAACACCGGATCAGACCTTGCCACTCCAATCACAGCCAAAATTCCAAATCGAAGTCTATCACAAGCACTCAAATTCCCGATTGAACTTATCACAGGTTATTCTCCAAATCACAGCTACGATTCTCAACCCACCGCACACAACCGATCTTTGATTCAAACACTACACTATAGCTGAACAATTGAAATATTAACGTTACTGATCAAATCCTTACCAACTCAGAACGTATCAAGCCTTAGCTAATAACGATCCAAACATATCAAACATTAACAAGAAATTCACGAGCAAAAATACTCGAATCCACAATCTCCATTACTAATCGGCAACTCAAATTTACCCGAACAAACCAAATCCAACAATCACACTTTAACAGAACACAAATCAATTGATACCACAGCTGATAGTATTGGGTTAGATCCAACTTACCGAGATCAACCTTCACCGGCGGCGTTATTTTCCAAATCCCGACTGCTCGCCGAATCAATCCAACTCCCAACAACCGGCAAGACAACCCAGCAAGCACCGATCGACGGAAATCCTCAATCTGTCGGGGTAAAGCCAACCTCCGATCAAATACAGTAGATCTACAAAGTCCTCGATGGAACTCTAACCCTAGATAGACTGCTTACCTCGATGGGCAGCTCGCTGCCGCGACAACGACGCCGTCCGCCCGCTGGGATTGTCGCCGCGATTGTTTCCCAGGCGAATACTCCTTGATCCCCGACCGGAGATCAATCCACTGGTGGCGCCGTCGAGCAGCTTGCACCGGACGCTGACGAGCGGAGGTCGGCGACACGATCGCGCGGAGCAGAGAAAAGTCGCGGAGAAGAAATGGGGATCGCGAAGGCGCTGGGTTCATTCGGCGGCTTTTAACGTTGATCAAGTGATCCGGTTAACCCAGCTCAACCCAAACCCAATCCGATTGGGTTCAGCTCATCCGGTTTAACCTCTTGACTCAAGTCCAAGTCTAATCCGAGTTCAGTCCAGATCCAATTCCAATTCAGCCCATTATTGCCAAGCCCGTCTCAGAGCCTATCTCACCTAATTTCATTTTTAATTTAATTGCCTAATTTCCTTAATTAATCCCAATTAATTACGGGTTAATCCATTTTTTTTTTTCGTATATTACAATCATAATGTAGAATTAATTGATATATGTCATTATGATCATGTGGATTGTTAGGGTGATACTTAACCTTGATAGAATTGCATGAATATAATGGTTAAGTATATACAAATACCTCTAGGATACATCTCACACTCACCATAGGCTACCATGATTGAAAACTTAGCATGAGTGAGATGTTAGGATGATACAAATGTCCACTAATGCCTATGGCATTTAGATGGTCATTTAAGGTATCAAAATAGCAATAATAGACCAATCATGGGGAAGGCTTATGTTTAATTCATAGACATATTGCCCAAAGATCATGGTTGGATATTTCATATATTTTCAAAACAATTTCTTACCTTAAAATATGTGTATTCATGTTTTGAAACAATCCAAAGCAAGACTAGGTGTTAAAATGGATACTATCATGATCAAAAACCTAGTGGTTTTTAAAGCTTTTGGATTTTTGGCAAATCCGTGAAAATATAATGATTTTTCATGAAAAACTATTTTTCATTGATATATATACTTAAAAGAAATATGTTCCCCAAATTTCATGATTTTTTGAATTTTCTGGAATTTTTAATGCATTTCTGAAATCCGCCCAGAAAATCAGAATTTCGGAATCCATTGTGCCAGTCGACTGCCATACTGATAGCAGTCGACTGCTCACCTGAAAAACAGCCCAATATTTTCTGAATTCAGATTTTAAACATGTTTTGGTATTTTCCTTCTATTTTATGTCATGAGTTTATAACTTAGTGTTAATCTTTTTGATGGTGTCAAAGGGGGAGAAATAATTATGTTTAAGTTAATTATGATAGGGGGAGAAATTTGTATGGGGAGTTTCATGGATTAAGGGGGAGTTGCATGTTGCAATATCATGTTTATGTTTACATGCTTTCTTACCTTAGAAATTTATATCAAATGTTTTTACCTAACTTAAACGGATTGCCACACATCAAAAAGGGGAAGATTGTTAGGGCAATCTCTTGCCATGATTAGGTTTTGATGTGTGTGGCAAAGGGTTTAAGTTAGTTTGTTATGTTGATTTGATATGTGCGTTGAAGTCGTGCAGGACTTAGTAATTCGCACATGGAGTCGTGGCGAGTTTCACAAACTCATGACTCGGTCCTTGTGTCGGTAAAGGATGACTTTGCGGAAGCCGTGCGCTTGGAGCATCCGAGGGACTGCCGGATGAGGAGCTTGGAGTGAAGCCGGAGGAAGTAGACTTCGAGGCAAGAGACGCGAAGGAGCATTACAGAGTCGTGCGCCTGATGCTGTCGAGGGACGTGGCCGCGAATGAAGAGAACTTCGAAGGCGAGGGACTCCGAGAGATGAGAGTGAGCGAATGTAACCCGGGAAGGGGTAGCTCTTAGGTGAAACTTGGTCATTTGGCTAAGTGTCGGATGAGATTTCCCGACACCAGTCGACTGCCATAGAATGGCAATCGACTGCTCTTAGTCGAACGTAATTCGACTGGTATTCGATTGGCTGTTTTGAGGCCAGCAGTCAACTGCCATATGTGGGCAGTCGATTGCCAAGACCATTAGTCGATCGCCAAGGCGCAGCCATCGTCGAAGGGTTTAGCCAATAACCGCTTGGCGATCGGAGGCGACGATCGATGAGGTCCGATCGCCAAGTATTCTGTGACTACAATGGTCGAGGATCCGAGCGTGTTCGAGGTCGTTGAGGGATGCAATGACGATGCGACAGAATGATCGTGGCGGCAACGGAAGAAAAGCCTCCTCTCTATAAAAAGAGAGGGTGTGGAGCTTTGGGGGGTTAATGCTCTTACTCCAAATGACCATCCAAGTCCCCCACAAGCTCTAAACTCTTCTTACTTGCTTTTATTCCATTCTTATTGTAAGAAGAGTGATCTTGATTGTAAAGGTTACCTCCACCTAGCTTGGTGCAAAGGAGAGACCAATAGTGATTGGCTTTGGCGGAGTGATTCACCGTGGACGAATTAGACCGTGGATTAGCGATGTAGCCGTGAACCACGTTACATCTCGGTGTTTGTATTGCTTGTTTATATTTTGCTTGTCTTTATTTATATTTGCATATTCCGCTTGCGCTAATATTTTGTAGACGAGAAAAATACGACATCCAACGAACGAGGGCTATTCACCCCCCTCTAGCCGGCCGTCCCGATCCTCCCAACACTCCTTCAAGACTTTATCAAGAATATAGAAAATGAGTTTGAGATGAGTCTAGTTGGGGAACTAAATTTCTTCCTAGGATTACAAGTCAAACAAACAAGTGAAGGAATTTATATTTATCAAACCAAATATGCTAAGGAAATGATTAAGAAATTTGGTTTGGAAAATACTAAGGTAGTCTCAACTCCAATGACAACCAATACAAAAATAGATAGTGAACATGAAGGAAAATAAATTGACCTTACACTCTATAGGAGTATGATTAGTAGCTTTTTGTACCTAACTGCTAGTAGACCCGATATATTATTTGCGGTTGGTATGTGTTCTAGGTACCAATCATGTGCCAAAGAATCTCAATTAGTTGCCGTTAAAAGAATCTTAAGATATATTAAAGGCACACTAAGTGTAGGACTATGGTACCCTAGGACTAGGTCTTTTGATTTGGTTGGGTACACCGATTCCGATTATGCCGGTTGCAAATTGGATCGGAAGAGTACTAGTGGTGGATGCCCATTCCTTGGGTCCTCCCTAGTTAGTTGGAGTAGTAGGAAGCAACCTTGTGTTGCCCTATCCACCACCGAGGTCGAGTATGTGGCTATGGGTGGTTGTGTAGCTCAACTACTATGGATGAAAAATACTTTAGAGGACTATGAGCTATCTTACTCCAACATGAAAGTATTTTGTGATAATGTGAGCACCATAAATTTGACCAAAAATCCGGTGCATCGCTCTATGACCAAGCACATTGAAGTGAAACATCACTTCATTAGAGATCGTGTGGCTAAGGGGGACATTGAGCTTAATTACATTGAATCTAAGTCCAACCTAGCCAACATTTTTACCAAGCCTCTTCCCGAAGTAGAATTTTCATCACTAAGGAGAGAAGTTGGGATGTGCTTAGTTGAATAAAGGTGTAGGTTTGCATGATCCTATAGAAATCCTAGGATTTATACCTTTAAGCATCTCACAAAACACCTAAGAAACTATGATTTTTGTATTGAGCCACTTAGACAACATGTGAGATGTTAGGAAGATGCACTTGGTTCATCATGCTTGTTATGATGCATTACTATGAACCAAAGTGTCATCTAGAGACATTAATCCTTCATTGGACCAATCATTGGGAAGACTTATGCACAATTAATGTGCATATAGCTCCAAAAATATGATTAGAAATGTCAAATAAAACATAATTTAAACTATGTTTATCAAACTTTGAAAAACAATTTTCAAGTGAAATACAAAAGTGATACAAAGTTTGCAAAATACTTAGAGTTTTTGCTAGGTTTCAAAATTTATATCATTTTTGAAATCTGGAAAACATATATTTTTTAAATTATTTTTCCTTGATAGAAAATGACTTCAGAAATGTGTACACAAAATTTCGTGATTTTTCGATGTTTCTAGAATTTTTGGCGCATTTCTGAAGTTGGCCTAAAAAATCATAAAAATGGAATTCGGGCGTAGCAGTCGACAGCATCAGAAACCAGTCGACTAATATGCTGTGTTTTCTGAAAAATAGCTCTATTTCCTAGTGTTTAGTGTATCTTTGATGTTCTAAATCTATGGCATGATAATATTCATTATAAAGAAGTTTTTAGGACTGTTTGATGCAATATTTTAGGGGGAATTTCATCATATAGATCTTTTCATCCCTTTAACTTATATTGTTGGTACAAAGTTAAGATTTAACCTTCAATCTTTTGTTAGGCTTTGCTCCACAAGTTATTCATTCATCATGAACCATATCTTGGATTAAGGGAGAGCTTCATTTCAATCTTATACCTTAGTTCAAGATTACAACACTTTTAATTCTTTCATGAAATTTATGAATCCTTTTTTTTTTATGTGTGTCAAAGGGGGAGAAGAAATGTTTAAGTTAGAAATCATATTGGAAATATGACTATGTGCATGAGTTAAAGACCTAACTTAAATGATTGTCAAACATCAAAAAGGGGGAGATTGTTGGTGCTACAATGCCCCAAGCATTTATATGTTTTGATATTTGGATAATCATCTAAGTTAGGCAATACTTTGTGATCTAATTGTGAACGTGTTTAAGTGACAAGAAAATCCAAGTATGAAGACTTGGTAAAGGCAAAGTCCAAGTATAATCTTGGCAAGAGAAGTCTAAGGAAAAGGTTTGGCGGCGTAAGGTCAAGCATGTAGTCTTGGCGGCGTTAAGCCCAAACAGACCTTGGCAAAGGAAGTCCAAAGGCAAGTCTTGGCAGCGTAAGTCCAAGCATGTAGTCTTGGCGGCGTAAAATCCAAGCGCACTTTGGCAAAGGGAAACCCAAGACATGACAAAACTGAAGGAAGCTCTTGGAAGCAAAGCGCAAAGGATGAACAAGTCGCAGACTCGGAGGGATCCTGGAGGCGCAAGGCTTAAGGAAGAGCTAGAAGGTTGAGTCTAGGTCTAGGGAGTCAATTCAA
Organism: Wurfbainia villosa; assembly: GCA_025175895.1. Taxonomy (NCBI): domain Eukaryota; kingdom Viridiplantae; phylum Streptophyta; class Magnoliopsida; order Zingiberales; family Zingiberaceae; genus Wurfbainia; species Wurfbainia villosa. The sequence goes on from CM045986.1 coordinate 7,766,415, forward strand.
GTATGAATTATTCATACTTGACGAGTATCAGTCGACTGATACGATGTATCAGTCGACTGTTAGGGTGCTCGACTGAGTCATACTGAAAAGCTGACGAACAGTCGACTGCCTTGTCGTGGCAGTCGACTAATATCGCCATCAGTCGACTACCAATTAGTGGCAGTCGACTGATAGGGCGAACACGAGCACAGAATGGAGTCTCACTCGACTGCGCGCCATGATCACTCGACTGATCACTCCATCAGTCAACTAATGGAGGGATCAGTCGACTGATGAGTGTGTCGTTGGATGATGACGATTATGAATCCCGCAAATCTGGCTGTTCAGACGTCGTTAACTGCGGCGGCAGTCGACTGATGTTGTACATCAGTCGACTGATCGTGGCCCAATGGGAAAAATAGCCCTCTCTCTATAAAAAGAGGGCTTGTGGTGGTTGAGACGGTTAATGCTTACATTGTGATCATCCTCTCAAGCCTCCATGAATTTTCTAAGCTTTCCTAGTGTTTTAATTCCCCTCCTCCTCTCTAAACTTCATCTTCATCCTTTGTAAGAAGAGGAGGGTTGTTGTAAAAAGAGAAAGCTTATTAGTGAGATTGATTAGGGTTGATCCACCTTAAGAATCACCGTGGAGTAAAAGTGTTATCTCCGAACCACGTAAAGGCTTTGTGTTAGCATTGCATTTTCGTTTCTATTATTATTATATTTGTTGTGCTTCCGTTAATCATTTTTGTAGAAAATGAAAACAAGCTATTCACCCCCCCCCCCTCTAGCTTCTAAGGATCCCTTATAGCTACGACCTTGAAAGCACTCAACACAGACTTGCTTAGAATTACATTGTGGGAGGAGGTGGCCTCCACCACCGTGAAGACTATGGAACAAGTCCTTCTTACAAGCTCTTCTCCCAAGGATAGGGAAAGACTAATCTATCCTAGGAGGCATATCTCATGACTTTCAAAACAAAATTGAGAAGTAGCAGAGGTCGAATCTCAACAAGATCGATCTGCATTTGATCAACTACATTTTTGAAAAGGATATTCATAGAGCTCCCTAAGTCCATAAGTACTTGAGACACCTCATAATTGAATATTGTGGCCCTTATTACTAAGGCATCTTCATGGGGAGTGGTTACTCCCTCCAAGTCTACTAGTTCGAAGCTAATAACAGGGGCATCCTCTACCATACAGTTGGTTCCCACTGCTTAGCTCTCCAGTCATCAACTATGGGCCTTTCTCACTCCGTTGGAATCTCCACTCATTGCTCCCTTGAAGATTATATTAATAACTACTCTATTAGGGGGATCCTTATCAAGAGTCCTTATTCAAGTATTCTAGTTTTGTCAAGTCAATATTGGAGGCTGACATGGAGCTTCATTCCTTCTTGAATTTTGTATCCTCCTTTCTAGCTCGAGAGAGCTGGATCGTCTAAATGGACACTACAAAAAAATATCAAATTGGCGACGAAATTTGACAACGAAAAAATTTTGCTGCAAATCTGCAAAAAATTTTGCGACGAATTTTAAATTTCGTCGCAAATTAGTAATGAAATTTCCAACAAAAATAATTTTGTTGCAAAATTATTTAAATTTCCAACATTTAATTTTCGTCATAAAATTAGTCACAAATTTGCGATGAAAATGATTTTTCGTCGTCAATTTGCAATAAAAAAATATTTTCGTTGCAAATATTTACAATGAAAATATAATTCGTTGCAGAATCTGCAATGAATTTTGAATTCATTGCAGAATTCTGCAATGAATTTTAAATTCGTTGCCAATTTGGCGACGAATATAAGATTTGTCGCCAAATTGGCGATGAAATTAGCAACGAAATAATATTCGTCACCAATTTTCCCCTAATTATCCCGTCGTTCCAAATCACACAATCCCTCGCTCGCTCCTTCCTCCCGCAGCCGACTTGATCGCACGCTCCTTCCTCCCGCCGCACTGGTACGCTCTCCTCTCTGATCCCTCCTTCTTCTTCTTCCATCATCATCGCTGAGCAAAGAACGACAATGCCGCCACCGCGCCGCCGCGGAAGCCGCGAGCTCGCGCCGCGACGAGATCGCGCAAGAGAGCAGCGCGGTGCCGCGAGCTCTCGACAACTTCGCGCTCGCGGCCTTACCGCTGCGGCGCGCTTCCTCATGGTGGCGTGCGCCACGCTCCTCACGGCCGTGCTGCGGTGCCTCGCGGCCGCCACGATTAAAAAAAAATATTATGGATTAATCCCTTTAATTGATTTGGATTTAATTAGTGGGTTAATTGGGTTTAATTAGTGATTTATTTAAGGATTGGACTTGGGTTGAATCTATTGGGCTGAGCCCATTGGGTTGAGTCCATTGGGTTGGCTTTGTTGGGCTGGAAATGGGTTTGGGCCGGTAGGCTTGAGTCGGATTAACCAATTTTCGAACGGCCTTTAAATCCCGAAGCCAAACGACGCGATGCCCTTCTCTGTTCTTCCGTCGCGAGCCTTCTCCCCCTGTGATCGAGCGCAGCTCCTCGCCGTCGCCAAGCCCGATGGTTGCCGCCTCATCGTCGGCGGCTAAGCTAGCCATCCCGCGACATCTCCTCATCCTCGCCACCGCCCTAGGTCGCTGGAGCTCTCCATTGACGCCCCGCTGAACCCGATCGGGCGAGTTCTTCCCTGTTTCATCGCCACGGCTGATCTCCTCACCGCGAGAACCAGTTGCCGCCGACCTTCTGACGACAGCGGATCTCACCGGCCCTTTTCTTCGAGCGAGTCCAGCTCAGTGATGGAGTTGCCAATTCCTTTTGTATTCCCCGATCGAGCAGATCACACTCATCTCATCGAGTTCGATCCGTCGCCGGCCTCTTCTTGTGATCTCAACATCAACAAGGGTCGTTTCTTTCGCCTAGCAACTCGATGGGTTCCGGTGAACCATTCTGAGCCGCCTCAGCACCTCCGCAGCTTGGATTGATCTGCGTCTTCTCCATTCCTCCCAAGAAGCCAACATTTCTAGCCAATCACGACGCCGACAACTTCATGGGGTCTGATTGTAGTGAGCTCATCGTCGGGCAGAGATTTGGATAATTGCTTCTTTACCGACAGTTCAACTCATCGGCTATGGATCTGTCGTCACCTTCACCGGCAGCTTAGCACAACGTGATGCAGAATGGGTTGAGGCGTTATGCAAATAAATTGATTTGGGGAATCTGGAATTGAAGCTATACTAGTTGGATGTGTTGTAATTATGCATTGGATTTTCTGGATGGGTTATGCAAGTTGAACAGTTGAGGTAAGATTTGAATTGGTAAGGCTATAGTTCTCTTGGATGATTTTCAATCCATGATATAGTTCCTAATTTGTGTTGATCAGGATTGCAAACAATTCAATGCAACTATCATTGTGCTAGGTGGGGGCTTGGATCTGTGATTGCTTGCTTCTGACCTCGATGATAGCCAAGTGTTCTATTTCGTATGGTAATGCTTCAATACCATTAATATGGATCTAACTAGTATTTGGGTTAATCTGATAATACACTTATTGTAGGAGATGGGTGATAAGTGTGATTTATGTGTGTAGAAGTTTGATCGAGATATGAGATTGATGTAGAATTTGATTCAATCCTTAGATGTGAGACTGCACTTAACTGTATCGTATTGATTACAGGATTTTGATACGGGGCAGGTTCACGGATGCGGATATGAGCTTCGTATCAGGTGGGTAATATCTACCTGGTCCGGTAGTTTTGATCAAATTCCTGTGCATGATCTTGGATATATGTTTATACCTGTTTACCTTAAATCCACTCTTATTTAATCATATGCTTGTACTGCCTTGACATTTGAGATATATACTCTGTTACTCATTGATTATCTAGCACGGATAGGAACTATAAACCCTATTATGTATTAGCTGATAGATGTTCAGTAAGTACATGTGGTTAGGGTTATCTTTGTGACCTCAGATAGGGTTACTGTGTTACCTAACTAGAGTTAGGTGATGGATTGGATTATGGAGTCGATCGTTATATCATATCCATATTAGTAGTGCGTTTATGATGGATCCAGTTGTCTGTGTATAGATAAGTGTATGGTTGTCAGTATGTGACCATGGACTAGAGGTCCTAGCGCGATGGTATATCCATTATGGATTGTGTGCCTGTGAATGGTTATATGGACGGTCGATTGTATATCGCTACTGACTAGAGGTCTTAGCGTGGTTGACTGTCAGATGAGTATGACTCTTTATGCGATAGAAAGAGTCTTGTGGATTGTAGTCCTTGCATAGTTGACTTTTAGTTGACTAGGACTCCCCGTGGGATAGGGAGTGTCGCGAGGATACATGTATGGAGCTATGCATCATTACATTTGCATGCATGCTGATGACTAGGTCTCCCTTGTGGATGAGACGAGTCGTCAGTCATCCTGCCTCCCCGGCCACTCGGGGTAGTGGTAGCAGGGTTGAGGGCAGAGCATTGGATGTGCCGCGCTCGGCCACTATGGATGGTGGTAGCTGGAGATGCGCACCTGGCCACTGTGCAGAGTGGTGTTAGCACTCGCCCACTATAGACGGTGGTTGTGTGAGGTGTAGTTGTCTTGTGTGCAGCGTTTGTCTACTCATGGGTAGGGACAACAGTGGCTTCTGCGAGGGCCCCTAGGAGTAGTTAGCTTTACGCTTATACGCTACTCACCATACTACTAACTCGGCCACTCGAGAGTGGTGGCAAATGAGTCGGGCTAGTTGTCATTTGTCGTGCCACCACAGCCACTGGGTCGTGGTTGGATGGGTCATGACAGTGACCATGCATATGCATTGCTGATATATATGTATGCATGTATTTGATATATGTTTTACATATGCCTGTGAGATGCTGCATTTGATTGAGCTATGATTGTTGCACATGCTTGTACATCATGATACATGCCATTTGCATTTTTATTTACTGCTATGTGTTGAGCATGATACATGCGTTGATTCAGACTGTTATATGCATTTGATTAGCATCATGTCCTTGTGTGGTACGGACCGGGTTGTTATTACAGGTGATCATATATTGTTCATATGTTGGAGTATTGGTCAGGTATGGGATTGACTTGATACATTATATGGGTTATGTTATTGTATATCTGTCAGGATGATATAGCATATGGCGTTACAGACCGTCAGGTACGTTGGTACATTACTTTATGTTTAGTTGATTAGTTTAGTATATACACTGAGTATGACTTTACTGTAGTTATTGTTATTAGATTTGGATATGACTGTATGTCTATTGGACTCATGATGTATACCTGTAGATCTTCACATGTATACTTGTAGATCGATCCTTATATGTTGTTCATGTACTTTCTATATATTACCCCTGAGTTTATACTCACCACCCCGACTCGGGCTTCACGTCGCCGGATAATGTAGAAGATTCCTTGACGTTAGAGCTCCCGTGATCCCATCTCACACCGGACGAATGGATATGTTTTCCGTGTTGTTGTATCCTTACGTATTGTTGGTTTGGGTTTTTCCCTGTATTATTTCCGTATTTGTGATATACGGACATATTGTATGTATTTGGTCTTTGATTCGATTTCTGTTATGATTCTTGTCGTGTCAAGTCACTCCGGAGTGCACAGTTGGTCTTTGTATCTTGTTGATTTGTTTGAATTGTTTTCGCTGTGTTTAGTATGTTTGATATGTTGATATCTGTGTATATCATATTGTTATTGTGGGCCTACGGGCCTTGTATTAACCCGATATGTTGCCACGTACAGGGGAGATGTCGTCCGTTTGCTTTTCGGCACGGCATACTCCCGGGGCGTGACACGCGTCCCCTCACGACGCCGCAAGCGCCCTGCGTTCTCGCGTGCCGCCATGACGCGGCGTGTCGTGCCCTCGTGCGGTCGCCGCGCGGCGTGCCGCGTTCGCGGCCACGCGCGTCGCCGCGGCCGCTCGGCCGCGGCGCGCCGCGGCCCTCGCGCCGCCCTGCCGCCGTCGTTCTCGCGTCGCCGCAAGGTGCCCTCGCACAGCGCGGCTGCACGCCAGCCCCAAGGCTCGCGCCACGCGGCCGCGTGCTCACGGCCGCCGCGTGCCTCGCGCTACAAGTGCCCTCGCACTGGCCGCCGCGCATGCCTCGCGGCCCGCGCACAAGATGCCCTCGTGGCACTTCGCGCCAAGCGTGCCTTCGCGCTTGTCACGCGGCTGGCGTGCGCGGCCGCCGCCTCGTGAATTATTATGTTGTCGCGAGGTGGATTGGGGCCGTCAGCGCATGCACTTCTGACGGTATGCAACACTTTCTGAGCGGCTTGCAAAATTGGAGCATCGATCTTATCGCACTTTGTGGGCAACTGTTGCACTTTGCAATTAGTAGTTGCCGCGTAATTTGAATTGGGGGCGCGATTTGGATGGTTAATTGTCGTCCCAACTGGTCTTTTATCGCCATAACAATAGAGTTAAAATTAAAATGTTATTCAAATTATATAAATCAGTATAATGTGTAATTTAAATACAAAATTATTTTTCATAGGTTTGTCCTACTTCATTAAGGCGTTCGGTGTGTTCGTGAAGTGTTCGGCTAGCCGTGAGCTCATCCGCACGTTGTTTCCATCTGGACAGGTACACGTAAAAATATTTTATAGTTATAACATTATAGTATTATTAATTATGTTATATTAATTATAATTAATGTTTGATTTTAAGTAATTTAATTACTGTTAATAGATCATATTTGTTCGAAATGATATTATAGTTTGCAATTAAATATCACACAAAATTATATTTAGTATTAGAAATATTTAATTTATTTTGAGTATAAATTTATGGTTAGATTGATATATATGAATGAAATTTGGAAGAAATTAAAATCAATCATTGATTTAATTTCGAAAACAGGATAAATGGAGAGAGAACGAAGTTGGATGTATAAAAAAAATTTACCAGAACGTCGTGGTTTAATCGATGAATTTATGATTGGGTTGGAACAATTTTTTAGATTTGCTAATAACAATGTTGAGTTTATGGATGGAAATAAATTAAGGTGTTTGTGCAAAAAATGTCATAATGGTAAATTTTTCCAATGTGATAAAGTTTGAGAACATCTTTGTAGATTTGGTTTTACGCCAAATTATTATAATTGGACTTGTCATGGTGAACCGTTTATATCCGATGAAGAGGTTAGATGAAACATACAAAAGACAGTTAGTGGAGAGCAAGTATATTACGATCAATTCAATCTATACCAGAGGATGATAGTTGATGCAGTTAGTCATAATTTGAATAGCGAACCAAACGCTGCAAGTTCTAGTTATCCTCAAACATTTGAATACATGTATACTAATTATTCAACACCATTGGAGGAGGTAGAAGTTACTGGTGTTAATGAAAATGTGTACAATGAGCTATATCTCAAATTTCAAGAAGTGTTAAGAGCTGCAGATGAACCCGTGTGGTCTGGTTGTGTCAGTCACACAAAATTATCTCTCACTGCAAGATTGTTGAATGTTAAAGCTGAGCATAATGTGTCTGAAGAATGTTTTAATGATTTTGTTCAAGTTATTGGAGAAGTATTGCCACGTGATCACATAATGCCGAACGATTTTTATAGTATGAAAAAACTTGTGAAAGATTTGGGTCTCTCGGTGCAAAGAATTGATGTTTGCAGAGATGGTTGTATGCTATATTGGAGAGATAATACAGATTTAGAGACTTATAAATTTTGTAGTCAATGCAGGTACAAGAGTACCATGAGATCAAATCGTAATAAGCGATTAAAATCATTCAGCCAAATGTTCTATTTGCCTTTAACTCCTAGATTGCAAAGGTTTTATGCTTCAAAGGTTACTACTGAACACATGACTTGGCATGCAAATCATGAAACAGAGAATGAGCTAATGTGTCATCCATCAGATGCAGAGGCGTGGAAAAATTTTGATAGAACATATCCTGAGTTTGTGAATGAGACCTGAAACATCAGGTTGGGTCTATGTGTTGATAGATTTGCTCCATTTAGCAAATCAGGAAGAACTTATTTTTGCTGGCCAATTATCGTAACTCCGTATAATCTTCCACCCGGTATGTGTATGAAAACACCTTATATGTTTTTAACATTGATTGTGCCTGACCCTCATAATCCGAAGAAGTTAATAGATGTTTACATGCAACCGTTGATTGCCGAGTTGATCCGACTATGGGACGTGGGTGTTTCCACATATGATGTCCATACTAATCAGATGTTCACAATGAGAGCTGCACTTCTTTGGACCATAAATGATTTTCCTGCTTATGGGATGTTATCGGGTTGGAGTACTGTGGGGATTTTAGGATGTCCAATATGTATGGAGAGATCAAAGTCATTCAGATTGAAACACGGAAAGAAACCGAGTTATTTTGATTGTCATAGACAATTTTTACCACTAAATCATAAATTCAGAAGAAATAAAGAAGAATTTACTAAGAATAGAATTGAAAAAACACCTCCACCATTGAGATTCACCGGTCAAATTTTATGGCAAAGAGTGCTTAACTTTCCATCTGTTATTGAAGAACCAAATGTTACAACATATGACTATGGAATTACGCATAAATGGACAAAGTAGAGTATATTTTAGGATTTACCATATTGGCAAAGTAATTTGATTCATTACAATCTTGATTTAATGCATATTGAAAAGAATGTTTTTGATAATTTGATAAATATGGTGTTGATAATACCGAAAAAACAAAAGACAATCTGAATGCAAGAAAAGATTTGCGTCTCATATGTAAATGACCCACCCTTGATGTTGATGAAAATAGTAAGGGATTAAAACCGAAAGTAGTTTATACATTGAATAAGGATCAGAGACGGATTGCTTGTGAATTGTTGAAATCTTTGAGATTTCCTTATGGTTGTCTCTAATCTTGGCAGATGCGTTGATTTGAAGAAATGTAAATTGATTAGTTTAAAAAGTCATGACTGTCATATATTCATGGAAAGATTAATTTCTATTGCTTTGAAGGAACTGTTACCAAATTTTGTCTGGGGTGCAATTACGAAATTTTGTCTGGCAGTAACGTCATATTTCGAGTAAGTATATAAATGTTATATTATACATTTCATATTTTGTAAATTATTGTTCATGTTATATTTAATGTTATGGTAGGATTTTTCAAACTCAATATTCGGAGCTTCCGGAGCATGAGTTTAATAATTTTTGTGATGAAGAATTTACATAATGGTTCAAAAATTATGCAAGTAGTCTTAGTTAATAAATTTGATAAATCTTGACTTTAACACATATTTATTTGACATTAGGTTCTTGATAATCACGGTCACATTGAGCAAGACCTAATAAAACATCTGTCATGGGGTCCAAATTCAATGGCGAAAACTTGGCCGGCATATTTTATAAATAGATATAATTTTCATACTCAAGATTATGGAACTGGGAAAACTACAATGAATAGAAGGGTTTATGTTCAGTCATCTAATGATAGGGGTGCAAGGAATGAATTTTACAGCTTACTAGATGAAATTTTAGAAGTAGCATACCCAGGCTCAGAATTGCGATTTATTTTATTTATGTGTCATTGGTTTGACCCTATCAAAGGCATGAGGGTGCATCCACAGTTTAATTTGGTTGAAATTAATTACAAAAAAATATACAAGAGGTACGAACCATTTGTGTTAGAACAGTAAACGATTCAAGTATTTTATGCTTCATATCCTAGTCTGAGACGAGACAAAAGTGATTGGTGGGTTGTTTGTAAAATAAAAGCACGTAATAAAATTGAGGAACATTGGGAAGACATAGAATATCAACAAGATGAAGTTGTCAATACATTTCATATCGAAGAATATAATATTTCAATGTTACGAGATCCCAGTGGCGTAGTAATAGTCGTTGATGCAAGTGAACTGAATGAGTATGAAGATGAGGATTTTAATGATGAGGATGATGATGACGATGATGATTAGACACATGACCAAGCCGAAATTTGTAATGCGGACTTCGATTTCTATTTGTGGGTAACTTTTTATTGAGTACCAATTATGTTTTAATTCACTGTGTAATTCGAAATTTCATATATTTGATATACTAATGAACTCTTTTTTTTTAGGGTCATCTAGTTGCTATGAATATGGTAATATTTTCATATTGTTCCTATTAAAAATTCGATATGCAAATGTATTTTTTTACTGTCATATTCTTCTAATAATCATGATTGTTAGTTTCGACGTGGCGGTCATAAACGTAGTAGTGATGGAAGATCACAGCCTTCCTCTGCTTCAGCCCCTGCACATTCTGATGCTCTTGCAGGAAATGTGCCCTTCACCTCTTCCCCAGTTGCAGGATCTTCTGATTCTCAGCAAATACCTGCTAATGTATCTTCCCTGGTACAACATGTTGGGTTTCCGGCACCACGGCGAGTGTGTGTTCGAACATGTTTCGTAAACATGTGCACAGTGGAAGGAATAAAATAAAAAATCTAATTTATTACAACACACACATCACACGCATGCATAGTACAACATGTGTAGACATAACCGTAAATTCAAATTTTGTAATAAAAGGAAATTTATACTATGTATACCTGACGTATCACGTGTAGCGGGAAAGACATCAACCGGAACGATCCTCGCTAGAATCGTCTCTATCCGTATCCACGCCGAGTATCTTCGGGATGACTTCACAAAGTCACAGCCTCGTCTTCGTACGGGTTACTAGCCTCGTGTTGAAGACGATGTGATCGAGAGAAGATCACGATCCGAATCAAAAATTCGGATCCAAAATGAGTCCTCAAAAACTCACTTCTCCGGAGAGGTATTCGTCAACCGTTTGACGAATCCTTCGTCCTCCACCTATGAGGATTACCGGAGATCGAATCTCCGGCAAGGCTACCGCTGTCGGAGCTCCAAACGTCATCCAAACGATGCTCCGATGAGAAGGAAACAAGTTGTCGAGAAAACTGGACAGCTTTGGTGGAGGAATAGGGGCCGACCAAAAAAGGAAGGTTGAGGCTCACCTTGTCGCCGGACCCAAAGGAGATCACCGGAGCTCCTCCGGCAACAGCTCGACGTCGGCAAGAGGGAAGGACAGCACCTTTTGGGCGTCGGCAAGGGAGCTGGGTGGTGGTGGGTGGCGGCAAGGTGGGGTTGGCGCCGACTACACCAAGGAGAAGGAGGGGGCGGCAATTTAGGGTTGCAAGGACTTGGATTAGGGCTTAACAAAACCCTTAAGCCCTATTTTATAGAGAACAAATTCTCTTAATGGTTATCGGATCATAACCAAAGGCCCGTTAACCCGCTCCAGTAATTTAAGTTAAAATAAACCAAACCATGATGATTTATTTTAAGTTAAAACGAACCGAACCAACTTTGGTTCATTCGTTTAAAACAAACCAAACCTTTGGTTTATTCTCCTCCATTGGATTAGAACCAAATCAATTTGGTTCATCCATCATGTCTTCATAAGACACGGCCCATCCACGCTTCCATTGCGACTAAACGATTTCATGCTCACTCCATGTTTGGTCCAACCAAACCTAGTTTCTCTCGGTCTGAGAATCTCATTCTCAAGATCGTTTTAAACCCTTCGGATTACGCTCGTTGTGCGTGTGACCAAATAGGTTCTCAGTTTATGTTGGCCGTCTATAATTAACCATTAATTATAGAACGATCATGAGTGGCACCTAGTAGTACATCATGATCCCCAATTAACCGAAAAGATCAACGGTTGATCCAGAACTACTTCTAAAACCCTTCAGCAGCTCGAATGAATCGTACCCCATTCCCTTCACTCATCTTATACCCACTTGGTTCAGGACATGGTATATAGTGTCAGTCCCCACTAGGCTGACTACGTCACACCTAGCCCAAGTATCATTTCTTCGTCTTACGAATTCTAGTTACTGCACATGTATCGAAGAGTACCTTACTCTAAACATGTAATGCTTTGGCCAAAGACTTTAGTAACAATCCGACGAGAGGCCATGGGTATACATCTCCTCGCAAGGAATGGTGAATCCTTTATAGGCTATTCAAACACCTTCGATCACTTCGACTTATACCCAATCATCCCGAGTCCACATCTCCTCAGAGATGCTTACTTAAGATGTCAAAGCATAAATCTTTATGATCAAGATGACTTGAATATCGCAAGTCAAAGGAACATCGCACTTAAGCTGCAGTAAGAACTTCATTGACATATCTATATATGCAGAGAACCATATGAAGTCTTACGGCTGGTCACTCCAATGAACTAGTTACCATAACTAGCATCCACGATTAACTCCGGACATCACAATGTCTCCATCCAGTGAGAATCAGCTGCTTGGATACACCAAGGAGTATACCTCGTGCTAGTCTCGACAGAATCAATGGTGTCCAAATCCATCAATTCATCGACTAGGGATAATTCCGATACATCACAATTACACATGTAGAGATACTCACTAGTTATGATCCAATCACAAATTCTCTCATGCTGTGAATCGTATCGTGGACATTCAGTAAATGAGTTTAAGATCTAATCAAATACATGAAAACATGTATACTCAAATAGTGAATCTTCATTTATCATATAAATGGTTCAAACATAAGGCGAGGCTTTAGGACATCTCTCATATATTACTAACAAACTCCCACTTGGCCTAATGCCAATCGCTACGGTATCCAATACCATAAGCTCTAACATGACCCTCAAACTTACTTTGAGGTAATGCCTTAGTCAAAGGATCCGCTAAGTTCCTTTCAGTGGGGATTTTCTCGATTTGTATTTCCTTCCTACTGATGATCTCTCTGATAAGATGATAGCGGCGAAGCACATGTTTGGATCGTTGATGACACCTTGGGTCTATCGCCTGTGCAATTGCTCCATTGTTGTCGTAGTAGACCAGTATTGCTTCCACAATGGATGGAATCACACCAAGTTCATAAATGAACTTCTTGATCCAAACCGCTTCCTTTGCTGCTTCCGAAGCTGCAATGTATTCTGCCTCAGTGGTAGAATCCACTACAGTATCTTGTTTGGAACTTTTCCAACTCACTGCGCCCCCATTCAAGGTGAACACATATCCAGACTGAGACCTGGAATCATCCTTGTCTGTCTGGAAGTTGGCATCCGTATACCCGCGTATCACCATGTCCCCTTCTCCATATATTAGGAACACATCCTTAGTTCTTCTTAAGTACTTAAGGATCGTCTTAACAGCCACCCAATGATCCATTCCAGGATCAGACTGGTATCTACTCGTGACACTCAGAGCATACGATACATTGGGTCTAGTACATAACATAGCATACATAATAGATCCTATTGCGAATGCATAGGGAATCTTACTCATGCAAATCCTCTCGTCTTCTGTGCATGGACACATAGACTTCGAAAGGTGTATCATGTAAAATACCATAGAAAAAAATAATAAATAAATAAAATAAAATAAAATAAATGTTAGATAATTGGGAGAATACCCTATGGAATTTTCTAAGAATTTTTAGAAATTTTCTGGACTTAAATGGAAATTTCCAAGACCCTCTTTGCTTATAAGTAGTTAAAAGGCTTAACGGGTCTGAATCCGACCCGTTTATTTCACAAAATCCGTTAATGGACCCGATCCCTTCCGTTCGGCCATTTCCTCAAAGCCGACTTTTCCCTTCCCGAGCGTTTCTTTTCCTTCGCGATTTCTCACTTTCCCTTCTTCTTCCCGATCCGCCTCATCCCCTTCATATTTCCAGCGCCGATCTCTCCTTCGATCGCAGTCTCCCTTCCACTGCCACCGACGTCAATCGAGCATTCTCCAGGAGCTCGTTGTCGATGCCCATGGCCGCCTCCCCGAGCCGCACCGCATCCCTATCGCCGCTGTCACGCGGCCAGACACCGCCGCCGAATTTGGTCTCTGCTCCACCACCGTCGGCCGCTTTATCTGCTGTGTATTCCCTCTCAGTGCCACCCTCCATCGATCCAAGCCACAACAAGCTCAGATCGGCAAGATCTGCGTCTTCTTGTTGTGTTCCCCGAACGTGCGCAACCACTGATCTCTGGTTCGTGAGCCAGTTCACCGTCTCTTCTTCTTGATCTCTCCGGTCTCGATTGTTAGGGCTGGACCTCCGCTGCTCGATGGACAGCGCCGATGCCAATTCAGATCCTCCATCTTGTGAGTTCAAGGATCGCCGTCGAAGTCGGGTGAGTAGGTGTTGTTTTCTTCGATCCTGGATGAGATGTTCGGAATTTCTGTGGATTTTCCTTGGTTGAACGATCTGTGAAATTGGGCAGGATCTTTAGCCGAAGAACAGGGGATAGGAGAAGGGTTGGGTTGTCGGTGGAGTCTTCTAGGGTTGTGGTATCTGCCGATGGAGCCCTAAGGGCAGGTAAAAACTCGAATTTGTCTCCTCTTTTAGGTATGTTGTTTGTGTTGGTCGATTGATTTTGAGTGTAGTGTGAAATTCTGTCAGTTGACTGTGAGGTGAAGAGTTTGGATGGCTGTGACATCCTCCATCAAGCATGGATTAGGGTTTTGGGCTGCATCATTGTTGCGACGAGGAAGAAGGCTACCTTCGATTCCTAGTAATGACTGTGATTCCCTTGTTTACCTGAATTGTGGATTTTAGGGTTAGGGGATATGAGATTTATTGGGTATATATCTGATATAATTACGATTAGGGAAGAGACTTTAGTTGAACTGGATTTCATCGACCTTGCGTTAAATTGAAACGATTAGGTCCTACCTCTTCTTCACCGTGAACAAAAGAAATATGGCTAGTTGCTTCTAATCTGCCTCTTAGTGCGGGTGATGAAGACAAATGTGGGTAAGCTTGTCATTTTCTATTTGGATTGAGCCATTTAGCAACTGTAACTAAGTTAGGTGAGTTTGAAGCTATGTTGTGAAGTCGATGCTACATCTACAGCTAGATTACTATTGGCTAGCTGATTAATAGTAAATGGAAGAAGATGGTTAGTTATGTTTGTATGTTAATTGCGGGACCTGAATTCAGGACGGTCTTTTGGACGTGAGGATTATTCGAGCTTCATATCAGGTGGGTAATTTCCTACCTGGTCCAGTAGATGTAATTGCATTCAGATTTATACATAGATATGAGCATGTTATATGTTTATATTATCTTGACTCTACTCTTATTATCGTATGTTTGATACTTTAGCGTTGGCTATTAACTCCATTGCTGCTATCATGTTTATTTTACCATGATTAGGAGTTATACATATAGGTGATGTAAGTAACTTAGAAATTGTTTAAGTTAAGTGCAAATAGTAAAGTCCGGATGACAACCTGATTGTACATTGGGCAAAAAGGTCATCCATAGGTAGATAATGTCTTGAACCTAGGGTTAGTTCTAGTACCCTTAGGTTGCATGTTACCACCGACCATGTATTGAGTAAATGGTTAGGGGAATGATACTTAGTGTGTCACTACGGACCGGTGGTCCTAGCTTGTTATAATCAGATGAGTACGACTCTCTATAGGATAGAGAGTGCGTCCATCAGTTGAGTACGACTCTCTACAGGATAGAGAGTGCGTCGATTAGATTGATATGACTCTCTACAGGATAGAGAGTATTATGATCAGTTGAGTATGACTCTCTGCAGAATAGAGAGTGTGTTGATCTGGTTAGTATGATTCTCTGTAGAATAGAGAGTCTATGGTGGATGTCTGTATGTGAGACATTGCATTCATGTCATTTGCATGTATGCTGGCGACGAGGTCTCCCTTGTGGTTAAGAGTGTCGTCAGTCATCCTGCCTCCACGGTTACTCATAGGAGGAGTAATCGGTGTGAGGGCATAGCATTGTGGTGCCGCACTCTACCACTATAGACGGTGGATTTGGATTTGTGTGTCGTAGTCCTGCGTGTGTGGCACTCGACCACTCATGGGTAGTGACTATCGGAGTGGCCAACAGCAGGGACCCCCATCGTGTAGCTTGGTCTTTACACTTATATGCTACTCGATCATACTGCCCACTCGGCCACTCGAGAGTAGTGGTTGGTGTTGAGTTGGGACAGTTGTCATGCTCGAGCCACCGAGGCCACACTGGGGTCGTGGTAGCTTTAGGGTGAGCCGACATGACCATGCATGCTGCATTGCCGACTTATGACATTTTTGCATATTGCCATATATATACATATATGCATGTATATATATATATGGATAATTGTGATTAGTATACATATATAGATGCAGTCTATATATATATGCTTATTGTGATGTTGCATTTGATTGTATTATGCTTGCTGCATTTGATTGTACATCATATTCATGCATGCTTCTTGCATATGTTATACGGTTGTGTCGGATACTAGTATATGTGTTGGACAGACCATTAGATACCTTGACCTGTAGCATGAGTAGATTATGAGTTGGTATTACTCTTCCTGTTATATATATGTTGGATATATGTTCAGGTTGGATCAGAGTAGCGTAGCAGACTTCAGGTATGTCTGCATTTTACGTTATTCATTTGGTTAGACGGTATATGCTTGTATTTATATACTATGCTGATATACCTGTTGTACCTCTAGATTATGTTATTAAAATACATGTGATATTACATATATACATGTTTTTCTATTACCTGCTGAGTTTTACTCACCACCCCAATGAACCCTGGGTTTTTCTATCGCCCAGGTAACAGGTAGAAGTCTTCGTGACGGCTTGGAGCACTGCTGGCTGACGTCTCATCTCACCTCCGAGGCTCCCGTGTTTGTTTTGGGCTTTCCATCCGTTGTGTATTGTATTTGGAGTTTTCGTGATGTACTATGTTGTATATTCGGATTTTTGTCGAGGTTTCGTATTGTTGATGTGTTAGTCATACCGGTATGCATGTGTGGGATTGTATTGTTGTTGTATCATTTTCGCTGTGTATTTGTTGTTGTTATTGTGGGCCTACGGGCCTTGTATTAACCCGAAATATTGCCACGTACAGGGGAGATGTTGTCCATTTGATTTTTGGTTCGGCATGCTCTCGGGGCATGACAACTTTAGTGGTATCAGAGCCCTAGGTTCTGCGATGTCATACAATGTTGTTTTGTGTCGAGTCTTGGATTCTCGGGAGTCGATTTATTCGGTTTTGGTTTTCTGAGATGAGATGGACAACGGCCTGAGCTCTAAGCAGCACGAGGTAAGAATTCCTGATAACTTATGGTTTGGTAGATATTTATCTAAACTTGATCAGTAGGTGTATACAATAGAGTTATGCCACCTGTGCAGACTTGTAGTAGGGGTCGTTCACCGAGGCGACCAACCGGAGTGACCTTTAGGGTTTATACTCCCGGTTATGTTGGCTATGCATTTAGATGCTTATACCAGGGAATAACCTGTAGTGTGTTAGTTATTATTCATAACCGTGGTATGAGTTGACCACGGGAACGACCTGTTGAGTCTGTGAGTCTTGAACCTATGTCGAGGAGGTGATTTACCTCTGAGAGTCGACTAATACCGAGTCGGAAAATAGGGGCCAAGTCGTCACATTTATTATGAAAATCAGAGACTACAGTCTTAGAGATTTCCACTAACTGTGCTAGTCAGATCATTACCTGTGGGTAATGAACAGACTTGTAGACTATTGTGATGCAGATAGCGGAAGGCTAGGTTACGGTGTTTCATAGGGATTTTATTCCTGAGTTGTTCGTACTGAGATGTATAACTTTGAGAGTACTTTTGAGTACTTAACTCATGTTATACCGAGAAAGAAGAGTTGTTTGCATACCATTATCGGGATCAAGCCGGTATTTGGTGTTAAATGCAGAAAATAATCTTCGGGAAATAATATATCACTTGATCATGGTCTAGTGATGTTGAAAGAGAGTATTTCCCTGTGTCACTCTTAGTGACACATTGTAAGGAATTCTTGAGCTTCAAGAAAGGGTGATCGGTTAGTAATAGTATACTATGCAGAGTCGTGAGACTTGCGGAGGTTACGGCCACCTAATAGCTCAAGAAGATGAATGGATGATTTAAGTCACCCAGAATTATTGGCTTATAGTTAGATTAGGATGTTGGGATCTTCTACCAGATCCTACAGGAAGACGTTGGAATGAGACAGGAGTTTAGAAATGACTCCGTACAAGGGTTTAAGAGTTGGAGACCGATAAGCAAATATTGTAGGTCAACTTAATAGAGTCAGAAGTCTCCGACTGTTGGATAAAAAGGAGTAAGATCGGAATCATAGGCTTTGAGCTATTTTCCGATTATAGAAGACCAACCGCAGATCATCAGGATGTTCTCGTGGATTCAGCAAAATCAGAACAAAGACTCCGGAGGGATTATGTGCGTGCAGTGCGGATCAAGAAGACACACGAAGTCAGATTATCTGTTGGATCAGTTCATCTGATGCTATTGTGAGCAACCAGTATAGAGGAGGTGGTGTACTTTGAAGACTCAGTTGAAGACTACCAATGGTGTTCCGGGAGGATGATGTATCGTCTCGACAGTAGAGATCGGCACAGAAGATTGGGTTATCTCATCAGCAACAACCTACTACCTCAGGCGTGGTTGGAGTTTCATGATACTTCCCTTCAAGGGAAGTGATTTACGCAGCAGTATTAGCAGAAGACATCGTAGAAGACACATGCAGACAACAACAGTTACCTCCAGATGTGATTTGATTTGTACAGAGGAGAGAGTATACGACGGAGGTCATATTTATTTTATATTCTACAGTTATAGCTCGTAGGATTTAGGGATGTGATCAGATGATCTAGCAAGATC
The DNA here is from genome assembly GCA_025175895.1 of Wurfbainia villosa. NCBI lineage: Eukaryota > Viridiplantae > Streptophyta > Magnoliopsida > Zingiberales > Zingiberaceae > Wurfbainia > Wurfbainia villosa. The sequence continues at coordinate 7,785,065 of CM045986.1, forward strand.
CTCGGATCATTCATCGCAGAAATGCGACCGCTTTGTCGTGGACTGTTGGATCTGATCTTGTCCTTTTCGGAGAAAGGTGGAGACCTACGGGGAGCCTTTGGATCGGATCGACAGATAATTGATCGTTCAGGGTATTACTTTAGTTTACCCTCTAGGTTAATATGTTGAGAGATGCTTGTAGTTACAGGTATCTGTATCTAGAACATTCTTAGTTTGGATTAAAAAGGGGGTCCTTTACATCGACTTGTGGATCGGTGGTATCTCTACCACGGTGAGTGGACCAACAATTAAGAAGTCAAGGGAGGTCCTTAGACTTTGATAGACATACTTTTATTAGACATATCCTTACGGATGGTCAAATTGTTGGAAGTATGGTACGATATGCTCTCGGATGTGCGTATAATTTGAGAGTATTCGGATGTAATTTTGGATGAACTCCTAGGCTTGTCGCTGCATAGGCAAGTGGAGTAGGCGATCGAAATGATTGCGGAAATAGTTCTGATATCGAAGATCACAGACCGGGTGATAGTTTTGTGGGTATCAGTGTTGTTAAACACTATATAAATTGGAAGAATGTAAGTTGTAATTATAGGAGAAGTTGGAAGGGATATTTATCTATCCCAGTATTCCTCCTCGAGAAGATCCGGAACTCTTTATTGAAAGAGAGATTGACCTTTGGAAGTATGCATTGATTATCGATGATGGAATACATTAGTTGTTGTGAAGAATATCCTTCGTTGTGGATAGATGATCTATTAAGATCAGCCAAAGACACCTGTGTATACTCTAAGGTTGGTTTACGACTGGAAGATTGATATTGTAGTGACATGGTGCCATACAATTATCATTGTCGTTGTGATGATTAATATATATCATCAGCTTAGAGTAAAGGAGATGCAGGTGTGTAGAGACGACAATTTCATACTTGGCATGAATTGTATGAGTTTTGATTAAGTTGTTAGACTAATTAATGATTTAGTCACCACTGGATTTGAGAATCGTGTATCCTGGACATGATTGGATCAGTTTGTGGTTGTTGGAGTTGCGTAACCTGGCCACTGTTGATTGTGGTAGTTGGAGTTGCGCACTCGGCCACCGTAGATGGTGGTTTGCCTTGTATGGTTTGGTTAGTACTGTAGATGTGGATAGAATGTCTTAGCATTACTATACCACAGATTTGTTTGACAAAGGTGATGTTGGAAATCATTTAGTGGAAGATGGTGAAACCAGTTTGCAAGATCTAGATGGCGGTTAACTTTTACACGAGTATTAGTAAATTCTTCTGGAGTGGATAAAAGGATGATGTACGCAAATGCGTCGTTTTAGGGATCGGAACGATTCCAATGCAGTTGAATGAGGCATATCTTATGCCTACGTCAGTTAAGAAACTACGAGATAGTCTGTCATATACATGATGTGACTTTAGTAGTTATTATCTGGATTTGTAGTTGTATGGAGCAGGAATGCTCATGAGATTGTAACTAGCTACTGGGTAGCTACTATAGAGTTGCTAGAGCGCGAACAATTGCAACAATTGCAACAAAGGAGATTGATTGCTATAGTCTTCCATGCACTTACAGCGTGTGTGGAGTGTATCTTGGATGGTTGATGGATTTCTCTTTTGAGAAAATAACTCTCCATCTCTGATAAGGATAGTGGGTTCCGGAGTTGCAGTGTTTAAGAAAGAGTTGCTACAAAAAGTACATCATTCGAGATGGGCTATATACCTTTGAGGTACTCAGATGTACCGAGAGTTGAAATGCTTATACTGGTGGAAACGATATGAAGAGATATACCACAGACTTTGTTGCTGGATATTTACTATACTAGCAGGTGATGACTGAACATCAGAAATTCGATGGATTGCTCCAGGAAAATTCCGATTTCGGAATGGAAGTGGGAGCGTATCACTATGGATTTCGTTACGGGATTATCTAGAACCTGTAAAGGATATGATGTGATTTGCGTGATGTGGATCATTGACCAAATCGGCTCATTTCCTTCTATTAAGAGTCGTACTTGTTGGATCATTCGAGAGTTGTATTCGAAAGATTATCAGTTGCGTGAGGGTACTTTTAAGTACTATATCGGATAGAGATTCATCGATTTACCTTGCGATTTTGGTGATGCATCGGACTATGGGCCGCAGGCTTGACGGCTTAGTGCAACATTTCATCCGGATGGGTATGCGAGCATGACATTCAGACTCTGGAGGATCTATTAAGATCTTGTGTCATGGATTATGGAGGTAGTTGGGAGAATTACATTGCTTTAGTGGAGTTTGACTATAAGAATAGTTATTACTCATCCATTCATATGACTTCTTATGAGGCCCTATACGGTAGACCCTGTAGATCTCCCGTATTGTGGGAGGAAGTCGGGGAATAGGTATTTCTGCGTGTTTCACCTTCGAAAGGGATGAAACGATTTGGGTCGCAAGGAGCGACAGTAGCGAAACAAGACATCCGACTCGTAAAGATTGGATGACAGTATCCTACTGAAGAGGAGGCTACATGGGAGCTGAAAGATACTATCCGAGCTCGATATCCTCATTTGTTCACTTGAGGCATGTAGTAGTTCAAGAAATCTCTTGAGTTGGTTCTCGTATGTTAGTACGAAATTTGGGGACCAAATTTTATTAAGTGGGGGAGAATGTAAAATACCAAAGAAAAAAATAATAAATAAAATAAAATAAATATTGGGTAATTGGGAGAATACCCTATGGAATTTTCTAGGAATTTTTAGAAATTTTCTGGACTTAAATGGAGATTTCCAAGACCCTCTTTGCTTATAAGTAGTTAAAAGGCTTAACGGGTCTGAATCCGACCCGTTTATTTCACAAAATCCGTTAATGGACCCGATCCCTTCCGTTCGGTCGTTTCCTCAACGCCGACTTTTCCCTTCCCGAGCGTTTCTTTTCCTTCGCAATTTCGCTCTTTCCCTTCTTCTTCCCGATCTGCCTCCTCCCCTTCATATTTCCAGCGTCGATCTCTCCTTCGATCGCAGTCTCCCTTCCACTGCCGCCGGCGTCAATCGAGCATTCTCCAGGAGCTCGTTGCTGATGCCCATGGCCGCCTCCCCGAGCCACGCCGCAGCCCTGTCGCCGCTGTCACGCGGCCAGACACAGCCACCGAATTTGGTCGCTGCTCCACCGTCGTCGGCCGCTTTGTCTGTTGTGTATTCCCTCTTAGTGCCACCCTCCGTCGATCCAAGCCGCAGCAAGCTCAGATCGGCAAGATCTGCGTCTTCTTGTTGTGTTCCCCGATCGTGCGCAACCACTGATCTCTAGTTCATGAGCAAGTTCACCGTCTCTTCTTCTTGATCTCTCCGGTCTTGATTGTTAGGGCTGGACCTCCGCTGCTCGATGGACAGCGCCGATGCCATTTCAGATCCTCCGTCTTGTGAGTTCAAGGATCGCCGTCGAAGTCGGGTGAGTAGGTGTTGTTTTCTTCGATCCTGGACGAGATGTTCGGAATTTCTGTGGATTTTCCTTGGTTGAACAATCTGTGAAATTGGGCAGGATCTTTGGCCGACGAACAGGGGATAGGAGAAGGGTTGGGCTGCCGGTGGAGTCTTCTAGGGTTGTGGTATCTACCGATGGAGTCCTAAGGGAAGGTAAAAACTAGAATTTGTCTCCTCTTTTAGGTATGTTGTTTGTGTTGGTCGATTGATTTCGGGTGTAGTGTGAAATTCTATCGGTTGACTGTGAGGTGATGAGTTTGGATGGCTGTGACATCCTCCATCAAGCACGAATTAGGGTTTTGGGCTGCATCATTGTTGCGACGAGGAAGAAGGCTACCTTCGATTCCTAGTAATGACTGTGATTCCCTTGTTTACCTGAATTGTGGATTTTAGGGTTAGGGGATATGAGATTTATTGGGTATATATCTGATATAATTCTGATTGCAGGGGAAGAGACTTTAGTTGAACTGGATTTCATCGACCTTGCGTTAAATTGAAACGATTAGGTCCTACCTCTTCTTCACCGTGAGCAAAAGAAATATGGCTAGTTGCTTCTAATCTGCCTCTTAGTGCGGGTGATGAAGACAAATGTGGGTAAGCTTGTCATTTTCTATTTGGATTGAGCCATTTAGCAACTGTAACTAAGTTAGGTGAGTTTGAAGCTATGTTGTGAAGTCGATGTTACATCTACAGCTAGATTACTATTGGCTAGCTGATTAATAGTAAATGGAAGAAGATGGTTAGTTATGTTTGTATGTTAATTGCAGGACCTGAATTCAGGACGGTCTTTTGGACGTGGGGATTATTCGAGCTTCGTATCAGGTGGGTAATTTCCTACCTGGTCCGGTAGATGTAATTGCATTCAGATTTAGACATAGATATGAGCATGTTATATGTTCATATTATCTTGACCCTACTCTTATTATCGTATGCTTGATACTTTACCGTTGGCTATTAACTCCATTGTTGCTATCATTTTTATTTTACCATGATTAGGAGTTATACATATAGGTGATGTAAGTAACTTAGAAATTGTTTAAGTTAAGTGCAAATAGTAAAGTCCGGATGACAACCTGATTGTACATTGAGCAAAAAGGTCATCCGTAGATAGATAATGTCTTGAACCTAGGGTTAGTTCTAGTACCCTTAGGTTGCATGTTACCACCGACCATGTATTGAGTAAATGGTCAGGGGAATGATACTTAGTGTGTCACTACGGACCGGTGGTCCTAGCTTGTTATAATCAGATGAGTACGACTCTCTACAGAATAGAGAGTGCGTCCATCAATTGAGTACGACTCTCTACAGGATAGAGAGTGCGTCGATTAGATTGGTATGACTCTCTATAGGATAGAGAGTATTATGATCAGTTGAGTACGACTCTTTACAGGATAGAGAGTGCGTCGATTAGATTGATATGACTCTCTACAGGATAGAGAGTATTATGATCAGTTGAGTACGACTCTCTGCAGAATAGAGAGTGCGTTGATCTGGTTAGTATGATTCTCTGTAGAATAGAGAGTCTATGGTGGATGTCTGTATGTGAGACATTGCATTCATGTCATTTGCATGCATGTTGGCGACGAGGTCTCCCTTGTGGTTGAGAGTGTCGCCAGTCATCCTACCTCCACGGTTACTCATAGGAGGAGTAACCGGTGTGAGGGCAGAGCATTGTGGTGCCGCACTCTACCACTATAGACTGTGGTAGTTGGATTTGCGTGTCGTAGTCCTGCGTGTGTGGCACTCGACCACTCATGGGTAGTGACTGTCGAAGTGGCCAACAACAGGGACCCCGATCGTGTAGCTTGGTCTTTACGCTTATATGTTATTCGATCATACTGCCCACTCAGCCACTCGAGAGTAGTGGTTGGTGTTGAGTTGGGACCGTTGTCATGCTCGAGCCACCGAGGCCACACTGGGGTCGTGGTAGCTTTAGGGTGAGCCGACATGACCATGCATGCTGCATTGCCGACTTATGGCATTTTTGCATATTGTCATATATATACATATATGCATGTATATATATATATGGATGATTGTGATTAGTATACATATATAGATGCAGTCTATATATATATGCTTATTGTGATGTTGCATTTGATTGTATTATGCTTGCTGCATTTGATTGTACATCATATTCATGCATGCTTCTTGCATATGTTATACGGTTGTGTCGGATACTGGTATATGTGTTGGACAGACCATTAGATACCTTGACCTATAGCATGGGTAGATTATGAGTTGGTATTACTCTTCCTGTTATATATATGTTGGATATATGTTCAGGTTGGATTAGAGTAGCGTAGCAGACTTCAGGTATGTCTGCATTTTACGTTGTTCATTTGGTTAGACGGTATATGTTTGTATTTATATACTATGCTGATATACCTGTTGTACCTCTAGATTATGTTATTGAAATACATGTGATATTACATGTATACATGTTTTTCTATTACCTGCTGAGTTTTACTCACCACCCCAACGGACCCTGGGTTTTTCTGTCGCCCAGGTAACAGGTAGAAGTCTTCGTGACGGCTTGGAGCACCGCTGGCTGACGTCTCATCTCACCTCCGAGGCTCCCGTGTTTGTTTTGGGCTTTCCGTCCGTTGTGTATTGTATTTGGAGTTTTCGTGATGTATTATGTTGTATATTCGGATTTTTGTTGAGGTTTCGTATTGTTGATGTGTTAGTCATACCGGTATGCATGTGTGGGATTGTATTATTGTTGTATCGTTTCCGCTGTGTATTTGTTGTAGTTAGTTTGTGATATGTGTTGTTGTTATTGTGGGCCTACGAGCCTTGTATTAACCCGAAATGTTGCCACGTACAGGGGAGATATTGTCCGTTTGATTTTTGATTCGGCATGCTCTCGGGGCGTGACATATCCCATGCATGATGGGTAGGAAACCTTTCTTGGATTCCTACATGCTAAACCTCTTTAGCACTCGGTCTATATATGTAGACTGCGAAAGACCAAGCAACTGTTTCGATCTATCTCTATAGATCTTAATCCCGAGGATGTAAGTTGCTTCTCCCAGGTCTTTCATGGAGAATGTCTTGGATAACCAAATCTTAACTGACTGTAAGACTGAAACATCGTCTCCTATAAGTAATATGTCATCGACATACAATACTAGGAACACGACTGCACTCCCACTAACCTTCTTGTACACACAAGGTTCGTCTGTATTTTGTGAGAAATCAAAGTTTTTGATTGTCTCATCAAAACAGATATTCCAGCTCCTAGATGCTTGCTTTAATCCATATATGGACCGTCGCAATTTGCATACCTTGGTTTTATCAACCGATGTGAAACCCTCAGGTTGTATCATATACACGTCCTCGAGCAGGTTTCCATTAAGGAAAGTTGTTTTCACATCCATCTGTCATATCTCATAATCATAATGAGCAACTATGGCCAGGAGCATCCGAATGGATTTAAGCATAGCTACAGGCGAATAGGCTTCATCATAATCAACACCTTGTTTTTGACGATATCCTTTCGCCACTAATCTAGCCTTATAAGTAATCACATTACCATCCATGTTGGTTTTCTTCTTGAAAACCCACTTGCACCCTATAGGCTTGATGCCTTCAAGTGGGTCAACCAAGTTCCAAACTTGGTTTTCATACATGGAATCCATTTCCGACTTCATGGCACCAAGCCACTTATCCCTTCTGAACTTATCGGCCACTTCTTCATAAGGGTAGGCTCCTCATCATCAATGAGTAACACGTCGTTCGATTCACTTACGAGAAATCCATATCTCTCGGGAATATTGCGTGTTCTACGGATCTCTGAAGATGTGGTGTATTACAATAGGTCCCGACCCGATTACTCATCACGTTATCTTCTGTGCTTCACTGTATCTCATCAATGTCTATTTGAGTCTCTCGAGCCTCCTCAAGCTCGACGACACTCCCACTATTTTCTTGCAAGAGAAACTCTTTCTCTAGAAACACAGCATGCCTTGAAACAAACACCTTTTGTTCCACAGGATGATAGAATTGGTAACCCCTTGTTTCCTTAGGGTATCCAATAAATAGACATTTATCAGACTTAGCATCCAATTTATCTGATACAGTCCGCTTCACATAAGCAGGACAACCCCATATCTTCAAGTAAGATACATGAGGTTTCTTACTATTCCATATCTCATATGGAGTAGTAGAGACTACCTTGGTTGGCATTCTGTTTAACAAATAAACAGCTGTCTGAAGTGCATAGCCCCAAAAGGACTTAGGAAGATTCTCATGATTCATCATTGACCTGACCATGTCCAACAAAGTCCGGTTATGCCTCTCAGATACACCATTATGCTGTGGTGTATATGGTGGAGTCCATTGAGACAATATACTATTGTCTCTTAGATAATCAAGAAACTCTTGACTTAAGTATTCACCACCTCGATCCGATCGAAGTATTTTAATACTCTTGTCATGTTGTTTCTCTACTTCATTTCTGAATTCTTTGAACCTTTCAAAGGCATCAGACTTGTGTTTCATCAAGAACACATACCCAAACCGTGAGTGATCATCGGTGAAGGTAATAAAGTAGCTATAGCCTCCTAAAGCTTGAGTTGACATAGGTCCACATACATCAGTATGTATTATACCTAGCAACTCTCCCACTCGTTCACCTTTTCCTGTAAAAGGTAACTTAGTCATCTTGCCTTTTAAGCATGATTCGCATGTATCATATGAATCCAATTCAAACGATTCCAGAATTCCACATCGGTGTAATTCGGACATGCGTTTCTTGCTTACATGGCCAAGATGACAATGCCACATGTAGGAGTCTATTTGATTATCCTTTCGAGCACGCTTGTTGCTCGCTTCGATATTGAAAATATCACTGGATACATCCAACGTATAAATGTCATTGCTCAAAGTTCCAGTTCCATAAAGTACGCCATTCAAAGTTATATAACAGCAATTGTTACTAAACGTCAAATGGTAACCATTTCTATTTAAGCAGGAAATAGAAACAATGTTCTTTATTATAGAAGGGACACAATAGCAATTGTCCAGTTCCAAGACTAGTCCACTAGGGAGCTTCAGCAAATAAGTTCCGATGGCTACCGCAACAACCTTTGCTCCATTGCCAACTTGCAAATTTGACTCCCCTCTGACGAGTCTTCTTCTATTCCTTAGCCCCTGTATGTCATTACATATATGTGAGCCACACCCAGTATCCAATACCCAAGTGTCTAAGGAAATAGAATGACAATCAATAACGAAGATACCTGAAGAGGATGGGGCATCGGATGCCTTCTTCTTCTTCATGGACTCAAGATAAATCTTGCAGTTTCTTCACAGCTGGCCTTCATCGCTACAATGATGGCAAGTGCCCTTTAGGCCGGGTTCGCCTTCTTTGCCTTCTTGTTCTTCCTTTCTTCTGCCTTTGCCTTCCTCTTAGAACCTTTCTTTGAGGAATCAACTAATAGAACCGCCTTTCTCCTCATGCTTCAGAAGGCTCCACAGCTTTCAAAGATATCGAGGAGCTCAAGAATAGTGGATTATAATTTGTTCATCCGATAGTTCATCACAAATTGTGAGAAACTCTTGGGCAAACAATGCATAATTAAGTCAATACTTAATTCATGATCCATCACAAACCCGAGGGTGGCTAGCCGCTGATGTACCCGCTGCTCATCTTTAGCACAAACCGCACTACAGACGAAAACCTTCTTGCATCTTCGTGGTGAAGAGGAGCCTGGAGACTTCGAACCTTTCGGATCTCGCTTGCTCATCAAACAACTCATGAAGATGGAAGACCATGGTATTAGCATCCATATGCTCATGCTCCTTTTGCACCTCAAGTACCATCGCAGCTAGCATGATGCAACTCGCCGCCTCGTAATCTACCATGCTTCGATAGACCAACATTTGGTCTCAGAATTGCATCGTCCCTAGGATTGGGAAGAGGCTCTTCAAGGACATATGCTAGCTTTTCCGCCTTTGAGAACAATTCTCGTGTTTCTAAGCCAGTCCAAGAAGTTAGGCCCAGTCAATTTGTTTGAATCCAAAATAGTGCGCAAATTCAAAGACGTCATGATCAATCGATTAACCTAGAAATACAAAACGAGCATATATGAGAAAATGATTTTAAAATGCATCAATATACATTTATAAATCTCATTCATTTTTCGAATTTCAAAAACCCCAAAATCACTTCGGGAGATCGTAGGTCCATCTCCGAATGGGCTGATATCCATCATAGATATGAACAACCTTGGAGAGAGTCCAACAAGTCATTCATAACTACGATGGTAGGTATCAACTATACTGATTGCATATCACGTATATGCAACTATCACAATGTGCTATCAACTAATTGAATGTTCACACATACATTGGGTTGTTAACACATTAACAAGTATGCATCATATGCATAGCACCCAACTTCACCTCCCTTTACATCGACCTTGGAGAGAGTCCAACAAGCCGATGCTCCAGGTTAAAGTCAACCCATTAATCGAGAAATAGTTTTAATATGGTTAGAGTGCATTCAACCAATTAGCCCGGCTTGGAGAGAGTCCAACAACCAAATCTAACGATTGACCTCTGACTCTTACCATATTAGTATTAAACTATTCCATGGTTTAAACATGTTCGGGTTCGAGCCGGGCTTGGAGAGAGTCCAACAACCCGAACAAGAAACGGAACTCTGGTTCTAACCATATTAATGGAAGATGTAGGCTTTAATATTGAGTTAGGGTTTTTATGTCTCATCCTCTTTGCATGCAAATAACTATTATCTACATGGCATGACATACATAGCATACATCTACATGTCACGACACGCATAGCATAATGATATGCATCTAATGCAATTACATGGTATACAATTATGTCATGTACAAAATTTCCTTATATGTCATAACTATTTATGGAAATAAAATATGTTTAAGATTTGATTCTTCAAATCAAATCATGATTAAATTAGGAAACAAATTTTCAAATCTAATCACATATTTTATTTGTGGAAATAGTTGATTAAGGAAAGTCAATTTAGAAAACCAATTTCCTAAATCATCAAAACTACTTATGAAAATATAATATTTAAAGATTTGATTTCCCAAATCAAATCATGATTAAATTAGGAAATAAATTTCCAAAATCTAATCAAATATTTTATTTATGGAAAATATCAATTTCCATAAATACATCCAACTTTCCAAAAGTAGAAGATTTCCATAAATACTTCTAGACTTTCCAAAATTGAAAATTTTCCATAAATACTTTTAACTTTCCAAAAGTAGAAAATTTCCAGAAATATCATTATGACTATCGCAAAATAATTTTACGATTATGTCGAAACACAACCTGGGCTCTGATACCACAGTTGGATTTTCTGGCACCGCGGCGAGTGTGTGTTCGAACATGTTTCGTAAACATGTGCACAGCGGAAGGAATAAAATAATAAATCTAATTTATTACAACACACACATCACATGCATGCATAGTACAACATGTATAGATATAACCGTAAATTCAAATTTTGCAATAAAAGGAAATTTATACTACGTATACCTGACGTATCACGTGTAGCGGGAAAGGCATCAACCGGAACGATCCTCGCTAGAATCGTCTCTATCCGTATCCACGCCGAGTATCTTCGGGATGACTTCACAAAGTCACGAGCCTCGTCTTCGTACGGGTTACTAGCCTCGTCTTCGTACGGGTTACTAGCCTCGTGTTGAAGACGATGTGATCGAGAGAAGATCACGATCCGAATCAAAAATTCGGATCCAAAACGAGTCCTCAAAAACTCGCTTCTCCGAAGAGGTATTCGTCAACCGTTTGACAAATCCTTCGTTCTCCACCTATGAGGATTACCGGAGATCGAATCCCCGGCAAGGCTACCGCTGTAAGAGCTCCAAACGTCGTCCAAATGATGCTCCGACGAGAAGGAAACAAGCTGTCCAGAAAACTGGACAGCTTTGGTGGAGGAATAGGGGCCGGCCAAATAAGGAAGGTTGAGGCTCACCTTGTCGCCGGACCCAAAGGAGATCACCGGAGCTCCTCCGGCAGCAGCTCGATGCCGGAAAAAGGGAAGGACAGCACCTTCTGGACGCCAGCAAGGGAGCTGGGTGGTGGTGGGCGGCGGCAAGGTGGGGTTGGCGCCGACTACACCAAGGAGAATGAGGGGGCGGCAACTTAGGGTTGAAAGGACTTGGATTAGGGCTTAACAAAACCCTTAAGCCCTATTTTATAGAGAACAAATTCTCTTAATGGTTATCGAATCATAACCAAAGGCCCGTTAACCTGCTCCATTAATTTAAGTTAAAATAAACCAAACCATGATGATTTATTTTAAGTTAAAACGAACCGAACTAACTTTGGTTCATTCGTTTAAAACAAACCAAACCCTTTGGTTTATTCTCCTCCATTGGATTAGAACCAAACCAATTTGGTTCATCCATCATGTCTTCATAAGACACGGCCCATCCACACTTCCATTGCGACTAAAATGATTTCATGCTCGCTCCATGTTTGGTCCAACCAAACCTAGTTTCTCTCGGTCTGAGAATCTCATTCTCAAGCTCGTTTTAAATCCTTCGGATTACGCTCGTTATGCGTGTGACCAAATAGGTTCTCGGTTTATGTTGGTCGTCTATAATTAACCATTAATTATAGAATGATCATGAGTGGCACCTAGTAGTACATCATGATCCCCAATTAACCGAAAAGATCAACGGTTGATCCAGAACTACTTCTGAAACCCTTCAGCAACTCGAATGAATCGTGCCTCATTCCCTTTACTCATCTTATACCCACTTGGTTCAGGACATGGTCTATAGTGTCAGTCCCCACTAGGCTGACTACGTCACACCTAGCCCAAGTATCATTTCCTCGTCTTACGGATTCTAGTTACTGCACATGTATCGAAGAGTACCTTACTCTAAACATGTAATGCTTTGGCCAAAGACTTTAGTAACAATCCGATGAGAGGCCATGGGTATACATCTCCTCGCAAGGAATGGTGAATCCTTTATAGGCTATTCAAACACCTTCGATCACTTCGACTTATATCCAATCATCCCGGGTCCACATCTCCTCAGAGATGCTTGCTTAAGATGTCAAAGCATAAGTCTTTATGATCAAGATGACTTGAATACCGCAAGTCAAAGGAACATCTCACTTAAGCTGCAGTAAGAACTTCATTGACATATCTATATATGCAGAGAACCATATGAAGTCTTACGGTTGGTCACTCCAATGAACTAGTTACCATAACTAGCATCCACGATTAACTCCGGACATCACAATGTCTCCAGCTAGTGAGAATCAGCTGCTTGGATACACCAAGGAGTATACCTTGTGCTAGTCTCGACAGAATCAATGGTGTCCAAATCCATCAATTCATCGACTAGGGATAATTCCGATACATCACAATTACACATGTAGAGATACTCACTAGTTGTGATCCAATCACAAATTCTCTCATGCTGTGAATCGTATCGTGGACATTCAGTAAATGAGTTTAAGATATAATCAAATACATGAAAACATGTATACTCAAATAGTGAATATTCATTTATCATATAAATGGTTCAAACATAAGGTGATTGCCTTAGGACATCTCTCATATATTACTAACACAACAATCACTCATGGAGAGGGAAGATACAAGAGAGTTTATATCTCCGCGCGGAGATTCGTAAGTATTCAAGTTTTAGAATATCTATATTTAATTTTTAATACGATATGTATTTTTATACGTATCTAACGGAGTTTGTTTTTATTTTATGTTAGATTTATAAATTCTGTACATGTTATTCACGAGGTGAATAAAATAGTGAATGACCATTGGGGCAGCGCTTCTATGACTTATACGAGCACACCGGAAGAAATAAAAGTACTGTGGTGGAATGAGTTCAAGGTAACTTATTTAAATCATTTTGTATATGAAATTGCAGTTAATATAATCAAGTTTAATTTTTCTCTACTGCAACAGGTATTTACTTGGGAGGAGAGTCAAACACTAGAGATTAGGAGGATTTTTAAGAAAAAGTGTGGTGATCATATGAGAAACATACTAAATCATGCGAAAACTAGAAATAAGAAACCACACTGTATAACCGAGGAGAATTGGAATAAAATTGTTGCACATTAGGGATCTGAGGAAAGCAAACGGAGGAGTGAACAAAATAAGCAAAATCAGCATTGTAATTCTGGCGTTATGTCTGTCATGTATGCGGGAGGATCAATAAATATCGATGAGCATAGACATTGATTGGTGAGTATTTTTCAAATTATAATTTTGTAATCTAATACTCACTAATTTATAAATTTTAACTGTTTAATTTGTTTAGGCCAAGGAGACGGGGACTGAGTCATTATTTATAGACACTTTAACCCGTACATTCCAAAAGAAAGATAAGACATAGAGTTGGGAAAGAGCTAGAACAATGAAGGTTTGTAATTGTAAAAATTTAATTTCTTATGTTAGTATTTAAATTTTTTTCTTTCATAATAGGAGAAATACGATAAACTTTTACAAAGAAATTTGAGTGCAAGCGATGATGCAGTCGAATCTGACCCATCTATTAGCAATATAAATTTATGGCTCGAAGCAACTGGAGGACCAAAAAGTGGAAGAATAATTGGACTCGACTCTTTGAGTCGATCCTATAGAGCCCTTGTGCTTCTTTTTCATCCTCCCCAGCATCAAAAGCACAAGTAATTCAATTAACCGAAGAGATTAATCATTTGAGGGAGTTACTAACGCAAAAGGAAACTGAATTGAGAGAAAACGCTCAAAAATTACAAGACTTAAATGAAAAGATAAACGAATTTCAAAGGCAACAAATATTTATTATGCAACATCTTCAGTTAACGTCTAGTTCAAATCAACTTCCTCCTTCTGGATCTGCTCCTCCTTGTTGGGAGTATGGGGAATACAATCAAAGTCCCACATTGGTAAGACATGGAAAAGATCATGTGCTTATAAGAAAAAAGATATCTCCATTGGTATGAGGCCTTTTGGGTAAAGCCCAAAAACAAAACCATGAGGGCTTGGGCCCAAAGTGGACAATATCATACCATTGTGGAGATATGTGGATCTTATAAGCACTAACAATTGGTATCAGAGCCATGGTCCATGTCAAGCCATGAACCTCGAACGAAGGAAGTTGAGCTCCCACGTCCGGATCAAGAGAACCAGACATCAGGAAGGAAGTCTAGTTGGGCCTGGGGACCAACAACCGCGTGAAGTCCCGTGGGTCAAGATCGGACATCAAGCGTAGAAAATCCTTCGAGGAGGGATAGGCTCGAGGGGGCCCAATGTGGTCCTTCGCTCGAGGGGGATTGTTGGGAGTATGGGGAATACAATCAAAGTCCCACATTGGTAAGACATGGAAAAGATCATGTGCTTATAAGAAAAAAGATATCTCCATTGGTATGAGGCCTTTTGGGTAAAGCCCAAAAACAAAACCATGAGGGCTTGGGCCCAAAGTGGACAATATCATACCATTGTGGAGATATGTGGATCTTATAAGCACTAACACTCCTCCTCCTGATCCCTGTCATGGAGACAATGATGATGTATTTTTTGATGATGATGGTGATTATCTTTGAATGTATTTGTTGTATTTAAATGCTAGCTACTTGACTTATGACATATACGATATTTATGTTTTTATAAGTTTGTTGTATTTAAATGCTACTTGATGATGATGGTAGTTAGTAAGTACCTTTGAATGTATTTGTTATATATATATTAATTCCGTATTAATGTTTGATGTCTAAATTTGTTAATATTGTTGTGTGTTTATTGTAAAATAGGGAAAAAAAGCATAATCTATAAAAGTATTTTTTTTTCAGATTTGCAACAAAAATACAATTTTCGTTGCAAAAATAGATGTATCAGTCGACTGATGTAAACATTCAGTCGACTCATACTTGAAAAATTGCAGCTTCAAAATATTTTTTCAACATTATCACCGATCGATGGTAAATGAGCTATCATCTTTCGAGCGATTTTACCGACTACTAAGATGGCAATGATCGATGAATATGACCAACGATCATTATCATCAGAGCATTTCACGTAACCCGTAGATCGATCGATCAATTATTCGTCGATGTTCAATGATCGATATTGAAAATTTAGGCAATGAATTTTTCTTTTCGTCGCCAAATTTGTAACAAAAAATAAATTCGTCGCCAAATTTAATTTTATTCGTTAAAATATGTTTATTAGATTTTTGCGATGAATATATTTTTCGTCGCAAATTTGGCGACGAATATATTTTTCGTCACAACTTTGGCGATGAAAAATATTTTTCATCGCCAAATTTGCGACGAAAAATATATTCGTCACCAAATTTTATTTTATTTGTTGGAGTATGCTTGTCAGAGTTTTGCGACGAATAAATTTTTTGTCATAAATTTGGCGACGAAAAAAATTTTTCGTCGCAAATTTGGTGTCGAAAGTATAATTCGTCGCTAAATTCGGCACAAAAAGATTTATTCGTCACTATATTTGGCGACGAAAAGTAATATTCGTCGTCAAATTTGGCGACAAATTTTGCAACGAAAATATTATTCGTTCCAATTTGACAACGAATTTTTATTTTCTATTGTAGAATTTAGCGGTGAATTATTTGCAACTAAAAAAATTTCATTGCAAAAAATTTTTGGAACAAATTTTTTTCTAAAATTTATTGCAAAATTCGTCGCCAAATATACTTATTTTTGTAGTGGGAGGCCTGACTAGGGATGGGTCCTTCAATCTTTTGAGAGGATAAGTTTGGCAGCTATGTTGAATTACATGATCTATCTCTTTTGCTAATCTATTGTAAGACTAAGTAAAATGATTGTAACTCTGATGGAAAGTACAAAATGATCATGATACAAGAGGAGAAGGCTTTATCGCATAATTACTAGATCGCGTTCTTGCACTGTCTCTTCTTTTAGGACCTATATGGTCCTCTCGATAGGCTGCTTGTTAAACTCATAATTGAGAAAGAGCCTCGGGGTGACATTTTGAGGAGACCCTCTATTTGATCGACTTATTCTTCATTGGGTTGAGTCAAACTCATTTTTCTTCACCTACTGAGCTTCTTCTATGTTGATATATTTTCCTAAACCCCCCCCCCCCCCTTACAGATCATCATAGTTGGTTGTTAGCTTTTTAGCCGACAATTGAAAAAAAAATTATCCTTGAACAATTCCTGTGAGAAAGCATTTACTATAATTTCTAAGGTAGTAGTTGGTATTTCCAAGGCAAGACGATCAAAGCATTGGATATATTCTCTCAATATCTCCTAGCCATGTTGCTTCATTGAGAAGAGGCTAAGGAGGGGTCTTATAGTAGTGCTTACTGCTAGAGAAGTGATGTAAAAATAAAGTGTTTAAGTTTTCAAAGGAACCAACGAATTTCGACTTCAAGTGGCCAAACCATCCTTGGGTTTATCTCACTAGGGTCGTCAGTAAGACCCAACACTTTATGTTGGGGATCGAAATGGCCGGCTAGAGGGGGTGAATAGCCCTCGTTCGTTGGATGTCGTATTATGCTCATCTACAAAACATTAGCGCAAGTGGAATATGCAAATATAAATAAAGACAAAGCAAAAGATAAACAAACAATACAAACACCGAGATGTAACGTGGTTCACGGCTACGCCGCTAATCCACGGTCCGATTCGTCCAAGGTGAATCACTCCTCCAAAGCCAATCACTATTGGTCTCTCCTTTGCACCAAGCTAGGTGGAGGTAACCTTTACGATCAAGATCACTCTTCTTACAATAAGATTGAAGTAAAAGCAAGTAAGAAGAGTAGGGAATCGTGTATGGCACTTTGGGAGAAGTTTAGACCTCAAGCATTAACCTCCCAAAGCCCCATCCCCTTCCTTTTTATAGAGGAAGAGGGTTTCTTCCCGTTGACAGAAGCGATCGTGATGTCCCAATCGATCGGCCCAGTCCTCGTAGTCGCGCCCAATAACGGCCGCTTTCCATGTTGGATTTCATCCAACGGTACTGGCATCAGTCGACTGATATTACCATCAGTCGACTGGTGCTCGATCAGTCGAGTCCTCAACGAGGTCGACTCCATTCTGCGTGCCGCGCATGCCATCGATCGATCGTCCTTGGCGATCAATCGACAGTCATCGATCGCCCATGCCGGCGGTCGGTGATCAACTTGATTCACGACTTAAACCACCGATCGAACCATCGACTTCGAAGCGATCATTCGCCATGACATGGCGATCGGCGATGTCGAGAAACTCATCCGACACTTGGCCAAATGGTCAAGTTTCACCTAAGAGCTACCCCTTCCCGGGTTACATTCGCTCACTCTCATCCCTCGGAGTCCCTCGCCTTCGAAGTTTTCTTCGTTCGCGGCCACGTCCCTCGGCAACATCAAGCACACGGCTCTGCAATGCTCCTTCACGTCTCTTGCCTCGAAGTCTACTTCCTCCGGCTTCACTCCAAGCTCCTCGTCCGGCGGTCCCTCGGATGCTCCAAGCGCACGACTTCCGCAAAGCTATCCTTCACCGACTCAAGGACCGAGTCATGAGATGTGAAACTCGCCACGACTCCATGTGCGAATTACTAAGTCCTGCACGACTTCAATGCACATATCAAATCAACATAACAAACTAACTTAAACCCTTTGCCACACACATCAAAACCTTATCATGGCAAGAGATTGCCCTAACAATCTCCCCCTTTTTGATGTGTGGCAATCCGTTTAAGTTAGGTAAGAACATTTGGTAAAAATTTCTAAGGAAAGAAAGCATGTAAACATAAACATGATATAGCAACATGCAACTCCCCCTTAATCCATGAAACTCTCTCTCCCCCCTATCATAATTTACTTAAACATAATCATTTCTCCCCCTTTGACACCATCAAAAAGATAAATACTAAGTTATAAACTTATGGCATCAAGTCTAATGGAAGGAGAATACCAAAAATTGGACTAAAACCTGAATTCGGCCTTTCTTGTTACGATTTTAGGCCACCGATCATTGAGTTCGGACTACGATCCATTGTATATTGAAATTTTAGAAATGCATTAAAAATTCCAAAAAATTTGAAAAATCATGAAATTTGGGAAACATATTTATTTTAAGTGTATATATCAATGAAAAATAGTTTTTCATGAAAAGTCATTTATATTTCTCGAGATTTGCCAAAAATCCAAAAGCTTTAAAAACTACTAGGTTTTTGATCATGATAGTATCAAGTTTACCACCTAGTTTTGGTTCCAATTGTTTCAAAACATGAATACATAGATTTTAGATTAAGAAATTATTTTGAAAACATATGAAATATCCAACCATGATCTTTGGGCAAGATGTCTATGAATTAAACATAAGTCTTCCCCATGATTGGTCTATTATTGCTATTTTGATACTTTAAATGACCATCTAAATGCCATAGACATTAGTGGACATTTGTATCATCCTAACACCTCACTCATGCTAAGTTTTCAATCATGGTAGCCTATAGTGAGTGTGAGATGTATCCTAGATGTATTTGTATATACTTAACAATTATATTCATGCAATTCTATCAAGGTTAAGTATCACCCTAACAATTCTCATGATCATAAAGACATGTATGTATTAATTTCACATTATGATCATGAAACACATGTATTCATTGAATTGTTATCATGCATTAGGTATTATATCATGATAATAAGCAAAATATCACCTAAGGCATGATTTAAACCCTATTTCTCATGATTATGTGCCAAATATCAAAATCATAAATCATGATTGCAAACATTCATAGCAATTTCATTAAATATCATGATTTAAGCATTATTATGTATTTATAGGCACGTTATCATCACCTAACACTATTTCAAAAATGTTGTCCCGCTATCCTAAGTCAACCAAAAATAAGATACAGGTGAATTCCATTTGGTTGACTATCCTAGGATTTTCCTAACCCTTAAGGATGGATTTTGAAATCCAAAATAGGTTCTTTCCTATTGGATTCACTAAATACTCCTTGGGGATCCATTTTCTAGCTATTACCTTCTTCTTATCTTGTCCCCTAGCAATTAGGCATTTATAGGCCTTTTCATTTTTCTTTTCTTTGTATCCTAGGCCTTTCTTATTGAAGCTAGCTCTTTGGTTCCCTATAATCATGTTCAAGGTGTTTGAGCTAATTGTAAACTTTTCTAGGGCTTTGGTTAAATAATCTACTTTCTCTCTTAAAGCCCTATTTTCCTCTATGCATGCATCATTAACATCAAAAGGCATATAGTTATCATGTGAGCATGCATCATTTAAGCTAGAAGAAATATTATCATTTAAGCATGCTTTTTCTAGCTTATTTTCTAAGTCCTTAATTTGTTCAAGCATGCATTTATTTTTCTTCTTTGCTCTAAACAAATCCCTAGTTAAACTAGAAACCATGGAAACTATTTTCTTGGGAGTTAGATTTGTTACCATAGCTTCCATGTCTTCTTCTTCTTCGGATGAGGAGGATGTAGAGGCTCCCCCTTCACTTGAGCTCTCTCCACTTGAGTTTGATTCTTCATTTTCGGTGGAGGAGCAATCCAAGTCATCGAAAGCCATCAATGCAAAGTTGGAGTAGACATGCTCTTCTTCATCGGATGAGGAAGAGGAAGAAGGGTCATCCCATGTCTTGGCCTTGAATGCTTTGGTCTTCCCCTTTTCCTTTGCCTTCTTTTCCTCTTTCTTCTTGCTCCCCTTTTTCTTCTTCTTTTCTTCTTTCTTCTTCCTCTCTTCTTTGCTCTTGTTTAGGAGAGGACAATTGTCCCTTATGTGTCCCTCTCCTTGGCAATTGTAGCATATGACCTTTCCCCTTGGTCTTCTATTCCTATCATAGGACTTATTAAATCTAAAACCTTTTAATGCACGCCTTACCCTCCTTACCATATAGGCTTCTTCCGTGTTATCCATGGAGGAGGAGGAAGAGGCTTCATCATCGGAGGAAGAGGGGATCTCTATCTTCTTCTTCCCCTTGTTGGCCATCAAAGCTACTCCTCTTGAAGGTTGGATTCTTGGCTCTTCTTGTATTCCTTCAAGCCTTGTTTCGTGGAGCTCCATTGTTGAGAAGAATTCCTCCAAGGTGCTTACTTTTAAGTTCTTGGAGATATAAAATGAGTCCATCATGGAGCTCCATTTTGAGGATCGCGGAAAGGCATCTATAGCCTTCATAACCATATCCCGGTTTGATAGATTTTCACCTACACTTGTCAAACCAGTTAGAATTTCCTTAAATATAGAGTGTAAGGATTTTACCTTCTCTCCCTTTTCGAGTTTGATATTGGACAATTGGGAGCGAAGGACATCTCTCCTTGCTAGCTTTGCCTCGGATGTGCCTTCATGAATCTCTATTAATTTGTCCCACATTTCCTTGGCGCTAGCACACTCTCCTATCCGGTTGACTTCTTGTTGGGGGAGGACATTGTATAGGTGATGCTTGGCCTTTGAATTTGCCAAGTATTCTTCTCTTTGCCTCTTGCTCCACCTTGATTTCTCCAATGGCTCCCCATCTTCGTTCCTAGGCAACTCGAAACCGTTTTCCATTATTAAAAGGATTTCAAAGTCGGTTTCGAAGAATACCTCCATTCGCTTCTTCCACCAAGCGAATTCCCCTTCGAACTTCGGCGGATGAATGTTCGAGCCAGCCATCTTTTGATGAAGAGCTTGTTGCGGCGGTTAGTCTGGTGACAAGCAACCTTGCTCTGATACCACTTGTTGGGGGATCGAAACGGCCGGCTAGAGGGGGTGAATAGCCCTCGTTCGTTGGATGTCGTATTTTGCTCGTCTACAAAACGTTAGCGCAAGCGGAATATGCAAATATAAATAAAGACAAAGCAAAAGATAAACAAACAATACAAACACCGAGATGTAACGTGGTTCACGGCTACGCCGCTAATCCACGGTCCGATTCGTCCAAGGTGAATCACTCCTCCAAAGCCAATCACTATTGGTCTCTCCTTTGCACCAAGCTAGGTGGAGGTAACCTTTACGATCAAGATCACTCTTCTTACAATAAGATTGAAGTAAAAGCAAGTAAGAAGAGTAGGGAATCGTGTATGGCACTTTGGGAGAAGTTTAGACCTCAAGCATTAACCTCCCAAAGCCCCATCCCCTTCCTTTTTATAGAGGAAGAGGGTTTCTTCCCGTTGACAGGCGATCTCGTGATGTCCCAATCGATCGGTGTCCGTAGTCGTGCCCAATAACGGCGCTTTCCACGTTGGATTCATCCAACGCGCATCGGTCGATCGTCGATATTACCATCGATCGGTGTGCTCGATCGATCGAGTCCTCAGTCGGTCGACTCCATTCCCTTGCGTGCATAGTGATCACATCGATCGCCTTGCGCGATCGCCATGCCGGCAATGATCGGTGATCAACAGTTGGTCGACTTAAACTCGGGCGATCGATTGCCATGGCCATCGGCGGTGTCGGAAAAACTCATCCGACACTTGGTCAAATGGCCAAGTTTCACCTAAGAGCTACCCCTTCCCGGGTTACATTCGCTCACTCTCATCCCTCGGAGTCCCTCGCCTTCGAAGTTCTCTTCGTTCGCGGTCACGTCCCTCGGCAGCATCAGGCGTACGGCTCTACAATGCTCCTTCGCGTCTCTTGCCTCGAAGTCTACTTCCTCCGGCTTCACTCCAAGCCCCTCGTCCGGTGGTCCCTCGGATGCTCCAAGCGCACGGCTTCCGCAAAGCTATCCTTCACCGACTCAAGGACCGAGTCATGAGATGTGAAACTCGCCACGGCTCCATGTGCGAATTACTAAGTCCTGCACAACTTCAACGCACATATCAAATCAACATAACAAACTAACTTAAACCCTTTGCCACACACATCAAAACCTTATCATGGCAAGAGATTGCCCTAACACTTTACACCATCGCTATACTGGTCTAGTAAAAAGACATTTTTGGACTAACAAAGATGATCCTTAGGGTCAGAACTCCATGTGTACTCTCTGATTTGCAAAACTGAAAATGTCTTGGCAATTCTTCTATTAGAATATTAAATATATGGTTAGGGATAATTATTTCCTAAGATAAAGTTTGAAGTATTCTTAGGATAGAGTTTGATTTATTCCTTTGACTAGGCCCTAATTCTTGTATTTAAATAGGGCTTCCTCTATGTAATGGGTATGAGTTTTTGTTTGTGAAATAACATGGTATCAGATTAGGTTTTCGTCTTTGGGGTTTTTTTTCTCTCGGCCCTACCTCCTGCTCGTGTTCTCCTCAGTGTCGTCCGTTCTTCTCCCGAATGCACCGAGCACTGATATTCCCACCGAGCGGACGTGTTCTTCTCCCGAACGCATCGAGCGGACGAATCGCGATCTCCTTAGCGCGCGCGTTCTTCTCCCAAACACACCGAGTGGACAAATCGCGACACCAGCATCGCGATCTTCTTCCTCCTGAGCTTCTGAACGCCTTGTCGCAGCCTCCTCGCCGTGACACTCGGCCTCGCAGACGCGTCTCCAGCCGTGAGTCATCGCCTTCCCGCGAGCTTCTGAACGTCGTCGCCCTCCCGCACCGACGTTCTTCTTCTTGCATCGTCCTTGTCGCAGCCTCCTCGCCACGACACCCGGCCTCGCAGACACGTCTCCAACCGTGAGCAATTGTGAAATAACATCTTCTTCAAGGATCTCCTTTATAAAAGGAGTATCCCTTCCAACAGTCATTCCTTTGTTCTGTCACAATGCTCCCTTCGGAGACTTTCCAAGGTCATTCGAAGGAAGATCATGGGTCATGGATTCCCTTGACTATTTTTCCTATGGAGTTGACATTCCTCCTTGTAACTCTGTCGAAGGAGGAATTGATATAGGGTGTCATTGTAGGAGTTCTATTGTAGCAGTAATAATCCCGCTCAAACTTTTTATCATCCAAGAGATAGGGACTCTTGGCTCTAAAAGAATATTACATTCGCATCTTTCAGCAATCGATCCTCTCTCACCTTGACTTCTTCTCGTATCTTCCATTCTCAATGTTTCAGTTTGAGATTCTCACAAACCGTGCCAAAAATGATCTAGATCTAAAATCACCTAGATGGGCTAGATTTCTATTTGTTATGAGTGAGCTTCGATCAAACGGGCCTTTGATTTGGTGAGGCATGTCCAACTCCTCTAGTGAGTCAACTTTACTTGTTGAGTCATTCCTTGTTATTGGGTCGACAATAGAGTCATTATCGGGTCAATGACAGAGTTATTTTTGGGTCGGCAATGATGCGAGTCAACGACAAAGTCATTATTAGGTTTGCGGCCTAACCCATGTCCAGAAAAGGATTTTGTGTCCAAATAAAGTCTGACTTATGTAGGTAAGGAAAGAGTTAGGAGAGAACCCAAGGGTATCTCTGAGTGAAGTCCCTCCAACGCTCAAATCTAAGGATGTAAACAAATCAAACATTCGTGAACAAGTTTAGCGTTCGACTTAGTAAGAGCTTATTTATGCTCGTTCATTATACATCATAGTCAATTAAATAAACAAGATTGACATCTTGATAAATTAAATGAATAAACTTGAATAATATATATTCGATTTGTTAATATTCATGAATAATATTCGTAAACATAGCTTGTAAATTATATTCATGAACAAAACTTATGAACTATATTTATGATCAGACTCATTTATGAACTAATTTATGAGCTTGTTTATATTGTTTATACTAACCAATCAAATAAAGATTACAATATTAAAATTTCAAACAAACAAATAAGCTTGATTTAAGAGCTTGATAATGTTTGAACAAATCAATCTTAAATAAATTTGAATGAATCTTGATTCGAGCTTGATTAGAAGTTGATACTAATTAAACAAGTCAAGCTTAATTCAAGCTCAAACCAAGCTCGACCTAAAAAAAAACAACCCAAGCTTAAAGAGTTGTTTCAATAATTTGATTAATTTTAAATTTGGCTTAATTATATTATCAAATAATCCTGAACAACCCTACTCAAATCAGACTTCAAGACAAAAAAAAGTATGAAAGTCAGAACTAATGACACAGAGTAAGATTGTAGTTGAGGTGAAAAAGCTACCTTTTCATTCTTCCAAATACTCTTTTATATAAACCTGAGAACATACAAAGTAGTCATTGCACTCAGCGCATCCATTACAGCCGCCAAACTTCTTTAATTACACAGCTGGATCAATATTCTCTACCAATAAAAACTCCTCATATATTAATGACTTCCATAGTTATAAAAGATGACTGTCTCAAACCCCTGGGTCATTAAATTTTAAATTTGTAAGTGATGAATTGTGTGCGAGTCGCACTCAATTTTAATCTGGCGGCAAGCTGTATGTGTTAGATTTTCCAAAATAAAACCGGCAACGTAAGCCAAATTGCTACGCTGGTAAGTTATTCTTCAGCTTAATAATATCTTTTCAAAGTTATATAATGACACGAATATATGAGATGGAACAGAACAGATTGACTCAACAGGGCGTCAGTCTATAACCATCGAATAGGATTAGATTCTAGAAGAAGAAAAAAACAAAATGATCTCGACAAAAGAAACACAATGATGATGAAGTTCATCGGATTTATCAGCAAAGTAGATAAACAATAAGACAGATTGGTTTTGTGTAGTTAGGACAAGAAAACATAACAAGGCTTAACATTCCTCTCTGTCAAGTCAAATAGTGTTGAGTTGGGTGCATGTAAGCAATGCTTACTAAACCGGATCAGTTACAGTAGTACTTCGAGAAGAAGATGATTTTTCATACGATAACAACAATGTTTCTTAGTATGCCAACACATTTGTATGTCTACAGACTACATACTATTGTTTCCTTCTGTTCTATTAACATCTCTACGGGGTACAAATGCATTTATAAAGAGCATGCATACACTCATCACGCACCAAAATTCTGCAGAAGATCGAAGGTGCAGATGCCTCCATGAATGATGGGATCCGAACATTATCCAATTTGTGAACCAAGAGTCACATATACTTCTACATTCTGATTGGCTATACAAGCTTACCATTGTGTCAGTTAACTCAGAACAATCTTGAACTTCGATCAGCCAAAGAAACTGTGGTGATAGAATTCATCGTAGGAAATCCGTTGCGCTGAAAAAAAAAACAAGACAGAAAAAAGGGGGATATCATGAAATGGTCTAAAACACCACTTTATATGATAGAAGTACTGTACTCAGACACACTAGGATTCTTGCGGAGCAGCCTAATGCATAGATCTAGGGAATCTGCACGTGTACTCGAGAGAATTTGTTGCGAAAATGGAAGTGTATTTGTCTCTTCTATATTTCGCAGAAGCTGAGAGATAGGGTGTAAAAAATAACAATACAATATCCAGGTTAACAATGGTAATTAACCAAGCATATTATCAGAAATAAGGTACCTGAACATTGTTTTTGCCACCGAAAGGTGGAAAACCATTCAGAAGTTCAAAAAAAATTGCACCAACACTCCACAAATCAACCTGCATAAATAATAAGTTACTTCTGTATCAAAACAGGGGTACGTCTGTATCTCTTTACCTTATTATCATATTTCTGGAACTTCATGACTTCTGGAGCCATGTAGAAAGGTGTTCCACAGACCAAGTCAGCATACTCACCGGGATGAATAACTCTGTCCAAAAGTCTACGATATTGAACAAGCTGTCTTGTTTTGTGCAAAAATAGTTTATATTAACACTTAGTTTCTTGTTATTGTACCTTGCCAGATTGAAATCAGCTATCTTTAGCACGGCATCAGAACTGGGAGCTGAGAGCAGTATATTCTGTTCATCGTAAATTCAGTTGCGAGCAAAATAGAAAACTAGTAACCAAATAAATACAAATATAATATCCTGCACCTCAGGTTTCAAATCCCTATGAATGATGTGGTGAATATGCATCACCTCCAAACCAGCTCCTACAATAAGAGGAGATACTAATGCCCCTCATATCATACTGTTGGCACAACTATGAAAACCGCCTTCTTTAGACAGTTTAGTCTATTAAGAAACTAACATAACCTACCTAGCTGTTTCATGAATTTTCTAGTTGTATCCTCATCAAGATGACCAGTGTGCTTGATGAAAGTGGCCAAGTCTCCCCCAGGGCAGAATTCCATGATTAGGAATATAGATCCCTCAACCTGAAATAGTATTAAGAAAGACTTCAAAATATTTGGTGAAATTAAATAAAATTAAGGATTTGACCTGAAATAGTATTAAAAAAGACTTCAAACAATTTGGTGAAATTAAATAAATTAAGGATATGAAATATGTGTTCCTTCTAACATTTCAATGATTCCAACATTACTCTTCTTTCCATATAGAAATGTTCAAGAACACCAGATTAATGTGCTCCATTATTTAGCATCTCTCTTCCTTATTTTTGGAAGTTATCAAGTTATTGATAACACTGAGAAATATTGAAAAACATGAGAGGATCATCCTCTAGTAACATGGCAATATTCACATCATATAACGATGTAAGTAACAGACACATATTAAACCACATATTTCCATCTCCTTCATCCTCTAGTAAAAATTGTTTGATTCCCCAAGAGCAAAGAAGGCCACATTTCTAAAGAAGAAATTTAGCATGTGTAACTAATTTGAAAGATAATCCAACAACACCCTTGTTGAATTCTACCAGTGGAAATTGCATAAGATTTCAGAAAACCATTCTGTTATATAACCACTATAATGGGTAATATTATAATTTAGACTGAGAATCTCAAATATTCCATACTTCTCCGCAGTGATGTTCCAAATAAGTACTGAAAAATTTTGTGCATGACCATATTAGGAAGCATCAATATAGTGGCTAAAACCCACATAAAATATGGGCAATATATTGAGTTGTTTGGTAATATAGTCAAGCAGTCATACCTGCTAATAATATCAAGTCAACCCATAGTTTCTAAATCATATATTAAGGATCTCAAATGTAAGGAAAGATACGCTCAGAGGATCAAAATTTTAACCTTCAGGTCAAATTTATTTTGCATCCAAGCACTTACAAGCTAAACCAACAAGGGAGTCAATTGTAAGTGGGAATTAACAAGTAGCAACTAACTGGCACAGTCAATATTGATAGTGGTTGATAATAGTGATTCACAGAAAGCAAACATCGTTGGTCACTGTTCTCACATATGTTGAAGGGACATTTTTTGAAATTCCTTTGGTCATGTATCCAGTGCAGACAAATAGGACTCATTCATAAGTTTCTGCAAGTAAGGTGGTGTGGCACAATCACAAAACGCCAACAAACTATCACAATAGGCCAGGAAAGGGTGGCCTGAATTGTATCCAGAAGGCAAATTTGTTCGGAGACATTTTCTTATAAAAAAAATGGTATATATGTGGTCGTATATCATTAAAATTCACAGTTTGCAATTGTCTCTGGACTTTTATCACCAGCAATTTGGTTCACAGTCTATGCCTAGTCAGTTACCAAAGGAAATATATACGATTCTTCGATCTCTTCCATAATCATTACAATGAACACACAAACTTAAGTTTGTTATGCAAAAGGTATTTTTCCATTTCCAAAACTGAAAGCTTCAAAACCCTACTTTGGCGGGCTGCCACTAGAAGAACAACAAAACCAATCAATAGATGTTGAAGAAATTGACCTGGATGGAGTCGAGCAGCCGGATGATATTTGGGTGTCTGACGCTAGTCAGGAATCTCAGCTCGCAATCAAGGCAGTCTCTCAAATTCCGGCTGAGCCCAGAGAGCTTTACCTGCTTCAATACCACCGCCAGACTGCTCGACCGCTGCACCGCTCGCCACAAGGTCGACGCAGGCCTCTCGACTGCCAACCTCTCAATTACCTCGTAATCCCTAGCAATGGCGGCTGGCACAGATGCCCCCGTCGTCCCCATCTTCTCCATTTCTCTCACTAATCTCAGCTGAGAGACGAAGTAGCCATCAAGAGACCACTAAATGGGCCGTGGCCCAATTACATAAGTCTGACGTAGACCGTTGGATTTCCATTTTGATAATTCATATATACAAAAATTTCACAGGATGGCCCGTCAATTTCAAAATTAATACATACGATCAAAAATTTAAACATCAATTTTCAATCAATATAAAATATCTTACTAAATTTTTTATCTTTTTCATATAAAAAGATCACTACTTGTTGTGTAACTCCGGTAACTCTTTCTCGTCGATCCCAAGTAACGAGAGAGTAAATTATGATAGATTTTTAATATTATTGACATCTAACACAGTGAAAAATTGAAACTCTATTAAAGACGAAGATTGATTCGTGTTCTATTGTATAATATTTTAGACTGTGTTAGTCATTCAACTTTATCCGTAAAAATAAAAAGATTATTACATTAAAATGTAGTTGATTTAGTATCCTTTATTAAATGAGTTAGGCGTGAAAAATTGACCTAGTGAATGATCACTTGAGTTTTGACATATTGCTCAAAATTAGTTATGAAATGTTTTTTAATAAAACATTAAATGATTTTTTTAATAATCTAAATTTTTTCAATAAATAAAGAAATTGTCTCATTCAATAATATCAATGTGGTTGATTTTAATAGTACGGTTTAAAATAAACTAATCTCATTTACTTTAAAAATTTTAGTGTGAAATTATTACACATTTTCCATTGAATAATTTTACCATATATTTGCTTTGATTTTGCAAGATGAGACTATTATAATTTGAACTCGTTCAATTTATTCATCGCATTTACCTCTTACACTACAAAAATATTATTAATTAACGACGAAAAATTCGGTACTAATCGATCGCTAAATTGCATTAGCGACCAATTAACGATCGATTCAACTGGTCACTTTAATCTGTGTCGCTAAAATTAACAATAGATTTTATTTTTCATCGCTAAATTTAACGACGGAAAATAAATTCCGTTGCTAATCTTTGCGATCGATTTTTTTTGTCGCTAAATTTAGCGATCGAAAATAAATTCCGTCGCTAAATCTGTCGTTAATTAGCGATGGAAAAAAAATCATTCCTAAATCTATTTTTTTTAATTATTAAAGTTTAATATTTAACGACCGAATTAAAATTCCGTTGCTAAATTAGCGACCGAATTTTAATTCAGTCTCTAATTAACGATCGAATTAAAATTCAATCGCTAAATCTGATTTTTTTTTTAAATCATCTAAATCTGATTTTTTTTTAATCATTAAAATTTAATATTTAGCAACCCAATTAAAATTCTATCGCTAAATTAGCGACCGAATTTTCATTTGGTCGCTAATTAACGACCGAATTAAAATTTAGTAGCTAAATCTGATTTTTTTTAAACCATTAAAGTTTAATATTTAGTGACCGAATTAAAATTTCGTTGCTAAATTAGCAACCGAATTTTAATTCGATCGCTAATTAATGACCGAATTAAAATTCGGTCGCTAAATCTAATTTTTTTAAATGATTAAAATTTAATATTTATCAACCGAATTAAAATTCTGTCGCTAAATTAGCGATCGAATTTTCATTTGGTCGCTAATTAACTACCGAATTAAAATTTGGTCGCTAAATCTGATTTTTTTTTAACTATTAAAGTTTAATATTTAGCGATCAAATTAATTTAGTCGCTAAATCTGATTTTTTTTAATAATTAAAGTTTAATATTTAGCGACAGACATTTAAATTCCGTCACTAAATACTATATTTTTTAATATAATTACATTAAATTTCTAATAAAATAAACCTGTCCACATTAATAATATACTATAATAATATTTATCAACACCAATTAATTTAATAAACTATTAAAATATCAAAAAAAATATACATTCAAATTTTAGATTTACCAATACAAATTACTCGATACAAACGGTCTCTAAATTAGAGATCGATTGGAAAATTAACTACATGAAGTTCAGTCTCTAACTACATTATTAATTGTAAAACTCTTTCGGCCTCAACAAAAATCTTATCCACTCCATTGCTTCATGACCTCATGAAGTTCAATCTCACGAAGCCGACGTTGTTCATGGACGCGGCTAAAACATCGTCGCCGAGGCCTTGCTAGCTCTTGTTGAGGTGCGCCGCGTGGCACTTCTCCACATTGAGTCCGATGGTGATGAAAAAGTTGTTGTCGATCTCGAACGGGAGGTTGGCGAGCTCGCGAAGCATGTGGAGGTTGGTGTTCGCGTTGCTAGAAAATGTGAGTGTGTCAGAACAGAGTGCCCCTCTACCGGATCAACATGAACTCGCACGTATAGATTTGACTTGGTTGAATCGGGCATTGAGTATCCGACCAACAAATCAACTTCTGTCTCACTCCATGCTTGCAGCAAGTGTACTCTCCATGATCCATAAAAGAAACAATAAGTTCTTCATGAGTCAAAATGTTACCTGTTCAATTAATAGAAGTGTATCGACAGCAAACTTTGCATAAATTGCCCTTGAAATACATACGGATACTTACATATAAGTCTCCTCTAGTCAGATGATCTCCAACACCTGAAAGAAGTGCAATAACAGATCAAGTTAGAAACAATCAATCTACTTGAAATAAGATGATATATGAAGTAATTTTTTACATGGGTTACTGACAGTCTACCTACCTAATTTCCCAAGCTCAAATTCTCACAACATATCTTTGTCCAAGGCAGGGACAGAAACACCTCGAGGGATATAGACATCTCCAGATTTTATAGCAATTGTTTTTAGTGGCCTCCGTAAATAGGAAGGAACATAAAGTATAACATTAGAATAAAAGTACACAAACATGATAATGGCAGAGCTCTATAAATCAATATGGTCACTAATAACCTGAATCTTTTCATATGTAAGAACAAAATCATCACAAATGTGAAACCTCTAAGAAAAGAGAGACAATCATTGAACAATCACTACAAAAAAAAAAAAAAAGTCATAGACAACACTTTTTATTCATTGTCTATGTAGTTGAAAAAACGTTGTTAAAAATACTGTTATTAAAAGTCTGATTAATGACAACGAATAAAAAACGTTGTCTTTTCTAGTAAAGACAACGTTTTAACAACGGATAAAAAACATTGTTTTTTTTTACAAAAATAATGCTTTTGCAACGAATTAAAAATGTTGTCTTTTTAACATAGACAACACTTTTTACAATGGATAAAAAGCATTGTTGTTTGAAATAAAATATTACTTTTTATTAACAAATAAAAGCCGTTGTCTTTTATATCTATAAAACCATTGTCTATTATATTATACGATAAACTATTTAATTAAACTCTTATAAATAACACCAATTAAAATATCATTAAAGTACAACTAATCAATCTTCTTATAATTGAAATATAATTGTTTCATAATCGACAAATAATGAAAAACAAAATGTGTGAAGCCATAATCCACAAACTTTGGATCCAAGTTAAGTTTACAAAATTAAATAAAAAACTTATATACTAGACATGCATATTAATTCCAACATACCTTGCTTCTTGAATTGAATCTTTTTGAATTGTATCTTCTCGAATATATGAATATCCTTGGCAAAATAAAAATCTCACTTTTAATTTCTTTCCACATTCATCTGCGAGGAAGAAAATTATTACATTATAATTAAAATGAACAATCCAAACTTTGCACAGAAAAGAATATCAACTTTTCTACAAGATTCAGAAATCATAATTGATCAAAAATTTAGCTAGATAGGAAGCAATTTACCTCGTATAGAAACTCATAGCCATCATATTGAACTCATTGCTTTGCCAGATTTATCCATTTTCTACTATCAACTTCCGCAAGAAGCTCCTGAGATCATATTATTGAAAAAAGTGGGCTACAAGATAACAAGTCATAGAATCATTGGTAAATAAAAATGATTTTGTACACATATATTCTTATAATCTTATTTCTTACAAATTTTATATATAATTAAGTAAAACTAGTTAAGAAAATTAAAAGTTGGAATTTCAGTAGAAGCATCTCAAATTCATGCTTTAACAAAAAATAGAAATTCATTCAGCAGAAGCATATATTAAGTTAGTCTATTTCGTTTGAAGCAACCATGATTAGATTTAAGTTTACTATCATAATACACAATTTTTAACAATTTAGGAACAATTAGAAATCTAAATTTAATCATGGATCTGGTTGAAATTTCGTTTCAAGCAACCATGATGGACATATTATTTCAAAACAGAGATATAAACAGATAGTTGTAGAATTGATTGTGAAAATTATCTATCAAAGATTTTGCATATCATACAAGAAAATTGGATGCAATTATCTAAAATAAGAAGAGATCATATTTTGATAAAAAAACTTGACAATTTGATGGAACATCAATGATATTGTAATCTCTTCTTTGGTACGATATTCATCTTATCTATTGATGAGTAGTTGCTCTGATGACCGGCCACTAGCCATAGGGGTCACAATGCACAGTGTAGACTGAATGAGATACCTATGCCACCCAACAGGTGAGTCAAGAGTGATTTCATGCATAAAAAGTGAGATATGTATATTTTGTCAGACTTAAATGATTTTTTACATTGATCCTCAAAATTGCAATTGGCCCAGATCAAGTAGTATCTATTGAAATGCATAATTCCAACACTAGCCGTGCTTCATTCATCCACATTGTCACGTCACTACATATTATACGTTTAATATTATATTTTCACCATTTAAGGTTTCTTTGGTCAATAATATAGTCATTCAACTTGTTTTGATTTAGTGCAAACCTTAACACCTTCGGGAAAGCAGAAAGCAGGCACCTCATATTCTCTCATTGTGGCTCTTTCCAGGAGGATACTTGAAAAGAATCTACAGTTCCAATTTGAAAAAGCATGTAAGAGCAGTAGTATTTCATAGGCATAAAAAAATATTAAGAGTAAAAATCGCACTAATGGAATTCAGGAAAGAGTATCTAAAAATCTAATTTTACTCGAGAAAAAAATTGAGGATATGCAAACTGTCAAAAAAAAATTTGGAGGGGTAATAAGACCCAAGTGAAACTAATAGGGCATAAATCCTAGTGGATTGTGGGGTGAATCAGCGGCACGAGGGGCAGTTGTCGAGGTCGGTGGTTGAGACGTTGGTGTAGGGACATCGGTGTCCGGTAGAGGGGGTGTGAATAATGCATTTTCATCGTGGATGATATTTGATTGTGTTCGTCTCTACAACACTTGTTAATGCAGCGGAATATATATATATATATATATATATATATATATATAATAAAAAAAGTAAATGCAACACAAGCACAAGAGACAACATGATATAACGTGGTTCGGAACCGAATGGTTCATACTCCACGGATTGGGCTCGTAAGAGTCTAACAATGCAATCATACACCACTAATACAATAAACTCCTTCTCAACAACAAGTCGGAGGTGGAGAAACCTCGTTCAATAAATTACAACAAGTAATACAAAATAAAATAAGCAAATACAAGATGAATATATAAAACAACGTAAAGAAAACTTTACAATTATTGCTTTGGAATGCTTGCTTATTGATTGAATGAATCGTGCTTGAAGACCCTGATTGCACCAGCAAATCACCTCAAAAACGTCCAAGAACCGATAGCGAAAACCTCCTCCACAAGCTCCCTTTAAAGCTTCTTCTTGGGCTAGATTCTGCCTAGCAGTCGACTAATCGGGACAATTAGTTGACTGCTCCTATAGCCGTTGTCTCACAACAGCATTAACCACGTCGGATAAGTCCAACGGATAGACCATCAATCGACTGATCATGCTCATCAGTCAACTGATCAAGCCTTCACTCGACTGTCAAACCCTAACAGTCAACTCGGGAAGCTTCTATGCCCAAATACTCGACCAGCAGTCGACTGATGCTCAGGCCAACAGTTGACTGCCCAATGCTGGTAGTCGACTGTCAGACCAATTCCTACAGTCGAACTCCTGTTGACTCACACCAGTCGACTGACCATAATATCAGTCGACTGATAATCTCATCCATGAGGTTTTAACCCCGAGTATGGTGTCCCCATACTTGCTAGACCACCCTTAGTTTAGACCTAAGCCTTCTAGCCACCTCCATCAACCTCACGTCTATTGGATCCTTCTAAGTCATCCATGACTTGTTCATCCATACGCTAGCCTTTAGGTGCTTCCATCAGCTATTATTATGTTAATGTGGTCTACACCGCCAAGGCACATTGGGCTTACACTGCCAAGACTCCGCTTGGACTTTACGCCGCCAACTATTGTACTTATGCTGCCAAGACTTTACCCTTGGACTTTACGCAGTCAATATTCCCCTTGGACTTTCCAATTTCCAAGACTCAAGCTTGGACTTTCCTTTGTCAACCCATGTTGGACTTTCCATGCTAAGACCCATGCTTGGACTTTCCTTGTCAATCCATGTTGGACTTTCCATGCCAAGACTCAAGCTTGGACTTTCCTTGTCAACCCATGTTGGACTTTCCATGCCAAGACTCAAGCTTAGACTTTTCATGCCAAGTACACAAGACTTGAACTTGTAGGGGATCGGATGGCCGGCTAGAGGGGGGTGAATAGCCCTCGTACGTTGGACGTCGTAAATTGCTCTCGTCTACAAAAGATTAGCGCAAGCGGAATATACAAATACAAAGCAAAAGACAAGCAATAAAACAAACGCTAACACGATGGTATAACGTGGTTCACGGCTACGCCGCTAATCCACGGTCCCCGATTCGTCCTCGGTGAATCACTCCGTTAAACCAATCCACTAAATGGTCTCTCCTTTGCACCAAGCTAGGTGGAGGTAACCTTTACAACCAATATCACTCTTCTTACAATAGGATTGAAGTAAAGACAAGTAAGAAGAGTTTAGAGCTTGTGGGGCACTAGGAAGATTGTTTGGAGTATGAGCATTAGCCTCTCAAAGGCTTACACCCTCTCTTTTTATAGAGAGGGCTGTTTTCTTCCCGTTGCGCCACCGATCATTGCGCCCTTAGCGATCGCGTCCTACAACGGCCTCCGAACACGTCGGATCCCGACCGTTGTAGTCCAACGGAACTCTTGGCGATCGGCCCGATGGACCTCATCCGATCGATGCCTCCGTGGTCATTGCCCGATCGGCTACGAACGGCCCGCGGGTCGAACCCTATTGATCGATCGGCGCTACCTTGATCGCCGATCGATGTCTCTTCGCGATCGGCCCACGTATGGCGATCGGCCGCGCTAATCGATCGATCGTATACCGGTCGAACTCACTCGACTCGGATCGATCGACCGCCATGACATAGCGATCGCGGTGTCGAAAACCGAGACACTTGGCCAAATGGCCAAATTTCACCTAAGAGCTACCCCTCCCGGGGTTACAATCGCTCACTCTCATCTCTCGGAGTCCTTCTCCTTCGAAGTTCTCTTCGTTCTCGGCCACGTCCCTCGGCAGCATCAGGCACACGGTTCTGCAATGCTCCTTCGCGTATCTTGCCTCGAAGTCTACTTCCTCCGGCTTCACTCCAAGCTTCTCGTCCGGCGGTTCCTCGGATGCTCCAAGCGCACGGCTTCCGTAAAGCTATCCTTCACCGACTCAAGGCACGAGTCATGAGATGTGAAACTCGCCATGGCTCCATGTGCGAATTACTAAGTCCTGCACGACTTCAACGCACATATCACATCAACATATCAAACTAACTTAAACCCTTTGCCACACCATCAAAACCATATTACGGCAAGAGATTGCCCTAACAATCTCCCCCTTTTTGATGTGTGGCAATCCGTTTAAGTTAGGTAAAAACATTTGATATAAATTCTAAGGTAAGAAAGCATGTAAAGATAAACATGATATAGCAACATGCAACTCCCCCTTAATCCATGAAACTCTCTATGCAAATTTTCTCCCCCTAAAATATATTTCTCCCTCTAAAGTAATTAACTTAAACATACTTATTTCTCCCCCTTTGAGACCATCAAAAAGATTAACACTAAGTTATAACCTCATGGCATCAAGTATAATGGAGGGAAAATATGACAAGTTGATTTAAAATTGGGTACCACTTGTTGATGGCATCAAGTATATTTCTACCACTTGTTGTAGGTTTACAAACTGAATTCGGCCTTCAATATTCTGATTTACAGGCCACGATCATTGCTATCGATGTATGGCGATCGCACAAAAAGGAATCAATTTTTGATTTTACGACGAATTTCAGAAATGCATTAAAAATTCCAAAAAATTTGAAAAATCATGAAATTTGGGGAACATATTTCTTTTAAGTATATCTATCAATGAAAAATAGTTTTTCATGAAAAATCATTATATTTTCTTGTTTTTGCCAAAAATCCAAAAGCTCTAAAAACCACTAGGTTTTTGATCATTCTAGTATCAAGTTAGCTACCTAGTTTTGCATCCAATTGTTTCAAAACATGAATACATGTATTTTAAGGTAAGAAATTGTTTTGAAAACATATGAAATATCCAACCATGATCTTTGGGCAATATGTCTATGAATTAAACATAAGCCTTCCCCATGATTGGTCTATTATTGCTATTTTGATACTTTAAATGACCATCTAAATGCCATAGGCATTAGTGGACATTTGTATCATCCTAACATCTCACCCATGCTAAGTTTGCAATCAAGTTAGCCTATAGTGAGTGTGAGATGCATCCTAGGGGGTATTTGTATATACTTAACCAATATATTCATGCAATTCTATCATGGTTAAGTATCAACCTAACATCCTACATGATCATAATGACATATATCAATTAATTCTACATTATGATCATGAAATGCATGTTTTCATTAAATAATAGTCATGCATTAGGTATTTTATGATGATAATAAGCAAGGTATTACCTAAAGCATGATTCAAACCTATTTCTTATGATAACATGCCAAATATCAAAAACATAAATCATGATTGTGAATATACATAGGAATTACATCAATCATCATGATTTAGGCATTATTACCTATTTATGGGCACGTTATCATCACCCAACACTATCTAAAAAGTTGTCCCGTCATCCTAAGTCAACCAAAATATGATATAGGTTAGGACCATGTGGTTGACTACCCTAGGGGTTTTCTAACCCTTAAGGATGGATTTTGGAACCCAAAATAGATTCTTTCCTATTGGGTTCACTAAATACTCCTTGGGGATCCATTTCCTAGCAATTACCTTCTTCTTATCTTGTCCCCTAGCTATAAGGCATTTGTAGGCTTTTTCATTTTTTTTTTCCTTGTAGCCTAGGCCCTTTTTGTTGAAGCTAGCTCTTTGACTCCCTAAGATCATGTTCAATGTGTTGGAGCCAATAGTGAATTTCTCTAGGGCTTTGGTTAAATAATCTACCTTTTCCCTTAAGACCCTATTTTCATTCATACATGCATCACTAACATCTAATGGCACATAAAGGTCATGTGAGCATGCTTCATTTAAGCTAGAAGAAATACTATCATTTAAGCATGCATTTTCTAGTTTATTTTCTAGGTCCTTAATTTGATCTAGCATGTTTTTGTTTTTCTTCTTAGCTCTAAATAAATCTCTAGTTAAGCCAGAAACCATGGAAACTATTTTCTTAGGGGTTAGATTTGTTACCATAGTTTCCATGTCCTCTTCTTCTTCGGATGAGGAGGATGTGGAGGCTCCCCCTTCACTTGAGCTTTCCCCACTTGAGCTTGATCTTTCATTTTCGGATGAAGAGCAATCCAAGTCATCAAAGGCCATCAAGGCCAAATTGGTGACAAAAGCATTCTCCTCATCCGATGAGGATGGATCATCCCAAGTCCTTGCCTTGAGAGCCTTAGCCTTTCCCTTCTCCTTTGTCTTCTTCTCCTCTTCCTTCTTTTTCTTGCTCCCCTTTTTCTTCTTCTTTTCTTCTTTCTTTTTCCTTTCTTCCTTGCTCTTGTTTAGGAGAGGACAATTGTCCCTTATGTGCCATTCTCCTTGGCAATTGTAGCATATGACCTTCCCCCTTGGTCTTCTCATCCTATCATTAGATTTATTAAATCTAAAATTCTTAAATGCACGTCTTACCCTCCTT
Source organism: Wurfbainia villosa (assembly GCA_025175895.1). Classification (NCBI taxonomy): domain Eukaryota; kingdom Viridiplantae; phylum Streptophyta; class Magnoliopsida; order Zingiberales; family Zingiberaceae; genus Wurfbainia; species Wurfbainia villosa. Next base: position 7,823,401 of record CM045986.1, read on the forward strand.
ACCATATAGGCTTCTTCGGTGCTATCCATGGAGGAGGAGGAAGATGCTTCGTCATCGGAGGAGGAGGGGATTTCCATCTTCTTCTTCCCCTTATTTGCCAATAATGCTACTCCTCTTGAGGGTTGAATTTTAGGCTCCTCTTGTATTCCCTCAAGCCTAGTTTCGTGGAGTTCCATTGTTGAGAAGAACTCCTCCAAGGTGCTCACTTCTAAATTCTTTGAGATATAGAATGAGTCCACCATGGAGCTCCACTTTGAGGATCGGGGAAAGGCATCTATGGCCTTCATTACCATATCCCGGTTTGATAGCTTCTCACCTACACTTGTTAGTCCATTTAAAATTTCTTTGAATCTAGAATGCAAAGAAATTACCTTTTCTCCCTTTTCTAATTTGATGTTGGATAATTGGGAGCGGAGGAGGTCTCTTCTTGCTAGCTTAGCCTCCGAGGTACCTTCATGAAGCTCTACTAGCTTCTCCCACATCTCCTTAGCACTTAGGCATTCTCCTATTCGGTTGATTTCTTGTTGGGGGAGCACATTGAAAAGATGATGTTTTGCCTTTGAGTTCGCAAGGTGCTCCTCTCTTTGCTTCTTAGTCCATCGTGATTTTTCGATTGGTTTCCCTTCTTCATCCCTAGGCAAAATGAAACCGGATTCCATTGTAATCATTATATCAAAATCCGTTTCGAAAAATACCTCCATTCGCTTCTTCCACCAAGCGAATTCTCCTTCAAATTTCGGAGGATGGATGTTTGAGCCGGCCATTTTTGAATGTTGCTTGTTGTGGCGGTTAGTCCTCGACAAGCTTTCCTCGGCTCTGATACCACTTGTAGGGGATCGGATGGCCGGCTAGAGGGGGGTGAATAGCCCTCGTACGTTGGACGTCGTAAATTGCTCTCGTCTACAAAAGATTAGCGCAAGCGGAATATACAAATACAAAGCAAAAGACAAGCAATAAAACAAACGCTAACACGATGGTATAACGTGGTTCACGGCTACGCCGCTAATCCACGGTCCCCGATTCGTCCTCGGTGAATCACTCCGTTAAACCAATCCACTAAATGGTCTCTCCTTTGCACCAAGTTAGGTGGAGGTAACCTTTACAACCAATATCACTCTTCTTACAATAGGATTGAAGTAAAGACAAGTAAGAAGAGTTTAGAGCTTGTGGGGCACTAGGAAGATCGTTTGGAGTATGAGCATTAGCCTCTCAAAGGCTTACACCCTCTCTTTTTATAGAGGCCGCCACGATCGCCATCACTACAACGGCCTCCGAACACGCCTGTAGTCCAACGGAACTCTTACGATGGACCTCATCACGATCGATGCCTCCGTAGTCGATCGCCTGGCCACTTAACGGCTTCGTGGTCGAACCCTATTGATCCGATCCGATCGCTTTCAAGAATGATCGATGGTCTTGGCCTGATCGATCGCTTCACGACGATGGCCGATCACGCCACAATCCGATCGATCGTATACGATCCGAACTCACTTGATTCGATCCGATCGCTATGACATGGCAATGACCGTGTCGAAAACCCATCCGACACTTGGCCAAATGGCCAAGTTTCACCTAAGAGCTACCCTTCCCCGGGTTACAATCGCTCACTCTCATTTCTCGGAGTCCCTCACCTTCGAAGTTCTCTTCGTTCTCGGCCACGTCCCTCGGCAGCATCAGGCGCACGGCTCTGCAATTCTCCTTCGCGTCTCTTGCCTCGAAGTCTACTTCCTTCGGCTTCACTCCAAGCTTCTCGTCCGGCGGTTCCTCGGATGCTCCAAGCGCACGGCTTCCGCAAAGCTATCCTTCACCGACTCAAGGCACGAGTCATGAGATGTGAAACTCGCCATGGCTCCATGTGCGAATTACTAAGTCCTGCACGACTTCAACGCACATATCACATCAACATATCAAACTAACTTAAACCCTTTGCCACACCATCAAAACCATATTACGGCAAGAGATTGCCCTAACAGAACTTTTCCCATGACAATGGTCAAACCATCGTCAAACATCAAGATCATAACCTGGGTTGATTGCTCTAACAATCTCCCCAATACATTGTAAGACATCAATGTCAAACATCAAAACACTACTCAAGTATGGTCAATCGTGACTTGTAACACCCCCTCTCTCCTTACATTAGTAAGGGAGTTGTTACAGTACCATACTTTATCTTACCCTTTTCATGATCAGGTAAAACATGACTCAACCATCCATAGACTCACATACACTATTTATAAATTAACTAATACCTGACTTAAAATAGAAGAGTGTCAACAACCCGTAATAAGATCTAAACATGGTTTCTAACCAAGTATCATAATTCAAACTCTTAACTTGAAATAGAAGAAGCTAAAGAAATAGATCAACCACATTGGCATGTTGACACAGGGATATTACGCAAGTTCTTAACATATCTAAGCATGCACCTTCGCTAGAGCTCTAACATAAAACATTCTTAAGTAACTCAACCTCATGCATGGCGATAGTAATGATATGCATCTTTGACATAAAGATAAACGTAAACAACAATACTAACATCAACACTAGCACATTAGCAAGTTCAAGGGTCTTAGTGTAGTATAATACTAGTAAGTTCGACATTCTTAGACACAATATAATCAAACACATAACATGAACACTAGAACACTAACAAGTTCGAGGGTCTTAACATAACATAATACTAGCAAGTTCAGGATCGTGATCCACTGTTCTGCTGCCACACACACCAAGCACTTCATCCGTTGCCCCCTCTTGCTCAAGCCTTGCTTTATCCTTATCTACAGTATAAGGAATGCAAACTATAAGCAATGAAGCTTAGTAAGTACCTCCTATTCTCACAAAACATTGCATTAAGAAAAACATGCTATTAGAATACTTGCATGCAACATATGCTCATACTGGCCATTAAGAAAATTCTGCACTAACCATTTAGAAACACTTGTACATAACACAATGGTTTAACTTGAAATGCATGAACCTTCTATAGTAAACATTTAGAAACACTTGTACATGACACAAGGGTTCAACTTGAATGCATAAACTTGAAATACACAACTTGCAATACATTCTCTTTAAATATGCTTCGCTTGTAGAAACATATACATGTGACATACTTAAACTTGTAACCATTGTGCTTTAGTTAACTTTAGAAAACCATATGTACATATATACTTTAAAATGAGTAAACATTCTTGTTTGGGCAGCCCAGCATAGTATCAATTTGCGTGCAGCCCTAATAGAATTCGGGGTAGCTAGCCACCGAACTTATTAGGGCAACTTACTAAGGGCGGTCTAGGGGCCCGTGGGCGATCTAAGGGCCCGGTACATGCCACTTCAAAGTAAAATACTTTCTTTATATATAACTTACTTATTTTTGTCAGGTAACGAGTATTTTACATGATCATAATCAAAAATCCATATAGGAAGCCTTTCAAGACATTTGATCATGCTCTTTGTCCCCAAAACTCGTAGGGGAAGCATCTTGTGATCTTTACATCTTGCTTCTAATGAAATATTCAAAGTAAAATACTTCCTTTATATATGACTTACTTATTTTTTATCATTTAATAAGTATTTTACATGATCATACTCAAAAACTCATATAGGAAGCCTTTCAAGACATTTAATCATGCTCTTTGTCCCCAAAACTCATAGGGGAAGCATCTTTGCGATCTTTACCTCTTGCTTCCAATGAAATATACTTAAAATACCTAAAAATCCAAACAAACATAATTTGGAAAGAACATATAAATCCGAATAAAACATGGTGGTAGAAGCTAGATGGGCATATCAAAGAGTTATGCTATAGGTGAGAAATAACATTTTTGTGATCTTAGATCTTGCTTAAAAAGACATATACCTTAACTATAAATCTGGACACACACACATATATCCTCTGATCCAAACATATAATCTATCAAAACATGGCGAAAAAAGCTATATAAAACAATCGAAGAACTACATATACTGCAGGTGAGAGATACTTACTTTCTCTCACTATCGTACTAGTATACCGCTAAGGTTTTTTGTGAGATGAAGACCTTCCCTTGTTCCTTAGCCTTAGGAGTGATCCTCTAGCATATACTAAGTCTTTGTATCCCCTTGAAACCCCCTTGAGAATCCCAACCAAAAGCTTTAGGGTTTCGGATGGAGTTGGAGGAAGGAGGAGGAATTTCGGTGGAGGAGGAAGAAGGTGGAGCTTGATCCTCTAGCAAACACTAAGCTTTGTGAGAAACTTCTCTTGAAAAACCCTCTTGAGGATCCCAACACAAGAAGCCCTATAGCTGGGGATGCAAAAAGGGAGGAAGGAGAGGGATAGGTTTCGACCAAGAATGAGGAAGGAGGAGAATGAAGAAGGAAAAGATGAGGTTTGGTTCTTCCTTCTCTCTTTAATCTCCTCTTTAATACCTATAAAGATGAATACTCCTCTTCCTCTCATGGGGGGGATGATTCAACTCCTCATCTTCCATTTATACTCTTTGTAAATTCTTTATATATCCTAGCCAAGAATCATCCTATGGTCTAGTGGTATCAAGGCTACCTCCCTATTAAGAGGTTCATGGTTAAAATCTTAGTTATAACCATCTTTTATTTTATTTTATTTTAAACCTTTTATGGGTGTTAATATCCATATAATTACTTTGAATAGTTTAGAATTTACTGGCGTTACAATCCTTCATACCTTATAAAAGTTTCGTCCTCGAAACTTAGAACAACTTTGGATACTTTTGTTTCATGTCATCCTCGCGTTCCCAAGTTGCTTCTTCAAACTTTTGATTTTGTCATATGACTTTCACTAAGGGTACTTATTTTTTTCTCAATTTCTTGATTTCTCATTCTATTATCTGAATAGGTCAACTTTCATAACTTAAATCTTCTTGAACTTGTACCATCTGTGACTCAATCACATGGTCTGCATCGGGAACGTACTTTTTCAGCATTGAGACATGAAATACATTGTGAATTGCTAATATTTCTTGAGGTAGCTCCAACTCATAAGCTACTTTGCCAACTCTTTTTGTGATATGGCAAGGTCCTACATAGCATGGAGTCAGCTTTTCTTTCTTTCCAAATCTCATCACCCCTTTCATAGGAGCTACTTTAAGAAATATGGAATCCCCAACTTCAAATTCAAGCGGTCTATGTCGTACATCGGCATAACTTTTCTGTAGACTCTAAGCAGTCTCTATTCTTTGGCGAATGCTCTTTATAACTTTGGTGGTGTCATCTATAAAGTTTGTCTTAAGCGACATTTCTTTCTTCTCACCACCTTTATACCAACAAATAGAAGACCTACACTTTCTTCCATATAAAGCTTCATAGGGTGTCATTCCAATTGTAGCTTGATAGCTGTTATTATAAGCAAACTCTGCCAAACATAGATGTTTGCACCAGTTTCCTTTAAAATCTAAGGCACAAGCTCGTAACATATCCTCTAGAATTTAATTTACTCGTTCGGTTTGCCCATCTATTTGAGGATGAAATGTTGTGCTAAATCATAGTTTAGTGCTAAGGGTCTTCTGAACACACTCCCAAAAGTGTGAAGTAAATTGACTATCCCTATTAGAAATGATGATCTTAGGAACTCCATACAATCTGATCACCTCCTTAACATACAACTGAGCTAGTTGTTCCATTGAGTACGATATTTTGATTGCTAGAAAATGGGCAAATTTTGTCAATCTATCAACAATCACCCAAATAGCATCATAACCATTAGTTGTTTTGGGTAGTCCTACTATGAAATCCATAGCTATATCTTCCCACTTCCATTATGGGATCTGAATAGGCTGCAGAACTCCTCCAGGTCTCTGATGTTCTACTTTGACTCTTTGACACGTCAGACAGGTGCTGACATATTTATCCACATCCCTTTTCATACCAAACCACCAGAACTTTTCTTTCAAATCTTGATACATCTTGGTAGATCCAGGATGCATTGAATATGGGGTCCCATGAGCTTCTTCTAAAATTTTCTTTCTCAATTCTGGATCATTGGAAATATATAAGCGTTCACCAAGATATAGTACCCCACTGTTAGAGACACAAAATCCTTCATCCTTTCCTTCTTGGATCTCTTTCTTGATCATTTGGATGCTTGGATCTTCGTCTTGCTTCTCTAGTATATCATCAAACAGTGTTGGCGCTATTGTCAAGGTAGAAAGCTATCCAAAAATAATCTCAACCCCAAAGTTCAACATCTCTTTCTCCAATGGTTGGGATAATGAAGATAAGGACATTAAGGTGGCATAGGATTTCCTACTTAGTGTGTCTGCTACTTTGTTTGCCTTTCCGGGATGGTAGAAGATTTCACAGTCATAGTCTTTGACCAGCTCAAGCCATCTATGTTGTCTCATGTTTAAATCTTTCTGAGTGAAGAAATAGTTCAGACTCTGGTGATCTGTAAAAATCTTGCACTGGACTCCATACAAGTAATGTCTCCAAATTTTAAGAGCGAAGACTACTGCTGCCAACTCAAGGTCATGAGTGGGATAATTTTTTTCATAATCCTTGAGTTGTCTGTTGGTGCAATCGGCCCAGGTCACGATTGACCATGGACTCGAGTTTGACTCGAGTGATGTTTTGATGTTTGACAAAGTATATTTGAACAAAGTGTTTTGGCATTGATGTTTGACATTAATGTCGGTTAATATGTTGGGGAGATTGTTTACACAATCGACCCAGGTTATAATTGACTTGATGGTTGACCAGGGTTGACCATGAGTTCAAGGGAAAGTCCAAGCATGGGTCTTGGCAAGGTAAAGTCCAAGTCATAGGTACTTGGCATGGAAAGTCCAAGTGGGACACTTGGCATTAGGGAAAGTCCAAGCTTGAGTCTTGGCATTTGGGAAGTCCAAGGGGATTGATATTGGCGGCGTAAAGTCCAAGCGGAGTCTTGGCGGCGTAAGTCCAATGTGCCTTGGCGGTGTAAACACCGTTAGCATGACATAGCCGATGGAAGCACCTGGAAGCTAGCGCGATGGATGAACAAGTCATGGATGACTTGGAGGGATCCGAGAGGCGCAAGGCTGATGGAGGTGGCTAGAAGGCTTAGGTCTAGGCTAAGGGTGGTCTAGCAAGTATGGGGGCACCATACTTGGGTTAAAACCTCATTCTTGAGGTTGGCAGTCGACTGGCATTATGGCCGGTTCGACTGCCGTGAGTCGACTTGAGTTCGACTGCCGTTGGGGTGAAAATGCCGGCGCGATCGCTCATTAGCGGATCGGGTGGCTCTGGCGATCGCCAAGGATGGCATGATCGTCGGTCGAGTGTCGAGCATTGAACGCTCCGTAGCCGATGGCGGGCGACTACGGCGTTAGCGATCGGATCGCCAATGTTGGCAATCATCGCTAAGAGATCCGTTGGAGTTTTTCCAGCATGGATCGAGCCGTTGTCTCACGACAACAGTGGCATCAGTCGACTGGTGACTTATGGCAGTCGACTGATAGGCGGAAATCCAGGTCGCGCGCAAGGATAAAAGGAGCTCGACGGGAAGGATTTTGGCATCGGTTTCTTGAGGCTTTTTTGGGGCGATTTGCTGCCGCAAATCGTGGTCTCAAGTTGACATCAAGCAACCAAGCGATCAAGCATCCAAGAGCATTTGTAAAGTGTTTTCTTTACTTGTATTGCTTTGTATTTCATTGTCTTAGCTTGTAGCTTTTGATTATTGTTGTAATCACTATTGTACGAGGTTTCTCCACCTCCGGATTGTTCCGAGAAGGAGTTATTTGATAGTGGTGTGTGATTGGCATCGCTAGGGCTCATTTGAGCCTGATCCGTGGAGTAGGAACCGGTTCGGTTCCGAACCACGTTATATCCTTGCGTTTGTGTGTTTGTATTTTCGTTATTGCTTTATTATCTTTGTTTCACTGCTAACTTGAAAAATTGTATAGACAAGCAGACGATTTCCATCGACGTCACGGGTCACACGCTATTCACCCCCTCTAGCACAAGTGGTATCAGAGCACGGGGCTCTTCTACGGACTAACCGCCGGGAGCTAAAAGGCTAGAGGTAAAGATGGAATTCCAAGACAAGCTCGGATGGGACATCAACACACCGGTCCCCTATTCCTTCTATGGACAAGAAGGATTTAGACAATGGAAGGCAAGAATTGAGGACTTCCTAATGATGAGGGATTTCGAAAAATGGTCCATTTTAATGGAGGGATATAGCTATCCGATAGGACCAAAGGGAGGGTTCCTCAAGAAGAAGAAGTGGAGTGAAGATCAACTCCAAGCTTTCGAGAAAAACATGAAGGTAGTAAAATTTATTCTTGATTTGGTCCCTAATGAGATTGTGTGTATGGTAGGGGACTATATGGATGCTAAGGAGTTGTGGAACCAAGTGGCAAAGCTTCACGAAAATTCATCATCAATCCAACAAGAAGAAGAAGAAAAAGAGGAGTGCACACCCTCTCAAGCTCAAGCAAGCACATCTCCATCAAAAGAGCTTGAGGAGTCCGAAGTTGATAGGGAATCAACTTCCGGATTGGTGGAGGAAGTGGAAGAAGCATCCACTTCTATTATTGAGGAGGAGAGACCATCCTCAACACCGGAGCAATACCAAGAAGCTTCGACATCCGGACAAGATGAAGAAGCCCAAAATTCAATTCCGGTCTCCACCACCCTAGGTAACTCGAGCATTTCAAATAATGATAAAATTCATATTATCTGCTTTGAGTGTAGGGAGCAAGGACATTACAAGAGTAAGTGTCCTAAACGGGTTAAGAAGACTCCACCCGTGCCAAAAATCAAGGAAGTCGGTGCCCAAAGTCAAAGAAGCAAAGAGCACATCATGTGTTTCAAGTGCCATCAAAAGGGGCACTATAGGAGTCAATGCCCAAAGGGGGAGAAGAAGGGGCAAAATGGAGTTTCACATGTAGGGGGAGCTAAGGCTAATCCTAAGGTACATTTTAGTAATGTTCTTTCTAATTCCTATAGTCAAAAGCATGCTAGGAATAATTTTAATAGTCTTGCTATTTATCATAAAGAGCATGCTAGAAGTAAGGAATTTTGCTTAGGAGCCAAGAGGGTAAACCTTTCAAGAAAGGAGAAATTTGGGACTAATGTCCCTAAAAATATCTTACCTAGGGAATCAATTAAGAAAATAGGGGATCATCTAGGTCTTAAACCTAAATGGACTAGGCATATGCCTAGAAAGTCAAATGCCCAAGATTTAAATCAAGATTCTAAAATTGGGAAATTAGAATTAGAGAACCAAGCCTTAAGGTCAAGGCTTGAAAAACTTGAAAAGACCCTTAGGAATATACAAAATCAATTTAAAGGGTCTAGTGGTCAAAATCAAGGGTCCAATAGTCACAGTCAACACTTAGGGCCTAAGAGTCAAAAGTCAACCAAGGGCAAGAAAGGTTTGGGTCACAAACCTAAGCCTAAGGTGGCTTACCATAGTGTTCCATTTGATTATGGAACACAAACTAGGTCTAGGAAGACCAAGGTCAATAGGGAAGTCATCCCTAGAGTTGACCAAAGGGTGTGCCTAGTGGCTAGGGTTTCTAGGAAACCTAGGGTGGCAACTAAGAAGGTTGCAAGGGGAGTCACCCCTAGAGTCAACCTAGGTAAGACCCAAATGACCAAGGCTAACAAGCCTAGGAGGGTCATTAGGAAGGTATCTAGGGAAGTTATCCCTAAGGAATACCTAAGTAACCCTAGGAGTTCAAATCGTTTTTGGGTTCCTAAGAGCGTGATTGATTCACGCTAAGATGGGTTAGGGTGTGTCAACCTTAATTGGATGGGTAGTTAACTCAACCATAACAAAGGTGACACTTTAGGTTATTTTCAAGGTTATGGTTATCTTGAAAATACATTTGAGTCTTTAATCCTAAAAGATTTTAGGATGTGCCAATATTAATTATGAAGGTTGATAAAATGATCATTTTGGCACAATTTAGGTTTAGAGGTTGGTGTGCCATTTTGGGTTTTTGGCACACTAGGGAGATTAGGTTAATATGGCAAAATATGTTTAAATCTCAACAAGTCTCACAAATGGCAATTAATATTAAAATTTAGGTATTATTATACCTATATATTTTATATGCCATGATTTGTTTGCCATATGCCATGACATGACATCATGTTTACTTTTATCATCTAAATGTCATGATCATGCTTAGGATTAAGTTTTAAAATGTCATGTGTTTTTAAATTTTATCATATGCCATGACATCATGATCATTGGCCATGATTTACTTTGCTATCATTATGCCATGATCATCTTCATGCATCTAAATTAATTAAAATTGATTTAAGGACTATGGCATGACTTGGAGTCCCATTTATAAGGGAATCAAGTAAAGTTGCCTTAGAAAAATGCATGAAACCCTAGTTTAGGGAGAACAAAACCCACATCTCACATCCAATTGACATGTATGTGTATTTATACACCCTAGATACATGTGAGATGCTAGGATATGAGTTGAGTTCAAGGTGCATAGTTTTTGCATCTAGATGAACTAAAACTCATCTAATTTTATTAATTGGATCATTGGGAAAGCTTGTGTACAAGTCATGTACATAGAGCCCAAGGAATGTGATCCAAAATAGGTTTTTAAAAACATTTTAAATTCATTTTGAAAAACCTTGGTGAAGTCTATCTTTTGATAGCAATCACTATTGATGAAGTTGATACAAAATAGGGCCAAAACATTGAAAATTTCAATGGTTTTGAGTTTTGTATCAAACTCACTATTTTATGGGTAAAATAATTTTAAAATATTTTTCACCTATTGTATTTCTTATAAGTAATACGTATTAAGTTTCATGAATTTTCAAAATCGTAATTACTTATGCATTTTCAAAATTCGATCGATAGTGAAATTGGAATTTGACTACGATCGTGCCACTTGGTGGCGATCGGTGATGAGAGTAACGATCGGCGATTCTTGTCGAGTCATTGCCATGTCTGATTTCGGGTTAACAAGGTTTGTTTAGCCCGTGTTCAGCTATGATAAAGGTTCCTAACCACTCCCTAACCTAGGATATGCTTTGGGAAGCATTATGAAGGGTGAAAATCCATTGGATATGGATTAGGAGTTATGTTAGGTTAAAGTATCAAATTTAGGGTGAGTAAAAGTTCTATGTTGAACTTAGAACCTTAATTTTGATGGTTTAGAGTTCCTATTGGCTTAGGGGCTTTCCAAGGACATTGTTGGTGCAATGGTCAAGGGGGAGCAAGCTTTTAGGGGGAGGTATCCATCTTGGGATGATGGATGTTTTTTTTTGGGGAGAATGTTATCAATTAAAAATTGATGGGTGTTTGATACCCAATTTGGAAATTGGGAGAGTGAGATAGGATTGCCTCTCTTGAGTGATATGGGACTTATCACTAGGAAGATGGTAGGCATCCTAGGTATTTTTGATCAAGGGGGAGATTGTAAGATCTCATTGGGACATGAGACATTGACCTCCTTGGAGAGTAAACCTTTTTGATGTTAGTCAAAAAGGGGGAGAATGTTTGGGAGAATATTTTGGAAATGTTTGGGAGAGAACATTTGGTGAGTGTTTACCGATTTGGGATAATTGGTAAGGAATTTGAGTTAGTGGTCTAACTCAAATGAGTTGTTTGGTTTTTGTCAAACATCAAAAAGGGGGAGATTGTTGGTGCAATCGGCCCAGGTCACGATTGACCATGGACTCGAGTTTGACTCGAGTGATGTTTTGATGTTTGACAAAGTATATTTGAACAAAGTGTTTTGGCATTGATGTTTGACATTAATGTCGGTTAATATGTTGGGAGATTGTTTACACAATCGGCCGAGTTATAATTGACTTGATGGTTGACCAGGGTTGACCATGAGTTCAAGGGAAAGTCCAAGCATGGGTCTTGGCAAGGTAAAGTCCAAGTCATAGGTACTTGGCATGGAAAGTCCAAGTGGGACACTTGGCATTAGGGAAAGTCCAAGCTTGAGTCTTGGCATTTGGGAAGTCCAAGGGGATTGATATTGGCGGCGTAAAGTCCAAGCGGAGTCTTGGCGGCGTAAGTCCAATGTGCCTTGGCGGTGTAAACAGATTAGCATGACATAGCCGATGGAAGCACCGGAAGCTAAGCGCGATGGATGAACAAGTCATGGATGACTTGGAGGATCCAGAGGCGAGGTGATGGAGGTGGCTAGAAGGCTTAGGTCTAGGCTAAGGGTGGTCTAGCAAGTATGGGGCACCATACTTGGGTTAAAACCTCATTCTTGAGGTTGGCGGTCGTGACATTATGGCGGTTCATTGCGGTGAGTCGACGAGTTATTTGCGCGGCTTAGGTGAAAATGCCACTGGCGATCGGCCCGCTCATTGCGGCGATCGTGTGGTGCTAGCGATCGGCCCGCGAGGATGGATCGGTCATTGTCGTGTCGAGCACGAGCGCTCGTAGGTACGGCGATCGACTACGGCGTTAGCGATCGGCCAATGTTGGCGATGATCGGCGCAGATCCGTTGGAGTTTTCGGCGTGGATCGAGCCGTTGTCTCCGCGATATGATGGCATCGATCATTGGTGACTTATGGCGATCGGTGATAAGCGGAAATCAGTCGATAAAAGGAGCTCGGGGAAGGATTTTCATCGGTTTCTTGAGGCTTTTAGGCGAGTCTCAAGTTGACATCAAGCAACCAAGCGATCAAGCATCCAAGAGCATTTGTAAAGTGTTTTCTTTACTTGTATTGCTTTGTATTTCATTGTCTTAGCTTGTAGCTTTTGATTATTGTTGTAATCACTATTGTACGAGGTTTCTCCACCTCCGGATTGTTCCGAGAAGGAGTTATTTGATAGTGGTGTGTGATTGGCATCGCTAGGGCTCATTTGAGCCTGATCCGTGGAGTAGGAACCGGTTCGGTTCCGAACCACGTTATATCCTTGCGTTTGTGTGTTTGTATTTTCGTTATTGCTTTATTATCTTTGTTTCCGCTGCGCTAACGAAAATTGTAGACAAGCACGCGAACGATTTCCATCGACGTACGGGTCACACGCTATTCACCCCCCCTCTAGCGGGCGTCAAATCTCCAACATTGTCAAGATGCATAGGTAATAACTTTACCATTTTGCATAAGCATATCTCCGAGTCCCATTTTGGATGCATCACTATACATATCAAAGCTTTCATTACTTTCTGGAAGAGTAAGAATTAGAGCACTTGTTAATCTCCTCTTTAGTTCAAGGAAACTTTTCTCACACTCCTCGGTTCATTCAAAATTTCTTTTCTTTCTGGTAAGAACTGTCAAGGGTGAAGCTACCCTTGAGAAGTCTTCTATAAATTTTCTATAGTACCCTGCTAATCCAAGGAAACTTCTGATTTCACTAGCATTCTTGGGTCGACTCCAGTTACTAACAACTTCTATCTTGGTCAGATCTACCATAACCCCATCTTTTGAAATAATGTGACCCAGGAAGGATATTCGATCAAGCCAAAATTCACACTTGGAGAACTTGGCATACAATTGTCTTTGCTGAAGGGTTTGTAACACTGTCTTCAAATGTTCAGCATGGTCTTCCTGAGTTCTCGAGTAAATAAGGATATCGTCAATGAAGACGATCACAAACTTGTCAAGGAATGCCTTGAATACTTGATTCATTAGGTCCATAAAGGTTGCTGGAGCATTTGTCACTCTGAAGGGAATGACCACGAACTTATAGTGTTCATACCTCATTCGGAAAGTTGTTTTCGGTACATCATCCTCTTTAACTTTAACTTGATGATATCCGGATCGCATGCCAATCTTGGAGAAAATAGTGGCTCCCCTCAATTGATCAAATAGATCATCAATCCTTGGCAAGGGATATCTGTTCTTGATTGTCACCTTATTCAGTGCTCGATAATCTATGCACATTCTCATAGACCCATCTTTCTTCTTCACGAACAATACTGGAGCTCCCCACGGTGAGTGACTAGGGCAAATGAATCCCTTGCCGAGTAACTCCTGTAATTGTTCCTGAAGCTCTTTCAATTCTACCGGAGCCATACGATAGGGTGCTTTTGATATTGATTTGGTATCAAGAATAAGTTCAATCTCAAATTCGATTTCTCTTTTAGGACCCAACCCTGGCAACTCATCAGGGAATACTTTTGGGTAGTCACATACAACTCGGACTTCTTCGAGCTTTTGGCCTCTTTCTTGCTTTGTATCTACCACATGTGCTAGATACCTAGCGCATCCATTGACTAACATCTTTTGAGCTTTTACGGCCGATAAGAACTTCTTAGTTCTTTTCTTTGGTTCTCCGATAAATTCAAACTTAGACTCTGTCTCAGGTTGGAATATGACCCTTCGCTTACGACACTCAATGGAAGTACCGTACTTGCTCAGAAATTCCATTCCCAAGATGACATCATAATCACGCATGTCCAGCATTATCAGATCACTATAAAGTTCTCTTTCCGAAAATCAGACTGGCGTGGCACGCAACCAATGCATAGATGTCATTACCTCTCCCGAAGGAAAGGTCGTTACAAACTTAAGATCCAGGACATCCGGAGGTATATTTATCTTCTTGGCAAATATCATGGAAATAAACGAATGGGTTGCCCCAGTATCGAATAGCACAGTAGCATACTGATTAAAGATAAGTATCTGACCTGTGGCAACAGTAGAAGCATTTGGTACCTCTTCTTTAGTGAGAGAGAAGATCCGAGCTTTCGTTATAACTGGTGGGGCCTCCAATCTTCCTTGACTAATATGAGGGCCCTCCAATGCTGCTTGCATTTGGTGTAACTAAGCATATTTACCCCCATACTGATTTGACTGTGGTGGAGGTGGATTGGTCGTTGTAGGGCAATTTCTAGCCAAGTGTCCCTTTAAGCCACATGTATAACACTCGCTCGTGCCCTGGCGACAAACTCCTGGATGCATCTTCCCACATTTAGAACATGTAGGATACTTCAGTCGCTTGCTTGTTGAACCTCCCTTTGGGTTATTCCATTACTTCCTCTTGTCGTTGTTATTTCCCTTCCAATTAGAATTATTGCTCTGAGATTTCTGCCCTCCAGAGCTTCCATGACTTCTGTTTCCAATCAGGGCCTGATTCTGTCGCTTAATGTTGTTCAGGTAATGTTCTGCGACTAACGTACTACTGATTAAATCCTCTGCAGTCTACAGTCTATTAATTCTACTGGCCACATTCAGAGCTATCTCAGGTCTAAGCATTTTGAGCATAAGTCTAACCCTTTGTTGTTCCGTGTTGACTAGCTCTGGACATAAGCGAGCTAGTCTATTGAATTTCTTCACGGCTTCATTAACTGACAAGTCCCCTTGTCGGAATTCCGTGAACTCGTCGTAGTGCCTATTTGTGACTCGCATATGGAAGAACTCTTCAAAGAACTCTGTTTCAAAGTCAGCCCAAGTCATCTGATTAATCACTCTTTTTGCCTTTACTCGTTTCCACCACATTTTGGCATCTCCAGTCAAGTAGAAGGATGTACATTTGACTTTCTCATTTTCAGGCCAATCCAGCAGTTCTATAATACTTTCTAACGTCTTGAACCAGGCCTGAGCATCCCATGGTTCACTTGTACCAGCAAAACTCTCTGTCGTCAGCTTTTGCCATTGAATTAAGTACGCCTCTTGCCTCACCCCCACTGCTGGGGCTATTGGGGGAACTGGTGAGGCAAGGGGTGCAACCGGTATGACATTCTGAGCAACTGGTGGAGTAACAGGATTATCTTGTCAGTTCGTCATTAAGGTATTGATAACCTATTGCTGCTCTGCAACTTGATGCTGAAGCCGAGTGACTAGTTGCATCAAGTCATGTGGTGGTACTGCTTCATTTGTCCTCTGATTTTCATTGATCCGTGTTCTAGCCATTTTTCTTCATAAAGTAAGGCTAATATAAGACTACTACTATGGTCCATGTTCTAGATATTTTTCTTCATAAAGTAAGACCAATATAAGACTACTACTATTACTTACTTTCTATCATCCTCACCTATATATGTAAGCATGTTTAACAAAAAAACATTCTTTACTAAGCATAGAAGAAAGTAAAACATATATGTACTTTCTTACTTGGAAGCGGCAGGATTGATGCTCGATGTACGTGTGGGGGAAGGGCGGAACTCGCTCTGATACCATGCTGTAACACCCCCCCCCCTCTCCTTACACTAGTAAGGGAGGTGTTACAGTACCATACTTTATCTTACTCTTTTCGTGATCAGGTAAAATATGACTCAACCATCCATAGACTCACATACACTATTTATAAATTAACTAATACCTGACTTAAAACAGAAGAGTGTCAACAACCCGTAACAAGATCTAAACATGGTTTCTAACCAAGTATCATAATTCAAACTCTTAACTTGAAACAGCGGAAGCTAAAGAAATAGATCAACTACATTGGCATGTTGACACAGGGATATTACACAAGTTTTTAACATATCTAAGCATGCACCTTCACTAGAGCTTTAACATAAAACATTCTTAAGTAACTCAACCTCATGCATGGCGATAGTAATGATATGCATCTTTGACATAAATATAAAAGTAAACAACAATACTAACATCAACACTAGCACCTAACATGAACACTAGCACATTAGAAAGTTCAAGGGTCTTAGCACAGTATAATACTAGTAAGTTCGACATTCTTAAACACAACATAATCAAACATATAACATGAACACTAGCACACTAACAAGTTCGAGGGTCTTAACATAACATAATACTAGCAAGTTCAGGATCGTGATCCACTATTCCACCACCACACACACCAAGCACTTCATCCGCTGCCCCCTCTTACTCAAGCCTTGCTTTACCCTTATCTGCAATATAAGGAATGAAAACTATAAGCAATGAAGCTTAGTAAGTACCTCCTATTCTCACAAAGCATCGCATTAAGTAAAACATGCTATTAGAATACTCGCATGCAACATATGCTCATACTGGCCATTAAGAAAATTCTGCACTAACCATTTAGAAACACTTGTACATAACACAATGGTTTAACTTGAAATGCATGAACCTTATATATTAAACATTTAGAAACACTTGTACATGACACAAGGGTTCAACTTGAATGCATGAACTTGAAATACACAACTTGCAATACATGCTCCTTAAATATGCTTTGCTTGTAGAAACATATACATGTGACATACTTAAACTTGTAACCATTATGCTTTAGTTAACTTTAGAAAACCATATGTACATATATACTTTAAAATTAGTAAACATTCTTGTTTGGGCAGCCTGACATAGTACCAATTTGCGCACAACCCTAATAGAATTCGGGGTAGCTAGCTACCGAACTTATTAGGGCAACTTACTAAGGGCGGTCTAGGGGTCGTGGGCGATTTAAGGGCCCGGTATATGCTACTTCAAAGTAAAATACTTCCTTTATATATAACTTACTTATTTTTGTCAGGTAATGAGTATTTTACATGATCATAATCAAAAACCCATATAGGAAGCCTTTCAAGACATTTGATCATGCTCTTTATCCCCAAAACTCGTAGGGGATGCATCTTGTGATCTTTACATCTTGCTTCCAATGAAATATTCAAAGTAAAATACTTCCTTTATATATGACTTACTTAATTTTTTGTCATTTAACAAGTATTTTACATGATCATACTCAAAACCCCATATAGGAAGCCTTTCAAGACATTTGATCATGCTCTTTGTCCCCAAAACTCGTAGGGAAAACATCTTTGCGATCTTTACCTCTTGCTTCTAATGAAATATACTTAAAATACCTAAAAATCCAAACAAACATAATCTGGACAGAACATATAAATCCGAATAAAACATGGTGGTAGAAGCTAGATGGGCATATCAAAGAGTTACTTATGCTATAGGTGAGAAATAGCATCTTTGTGATCTTAGATCTTGCTTAAAAAGACATATACCTTAACTATAAATCTGAACACACACATACATATATCCTCTGATCCAAACATATAATCTATCAAATCATGGAATAAAAGCTATATAAAACAATCAAAGAACTACTTATACTACAGGTGAGAGATACTTACTTCCTCTTGCTATCGTACTAGTATACCGCTAAGGTTTTTTGTGAGATGAAGACCTTCCCTTGTTCCTTAGCCTTAGGAGTGGTCCTTTAGCATATACTAAGCCTTTGCATCCCCTTGAAACCCCCTTGAGAACCCCAACCAAAAGCTTTAGGGTTTCGGATGGAGTTGGAGGAAGGAGGAGGAATTTCAGTGGAGGAGGAAGAAGATGGAGCTTGATCCTCTAGCAAACACCAAGCTTTGTGAGAAACTCCTCTTGAAAACCCCTCTTGAGGATCCCAACACAAGAAGCCCTATAGCTTGGGATGCAAAAAGGGAGGAAGGAGAGGGATAGGTTTCGGCCAAGAATGAAAAAGGAGGAGAATGAAGAAGGAAAAGATGAGGTTTGGTTCTTCCTTCTCTCTTTAATATCCATATAATTACTTTGAACAGTTTAGAATTTTACGGGCGTTACATGACCTGGGTTGATTGCACCAACAATCTCTCCCTTTTTGATGTTTAACAAAAACCAAACACCTTTGAGTTAGGCCTCTAACTCAAATTCCCTTACCAATTTTTCCAAATTGGTAATTCTAACATTCTCCCCCTTTTTGACATACATCAAAACGGTTCTCCCCAAGGAGGTCAATGTCTCATATCCAATGAGATCTTACAATCTCCTCCTTGGTCCAAAACATCTAAGATGCCTTCACTCTTCCTAGTGATAAGTCCCATATCACTCAAGAGATGTACTCCTATAAACTCTCCCAATTTTCAAATTGGGAATCTTAACTTCTCCCTTTCTCAAAAATTCTCCCACTCATGAGGAAGAAACACACCCATCATCCTATAATGGTTACCTCCCCCTAAAGGTTTGCTCCCCCTTGACCATTGCACCAACAATGTCCTTGGGAAGTCCCTAAGCCAATAGGAACACTAAACCATCAAAAATTAAGGTCCAAAGTTCAACATTGAACTTTTCCATACCTTAAAATTGATACACACCCTAACAACTCTCCTAATCCATATCCAATAGATTTTCACTCTTTCTAATGCTTCCCAAAGCATATCTTAGGGTTAGGAGCAGTTAGGGAACCCTAACATAGCTGAGCATGGGCTAAACATTCTTATTTATCTGAAATCAGCTCTGAAAATCGACTCTCTCAGTCAATAGTCGACTGCCATATGCATCAGTCGACTGCCACCAAGAGGCAGTCGACTGATAACTGAAAATTCCGATTTTCAATTATCAGAAATAAATTTCAGAAATGCATAAGTAATTATACGTAACTTGAAAAATCGTGAAACTTCATACGTATAATACTTATAACCAATACAATGAGTGAAAAATAATTTATTCATAAAATAACAAAATTGACACAAAGTTCAAAAGTGAAGAAAACTTCATTGTTTTGAGCTCACTTTGTATCAACTTCATCAAAAGATAGATTACACCAAGGTTTTTCAAAATTATTTTTAAATTGTTTTAAAACCTTATATTGGATCATGTTCTTTGGGCTTAATGTACATGACTTGAACATAAGCTTTTCCAATGATCCATCAATAATTTTAGATGAGTTTGAGTTCACCTAGATGCAAAAACTATGCACCTTGAACTTAACTCATATCCTAGCATCTCACATATATCTAGAGTGTATCAATACACATACATGTCAATGTGATGTAAGATGTGAGTTTTGTCCTCCTAATTTAGGGTTTCATGCATTTTTCTAAGGCAACACTACTTGATTTCCTTATACATGAGACTTCAAGTCATGTCAATTATCCTTAACTCAATTTTTTATTAATGCATGAATAATTATAACATTAATGATGATATAAATAAATATGTGCTCATAATCATGATGTCATGGCATAAAATAGAATCTAAACATACATGACATTTAACCTTAATCCTAAGTAATATCATGACATATTAAATGATTAAAAGTAGATATGATGTCATGACATGTTATATGGAAAATCAAGCATGAAAAATAAAATATAAGGTATATAATACCTAAATTTTAGCATTAATTGTCATTTGTTATTATTAAGTCCATTTTGCCATATTGTCAATTATCTCCCAAGTGTGTCAAAAACCCAAAATGACACACCTCAACCTCTAAACCTAAATTTTGCCAATTTGATTGATTTTTCATAATCCTAAAAATATATTGACATATCCTAAAATCTTTTAGGATTTAAAATCAAACCTATTTCCAAGGTATCCATAACCTTGAAAGATGACCTAAAGTGCCAACTTTGCTATGGTTGGATTAGCTACCCTTCCAATCAAGGTTGACACACCTTAACCCATCTAGCGTGAATCGATCACGCTTCTAGAAACCCAATATCTATTGGAGCTCCTTGGGTTAACTAGGTATTCACTAGGGATGACTTCCCTAGATACCCTCCTAATTGTTGGTGCAACAATTCCCCAAACATTTATATGTTTTGATGTTTGGATAATCATCTAAGTTAGGCAATACTTTGTGATCTAATTGTGAACATGTTTAAGTGACAGAAAAATCCAAGTAATGAAGACTTGGTAAAGGCAAAGTCCAAGTGTGATTTTGGAAAAAGAAGTCCAAGGAAAAGGCTTGGCGGCGTAAGACCAAGCATGTAGTCTTGGCGGCGTAAAATCCAAGCGGACCTTGGTAAAGGAAGTCTAAAGGCAAGTCTTGGCAGCGTAAGTCCAAGCATGTAGTCTTGGCGACGTAAAGTCCAAGTGCACTTTGGCAAAGGGAAACCCAAGACATGATAAAACCGAAGGAAGCTCTTGGAAGCAAGCGCAAAGGATGAACAAGTCGCGGACTCGGAGGGATCCTGGAGGCGTAAGGCTTAAGGAAGAGCTAGAAGGTTGAGTCTAGGTCTAGAGAGTCAATTCAAGTATGAATTACTCATACTTGACGAGTATTAGTCGACTGATAGGGTGCTCGACTGAGTCAGGCTGAAAAGCTAACGAACAGTTGACTGCCAAACAGTGGCAGTCGACTGATCAAATCGAACCCGGGCACAGAATGGAGTCTCACTCGACTAATCACTTCATCAGTCGACTGATGAGCCTGCTGTTGGATGATGACACCTATGAATCCCACGAATTCAACTATTCAGAAGCCGTTAGCCGCGATGGCAGTCGATTGATGTTATACATCAGTCGGTTGATCGTGGCCTAATGGGAAAAACAACCCTCTCTCTATAAAAAGAGGGCTTGGGGTACTTGAGAGGGTTAGTGCTTATATTCTGATCATTCTCTCAAGCTCCCACGAATTTTCTAAGCTTTCTAAGTGTTTTAATTCTCCTCCTCCTCTCTAATCTTCATCTTCATCTTTTGTAAGAAGAGGAGGGTTTTGTAAAAGAGAAAGCTTCTTAGTGAAGATCGATTTGGGTTGATCCACCTTAAGGATCGCCGTGGAGTAGGAGCGTTATCTCCGAACCACATAAAAGCTTCCTTGTTAGTGATTGTATTTGTTAATTCCATTTAGCTTCTTGTTTTTGCTTCCGCAAACCTTTTTGTAGAAATCGAAAAAGAGGCTATTCACCCCCCTCTAGCCTTCCAAGGATCATCAACAAGTGGTATCAGAGCCCAGATCACGTTGGAAGATCTAACCATCAACCGGAGCATAATGACTTTTCAAGAGGGGTATAGCACGGCGAGGCCTCCATTCTTCGACGACAACGACTTCGGCTACTAGAAAAGTAGGATGGAATACTACCTTATGAATGATATTGATAATTGGTTTAGTGTTGTAGACGGATTCGAGAAGTCGATCGATGAACACGGAGAACCTATACCAACCAAGGATTGGACGAGGGACATGGCTAAGAAGGCTCAAGCTAACGCCAAAGCAACAACCACACTTCAATGTGGTTTGTCCAAAGAGCAACTAAGTAAGATGGGGCCTTTCGAATCGGCAAAGGAGCTTTGGGAGAAGCTAATTGAGCTCAACGAGGGATCGAAGGAAACAAGAAGAGCCAAGAGAGATCTCTTGATAGGCCAACTCCAAACCTTTGCCATGAAGAGCAATGAGACCGTAAGACAAATGCACGGTCGCTTCAAGGAAATAGTCAATGGACTACATGTGATAGGTGAGAAGGTCGATAACCGAGACCTTGTGAGGTGCATTCTCCAAGCTTTCCCTAGAACAACCTTGTGGGCTTTAATGGTAGATGCCTATAAGGTATCTAGGGATCTTTCTTTGGTTAAATTAGATGAACTCTTTTGTGAATTTGAGTTGCATGAGCAAGCTAACACTTCATCAAAAGAGAAAGGTTTAGCTCTTTTTGTAGGTAAAAAGGAGAAGAAGAAGAAAGAAAGGAGGGAGATCTCTTCTTCATCCGAGTCTGAGGAGGAGGCATCTAGTAGTGATGAAGAACTATCAGTAAATGAGGTAGCTCACTATGTAAAGAGATTTGGTGGGAGATCAAGGAAGCTCACCAAGAAGGATGTGAGGAGGATGTTTCAATCCTCAAGAGGTAAGTCTTCTAGTTGTTCAACTCCTTCCTCTAATGTTATTTGCTATGGTTGCAATAAAAAGGGGCACATCAAGCCAAATTGTCCGGACTTAAAGAAGGAGGAGAAGGAAAAGAAGCATAAGGAGAAGAAGGAAAAGAAGGAGAAGAAGAAGAAGGAGGAGGAGGCAATGTTGGCACAAACATGGGACACACTAAGTTTGGAGGACTCTTCCGATGATGAAGAAATGTGTCATGCCACCCGGAACCTAGCTCTCATGGCCTTGGAGGAGGAAGCCGGAAGCTCAAGTGAGGAGTCTTCATCCTCATCCTCAAGCGATGAATCATCATCAAGTGATGATGAGAAGGACCAAGCTTATGGATTGTTGATAGTGGTTGCTCAAAACACATGACCGGTGATGAGAGAAAATTTTCCACTATCGACCACACTAGCAAGGGGAAAGTGTCTTTTGGAAATAGTGGTAAACTTAAGATCCTAGAAAAATGCACAATTGAGGTATCCCCAACCTTGCAATTCACAAAGTATTATTAGTTCAAAATATGAAATTTAATTTGCTTAGTGTAAGTCAACTATGTGATGTCAATTTTGATGTTCAATTTGATTCTTCAAAATGCTTCATAAGACATAAGGAAGTAAATGATTGCATGTTAGTAGGATTTAGGAAATCAAATATTTATTATGTTGATTTATCCTATGTTACTAACGCTTCTACTAAGTATCTTATTGCAAAAGAAGAAGAGAGTTGGCTTTGGCATAGGAGGCTAGGGAATATCAATATGAAGAACATTGCCAAAATAGCCAAAATGAAGTTAGTCAAGGGGTTGCCAAAAGTCAAGTATCTCAAGGACAAAATGTGTGATGCATGCCAAGAGGGGAAGCAATCAAAAATATCACACAAAGGTAAAACTTTACTTAGTACCGCTTTACCTTTAGAATTATTGCATATGGATTTATTTGATTGTCATAATACTCCTTCCATGATTGGTAGTAAACATTGCTTAGTGATAGTAGATGATTTTTCTAGATTTACTTGAGTATTTTTCATGAAACATAAGGATGAAACCCTAGGGATAATCATAGGATTTAGCAAGAGAGTAGAGAATGAAAGAAAACTCAAAATCAACCGGATCCATAGTGATCATGGTGAAGAATTTGAGAATTCTAACTTCTCAAAATTTTGCCTAAAACAAGGGTACAAGCACGAATTTTCTTGTCCTAAAACACCTCAACGAAATGGGATTGTGGAAAGGAAAAATCGTGCCCTATAAGAAGCGGCTAGGACTATGCTTAATGCATATTCTTTACCTAGCTACTTGTGGGCGGAAGCGGTCAACCGCTTGCTATATCCAAAATAGGATTTTAATTCATAGGTTTTTAGGAAAACCCCCATTTGAATTATGGAATGGTACAATTCTAACAATTCACTATTTTAAGGTCTTTGGATGCAAAGTTTACATTTTAAAAACCAAAGACAATCTTGGTAAATTTGAATCCAAAGCGGATAAAGGAATCCTAGTTAGATACTCATCCACTAGTGTAGGCTATGGAGTTTATAATAAAAGAACTCAAAAGGTTGAGGAATCCTCAAATGTGCAATTTGATGAAACCTCTAATACTTACCCTAGGAAATCCCCCATTGATAATGATATCAATGACAAAAATCAAGAAATTACTCAAAAATTTCAAATTTAACTTTAGGGGGTAATGATCAAGGGGGAGTAAGAGGTGATTCCGATGATGAAAGAAGGGTTGAGGATAATCATGATCAAAATCAATTTAATACACCTCCTAGAACAATAAGAGTTCATCAAAATCACCCTCTAGATCAAATTGTAGATGAATTATCTCAAGGTGTTAGGACTAGGTCATTTTATAGAGATCCCTCTAGTCATATAACACTAATCTCCCAAATTGAGCCTAAAATAATTAATGATGCATTACTTGATCTGGATTGGATCTTAACAATGCAAGATGAATTGGCCCAATTTAAAAGAAGTCAAGTATGAGAGTTAGTTTCTAGACCTAATGATAACACTATCATTACTACAAGATGGGTTTTTAGGAACAAACTAGATGATCAAGGCAATATAACTAGAAATAAGGCAAGGTTAGTTGCAAGGGGCTTTAATCAAGTTGAAGGACTTGACTATGATGAAACATATGCCCCGGTTGCTAGATTAGAGTCTATTAGGATTCTATTAGGGTATGCCTCTTACATGAGTTTTAAACTCCATCAAATGGATGTAAAATAGACATTCCTAAATGAGTTCATTAAGGAAGAGATATATGTAGAACAACCTCTCGGATTTGAGAATATGGAATATCCAAACCATGTATACAAGCTTAGGAAAGCTTTGAACAGTTTGAAACAAGCTCCCCGGGCTTGGTATGAAAGATTGTCATCTTTCTTGGTATCTAAAGACTTTAGGAGGGGTAATGTAGATCAAACTCTATTTATAAATTCAACATCAAAGGACATCTTTGTAGCCCAAGTATATATTGATGACATTATCTTTGGGTCAACAAATGATGAACTCCTTCAAGACTTTATCAAGAATATGGAAAATGAGTTTGAGATGAGTCTAGTTGGGGAACTAAATTTCTTCCTAGGATTACAAGTCAAACAAACAAGTGAAGGAATTTATATTTACCAAACCAAATATGCTAAAGAAATAATTAAGAAATTTGGTTTGGAAAATGCTAAGGTAGTGTCAACCCCTATGGCAACCAACACTAGAATAGATAATGATAATGAAAGAAAATCAATAGATTCAAAGCTTTATAGAAGTATGATTGGTAGCCTCCTCTACCTAACTGCTAGTAGACCCGATATTTGATTTGCAATTGGTATGTGTGCTAGGTACCAATCATGTGCCAAAGAATCTCATTTAGTTGTCGTTAAGAGAATTTTAAGATATATTAAAGACACACTAAATGTAGGACTATGGTACCCTAGGACTAGGTCTTTTGATTTGGTTGGGTACACCGATTCCGATTATGCCGGTTGCAAATTGGATCAAAAGAGTACTAGTGGTGGATGTCAATTCCTTGGGTCCTCCCTAGTTAGTTTGAGTAGTAGGAAACAACCTTGTGTTGCCCTATCCACCCCCGAGGCCGAGTATATGGCTATGGGTAGTTGTGTAGTTCAACTACTATGGATGAGACATACTTTAGAGGACTATGAGCTACTTTACTCCAACATAAAAGTATTTTGTGATAATGTGAGCACCATAAATTTGACCAAAAATCCGGTGCATCACTCTAGGACTAAGCACATTGAAGTGAAACATCACTTCATTGGAGATCATGTGGCTAAGGGGGATATTGAGCTCAATTACATTGAATCTAAGTCCAACCAAGCCGACATCTTTACCAAGCCTCTCCCCGAAGTAGAATTTTCATCACTTAGGAGAGAACTTGGAATGTGCTTAGTTGAATAGAGGTGTAGGTTTGCATGATCCTATAAAAATTCTAGGATTTATACCTTTAAGCATCTCACAAAACACCTAAAAAATCATGATTTTTGTATTAAGCCACTTAGACAATATGTGAGATGTTAGGAAGATGCACTTGGTTCATCATGCTTGTTATGATGCATTACTATGAACCAAAGTGTCATCTATAGACATTAATCCTTCATTGGACCAATCATTGGGAAGACTTATGTACAATTGATGTACATATAGCTTCAAGAATATGATTGAAAATATCAAATAAAACATAATTTAAACTATGTTTATCATACTTTAAAAAACAGTTTTCAAGTGGAACACAAAAGTGATACAAAGTTTGCAAAATACTTAAAGCTTTTGCTAGGTTTCAAAATTGTATCATTTTCGAAATCTGGAAAATATATATTTTTTAAATTATTTTTCCTTGATAGAAAATGATTTCAGAAATGTGCACACAAAATTTCGTGATTTTTCGATGTTTCTAGAATTTTTGGAACATTTCTGAAGTTGGGCTGAAAAATCAGAAAAATGGACTTCGGGCGTATCAGTCGACTGGATCAGAATTCAGTCGACTGATACACTGTATTTTCTGAAAAATAGCCCTATTTCCTGGTTTTAAGTGTATTTTTGAATGTCCTAAAACTATGGTATGATAATCTTCAGTATAAAGAAGTTTTTAGGACTATTTGATGCAATATTTTAGGGGGAGCTTCACAATATAAATCTTTTCATCCCCTAAACTTATATTGTTAGTGCAAAGTTAGGATTTAACCTCCAATCTTTTGTTAGGCTTTTCTCCACATGTTATTCACACATCATGAACCATATCTTGGATTAAGGGGGAGCTTAATCTCAATCTTATACCTTAGTTCAAGATATAACAAATTTAATTCTTTCATGAAATTTATGAATCCTTCTCTTTTTGATGTATGTCAAAGGGGGAGAAGGGATGTTTAAGTTAGAATTCATATTGGAAATATGATTATGTGCATGTGTTAAAGACCTAACTTAAATGATTGCCAAACATCCAAAAGGATACTTTGATGTTGGTGCAACAATGCCCTAAGCATTTATATGTTTTGATGTTTGGATAATCATCTAAGTTAGGTAATACTTTATGATATAATTGTGAACATGTTTAAGTGACAGGAAAATCCAAGTATGAAGACTTGGTAAAGGCAAAGTCCAAGTGTGATCTTGGCAAGAGAAGTCCAAGGAAAAGGCTTGGCGGCATAAGACCAAGTATGTAGTCTTGGCGGCGTAAAGTCCAAGCGGACCTTGGCAAAGGAACTTCAAAGGCAAGTCTTGGCAACGTAAGTCCAAGCATGTAGTCTTGGCGGCGTAAAGTCCAAGCGCACTTTGGCAAAGGGAAACCCAAGACATGACAAAATCGAAGGAAGCTCTTGGAAGCAAGCGCAAAGGATGAACAAGTCGCGGACTCGGAGGGATCCTGGAGGCGCAAGGCTTAAGGAAGAGCTAGAAGGTTGAGTCTAGGTCTAGGGAGTCAATTCAAGTATGAATTACTCATACTTGAGTATCGATCGGCCCGATACGATGTAGCGATCGGTGATAGTGCTCGATCGAGTTAGGCTAAAAGGCGACGAGCGATCAATTGCCTTGTCTTGGATGGTGATCAAGTCGAACCCTGGCACAGAATGGAGTCTCACTCGACTGCTCACCGTGATCACTCGATTGATCACTTCATCAGTCGACTGATCACTTCATCAGTCGACTGATAGAGGGATCAGTCGATTGATGAGCTTGCCGTTGGATAATGACGCCTATGAATCCCGCGAATCCGACTGTTCAGAAGTCGTTAGCCATGACGACAGTAGACTGATGTTGTACATCAGTCGACTGATTGTGGCTCAACGGAAAAAACAACTCTCTCTCTCTATAAAAAGAGGGTTTGGGGTGCTTGAGAGGACTAGTTCTTATATTCTGATCATTCTCTCAAGCTCCCACGAATTTTCTAAGCTTTCTAAGTGTTTTAATTCCCCTCCTCCTCTCTAATCTTCATCTTCATCTTTTGTAAGAAGAGGAGGGTTTTGTAAAAGAGAAAGCTTCTTAGTGAAGATCGATTTGGGTTGATCCACCTTAAGGATCGCCGTGGAGTAGGAGCATTATCTCCGAACTACGTAAAAGCTTCCTTGTTAGCGATTGTATTTGTTTGTCTCTTAATTCCATTTAGCTTCTTGTTTTTGCTTCCGCAAACCTTTTTGTAGAAATCGAAAAAGAGGCTATTCACCCCCCTCTAGCCTTCCAAGGATCATCAACACTAATGACCCTCCTAAGCTTAGAAACCTTGGTCATTTGGGTCTTACTTAGGTTAACTCTAAGGGTAACTCCCCTTGTAACTTTCTTAATGACTTCCCTAAGTTTCCTTGAAACCTTAGCCACTAAGCACCTACCTTGGTCAACCTTAGGGACGACTTCCCTTGTAACCATTGTCTTCCTAAACCTAGGTCGTGTTTCATAATCGAATGAAACACTATGATAGGCCTCCTTGGACTTAGGTTTGTGAATCAAACCTTTCTTGCCCTTGGTTGGACCTTGCTTTCTAAACCCTAGGTTTTGACTCCTTGACCTAGATTTTTGATCATTTGACCCTAGAATTTGATCTTGTATATTCCCAAGGGTCTTCTCCATTTTCTCAAGTTTTAACCTCAAAACTTGATTTTCCTTTTCTAATATCTCAAATTTTGATTTTTCATTAACTCTTGAGATATTTTTATTTCTAGGTATATGTCTAGCCTATTTAGGGTCGATGCCTAGGTGATCCTCTATTTTCCTAATGATCTCTCTAGGAAGGATTTTTCTAGGGACATTAGTCTCAAATTTCTCTTTAGTTCTAACGTTGACATTCTTAGCCCCTAAACAATAAAACCCATTTCTAGCATGCTCTTTATGATAAATAGCAAGTGTATTAAGATTATCTCTAGCATGTTTTTTACTATAAAATTTAGAAGGTGCATTATTAAATTTTATTTTAGGGTTTGCCTTAGAGACTCCTCCTACTTGTGATGCTCCTTCTTTGACCTTCTTGCTCCCCCTAGAGCATTGACTCCTATAATGTGTTGGGAGTATGGGGAATACAATCAAAGTCCCACATTGGTAAGACATGGAAAAGATCATGTGCTTATAAGAAAAAAGATATCTCCATTGGTATGAGGCCTTTTGGGTAAAGCCCAAAAACAAAACCATGAGGGCTTGGGCCCAAAGTGGACAATATCATACCATTGTGGAGATATGTGGAGCTTATAAGCACTAACAATTGGTATCAGAGCCATGGTCCATGTCAAGCCATGAACCTCGAAGGAAGGAAGTTGAGCTCCCACGTCCGGATCAAGAGAACCAGACATTAGGAAGGAAGTCTAGTTGGGTCGGGGGGACCGAACAACTAGCAGGAAGTCCTGGTGGGTTGAAGATCGGACATCAAGCAGAGAAAATCCTTCGAGGAGGGATAGGCTTGAGGGGGGGCCCAATGTGGTCCTTCGTTTGAGGGGGGATTGTTGGGAGTATGGGGAATACAATCAAAGTCCCACATTGGTAAGACATGGAAAAGATCATGTGCTTATAAGAAAAAAGATATCTCCATTGGTATGAGGCCTTTTGGGTAAAGCCCAAAAACAAAACCATGAGGGCTTGGGCCCAAAGTGGACAATATCATACCATTGTGGAGATATGTGGAGCTTATAAGCACTAACATAATGTCCTCTTTAATGGCACTTGAAGCACACCATGTGCTCCTTTCTTTTCTTGGTGGGGACACCGACATCCTTAGTTTTCTCTTGACTTTTAGGCATCGGTGGACTTTTCTTAACCTTCTTTGGGCACTAGCTCTTATAATGCTCAAATTCCCTACACTCAAAGCAAATTATATGATTTTTAATCTTTATCGAAATGCTTGAGTTACCTAGGTCATCGGTGGATGTTTGGGCTACTTCATCTTCTCGATCGGAGGTAGAAGGTTCCTCTTGAGTTGGCTCCGGTATTGAAGATGGTCTCTCCTCCCCCTCAATCCTAGAGGTGGAGGCCTCTTCCACTTCTTCCACCTCTTCCGATCTGGACATTGATTCCCTATTAACCTCCAAATCTTGTACTGGTGCAGTCTCTTCATGGAGCTTGGCTAGCTTACTCCATAGCTCCTTGGCATCCTTAAATTCTCCCACATTTGACAATAATTCATTAGGAATTAAATCAACTACCATATCGATTACCTTGTCATTTGTTTCGGATTTTTGTAGTTGATCTTGAGTCTATCTTTTCTTCTTGAGATATCCTCCCTTTGGTCCTCTTGGCAATTCAAAGCTTTCCATCAAGACGGACCATAACTCAATGTCCCTCATCATCATAAAGTCCTCAATTCTTCTCTTCCATGAATTGAAGCCTTTTTGTCCATAAAATGTGTATGGGGTCATAGTGTTGATATTCCATCCAACTTTTTCTTCAAATTCCATTTTCTTCCTCTTCACCCTCTAGTGTCTTTCCTCTCGGCTGTTAATCTATAGAAGAGCCACCGGGCTCTAATACCAATTGTAGGGACCTCGGTGCTCGCTAAAGGGGGGGGGTGAATAGCACGTTTTTGTCGTGGATGGAATTTGATCGCGTTCATCTATACAACACTTGTTAACGTAATGGAATATATATAATAACAAAAGTAAATACAACACAAGTACAAGAGACAACACGATATAACGTGGTTCGGAACTGAATGATTCCTACTCCATGAATTGGACTCATAAGAGCCCTAGCGATGCAATCACACATCATTAATCCAATAAACTCCTTCTCGACAACAAGTCGAAGGTGAAGAAACCTCGTACAATGAATTACAATAAGTAATACAAAGTAAAACAAGCAAATACAAGATGAATATACAAAACAACGTAAAGAAAACTTTACAACTGTTGCTTTGGAATGCTTGCTTATTGATTGAATGAATCATGCTTGAAGACCCTGATTTGCACCAGCAAATCGCCTAAAAAATGTCTAAGAACCAATAGCGAAAACCTCCTCCACGAGCTCCCTTTAAAGCTTCTCCTTGGGCTGGATTCCGCCTAGCAGTCGACTGATTGGGATCGTCAGTCGACTGCCCCTGTAGCTATTATCTCACAACGGCATGAACCACGTCGGATAAGTCCAACGGATAGACATCAATCGACTGATCATGTCCATCAGTCGATTGATCGAGCCTTCACTCGACTGTCAAACCCTAACAGTCGACTTGGGAAGCTTTTGTGCCAGAATTCTCAATCGATCAAGCGATCTCGGATCGATCATCATTGCTCGAATAACGATCGTCAATGCTAGCATCAAGCTGTCGGGCCAATTTCTGATCGAACTTCCATTGACTCACACGGTCCATACATGAGGTTTTAACCCCATGTATGGTGTCCCCATACTTACTAGACCACCCTTAGTCTAGACCTAAGCCTTCTAGCCACCTCCATCAGTCTCACGCCTATCGAATCCCTCCAAGTCATCCATGACTTGTTCATCCATACGCTATCTTTTAGGTGCTTTCATCAACTATTGTCATGCTAATGTGGTCTACACCGCCAAGGCACATTGGGCTTACACTACTAAGACTTCGCTTGGACTTTACGTCGCCAACTATTGGACTTATGCTGCCAAGACTTCACCCTTGGACTTTACGCCGTCAATATTCCCCTTGGACTTTTCAATTTCCAAGACTCAAGTTTAGACTTTCCCTTGCCAACCCATGTTGGACTTTTCATGTCAAGACTCATGCTTGAACTTTCCTTGCCAATTCATGTTGGACTTTCCATGCCAAGACTCAAGTTTGGACTTTCCTTGCCAATTCATGTTGGACTTTCCGTGCCAAGACTCAATCTTGGACTTTTCATGCCAAGTACACAAGACTTGGACTTTTCCCATGACAATGGACAAACCATCGTCAAACATCAAGATCATAACCTGGGTTGATTGCTCCAACAATCTCCCCAATACATTGTCAGACATCAAAATACTACTCGAGTCAAACTCGAGTCTCATCAATCGTAACTTGGGTTGATTTCACTAACAGTCGCGCATCGCAATGCGGGGTTGTCGCAGGGGAATGCGTCGAATTGGGAGTTGGCAGTGCAAGTGGGCATCACGGTGGGCATGCCAGGTGTTTTTGGTTCCGAAGGAGGTGCATCACCCTCATCGACGTCGGTTTCGTAGCTGAGGAGGCGACGTCGAAATGGAGCTCGCGGTGAGATCATCGACGTGCGGTGATCCATAGCGCGCGGAGGGAAGGGTAGCGACTCCGTTGGGTTGGGCACGGGGAAAGAGCAGGCGGTGGCTGCCTAGCTGTGACAGCGATGGGGTGACCGCATGTAGTGGCGATAGCGAACTAGGCGAGGGCAGCGTTGTGAGCACGAGCGTGGGCGGCGCGTAACGATGGAAGGGGCCTGCAACGCTGTGGGTGGCGACGCGAGGAAGAGGAACAGGGGCAAAAAAAAATTCTACTGCACCGAAAAATCTAAACCTAGATTTATAACTTATCACTTTTATAGTAGTGATAAATTAATTAATCAAATTAATTAGTTTAGCGATCGAATTTAAATTCGGTCGTTAATTAACGACCGATTAAATTATTTTCGTCGCTAATTAACGACGGAAATATAATTCCATTGTTAATTACCGACGAAAATTTAATTCCGTCATTAATTATTATCGACGAAATTATAATTCCGTCGCTAATTAATGATGTAATTAAATTTTTATCATTAATTACCGATCGAAATATAATTCCGTCGCTAATTAGAGACGGATTAAATTTCCGTCGCTAATTAGCGACAAAATTATATTTTCGTCGCTAATAATTAACGATGGAATTAAATTTCCGTCGCTAATTAGCGACGGAATTTAAAATCCGTCGTTAATTAGCGATTGATAATTTAATTTCGTACGAAATTAAATTTCGTCGCTAATTAACGATGCAATTAAATTTTCATCATTAATTATCGACGGAAATATAATTCCGTCGCTAATTAGCGACAGAATTATATTCCCGTCGCTAATAATTAACGACGGAATTAAATTTCCGTCACTAATTAGCGACTGATTTTAAATTCCATCGTTAATTAGCAATCGATAATTTAATCGATCGCTAATTAATGATCAAAAATTTAATCGATCACTAATAGCTACCGAATTTAAATTCGATTGTTAATTAACAACGGAATTAAAATTCGATCGGTACAACAGAGCTTTTTTTGTAGTGTTGATTACTCATTGTTCTTATTCAATTTCTTTTAATTAGTCGTCCTTTTATAAGAAAAACACATGTAAATAGACTTAAATATATAATTAGGATTACAAACTCTTAAATACTTCGGATAAGAATTTTTGCAAAGATCAAACTGAAATTTTCTTTAAAATAAATTTAATTTATTCAATAATATTTATAGCATTTTAATAGTGCGATTTAATATAAATAAATTCATTTGCCTTAAATTTCTTCTAACGATAAAGTATTTTATCTTTTTACTAAAGTTAAATTTTTATTTATAAATCAACTCATTTATGTTATGTATTAGAGTTAATATTTTTTTTAATTAAAAAATAAATGATAACTATGAGTTGACGGTGAATTATAACTTGCAATGTAATTGGTAGTTTTAAACCGCCACCAACTGTAAATGATTTTAAAGATTTGGTAACGAGGTGAGATTTTTATAAACTATTGAAGCTTTCATTCTTCTCTCGTCTTAAAATTTTTCGGATTTATTCAATAAGCGAAATAAAAGAAGATAAATTATATATTTTTTAAAGAAAAAACTCCTCGGGTTCCGGTTCGAATTTGAATCCGAGTTACCGGACTCTCCTTGGAATAAATGCTCGACGTTAGATACCAAGAAAGCCTCCCACGTAATCCTCAGTTTTTTAATACCTTCAGCGGCATCGGACGGCCTCCATACGATATAAACAAAAAGGAAAGGACAGGATCTTTCTCACTCCTCGTCATTTTGCAATTTGTTTTTTTTGCTCTTCTACTTGGAACCGAAACGGCAACAAAGCCTCCTCTCTAATGGCGACGACGGCGAGCGAACCCCCGAAGCCCACTGCCACCGAGCCCGTCATCGGCTATCCGGCTTCCACGGATGCGCTGCCCCTTTCATCCCCTGTGCCTGCCTACACCGCCGCGACGCATTTCAACCGCAACCCCCGCTACTCCCCCTTCGCCGGTGGCTACAACGACCGCCCCGCCCCTTCCTCCTGCGACGCCATCTATCGTAAGATTATTTTCTCCATCGTCGTCGCCTTCCTCAGCATCGGATCCATCACCTTCCTCCTCTGGCTCATCCTACGCCCCCGCATCCCCGACTTCTCTGTCTCGTCTGCCACCGTCTCCTCCTTCAACCTATCCTCCCCATCCGACGCCGATCCGCGGATGTCGTGTTCCTTCGACATCGCCCTCTCCATCTCCAACCCTAATGAGAAGATTAAAGTCCGGTACGAAGCGCTCGCTGTGGCAGTGGGCTACGATGACTACCTCCTCGCAGAGACGACGCTCCCTCCGTTCGAACAGGAGAAGGGAAACTTCACCACGCTTCGGGCGACTCTGCAGGCTGTCGGAGACTACGTAGGCACCGACGTGGCGACGAGGATGTCCGGCGACCGGGCGAGCGGCGATAGCATGGTGTTCCAGGTGCTGGTGGAGTCGTGGATCTGGTTCAAGATGAGGCTGTGGAGGACGAGTGGCACCTTGATGAGGGTTTACTGCAGGGACATCAGAATAGCGTTTGCGAACAAGACGGCCACCTCCGGGTCGATGGTCGGGCCGGCGAAGAAATGCCAGGTTAAACTATGATTTTCCGGTTTGATATATCTTGGTAATTTTCTAAGATGATCGGTTCGAGCATGCTCTCCTTGCGTTCAAAACTCATAATTTCTACTTTATGCATTACCGTCTGCCTCTGATATTTTTTTTGAGAGTTGTCTAGGGTTAATTTTATTCCTCGATAATTTGGGCACAACCCGTTCAATGATGAATAGTCACTTTAATATTTAAATCTGAGCGAAGATATTTTCGATATTAATAATGATTTTTTTTATTATTATTTTTAAAAATTGTTTTGCTATCTCCCAAAAGATGAACTTGATCGTTTGTCCCATGATCATTTTGAAAGAGGTAAATCGTACAAAACTTTTGGTCTTGACGCGATTGATCAAGATAGAGGAGAATTATTTGACGTCAAAGAGAGATTTTAGACTCTCTTTTGAATTGACCGTGCTCATTTCGTAAGTACTATCCTGTCTCAATCAATGCACTATCTCTATAGGGACAAAATTATTTCAACATCGATTCAACACTATGTGTGCTTCTAGTATGGAACATTACAAAAGACTTCGCCACAACAAGGATTATAGCTTTTGACTTATCTTCTTTTGTGTGAAGGCTAAGAAAGTTTTGTTGAACTTGCCAAGTTTAATTTCATCCTTTGTAAAATATTGAAACTGTCAATTTAGTGACTTTCTCGTCTTAATCTTTCAAAATTCGAGAGAGTAAATTATAAGAGAACTATATTCGTAGATGCAATTGATAAAATAATAAATGACCATCTAAGTCTGAAATAAAATTTTAGATTGTCTTTAAAATTGATCATTATTGATTATATAAATTTATTCATTAATTTATTAACGCACTGTACCCACCCACTGAGACAACTTAATCTCACCCTTGCAACACTTTCTCATCACTCTACGACCAATCTGCAATCCACCTCCCAAAAGTTGGTGCGCGTGGAACCCATTTGGCCCAGAGGCTAGAGCTTCCATGGCTTTGTTCCTTCCTTGGGGACTAATGGACAACTAGCTCCTGCAATTCAGTGTTATCGAATTCCCAAGTGCTGCATTCAGTTTTAAGTTCTTATATCCTTCACTCTCTACCTTTGGAATGCATATTTAACGGATTGATTTAATTCGAAATTGAGTCGATCTGGTAAAGTCGGAATCGAAATCGAAATCGAATCGGATAAAGTGGTTCCAAAATCGAACCAGAACCATTTCGATTCCGGTTCGATTCGGTTCCAACCGATTTGGAATCGGTTCGGAACGGATTCGAAACCGTTTCGGAATCGGTTCGGAACCGGTTCTTATTTCGATTTAGATCTAGTTCCGATTGTTAATTTAAAAGTGAAAATTCTTAGCATGCTAATATCTCTACAAGATTATTTTGTGATAGAAAAAAAGAATAGGATCACCAACACATTAGATGAATTTGGAAGTTCAAGTTCGAGGAAGGTGATCCAGAACCATTTCAGAATCGATTCGGAACCGTTTTGGAATCGGTTCGGAACTAGAATCGGTTCGGAACTGATTTTGAACCGGTTCGAATTATTTTCAACATCGACATATCCGAAATCGATCAGAATCAAACTGGAATCGAAACTGTGAAACAGATAAATATGCCTACTTTAGATGATCGCCTACAGAGTCAATCATAGAGTCAATCATAGGATTGTCAAAGTGGCTCACCTCTGGGGTGGCTCCAAAATTTTTTAATATCTAAAAATAATAATTAACACTAATAAAATAAATTAGATTTTCTTTTTCCTCACATCATTTACTCTCCTCTTCGGTCCAAAAAAAACAAAAATCCTAAAATTTCTGAAAGACTTAAATCTTCGTTGTCACTAGATCTGGCCACGGTCCGGATCCGATCCAGATTCGGGTATAAGCCATCAGGTCTGAATTGGTAAAATATCGACTCTTAACCGGCCCGCTTGTGGCCGGTTATGGTCTAAGTTGTGGAACCGTTGGTTCCGGTCCGGATTCGATCCGAATCCGATCCGGGTTCGGTATGGTTAATTACCGTCTTAGTTAAATAAATAAAAATTTAAAGAATAATGTAAATAATTAAAATAAAAAAAATTGCACAATTGAACTTATAAAAACTCTATCGAGGTATTTTGGACATATTTTGGACAAAAAAAACTATTTTGGGGTATTTTTCATATTAATAGGGTGAAGAATTGGAAATTATCGAGGCGTATCAAAACAACATAGTCGTGTCATCAGAGACACGTCCGTGTAAGAACTTCCAGATCTCAACACACCCCAGGTGTGTTAGCCGACACGCCCATGTTCCTCAACACACCCCGGGTGTATTAACCGACACGCCCACGTCTCATGCCCGACACGCCCATGTTCCTCAACACACTCCGGGTGTGTTAGCCGACATACCCATATTCCTCAACACACCCCGGGCGTGTCGGCTAACACACCCATGTCTCATGCTCGACACGCCCATGCCCTCCATTGGCATGGGCGTGTCGCCCTATTTCCTGTTCAAATTTTTTTTTAAATCGACGATTCGATTTTTTAAAAAATCGTGACCGGACCGCCTAATAGGCGGTCCGGTCACGGGTCAGGGTTAAACCCATTGACCCGGTTAACCGGACCGTTAACCACGGTCCGGTTCCGAGTCCGGTCCGAGTCACACAGATACAGAGGCAAGCTAATTAGTTTCAGAAAAGCAAGTATTGACATGAAAACATTCGCGCCACACAGATACAGAAACAAGCTAATAATCCCTTTTCTCTTGATGGATTATGGGTTATTATATAAGCTATGGATAAGAGACATTGAGCTAACACAGCAGTTCCCATGGAAACTCGGACAGTGCATAAGACACCTGTTAGTAGAAAAATATTTCAGAAACATAATAGTATGTACTTTTGAAAGTTCTCCTCCCGAATGGATAAACCTAAAAGTGGAACCAGCAAGACACTTGATCAAGCTGGACATCCACAAAACAGTCAATCCAGAAAAATATAAGATTGAAGATTTTGTCCCCTCAGACGAAGAACTAGACTGGGAGGACTCTTCTAGTCCGGAACAGCAAGTAAAACACTGGAGAGCCTCTATCCAAGGCTCTGACTGGCTTTGGGATGACTCTGTAGACTCTCGCCATTACATACTGGTAGCAGAAATATTTACAGAAAAAATTTACTGACCGACAAGCTATGGTACTGCTTTCTTCCCTTTCAAAACTACTACCCAACACACAGCCTTACTAAGTCATTACCAGAAAATAAACGAAAAATGGATCCAACAGAAAACACGACAAACGGTGCGACAGTACAGGATGGAATTAAGACAGGTTGAGATTGCAGCAACCCGTCAAAATAGCCCACCAGAAGGCCCATCCAGAGTTGCATCCATGGGTTCTATCGGAGGTTCAGCAGAAGAAGCCAACCTCAATAATATGATGGAAATCTAACAGTACCCACACAAGACAAGAAGGACATCCACAACACCGACCCGTGACACAAAGTCCACCATAAAGACAGGAAGGACATCTACAGCACCAACTCATGACACCACTTTACACCCGTGATATCTCCACTAACACTTAATGTGTCCTAGCACCCGCGGGATATCAGCTTCTTTCCCTCCTATAAAGAGACCTCCAGTCTCTCCGCCAAATGGATCCCATCTATCCTTTGAGAAGTTTTCTTTTACTAGTTTGTGAGCTTGAGTGTTTTCTGTCCAGAGTCAAGAGTCCAGTCCCTCTGTAAGTTTTTATTTTTTGTAAGTTCTTATTAAAAAAAAAAAGAGTCTTATTGTGCAAGTCCTTTGTATATTATATCATCTTTAATATCATCGTTATTAAAGCCATGAACGGCTAAATATTCTCTGTGTTTCTGAGAACTTATTGAGTGAAACTATGCACCTCTTCTCTTGATCTCCTTCGATCCTTCAGTCCTTTTCCTTCCCCTGGGAAGGTAACTGTTGCCATAAGCCTGGTAAGACCTGTGCAGAAAGAGGCAAGCTGATTGTAATGCCTGTATAAGAGGGTGCCAAGCTATGAAGCCATTTAAGAGCTTCCTGAATCTGTTGGAAATCTATCCAGTTTGATTTATCGGCCAGGGTTCTGATGTATGTAGTCAGATCTGTTGGTAGGTTTGAACTTGTTGTAATGTCATTCTTTTCTGTTTGTTTACTGGCTCGCTGGTAATTATGTCTAAGTAAGTCATATCTTTTGGGAGCCACGAAGAGTCTGGGGCCATTTTTGTTACTAGTTCTTTCCCTTTTAATGAGGCACTTACAAAATAATTTGGGTTTGCCTTTGTCTTGACAGCTGTTAATGCTTCTCCAAGGTCTTTAAATTCTCTGTAAGTGACTTGGATTTCACTTCCAACAGCAGCCAGAGTTGCTTCATGTTGGGTGGCGTAGACTCCTGCTTGTGATCCTGTTAGAATGGTGTAATAAATATTGTCTTGACCACCATGTTTTACTTTTGTTGTGTTTGTTGTGTGGTGGAAATGTTGTATCAGGGCTTTTATAATAGCTACCTTTTGCTTGGTTGTTCTTGGTGTACTGGGAATATGTCACAAATTGTCTATAAGGTAGTTTTGTACTTGTGTCAACATGTGTCTAGTGTCAAAATGGAATTGTTCTTCATGTTTGTTGTACTGTGGGATCTCTACTTTCCCGAAAGCCATTAGTCTTCTGTTGACAACTGGTTCTGATCTGTGATTTCTGAATTTATCCGTCATGTTAGCAACCTGGAAAGAGTGTCGGCTAAAGAATTATTAATTCATTTAATATGTTCCCAGTTTATTTTTAATCCTTTATTAATAATAGTGTCAGCAAATTTTATCTATCTTCTGTTACTTAGAGATTTTCTAGTTCCCTTAGTCTGTTGGTTATATTTTATTATGGCTTCACAGTCTGTTCGTATGGTAATCTCCTTTTTGTCACAAATAAATAGCATAAATGAGTCAAGACAGTAAATAACGGCTAATATTTCAAAATCCAAGGAAGTCAAATGACCTTTTCTCTATATTTTCCTGAGGCATATCTACACAATGTCTCTGTAGATTGTGTCATATTTTGTGGGATTTTTATATAAAGCTTCTCCCCATCCTGTCTCACATCCGTCACTTTTTATGACTAGATAATCATTATCTAATGGTAGTGTTAGTTTGGGCAATATTTTTACTAATTCTTTAATTTGTTTGACTATTAAAACATCTTGTTGATTAAAGTGTTTTTATCCTTTTGTTGATGTTTTATTGTATATATTTCCACTTATTTTTCCTATATCTTTTAAATATGGTCTTGCATAGTTTAAAAGTCCTAGAAAGGCTCTCAAAGATCTAATATTTTCAATTTTGTTGGAAAATTCAAGTATCTTACTAGCAATATGTGGTTGCAAAGTTATTTTCCCTTGGCCTATTTCAGCTCATAAAAATTCAATATGTTTTTTCATAAGTTGCATCTTTTTTCTGGAAATTATTAATCCGTACTTTTCAAATAAGTTAAAAATCATATGTAGATGAGCTGTATGTTCTGATTTAGTTTTAGAGAAAACTTGGTATCAGAGCTTTAAGACCTAGGAGCTTGAAAAAATGTATGCAGTTTCTAGCTAAATTTGATTATCTTGATTTATCTATCCCTCTGTCGCGAACTACAAAAACATTAGACAAAAGACAACATAGCTGTTATATACACGCTAAGGACTCCACTCACTCCTTTCATTCTGATAACCCACACCTAAACTCCATAATAGACATACTACTAGGACAGAGTTTTTCATCAGAAACTAAGTTTAGAGACATACATCACGTCCTAGAAACTGTACTTATAAATCAAAGACAACAACAGATCCAGCTTAATGAAATAAAGCAAAATATAATATATCTAAAGAATTCACAAGAAAGTCTTAACTCCAAAGTTGCTCAAGTAAATTTTATAAATCTACCAAAGAGAAGTGACGTAATAAACCTTACAAGAATAATTAGAGAAAACCAACCACATACTTTTGAAATCCAACATAAAGATCTTTTAGCAGAAGTAAAAAGTTTCTTGCTAACAATAGAAGCAGAATTCAAGATTCTACAAGAACAAATAAATGCACTACTCATTAAATGAACCAACATATTTATGAAAATACCCATTATGATGAAGCCTTAGACTATGTACAAAAATATACAAAAACTAAGGAAGACGGTTATTATTCCTCTACAGAGCTACCAGGAAAAAGTGATCAAATTCAGGTACAACAAAATAATACTATAATAGCCTTATTAACATCCCTACATTTTAGGATAACCAAATTGGAAGGAAAATTATTTGATTTAGAACAAAAGTTGTCTAAAGTACCAATAGAAGATAACTGGAAATCAACTCTGGAAAATATAAATATAGGTTTGGGGAAACTATCTACGGGAAAAATTATAAGACATCGTCCTACTACATATACATTTTTAACATACAAACTTGAAGAGTCAAAATGAGTCAAACAAGGACAGAAAGTTTTACTGGAACATCTAGAACACTGAGTGGAAGAAGATCAGTCTCTAGTACTTCTTGGCTGGACAACATACGGACACTTCCTAGTCTAAGCCAAGCATTAGAAGAAGTAATAAACATAGATCGAAACTTAGAAATATTTTCTAATGAACAATTAAATATGCTACAACCGTGACTCCTATACGGGAGAAACAGATTTTCATATTTCACATCAACAACTTCTATATACAGGCAACGAAGAACAAAAGCTTTACATCTTTCAGACGGTGAGGAACAACATTTAGATTTAATAACTAACCAGTCAGGAAGACAATTAGCAACCTTAAAACACCACTATATACATCTAAGCTTAATAGTCTTTGGATTAAGAGGAATGACAAGACAAAAAATAGAAGGAAAAGTCCTTATAGTCTTAAATGACTCTAGATTTTCAGATAAAGAAAAAGCCATTATTGGCTTAGCCGAAGTAGACATGAATGATAATTTAGGAATAACTTACATTTGTCCTAATTTTAACATGACTATTAAAGACTTTACTAACCATGTTAAAATAGTGATACAGGCGAAAGGATATGGAAATTTTCAAGGAAAGAATATCCAACTCAAAATGATATTTCTGGGAAAAACTATGAATCATATACACAATAATTTTAAAATTCAAATAGATGGAATAATAGAGACTCTTAGTACAAGAGGAATTCAATTTCAAAGACCCAGACAGTATAGTTTAGAACAACTAGCCAATCTAGAATGGATAATTAACTTAGAAGAGGAACAACCAACTCTTCTACAACCTACAGAATCATTAATGTATAAAGATAGGAATGGACAACTAAGTGTAAGATTTATAAACTATACACCCAATAGGTTAATTGAGGAAGAAGACACTGAAAACCAAGAACACACCCTTGTGTTTTTAGAGGAACAAGACCCCTTACTGATTGCTCAACAACAACTAAGAGAATTTGGACGGAAACATCTCCGATTAGTAGCAACACATAAAAGAAGACATAATATCAACTTGGTAAACATAGGAGGAGCGTTTGATGACTTAAATGAATATGTCTATTTGCCAGCAGAAATGACCTCTCACTTAAACGAAACAGAAATACAAGAACTAGAAAGGTTTGATAAAATACACAAAGGCCTCACGGAAAATGTAAAGTTATATAAAGACGAAGAAAATAATATTATAGCAAAAGAATACTCCACCGGCTACACGCCTCTGGATACTAAGACAAATAATAACTTAAATAACATAAACAAAGAGGTAAATTTAATGAATACAGCAGAATCCTCTGCTTCAAGACCATTCCAGATCACATACCCGGAAAGTATTATGAGGACATTAGACTATAGTCAAGGACATCCCCCTAGAACTGCAGTCGCCCCATATACTAACAATAACCCACTACTAAAAACCATTGGCCGTAGAGGACCCCCAAAACTAACATTCTTTGGAAAAGATGCCGTATTACTAAATATAATAGAATATGACCCACAATTACATGACCTATACCTTGAACAGTGGAAAGTCTATGTAGCAAGAGACTACGCGGCTAAGCATGAAATGGATATAGAGACTGGAGCGGCTATGCTTAGAGTGGCAGAAAACTATTTAGGAGATGTGGCACGAGCCTCCTGAGAATCTTTCAAACAAAACTTCCCTGAAGAAGTAGCCAGGATAGCCGGCCAAGGAAACAATATACACAATTTTCGTTATGCGGTGCATTCAATGATTACCGCTAGGGACTCTAATACAGGACTAAATATAAGACAACAAGAAGCAATGAGAGATCTAAAGCAATTACAATTATTAGATTGGAGTAGAGTGAAAGAATTTTGCAATGATTTCTTTGCACTGACAGCCATCTCTGGGAACTACTATAACAATGAGCTAGGAGAAAGACTTTTTAGTAAGCTACTTGGAGAATTAGGAAGAGAAATACATAAGGACTGGAGTGCCATGACTATATCACCCATTCACAATAACATAGGAGTACGAATTCAACATATCATAGCAAAATTAAAAGAAAAATGTACGTTTATACAGATACAAAAACATTTGAAACACCAGCAATATGGTTTCTGTAAACACATATATACGCCACAACAATACGAGGCCAATACTAGACATAGAAAATTTACATCAAAACCAAAAAGAAAACCTAGACGAACATACTATCTAAGAAAGAGCACAGCCCGAAAACCTTACCTAAACAAAAATAAACATGTTAGACGATTTAATCCAAAAAAGACTTATGCTAATACCATTACTTGTTTCACATGTAACAAAACATGACATTTATCTTCAGCCTGTCCCAATAGAAAAAATTTGTACACTAAGGAATCCACTTTGGTCAAATGTACTAATTTAGATCTTCTAGAAATACAATCAGATATTTCAGATACCTCTTCCATATACTCAATTATCTCTCTAGGTGATATGGAAGAAATCCAATCTACAACTGACTACTTATTAATAAATTCACTCACTACACCACCTGGTAGTTATGCCGAAAAATATGGCATTCAAATGCCGACATATTTAAATAAAGATTTTGACGAATTAGGATTTCTAAATAATGAGGCAAAAGAAGAAGAAATTAATTTAATGTATCGTCTAGATGACCGCTCCAAAGGAAAACAACCAGTCACCTGCGAACATGAGTGACAACTTAAAGAGGGAACTGCACATACTCCTTGTTCCTCTTGTGGGTTTTATCCTGCAGTCAACAAACGAGGAACTTGTAAAAAATATAGGCAACAAATTTGTAATACCTGTCTTAAAGAAAATTTTAATATTGACATTCCTGACACACCTAGGATAGTTTCCTCTCAGACACACTTACTAGAGACCCATCTTTCTGTGCTCGAAACCAGACATAATCTCGTTGAAACTGAACT
This sequence comes from Wurfbainia villosa, assembly GCA_025175895.1. NCBI lineage: Eukaryota > Viridiplantae > Streptophyta > Magnoliopsida > Zingiberales > Zingiberaceae > Wurfbainia > Wurfbainia villosa. The sequence continues at coordinate 7,867,459 of CM045986.1, forward strand.
TAGACATCTACAAAATCAAGTAGCTAACCAAGACTACGAGGATTTTCGAGATCCTCAACAGTTACATTCTTCCAGAATTCCAGATGACACTAATATGGTTTTTGTTAAAACTCCAAGTATGTGTAATACTGGAAGAGCCACTGACGTGCGTGTCCAATGCACCTTAACAGTCAAAGGTCATACATTAACTTTGCAAGCCCTAATAGATAGTGGCGCCTCTAGCTCTTCTATCGATAAAGAAACACTACTTTCGGTTATTCCCTCTTCTTTTTTGCGACAAACAAATCAACCCCAGATCAGTACCCAGTTTGATGGAACTAAAAATGCTTGCTCTACTTATTTGCCAAGTTGTACTGTTTCTTTTTATACCAACTGCGGCAACAACAGTATCTCTCTAACTCTTACCCATTTATGGGTTACCAACCTTAATATTGCTAATGTGCACCTTATCCTCGAACTAAATTTTCTCCTATCACCACACCGTGCTTTCCTACTTACCCTTGATTACGCCATTTTCCTCTCTACCCCCATTATTGCCCCTATTCTTTCCGAATATCCTCCTTCCCATCGCGCTATGGAGCGTGGTGGTACCTTTGATAGACCCAAACTTCTCCGACTAAAGCCCCAAGATTTGGATTACATAGACCAGGAAGAGGAACTTAACAATAGTTCCTCCTCACACCCACCTCAAACTTGTTCCTGTCAAACACAAGATTGTTCTTGCACCTGTACAAACTCAGACGAATCTGAAATAGACACAAGAAATGAGTATGACTTTCCTACCGATACTATATCCCCTCGGAATATACTAAATTTAATTAACACCCAAGAGAATTTGGAAGATATAATTTCAAAACTAGAAAAAATGGAAATCTTAGGAGATAATCCTATTAAATACTGGGAACTGGATAAAATATATTATAAATTAGATATTATAAATCCAGATTTAACAATTAAAGTCGAAGACTTGAAATATACAAATTGGGAAGCACAAGAGTGCAAAATGCATATTAAACAACTTTTAGATTACAAATTAATACAACGATCTACTTCTAGACATAGAAGCTCAGCTTTCATAGTAAACAAGGGATCAGAACAAAAGCGTGGTCAGTCAAGAATGATGTTTAATTATAAACGCCTAAATGACAATTGTAATGAGGATGGTTATAAGATTCCTGACAAAGAACAATTAATTAATAAAATACAAGATTCACAATGGTATTTAAAATTTGATCTTAAATCTGGTTTCTGGCAAGTCCGGATGCACCCAGAATCCATAACCTGAATAGTATTCTCTTGCCCTGAAGGACATTTTGAATGGTTAGTTATGCCATTTGACCTAAAAATAGCACCACAAATATTCCAAAGAAAGATGAAAACAATTTTTAAAGACACAACAAATTTTACATGTATATATATTGACGATATTTTAGTTTTCTCTAAAACCAAATCAGAACATACAACTCATCTACATATGATTTTTAACTTATTTGAAAAGCACGGATTAATAATTTCTAGAAAAAAGATGCAACTTATGAAAAAACATATTGAATTTTTAGGAGCTGAAATAAGCCAAGGGAAAATAACTTTGCAACTACATATTGCTAGTAAGATACTTGAATTTCCCGACAAAATTGAAAATACTAGATCTTTGAGAGCCTTTCTAGGACTTTTAAACTATGCAAGACCATATTTAAAAGATATAGGAAAAATAAGTGGAAATCTATATAATAAAACATCAACAAAAGGATAAAAACACTTTAATCAACAAGATGTTTTAATAGTCAAACAAATTAAAGAATTAGTAAAAACATTACCCAAACTAACACTACCATTAGATAATGATTATCTAGTCATAGAAAGTGATGGATGTGAGACAGGATGGGGAGGAGCTTTATATAAAAAACCCACAAAATATGACACAAAATCTACAAAGACATTGTATAGATATGCCTCAGGAAAATATAGAGAAAAAGGCCATTTGACTTCCTTGGATTTTGAAATATTAGCCGTTATTTACTGCTTTGATTCATTTATGCTATTTATTTGTGACAAAAAGGAGATTACCATACGAACAGACTGTGAATCCATAATAAAATATAACCAACAGACTAAGGGAACTAGAAAATCTCTAAGTAGCAGAAGATAGATAAAATTTGCTGACACTATTATTAATAAAGGATTAAAAATAAACTGGGAACATATTAAATGAATTAATAATTCTTTAGTCGACACTCTTTCCAGGTTGCTAACATGACGGATAAATTCAGAAATCACGGTCGATCGTAACCAGGTTGTCAACAGAAGACTAATGACTTTCGGGGAAGTAGAGATCCCACAGTACAACAAACATGAAGAACAATTCCATTTTGACACTAGACACATGTTGACACAAGTACAAAACTGCATTATAGACAATCTGTGGCATATTCCCAGTACATCAGGAACAACCAAGCAAAAGGTGGCTGTTATAAAAGCCTTGATACAACATTTCCACCACACAGCAAACACAACAAAAGTAAAACATGGTGGTCAAGATAATATTTATTACACCATTCTAACAGGATCACAAGCAGGAGTCTACGCCACCCAACATGAAGCAGCTCTGGCTACTGTTGGAAGTGAAATTCAAGTCACTTACAGAGAATTTAAAGACCTTGGAGAAGCATTACAACTGTCAGGACAAAAGCAGGCCCAAATTATTTTGTAAGTGCCTCATTAAAAGGGAAAGGACCAGTAACAAAAACGGTCCCGGACTCTTCATGACTCCCAAAAGATATGACTTACTTAGACATAATTACCAGCGAGCTAGTAAAACAAACAGAAAAGAATGACATTACAACAAGTTCAAACCTACCAACAGATCTGACTACATACATCAGAACCCTGGCCGATAAATCAAACTGGATAGATTTTCAGCAGATTCAGGAAACTCTTAAATGGCTTCATAGCTTGGCACCCTCTTATACATGCATTACAATCAGCTATGAGGCCGAGTTCAATTACAAACTTAAATGTCAAGATAAGTTCCCTACATGCAGAGACGGTGAAGCAAAATGTGGCTGTAAATGTCAGGTAATATACAGTTTCAGAAAAGCAAGTATTGATATGAAAACATTCGCGCCACACAGATACACAGGCAAGCTAATAACCCCTTTTCTCTTGATGGATTATGGGTTATTATATAAGCTATGGATAAGAGACATTGAGCTAACACAGCAGTTCCCATGGAAACTCGGACAGTGCATAAGACACCTGTTAGTAGAAGAACATTTCAGAAACATAATAGTATGTACTTTTGAAAGTTCTCCTCCCAAATGGATAAACCTAAAAGTGGAACCAGCAAGGCACTTGATCAAGCTGGACGTCCACAAAACAGTCAATCCAGAAAAAGATAAGATTGAAGATTTTGTCCCCTCAGACGAAGAACTAGACTAGGAGGGCTCTTCTAGTCCGGAACAACAAGTAAAACACTGGAGAGCCTCTATCCAAGGCTCTAACTGGCTTTGGAATGACTCTGTAGACTCTCGTCATTACATACTGGTAGCAGAAACATTTACAGAAAAAATTTACTGGCCGATAAGATATGGTAATGCTTTCTTCCCTTTCAAAACTACTATCCAACACACAACCTTACTAAGTCATTACCAAAAAATAAGTGAAAAATGGATCCAACAGAAAACATGCCAAACGGTGCGATAATACAGGATGGAATTAAGACAGGCTGAGATTGCAGCAGCCCGTCAAAATAGCCCACCAGAAGGCCCATCCAGAGTTGCATCCATGGGCTCTATCGGAGGTTCAACAGAAGAAGCCAACCTCAATAATATGATGGAAATCTAACAGTACCCACACCAGACAAGAAGGACATCCACAACACCGACCCGTGACACAAAGTCCACCATAAAGACAGGAAGGACATCTACAGCACCAACTCGTGACACCACTTTACACCCATGATATCTCCACTAACACTTAATGTGTCCTAGCACCCGCGGGATACCAGCTTCTTTCCCTCCTATAAAGAGACCTCCAGTCTCTCCGCCAAATGCATCCCATCTATCCTTTGAGAAGTTTTCTTTTACTAGTTTGTGAACTTGAGTGTTTTCTATCCAGAGTCAAGAGTCCAGTCCCTCTGTAAGTTTTTATTTTCTGTAAGTTCTTATTAAAAAAAAAAGAGTCTTATTGTGCAAGTCCTTTGTACATTATATCATCTTTAATATCATAGTTATTAAAGCCATGAACGGCTAAATATTCTCTGTATTTTTGAGAACTTATTGAGTGAAACTATGCATCTCTTCTCTTGATCTCCTTCGATCCTTCAGTCCTTTTCCTTCTCCTGGGAAGGTAACTATTGCCATAAGCCTGGTAAGACCTATGCAGACAGAGGCAACGGATAAAACCTCTAAAAGTCGGGGCAAGATAATATGGCACCAGGTGAGAATCACTAGGAAGAAGAGATCAAGACAAGAAACAAAGTCTCTCTCTCTACGTTCCCAGAAATATTTATTAACTAAGTTTTTACCTCTCAAATTCTCTGTTTTTCTGTATGCATTTTTATGTACTACTATAGCAAAACACTGTAGCAAAATACTGTAGCACCCGATTATTGTAACAAAATACTGTAGCACTCGATTACTGTAGCACCCGATTAAAAAAAAACAAAAATAAAACAAAAATTTTGCCGGGTCTAGTTGTCACTTCAAGTTATCGATCACCGAAAATTAAAAATTGATCATGATTTTGAATAGAACTCAGCTTGGGTGTTTTAGTATCAAAATTATATATAAATCCTCAATTCCAAGCTCAATCTGTTGCCCTCGTCGCTCGCCTCTGCTGTGTATGCCATCTATTTTGTTGTTACTGACTATTGTACAATCTATGTTCATATCTTTTATGATGTTTTGAATTGATTTTCGCTTTTAGGTAGCGGAATTTCAAGTCTATTTTGCGAAGTAAGAAAAATTCGAACTTGTTCTTTAATTTTGATTCAAAATTTATGACTATAACCGATTATTGATTAGTTTAATTGTATTATGATATTGTGTAGATATTGAAGTTTTTGCTCTGGAAGTTATCCATTTCAATTTGAACCGAGCGGAAAGTCGAATTTTTGTTTTGAGTTAAATCTTGTTTTAGATGTTTCACTTCAAAAGTAGATTTTTTGAAATTTGGATTATGAAAATAGACCTTCAATGATATTTAAAATTTTGAAAATTTTAAACTATTTATTTGGAGGATTTTCATATATTTTAATATTGAATAATTTGATTTTGGAGCATCAATATATTAAAACTATCAAATACAATATTCAAAATTTTAATATATGATTTTTGAAAATGAAATGGAAAGCTTAAAAAGTTTAGAGGATTTTAAAAAATTAGTTGTTAAATTCTAAGTTAGCCATTGAAACTAAAATGATGGAAAAAAATTATTTTATTTTTCATTTTCTATAATATAATGATACTAATATTTTTCATTATTATAAATTTCAATTTATATGTTCAGTCAATGAAGTTATTTTTATAATATTTATTTTATTATTTTATATATGAATACAAACGAGGACGGAACCATGAATTATGTTATATCCGAATTAAAATTTAATTAAAAATTTTAACTCCGGATTAACCTTGGAATTTAATTTAAGATTAATTGATTATGATATATTAAATTTTAAATTGGACTCCGAATTAAAGTCCAGATAAATCACTCAAAGTAAAAAGACATTCCATAATAGAATGTAATTTGATTCTCTGTTGTGATTTCGTTCGACGATGAATTTAAGAAAAAATTATTTGGATGATTATGGGATCAGGAGTTTATCCGATGGATGGAGTTCAATTTTGATGTTGAACTATCATTCAAGGATGATGCAATTGCGGAGTTCAGATTGAATCGTGAAAAATCTACGAGTGTTTTCTTGATTTACTGGTGATGGTCGATAAAGATCACTTGGATGTGATCTTATTCGGCTTAATTATTGATAAGATGTCTTGAAAATCTATGAAATAAAATCAATTATTTTTATAAATTAATTGGATCGAAAATTCAAATACTCGAATGCTAATAAAAAAATCTAATTTTTTTTCAGTTTGACACTAAACCCTTCAAAGTGTAAGACTGACATGCCTTGATACAAAGAAAATTAGTGATTCCTATCAAAGCATGGATGCATGCTTTTACAAGTTGGCGTTTTGGATGCTTGCCACTATCTTTTGTATTTCTTTTAGTCTAGATAAAGTTTACCTTTTCTTGCCTTAGAATGTGGTCAAAAACTTTCATATCTCCAACTTAGAGTCTAAGTAGACGTAGTAGCCTTAGAAATATTTGTGTGCGGCCACCAAATTCCGTATACGATTATCTGTAAATGCACTACAAATACACAGGAGAATGTCTTATACAATATAATCAACCAAAGTGATCATGAGAATGACGTGATGATTAAAATATGATAGTATTTATAGAAATAACATGGATTAATTTCGAAGGAGATTTAAAATTTTTTTCTGAATCAGATGACTCTCATATATTTTAATTACTTATAATTTTTAAAATCCTTCGTAATTTATCTTTCTTACAATCACAATGACTAATGACTGTAGAACAAATTGTATTTAACGGTTCCAATTTTACAGACAAAACCCATAACAGATATAACACATAATGTACATAAAAATTCTCAACCTTTATTTATTATTTACAATGACAAACGATTATAATATGAAACATTACAGATTCTCACAGACCTTTTGCTAATGTCCAATTTTGCCTTCTGGCGATTGGCTTGACACGCCTTGTGCATATGTACAAACTCTTTGTCCACACGGACCACACCATTTGGATACTTTGACACCCTAACAATGTTGGCTTACAGGCCTTGTGCTTTGTCCAAGACCGGCACCACGGACTTATGCAAAATAGCTCTCCTTTATGTGTTTGCGTATTACATGTGCTACTGACTGCATGTCTTTGCTTTCAAATTTATTCGCCTTGATGTGGAAGATATACCTTAAACCAGGTGGTCGGATCAATAGTCAATCGTTAAGCTGAGAGGGACTCATAAGATGGTCCTGGTCAAAGGTGAAAAGAATTAACTTGGGCCTCACAGGAAAGATCTTACCAATGTCTCGGCTGTCTCGATCCGAAAGAATGACTCAGTTCGATGTCTCAGTTCAGCAAGGAAGGTTAGTTGTATAGTTCATTCCGACTTGTTACTACAAGAATGCTCCAATCATTAATGAATTTTGATATTTGGATAATCATTCAAGTTAGACAATTATTGTGATCTAACCATGAATGTTTAAGTAACAAGGAAATTCAAGTGTGAAGACTTGGTAAAGAGAAGTCCAAGTGTGAATCTTGGCAAGGAAAGTTTAAGAGAAGATCTTGGCAACATAAGTCCAAGTATGTAATTTTGGCGGCATACAGTCCAAGTGGACCTTGACAAAAGAAGTCCAAAGGCAAGGTCTTGACAATATAAGTTCAAGTATGTAGTCTAGACGGCGTAAAGTCTAAGCGAACTTTGACAAAGAAAAAACCCAAAGCACAATGAAACCGAGAGAATTTTTTGAAAGCAAACACAAGGATGAAGGAGTCGTAGACTTGGAGGGATCCTGGAGGTACAAGGCTGATGGAGAAGCTAAAAAGTTAAGTCTAAGCTTAGGGTAGATTTTCAAGTATAAATTAGTTCTCCACAATCAACTATGTTAACAAAGGGACCATATCATTTGATAATAGTAGGAAGCTTAAAATCTTAGGTAGAGGAACAATTAAGGTATTCCTTAGAATCATTATTCACAAAGTTTTACTAGTTAAAAATATGATATTTAATTTACTTATTGTTAGTCAACTTTGTAATGTCGGCTCTAATGTTGAGTTTAATTCCACTAAATGCTTAATTAGACATAAAAACTTCAATGATTGCATGTTAGTTGGATATAGAAAATTAAATATTTATTATGTTGATTTATCCTATGCTTCTAAAATTTCTACTAAGTGTCTTATGGCAAAAGAAGAGGAAGATTGGTTATGACATAAGAGGCTTGGACATATCAACATGAAGAACATAGCCAAGGTAGCTAAATTGGAGTTAGTAAAGGGGCTACCAAAGATCAAGTACATTAAAGACAAATTGTGTGATGCATGCCAAGAAGAAAAACAATCTAAATCATCACACAAAGATAAAACCCTAACTAGTACCTTATTACCATTATAATTATTACATATAGATTTATTTAATTATCATGGTATTTCTTCTTTAAATGGTAGCAATTATTATTTAGTCATAGTTGATGATTTCTCTATGTATACGTGGGTTTACTTTTTGAAACATAAGGATGATACCTTAGAAACCATCATAGGATTTAGCAAAAGAGTTGAAAATGAAAAGAATTTCAAAATCAACCGGACCCATAGTGATCATGATGGAGAATTCAAGATTCAAAATTTTTAAAATTTTACTTAGAATAAGGGTACAAGCATGAGTTCTCTTGTCCTAAAACACCCTAACAAAATGGGATGATAGAAAAGAGAAATCGTGTCCTACAAGAGATGACTAGGACAATTCTTAATGCATACTCCTTAACTAGGTACTTATGGGTGAAAGCGGTTAACACCACTTGCTATATCCAAAATCGAGTCTTAATCCATAGGTTTTTAGGTAAAATACCTTTTGAATTATGGAATGATAAAATTCCTACAATTCATTATTTTAAAATCTTTGGATGCAAAGTTTATATTTTAAATACCAAAGATAATTTAGAAAAAATTGAGTCTAAGGCGGATGAGGGAATCCTAATTGGATACTCATCCACTAATAGAGGTTATAGTATATACAACAAGATGACTCAAAAGGTTGAGGGATCATCCAATGTTGAATTTGATGAGTCCTCTAGTACCTATCCTAGAAAATCCTCCATTGATAAAGATATCAATAACAATAATCAAGACATTATCCAAAAGCTCCAAAACTTGATCTTAGGGGATAATGATCAAAGGGGAGAATTAGGAAGTAATAATCAAGGGGGAGGAGGAGGAGATTTTGATGATGAAAGAAGAAAGGATACCTATGATCTAAATCAATTTAATTCACCTCCTAGGACCTTAAGGATTCATCAAAACCATCCTCTCGATCAAGTAGTAGGAGAACTATCTCAAGAAGTAAGAACTAGGTCTTTCCATAGAGCTCCTACTAGTCAAGTAGCTCTCATCTCACAAATTGAGCATAAATCAATTAATGATGCATTACTTGATCCGGATTAGATTTTGGCAATACAAGAAGAATTACCTCAATTTGAGAGAAGTTAATTATGAGAGATGGTTCCTAGATCCAATAATAGCACTATTGTTACCACAAGATGGGTCTTTAGGAATAAGTTGGATGACCAAGGTAATGTAACTAGAAACAAAGCTAGGTTAGTGGCTTGGGGATTCAATCAAGTTGAAGGACTTGATTATGATGAAACCTATGCTCCGGTTGCTATGTTAGAGTTCATAAGAATCCTATTGGGGTATGTCGCTCACATGAGTTTTAAACTCTATCAAATGGATGTGAAGTCAGCATTCTTAAATTGATTCATTAAGGAAGAGATTTATGTAGAACAATCTCCCGGATTTGAGAATGTAGATTACCCAAACTATGTTTATAAGCTTATAAAAGATTTATATGAGTTAAAACAAACTCCCCGAGCTTAGTATGAAAGACTATCTTCTTTCTTAATTTTTAAGGATTTTAGAAGGGGTCAAGTCGATTAAACCCCTTTTATTAAGTCAAAGTCAAAGGACATCTTTATTGTCCAAGTGTATGTTGATGATATCATTTTTGGATCAACAAATGTTGAACTCCTTCAAGATTTCATTAAAAATATAGAAAATGAATTTGAAATGAGTCTAGTTGGAGAATTGAGTTTCTTTTTAGGTCTACAAATCAAACAAACTAATGAGGGAATTCATATATACCAAACCAAATATGTCAAAGAAATGATCAAGAAATTTGGTTTGGAAAAGCTAAGGTAGTAAGCACCCCTATGGTAACCAACACAAAAATAGACAATGATTAAGAAGGAAAACTAATTGACTCAAAACTTTATAGGAGTATAATTGGTAGTTTGCTATATCTAACTTCTAGTAGACTCGACATTTTATTTGCGTAGGTGTAAATGCAAGATATCAATTTTGTGCTAAAGAGTCCTATTTAGTAGCCGCTAAATGAATCTTAAGATACATCAAAGACACACTAAATGTAGGACTTTGGTATCCTAGGACTAGGTCTTTTGACTTGATTGGGTATATCGATTCCGATTATGTGGGTTGTAAATTGGATTGGAAGAGTATTAGTGGTAGATGCCAATTTCTTGTATCCTCCCTAATTAGTTGGAGTAGTAGGAAGCAATCTTGTGTTGCTTTATCCACCACCGAAGCCGAGTATGTAGCCATGGGTAGCTGTGTAACTCAATTACTTTGGATGAGGCATACCTTAGAAGATTATGAGCTACATTACTCTAACATTAAGGTCTTTTGTGATAATATGAGTACCATCAATTTAACTAAAAATTCGGTACATTACTTTAGGACCAAGCACATTGAAGTGAAGCATCACTTCATTAGAGATCATGTGGCAAGAGGAGACATCGAACTCAATTACATTGAATCCAAGTTTAACCTTACCGACATTTTCACTAAGGCTCTCCCCGAAGTGGAATTTACATCATTAAGGAGAGAGCTTGGAATGTGCTTTGTAGAGTAGGGGTATAGGTTTGCATGATCCTATAGCAAAATCTAGGACTATACCTCAAAACATCTCACAAAACATCTAAGAATCCATGATTTTTGTATTGAGCCACTTAGATATTATGTGAAATGTTAGGAAAATGCATTAGGTTCATCATGTTTGTTATGATGCATTAATATGAATTAAAATGACATCTAGAGACATTGATCCTTAATTGGACCAATCATTGAGAAAACTTATGCACAACTGATGTGCACATAGCTCTAAGAACATGGTTAGAAATGCCAAATAAAATATCCTTTAAACTATGTTTGTCATACTTTGAAAAACAAGTTTTCAATTGTTAAGCAAAAGTGATACAAAGTTTTGAAAATCCTTTAGAGCTTTTGCTAGTTTCCAAAGTTGTGTCAATTTCAAAACCTAGAAAAGATATATTTTTCAAATTATTTTTTCTTGATAGAAAATGACTTGGCAAATGTGTCTACAAAATTTTATGAATTTTTTTTTTATACTTTTTGAATTATTTATGCATTTCTAAAGTTGAGTTAAAAATCTAAACTGGACGTATCAGGCATGACAGTCGACATATGCAGTATCTAGTCGACTTCTAACACTGATTTTTCACAGATCAACTTGATTTCCTTGTCTAGAGTCAACTCTAAGGTGTCCTACCCTATGGTAAGATTAGCGCAGTAATTAAGGGGGGGGGGTATGACGAATTCAAGCATTGATTTAGGGAGGGGAGTTTTCTTATAATATCTTTTTAATCCCAAAACCTATATGCACATAGTATTGTTGGTGTAAAGTTAAGATATATTCTTATTTATGTTCCATGCTTTGCTCAACATAATTTTTCACACATATGTCTTGGATTAAAGGGGAGCTTTAAGTATATTTTATATCTTAGTTCAAGGCATAAACAATCTTATTCATAAATGTATTTATTTGATACTTGTCCATTTCTTTTTTATGTGCGTCAAAGGGGGAGAAGGGAAATTTAAGTTAGATTCATATTTGTGCTTTTATTGCATATTTTAAGGACTAACTTAAATGATTATCAAATATCAAAAAGGGAGAGATTATTGGTGCAAGAATGCCCCAATCATTAATGAATTTTGATGTTTAGATAATCATTCAAGTTAGACAATTATTGTGATTTAACTATTAATGTTTAAGTGACAGGAAAATCTAAGTATGAAAACTTGGTAAAGAGAAGTCCAAGTGAGAATCTTGGCAAGGAAAGTCCAGGGGAAGGTCTTGGTAGCATAAGTCCATACATGTAGTCTTGGCGGCGAAAAGTCCAAGCGGACCTTGGCAAAGAAAGTCCAAAGGCAAGATCTTGGTAGCGTAAGTCCAAACATATAGTCTTGGTGGCATAAAGTCCAAGCGGATTTTGGCAAAGAAAAAAAAAATCCAAAGCATGACGAAATCGACAGAAACTTTTGAAGGCAAGCATAAGTAGACTAGGCCAAGGTCTGGGTTGGACTTGGACCCGACCTGAAACTGGACCGTGGTCAACGGTTCGGTTAACTGGGTCAATGGGTTTGACCCGGACCCGTGACCGGACCGCCTAATAGGCGGTCCGGTCATGATTTTTTAAAAAACTGAATCAGATTTAAGAAAAAAATGAACAGAAATGAACGGCTATGATTTCGTGGTCGTTGATCATCAACGACCATGATTTCGTGGTCGTTGTGCAACGGTTGACTCGCCGGGTCGGCTCGAACCGGACCCGACGGGTCGACCGCTTATTTTTTTTAAAAAAAAATCGAATGACCATGATTTCATGACCGTTGATGATCAACGGTCGACCTGCCGGGTCGACCCGACCCGAACCCGGTGGATCGGGCATTGCAAAAGTTTGTTTTTTTTAAATTCTTTTTTTTCACTATAAATTCTTCCCCATTCCCTTTCATTTTTTTTTCACAAATCTGTCAAATCACAACTTTTCTTCTCTAAATCTCTCATTCTCATTGTCTCATTTGCTCTCAAGTCTCAAGCCATATTTTTATAAATGTTTGGAGCTGGATCAAGTCGTAAGGGTGCGACTGGTGCCAAAGGAAAGGGAAAGAGCATAATGCCACCACCGCCTGAGTCCGAGTTCGAGCAAGGTGGCGATTCACCTCAATTCGATATCGGTAACTATGATCTTGATATTTCTGATGATGAATATCAAATACGTCATCATCAAAGTCAAGAAAGTAGGAGCAATACATCCAGTACGATGGCGAGTTCTACGGCTACAAGACCAACTCGAGTGCTTCGCCCGACATCCGATATCTTCACCAAACATTTCGATAAAGTAATACTCCCTTCCGGTGATATGCAAGAAAAATGCAAATATTGTTCGAAATGTTACAAATTTCAATAAGGAGGAGGTTACGGAACTTTTACTCGACATGTGGAGAGAAATCATCCGGTGGAAATTGGTATCGATCGTTCTCAAACTCAAATTCCGACATTCTCTTCTCAATCGGATTGGGGTAACGAATCTAAACTTTTTAAATTTGATGAATCTAGATTTAGAGAAGAAACTGCTAAATTTTGTGCGATTGAACAACTTTCTTTTAGTTTTAGTAATAAATTATTTTTTGAAAATAAGCTTTCTACAAGTGCAAATCCTTCTATTAAACGTATCCTAAAAAATACTCTAAAACACACACTTTTAAAATTAGTCTTAGAACAAAAAAAAGAATTGATTAAAGAATTTTCTAGTTTAAACAGTAAAGTTTCTTTGTGTTCCGATATTTGGAGTGATCATTGGCAAAGTTGTTCATATATGAGTATTACTTGTCATTGGATTGATAATAATTGGAACATTAAAAAAAGATTGCTAGCATATAGATATTTTAACGAAACACACACGACACAAAATATTTCACAACTTATCTTTGTTATTTTAGAAGAATATGGTTTAACTTTTAAAGTTTTTTCAATTTCTTTTGATAATGCTAGTGCAAATACCTCTAGTATTAGTGAGCTTATTGATATATGTAAACCATCAATAGGTGGAAGATTTTTTCATATTAGGTGTACATGTCACATTTTAAATTTGTGTGTTCAAGATGGACTTAAAAATTTAGGATAACATATTTAACCAATTAGGAGTGCAATTCATTATTTATGGACACATCCTCAAGTTATGAAACAATGGAGAAAATTTTGCAAAACAAATGGTATTAAGCCTAAACAGTTTACACGTGACGTCCCAACTCGTTGGAATTCTACTTACAAATTGTTGTTATCTACTTTTGAATACAAAGATTTATTATGTATGTTTTTTCATCAACATGTTCAATCACATGATATTTACTTGTTTTCAAATCAATGGAATATATGCACTAGTATTTGTGAAATTTTAAAATTTTTTAGTGATGTTAGTGGCCAATTATCCGGTGTTTATTATCCAACTTCACATTTAGTTTTGACACATTGTTGTAATATTGCATGTATTTTTAATGAACATATTCAATCAAATGACAATTATTTATCTCAACATATTTGTGTAATGAAAGAAAAATGGGAAAAATATTTCTTAAACATTCCTGAAATATTTTTATGTGCTTTTGTTTTAGATCCTAGACTTAAATTAGATGGTTTACAAGATATGTTAGCATTATATTATGAATCTTTAAGCCCTATTACTGAAACTGCTCCTAATATTTCTTTGATTTTGTTTAATATTAAAACTCATTTACATGATATTTATAATGAATATAACATTAAATATGGTGAACAAACTATTGGACGTGAAACACATCAATCCACTACAACTAGTATTATTACTTTTAAACTCACTAAAGCACAACTGTTGTTAAGGGAACGGACTAAACGTCCACGAGGATCCTCAAGTTCTAGTTAGGAACTTGAGAATTATTTTACCACTTCTTTTGATTTTAGTGATGCATATGAAGAAAGCTTCGACATTCTAAAATGGTGGTCGCAAAGAACTCAAATATTTCCAATCTTATCTATAATGGCAAAAGAAATTCTAGCTTGTCTAGTTTCAACGGTTGCAGTGGAACAAACTTTTAGTATTGGAGGAAATACATTGGACGAGAGACGTTCTAGCTTAAGGTCGGAAAATTTGGAAGCGCAATATTTACTCAATGATTGGTCAAAAGCTGCAAGTCAAACCCAACATATTAAAAGTGACGAAGAAGACCAAGACGAAATTGAGAGAACATCCGGAACTATGACGGGAGGAAATACGACTGAAATTGATTGAATATAATGAAAATTAAAATGTAATTGATTTTTTTTTATTGTAATAGGGTTTTTATTTAAGTCCAAAATGTTGAAATTTGAGATGTAATATATTTTTTTATTGAGATAATGAAATATTTGATAGAGTTTTTATAAGTTCAATTGTGCAATTTTTTTATTTTAATTATTTACATCATTCTTTAAATTTTTATTTATCGATCGGAACCAGCGGTTCTTATAACTGACCGGAAGTAACCACGAGCGGGCCGGTTAAGGGTTGGTATTTTACCGACCCGGACTCGGCGGTTCCAACCCAGACTCGGACCGTGGCAAGTTCTGAGCATAAGGATGAAGGAGTCATGGACTTGGAGGGATCGCAGTCTTGGCGGCGTAAAGTCCAAGCGGACCTTGGCAAAGGAAGTCCAAAGACAGGATCTTGGCAGCGTAAGTCCAAGCATATAATCTTGGCGGCGTAAAATCCAAGCGGACTTTGGCAAAGAAAAAAATTCAAAGCATGACGAAATCGAGGGAAGCTTTTGAAGGCAAACATAAGGATGAAGGAGTCATGGACTCGGAGGGATCCTGGAGGCGCAAGTCTAATGGAGAAGCTAGAAGGTTAAGTCTAGGCTTAGGGTTGGTTTTCAAGTATGAATTAGTCATACTTGAATGTATCAACTAGTTGACTGGTTTCGAGTGTTCAGCACTCGAGGGTCCAGAAGGTTTGAACAGTCGACTTGTGTTATGCCCCAATCAACTAGTCAAGTAGTCAATTGAAGTCGACTAGGGTTTGTGGCTCTATCAGTCGATTGCTAGGGTTTAGCAATCGACTGCCATATCTGGACAGTCTACTGTTTTAAGTGGACACGAGCACAGAAACATTTCTAATTGATTAATTGCTTGGAGTAGTCGATTGTTGACTTGATCAGTTGACTGATGATATGAGCAGTTGACTGATCAAGTAGACGTTGAGCTGTGATGATTGCAATCTGGCTTTGTCAGAAGACATTGGATCCGGTCAACAATAGAAGCAATCGACTGATGGTATTCTGTAGTCGACTACTATCAGGCTCAATGGGCAAAAACAACCTTGCTCTACAAAAAGAATCTAGTGGAGCTTGGAGGAGGCTAATGCTTTGATTCTAAACGTTCATCCTAAGCTCCTCAAGTCTTCCTCTAAGCTTTCAAGTGTTCTTAATCTCTTCTTCCCAAACTTACTCCATCATCTTGTAAGAAGAAGTGTGTGATTGTAAAAAAGGCTTCTCCACCTTGGTATTCTCATCAAATGGAGATTTTAGTGAAAGCTTGTGAGGAGTGATCCACCTTATGGATTGCCGTGAAGTAGGAGTGTCATCTTTGAACCATGTTACATCGACGTATTAGTGTTGTTTTCTTGTTTTCGCTTTTAATTGTGTTTTTTTGTTGCTTCCACTGATAATTCTTGTAGAAAACAACAAAGTTCTATTCACCCCCTCTAGCCAATCCTCAAGGATCCTACACGACTTGCCTTGTCAAGTCCGACCTAGAAGGTCAGATTAACTCAAAATTCAGACTTGGTGGAAGTCAGGTATGTCCACCCTATATAGTTCAGTCCAACTTGCCCTGTCAAGCCTGCCTAGTAGGTCATATTAATTCAGAGTTCAAATTTGGTGAAAGCCAGGTATGTCCACCCTGTTGATCAGACTGATCGTCTTTAGTAATAGGATTATGGATTTTCTGATACTCTCTCTGTACAATCATGCCCTCCGTATTAATGGAACCTTGTCTCCTATCAGCCATGTGAATCGCATTTATTTAGCTCCCTTATCATTTGTGCCTGCTGCATTAATGTGGTCAGGTCCCCTATCATTCTCCTCGGATAGTCATGTCATCTTCACAGCATAGCCATACTACCCAAGTTTTTCTACTGGAAATTTGTGCCCGTTCCAGGTCCTATATAAAGGTAACAAGAGGAGGGGAAAGGGATCTTTAGAGGCCAGAAAAAACCTCCTGAACCTCCTCTACCTCTTAACTTTGCTCTCCACCATATTTCTTTTGCATTTTCTTCCTTCGACCCTGACTTGAGTATCGGAGGGGCGTCGTCGAGACATCTCTTAGTGCCCTCCTTCACTCGTTTGTGAGTCTATCTCAAGTCAGTACCCCTTGGCTCCGGTGACTACTATTCAACTTCTTCTTTAAGTTCATCCTCTATGGTAACAGACAAAGCTCCTGAGGCAGGTGATCCAATCATCTTTGTTTGTGAAATCGTTGTGACCAGTGTTCAGTCGGTTCCCCGCCACCTCACTCATGAACATCCTATAGAGCCACCTCATCTCCCAACCCTTTGTTGAGCCATCTCACCCCTCGCCCTCATACCGGAATATAATTGGCATTGTCTGTGAGAACACTCTGAGCTGAGACAGAGAGATAAGAAACCGCAGGAGAAGATTCAGAGAATCAAGGTTCCGCGGAGAAGGAGGCCTTGACAAAAGATAATGTCATCATGCTAGTCCACACTACAATGGAGAAAATTCTATGAAGATACTTTTCCCAGAATGCAATCCCAGTGTTGGTGTCTCCTGTCCCAACCCCAACACCTCTTGTCCTGGCTATGACACCCCCAACTTCCACCCCAATCCCACCAACTCCGATCGAGTCACCTTCAGCCGCACCCGAAGGGAACAATCTCGAGAAGCCGCATCTCAAAACTCTCCTATAAGGGATCTCGAAAAAGGAAAAGCCCCTATAAACAGTCAAGGTACACCTTTCTCTCAAGATATTGTATCCGAGAAATTGCCCAAGCATTTCAAGTCATTACAAATAGAAGAGTACAATGGCTCCTCTGACCTGGAGGACCATCTTGGCCGGTTCGAGAAGGCTGCCCTGTAACATAGTATACTGATGGAGTAAAGTGCAAGGTTTTCTCTATAACTTTAGTCGGACCTGCTCAAAGATGGTTTGATAGACTGCCAGTCATCTCTATCAGATCCTTTGAAGATCTGAGCATTGTCTTCTTGCAGCATTCCGCTGGCAGCAAGTGGTATCACAGGACTGCTCTCAGTCTCTTGTCCATGAAACAAAGAAGCTAGGAGTCCCTGAGAGACTATATTCACCACTTCAATCAGGTAGCCATGGATGTACCTTCCGCTATAGTCAAGTCCTTGGTCAATGCATTCTCTCAAGGACTAAGGTAAGGTGATTTCTTCAAGTCCCTGATGAAAAGACCCCCTGCCGATTTTGAAGTTTTGTTGGGTCGAGCTGAGAAGTATATTAATTTAGAGGAGGCCGAGAAAGCTATGGATGAAAATACCTTGGAAAGACCAAATTCCACTCGGCCAAACAAGAAGGTTCCCTTCCCTGTCCAAGATTGGCCCCCTCCCCCACTTGATTAATAGGTACGCTCTTAGTCGAGTCAAAGAGAGAGTTTCCCAAGTTGTACAAGAACCGCCAAGGCTTCCAACTGTCCTGAGACAACCTCAAAGATTTTGCACCTTTCACCAAGTATATGGGCATTCCACACAGGAATGTCATAAGATGACTGATGAAATTTGACAAGTAGTCTGAGATTAATAGCAAAACCTAGAAGCAAGACCTGAGCTACCGAGGCTCGAAGCTAGGCCTAAGCCGCCAAAGTGCACCCAGCGACCCCGATCTCAGGAACCTGATCATCGAGCCAAGGTACATCTCCTGAGCTACCCCCGAGATGACACATCTCTCGGTCAGAAGATCCTCAATGAGAAATACAAAATTATTAGGACATGTGTGCCCGCTAGAGAGGGGGGGGGGGTGAATATCATTTCATCGCTTCACGGAATTTGATCGTTCTTGTGTGCTTGATTGTCTACAATGTTTGTTAGTGCAGTGGAAATAATAGAAATAAAAAACAAATACAAATACAATACACAAGACAAACGATATAACGTGGTTCGGAACCGAGTGGTTCATACTCCACGGATTGAGCTCAAACGAGCTCTAGCGACGAGAACAACACCACTAATCACAAATACTCCTCGACAACAAGTCGGAGGCGAAGAAACCTCGTACAAAGATTACAAAAGTAATACAAGAAGTAAACAAGCAAATACAAAATATATACAACAATCTATGTAAAGAAAACTTTACAAATGCTCTTTTGATTGCTTGATCTTTGGTTTCCTTGGACTAGCCTTGAAGGACTGGAAAACATTAACTATTCCCCTCCAAATTGCCCAAGAGAACCATAGAAAAAACCTCCCAATCGTGCTCCTTATATAACTTGCAATCGGGCTATTTTCTGCCTATCAGTCGACTACCAAAAGCTCTGGTTCAGCTGCTCCAAGGTTGTCGTGAGACAACGGTTCAATCCATGCTGGAAACAATCCAACGGGTCTCTCATCAGTCGACTTCCAACATTGGCAGTTGACTGCTAGCGCCTGTAGCCGACTCCCCAATCGGCTACGGAGCATTCTGTGCTTGCGACATCAACTATCAGTCGACTTCTATCCATCGTGATCAACCACGAAGCCATCATTGCTCGCCCGACAATCATTAGGGGCTATTTTGCCGCAGTTGAACCACAGTTGACTCACGGCAATCGACTGGTCATAATCCCAGTCGACTGCTGAGTGTCGACTCGGTTGCTAAGTGTCAAAACACTTGATCAGTCGACTGATCCATAACCCCAGTCGACTGACAAAACTCAACCATGAGGTTTAACACCAAGTATGGTGCCCCCATACTTGTCAGACCACCCTCAGCCTAAACCTAAGCCTTCTAGCCACCTCCATCAGTCTTGCGCCTATCGGATCCCTCCAAGTCATCCATGACTTATTCATCCATATGCAAGCCTTCAGATGCTTCCATCAGCTATTGTCATGCTAATGTGGTCTACACCGCCAAGACACATTAGGCTTACGCTGCCAAGACTCTACTTAGATTTTACACTGCCAACCATTAGACTTATGCTGCCAAGACTCCACCCTTGGACTTTATGCCGCCAATATTTCCTTTGGACTTTCCAATTGCCAAGACTTAAGCTTGGACTTTCCCTTGCCAAGACCCATGCTTGGACTTTCCTTACCAACCCATGTTGGACTTTCCATGCCAAGACTCAGGCTTGGACTTTTCCTTACCAAGATCCACGCTTGGACTTCCCTTGCCAACCCATGTTGGACTTTCCATGCCAAGTACACAAGACTTGGACTTCTCCCATGACAATGGTCAAACCATCGTCAAACATCAAAATCATAACCTGGGTCGATTGCACCAATAATCTCCCCAATACATTGTCAGACATTAATGTCAAATATCAAAATACTACTCGAGTCTAACTCGAGTCTGGTTAATCGTGACATGGGCCGATTGCACCAATAATCTCTCCCTTTTTGATATTTGATAAAAACCAAACACCTTTGAGTTAAGCCTAAACCCTAACTCAAATCTCCTTACCAATTATCCCAAATTGATAGTTTCACTTTCTTCCCCTTTTTGACATACATCAAAAAGGTTCTCCCCAAGGAGGTCAATGTCTCATATCCCAATGAGATCTTACAATCTCCCCCTTGGTACAAAAACATCTAGGATGCCTTCACTCTTTCTAGTGATAAGTCCCATATCACTTAAGAGAGGCAATCCTTACTTCTCCCAATTTCCAAATTGGGCTTCTCATATTCTCAATTCTCCCTCTCATGAGGAAGAACACATCCCTCATCCCATGATGGATACCTCCCCCTAAAGGTTTGCTCCCCCTTGACCGCACCAACAATGTCCTTGGGAAGTCTCTAAGCTTATAGGCACTCTAAACCATCAAAAATAAGGTTAAAAGTTTAACATTGAACTTTACCACACCTTAAAATTGATACACACCCTAACAACTCTCCTAATCCATATCCAATGAATTTTCACCCTTTCTAATACTTTTCAAAGCATATCCTAGGGTTAGAAGAAGTTAGAGAACTCTAACATAGCTGAAACATGGGCTAAACATCCTTGTTTATCCGAAATTAACTCTGACAGTAATCATTCGACTGCCCTATACATCAGTCGACTGCCGCTCAAATTTTCGAATTTTAATTATCAGAAACGAGTTTTGAAAAAACATAAGTAATTCTATGTATTTTGAAAAATCATGAAAATTTATACATACATTACTTATAAGAAATACAATGGGTGAAAAATATTGGAAAAATAATTTACCCATAAGATAGTGAAATTGATACAAAGTTGAAAAGTAAAGAAAAACTTCAATGTTTGAGCTCACTTTGTATCAACATCATCAATGGTGATTGCTATCAAAAGATAGACTTCACCAAGGTTTTTTAAAATGATTTTAATTTTTTTTTAAAACCTTATATTGGATCATGTTCTTTGGGCTCCATGCACATGACTTGAACATAAGCTTTCCCAATGATCCATCAATAATATAGATGGGTTTTAGTTCATCTAGATACAAAAACTATGCACCTTGAACTCAACTCATATCCTAGCATCTCACATATATCTAGGGTGTATCAATACACATACATGTTAATGTAATATGAGATGTGGGTTTTGTTCATCCTAATCTAGGATTTCATGCATTTTCTAAGGCAACTCTAATTGATTCCCTTATACATGAGACTTCAAGTCATGCCATAGTCCTTAAATCAATTTTAATTAATGCATGAATGATCATGGCATAAATGATAACATAAATAAGCATGGACAATGATCATGATGTCATGAAATATGATTAAGTTTAAATACACATGACATAAAAACATTAAACCTAAGCATAATCATGACATGTTATATGATCAAAAGTAAATATGATGTCATGACATGTTATATGACAAACAAAGCATGACAAATAAAAGGTATAGGTATAAGAATACCTAAGTTTTAGTGTTAATTATCATTTGTTATTATTAAGTTCATTTTGCTATATAATCACTTATCCCCCAAGTGTGCCAAAACCTAAAATGACACACCAAGACCTCTAAACCTAAATTGTGCCAAATTGATTGATTTTTCAACTTTCATGAATTATATTGGCACATCCTAAAATCTTTTAGGATTTAAATCAATTCTTATTTCTAAGGTACCCATAACCTTGAAAATATCCTAAAGTGTCAACTTTGCTATGGTTGAGTTAACTACCCACCCAATCAAGGTTGACACAACCTAACCCATTTAGCGTGAATCAATCACGCTCCTAGGAACCCAATACCTATTGGAGCTCCTTGGATTTACTAGGTATTCCTTAGGGATGACCTCCCTAGATACCCTCCTAGGCTTGGTAGCTTTGGTCATTGTGGGCTTGCCTAGGTTAACTCTAGGGGTGACTCCCCTTGTAACCTTCTTAGTGGCCACCATAAGTTTCTTCGAAACCTTAGTCACTAGGCACCTACCTTGGTCAACCTTAGGAATGACTTCCTTATTAACCTTGATTTTTCTAGACCTAACTTGAGTTCCATAATCGAATGGAACATTGTGATAGGTCCTTTTGGGCTTAAGCTTGCCCTTGGTTGGACCTTGCATCCTAAAACCTAGGTTTTAACTCTTGGCCTAGATTTTTGATCCTTTGACCCTTGTATTTGATTTTGTATTTTTACAAGGGTCTTTTCTAGTTTCTCAAGTCTTGGCCTGAAGGCTTGATTTTCTAATTCTAATCTTTCCAATTTTACATTTTCATATGTCCTTTGGAAATTTTTTTCCTAGGCATATGCCTAGTCCATTTTGGGTTAAAACCTAGGTGCTCTTTGTTGGTGCAATCGGCCCAGGTCACGATTAACCAGGACTCGAGTTTGGCTCGAGTGATGTTTTGATGTTTGACAAAGTATGTTTGACAAAGTATGTTTGACAAAGTAGTTTGACAAAGTGTTTGACATTGATGTTTGACATTGATGTCGGTTAATATGTTGGGGAGATTGTTTATACAATCGACCCAGGTTATAATTGACTTTGATGGTTGACTAGGGTTGACCATGTGATTATGGGAAAGTCCAACATGGGTCTTGGCAAATGGAAAGTCCAACATGGGTTGGCAATGTAAAAGTCCAAGCATGGGTCTTGGCATGTAAAGTCCAACATTGGTTTGCAAGGAAAGTCCAAGCATGGGTCTTGGCATGGAAAGTCCAACATGGGTTGGCAAGGGAAAGTCCAAGCTTGAGTCTTGGCATTTGAGAAGTCCAAGGGTTTGATATTGGCGGCGTAAAGTCCAAGCGGGAGTCTTGGCAGCATAAGTCCAATGGTTGGCGGCGTAAAGTCCAAGCGGAGTCTTGGCGGCGTAAGTCCAATGTGCCTTGGCGGTGTAGACACCGTTAGCATGACATAGCCGATGAAGCACTGAAGGCTAGCGCGATGGATGAACAAGTCATGGATGACTTGGAGGATCCAGAGGCATGAGGTGATGGAGGTGACTAGAAGGCTTAGGTCTAGGCTAAGGGTAGTCTAGCAAGTATGGGAACCATACTTGAGTTAAAACCTCATGTTTGAGGTGTGCGGTCGTGATGCCATGTGGCGGTCGGTGGACCGAATCAACTAGGGTTTATTTGCGGGTTATGGCCTGCATGATCGCGCCATAGGTTAGCGGTCATCGATGGCTCAGCGATCGGTGATCGTGTGATCGGTCGGGTGCTCGAGTCGACCCGCAGAATAGAGTCGAGACTCAACCGGTTGAGTGAGGACTTCATCGGATCGGTGATGGTCTGTCGGATCGACTGATAGTAGTTCCGTTGGACTTATCCAACGTGGAACTAGCCGTTGTCTCACGACAACTATGGCATCAGTCGACTGATGGTCTCGATCAGTCGACTGATAGACTTTTTTCAGCACAGGTTGAAGCTATATATGGAGCTCGTGATGGAGGAAAAAACAACCGGTTCTTGAGGGCTACTGGGGCGATTTGTTGGTGCAAATCAGGTCTCCAAGTGCAAGCAAGCAACCAAGCATTCAAGCAATCAAAACAAGTGTTGTAAAGTCTTTTCTTTACTTGTATTTCATATTTACATTGTATATTGCTTGTATTTCATTCTTACTGTTGTAAGATTTATTGTAAGGGGTTTCTCCGCCTCCGACTTGTGTCGAGAAGGAGTGTTTATCATTAGTGAGTGCGTGTGCATCACTAGGGCTCTTTAGAGCTCGATCCGTGGAGTAGGAACCGTGCGGTTCCGAACCACGTTATATCATTGTGTTAGCTTGTTGTCTATTTCGTTATCGCTTTTATTATTTCTATTTCCGCTGCGCACTAACGAAATTGTAGACACAAACGCGAGCAAATTTCATCTACGCTATTCACCCCCCCTCTAGCCATTCCAACGATTCCTAACACTCTTCTACCTTTCTAATTGTCTCCCTAGGTAGAATTATTTTAGGGACATTAGTCTCAAATTTCTCCTTATTACTAAAATGGACATGCTTAGCTCCTAAACAATAAAATCTATTATTCCGAGCATTCTTTTGTTCATGAGTAATAGCAAGATTACTAAAATTATTTCTAGCATGCTTTTGCATATAACTTAAAGAATGAGCATTATTAAATTTTATCTTAAGGTTAGCTTTTAAGGCTCCCCCTACTTGTGATGCTCCTTCTCAAACCTTCTTCTTCCCCCTAGGGTATTGACTCCTATAATGTCCCCGTTGTTGACATTTAAAGCACACCACGTGCTCCTTACTTTTAATTGTCAGGGATCCGACTTCCTTTGACTTCTCTTGACTTTTAGGTGTCGATTGACTTTTCTTGGTCTTCTTAGGGCACTTACTCTTATAGTGCTCGACTTCCCTACACTCAAAGCATGTAATATGAATTTTATTTTTAATTTGAATGCTTGAGTTAGCTAGAGTGGTGGTGAAGGCCTCTTGAGCTTATTCATCACTTCTCCCAGAAGTAGATGACTCTCCTTGCTCTTGCCCTTGCTCCGGAGTAGATGGTCTCTCCTCCTCCTCAAACCTTAAAGTGGAGGTTTCTTCCATCTCTTATTCCTCTTCCGATCTGGATGTTGATTCCCTATCAACCTCTGAATCCTCAAGCTCTTGGGATGAAGATGTGATTGCTTCTTCTTGAGCTTGAGAGGATGAGCACTCCTCTTCTTCTTCTTCTTCTTGGACTGATTGAGGGTTCTCATGGAATCTTGCTACTTGACTCCATAGCTCCTTGGTATCCATGTAGTCTCCTAAACTAGACAAAATATTGTTAGGTATTAAATCAATAAAAAAATTTATTACCTTCTTATTTTTATCAAACCCTTAGAGTTGTTCCTCGGTCCATCTCTTCATCTTGAGCAAACCTCCCTTTGGTCCTCTAGGATATTCAAATCCTTCCATCAAAGTGGACCACTCCTCAAGGTCCCTCATCATCAAGAAGTCTTCAATTCTTGCCTTCCATTGGTTGAACCCTTCTTGTCCATAGAAATTGTACGTAATTGGGGTGTTGACGTCCCATCACAATTTATCTTCGAATTCCATCTTTTTCCTCTTGCGGTGCTCTCTTGGTTGTTAATCCTTGATGAGCGACCTCTCTCTGAAACCGCTTGTTAGGACCTATGCGCTCGCTAGAGGGGGGGGGGGGTGAAATAGCATTTCGTTGCTTCATGGAATTTGATCGTTCTCGCGTGTTTGATTGTCTATGATGTTTGTTAGCGCAGGGGAAATAATAGAAATACAAAACAAACACAAATACAATGCACAAGACAAATGATATAATGTGGTTCAGAACCGAGTGGTTCATACTCCATGGATTGAGCTTAAATGAGCTCTAGCGATGCGAACAACACCACTAATCACAAATACTTCTTCTCGACAACAAGTCGGAGGCGGAGAAACCTCGTACAAAGATTACAAAAGTAATATAAGAAGTAAACAAGCAAATACAAAATGAATACAACAACGTATGTAAAGAAAAATTTACAAATGCTCTTTTGATTGCTTGATCTTTGGTTGCCTTGGACTAGCCTTGAAGGACTGGAAAACACTAACTATTCCCCTCCAAATCGCCCAAGAGAACCATAGCAAAAACCTCCCAATCGTGCTCCTTATATAACCTGCAATCAGGCTATTTTTTTCCTATCAGTCGACTGCCAAAAGCTCCGGTTTGACTGCTCTAAGGTTGTCATAAGACAACGGTTCGATCCATGCTGGAAATAGTCCAACGGGTCTCTCATCAGTCGACTGCCAACATTTTGGAACATTGTGATCGGCGCGATTAGCTCTGAAGCATTCTATGCTCGCGACATCAACTATCAATCGACTGCTATCCATCGGCCGATCATTCTCAACCATCGATCGCCCACTTACCGCGATTGGTGTCAGGCTATTTTGTCACAGTTGAACCACAATTGACTCACGACAGTCAACTGGTCATAATCCCAATCGACTGTTGAGTGTCGACTCGGTTGCCAAGTGTCAAAACACTTGACCAGTCGATTGGTCCATAACCCCAATCGACTGACAAACATCAATCATAAGGTTTAACACCAAGTATGGTGCCCCCATACTTGCCAAACCACTCTCAGCCTAGACCTAAGCCTTCTAGCCACCTCCGTAAGTCTCGCACCTATCAAATCCCTCCAACTCATCCATGACTTGTTCATTCATATACTAGCCTTTAGGTGCTTCCATCAGCTATTGTCATGCTAATGTAGTCTACACCGCCAAGGCACATTGGGCTTACGCTGCTAAGACTCCGCTTGGACTTTACGCTGCCAACCATTGGACTTATGCTGCAAAGACTCCACCCTTGGACTTTACACCGCCAATATTCCCCTTGGACTTTTTAATTGCTAAGACTCAAGCTTGGACTTTACCTTGCCAAGACCCATGCTTGGACTTTTCTTGCCAACCCATGTTGGACTTTCCATGCCAAGACTCAAGCTTGGACTTTCCCTTGCCAAGACCCATGTTTGGACTTTCCTTGCCAACCCATGTTGGACTTTCTATGCCAAGTACACAAGACTTGGATTTCTCCCATGACAATAGTCAAACCATCGTCAAACATCAAAATCATAACCTGGGTCGATTGCACCGACAATCTGTTGGATCAATTTGAGCGCTAGAGAGGGGGGTGAATAGCGCAAAATAAATTTCGTTCGTTCTTTCGATATGAAACAATTAAAAGATCGAGGACACAACAGAAATATAAAAGACAAGGTTTGTTTTTACTTAGTTCACAGCCTTCGACTGCTAGTCCAAGGCCATAATGGTCTGAGACCACGTACAGAGGGTAATACACTAAAACAGTCTCCTCCTCGTTGGAGGTAGGTGACAACGGAATATAAAAAGCTCAAAAGATTAAGGTAGAGGGACACTCCCCCTCTCCTTATTACAATATAAAGCTCTGAGAAAATGAAATAAGTACAATAGAAAACTTGAATAAAACTTATACCGATGAGGAAAAGAATGAAACTTAAGCTTGATCGTCGGAGTAGTAGAGCTTCACCGTCAAAAAGTTGTCGGAGAGTTGAGGCATTGCAGAGGCTTTTTGGAGAGCTATTGATGATGGAAATGGGGTGGACAACCCCTACTTTTATAGCCTTGGAAACCCTAGATGTTCAGATCTTCAACCAATGAGAGTAAGCCTCCTAGCCCTTGAGAAATGGAGATAAGCTTTGACTCTCCTCGAGGCTGATCCTTGACCAATAGTCGACTGCTACCCTTACCAGTCGACTGCTAGATGAATCAATCGACTGATACAAGTCCTCAGTCGACTGATGGTAGGGTGTCCAACTGCAATGAAGAGTTAGCTCGAAAATGCAATTAATATAAGTGAACTTGATGGCCATTTACCATCTGATATTGACTTAGACTATTCATGGGAAGTCTTGAGTCAGATCATCGCCTAAGGACGTCCCCGTACAGAGGACACGACCTTACTTACACTCACTCACACGAGCTTACCTCAACTTTTACCTTTGAAGCTTTGCTTTCGGTCTTCACCTGAGTTCTTCGGCTTCCTCTGAAGTCCTCCCGGTGTTGCCCGACCACCACGGTTCCATCCGGGTGTCGTTGGCCTTCAGCTTTAGAAATTCTGCATACTTGATTCAACTCGTGAGATAATAAAATGAGCTTAACTTTGTATCATTTGCTATAACAAAATGAAATTGAAATAAAGAATTTATGAAATAAAGAATTTAATTTGAAAATTAAATAGGAGTAATAGAGACTCTCTTTCAAGTACTCCCCCTTGAGGAAACCTCCCCTTGACCGAGGGTGAGTTCTTGAAAGAAGGTCTTAACCCTCCCCCTTGATGTTTGCTACTTAGGAAGAGTTTAAGTAATTAACAATTACTTAAAGTTGGCCTTAGTATTAAAAATAAGTTTAAGTTAAGAAGATTTCTTAACTTGGCCTTTCTCCCCCTTTTTCAATTAATAGAATTAAGTTTGCAAAAATTAAGTTAAGTAAACATTAAAACATTAACTTTTTGCCATAAGAATATAGATTATGTTACTAAGTTAAATTATTAAAAAAAAATGATCCCTTAACTTTGGCCTTTTCTCCCCCTTTTTCCATAAATTGGAAAGAGTGGGGGTGTTTAATTCCAAGTCCAAGCATGTGCCACATAATTTTGAAAATAATATATTAAAAATAAGCTCATCTATTTGTATGTTCAACTCTTTTTAACTTAATTGATATGAGATGATCAATAAGTCCTGATCAGAGTCGGTTAATATAGATGATTATACTTCGTGGTTCATGGCGATGCACTAGCTCTACATCTGGAACCAAGAGTAAGGTCCTAATATCTCACGCCCATCTACGTGGCTAAGTACACAGACACATTGATCCTATGTGTTGTGAGATATGTTGGCTCCTTAAATCTATAGGTACAAGATATCTAGGATAATCCCTAAGCTAGTTCCATTAACATGAAAAGAAAAGTAAGTAATAGATTATGTAAAAAGAATGTAAATCCTACTCTATTACGCGCGTGCCCAATTTTCATCTTAGTAGACTAAATTCGGCTTCGGGTAGAGGCTTGGTAAAAAGATCGGCTAGGTTTGACTTGGATTCCACATATTCGAGTTGAATGGTTCCGTTGGCTACGTGCTCTCAAATAAAGTGGTGTTTAACTTCTATATGTTTGGTCCTAGAGTGGCATATAGGATTTTTGGTTAAGTTGATTGAGCTAATATTATCTATGTGAGTTTTAATATTGTTGAAGTTTAAGTTAAAATCTTGGAGAATGTGCTTCATCCAAAGAAGCTGAGCCACACACTCACCCATCGCGACGTATTAGACTTTGGTGGTAGATAAGGCAACATAATGTTGCTTCCTACTGCACCAACTCACTAGACTTGAGCCGAGAAGTTGACAACAACCACTCGTGCTCTTTCTATCGAGTTTACTACTGGCATAGTCCAAGTCGGAGTAGCTGATTAGTTCGAACTCGGTAGATCTAGGGTACCAAATACCTACGTTTAGTGTGCCCTTTAGATATCTAAGGATATGCTTGACTAGGGTTAGGTGAGACTCCTTGTCACTGGTTTAAAACCTTGTGCACATACTTACTGCAAATAAAATATCGGGTTGACTCACAGTTAAGTATAGAAGACTCCCTATCACACTTCTATAGTATTTTAGGTCGATAGGTTTTCCTTCTAAGTCCTCTCCTATATTGACATTAGTTTCCATGGGTGTATTGATGGTTTTAGCGTTTTGCATTCCAAAACATTTAATTAATTCCCTAGTATATTTTTGTTGATGTAAATATATTCCATCCTTAGTTTGTTTGATTTGTAGTCCTAGAAAGAAACTCAATTCACCTACTAAATTCATTTCGAATTCACTTTCCATAAGTGAAATGAACTCGTTTAGTAGGATCGAATTGGTTGTTCCGAAAATGATATTGTCTACGTAGATTTGGGCTATAAAGATTTCCTTACCTACAGTTTTTACGAAAAGGGTCGGATCGACTAGGCCTTGGTTAAACCCTTTTGACTTGAGATAAATTGAAAGCCTCTCGTACCAAGCTCAAGGAGCTTGTTTGAGTCCATAAAGAGCTTTCTTTAGTTTAAGGACATGGTCGGGTTTATCTAGGCTTTCGAATCCTGGGGGTTGACTAACATACACCTCTTCCTTAATTAGTCCATTTAAAAATGCTGACTTGACATCCATTTGAAACAATTTAAATCTTCGATGGCAGCGTATGCCAACAACATTCAGATGGATTCTAGTCTAGCCACAGGGGCATAAGTTTCATCGTAATCTAACCCTTCTACTTGACTAAACCCTTTCGCGACTAATCTCGCTTTGTTTCTAACTACTTCACCTTTGTCATCAAGTTTGTTTCAGAAAACCCACCTTGTTCCAATAATTGATTTATCTTGAGGTGGTGGTACTAATTCTCAAACTTCGTTTCTAGTGAATTGAGCTAGCTCTTCTTGCATTG
This sequence comes from Wurfbainia villosa, assembly GCA_025175895.1. Lineage (NCBI taxonomy): Eukaryota > Viridiplantae > Streptophyta > Magnoliopsida > Zingiberales > Zingiberaceae > Wurfbainia > Wurfbainia villosa. Next base: position 7,897,713 of record CM045986.1, read on the forward strand.
CAATAATCCAATCGGGATCAAGAAGAGATTGTTCAATGGTTTTGGGTTCGATTTTAGAAATCAAGGAGATTTGACTAAGATTTCGATATGAAGCTCTAGTTCAAACTCCTAGGCTAGGATCACCTATCACTTGGTCGATACGATGATTCGATTGAATCCTAGAATGACTTGGGTTAGGTTCATCAAATACAAAAGTGATACCCTAGATTAACTAATCAATTTGTTTAAACTAATCAAAAATCAAAAGAACCTTAAAATTAAAAGACTTTGGAGTGATCATGGTGGTAAATTCGAAAATCATAGGTTTACATATTTCTATAACCTAAATGGATACCACCATGAATTCTCATGTCCTAGAACCCCACAACAAAATGGCATAGTCGAACATAAAAATAGAACCCTACAAGAAGCCGCTAGGACAATGCTAAACGAATATAACCTACCTGATAGATTTTGGGCAGAAGCCATTAGTACGGCTTGCTATGTCTAAAATAGGATCCTTATGGTAAAGAGGCACCTTAAGACCTCATACGAAATCTATCACGACAAAGTACCTAACATCAAGTACTTTAGGCGATGATCCGACTCAAGACTTCCCATGGATAGTCTAAGTCAAGATTAGATGGTAAATGACCATCAAGTTCACTTATATTAACTGCATTTTCGAGCTAACTCTTCATTGCAGCTGGAAACCCTGCCATCAGTCGACTGAGGGCTTGCATCAGTCGACTGATTCATCTAGCAGTCGATTGGTAAGGGTAGCAGTCGATTGTTGGTCAAGGATCAACCTCGAGGAGAGTCAAAGCTTATCTCCATTTCTCAAGGGCTAGGAGGCTTACTCTCATTGGTTGAATATCTGAACATTTAGGGTTTCCAAGGCTATAAAAGTAGGGGTTCTCCACCCCATTTCCATCATCAATAGCTCTCCAAAAAGCCTCCGCAATGCCTCAACTCTCTGATAACTTTTCGACGGCGAAGCTCTACTACTCCGACGATCAAGCTTAAGTTTCATTCTTTTCCTCATCGGTATAAGTTTTATTGAGAATATAATCAAAGTCCCATATTGGTAAGACATGAAAAAGATCATGTGCTTATAAGATGAAAATATATCTTCATTGGTATGAGACCTTTTGGGTAAAACCCAAAAGTAAAACCATGAGGGCTTAGGCCCAAAGTGGACAATATCATACAATTATAGAGATATATGAATCTTATAGACACTAAAAATTGGTATCAGAGCCATGGTCTATGTCAAGCCATGAACCTCGAACGAAGGAAGTTGATCTCCCATGTCCGGATCAAGAGAACCAGACACCAGACAAGAAGTCTAGTTGGGTCGGGAGGACCGAACAACTTGCAGGAAGTCTAGTTAGGTTAGAAGGGCTGGATAACTGGCAGGAAATCCAACTCGGTCAAGAGGACCAGACAGTTGGCAGGAAGTCCTGGTGGGTTGAGGATCAGACATCAAGCAAAGGAAGTCCTTCGAGGACGGATAGACTTGAGGGGAGGTCAATGTGGTCCTTCGTTTGAGGGGGGGATTGTTGGAGTATTGAAAATACAATCAAAGTCCCACATTGGTAAGACATGGAAAAGATCATGTGCATATAAGATGAAAAGATATCTCCATTGGTATGAGGCCTTTTGAGTAAAACCCAAAAATAAAACCATGAGGGCTTAGTCCCAAAGTGGACAATATCATACCATTATGGAGATATATGAATCTTATAGACACTAACACAATCTCCCTAATACATTGTCAGGCATCAATGTCAAACATCAAAACATTACTCGAGTCCAACTCGAGTCTGGTCAATCGTGACCTGGACCGATTGCACCAACAAAAATGCCCTTCATCGAGGTATGATTAGCATGAGCGTTGGAGGGATAACTGATGGAGACTTCAACTGAGCTTGGAAGGCTCATGGAAGACGCTTGGAGAATATGGAGGTGGGGACTAGTCGAGGACAAGTTGATGGGTCCTCAATTAACTTTGGAGGAGATAGGCGCCGGCCAAAACAAGGAGACAAAAGCTCACCTTGATGCCGAACCTTTTAGGGGATCACCGGAGGGTCGCCGGAGGTTCACCGGCTGGAGCTTGGACGCCGGCAAGGGTCTTGACGGCAGCACAATCAAGCTGGGCGGCAAGGAGCTTGGGCGGCACAACCAGGTTGGGCGGCAACTCCTTGGAGGCTAGGGTTTTGATTTTGGATTAGGGTTTAACAATCCCTTAAGCCCACTTTTATAGAGAACTAATTCTCTTAATGGTTAATGGATCATATCCATAAAGCCTGTTAACCCGCTCCATTAAGATAAGTTAAAATAAACCAAACCATGATGGTTTATTTTAAGTTAAAACGAACCGAACCAACCTTTGGTTCATTCGTTTAATATAAACCAAACCATTTGGTTTATTCTCATCCATTGGATTAGAACCAAACCATTTTGGTCCATCCATTATGTCTTCATAAGACACTGCCCATCCACGCTTCCATTGCGACTGAAACAATTTCATGCTCGCTTTATGTTTGGTCCAACCAAACATAGTTTCTCTGGCCGAGAATCCCATTCTCAAGCTCGCTTTAAATCCTTTGGATTACACTTGCGCGTGTGACCAAATAGGTTCTCGGTTTATGTTGGCCGCCTATAATTAACCATTAATTATAGAACGCATCATGAGTGGCACCTAGTAGTACATCATGATCCCCAATTAACCAAAAGATCAACGGTTGATCCGTAACTATTTCAAACCCTTCAAGAGCTCGAATGAATCGTGCCCCATTCCCTTCACTCATCTTATACCCACTTGGTTCTGTGACATGGTCTATTGTGTCACCTCACTAGGTCGACTCACGCCACACCTAGCCCAAGTATCATTTCCTCGCCCCACGGATTCTAGTTACTCCACATGTATCAAGAGTACCTTACTCTAAACATGTAATGCTTTGGCCAAAGACTTTAGTAATAATCCGACGAGAGGCCATGGGTATACATCTCCTCGCAAGGAGTGGTGAATCCTTTATAGGCTATTCAAACACCTTTCGATCACTCGACTTATACCCAATCATCCCGGGTCCACATCTCCTTAGAGATGTTTGCTTAAGATGTCAAAGCATAAGTCTCCATGATCAAGATGACTTGAATACCGCAAGTCAAAGGAACATCGCACTTAAGCCACAAGAAGAACTTCATCGACATATCTATATATGCAGAGAACCATATGAAGTCTTACTACCGGTCACTCCAATGAACTAGTTACCATAACTAGCATCCACGATTAACTCCGACATCACTATGTCTCCACCAAAGGAGAATCACCGCTTGGATACACCAAGGAGTATACCTCGCTAGTCTCATGTAATCGATGGTGTCCAAATCCATCAATTCATCGACTAGGATAATTCCGATACATCACAATTACACATGTAGAGATACTCACTAGTTGTGATCCAATCACAAATTCTCTCATGCCGTGAATCGATCGTGACATTCAAGAAATGAGTTTAAGATCCAATCAAATACATAAAACATGTATACTCAAATAGTGAATCTTCATTTATCATATAAATGGTTCATACATAAGGCGCATTGCCTTAGGACATCTCTCATATATTACTAACAGACTCCCACTTGGCCTAATGCCAATCGCTAGATATCCAATACCATAAGCTCTAACATGACCTCAAACTTACTGAGGTAATGCTTTAGTCAAAGGATCCGCTAAGTTCCTTTCAAAGGGAATTTTCTCGATTTGTATTTCATTCCTACCGATGATCTCTCCGATAAGATGATAGCGCGGCACATGTTTGGATCGCTGATGAGACCTTGGCTCTTTCGTCAGGCAATTGCTCCATTGTTGTCGCAGAGACCGTATTGCTTCAACAATGGCCGGAATCACACCAAGTTCATGAATGAACTTCGATCCAAACCGCTTCCTTCGCCTGCCGCAATATATTCGCCTCGTGGTAGAATCCGCCATGCCTCTTGTTTGGAACTTTTCCAACTCATCGCGCTTCATTCAAGGTGAATACATATCCGCATCGAGACCTGGAATCATCCTTGTCCGTCCGAAGCCGCATCCGTGATACCCAGTATCACCATGTCCCCTTCTCCATATATTAGGAACACATCCTTAGTTCTTCTCAAGTACTTAAGGATCGCCTTAATACCGCCAATGATCCATTCTCGATCGATCGTATCCGCCGTGACACTCGTGAGCATACGATACATCGGGCCTCGTACATAACATAGCATACATGATAGATCCTATTATGATGCATAGGAATCTTACTCATGCAAATCCTCTCGCCTTCGCGCGGACACATAGACTTCGAAAGGTGTACCCCATGCCCGATGGGTAGATAACCTTTCTTGGATTCCGACATGCTAAACCTTTAGCACTGGCCTATATATGTAGATCGCAAAGACCAAGCAACTGCTTCGATCTATCTCTATAGATCTTAATCCCAAGGATGTAGGTTGCTTCTCCTGTGTCTTTCATGGAGAATGTCTTGATAACCAAACCTTAATCGATCAGTAAGATTGACACATCGCTTCCTATAAGTAATATGTCATCGACATACAATACTAGGAACACGATCGCACTCCCACTAACCTTCTTGTACACACAAGGTTCGGCTCGATTTTGTGAGAAATCAAACTTTTGATTCTCATCAAAACGGATATTCCAGCTCTCGGATGCTTGCTTCAATCCATAAATGGATCGCCGCAATTTGCATACCTTGGTTTTATCAACCGATGTGAAACCTCAGTCTGTATCATATACACGCCCCTCGAGCAGTTTCCATTAAGGAAAGCCGCTTTCACATCCATCCGCCATATCTCATAATCATAATGAGCCGCTATGGCCAGAGCATCCGAATGGATTTAAGATAGCTACAAAGTAATAGGTTTCGCCATAATCAACACCTTGTTTTTGACGCATATCCTTTCGCCACCAATCTAGCCTTATAGGTAATCACATTATCCATGTCGGTTTTCTTGAAAACCCACTTGCACCCTATAGGCTTTATGCCTTCAGTGGGTCAACCAAGTTCCAAACTTGGTTTTCATACATGGAATCCATTTCCACTTCATGGCACCAAGCCACTTATCCCTTTCTCAACTTGTCAAGACTTCTTCATAATCGTAGGCTCTCATCATCAATGACACGCCGTCTGATTCACTTACGAGAAATCCATATCTCTCGTGAATATTATGTGTTCTACCAGATCTACGAAGATGTGGTGTTACAATAGGTCCAAATTGATTGCTCATCACTATGAGTTGTCAGGCTGTGCTTCACCGTATCTCATCAATGTCTATTTGAGTCTCTCGAGCCTCCTCAAGCTCGACGACACTCCCAATCGCTTTCTTGCAAGAGAAACTCTTTCTCTAGAAACACAAAGATGCCTTGAAACAAACACCTTTGTTCACAGATGATAGAATTAGTAACCCCTTGTTTCCTTAGGGTATCCAATAAATAGACATTTATCGGACTTAGCATCCAATTTATGTCTGATCGCTTCACATAAGCGAGACAACCCCATATCTTCAAGTAAGATACATGAGGTTTCTTACCATTCCATATCTCGTATATGGAGTAGTTGAGACTACCTTGGTAGGCATTACATTTAACAAGTAAAATGCTTGCAGTGCATAACCCCAAAGGACTTGGGAAGAGTTGCATGATTCATCATTGACTGACCATGTCCAACAAGGTCCTCTCGGATACACCATTATCTTTGTGGTGTATAGGCGAGTCCATTGAGACAATATGCCATTTCTCTTAGATAATCAAGAAACTCTTGACTTAAGTATTCACCACCTCGATCCGATCAGTATTTTAATACTCTTGTCATGTTGTTTCTCTACTTCATTTCTGAATTCTTTGAACCTTTCAAAGGCTTGAGACTTGTGTTTCATCAAGAACACATACAAAAACCGTGAGTGATCATCCGTGAAGGTAATGAAGTAGCTATAGCCTCCTAATGCTTGAGTTGACATAGGTCCACATACATCGGTATGTACTAAACCTAGTAACTCTCCCACTCGTTCACCTTTTCCAGTAAAAGGTAACTTAGTCATCTTGCCTTTTAAGCATGATTCGCATGTATCATATGAATCCAATTCAAACGATTCCAGAATTCCACATCGGTGTAATTCGGACATGCGTTTCTTGCTTATATGGCCAAGACGACAATGCCACATATAGGAGTCTATGTGATTATCGCTTCGAGCACGCGTGTTGCTCGCTTCGATATTGAAAATGTCCTTTGAATCGTCCAGCGTATAAATGCCATTACTCAAAGTTCAGTTCCATAAAACGCCATTCAAAGTTATATAACAACAATTGTTACTAAGCGTTAAATGGAAACCATTTCTATTTAAGCGAAATAGAAACAATGTTCTTTATTAGAGAAGGAACATAATAGCAATTGTCCGGTTCCAAGACTAGTCCACTAGGAGCTTCAAAAATAAGTTCCGATGGCGATCGTGACCTTTGCTCCATTGCCAACTCGCAAATTTGACTCCTCTCGACAAGTCTTCTTCTATTCCTTAGCCCTGTATGTCATTACATATATGTGAGCTACACCCAGATCCAATACCCAAGTGTCTAAGGAAATAGAATGACAATCAATAAAGAAGATTTACGAAGAAGATGGGGCATCCGATGCCTTATCCTTCTTCATGGACTCAAGATAAATCTTGCACTTTCTTCGCAAATGGCTCTCCTTGCCATAATGATGGCAAGTTTCCTTTTGTGCTAGTTCTACCTTCTTAGCCCTTCTCTTCTTTCCCTTATGCTGTTCCTTTGACTTCCTCTTAGAACCTTTCTTCGAGGAATCAACTAACAAAGACCGTCCTACTCATGCTTCTCGAAGACTCCACAGTCTTCAACATATTGAGCGATACCGCGAATGAACCTCCTAGCATCTCGAGTTGAAGAGGAGCTTTGAGACTTCGAACCTTTCGAATCTCACTTGCTCATCAACCAACTCACAAAGATGAAGGACTACGATATGAGCATCCATATGCTCATGCTGCTTTCGTAGCTTGGGTTCCATCGTGGCTAGCATGATGCAACTCATTTGTTCAGAATCACTCACATGTTTCTGATAGGCCAACAATTGGTCCAGAGTTGCATCGTCACTAGGACGGGCGGGAAGAGGCGCTTCGAGGACATACACAAGCTTTTCCACCTTGAGAACAATTCTCAAGTTTCTAAGCTAGTCCAAGAAGTTTGGCCCAGTCAATTTATTTGAATCCAAAATAGTGCGCAAATTCAAAGACGTCATGATCAATTTATTGACCTAGAAATACAAAACGAGCATATATGAGAAAATGATTTTAAAATGCATCAATATACATTTATAAATCCCATTCATTTTTCGAATTTCAAAAAACCCCAAAATCACTTCGGGAGATTGTAGGTCCATCTCCGAATGGGCTGATATCCATCATAGTTATGAACAACCTTGGAGAGAGTCCAACAAGCCATTCATAACTATGACGGTAGGTATCATCTATACCGATTGCATATCACGTATATGCAACTATCACAATGTGCTATCAACTAATTGAATGTTCACACATACATCGGGTTGTTAACACATTAACAAGTATGCATCATATGCATAGCACCCAACTTCACCTCCCTTTACATCGACCTTGGAGAGAGTCCAACAAGCCGATGTTCCAGGTTAAAGCCAACCCATTAATCGGGACATAGTTTTAATATGGTTAGAGCGCATTCAACCAATTAGCCCAGCTTGGAGAGAGTCCAACAACCAAAGCTAACGATTGACCTCTGACTCTTACCATATTAGTATTAAACTATTCCATGGTTTGAACATATTCAGGTTCGAGCCGGGCTTGGAGAGAGTCCAACAACCCAAACAAGAAACAGAACTCTGGTTCTAACCATATTAATGGAAGGCGTAGGCTTTAATATTGATTAAGGGTTTTTAATGTCTCATCCTCTTTGCATGCAAATAACTATTATCTACATGGCATGGCATACATGGCATACATCTACATGTCACGACACGCATGGCATAATGTTATGCATCTAATGCAATTACATGGCATACAATTATGTCATGTCTATATTTCCTTATATGTCATAACTATTTATGGAAATAAAATATGTTTAAGATTTGATTCTCCAAATCAAATCATAATTAAATTAGGAAACAAATTTCCAAATCTAATCACATATTTTATTCATGGAATTATTTGATTAAGGAAAATCTATTTAGGAAACCAATTTCCTAAATCATTAAAACTACTTATGGAAATAAAATATTTTAAGATTTGATTTCCCAAATCAAATCATGATTAAATTAGGAAACAAATTTCCAGAATCTAATCAAATATTTTATTTATGGAAAATATCAATTTCCATAAATACTTCCAACTTTCCAAAAGTGGAAGATTTCCATAAATACTTCTAGACTTTCCAAAATTGAAAAATTTCCATAAATACTTCTAAATTTCCAAAATTAGAAAATTTCAAGAAATACATTATGACTATCGCAAAACCATTTTTATGATTATGTGAAACACAACAGGCTCTGATACCCTTTGTTGGGTTTCACATGGCGTGTGTGTGTTCGATCATGTTTCGTAAACATGAGCCGCAGTGAAGCAATTAAAAATAATAAATACTCCTATTTATTACAACACACACAACACGCATGCTATTACAACAAGTGTAGACATAACCGTAAATTAAAATTGCAATAAAGGAAATTAAACTACGTTATACCTTTCAGATGGACGTGTAGCGGGAACGACATCAACCGGAACGATCCTCGTAAGAATCGTCTCTATCCGTATCCACGCCGAGCTCCTCGGGATGACTTCGCCAAGCCACGAGTTTCGTCTTCGTACGGGTTACTAGCCTCGTGTTGAAGACGACGTGATCGAGAGATGATCACGATCCGAATCCAAATTCGGACCTAAAAACAAGTCCTCAAGACTTGCTTCTCCGGAGAGGTATTCGTCAACCGATTGGCCAGAATCGCCGTCCTCCACCTCAGAGGATTACCGGAGATCAAATCCCCGGTATGTTAGCCGCTGTCGGAGCACTAACCGTCGTCCAAACGACGCTCCGACGAGAGGAGAAGAAGCTGTCCAGAAAACTGGACAGCTTGGTGGAGGAGATAGGCGCCGGCCAAAACAAGGAGACAAAAGCTCACCTTGATGCCGAACCTTTTAGGGGATCACCGGAGGGTCGCCGGAGGTTCACCGGCTGGAGCTTGGACGCCGGCAAGGGTCTTGACGGCAGCACAATCTGGCAAGGAGCTTGGGCGGCACAACCAGGTTGGGCGGCAACTCCTTGGAGGCTAGGGTTTTGATTTTGGATTAGGGTTTAACAATCCCTTAAGCCCACTTTTATAGAGAACTAATTCTCTTAATGGTTAATGGATCATATCCATAAAGCCCGTTAACCCGCTCCATTAAGATAAGTTAAAATAATCCAAACCATGATGGTTTATTTTAAGTTAAAACGAACCGAACCAACCTTTGGTTCATTCGTTTAATATAAACCAAACCATTTGGTTTATTCTCATCCATTGGATTAGAACCAAACCATTTTGGTCCATCCATTATGTCTTCATAAGACACTGCCCATCCACGCTTCCATTGCGACTGAAACAATTTCATGCTCGCTTTATGTTTGGTCCAACCAAACATAGTTTCTCTCGGTCTGAGAATCTCATTCTCAAGCTCGTTTTAAATCCTTTGGATTACACTCGTTGTCGTGTGACCAAATAGGTTCTCGGTTTATGTTGGCCGTCTATAATTAACCATTAATTATAGAAGCGATCATGAGTGGCACCTAGTAGTACATCATGATCCCCAATTAACCGAAAAGATCAACGGTTGATCCAGAACTATTTCTGAAACCCTTCAGTAGCTCGAATGAATCGTGCCCCATTCCCTTCACTCATCTTATACCCACTTGGTTCAGGACATGGTCTATTGTGTCATTCCCCACTAGGCTGACTACGTCACACCTAGCCCAAGTATCATTTCCTCGTCCTACGGATTCTAGTTACTCCACATGTATCGAAGAGTACCTTACTCTAAACATGTAATGCTTTGGCCAAAGACTTTAGTAACAATCCGACGAGAGGCCATGGGTATACATCTCCTCGCAAGGAGTGGTGAATCCTTTATAGGCTATTCAAACACCTTCGATCACTTCGACTTATACCCAATCATCCCGGGTCCACATCTCCTTAGAGATGTTTGCTTAAGATGTCAAAGCATAAGTCTCCATGATCAAGATGACTTGAATACCGCAAGTCAAAGGAACATCGCACTTAAGCCACAGTAAGAACTTCATTGACATATCTATATATGCAGAGAACCATATGAAGTCTTACAGCTGGTCACTCCAATGAACTAGTTACCATAACTAGCATCCACGATTAACTCCGGACATCACTATGTCTCCAGCCAGTGAGAATCAGCTGCTTGGATACACCAAGGAGTATACCTCGTGCTAGTCTCAACAGAATTGATGGTGTCCAGATTCATCAATTCATCGACTAGGGATAATTCCGATACATCACAATTACACATGTAGAGATACTCACTAGTTGTGATCCAATCACAAATTCTCTCATGCTGTGAATCGTATCGTGGACATTCAGTAAATGAGTTTAAGATCCAATCAAATACATAAAACATGTATACTCAAATAGTGAATCTTCATTTATCATATAAATGGTTCATACATAAGGCGATTGCCTTAGGACATCTCTCATATATTACTAACATAGGCTACCGATGTAATCTGAGGGATGGTCCAGAGTATGAAGTGACTCCCCGAAGAAAGAGAGCTATCATTTGAGATCTCAACAGTAATGGACCTTATCTCATCATTAAAGGGCAATGACAGGTGACATCTCGCGTGTTTTCGAGGTGAAGATTTGTATGACATGTGTACGGTGGCAGAAAGGAGTGGGTCATTTCAAGGAGTAAAAGTGAGATCCCTTTAAATCTTGGAAGAGGGACACCATGCCAAGGAATAGACTTGAAGACAAGTCTAGTCAGTCATGCCGGCATATCCTTCAACTGGACAAGAGGGGGATGCCTATGATGTGAAGGATATACCTAAGCCAAGTGGTCAGTTCAATAGTCAACTGTCAAGCTGAGATGGACCCATAAGATGGTCCTAGTCAAGGAGGAAGAGAATTGACTCGAGCCCCACAGGAAAGATCTCACCAATGTCTAGGTTGTCTCGGCCCAAAAGAATGAGCCAGTTCGATGTCTCACCTTAGCAAGAAAGTTTAGCTACATAGTTCAGTCCATCTTTCCCTATCAAGCCTTGCCTAGCAGGTTAGATCAACTCAGGGTTCAGACTTGATGGAAGTCAGGTATGTCCGCTCTACTGATTGGACTAACCGTCTTTAGTAATGGTATTATGCATTTTTCGAGACCCTTTCTATACAGTCGTGCCTTCCACATTAATGGAGCCTTGGCTCCTATCAGTCACGCAGATCACATTTATTTAGCTCCCTTATCATTTGTTCCTGGTGCATTAATGTGGTTAGGTCCCCTATCATTCTCCTCGGATAGTCATGTCATCTTCACAGCGTAGCCGTACTACCCTAGTTTTTCTACTGGAAATATGCACCCGCTCCATACCCTATATAAAGGTAACAAGAGGAGGGGAAAGAGATCTTCGGAGGCAGGAAAAAATCTCCTGGACCTCCTCTGCCTCTTAACTTTGCTCTCACCACATTTCTTCTGCATTTTCTTCCTCCGACCCTAACTTGAGCGTCAGAGGGGCATCGCCGAGACATCTCTCACTACCCTCTTTCATTCGTTTGTGAGTCACTCTCAGGGCAGCACCCCTGTGACTTTGGTGACTACTATTCAACTTCTTCTTCAAGTTCATCCTCTACGGTAATAGACGAAGCTCCGGAGGTAGGTGATCCAACCATCTTTGTTCATGAAAGCCATTGTGACCAGTGTTCAGTCGGTTCTCGCCACCTCAGCCTTGAACATCCTACAGAGCCACCTCATCTCTCGGCCCTTTACTGAGCCATCTTACCCCTCAGCCTTAGATCAGAACACACCTAAAAATTTAGACCCAACATATCCATTCCTTGTATCCATTTTCTACAATTTAAGTTTACCTTCTGCTCAACTTGTGCTCGGAAAGTGTTGCAAATTTTTGTTGCTACTTGGCATGCTCTATACACATGGTCAATGGCTAAATCAAAGGCACATCTCCCCCAATTCTTATATCCAGCCATGTCAACGAATTTAAAAGGCCAAAAAACTAAAGGGTCTAAGATTCTTCTTCCACAGCTACGCTCCTTGGGTTCTCTCTGCCACTTAGAACCATTCTTCCCCTCCACCGCACCTACAGGGCACACATAATAAAGATGGAAACCTCAACTTTAATGGATAGATCTATCTTTATCCCATGGCATATGGAGAAGTGCCTTAGCTTCTTTCCTGTGTTTGAAGAACTCCAAGGATGTCAGCTGGAGTGTTCCAGAACATTCATTTTGTTGGGATAACAATCAAAGTCCTACTACAGGTCTAAGTTAAGATTAATGAGTTAATCTTATTGGATCCTAAATTCATTAGATTAATGGGTTAATCTAATCGGATTTAAACTTATTAGATTGATGGTTAATCTAATCGGATTTAAACTTATTGGATTACTAGATTAATCTATTTAAATCCGAATTTATTGGATTAATGGATTAATCCAATATGAACTTGAGGTTTTCAAATGAGACCATGGATTATATCCATGTTTTAATAAAATAGGAGAAAATATCATATTAGATATGACTCAGTGATTAAGTAATAAACACGGTCTTATCTGATAAGATCGTGTGATATTACGTTAACCCTAAAGGTTAGGATTTTCTGATCTCTCCTTATATATAGTAGCTAGCACTACAATGTAGGGCTCATAAGGTGAAACTCCCCGCAATGGCTGGTCAAGTAGCTCGACGCAGCAAATACGTAACGTCTACAATAAACGTTAGCGCAAGCGGAAAATACAAAGCAAAAACAATTAAGAACAAACACAAAGATAAACAAACAATTCGCTAACAAGAGAATGTAACGTTGTTCACGGCCTTGCCGCTAATCCACGACCCGATTCGTCCATGGTGAATCACGCCTTAAACCTTCAACTAATCTCTCCTTTGCACAAAGCTAGGTGGAGGTAACCTTTTCTTACAAAATCACTCCTCTTACAATAAGATGAATATAAGTACAAGCAAGAGGAGAAAATTCGTTTGGGCACTTTGGGAGATGTTTAGAATAGAAACATTAGCCACCCAAAAGCCCACACCTCTTCTTTTTATAGAAGAAGAGGGTTTCTTCCCGTTGACACAAGAGCAGTCAACTGATGCACCGATCAGTCGACTGATCCTGTAGCCATTGCCCAATAACAACTTCTTTCCACATTGGATTTAATCCAACGGCTCCCACATCAGTCGACTGATCTTGTCATCAGTCGACTGATGCTCTGATCAGTCGAGTGTCGGAAGCGGACACTCCATTCTGTGCCCGAAATACTTGCGACCAGTCGACTGATGCCTTCATCAGTCGAATGGTGGTCTCGCAGTCGACTGTCAATCCATGGTAGTCGACTATTGGCACTTGAACCAGACTCGAACACTAGTCGAGTCACAGTCGACTTAGAGTAGTCGACTACCATTACATGGCAGTCGACTGGTGTCGGGAAATTCCATTCGACACTTAGCCAATTGGCCAAGTTCCACCTAAGCGCACTACCCCCTTCCTGGATTACATTCGCTCACTCTCATCCCTTGGAGTCCCTCGCCTTTGAAGTTGTCTTCGTCCGACCACATCCCTCGGATGCGCCATCCTTCGTGTCTCGCCCTGAAGTCTACTTCCTCCGGCTTCACTCCAATTTCCTCGTATGGTGATCCCTCGGATGCTCCAAGCGCACGACTTCCGCAAAGTCATCCTTCACTGACTCAAGGACCGAGTCATGAGAGGTGAAACTCATCAATGCTCCATGTGCGAATTACTAAGTCCTGCAAGACTCCAACGCACATATCAAATTCAAACATCCTAACTTAAACCCTTTGCCACACACATCAAAACCATATCACGGGTTGATTGCCCTAACAATCTCTCCTTTTTTGATGTGTGGCAATCCATTTAAGTTAGGTAAAACTTTTGATAAAACTATTAAGGAAAGAAAGCATGTAAATAAACATGATTATCAACTCTCCCCCTTAATACATGAAACTCCCCCTAAATGCAATTCCCCCCTTACTTAAACATGCATATTTCTCCCCCTTTGACACCATCAAAAATATTAAACCAAGTTTATGCAAGCATGACATCAATCCTAGGGAACAAAAATTACCAAAACATGCCTTAAATCTGATAAAAGAAAGTTATTGGGCATGTTATCAGTCGACTGGTTCAGACTACCAGTCGACTGGCACTCTGATTTCGGATTTTTTTGATTTTCAAGGTGAATTTCAAAAATGCATTAAAAATTCTATAAAATTTGAAAAATCATGAAATGTTGGGGAACACATTTCTTTTAAGGTCCTTTATCATTGAAAAATATTTTTTCATAAAAAATCATTATATTTTCAAAAATTATCCAAAAATCCAAAAGTTTCAAAAACAACTAGGTTTTTGATCAAGTTAGTATCAATTTTAACATCTAGTTTTGCTTTGGATTATTTCAAAACATGAACACACAGATTTTAAAGTAAGAAAATGTTTTGAAAACATATGAAATATCCAACCATGATCTTTGGGCAATATGTCTATGAATTAAACATAAGTCTTCCCCATGATTGGTCTATTATTGCTATTTTGATACTTAAATGACCATCTAAATGCCATAGGCATTAGTGGACCATTTGTATCATCCTATCATCTCACTCATGCTAAGTTTTCAATCAAGGTAGCCTATAGTGAGTGTGAGATGTATCCTAAAGGTATTTGTATATACTTAACGATTAATTTCATGCAATTTTACACAAGGTTAAGTATCAACCCACATGATCATAAAGACATATATGTATTTATTATACATTATGATCATGAAACAAATGTATTTATCAATTTATAATCATGCATTAGGTATGTAATCATGATAAAAAGTAAAGTATCACCCAAGACATGATTTAAAACCTTATTGCCCATGATTATATATCAAATGTCAAGATCATAAATCATGATTGCGAACATATATAACAATCACATTAACTATCATGATTTAAGCATTATTTTCAATTTATGGGCACATTATCATCACCCAACACTATGCTAAAAATGAGTGTCAACATACATAAGACTAAGTGTTTAGCATGATTTAAACTATTTATGGGTGCATTATCATCACCCAATACTATTTCAAAAACTTAGTCTCGCCATCCTAAGTCAACCAAAAATATGATATAGGTAAATTCCATATGGTTGACTATCCTAGGGTTTTTCTAACCCTTAAGGATGGATTTAGGAATCCAATACAAGTTCTTTCCTATGGGGTTCACTAAAAATTCCTTAGGGATCCATTTTCTAGCTATTGTTTTCTTTTTATCTTGAACCCCAGTGATTAAGCATTTATAGGCCTTTTTATTTTTATTTTCCTTATATCCTAGGCCTTTCTTATTGAAGCTTGCTCTTTGGCTCCCTATGATCATATTAAGGGTGTTAGAGCCAATAGTAAATTTTTCTAGGGCCTTGGTCAAATGATCAACTTTCTCTCTTAAAGCCCTATTTTCATCCATATATGCATCATTAACATCAAATGGCATATAAAGATCATGTGAGCATGCATCATCATTATTAACATTTAAACATGCTTGTTCTAATTTATTTTCTAGATCCTTAATTGATCAAGCATGCTTTTGTTCTTTTTCTTGGCTCTAAATAGATCCTTAGTAAGACTAGAAATCATGAAAACTATTTTATGGGGTGAGAGGTTCGTTACCATAGTCTCCATGTCTTCTTCTTCTTCGGATGAGGATGGTGAAGAAGCTCCCCCTTCACTAGAGCTCTCCTCACTTGTGCTTGATCTTTCTTGTTCGGAGGAGGAGGTGTCTAGGTCATCAAACGCCATTAAAGCAAGGTTGGTGACAAAAGCATTTTCCTCTTCCGATGATGATGATGATGAAGAAGGGTCATCTCATGTCCTTGCCTTTAGTGCCTTGGCCTTCCCCTTTTCTTTGGCCTTCTTCTCCTCTTCCTTCTTCTTGCTCCCCTTCTTCTTCTTTTCTTCTTTCTTTCTCCTCTCTTCTTTGCTCTTGTTTAGGAGGGAACAATTATCCCTTATGTGTCCCTCTCTTTGACAATTGTAGCAAATTACCTTCCCCCTTGGTCTTCTCCTCCTATCATTAGATTTATTAAATTTAAAATTTTTTAAAACACGTCTTACCTTCCTTACCATGTATGCTTCTTCCGTGCTATCCATGGAGAAGGAGGAGGATGCTTCATCGGAGGAGGAGGGAGTCTCCATCTTCTTCTTCCCCTTGTTGGCTAAAAGTGCCACTCCCCTTGATGGTTGAAGTTTTGGCTCTTCTACTACTCCTTCGAGCCTTGTTTCGTGGAGCTCCATGGTTGAGAAGAATTCCTCCAAGGTGCTAACTTCTAGATTCTTGGAGATGTAAAAAGAGTCCACCATTGAGCTCCATCTTGAGGACCGGGGAAATGCATCGATTGCTTTCATAAGCATGTTCCTATTTGAAAGCTTCTCCCCTACACTAGATAAACCGGTTATTATTTCTTTAAATTTAGAGTGTAGTGAGGTTACCTTTTCTCTCTTTTCAAGTTGGATATTCGTTAGTTGGGAGCGGAGGAGGTCTCTCCTTGCAAGCTTGGCCTCCGAGGTACCTTCATGAAGCTCTACTAGCTTCTCCCACATCTCCTTGGCACTAGAGCATTCTCCAATCCGGTTTACTTCTTGTTGGGGGAGTACATTTGTAAGATATGAAAAAAAAATTATATGGATTAACCCTTTAATTAATTGAGTTTAATTAGTGGGTTAATTGGGTTAATTTAGTTATTGGGCTGAATCTGTTGGGCTGAACCCATTGGACTGAATTCATTGGGTATTGGCTTGGGTTAAGGGCTGAATCGGCTGGGCTGAACCAAATTGAAGTGGGTTTGAGTTAGGCTTGAAGTGGCTTGGACCAGGTTACCTGAACCAACACGACTGGCTTTTAAAAGCCGCTAAATGAACCGATCAACATTTCACTCGTGAATTCTTCCTTGCCTCATCGGCGCGGCTGGTCTCGTCCGATGCCAACCTCGATCGGCAGTCGCCTGGGATCGCGGAGCTCAGCGCATCGGCATCTCCTCGTCCTTGTGCTTTCGTCATTGCCAGCCTCACTGCCGATCGCCTCCAGCCATCGTGTCCGTCGACATCCCGTGAGAAGATCACAAGTTCAAAGGGAAAAAGGGGGCGGGTGGTGAACTCTACTCGGCGACCTTCTCGAGTTGGATTTGAGTTGTGCAATGAGTAACCCTTCTTGGCGTCACTGGAGTGAATGGCCGAGCATGAGGGAGCTGGCTGCCGCTTGTCGCCGGAGCTAGGTAGGGGTCGATCTCCTTCCTTCTTTGAGATGTGAATTGAGATCTTGCTGTGGATTCCTTGATTTAGCGTTAATCTATGGTTTTGGGCAGTGATTGGATTGGCGTCGTTGGATTACTTCGGTGAACAGGGGAGGGGCTGCCGGTGAAGATTTGGCTGGTAGGTTTTGTTTGTTCCTTTTGTTTCCTCTGTAACTGTTGTGAATGCTGTGATGTATCAATGTTGTGAGATACGATGGAATGGTATCCGATTGTGATTCAGTGTGCTATGAACCATGGTATTTGTGTTGTGATATGTTCATGGTGTTCAGGACCTAGGTGTTGGGCCGACTATGAGTGGGAAGGAGAAGATAGTTGGGTGGAGTTGAGAGATCCAATTGATGTTAGGCTGATCCATGGGTGTTAGAGATAGTGAATTGTGATTGATTCAAGGATCTGTGGAGATGTGGATTGTGCTTGAGGTAAGGATGGATTATTTCTAAGTGTTGTTAATTCTAGTTCCTTTAATTGATTTTGGGAATGATTGGAAGTTGTGGATTACTGATTGATCTGGCTGTTGGGGAGGTAACTACCATGACTGTAGAATATATTGATAGACTGCTCTATGTTTTGGGTGAAAGCAGTATTGAGGGTAGTTCCGATATGAACTCTGTTTTTCCCCTTCTTATCTTGTTCTGTGTAGGGTGTTTCAGACCTGTAGTATGTGAATGGATTGGGATAATCGGGGTTCTTACTCGTAGACGAGGGAAGGATGCGAATATAGAACGAATTAGTATTCTGTACATATAATTATCGGAGACTGGTACTTAACCATAATTTGTTATTGTTGTGCAGGTTTGGGATACGAAGCAGGTCCACGGTCGTGAAGATTAGTCGAGCTTCATATCAGGTGGGTAATATCTACTTGGTCCGGTAGTTTTGACCAAATTCCAGTGCATGAATTTGGATATATGTTTATACCTGTTTACCTTAAATCCACTCATGTTTAATCCTATGCTTGTACTGCCTTTGACCTTTGAGATATATTGCTATTATTTCATTGATTATCTATCATGGATATGAACTATAAACCCTATTATGTGTTAGCTGATAGATGTTCAGTAAGTACATGTGGTTAGGGTTATCTTTGTGACCTCAGATTGGGTTACTGTGTTACATCACTAGGGTGAGGTGATGGTTTGAATTATGGAGTCGATTGTTATATCATACCCGTATTAGTGGTGCATCTATGGTGGATCTAGTTGTCTGTGCATAGATAAGTGTGTGGTTGTCAGTATGTGGCCATGGACTAGAGGTCCTAGCGTGATGGTATATCCATTATGGATCATATATCTGTGTATTGTTATATGGATTGTCGATAGTATCTCGCTACTGACTAGAGGTCTTAGCATGGTTGATTGTCAGATGTGTATGACTCTTTGTGCGATAGAGAGAGTTTTGTGGGTTGTAGTCCTTGCATAGTTGACTTTTGATTGACCAGGACTCCCCGTGGGATAGGGAGTGTGGCGAGGATACATGTATGGAGCTATGCATCATTACATTGCATGCATGCTGTTGACTGGGTCTCTCTTATGATTGAGATGGGTCGTCAGTCATCCTGCCTCCCCGGCCACTCGGGGTAGTGGTAGCAGGGTTGAGGGCAGAGCATTGGATGTGCTGCGCTCGGCCACTATAGACGGTGGTAGCTGGAGATGCGCACCTGGCCACTGTGCAGAGTGGTGTTAGCACTCGCCCACTATAGACGGTGGTTGTGTGACGTGTAGTTGTCCTGTGTGCGGCGCTTGTCTACTGATGGGTAGGGACGGCGTGGCTTGCAGCAGGGACCCCTAGGAGTAGTTAGATTTTTACGCTTATACGCTACTCAATCATACTACCCAACTCGGCCACTCGAGAGTAGTGGTAGCTAGAGTCGGGCTAGTTATCATTGTCGTGCCACCCTGGCCACTCTAGGGTCGTGGTTAGACAGGTCCACAGACAGTGACCATGAATATGCATTGCTAATATATATGTATGCATGTATTTGATATATGTTTTACATATGTCTGTGAGATGCTGCATTTGATTGAGCTATGATTGATGCATATGGTTGTTCATCATGATACATGTCATTTGCATTTTATATACTACCGTGTGTTGAGCATGATTCATGCGTTGATTCAGACTATTGTATGCATTTGATTAGCATCATGTCATTGTGTGGTGCGGACCGGGTTGTCATTACTGGTGATCATATACTGTTCATATGTCTGAGTATTGGTCAGGTATGGGATTGACTTGGTACGTTATATGGGTTATGTTATTGTAAATCTGTTCAGGATGATATAGCTTATGGTGTTGCAGACCGTCAGGTACGTTGGTACACTACTTCATGTTTAGTTGATCGGTTTAGTATATACATTGAGTATGACTTTACTGTGGTTACTTGTTAGTATATTTGGATAGGACTGTATGTCTATTGGACTAATGTTGTATACCTGTAGATCTTCACATGTATACTTGTAGATCTCTATATCCTTATATGTTGTTCATGCACTTTCTATATATTACCCCTGAGTTTATACTCACCACCCCGGGACCCTGGGTTTCCTATCGCCCAGGTAACAGGTAGAAGATTCCTTGGACGTTTGGAGCTCCGCCAGCCGATCCCATCTCACACCGAACAATTGGAGTTTTCCATGTATTTGTTTCCGTTGCTGTTTTGTATTATGGCCATGTATAATCAGTGTTGTATTTGGTTGTTGGTTTGTATGTTGTTTTTGGTATAGTATGTTGGAGTCGCACTGGTGTGCACCTTTTCGTGTTGTTGTGGATGTATTGTTTGGTATTGTCCATATATATGTCATGTTGTTGTGGGCCTACGGGCCTTGTAGTAACCCGATATGTTGCCACGTACGGGGGAGATGACATCCGTTTGCTTTTCGGTACGACATACTCTCGGGGCGTGACAATTTTATTGGTATCAGAGCCCTAGGTTGCGAAGTCCATTTTCGGATTTTATTTCGTTCGGATATCGAGTTTTGCTTTACTCGGTTTTGGTTTTGTGAGTTCTGGGATCTGGCTATTGCGGACATCTCCGAGATACAAGGTTTAAGGTATGTTAACTGTTATTACATATCCTTCTGTTGGCTATGCATTTAGTTGCTTATAACAGGGATGACTTGTAGGGTGTTGGATAGTATTCGTAACCGTGGTTTGAGTTGACCACGGGAACGATATGTTGAGGTTATTAGACATGTACCTGCTATCGAAAAGGTAATTACCTTTGAGAGTCGACTGATACCGAGTCAAGCAGGGGTTAGTTGTCACGCCCCGAGAGTATGTCATGCCGAAAAGCAAACGGACGGCATCTCCCCCTGTACGTGGCAACATATCGGGTTAATACAAGGCCCGTAGGCCCACAACAACAATATGATATACACAGATATCCACCTAACAAATGCAGCGAAAACATACAACAGATAAAACAATGTACAATGACCCAACTGTGCACTCCGGAGTGACTTGACACAACAAGAAACATAATTGAAATCGAATCAAAAACCAAATACATACAATATGTCAGTATATCACAAATACGGAAACAATACAGGGAAAAACCCAAACCAAAAATCCGTAAGGTTACAACAACACGGAAAACACATCCATTCGTCCGGTGTGAGATGGGATCAGCTGACGGAGCTCCGAACATCCAAGGAATCTTCTACCAGTTATCTGGGCGACAGAAAGCCCAGGGTCCCGGGGTGGTGAGTATAAACTCAGGAGTAATATATAGAAAGTGCATGAACAACATATAAGGATAGATCTACAAGTATACATGTGAAGATATATGTATACAAAGATGAGTCCAATAGACATACCATATCCAAATCTAATAACAAGTAACTACAAGAAATCATACTCAAGGTATATACTAAATCGATCAATCAACATAAAGTAATGTACCAACGCACTGACGGCCGTAACGCATGATAGATCATCAATGATTTATAATAACATACTCATATAACATACTAAATCCATCCCATACCTGACCAATACTCCAACATATGAACAATATATGATCACCTGTAATAACAATCCGTCACACACAATGACATGATGCTAATCAAATGCATATAATGTCAATCAACGCATGTATCATGCTCAACACATAGCAGTAAATAAAATGCAAATGACATGTATCATGATGAACAAGCATGTGCAACAATCATAGCTCAATCAAATGCAGCATCTCACATGCATATGTAAAACATATATCAAATACATGCATACATATATATCAAGAATGCATATGCATAGTCATGCTCACAAGACCCCACTCGCTACCACGACCCCAGTGTGGCCTAGTTGGCAGGACATGACAACTATCCCAACTCCAGCCGCCACCACTCTCGAGTGACCGAGTTGGGTAGTATGAAACGATTAGCTAGCCGCCATAGAGCTATATGCTACCCACACGGGGTCCTGGCGCTGGTTGCTCCGTCCTACCCATGAGTAGACGCACGACATCACATCACCACTTGTCTATAGTGGGTGAGTGCGCTAACTACCACTCCGCAGCGGGCCAAGTGTGCATCTCCAGCTACCACCATCAATAGTGGACGAGAACGGCACGCACAACAATGCTCTGCCCTCAACCCTGCAACCACTACCCCGAGTGGCCGGGGAGGCAGGATGACTGACGACTCGTCTCAACCACAAGGCAGACCCAGTCGTCAGCATGCATGAAATGTAATGATGCATAGCTCACACACACATCCTCGCAACACTCCCTAACTCACGGGGAGACCTAGTCAACCAAAAGTCAACCATGCAAGGACGACAAATCCGTAATCACAACCTATTTACCTATGCGGATAAATAGATCCGTCGAACTAACATGATGTGTATACGATATACAACGACCGACCTCATAATTTGGACTCATCACCTAACCTAGTGATGCAACCCAGTAACCCAATCTGAGGTCATAAAAAAAATAACCCTAACCACATATACTTACTAAACATCTATCAGCTAACACATAATAGGGTTTTATAGTTCCTATCCGTGCTAGATAATCAATGAAGTAACAGAGTATATATCTCAAAGGTCAAGGCAGTACAAGCATACGATTAAATAAGAGTGGATTTAAGGTAAACATGTATAAACATAAATCCAAGATCATGCACTGGAATTGATCAAACTACCGGACCAGGTAGATATTACCCACCTGATACGAAGCTCGAATAATCCTCACGCGCGACCGCTCGAGATCCCAAACCTGCACATAATAGCAACAATGATTAAATACAAGTATCCAACAAACGTAGGAACTAAACACTACATCGTTCCTATATTCAAATTCTTTTCCCCGAATATGTGTGAACAACTCCGACTATCCCTAGATCAATTTAAGATAAATAGATCCCAACAATACTCATAACAAATCCAAGCTAACCTCAATCTCCAAATCACTGCATCCAATCAATTTACACTTACCTTCGATCACTGCCATAGTAGCTCCATCACCCACAGCAACTCACAGCTATATACAAATGCAATCGATCCACTAACAGAAACAACACCCAACAACCCGTCGGCAGAACATAGATCTACACAAACAACACAGCTTTATACCAAATCAACAATACTCCTCCATCACAGAGTAACTTCCAATCACAGTTGATATTTCTAGCAATCAGAACACATCAACTGGAACTTCCCAACCCACAACTAAGGAAATCAACTAGATCAACAATGAACTAATTAAATAACACGCTGTTTCAAAACCGTATCAACAACTTCCTCACCTTGTCTCCACCACTCATCGATACAAAATCAACCAAGGAATCAACACACAAATCTGAACAACAACTAAATTAGAGTTGTAATTTAGCTCCCCTTCTCGTCCCACACGCACAGATCAGCTACCACCCAAAACAAGTCAGATCTCAAATCCCAGCTCCAAGCTCTATGGCAAACAGAGGCTGAAACTACCCAATCACATCCATCAAATTCAAACACTGATCAAACCCCAATCCATCGGCAAAATCCATCGAACTCTCAACAACACCTGAATCAAACGAATACCACTCAAATCATAGATTTATTTCCATATCACAACTGCGATTCCTAAACATCCACACACACAAATTTAATCCCCGATTCATGGCATCAATCAACCAATTCACATGAATTACAGATAGCATAGGAAAAGGGAAATCGAAGCTTACCGATCAAATCTTCACCGATAGCCCCCTCCCTTTTAACCTCTGTTCACTGACGAAATCCCAGCTTCAACCCTCACTGGTCGCTGCGACGATCGCGGTCAGATCATCTCCAGAAGCCCTTTCTCGTCTCCTATTCATCGAGCCATCCAATTTCCAAACACTGCCCAAATCCGAAAAACCCAGCTCAAGGAAGTCGGGATTACCAATAAGAACGGATCTTGTCCAAGATCGAGGAGAGGTTCAATGACTTACCTAACTCCGGCGGCAACGACTAATAAGAGCTGGTAAATCAGCTCCAATAAGAACTGACACTGCAACAATCGTGCAGATCTCAGCCATGGCTATGGTGTTTGCTGTCGTCGGACCGGGAGAAGAAAGGCGACGAGATCCGCTGTCGGCAGGGATCTGGATAAGGGAGAGGAGAACACCTCCGACGGGCTAATCCCTGATGAATGCAGGTGGCGACTAGGTGTGGTAACTACAGACCTTCGACAAAGCTGGAGTTGATCACGATCGAAGAAGGCAGCGATGCCCTGTCTCCGAGCTAAGCTCGCTCAAGGGAATCTGGCGTGATTGAGCTCGCGCGATCGCGATGATCGAAGAAGTCGACGCGCGATCGGGAAGGCGCGCGATCGGCGATCGCCAAATCACGATCTCGCGTGGGCAAAGATCGATTGAGAGCTCCAGCAGCAACAACTTGGCTCAGGGCGACGATGATGGGAGCAACGATCGGAAGCAGAGAGCACAGCGTCTCTCCCACCGGCCGCATCTTCCTCTGTCGGCAGCAGCAGTCACCGGCTCGCGAAGGAAGAAGAGGTGTCGGAATCGCCGCGAGAGGGGAGGAGGAAATCGTCGGCAGCAGCGATGAAGCGGAAATCGTGAGAGATCGATTCGTTCGGCTGCTTTTAACAGCAGTTCGTGTGATTCGTTTAACCCAGCCAAATCCAAACCTGATACGATTTGGGTTCAGCTCAGCTGATTCGGCCCAATCAGCCCAAGCCCAATTCAGCCCAAAACCCAATTTCAGCCCAACTAGGTCAGCCCAATGGACTCAGCCCAACTAGATAATTAACCCCATTAGCCCACTAATTAATCCTAATTAATTAAAGGAGTTAATTATTTTTTTTTTCCTTATTTTACATTCTCCCCCACTTATAAAAATTTGGTCCCCAAATTTCCGACTTATATACTTGTACGAGATGTCACAACAACCATCTCAAGTATTCGGAGCAAAGTCACACCTCGAGTGACTAAGTGGGGTACTGAGTTCGAATATTACATTCTAGCTTTTATATACACTCTCGAATGAAGAGTCTCCTGAAATACTCTTCCTAAAGCGAATGCAACTCTGTAACCCACTATTCTCCTCGGAAACGGAGAATTACTTTCTCACAAGCGAAACCAATCTACTGTTCCAAAATTCATTATATCACCCAGAACTGATAGTAACTGGACGACTATAATGACTAATCTCGCTGGTTTCTCAACCAGCATACACATAATATACGTCTCATTCCACTGCATCGGGATCACTCCAAATCCCTGACATGATGCATCTGCATATAATACTCTTCCATCCTTATCGGACGGATTAACTAACACTGACTCAAAAGTCAGTCACCTTCTAGGCCTTGAAACCTAGCTTCCCAAACTTCCGACCAAATGATTTCCATCACCTTCTTGGTCCAACAAGTCGGCGATATAGTATCGCTAGAACATCCTATCCTTATCTATGGTAAATACCAAATCAATCTAGGGACACAACTTCCCTCAAGATTAGGAATATATCCATAAATATATCCTCCACAGATATGATGACAATCGATCTCAAATACTCCAAGAGTACTTGATTCCTCAAATCCATAAACGACTAAATCGTCGATAAGTCTAACAACATTATCAATCAGCTCTATATACCTGAATCCTTTTACTCTACGCTAATGATAGCTCAATCATCACATCGACAATGATAATTGTACGACACTAAGTCACTACAATATCAACCCTCCAGTCGTAGATCAAACCTAGGGTATACAGAGGTATTATTTAGCTGATCCAAACAAATCCTCTATCCACAACGAAGGATATTCATTCTCAACTACCGTCTTTCAAATCATCGATAATCGATGCATAACCTCAAAGGTTTGTCTCTCTTTTAACAAGAGTTACGAGTCTTCTCAAGAAGAAACACTAGGAAAGATAAATCTCCCATGGTGTTTAGCAACACTAATACCAATAAAATCATCTCCCGGTATGAGGTTCCCAATATCAGGACTCTTCCCGAAATCACCTCAATCGCATATTCCTACTTGCCCATGCAGTGGCAAGCCCGGGAGTTCATCCGAATACTCTTAGATTATACGTACATCCGAGAGTCCTAGTATACCAACGCTCCAACAATCCAACTATCCGTAAGGATATGTCTATAGTGGAGGTATGTCTAGCAGAGGCTAAGAGTATCCCTTGACTTCTTGGTTGTCGATCAACATCTCACCAGATGGTAGAGAAAAATCACCAACCCACAAGTCGATAGG
Organism: Wurfbainia villosa; assembly: GCA_025175895.1. NCBI lineage: Eukaryota > Viridiplantae > Streptophyta > Magnoliopsida > Zingiberales > Zingiberaceae > Wurfbainia > Wurfbainia villosa. Next base: position 7,924,030 of record CM045986.1, read on the forward strand.
AACCCTTCTAATCCTATATAAGAACATTCTAAACAAAGATACCTATAACTACCAGTATCTCTCGATATATCCGCAAATAGGATAACTTAAAGTAATACCCCGAAGGACCGATCCTTCAGTCTTCTATACTTCTTCTCGAGTAATCATGTAAACTTGCCCAACATCTGTTCTGGACGACTGAGCTCATGTAGATGCAAAGATTATTATGGAGGAACTGAAGTCAATTGCTGAAACTGAGGTACAATCTGAAACAACTGCATTGGAGATGATAAACACTGTTGTACTGGCAAAAGATACATATCCGGCTATATAATACTGAAGAACTTTAAACATCATAGCACGCTCCATCTCTGTGAAAGGTATAGCTGCGTCTGAAGAATGCAAAATAGACACGACCATTGTCGTATACTCTCTCTCCTCTGAACAAATCATAACTATGCCTGGGAAGGTAACTGTTGCTGTCGTCTGGAAAGGTAACAATTGTTGTCTGCACGTCTGAGTCTTCTGAGATGTCTTCGGCTGATACTGCTGAGTAACTTACTTCTTCCGGATGAAAGTATCAAAGAACTCCAACTATATCTGGGGTAGTAGATCGTTGCTGATGTGATAACCTAATCTTCTATAATAATCTCGGCTTTCGAGGTTGTGGATCGTCCGCTCGAAAGCATCATCCATAGTCTTCAAAGTACATACTCTCCTCGTAGATACCGGCTGCTTATAGTAGAAACAGATACAATGGTCCATCGGATAATATGACTCTGCATCTCGTCGTGACCCGTACTGCACGCACACAATCTCCCTTCGGAGTCTTTCCTCTGAGTTCGCTGATAACATGAGAAGCTGCTGACAATCTGCAATCGGTCTTCTATGATCGAAAAACTCTCCAATAGTCGCTCATGACTCATAACTCCAATCTTGCTCCTTTTATCCAACATTTGGAGACTTCGGATTCCAATAATTTGACTTGCAATATATGCTTATCAAATCTCCAACTCTTAAAACACTTACTACGGAGTCATTTCTATACACATGACTCGGTCTATTCACTTCCGGTAGGATCTGATAGGAGATCCAAACATCCTGATCAAGATGTCAACCGATAACCCGTGGGTGGTCAAAACCAACCCAATCACATTCTTGGGCTATTAAATAGTCGTAACCTTCGCAAGTCTAACGACTCTGCATGGTACCTTCGTAACCAAACGATTACCCTACTCGATGCCCAAGAATTCCCTGACAATGAGTCAAAGAAGATGACGTGGGAAAATACTATCTCCCAACATCACTGAACTATGACTAAGTGATACGTTATTTCCCGTAGGTTATTTCCTATATCTTACACCAAGTACCGGCTAAATCCGGATAATGGTATGCAGCTAACTTAGCTTCCTTTGTATAACACGAGTTAAGTACTCAAAAGTACCCTCAACGTTATACAACCTAGAACGACCAATTCAGGGATCAAAATCCCTATGAATATCCCCAAAATAATCCTCTACTATCTGCCTCAGCAATAGTGTACTCGCTTGTACATTACCCATAGGTAATGATCTGACTACTCTAAAATCTTAGGACTGTAATCCTTGATCTCCACAAGAGATGTGACTACCTAACCCCTGCTTTCCGACTTGGTATCAGTCGGCTCTCAAAGGTAATCACCTTTTCAATAGCAGGTACATATCTAATAACCTCAACATATCGTTCCCGTGGTCAAACTCAAACCACGGTTACGAATACTAACCAATATCCTACAAGTCATCCATGTTATAAGCAACTAAATGCATAACCAATAGAAGGATATGTAATAACAATTAACATACCTTAAACCTTGTAGCTCGGAGATGCCCGCAGCAGCTTGATCCCAGAACTCACAAACCAAAACCGAGTAAAGCAAAACTCGATGTCCGAACGAAATCAACCAAATCGACTTCGCGAATCGCTCGATATTAATAAAATTGTCACGCTCGAGAGTACGTGCGTCAAAAGCAAACGGACGGCATCTCAGACGTGATGGCAACATATCGGGTTAATACAAGGCCCGTAGGCCCACAACAACAATATGATATACACAGATATCCACCTAACAAATGCAGCGGAAACATACAACAGATAAAACAATGTACAATGACCCAACTGTGCACTCCGGAGTGACTTGACACAACAAGAAACATAATTGAAATCGAATCAAAAACCAAATACATACAATATGTCCGTATATCACAAATACGGAAACAATACAGGGAAAAACCCAAACCAAAAATCTGTAAGGTTACAACAGCACGGAAAACACATCCATTCGTCCGGTGTGAGATGGGATCAGCTGACGGAGCTCCGAACGTCCAAGGAATCTTCTACCTGTTATCTGGGCGACAGAAAGCCCAGGGTCCCGGGGTGGTGAGTATAAACTCAGGGGTAATATATAGAAAGTGCATGAACAACATATAAGGATAGATCTACAAGTATACATGTGAAGATATACAGGTATACAGCATGAGTCCAATAGACATACAGTCATATCCAAATCTAATAACAAGTAACTACAGTAAAATCATACTCAAGGTATATACTAAACTGATCAACTGAACATAAAGTAATGTACCAACATACTTGATGGTCTGTAACACCAGATGCTAGATCATCCTGAACAGATTTATAATAACATACTCATATAACATACTAAATCCATCCCATACCTGACCAATACTCCAACATATGAACAATATATGATCACCTGTAATAACAATCCGGTCCGTACCACACAATGACATGATGCTAATCAAATGCATATAACAGTCTGAATCAACGCATGTATCATGCTCAACACATAGCAGTAAATAAAATGCAAATGACATGTATCATGATGAACAAGCATGTGCAACAATCATAGCTCAATCAAATGCAGCATCTCACAGGCATATGTAAAACATATATCAAATACATGCATACATATATATCAGCAATGCATATGCATAGTCATGCCTGCGCACCCCACTCGCTACCATGACCCCAGTGTGGCCTAGGTGGCAGGACATGACAACTATCCCAACTCCAGCCGCCACCACTCTCGAGTGACCGAGTTGGGTAGTATGAAACAGTAGCTAGCCCGCCATAGAGCTATATGTTACCCACACGGGGGTCCCTGCTGCTAGTTGCTCCATCCCTACCCATGAGTAGACGAGCACCGCACCCAGGACAACTGCACATCACACGACCACTGTCTATAGTGGGTGAGTGCGCTAACTACCACTCCGCACAATGGCCAAGTGCGCATCTCCAGCTACGACCATCAATAGTGGACGAGAACAGCACGCACAACAATGCTCTGCCCTCAACCCTGCAACCACTACCCCGAGTGGCCGGGGAGGCAGGATGACTGACGACTCGTCTCAACCACAAGGCACTCCAGCCAAGATACATGAAATGTAATGATGCATAGCTCACACACACATCCTCGCAACACTCCCTAACTCACGAGGAGACCTAGTCAACCAAAAGTCAACCATGCAAGGACGACAAATCCGTAATCACAACCTATTTACCTATGTACAGATAAATAGATCCGTCGAACTAACACACTGATGTGTATACGATACAACGACCGACCTCATAATTTGGACTCATCACCTAACCTAGTGATGCAACCCAGTAACCCAATCTGAGGTCATAAAAAAAATAACCCTAACCACATATACTTACTAAACATCTATCAGCTAACACATAATAGGGTTTTATAGTTCCTATCCGTGCTAGATAATCAATGAAGTAACAGAGTATATATCTCAAAGGTCAAGGCAGTACAAGCATACGATTAAATAAGAGTGGATTTAAGGTAAACAGGTATAAACATAAATCCAAGATCATGCACTGGAATTGATCAAACTATCGGACTGTAGATATTACCCACCGATACGGCTCAATAATCCTCACTACGCGGACCCGCTTTCAGATCCCAAACCTGTACAATAATAGCAACAATGATTAAGTACAAGTATCCAACAAACATAGGAACTAATACTACATCGTTCCTATACTCACATCCTTTCCTCGTCTATGAGGTAGAAACTCCAATTAACCCAATTTGATACACCAAAACCAACTTGCTCCCACATCAACAAGATCAATATATAGATCTAAACGACACTCACAATAGATCACTAAATTCACACACACACCATCGTTCACCGCCATGACAGCTCCATCATTTACAGTAACACTCAACCATGAGCATAACCAGATCATCCACACAATCAATTAAAAGAAAATCGAATTAAACAATTCTCCACTCAATCGGCACAAACAACTTCACTGATCTGAGCAAATCACCAACTGCAACGAAATAGCAACTCCAAGATTACTGAACAACAATTGAACCACTGAACAACACCTACATCAATTGGATCCCACTCCAAACCGCCCCACACGATGCTCCATTCACAGCACTCATCGGATCTCAATAACATTGGCACACCACAGAATTCACAGCACTCTACAAATGAAACAAAAAGGATAAACACACTTACCGGCCAAATCTTCACCGACAACCACCTCCCCTGTTCACCGTCGATTACCAACATCACAAACACATAGAACTCACTACAACTACCTAGCAATTTCAATATAGTACAGTGGACAAAAAAAAACGGATCGACTTACCAACACGGTAGATCCTCCCTCAGTAGCTCTGTTCACCGGCAAAATCCGAGCTCCAAAACACTGCCCAAAACCGATCCAAGCTACGGAGGTGCTGAGGCAGCTCGGAATGGTTCACCGATGGCAATCCCAGCTCAAATCACAAGCTCAGCACTCCATCGGAAATCCTCCTTCCTCGTCCCTATTTACCGGCGAAGATCGGAGCTCTGATCACTGCCATCCCATAGATTGGAGCTCAACCGATGAATACACAGCTACATCCAGAGGAAACAGCGATTGAAACCTAACCCTAGATATAGTACCTGAATCGGCAGACTGCTGCCGCGGCGATAACATCGCCGGTCCACTGACGGAAATCTCTGAGATCCCTTAAGCACGAACCCCTTGTTCCTCGATCGGAGATCAGCCCACTAGCGCAGCTGCTGCGGTGAGGGCGTCATCGAGCTGCCTGCACCGGACGCCGACGAGCGAAGGTCGGCGATGCGATCGCGCGGAGCAGAGGAAATGTCGCGGAGAAGAAATGGAAACGGGATCGCGATCTGACGAAATCAGTTCGTTCGGCAGCTTATAAATGTCGTTCGACTGATTCGATTAACCCAGCTCAACCCAAACCCAATCTGATTGGGTTCAGCCCAGGCCCATCTCAGCCCAGATCATTTCAAACCCAATTTCAGCCCACTATTTAAGCCTAATGTACCTGCTATCGAAAAGGTAATTACCTTTGAGAGTCGACTGATACCGAGTCAAGCAGGGGTTAGTAGTCACATCTCTTGTGGAGATCAAGGATTATAGTCCTAAGATTTTCACTAATTATGTTAGTTAGATCATTACCTATGGGGTAATGGACAAGCGAGTACACTATTGCTGATGCAGATAGTAGAGGATTAGTTTGGAGATATTCATAGAGATTTTGATCCCTGAATTGGTCATGTTGGGTTGTATAACTTTGAGAGTACTTTTGGGTACTTAACTCGTGTTATACGAAGAAAGTAGTGTTAGTGAATGCATTTATCCGGATCTAGCTGGTACTTGGTGGAAGAGATAGGAACTAACCTTCGGGAAATCACACATCACTTGGCCACGATGTAGTGACGTTGTGAGAGAGTATTTTTCCACGTCATCTTCTTTGACTCATCGTTAGGGAATTCTTGATCTTTAGGTTGGGTGATCGTTTGGTAACAGAGGTACCATGCAGAGTTGTTAGACTTGCGAGGGTTACGACTACCTAATAGCTCGAGAATGTGATTGACATGTCTTAAGCCACCCATGGTTTATTGGTTGACATCTTGATCAGGAAGTTTGGATCTCCTACCAGATCCTACCGGAAGTCCTGAGACCGAGTCATGTGTATAGAAGTGACTCTGTAGCAAGGGTTTTAAGAGTTGAAAATTTGATAAGCAGATATTGTAAGTCAAATTATTGGAATCAGAAGTCTCCGAATGTTGGATAAAAGGAGCAAGATTGGAGTCATGGGCCACGAGCGACTATTGGAGAGTTTCCGATCATAGAAGACCGATTGCATATCGACAACATCTTCTCATGTTTATCAGTGAAATCAGAAGAAAGACTCCGAAGGGAGATTATGTGCATGAAGTGCGGGTCACGACGACACCAGAGTCAGATTATCTGACGGATCATTTTATCTATTTCTACTATAAGCAGCCGATATCTACAAGGAGAGTATGTACTTTGAAGACTCAGTTGAAGACTATGAATGATGCTTTCGAGCGGATGATCCACAACCTTGAAAGCTGAGATCATTATAGAAGATTGGGTTATCACATCAGTAGCGATTTACTACCTCAGATATAGTTGGAGCTCTTTGATACTTCCATCCGGGAGAAGCAATTTACTCAGCAGTATCAGCAGAAGACATCTCAGAAGACTCAGACGTTCAGACAACAACTGTTACCTCTCCAGACGACAACAACTGTTACTTTCCCAAGCGTGGTTATGCTTTGTACAGAGGAGAGTGTATACTGTAGGGGATCGATCGGCCGGCTAGAGGGGGTGAATAGCCCTTTGTCGTTGGATGGTGGAATTTGCTTGTCTACACAATTGTTAGCGCAAGAGGAATACTAATAAAGACAAGCAAATAAACAAAGAAGAATACAAACAATGCTAACACCGAAATATACGTGGTTCACGGCTACGCCGCTAATCCACGGTCCCCGATTCGTCCTCGGTGAATCACTCCGCAACCAAATCACTATCGGTCTCTCCTTTGCACTAAGGTAGGTGGAGGTAACCCTTACAACTCAAGAACACTCCTTTTACAATAGATGTGAAAGAGATCTAGAAGAAGGAGTTTATCACTTGTGGAGCACTTGGATGATGGTTTGGAATATAAGCATTAGCCATCCAAAAGTCTACACCCTCTCTTTTTATAGAGAGGGCTGATTTCTTCCCGTTGGCCGCCACCAGTAGACTGATGCCCTTGGCAGTCGACTGCCGCCACTTCAACGGCCTCCGAACATGTCGGATCCCGACCATTGTAGTCCAACGGATCACTTGGAAGTCGACTGATGGATCCCATCAGTCGATTGCTGCCTCCATAGTCGACTGCCCAGTCGGCTACGAGTGGTTCTGTGGTCAAACCCTCTTAATCACGATCATCACGCTTTCAAAGAGCTGATCGATGGTCTTGGCACGATCGCCTACATATGATAGGCCGATCATGGCCCCAAAACAACTCAGTCGGATACCAGTCGAACCTATTCAACTCAGAGCAGTCGACTGCCATTTTATGGCAGTCGACTGATATCAGGAAAACTCATCCGACACTTAGCCATTCGATCAAGTTCACCTAATGAGCTACTTACAATTCACTCATTCTCTCATCTCACTAAGTCTCTCAAGCTTCTTCGCTCATGCCACGCCCTACAAAGATCAAAGCGCACGACTCTACAATGCTCCTTCGCGTCTCTTGCCTCCAAAGTCTGCTTCCTTGGCTTCGCTTCAAGTCATCTTGTCCGGCGGTCCCTCGGCAGCATCAAGCGCACGGCTCTGCAATGCTCCTTCTCCGACTCAAGCACGAGGTTCTGAGTGGTGAACCCACCAAAGCTCCATGTGCGAATTACTAAGTCCTGCAAGACTCCAACGCACATATCAAATCATAATAACAACCTAACTTAAACCCTTTGCCACACACATCAAAACCTTATCATGGCAAGAGATTGCCCTAACAATCTCCCCCTTTTTGATGTGTGACAATCCGTTTAAGTTAGGTAAAAACATTTGATAAAATATTAAGAAAGGAAAGCATGTAAATAACATGATTAGAAACTCTCCCCCTTAATACATGAAACTCCCCCTAAATATATTCCCACTTACTTAAACATATATATTTCTCCCCCTTTGACACCATCAAAAATAATTAACAATGTGTATACATCATGGCAACAAGTCTAGAAAGAAACAAAAAACCAAAGCATGCCGTAAAAGTGGATAAACGAGATTACTGGGCATGTTATTAGGCGAGCAGTCGACTGCTATCAGTATGGCAGTCGACTGGCACAATAAATTTCGAAATTCTGATTTTCTGGACGAATTTCAGAAACGCACTATAAATTCCAGAAAATTCTAAAAATAGTGAAATTTGGGGAACACATTTCTTGTAAGTATATTTATCAATGAAAAATATTTTTCCATGAAAAATCATTGTAGTTTCATGTATTTGCCAAAAATACAAAAGCTTTAAAAACCACTAGGTTTTTTATCATGTTAGTATCCATTTTAACACCTAGTCTTGCTTTGAATTGTTTCAAAACATGAATACACAAATTTTAAAGTAAGAAATTGTTTTGAAAACATATGAAATATCCAACCATGATCTTTGGGCAATATGTCTATGAATTAAACATAAGCCTTCCCCATGATTGGTCTATTATTGCTATTTTGATACTTTAAATGACCATCTAAATGCCATAGGCATTAGTGGACATTTGTATCATCCTAACATCTCACTCATGCTAAGTTTTCAATCAAAGTAGGCTATGGTGAGTGTGAGATGTATCCTAAAGGTATTTGTAGATACTTAACCATTATTTTCATGCAATTCTATCAAGGTTAAGTATCATCCTATCATTCCACATGATCATAAAGATGTATATGAATTAATTTCACATTATGATCATGAAATAAATGTATTCATCAAATTGTGATCATGCATTAGGTATTATATCATGATAATAAAGCAAATATCACCTAAAGCATGATTTATTTACTTATAGGTGCATTATCATCACCTAACACTATTTCAAAAATGTTGTCCCGCCATCCTAAGTCAACCAAAAATATGATATAGGTAAATTACATATGGTTACTATCCTAGGGTTTTTCTAACCCTTAAGGATGGATTTTGGAACCCAATATAAATTCTTGCCTATGGGGTTCACTAAAAATTCCTTAGGGATCCATTTCCTAGCAATTACTTTCTTTTTGTCTTGACCCCTAGCTATTAAGCATTTATAGGCCTTTTCAATTTTCTTTTCTTTATAACCTAGGCCTTTCTTGTTGAAGCTTGCCCTTTGGCTCCCAATTATCATGTTAAGGGTATTGGAGCCTATTGTAAATTTTTCTAGGGTTTTGGTCAAGTGGTCTACCTTTTCTCTTAAAACCCTATTTTCTTCTATGCATGCATCATCAACATTGAAAGGCATATATTCATGTGAGCATGCATCATTTAAACTAGAAGAAATATTATCATTATCATTTAAGCATGCTTTTTCTAATTTTTCTTCTAAGTCCTTAATTTGATCTAGCATGCACTTATTCTTTTTCTTTGCTCTAAATAAATCCTTAGTGAGGCTAGAAATCATAGACATAATTTGCTTAGGGGGTAGATTTGTTACCTCACTTACCAAGTCCTCTTCCGATAATGAGGATGTAGAGGAGGCTCCCCCTTCACTTGAGCTCTCTCCACTTGAGCTTGCTTCTTCATTTTCTTGCTCGGAGGAGGAAGTGTCTAGGTCGTCAAACGCCATTAATGCCAAGTTGGTGACAAAGGCATTCTCCTCTTCCGATGATGATGAAGATGATGAGGAGGGGTCATCCCAAGTTCTTGCCTTTAGTGCCTTTGTCTTTCCCTTTTCTTTGGCTTTCTTCTCTTCTTCTTTCCTCTTGCTACCCTTCTTCTTTTTCTTTTCTTCTTTCTTCTTCCTCTCTTCTTTGCTCTTGTTTAGGAGAGGACAATTGTCCCTTATGTGTCCCTCTCCTTGGCAATTGTAGCAAATAATTTTCTCCCTTGGTCTTCTATTCCTATCATTAGATTTATTAAATCTAAAACCTTTTAATGCACGCCTTACTCTCCTTACCATATAGGCTTCTTCCGTGCTATCCATGGAGGAAGATGGTGACGCTTCATCGGAGGAGGAGGGGATCTCCATTTTCTTCTTCCCCTTATGTGCCATCAAAGCTACTCCTCTTGAAGGTTGAATTCTAGGCTCTTCAACTATTCCTTCAAGCCTCGTTTCATGGAGCTCCATTGTTGAGAAGAACTCCTCCAAGGTGCTCACTTCTAAGTTGGACATGTAGAAGGAGTCCACCATTGAGCTCCATTTTGATGACCGGGGAAAAGCATCAATTGCTTTCATGAGCATGTCCCGGTTGGAGAGTCTTTCTCCTACACTTGTTAGTCCAATCAAAATTTCCTTAAACCTAGAATGCAATGATGTTACCTTTTCTCCCTTTTCTAATTTTATGTTGGAGAGTTGGGAGCGGAGGAGGTCTCTCCTTGCAAGTTTGGCTTCCGAGGTGCCTTCATGAAGCTCTACTAGCTTCTCCCACATCTCCTTCGCACTAGAGCATTCCCCTATCCTATTCACCTCTTGTTGGGGGAGTACATTGTAGAGGTGGTGCTTGGCCTTTGAATTTTCCAAGTATTCTTCCCTTTGCCTCTTGCTCCACCTTGCTTTCTCCAATGGCTCCCCATCTTCATTCCTAGGCAATTCGAAACCATTTTCCATAATTAAGAGAATTTCAAAATCGGTCTCGAAAAATACCTCCATTCTCTTTTTCCACCAAGAGAATTCGCCTTCGAATTTTGGTGGGTGAATATTTAAGCTGGCCATTCTTGAATGTGCTTGTTGTGGCAGTTAGTCCTCGACAAGCTTTCCTTGGCTCTGATACCACTTGTAGGGGATCGATCGGCCGGCTAGAGGGGGGTGAATAGCCCTTTGTCATTGGATGGTGGAATTTGCTCGTCTACACAATTGTTAGCGCAAGCAGAATACTAATAAAGATAAGCAAATAAACAAAGAAGAATACAAACAATGCTAACACCGAAATATAACGTGGTTCACGGCTACACCGCTAATCCACGGTCCCCGATTCGTCCTCGGTGAATCACTCCACAACCAAATCACTATCGGTCTCTCCTTTGCACTAAGCTAGGTGGAGGTAACCCTTACAACTCAAGAACACTCCTTCTTTTACAATAGATGTGAAAGAGATCTAGAAGAAGGAGTTTATCACTTGTGGAGCACTTGGATGATGGTTTGGAATATAAGCATTAGCCATCCAAAAGCCCACACCCTCTCTTTTTATAGAGAGGGCTGATTTCTTCCCGTTGGCTGCCACCAGTCGACTGATGCCCTTGGCAGTCGACTGCCGCCACTTCAACAGCCTCTGAACATGTCGAATCCCGACCGTTGTAGTCCAATGGATCACTTGGCAGTCGACTGAAGGATCCCATTAGTCGACTGCTGCCTCCGTAGTCGGCTACGAGTGGTTCTGTGGCCAAACCCTCTTAATCAGTCGACTGCTGCCTTCAGCAGTCGACTGATGGTCTTGGCAGTCGACTGCCCACATATGGCAGTCGACTGCTGGCCCCAAAACAACTCAGTCGGATACCAGTCGAACCTATTCAACTCAGAGCAGTCGACTGCCATTTCATGGCAGTCGATTGATGTCGGGAAAACTCATCCGACACTTAGCCATTTGACCAAGTTCACCTAATGAGCTACTTACAATTCACTCATTCTCTCATCTTACTCGAAGTCCCTCGTCGAAGCTCTCTTCGTTCGCGGCCATGTCCCTCGGCAGCATCAGACACACGGCTTTGCAATGCTCCTTCGCGTCTCTTGCCTCCGAAGTCTGCTTCCTTGGCTTCACTTCAAATCATCTCGTCCGACGGTCCCTCGACAACATCAAGTGCACGACTCTGCAATGCTCCTTCTCCGACTCAAGCACGAGGTTCTGAGTGGTGAACCCGCCAAGGCTCCTTGTGCGAATTACTAAGTCCTGCAAGACTCCAACGCACATATCAAATCATAATAACAACCTAACTTAAACCCTTTGCCACACACATCAAAACCTTATCATGGCAAAAGATTGCCCTAACATATACGATGATGGTCGTATCTATGCGGTATTCTCCAGTTGCAGCTATACCTTTCACAGAATTGGAGCATGCTACGATTCATTATTTATCAGCCGGTGGTGTACTCTTTGCCAGTACAACAGTGTTTACCATCTCCATTGCGGTTGTTTCAGTTTGTATCTCAGTTCAGCAGTTGATTTCAGGTCCTCCATGGCAGACTTTTGCAGCTACTTGAGCTCAGCCGTCAAGAACAGATGTTGGGCGAGTTTACATGATTACTCGAGAAGAGATATAGTAGACCGAAGAATTGATCATTTGGGCTATTACCTTAGTTTACCCTGTGTGAATATATTGAGAGATACTGATAGTTACAGGTAGCCAGGTCTAGAACATTCTTAGATAGGATTAGATGGGTTCCTATCGACTTATGGATTGGTGGTATCTCTACCGTCAGGTGAGATGTTGACCAACAATCAAGAAGTCAAGGGATACCCTTAGCCTTTGCTAGACATACCTTTATTATAGACATATCCTTACGGATAGTTAAATTTTTGAAATGATGGTATACTATGTCTCTCAGAGGTATGGATAATTTGAGAGTATTTGGATGTAGATTCGGAGGAACTCTCGAGCTTGCCACTGCATGGGCAAGTGGAGTAAGCGATTGGAGTGGTTTCGGAAATAGTTCCGATATTGAGACCTTATACCGGGAGATGATTTTATTGGTATCAGTGTTGCTAAACACTAGGGAAATTGGAAGAGCATAGGTTGTGATTACATGAGGTATTGGATGGGAGATTTATCTGCCCTAGTGGTTCTTCTTGAGAAGACTTGTAACTCTTTGTTAAAAGAGAGACAGACCTTTAAGGTTATGCATCGATTATCGATGATTGGAATGCAGTAGTTGAGAATGAGTATCCTTCATTGTGGATAGATGATCTGTTTAGATCAGTTAAAGGACACCTGTGTATACTCTAGGGTTGATTTATGATTGGAGTGTTGATATTGTAGTGACTTGATGTCATACAGTTATGATTGTCGGTGTGATGATTGAGATATCGTCTGCTTAGAGTAAAAGGATGCAGGTGTGTAGAAGATGATATTTCATACTTTGTATGAATTTTATGAGTTGTTGATGATGTCATTAGACTTATGAATGATTTAGTCGTTCATGGATTTGAGGAATCAAGTACTCTTAGAGTATTTGAGATCGATTGTCATCATATATGTTGATGATATATTGTTGGGATATATTCACAATCTTAAGGGAAATTGTGGTTTCCCTAGATTGATTTGGTATTTACCATGGATGTGGATAGGATGCTCTAGCGATGCTATATCGCTGACTTGTTGGACCAAGAAGGTGATGAGAATCACTTGGTCGGAAGCTTGGGAAGCTAGGTTTCAAGGCCTAGACAGTGGCTGACTTTTGTGTCAGTGTTAGTTAATCCGTCCGATATGGATGGAAGGGTATTGTACGTAGATGCATCATTTTAGAGATTAGGAGCGATCCTGATGCAGTTGAATGAGACGTATATTATGTGTATGCTAGTTGAGAAACTAGAGAGATTAGTCATTATAGTCTTCTAGTTACTTTCAGTTCTGGGTGACAGAGTGAATTTTGGATATTAGATTAATTTCTCTTATGAGAATAAATCTCTGTCTCTGGGAAGGATGGTGGTTTCCAGAGTTGCATTCGCTTTAGGAAGAGTTGTTTCAGGAGACTCTTCATTCGAGGGTGATGTATTCGGAGCGTATCCGAAAATAGTGAGTTTGAGATGTCCTTTGTGGTGGAACGACATGTAGGACATGGTTGATTTCGTAGTTCGATATTGGGTGTGCCAACAAGTAAAGGTGGAATATTAATGACTAGTAGGGTTACGTACCGTGATGAAGTGGGAGCCTAGTGCGTTAGACTGTGTTGGGAGATTATCTAGAATTCGGAAAGGACTTGATAGGATTTGGGTAGTCGATGATCGATTAACTAGGTCCACTCATTTTCTTCCGAGTCGTAAGATGGATTTCGTTGGATCGCTTGATGGAATTATATCCATGGAGTATCCTGGAGTATCATTTTTTATAGTGATTCATGATTCACCTTACGATTCTGGCAAAGTCTCCCATCGATTACTGGTATAGAACTCCACTTTGGTACAATTATTTACCTTTTAATAGGTCGGTTGAGAGTGTATATAAGAGCTGGAATGTAATATTTGAGCTCAGTACCCCACTTAGTCACTTGAGGTGTGACTTTGCTTCGGATACTTGAGATGGTTATTGTGACATCTCGTACTCATACATGAGTCAAAAATTTGGGGACCAAATTTTTATTAGTGGGGGAGAATGTAAGATACGAAAAAAAAAATTATATGGATTAACCCTTTAATTAATTGAGTTTAATCAGTGGGTTAATTGGGTTAATTTAGTTATTGGGCTGAATCTGTTGGGCTGAGCCCATTGGACTGAATTCATTGGGTATTGGCTTGGGTTAAGGGCTGAATCGGCTGGGCTGAACCAAATTGAAGTGGGTTTGAGTTAGGCTTGAAGTGGCTAGGACTAGGTTACCTGAACCAACACGACCGACTTTTAAAAGCTGTCGAACGAATCGATCAACATTTCACTCGCGATTTCTTCCTTGCCTCGTCGCCGCGGCTGGTCTCGTCCGATGCCAACCTCGATCGGCAGTCTCCTGGGATCGCGAAGCTCAGCGCATCGGCATCTCCTCGTCCTTGTGTTTTCGTCGTCGCCAGCCTCACTGCTAATCGCCTCCATCCATTGTGTCTGCCGGCATCCCGTGAGCAGATCGCAAGTTCAAAGGGAAAAAGGGGGAGGGTGGTGAACTCTACTCGGCAACCTCCTCGAGTTGGATTTGAGCTGTGCAATGAGCAACCCTTCTTGGCGTCGCTGGAGTGAATGGCCGAGCATGAGGGAGCTGGTTGTCGCTTGTTGCCGGAGCTAGGTAGGGGTCGATCTCCTTCCTTCTTTGAGATGTGAATTGAGATCTTGCTGTGGATTCCTTGATTTAGTGTTAATCTATGGTTTTGGGCAGTGATTGGATTGGCGTCGTTGGATTACTTCGGTGAACAGGGGAGGGGCTGCCGGTGAAGATTTGGCTGGTAGGTTTTGTTTGTTCCTTTTGTTTCCTCTGTAACTGTTGTGAATGTTGTGATGTATCAATGTTGTGAGATTCGATGGAATGGTATCCGATTATGATTCAGTGTGCTATGAACCATGGTATTTGTGTTGTGATCTATTCATGGTGTTCAGGACCTAGGTGTTGGGTCGGCTGTGAGTGGGAAGGAGAAGATAGTTGGGTGGAGTTGAGAGATCCAATTGATGTTAGGCTGATCCGTGGGTGTTAGAGATAGTGAATTGTGATTGATTCAAGGATATGTGGAGATGTGGATTGTGCTTGAGGTAAGGATGGATTATTTCTAAGTGTTGTTAATTCTAGTTCCTTTAATTGATTTTGGGAATGATTGGAAGTTGTGGATTACTGATTGATCTGGCTGTTGGG
This sequence comes from Wurfbainia villosa, assembly GCA_025175895.1. Classification (NCBI taxonomy): domain Eukaryota; kingdom Viridiplantae; phylum Streptophyta; class Magnoliopsida; order Zingiberales; family Zingiberaceae; genus Wurfbainia; species Wurfbainia villosa. The sequence continues at coordinate 7,939,518 of CM045986.1, forward strand.
GAGGTAACTGCCATGACTGTAGAATATATTGATAGACTGCTCTATGTTTTGGGTGAATGCAGTATTAAGGGTAGTTCCGATATGAACTCTGTTTTCCCTTTCTTATCTTGTTCTGTGCAGGGTGTTTCGGACATGTAGTATGTGAATGGATTGGGATAATCGGGGTTCTTACTCGTAGACGAGGGAAGGATGCGAATATAAAACGAATTAGTATTTTGTACGTATAATTATCGGAGACTGGTACTTAACCATAATTTGTTATTGTTGTGCAGGTTTGGGATACGAAGCAGGTCCACGGTCGTGAAGATTAGTCAAGCTTCATATTAGGTGGGTAATATCTACCTGGTTCGGTAGTTTTGACCAAATTCCAGTGCATGAATTTGGATATATGTTTATACCTGTTTACCTTAAATCCACTCATGTTTAATCCTATGCTTGTACTGCCTTTGACCTTTGAGATATATTGTTGTTATTTCATTGATTATCTATCATGGATATGAACTATAAACCATATTATATGTTAGCTGATAGATGTTCAGTAAGTACATGTGGTTAGGGTTATCTTTGTGACCTCAGATTGAGTTACTGTGTTACATCACTAGGGTGAGGTGATGGTTTGAATTATGGAGTCGATTATTATATCATACCCTTATTAGTGGTGCATCTATGGTGGATCTAGTTGTCTGTGCATAGATAAGTGTGTGGTTGTCAGTATGTGGCCATGGACTAGAGGTCCTAGCGTGATGGTATATCCATTATGGATTGTATATCTGTGTATGGTTATATAGATTGTCGATAGTATCTCGCTACTGACTAGAGGTCTTAGTGTGGTTGATTGTCAGATGTGTATGACTCTTTGTGCGATAGAGAGAGTTTTGTGGGTTGTAGTCCTTGCATAGTTGACTTTTGGTTGACCAGGACTCCCTGTGGGATAGGGAGTGTGGCGAGGATACATGTATCGAGCTATGCATCATTACATTGCATGCATGCTGTTGACTGGGTCTCCCTTGTGGTTGAGATGGGTCGTCAGTCATCCTGTCTCCCCTTCCACTCGAGGTAGTGGTAGCAGGGTTGAGGGCAGAGCATTGGATGTGCCGCGCTCGGCCACTATATACGGTGGTAGCTAGAGATGCGCACCTGACCCCTGTGCAGAGTGGTGTTAGGACTCGCCCACTATAGACGGTGGTTGTGTGACGTGCAGTTGTTCTGTGTGCGGCACTTGTCTGCTCATGGGTAGGGACGGCGTGGCTTGCATCAGGGACCCCTAGGAGTAGTTAGCTTTTTACGCTTATACGCTACTCAGTCATACTACCCAACTCGGCCACTTGAGAGTAGTGGTAGCTGGAGTCGGGCTAGTTGTCATTGTCGTGCCACCCTGGCCACTCTGGGGTCATGGTTGACGGTCCGCGCATGACGATGACCATGCATATGCATTGCTGATATATATGTATGCATGTATTTGATATATGTTTTACATATGCCTGTGAGATGCTGCATTTGATTGAGCTATGATTGTTGCATATGGTTGTTCATCATGATACATGCCATTTGCATTTTATATACTGTTGTGTGTTGAGCATGATTCATGCATTGATTCAGACTGTTGTATGCATTTGATTAGCATCATGTCATTGTGTGGTACGGACCGGGTTGTTATTACAGGTGATCACATACTGTTTATATGTCTGAGTATTAATCAGGTATGGGATTGACTTGGTACGTTATATGGGTTATGTTATTGTAAATCTGTTCAGGATCATATAGATTATGGTGTTGCAGACCGTCAGGTACGTTTGTACACTACTTCATGTTCAGTTGATCGGTTTAGTATATACATTGAGTATGACTTTACTGTGGTTACTTGTTAGTAGATTTGGATAGGACTGTATGTCTATTGGACTCATGTTGTATACCTGTAGATCTTCACATGTATACTTGTAGATCTCTATATCCTTATATGTTGTTCATGCACTTTCTATATATTACCCCTGAGTGTATACTCACCACCCCGGGACCCTGGGTTTCCTATCGCCCAGGTAACAGGTAGAAGATTCCTTGGACGTTTGGAGCTCCGCCAGTTGATCCCATCTCACACCGAACAATTGGGGTTTTCCATGTATTTGTTTCCGCTGCTGTTTTGTATTATGGTCATGTATAATTAGTGTTGTATTTGGTTGTTGGTTTGTATATTATTTTTGGTATAGTATGTTGGAGTCGCACCGGTGCGCACCTTTTTGTGTTGTTGTGGATGTATTGTTTTGTATTGTCCATATATATGTCATGTTGTTGTGGGCCTACGGGCCTTGTATTAACCCGATATGTTGCCACGTACGGGGGAGATGTCGTCCGTTTGATTTTCGACATGACATACTCTCGGGGCGTGACAACATTGAGGAGATGGTGCTTAGCCTTTGAATTTGTAAGGTGCTCCTCTCTTTGCTTTTTAGTCCACCTTGATTTGTCTAGTATTCTCCCCTCTTCATCCCTAAGCATCTCAAAATCGTTTTCCATTATAAGCATAATATCAAAATTGGTTTCAAAGAATACCTCCATTCGCTTCTTCCACCAAGCGAATTCCTCCTCGAACTTCGGCGGATGAATGTTTGAGTCAGCCATCTCTTGATATAGTGCTTGTGTTGGCGGTTAGTCCTCAACAAGCGCCTTGGCTCTGATACCACTTGTAGGGTCGATGTTGGCAGGCTAGAGGAGGGTGAATAGACTTTGTTGCCGACGGTGGAAGTCGTTCTTAATCGTCTACAATAAACGTTAGCTCAAGCAGAAAATACAAAGCAAAGACAATTAAGAACAAATACAAAGATAAACAAAAAATTTGCTAACAAGAGAATGTAACGTGGTTCACGGCCTTGCCACTAATCCACGACCCGATTCGTCCAAGGTGAATCACGCCTTAAACCTTCCACTAATCTCTCCTTTGCACAAAGCTAGGTGGAGGTAACCTTTTCTTACAAAATCACTCCTCTTACAATAAGATGAATATAAGCACAAGGAAGAGGAGGAAATTCGTTTGGGCACTTTGGGAGATGTTTAGAATAGAAGCATTAGCCACCCAAAAGCCCACACCTCTTCTTTTTATAGAAGAAGAGGGTTTCTTCCCATTGACACAGGAGCAATCGACTGATGCACCGATCAGTCGACTGGTCCTATAGTCGTTGCCTAATAACGGCTTCTTTCCACGTTGGATTTAATCCAACGACTCCCACATCAGTCGACTGATGCTCTGATCAGTCGAGTGCCGGAAGCGGACACTCCATTTTGTGCCCGAAACACTTGCGACCAGTCGACTGATGCCTTCATCAGTCGACTGGTGGTCTCGCAGTCGACTGCCAATCCATGGCAGTCGACTGTTGGCACTTGAACCGGACTCGAACACTAGTCGAGTCACAGTCGACTTAGAGTAGTCGACTACCATTACATGGCAGTCGACTGGTGTCGGGAAATCCCATCCGACACTTAACCAATTGGCCAAGTTCCACCTAATAGCACTACCCCTTCCCGGGTTACATTCGCTCACTCTCATCCCTTGGAGTCCCTTGCCTTTGAAGTTGTCTTTGTCCAGCCACATCCCTCGGATGCCCCATCCTTGTGTCTCGCCCTGAAGTCTACTTCCTTCGACTTCACTCCAATCTCCTCGTCTGGCGGTCCCTCGAATGCTCTAAGCGCACGTCTTCCGCAAAGTCATCCTTCACCGACTCAAGGACCGAGTCATGAGAGGTGAAACTCGCCAATGCTCCATGTGCGAATTACTAAGTCCTGCAAGACTCCAATGCACATATCAAATCCAAACATCCTAACTTAAACCCTTTGCCACACACATCAAAATCATATCATGGGTTGATTGCCCTAACATACAATGTGGATAACGAAGAAATAAGAGTTTTTCTTAAAGTGTACTCGTGAGATGAGTGACGACAATTGTGCTCGTGTGGATACCAAGGAGGCATGAACATACTGATCGCTCTCAGATCGACTTGACCCTCCACCATCGAATGGTTCACGCTTCAAGAGTAACGCTCTAAACTAACGACCAATCAGAATTCGCATGGATCTTGTTGGGTTCCCTTTTTCCACTGTATATATTTTGATTTAATTTCTCTTTAGAATCCAACAGTGGTATCAGAGCCACTTGCGAATTCGATTGAATTGTTTTGATATTTGATTTTATATTTAATATAGACAAACATATTTATTATGATTTTAATTTATTGATTTATGTGTTACTTTGATTAATTTGGTATGAAACAAAAGTCATTTAATTGGATTAATCATTATCGGTTGTTTACTTTGATTAAACAATAGCGATTGTAGCATGCTCATAATTATATGAGCACTATAATCTTGTTTCGTTCGACTAATCAAACATGGCGATTTTCAATACGATTGATATAATAAATATATTGTGAACAGATTATGAGATATTAATAATTGAAATTGTGAAATAATTTGTTGTAAATAGTTTGTGATAATTTGATTATTAATATTCAAGGGAAACAAGGCAGCCACTCATTTAACAAGTTAATAAAAAAAATAAGGCAATCCCTTGGAACCCCATGTGGGTTCACCACATAAATCATTAATTATAATTATAATAAAAATAATGCTATAGAATTGATACATGTGATGTATAGCATGATGCATGATTATGCCTTTTGTGATTGTTGTGTGTATGATTATTGTAAAATTAATACGGCCTGCGTGTCGTGCCTTTCCTCCAATGAATTCAAGTTGTAAAATTTCTTTTTTCATCTAACTCTCCTCGAATGTAACTCAAGGTTTCTTTTATTGTAATGTGCAAATTAGAATAGTGCTAGTATAGTACTAGATGATAGGGGTATTATAGAGAAAGAGACTAACAACACACACCAACTAAAGAAGCTCTTGGAGAAGATGCAGTTCTCTTAAGTTGACTTTTTTGATCTTCTCATTGGCTTGAGAAATTCATAAAAGTTAGGGTCATAACCATGTCACATTTTTTTTTTGCCATATATGTTGATATATTCCATGATTGTTGTAGGGATCGATATAGTATCGCTAGAGGGGGTGTGAATAATACTTCGTCGATTTCTTTGCTTGGATTCGTCGTGCTTGTCTACAATTGTTAGTACGCAGCGAAAATACAAATACTAATACAAATATAAACACAAAGCACAACACAAACACGACACATGAATTTTACGTGGTTTGGAACCCTAGTTCCTACTCCACAGTCAAGCCCTAGCGAGCTCTAGTGATGCACACCACCACTAAACCTTCTTCTTAGAAACACTTCGGAGGTGGAGAAAACTCTTACAAGCTTGATCTTTACAACAAAACAACCAAATACAAGTCACCATACTTGGACTTCTCCACACCAAGTGTCCAATCAACCTTGACCGACCTGGATTTCTCCAATAATCTCCCTCATATGACCTTGGATGTCCCATATCATCCATTAGTCATATGGCCAAACCATATTGTAAACCATTGTAGAACATCAAAATCCTACTTAAGTCCCACTCGAGTTTGGTCAATCGTGACCTGGGTCGATTGCTCCAATAATCTCCCCCTTTTTGATGTTTGACAATATCATTAAGTTAGGTTATCATCCTATAAACCCAACTTAACTCTTCTTATGCCAAAGAATAATGAAGAGTTCTCAATTCAGACTTTCAAATTTTTAATTTTTGGGGTTTAGTGTATATTAGGGTTGATGCTAACTTAACCCCTTCAATTTCTCCCCCTTTTTGACATACATCAAAAAGTTTACCAAGGTTTACCATGTCTCATTTTCCAATGAGATTCTTCATTCTCTGCCGTGGTCAAAAATCATCTTGAATGCCTTCATTTTCCTAGTGATACAATCTCTATCACTAAATGAAAAGCAATCTTCCATTTTCCCCCCATTTTATAAGCATCGTCTATTATACCTAGATGGATAATCTCCCATTAAAGGCTTGCTCTCCCTTTATCATTGCACCAATAATATCCTTGGAGAGTTCCTAAGCCTATAGGAACCTTAAACAATAAAAAATAAGGATAAAAATTCAAACTTAAACTTTAACCTCCCTTAAAATTTGATTTTTTTACCCTAATTAACTCTCCAATTAATTTCTAATGAAAATCCCACTCTTTCAATGCTTGTCTAAGTATATTAGAGGTTTAGGAGTAGTTATCTAACCTAGGGTTATGGTTAGATGGCTTAAACCAACATTGTTAAGCCAAAAACAATGCTAACAATCGATGGAGAAGGCTCTAGTACCTCAACCGGTTTCTGATTTATCTAAATTCGAATTTTCATACGAACTTCAGAAATGCATAAATAATTCCAAAAAATTCAAAAAAATCTTGAAATTTCATCCACGCATTGCTTATGTCAAACATTATAGGGAAAACATAGTTTCTATAAAAATAACTCTTAAATTCAAAGAATGATACAAAGTTCAAAAAAATTGAAACCTTCAATGTTTTTAGCCAACTTTGTTTCAATCTTCTCAATGGTGATTGCTATCAAAAAATAGGCATCACTAAGGTTTTTAAAAATGATTTTAAAATATTTTCAAAACCTTATATTGAATCTTGATCAATGGGCTAGATGTACATGACTTGTGCATTAGCTTTCTTCATGATTCCTCATTATCATTTAATAAGTTCTAAGTTCATTATGATATACTAAATAAGCACATAAACTTAACTCATTTCCTAGCATCTCACATGTGTCTAGGGTGTATGAAAACTCACACAAGTCATTCTTATAGTTTTTGTGAGATGTGGATTTGTTCTACCTTATCTAAGGGTTCATGCTTTTTATTTATGCAACTCTATATGATTCTCTTATCATGGGACTTCTAATTATGTCATTGTCCTTAATTCAATTTTAATTATCATAAATGCATGAATAATGATCATGGTATATAATGATTGCATAAATTAAAGCATAGTCAATGAATCATGATTTCATGACATAAAGATAAACCTAAACACAAATATGACATATCTAAACTAAGCATGATCATGACATTTTATGTGATCAAATGAAATACGATGTCATGACATGACATATGGCAAGCAAAGCATGACATATAAATAATACAAAGAGTTAAACATACCTAAGTTTTAAACTCAATTGCCATTTTCTATATTTAAACCCCATTTTGCCAAAAAAAACCCCCAAGTCTCCTAAGTGTGCCAAAAACTCAAAATGACACACTATTTACTCTTAACCTACTTGTGCCAATTATGATTGATTTTTCAAACTTCCATTATTATATTGGCACATCCTAAAATCTTTTAGGATAAAATATCTAAATTCATTTCCAAGGTATCCCATAACTTTGAAAATGTCCTAAAGTGTCAACTCTACCATGGTTAGGTTAACTACCCATCCATTTGAGATTGACACACTCTAACCCATCTAGCTTGAGGGAATCACACTCCTAGGAACCCATAACCTATTTGAGATCCTTGGGTTAACAAGGTATTCACTAGGGATGACTTCTCTTGATATCTTCCTAATGATCCTTCTAGGCTTAGAAGCCTTGGTCATTGTGGTCTTGTCTTTGTTAACCCTAGGGGGTTCCTCTTCTTAGTGACTTTCCTAGATTTCTTTGAAACCTTAGCCACTAGACACCTTCCATGGTCAACTCTAGGGATGACTTTCCTTGTGATCTTGGTTTTCCTAGACCTAGTACTAGATCCATAATTAAATGGAACATTATGGTAGGATGGTATGACTTCCTTGAACTTAGGCTTGTGACTCAAACCTTTCCTATCCTTGGAAGGCTATTGCCTCCTAACTCCTACACTTTGACCATTAGACCCCCATAATCATGTTTTCAATCTTCCTAATGGTCTTATCCATTTTCTCAAGCTTTGATCTCAAGGTTTGATTTTCCTTTTCTAATTTTTTATTTTTTTTAATTTTTATTTATCTTTTGGGAATTATTTTTCGCAGGCATATGCCTATAATGCTTGGGATTATTGCCTAAATTTTGATTCTCTACTTTCCTACCCTTAGGTAAAGTAGTCCTAGAATTAATAGGTCTAGATTTATCCTTAGGCATATTAACATGTTTAGCACCTAAACAATAAAATCTATTCCTAGCATGCTTTTGTTCATGAGTAATAGCAATAAAATTATGAGCATGCTTTCTGATATTACGTAAAGGAAGAGCATAATTTAGATTTACCTTAGGGTTTGTCTTAGCTCCCCCTTGCATTTGAACTCTCTCATTTGTGTAGGAACGTTAATGATGCACTAGAGGGGGTGAATAGCAATTTTGCATCGTTCAATGGAATTCGTTTGCGTTCATCTACAAAATGTTAGTGTGCACAACAGAATACAAATAGAAACAAACACAACATGAGACAAACACTCACATACAATGCACAAGCATATAACGTGGTTTAGAACCTAGGGTTCCTACTCTAAGGGTCGATCTCAAGTGAGCTCTAGTGATGCACACACCACTAATACACTCCTTCTCGGAACAATCCGAAGGTGGAGAAACCTCGTATAAAGGATTACAACAAGTATACTAAGCAATACACAAATACAAGTAAAGAAAACTTTATACAAGGAACTTTTGCTTGCTTATTGATTGCTTTGGATTGGTTTTAAAGGACTGAAAAGCAATAACTATTCTCTTTCAAATCACCTTAAGAACCAGTGCCAAAATCCTCCTCTTCATGCTCCTTATAAAGCTGCAACTCAGCTAATTTTCGCCTAGCAGTCGACTGCTCTTGTAGCCATTGTCTCACAACGACTTAATCCACATTGGAAAAACTCTAACGAATAGCCAATCAGTCGACTACCAAACCCTATCAGTCGACTGCCCAGTTGACTACGGAACTTTCTGTTCTCGTGTCTGCAAACAGTAGTCGACTACCAAGGCCACGCAGCTACAATCGAGCTCTAGTCGACTCTTAACTAGTCGACTGGTCATAACCCCAGTCGACTGCTCAAAGTATATTAGGCTACCATGTGTCAAACACTTGGCTAGTCGACTGGTCCATAATCCCAATCGATTGATAGATCTCAAACATAAGGTTTAACCCAAGTATGATGCCCTCATACTTGATAGACCACCCTTATCTAGACCTAAGCCTTCTAGCCACCTCCATCAGTCTCACACTTATTGGATCCCTCCAAGTTATCCATACGCTAGCCTTCAGGTGCTTCCATCAGCTATTGTCATGCTAATCGGGTCTACATCGCCAAGGTCCATTTGGACTTATGCTGCCAAGACACACGTTTGGATTTTACGCCGCCAAACATTAGACTTATGCCAGCAAGACTACAACTTGGACTTTACACCGCTAATATCACACCCTTAGATTTTCACAAATGCCAACTCATGTTGGACAGTCAAAATGCGAAGACCCATGCTTGCATGGACTTTCCAATTGCCAAGACCCATGCTTGAACTTTCCTTGCCAAGTACCTAAGACTTAGACTTTCCAATTGCTAAAACCCATGCTTGGACTTTCCAATTGTCAAGACCCATGCTTGGACTTTCAATGCCAAGTACCCAAGACTTGGACTTTCCATGCCAAGTACACAAGAGTTGGACTTCCCATGCCAAGTACATAAGACCTTGGACTTTCCATGACAATCATATTGCCATACATTTTGTCGAACATCAAAATACTGCTTAAGTCAAACTCGAGTCGGGTCAATCGTGACCTAGGGTCGATTGCACCAAGAATCTTCCCCTTTTTGATGTTTGACAAAACTGTTGGTACAATCGACCCAGGTCACGATTGATCGAACTCGAGTTTGACTCGAACTGTATTTTGATGTTAGACAAAACGTATGACATGGGATTGTCATGGGAAGTCCAACATGGGTTGGTCACGTAAATCCAAGTGTGTAGCCTTGGTGGTGAAAAGTCTAAGCATGGAGCTTGGTGTTGGGAAAATCCAAGCATAGGGTTGTTTGTTGGGAAAGTCCAACATGGGTTGGCCATGTAAGTCCAAGTGTGTAACCTTAGCGGTGAAAGTCCAAGCATGGAGCTTGACATGGAAAATCCAAGCATGAGGCTTGGTGTGGGAAGTCTTTAGGAGGGGTCCTTGAGTTGGTGAAGGATGACATTACAAAGTCGTTCACTTGGTGCATCCAAGGGACCACCAGACGAGGAGCGAATAGAGTGAGGCTTAAGGGAAGTAGACTTCGAGGGCAAGAGACGCGAAGGATTGTTGGATATTTGACGCCGCTAGAGGGGGGTGAATAGCGTTTACTCTTGCGTAGATGGAAAACGTTCGCGTGCTTGTCTACAATTTTCGTTAGCGCAGCGGAAACAAAGATAATAAAGCAATAACGAAAACACAAACACACAAATGAACGGATATAACGTGGTTCGGAACCGAACCGGTTCCTACTCCACGGATCGAGCTCTAAAGAGCTCTAGCGATGCCAATGCAATCGCTAACCACAAATACTCCTTCTAGACACATGTCGGAGGTGGAGAAACCTCTTACAAACTATTCTTACAACAATAAGAAATACATACAAGCAATTACAACAATGAAATATAATGCAAGTAAAGAAAACTACTTTACAAGAGCACTTTGGTTGCTTGATCTTTGATTGCCTTGGACTAGCCTTGAAGGACTGGAAGAGCACCAACAATTCCCCTTCAAATCGCCCAAGAAAACCCTTTTCTTGAGCCTTCCACGAACAGTTGCTTTTATCCTTCATCGGGATGGATTTCTGCCTATCAGTCGACTGCCATAAGTCACCAGTCGACTGATGCCACTGTTGTCGTGAGACAACGGCTCGATCCACGCTGGAAAAACTCCAACGGATCTCTTGGCAGTCGACTGCCAACATTGGCAGTCGACTGCCAGTGCCCGTAGCCGACTGGCCAGTCGGCTACGGAGCGTTCTGTGCTCGACATTGGACTGGCAGTCGACTGCCGACCCTTGCCAGAGCATTTCCAGCTCTAAACTGGCAGTCAAACTCAAGTCGACTCACGGCAGTCGAACCGGCCATAATGCCAGTCGACTGCCAACCTCAAAAATGAGGTTTTAACCCAAGTATGGTGCCCCCATACTTGCTAGACCACCCTTAGCCTAGACCTAAGCCTTCTAGCCACCTCCATCAGCCTCACGCCTCTCGGATCCCTCCAAGTCATCCATGACTTGTTCATCCATCGCGCTAGCCTCTAGGTGCTTCCGTCGGCTATGTCATGCTAACGGTGTCTACACCGCCAAAGCACATTGGACTTACGCCGCCAAGACTCCGCTTGGACTTTACGCCGCCAATCATTGGACTTATGCTGCCAAGACTCCCGCTTGGACTTTACGCAGCCAATATCACACTCCTTGGACTTCTCATGCCAAGACTCAAGCTTGGACTTTCCCTTGCCAACCCATGTTGGACTTTTACATTGCCAAGACCCATGCTTGGACTTTTCCCTTGCCAACCCATGTTGGACTTCTCAAATGCCAAGACCATGTTTGGACTTTCCCTTGCCAACCCATGTTGGACTTTTACATTGCCAAGACCCATGCTTGGACTTTTCATGTGCCAAGTGTCCCACTTGGACTTTTTATGCCAAGTACTCAAGACTTGGACTTTACCAAATGCCAAGTGTTCCACTTGGACTTTCCATGCCAAGTACACAAGACTTGGACTTTCCCATGACAATTACATTGTCATATGTTTTTGTCGAACATCAAAACATCACTCGAGTCAAACTCGAGTCCTGGTCAATCGTGACCTGGGCCGATTGCACCAACAATCTCCCCCTTTTTGATGTTTGACAAAAACCAAACAAATCATTGAGTTAGAACACTAACTCAAATGCCTTACCAATTATCCCAAATTGGTAATCTTAAACATGCACCAAATGTTCTCCCCCAAACATTCTCCCCCTTTTTGACTAACATCAAAAAGGTTTTCTCTCCAAGGAGGTCAATGTCTCATGTCCCAATGAGATCTTACAATCTCCCCCTTGGTCCAAAAATACTTAGGATGCCTACCATCTTCTTAGTGATAAGTCCCATATCACTTAAGAGAGGCAATCCTATACACTCTCCCAATTTCCAAATTGGGTTTCTAAAAATCCATCAATTTTCCCAATTGATAATATTCTCCCCTTCAAGAAGAAAGAAAAAAACACATTCATCACTCCAAGATGGATACCTCCCCCTAAAGGCTTGCTCCCCCTTGACCATTGCACCAACAATGTCATTGGGAAGTCCCTAAGCCAATAGGAACTCTAAACCATCAAAATTAAGGTTAGAAATTCAACATTGAACTTTCCAACACCTTATAATTGATACAAACCCTAAACAACTCTCCTAATCCATATCCAATGGATTTTCACCCTTCATCATGCTTCCCAAAGCATATCTTAGGGTTAGGAGTAGTCAGGGACCTTTACCATAGCTGAACACGGGCTAACCAAACCTAGTTTTCCCGAAATCAGCCTTGGCAGTCGACTCTGTCAGCTACCAGTCGACTGCCACTCACATCAGTCGACTGCCACTCAGGGCAGTCGACTGATAACTGAAAATCTCGATTTTCAGTTATCAGAAACGAAATTCAAAAAGTCATAAGTAATTCTACGTATATCGAAAAATCACGAAATTTGATACGTATATTACTTATAGTCATTACAATGGGTGAAAAATATTTAAAAATTATTTTAGCCATAAAATAGTGAGTTTGATACAAAACTCAAAACCATTGAAATTTTCAATGTTTTGGCCCTATTTTGTATCAACTTCATTAATGGTGATTGCTATCAAAAGATAGACTTCACCAAGGTTTTCCAAAATGATTTTAAAATATTTTCAAAACCTTATTTTGGATCATATTCCTTGGGCTTTATGTACATGACTTGTACACATGCTCTCCCAATGATCCACAATTGAAATTAGATGAGTTTTAGTTCATCTAAATGCAAAAACTATGCACCTTGAACTTAACTCATATCCTAGCATCTCACATGTATCTAGGGTGTATAAATACACATACATGTCAATTGGATGTGAGATGTCGGTTTTGGTTATCCTAATCTAGGGTTTCATGCATTATCTAAGGCAACCCTACTTGATTCTCTTATAAATGGGACTTCAAGTCATGCCATAGTCCTTAATTCAATTTCAACCAAATTGTCTTAAATGCATGAATGATTATGGCATTAGAAATGATATAAATAAGCATATGCTCATAATCATGATGTCATGGCATAAGATGAAATCTAAAAACACAAGACATTTGAAACCTTAATCCTAAACATGAACATGACATATAAAATGATTAAAATAAACATGATGTCATAGCATGTTATATGACAAACAAAGCATGGCATATAAAATATATAGGTATAGTAATACCTAAATTTTAATATTAATTGTCATTTGATATAATTAGGTTTATTTTGCCATATTAATCTAAATTTTCCCAAATGTGCCAAAAACCCAAATTGACACATTAAAACCTCTAAAACTAAATTGTGCCAATTTGATCAAATTATCAAACTTCTTAATTAATATTGGCACATCCTAAAAACCTTTACGATTCAAATCAAACCACATTCCTAAGATAACCATAACCTTGAAAATATCCTAAAGTGCCACCTTTACCATGGTTGAGTTAACTACCCATCCAATCAAGGTTGGCACACCCTAAACCCATCTAGCGTGAATCAATCACGCTCTTAGGAACCCAAAATTGATTTGAGCTCCTAGGGTTAATTATGTATTCCTTAGGGATAACCTCCCTAGATACCTTCCTAATGACCCTCCTAGGCTTGTTATCCTTGGTCATTTGGGTCTTACCTAGGTTGACTCTAGGGGTAACTCCCCTTGCAACCTTCTTAGTGGCCACCCTAGGTTTCCTAGAAACCCTAGCCACTAGGCACAACCTTTGGTCAACCTTAGGGATGACTTCCCTATTGACCTTGGTCTTCCTAGACCTAGTTTGTGTTCCATAATCAAATGGAACACTATGGTAAGCCACCTTAGGCTTAGGTTTGTGACCCAAACCTTGCTTGCCCTTGGTTGACTTTTGACTATTAGGCCCTTGGTGTTGACTTTGACTTTTGGACCTTTGACTTTGACCATTAGACCCTTTAAATTGGTTTTGTATATTCCTAAGGGTCTTTTCTAGTTTCTCAAGCCTTGACCTCAAGGCTTGGTTTTCTAATTCTAATTGCCCAATTGATTTTTGATTAAATTCTTGGGCATGGGACTTTCTAGGCATATGTCTAGTCCATTTAGGGTTTAGACCTAGGTGCTCTTGCACCTTTCTAATTGTCTCCCTAGGTAAAATTGATCTTGAGTTATTTGACCTAAGTTTGTCCTTAGGTAAATTGTTTTTAGGGACATTAGTCCCAAATTTTTCCCTATTATCTAAGTAGACATTCTTAGCTCCTAAGCAAAAATACTTGTTCCTATTAGCATGCTTTTCATAAATTGCAAGTGAATTGAAATCCCTAGCATGCTTTTGCTTGTAAATTGAAGAAGGAGCAAAATTAGAAGTTACCCTAGGGTTTGCCTTAGCTCCCCCTACATATGATGCTCCATTTTGAGTCTTCTTGTCCCCCTTCTTGCATTGACTCTGGAAATGTCCCGGTTGTCGGCACTTGAAGCAAATTACTTGTTCTTTGCTCTTTTGCGTTGAGGGACCGGCATCCTTAACCTTTGGAGCTGGTGGAGCTTTCCTATTCTTCTTTGGGCACTTGCTCTTATAGTGTCCGATTTCCCTACACTAAAAACATATTATATGCATTTTATTATTAACACATATGTTTGAGTTACCTAGGTTAATGGAGACCGGAATTGGACTTTGGGCTTCTTCATCTTGACCGGATGTCGAAGCTTCTTCTTGATGTTCCGGTGTGGAAGTTATCTCCTCCCCCTCAATCCTTGAGGTAGATGCTTCTTCCACTTCCTCCACCTCTTCTGATCCAGATGTCGATTCCCTATCAACCTCCGAATCCTCACTTCCTTGTGAGGATGATGCATTAGCCTCTTCGGTCTCTTCCTCTTGGACTGGTTGTGAGCCTTCATGATATTTTGCCACTTGACTCCAAAGCTCTTTGGCATCCTTGTACTCACCTAGCTCACACATTATTTTATTAGGAATCAAATCAACCAAGAATTTAATTACCTTAGTATTCTTTTCGAACTCTTGGATTGTTCCTCGGTCCACTTCTTCATCTTGAGAATTCCTCCCTTGGGCCCTTTAGGATATTGAAATCCCTCCATCAAAATGCCCCACTCTTCAAAGTCCTTCATCATCAAGAATTCTTCAATCCTCACCTTCCATTGATTGAATCCTTCTTGTCCATAGAAGGTATAAGGGATAGGTGTGTTGATATCCCATCCAAGCTTGTCTTGGAATTCCATCTTCACCCTCTAGCGTCTTGCTCCCGGTTGTTAATCCGTTGAAGAGCAACCTTGCTCTGATACCAATTGTTGGATATTTGACGCCGCTAGAGGGGGGCGAATAGCGTTTACTCTTGCGTAGATGGAAAACGTTCGCGTGCTTGTCTACAATTTTTGTTAGCGCAACGGAAACAAAGATAATAAAGCAATAATGAAAACACAAACACACAAACGCACGGATATAACGTGGTTCGGAACCGAACCGGTTCCTACTCCATGGATCGAGCTCTAAAGAGCTCTAGCGATGCCAATGCAATCACTAACCACAAATACTCCTTCTCGACACAAGTCGGAGGTGGAGAAACCTCTTACAAACTATTCTTACAATAATAAGAAATACATACAAGCAATTACAACAATGAAATATAATGCAAGTAAAGAAAACTACTTTACAAGAGCACTTTGGTTGCTTGATCTTTGATTTCCTTGGACTAGCCTTGAAGGACTGGAAGAGCACCAACAATTCCCCTTCAAATCGCCCAAGAAAACCCTTTTCTTGAGCCTTCCATGAACAGTTGCTTTTATCCTTCATCGGGCTAGATTTCCGCCTATCAGTCGACTGCCATAAGTCACCAGTCGACTGATGCCACTGTTGTCGTGAGACAACGGCTCGATCCACGCTGGAAAAACTCCAACGGATCTCTTGGCGATCATTGCCGCGTGCCGTAATCGCCTACCATCGGCTCACGGGCGTTACATGCTCGACATTGGGTGGCGATCATTGCCGACCCTTAGCGATCGATGCTCTAATGAGCGATCAGTATTTCTAGTTCTAAACTCAAGTCGACTCACGGCAGTCGAACCATCCATAATGCTAGTCGACTGCCAACCTCAAAAATGAGGTTTTAACCCAAGTATGGTGCCCCCATACTTGCTAGACCACCCTTAGCCTAGACCTAAGCCTTCTAGCCACCTCCATCAGCTTCACGCCTCTCGGATCCCTCCAAGTCATCCATGACTTGTTCATCCATCGCGCTAGCCTCTAGGTGCTTCCGTCGGCTATGTCATGCTAACGGTGTCTACACCGCCAAGGCACATTGGACTTACGCCTCCAAGACTCCGCTTGGACTTTACACCGCCAACCATTGGACTTATGCTGCCAAGACTCCCGCTTGGACTTTACGTAGCCAATATCACACCCCTTGGACTTCTCATGCCAAGACTCAAGCTTGGACTTTCCCTTGCCAACCCATGTTGGACTTTTACATTGCCAAGACCCATGCTTGGACTTTTCCCTTGCCAACCCATGTTGGACTTCTCAAATGCCAAGACCATGCTTGGACTTTCCCTTGCCAACCCATGTTGGACTTTTACATTGCCAAGACCCATGCTTGGACTTTTCATGTGCCAAGTGTCCCACTTGGACTTTTCATGCCAAGTACTCAAGACTTGGACTTTACCAAATGCCAAGTGTTCCACTTTGACTTGTTGGTGCAGGGGCACTAGATAATCGAACCTGTGTTTTGATTATGGCAAAGACACAAAGTTAAGTTTATATTGTTATCTCACGAGCTAAATCAAGTGTGCAGAAAAGTACTAAAGTTGGAGCTGAAGGCTAGCGACACCCGGAGGAAGCCGTGGTGGTCGGGCGACACTTGAGTGAATTCGGAGGGAGCCGAAGGAATCGAGTGGAAGGCCGGAAGCGAGAGCTACTATCGAGGTAAGCTCGTGTGAGTGAGAGATTGTAAGGTCGTGTCCTCTTTACGGGAGGCGACGGCCGTAGCGACGGTCGACTAAGACTTCCGTGGAAGGTCTAGGTCGAGATCGGACGTAAACCGTCGCATTTATCATTTCGAGCTAACCTCTTATTGCGGGAAGTAGCCAGTGGCGGTCATTCGGACACATAGCGATCGTGATGCCCATCGGATCGTGATGGGAGTCATCGATCGGTGATGGCGACGACTTCGGCTTGTGCGCTAGGTCAAAACGGATAACGTTTGACGCGGCCACTTCGTGATAAAATTTGGAAAAATCCATGATCCGTTCCAAAGAAATAGGAGACAAATTCAGAGGCTAAAGTCTATAAAAGGAAGGGAGAATTCATCTCCAAATCACATCAATTATTCATCAAGTGCTCCTACAACGCCAACGCTTCAACACCGTCATAACGCCGACGCGACGACAACCTCAGATCTTCTTCGTCGACAGCAGCATCTAGTAATACTTTTTATTATTGTATTCGTTGTTTTTTTTGTAACGAGGTGAGGTAGGCTTGTTGCCTCATCCTCGTACTTCCGGATTTTGTGATCGTTGTCTCCTACCTCCAACGAGGAGGAGACGTTATAGTGCTTTGCCCTCCGTACGCGGTCAAGGACCGATAGGGCCTTGGAGTAGCAACCACTGGGTTGTGAACCAAGTAAAATAAACGTGTCATTTTATTTTCCGCTGTGTTTACTCGTTTACTTTGCGTATCGAACGAACGAAAACGAAAGTTTTACGATCGCTATTCACCCCCCCTCTAGCGACGCTTCTCGATCCAACAGGACTTTCCATGCCAAGTACACAAGACTTGGACTTTCCCATGACAATTACATTGTCATATGTTTTTTTCGAACATCAAAACATCACTCGAGTCAAACTCGAGTCCTGGTCAATCGTGACCTAGGCCGATTACACCAACAAGGATGGCATTGCAAAGTCGTACGCTTGGTGCATCTGAGGGACGTAGGCCAAGGGAAGAGAGTTTCGGTGGGGAACTCCATGAGAGGATGAAGTGGACTTGGCCAAGTGGCTAAGGCTGAGTGTTGGATGCTCAAACATGGTGTTTGAGGTTTTACCCGACGGTTGAATGCTCAAACAACTTGGTGTTTAAGGTTTTACCCAACATCAGTCGACTGGTATAGGTACCAATCGACTGTTCCAAGTCAATTGAGTTCGACTGGTATTCGACTGACTTGGTTCTGGCCGAACAGTCGACTACTAACACCATCAGTCGATTGCTGAGGGATGACAGTCAACTGATCAGGGTGAATTCGGGCACAGAAGCTTTTCCAATCGAGTGATCACGTCGAGCACTCGACTGATGGGGTTACCAGTCGACTGATGGGCATGATCAGTCGACTGATGGTTATCCATTAGAACTTTGCCAATGCGGATTAAGTCGTTGTGAGACAACGACTACAGGAGCAGTCGACTGATGGTCATGAGTAGTCGACTGATCGATACGGAATCATCTCGAGACAAGAATAAAAAGAGGAGTTTGGAGAGGATTTCAACAAGAGCTTTTGGGGCGATTTTAGAGGGAAATTTCTACTGTATTCCAGACCTCCAAGAGCAATTCAAAGCAAACAACAAGCAAGTGTTCAAAGTGAAGTTTTGTAAAGTGTTCTTTACTTGTATTTCTTCTTGTATTTGTATTTGCTTGTATTACTTAGTGTAATTGCTTGTACGAGGTTTCTCCACCTCCAACTTATTGTCGAGAAGGAGTTGTTGTTAGTGTCGTGCGCATAACATGAGCTTGTTGAGCTCATATCGTAGAGTAGGAACCCTAAGATTCCGAACCACGTATATTGTCATGTATTGTGTGTGTGCTTGTGTATTTATTTTCATTACTATTATTCCGCTGCGCATTAATGAGTATTGTAGATGAGCACGCAACGAATGGATGACTTCCACCATACACGCAAATTGGGCTATTCACCCCTTTCTAGCCAGCCACCGATCCTCCAACAAGTGGTATCAGAGTGAGGAGCTTGTCGCGGACTCATCGCCAACACAAGAACGACAAGATGGCCAGCTCTAACATCCAACCACCGAAATTCAATGGAGACTTTCCTTGGTGGAAGAAAAGGATGGAGGTATACTTCAAAACCGATTTCGATTTAATGCTAATTTTAGAAAATGGTTCCGAAATGCCTAGGGATGAAGATAATAGGCAAATTGAAAAGTCAAGATGGACGAAGGACCAAATCAAGGACTTCAAGACAAACCTCAAGGTAATCAAATTGCTAAGTGATTTGATTTCTAACTATATTTGGTCTATATTAGGTAATTATAGAAATGCTAAGGACCTATGGGACAAGGTAGTCAAATTTCATGAAGAGCCCACATTGGTCCATGATAAGGAAGAAGAGGAGTGTTCCTCCACTCAAGGCCAAGAAGAGGCAAGCTCATCCTCACAAGAAAGTAAGGACTCGAAAGTTGAGAGATATTCAACATCCAAAGAGGTGGAAGAATTGGAGGAAGCATCTACCTCCAGAAGAAGTATTGAAAAAGATCAAGAGACTTCCACCACCACCCTAGGTAACTCATGCATTGTACTTAAAAATAAAAGTCATATCATATGCTTTGAGTGTAGGGAGTAAGAACACTATAAAAGCAAGTACCCCAAGAAGGTGAAGAAGACTCCACCGATGCCTAAAATTCAAAAGAAAGCTATAACGATGCCAGAGTTCCCTCTAAGAAAAGTCAAGAGCACATTGTGTGCTTCAAATGCAAACAAAGGGGACACTATAGAAGCCAATGCCTTAAGGGAAGAAAGAAGGGGCAAGAAGGAGCATCTCATGTAGGGGGAGCTTCTAAAGCTAACCTAAGGTAAATTTAATTAATGCACCTTCAATTTCTAGGACTAAGAAGCATGCTAGAAATTACTTTAGTTCACTTGCCATTATTAATGAAAAGCATGCTAGAAGTAAAAAACAAATATTATTGCCTGGGTGCTAAACATGTTGAATTACCTAAGGACAAACCTAGGAACAATAATTCTAGACCCATTTTACCTAGAGAGTCCATTAGGAAAGTTGAAAACCATCTAGGCATTAATCCCAAAAATCATAGACATATGCCTAGGAAGAGTCCTTCCCAAAGAAAGAATGAAAATTCAAAATTGGGAAAATTAGAATTAGAAAATCAAGCCTTGAGGTCAAGGCTTGAGAAACTTGAGAAGACCCTCAAAATTATGACAAATTCAATTATAGGGTTAAAGGAACAAAATTTAGGACCTAGGAGATAAGAACCATTCAAGGGCAAGAAATGTTTGGGTCACAAAACTATGTCCTACCACAATATTCCATTTAATTATGGAACAATTTCTAGGTCTAGGAAAACCAAGGTTAATAGGAAAGTTATCCCTAAGACTAACCATGGTGTTTGTCTAGTGGCTAAAAGTTCAAAGAAATCCAAGGTAGCCACTAAGAAGGTCAAAGAGGAAGTTACCTCTAGAGTTGACTTAGGAAAGACCTAATTGGCTAAGGCTTCAAAGCCAAAAAGGTTCATTAGAAAGGTATCTAGGGAAGTTATCCCTAGTGAATACCTAGTTAACCAAAGGAGCTCCAATAGGTATTGGATTCCTAGGAGCGTGATCGATTCATGCTAGATGGGTTAGGGTGTGTGTCACGCCCTGGGAGTATGCCGTGCCGAAAAGCAAACGGACGACATCTCCCCTGTACGTGGCAACATATTGGGTTAATACAAGGTCCGTAGGCCCACAACAACAATATGATATACACAAATATCAACATATCAAACATACTAAACACAGCGGAAACAATTCAAACAGATCAACAAGATACAAAGACCAACTGTGCAGTCCGAAGTGACTTGACATGACAAGAATCATAACAGAAATCGAATCAAAGACCAAATACATACAATATGTCCGTATATCACAAATACGGAAAACAATACAGGGAAAAACCCAAACCAACAATCCGTAAGGATACAACAACACGGAAAACATATCCATTCGTCCGGTGTGAGATGGGATCAGCTGACGGAGCTCCGAACGTCCAAGGAATCTTCTACCTGTTATCTGGGCGACAGGAAGCCCAGGGTCCCGGGGTGGTGAGTATAAACTCAGGGGTAATATATAGAAAGTGCATGAACAACATATAAGGATAGATCTACAAGTATACATGTGAAGATCTACAGGTATACAGCATGAGTCCAATAGACATACAGTCATATCCAAATCTAATAACAAGTAACTACAGTAAAGTCATACTCAGTGTATATACTAAACTAATCAACTGAACATAAAGTAATGTACCAACGTACCTGACGGTCTGCAACACCATAAGCTATATCATCCTGACAGATATACAATAACATAACCCATATAATGTACCAGGTCAATCCCATACCTGACCAATACTACAACATATGAACAATATATGATCACCTGTAACAAACAACCCAGTCCGTAACACACAATGACATGATGCTAATCAAATGCATACAACAGTCTGAATCAACGCATGTATTATGCTCAACACATAGCAGTATATAAAATGCAAATGGCATGTATCATGATCAACAAGCATGTGCAACAATCATAGTTCAATCAAATGCAGCATCTCACAGGCATATGTAAAACATATATCAAATACACGCATACATATATATCAGCAATGCATATGCATGGTCATGCCTGCGCACCCAACTCGCTACCACGACCCCAGTGTGGCCTAGGTGGCAGGACATGACAACTATCCCGACTCCAGCCGCCACCACTCTCGGTGGCCGAGGTTGGGTAGTATGAAGCGAGCTAGCCCGCCATAGAGCTATATGCTACCCACAGGGGTCCTCGCTAGCCGCTCCGTCTCTACCCATGAGTAGACGAGCACCGCACCCAGGACAACTGCACATCACACGACCACTGTCTATAGTGGGTGAGTGCGCTAACTACCACTCCGCACAGTGGCCAAGTGCGCATCTCCAGCTACCACCATCCATAGTGGCCGAGAATGGCACGCACAACAATGCTCTGCCCTCAACCCTGCAACCACTACCCCGAGTGGCCGGGGAGGCAGGATGACTGACGACTTATCTCAACCACAAGGCAGACCCAGTCGTCAGCATGCATGAAATGTAATGATGCATAGCTCACACACAAATCCTCGCAACACTCCCTAACTCACGGGGAGACCTAGTCAACCAAAAGTCAACCATGCAAGGACTATAATCCATAAGACTCTCTCTATCACACAAAGTCATACACACCTGACAGTCAACCATGCTAAGACCTCTAGTCAGTAGCGAGATACCATCGACCGTCCATATAACCATACTCAGGCACACAATCCATAATGGATATACCATCACACTAGGACCTCTAGTCCATGGTTACATACTGACACCCATACACTTATCTATGCACAGACAACTAGATCCACCATAAATGCACCACTAAAACAGATATGATATAACAATCGACTCCATAATCCAAACCATCACCTAATCCTAGTGATGTAATATAGTAACC
This sequence comes from Wurfbainia villosa, assembly GCA_025175895.1. NCBI lineage: Eukaryota > Viridiplantae > Streptophyta > Magnoliopsida > Zingiberales > Zingiberaceae > Wurfbainia > Wurfbainia villosa. The sequence continues at coordinate 7,962,115 of CM045986.1, forward strand.
CAATCTGAAGTCACAAAGATAAACCTAACCACTTGTACTTACTAAACATCTATCAGCTAACATATAATAGGGTTTTATAGTTCCTATCCGAGCTAGATAATCAATGAAGTACCAGAGTATATATATCTCAAAGGTCAAGGCAGTACAAGCATATGATTAAATAAGAGTGGATTTAAGGTAAACAGGTATAAACATATATCCAAGATCATGCACTGGAATTGATCAAAACTACCAGACCAGGTAGATATTACCCACCTGATATGTAATCTGTGCTATCCATCTGTACGTTCATGTATCCATTACCATCAACGTCCTGTAGCAATAGGATACAATTAAGTATCATCACATATCTAATGATCAAATTAAGGTAAAACATAACTCAGATCATCCTCTTCCTCTAATTGCAACTATACAACTATACCAGTTTTAAACACACTGCAAATTAAATCCCACATTCCATAATACCCATATTAAGTCTAGACAGTTATCATAGATTCAACCCAATTAATCAATCATATAGATAACTCTTCTATGATACAATTAGCTAAATCCAAATTGAAACTTACCGAATTGAGCTCCCTCTATACTGTTTCTTGGCCCACTTAGCAACTAATATTCCAATATGAACATCCAATCTGAACAATTAATCACATTTCATCATACCAATAATAAATCCATTGTGAAACTAATATTCCAAATCTACACTTACCTCATACTGTCGATACAAACCCAGCCTTCCTTAGCTCTACCTCGATCACACACACAAGAGAACCGAAACAAAGATCCCAGTTGCTGGCCGGAATGTCCTCAACCTACTGGAAACATAGCCATAAAACTCAATGTTGTTGTGACAACACACACATCTAGCTTACTAGCTGTTGTGAACAAAATTCACACCAAGACCTACCTTGCAACGCAGCTCACACCAATTCCCCTTCCAATCTACTCTCCTAGCTAAAACAGCAACCGGTAGAGGCAGCTCACCGACGAGGCAGGCGGCTGGCTATTTGGATCGGAGAAAGGAAGAAGCTGCTGGAGAGGCGCCGACGCATCCAGCCACTGCGGTGCTCAACGGAGAGAAAGAAACAACAAAAAAAAGGACAATCGGAGATAGAGAAGTGGGATCTGGTAGCGATGAAGTGGCAACGACGAGCAGCTCTGACCGGGGTGGTGACGGAGCTCTGACAGTGGTGATAGGCAGCATCAGGGAAGAGATCGACTAGCTCGGCGTCGAAGGTGGCAAATCGTTGCAAGAGGTGAGATCCAGCTCGGGAAAGTCGGCGGCAGCTGGTTCTCGCGGCGAGGAGGACTGAGCAGAGGTAGCGACGACCGACCGACTGCTCCAACGAAGATCTCCGACAACGCCGAAAAGGGAAAAATCGATCGCCGATGGTGCACCGGGGAGAAGAAATTGCCGGCGGCAGCTGCAATTTGGAAGAGACGAGAAGCGGAAGTGAAACGGAAATCGCGAGCGAGGAGAAGAAGTAGGTCGCGAAGCGAAAGAGAAGAAATGCGGCAGTGGTTGATCGACGGTTCGAAGTCTATAAACGTCGTTCCTTGATTCGATTCAAGCCAACCCGAATTAAATCCAACCGGTTCAGCCCATTTCCAGCCCAACCATTTGGGCCCAATAGACTCAGCCCAACACCAATTTTAAATAAATCCCTAATTAAGTCCAATTAACCCACTAATTAAATCCAAATTAATTAAAGGGTTAATCCATATAATTTTTTTTTTTCATATTTTACAGTGTGTCAACCCTAAGTGGATGGATAGTTAACCTAGCCATGGTAGAGTTGCCACTCTAGGATGTGCCAATGTGTTTTGAGAAGTTGAAAATTGATTAAATTGGCACAATTAAATCTTAGGAGTCATGGTGTTCCATTTTGGGTTTTTGGCACACTTGGGGGATAAATTGTATTAAGGAAAAATGAATTTAATTCTAAGAAATGACAATTTGAATTTAACACTTCGGTATTTTATACCCTCGTATCTTATACTTGCCATGTTTTATTTGCCTTGCCATGTCATGATCATTTCTAGGGTTATTTTTATGTCATGTATGCTTAGATTTCATTCACATGTCATGACATCATGATTTTGAAAAATATTTATCATGTTATCATTTATGTCATAATCATCATTCATGCATAAATAAAATGGATTTAAGGACTATGACATAATTTTAAGTCTCATGCATAAGGGAATCAAATAGTGTTGCCTAGAAAAATGCATGAGACCCTAAATGAACAAAACTCACATCTCACTAGAATACTTGACTTGTATGTGTTTCACACATCTAGATACAAGTGAGATGTTTAGGAAAATAGAATTAAAGGTTTTAAAAATATTTCAAAATCATTTTGAAAAACCTTGGTGAAGTCTATCTTTTGATAGCAATCACCATTGAATGAGGTGATACAAAGAGGGCTCAATATTGAAGCTTTTCTCAACTTTTGAACTTTGTGTCGATCTCACTAGTTTATCGGTATTTTATTTTTCTAATATTTTTCACCCATAATTTTTGTAATAAGTAATATACATATGAATTTTCATGATTTTTCAAAGTATGTATAATTACTTATGAATTTCAGAATTTGATTTCTGAAAAATTAAAAACTGCATTTTCTGATTATCGATCGACTATAATTGTTGCGATCGATGTGAGATTGATATTAGTAAGAGTCATTGATCGGTGATTTCGGATAAACAATGGTTGTTAGGCCCATGTTAAGCTATGTTTTGGTTCCCTAACTGCTCCAAACCCTAGGACATGCTTTGAAGAGCATTAGAAAGGGTGAAAAACCATTGGATGTGGATTAGGAGTTGTGTTTAGGGTATGTATCAATTTTAAGGTGTATGGAAGTTCAATGTTGAACTTGTGCCTTAATTTTGATTGTTTAAATGTTCCTATTGGCTTAGGGACTCTCCAAGGACATTGTTGGTGCAATGGTCAAGGGGGAGGTATCCATCATGGGAAGATGGATGTGTATTTTTTCTCATGGGAGGAAAATTTAGGGAATGCCTCTCTTAAGTGATATGGGACTTATCACTAGAAAGATTGAAGGCATGTGTTTTCCTCCAAGGGAGAGATTGTAAGATTTCATTGGGATATGAGACATTCATACCCTTGGGGATGACCTTTTCGATATATGTCAAAAAGGGGGAGAAGTTACCAATTGGAGTTAGTTGGAATTCTCATTGGGATGTGAGAATTGTCAATTGGGGATAATTGGTAGACTTGAGTTTGAAGTTTTGTCAAATATCAAAAAGGGGGAGATTGTTGGTGCAATCGGCCCAGGTCACGATTGACCGGACTCGAGTTTGAATCGAACTGTATTTTGATGTTAGACAAAATGTATGACATGGAATTGTCATGGGAAGTCCAACATGGGTTGACCATGTAAATCCAAGTGTGTAGCCTTGGTGGTGAAAAGTTCAAGCATGGGGCTTGGTGTTGGGAAAATCCAAGCATAGGGCTTGGTGTTGGGAAAGTCCAACATGGGTTGGCCACGTAAGTCCAAGTGTGTAGCCTTGGCGGTGAAAGTCCAAGCATGGGGCTTGGCATGGAAAATCCAAGCATGAGGCTTAGTGTGGGAAGCCTTGAGGACTTGGCAAGTTCACTAGTCTCGTAGGCTCAGGGTCCTTGAGTAGGTGAAGGATGACATTGCGAAGCTGTGCGCTTGGTGCATCTGAGGGACCGTCGAACGGGGAGCAAATGGAGTGAGGCCTAAGGGAAGTAGACTTCGAGGGCAAGAGATGCGAAGGATGGAATTGCGAAGTCTTGCGCTTGGTACATCCGAGGGACATAGGCCGAGGGAAGAGAGCTTTGGTGGGGAACTCCATGAGAGGATGAGGTGGACTTGGCCAAGTGGCTAAGACTAAGTGTCGAATTCTCAAACATGGTGTTTGAGGTTTTACCCGATGGTCAGATGCTCAAACAACTTGGTGTTTGAGGTTTTACCCGACATCAGTCGATTGGTATAGGTACCAGTCGACTGCTCCAAGTCGATTGAGTTCGATTGGTGTTCGGCATCGTTCGGTGAGCGTCGACTACCAAGGAGGGCGATCGACTATCGACACCATCGATCGGCCGCCAAGGGATGGCGATCGTGATCGAGTGGTGAATCGCACGAGCTTTTCCAATTAAGTGATCGTGTCGAGCACTTGACTGATGGGGTTACCAGTCGACTGATGGGCATGATTAGTCGACTGATGGTTATCCGTTGGAACTTTGCCAATGTGGATTAAGCCATTGTGAGATCTATCAGCGATAGTCCTGGCAGTCAGTTGATGGTCATGGTCTAAGCGGTCGGTGATCGTGTGAGTCGACTGAGACAAACATAAAAGGAGGAGCTTGGGGAGGATTTCAACAAGAGTTTTTGGGGCAATTTTGGAGAGGAATTGTTGCTGCATTCTAGACCTTCAAGAGCAATCCAAAGCATGAAACAAGCAAGTGTTCAAAGCGAAGTTTTGTAAAGTGTTCTTTACTTATATTTCTTCTTGTATTTGTATTTGCTTGTATTATTTAGTGTAATTGCTTGTACGAGGTTTCTCCACCTTCGACTTGTTGTCGAGAAGGAGTTGTTGTTAGTGTCGTGCACATAACACGAGCTCGTTGAGCTCACCCCGTGGAGTAGGAACCCTAAGGTTCCAAACCATGTATATTGCCACGTATTATGTGTGTTCTTGTGTATTCGTTTTCATTACTATTATTCCATTGCGCATTAATGAGTATTGTAGACGAGCACGCGACGAACGGACGACTCCCACCATACATGCAAATTGGGCTATTCACCCCCCTCTAGCCGGCCACCGATCCTCCAACAAAAACCTTTGAGTTAGGCCACCTAACTCAAGCTATCAATTCTCACAATTCTCCCTCTTTTTGACATACATAAAAAAGGCTCTCTCCAAGGGTATCAATGTCTCATATTCCAATGAGATCTTACATTCTTTCCCTTGGTCCAAAAATATTTAGGATGCCTTCACTCTTCTTAGTGATAAGTCTCATACCACTAAATGAGAGGCAATCCTCATTTCTCCAAATTCTCCCCCTTTGAGGAAAACACATCCATCATCCCATGATGGATAACCTCCCCCTAAAGGCTTACTCCCCCTTGACCATTGCACCAACAATATTCTTGGAGAGTTTCTAAGCCTATAGAAACACTAAACAACCAAAATTAAGGGTGAAGATTCAACATTGAACTTTCACCTCCCTTAAAATTCGATACATCACCCAAAATAACTCTCCTAATCAATTTCCAATGGATTTTCACCCTTCCAATGCTTTCCAAAGCATATTTTAAGGTTAGGAGCAATTAGATTACATAAGCATGGATAAAAATGGGCTAAACAAATATTGTTTATCCAAAATCATCCTTGGCAGTCGACTCAATCAGCAACCAGTCGACTTCCCTCAATGGCAGTCGACTGCCCAAAGCGTCAGTCGACTGGATCTGCAATGTGCAGAAATCAAGTTCAAAATTCAAATTTTGAAAAATCATAAGTAAATATACATAATTTCAAAAATAATGAAACTTCATAAGTATAATACTTATGTCAATCCTTATAGGTGAAAAATATTTAAAAAATAAAATACCCATTAAATAGTAAGATTGATACAAAGTTCAAAAACAAAGATAACTTTAATGTTTTGAGTCTACTTTGTATCAACTTCATCAATGATGATTGCTATCAAAAGATAGACTTCACCAAGGTTTTTCAAAATGATTTTGAAATGATTTTAAAATCTTATATTAGATCATGATCTATGGGTTCAATACACATGACTCACACATTAGTTTCCCCATGATCCCTGATTATCATTTAATGAGTTCTAAGTTCATTATGATGTACTAAATAAGCACATGAACTTAACTCATTTCCTAGCATCTCACTGTTGGGATGTATACTGAAAAGTCTATCTTTTATATGAACATCTTTATTTTTGAAATAAGAATCACATGATCATTGTTTGCATATTTATGGTTATGCATATTGTCTAATACATTACATTGTAAATAACATGGTGTGTAGTGTCACACGGGAGATCATGTTATCAGTTCCTTGTAAAGTATAAGTAAAGGCTCACAACCGAGATGGTTTTGGACAAACCATTGGTATGGTTGTAGTGTAATTTGGTATTGGTTTGTCTTGACCATAGAATTACACTAGTACACTTTATGTGTATTGAGCAGGACCGACTTAGAGGTGATTCGATTTATTGCTAACTACATAATTGAATCGGACCTCGGATATTATGTTGTACATGCTCTTAATCCTAATATAATAATGGGCACATATACTTAGTATTTATTTCTTTGATTTACCAAGGGGTGAGATTTATAGAGTAAATCGATAGGCTCAGTAAGTTGAAAAATGATATTATTTATATAGTGTGTCATTGATTATAGGAGGAAACTGTCTTATATATTAGGATGATGATGTCCCCTTAAGGAGCTCATAAGGTTCATCATATAAACCCTGCAGGTGGACTTAGTCCGGCATGATGATAAGGTTGAGTGGTACTACTCATGGAGTTAGATGTTGATTAATTAATTATCAGTTAATTAATTAATCGACGGACATTCAAAATCTTAAACACACGGAGATATATGTACAAATAATATATGGAGCCCATATTAACATATGGGGGTTGGTGAGGTAGATCAATGATAATCCTCTAGTGGAATGGATTATCATTAATGGATCGGACTTTATGTGGGCTTGATCCATTGGGTGGCTAAGATCCAACTCCTCCTCATGGTTCCTATTGTAGCCTATTAAAACCCTTATGGAGCCTAGATCCGATGAAGGAAAATGGAACTCTAGATCCGACGGTGGAGATTAAATGTCTCGATCCGACGGTGGAGATTAAATCTCTAGATCCGATGATTGAGATTAAATCCCTAGATCCGACAGTGGAGATTAAAAGGAGGCTTAAGCCTAGCTCTATAAAAGGAGGGCCAAGGCTTGGGCGTGTAACATCTTGAGAGATTAGGTTTTGGAGTTGGGCGGCAAGGTTCTAGGGTTTGGTGCGGCAAGATTTGGGCGGCTAGGGTTAAGGTTTTGGCTTGGGAGGCAACAAGGTGGAAGGTTAAGGTTTGCTTCCTTTTCTCTTCTTCAAGGTAGTCGACGCCCATCATCATCCTCTCATCCTTGGTCGGTGCTCATCCCCTTCCATTATTCATCCTTGGCCGGCGCCCTCTCATCTCCTTTGGCCGGAGGCAACCCTTCTTCAAGGTTGGTCGGCGCTCCATCATCTATTCCTTGGCCGGCGGCAACATCAAGTCCTTTGACTTGGTGGCCGGTTCTAGATATGAAGAAGAGTTTTGTTTCATTCTTCCCTTTGTTCGGAGCGAGCAAGGAAGGGAAGAGCGTGTTCTAGGAGGCTTCGACTTTTGGAAGATCGTCGCCCACATGACGTCCAAAAGGAGGAAGGACATACAATAGAAGATCAAGAGGTATAACAAGAGGTATAAGCTTGTTTACTTTGATTAGTGTTCTTTTGTATTATGTATATAATTGTTTTCAATTATATGTGGCTAATTTACTTGGACCCCGAATACAAACACAAAAACCGGCGATCCGTACATCGTCTATTCCGCGGCTAATCGAAGAATAGAGGTAGGTTGCTTGAATAACAAGTTTGTTCAAGCGACCACTCTAATCGAATAGCACGACGATGGAACGGTTTCTTGGATAATCACTCTTTGTCAAGGATTAATTTTTTTTATCCGGGGACGTAGATGGGATCGCCATGAACAAGTGACCGAGTCGAAGCGGAAAGCGAAGTTTCCTCCCTTCACTCACATGTATCTAGGGTGTAAGAAAATACATACAAGTCAATTTAATGTGAGATATGAGTTTTTGTTCTTTAGGTTTCATGCATTTTTCTAGACAACTCTATTTGATTCCCTTATACATGGGACTTCAAATCATGTCATTGTCCTTAAATCAATCTTAATTAATCCTAAATGCATGAATGATGATTATGTCATACAAGATAACATAAATAAAGCATGTGTCAATAATCATGATATCATGGCATAAAAATGACTGAGTACTAACATAACATAAAAATTAAACCTAAGCATTATCATGATATTTTATATGACTAAATGAAATATGATGTCATGATATGACAATGGAAAACAAAACATGGCAAATAAAGTGTAAGGCATAAGAATACCTAAATTTTAATATTAATTGTCATTTGTTAGGATTAAACCTAATTTGTCATAATACAACTCATCTCCCAAGTGTGCCAAAAACTCAAAATGACACACCATGACCTCTAAACCCTAATTGTGCCAATTTAATCAATTTTTCAAACTTCTTAAATGATATTGGCACATCCTAAAATCCTTTAAGATTAAGTCTCAATTTCATTTCCAAAGTATCATATAACTTTGAAAATACTCTAAAGTGTCAACTTTCCTATGGTTAGGTTAACTATTTTACCATTCAAGGTTGACATAACCTAACTCATCTAGCGTGAAAGGATCACACTTCTAGGAACCCAATACCTATTGGAGCTCCTTGGATTAACTGGGTACTCACTAGGGATATCTTCCCTTAGTACCTTTCTAATGACCCTCTTAGGCTTTGAAGCCTTGGTTATTTGGATCTTGCCTAGGTTAACGTTAGGAGTAACTCTCCTTGTAACTTTCTTAGTGACCTTCCTAGGTTTCATAGAAACCTTGGCCACTAGGCATCTACCATGATTTGCCTTAGGAATGACTTCCCTAGTAACCTTGGTTTTCCTAGACCTAAAAATGGTTCCATAGTCAAATGGAACACTATGGTAGGTCTCCTTAGGCTTAGGTTTGTGACCCAAACCTTTTTTGCCCCTAGATGGTTCTTACTTCCTAGACCTTAATTTTTTATCATCAAACCCCATAATCATGTTTTCTATTTTCCTAAGGGTCTTCTCCATTTTCTCAAGTTTTGACCTCAAAACTTGATTTTCTAACTCTAATTGCCCAATTTTCCTTTTAGGCATATGTCTACCCTTCTTAGGGTTAATGCCTAGGTTCTCTTCTATCTTCCTAATGGTTTCCTTAGGTGGTATTATTTTAGGGTTATTGGTTCTAAATTTATCCTTAACCCTAACATCGCAAGATTTAGCACCTAAGCAATAAGATCTATTTCTAGCATGCTTTTCATGATCATGAACAATAGCAAGAGTATTAAAATTACTCCTAGCATGCTTTTTGGCCTTATATAAAGAATAAGCATTATTTAAATTTACCTTAGGGTTTGCCTTAGCTTCTCCTACATGTGTAGCTCCTCCTTGCTTCCTTCCCCTAGGGCATTGAGTTCTATAGTGGCCCCGTTATTGGCATTTGAAGCACACCACGTGCTCCTTGCTCCTCCTAGTGGGGACTCTGGAATTCTTTGACATTTCATTGACTCTTGGTGCCGACGCTTTCTCCTTGGCTAATTTTGGGCATTTACTTTTGTAATGTCCATGTTTCCTACACTCAAAACATATTATATGATCTTTATTTTTAATTATAATGTTTAAGTTACCTAGGTTGGAAATGGAATTTTGAGCTTCTTCATCTCTCCCGGATGTTGATGGTTCTTCTTCTTGCTCCAGCATGGTAGACCTAATCTCCTCCCCCTCGATCCTAGAGGTGGAGGCTTCCTCCAATTCTTCCACCTCTTCCTCGGATGTTGATGACCTTTAAACCTCCAATTCTTCAAGCTCTCGGGATGAAGATGATGTGGTTTCTTTTTTAGCTTGGGAGGATGAGCACTCTTCTTCTTCTTTTTCTTGTGCCAGTTCGGGATTTTTGTTCAACTTGACCAACTTGTTCCATAACTCCTTAGCATCCCTATAACCTCCTAATCTAGACAAAATATCATATGTATCAAATTTACTAACATTTTTGTTACCTTCACAGTTGTCTCAAATTTTTGTCATTGCTCCTCAGTCCACCTCTTCATCTTGAGGATTTCTCCCTTCTTGTTCCTCAGAGCATCGAATCCTATAATCACAGCAAATCAATTTTCTATATTGGATATTAAAAAATATTCCATCCTACCTTTTCAATACGTGAAATCTTCGCGGTCAAAGGTGTCACGCCCCGAGGTAGACTCTGTCCGGCCAACGGACGGCACCCCCTTATGACAATTCCAATACGGTACAAAGTCGCAGCCAGTATAACACATATCGAAAATGTATAACAACACATCAAAACGTATAACATTAATAGCAGAAGCCAACACATGGAAATACAAACTAGTCAACATAAGTACATCGGTATATCCGTCCATACTAGAATAAAATCCATACTGGATATCAAAAGAGAAACATACAGCATGATCTCCAAAACAATAAGAGTCCATATAAAGATACATGCGATGGGAAGCAAAAACCCTCGGAAAAACAGCGAGATGGGATCAGGTGGCAATGCTCCAAGTTCATGCCGAAGTCTTCTATCTACTACCTGGGCGACAGGAAACCCAGGGTCCAGGGTGGTGAGTATAAAACTCAGGGGTAATATATAGAAGTGCATGAACAACATACAGGGTAAAAAGATCTACAGGTATACATGTGAAGATCTACAGGTATACAACATGAGTCCATCATACATACAGTACTCAACATAGTAACCAGAAACTATAGATACGGTCATACTCATAGCATACACTAAACTAATAAACTGACATAAAATAATGTACATACCTGACGGTCTGTCGTCCACATAACCTATAACATCTTGAACAGGTATATCATAACATAATCCAAATAACATGCGACAGACTAAACCAAAACATACTCATACTCAACCCACAGCAGTATAAAAAAATGCAAATGACATGTAGCATGATATACAATCATATGCAGCAACCAAATGCAACATCTCACAATCATATGTAAAACATATATCGAATACATGCATACATATATATATATATATATCAGCAATGCATATGCATGGGCATGCCTGTGCACCCAACTCGCTACCACGACCCCAGTGTGGCCTAGGTGGCACGACATGACAACTATCCCGACTCCAGCCGCCACCACTCTCGAGTGACCGAGTTGGGTAGTATGAAACAGTAGCTAGCCGCCATAGAGCTATATGCTACTCACACGGGGGTCCCTGCTGCTAGCCGCTCTGTCCCTACCCATGAGTAGACGAGCAACGCACCCAGGACAACTGCACATCACACGACCACCATCTATAGTGGGTGAGTGCGCTAACTACCACTCCGCACAGTGGCCAAGTGCGCATCTCCAGCTACCACCATCCCTAGTGGCCGAGGCAGCGCGCTCACAATGCTACCCTCAACCACCTGGCCACTACCCGAGTGGCCGAGGAGCGGGATGTGACGACTCGTCTCAACCACAAGGCGAGACCCGGTCGTCGGCATGCTTGAAATGTAATGATGCATAACCACACACCGATTCTCTCGCACTCCTAACTCACGGGGAGACCTAGTCAACCAAAAGTCAACCATGTAAGGGCGACAAATCCGTAATCACAACCTATTTACCTATGTACAGATAAATAGATCCATCAACTAACACACTGATATGTATACGATACAACGACCGATCTCATAATTTGGACTCATCACCTAACCTAGTGATGCAACCCATTAACCCAGATCTGAGGTCATAAAGATAACCTTAACCACAGGTATTTACTGAACCTCTAACAGCTAACACATAATAGGGTTTTACAGTTCCTATCCATGCTAGATAATTAATGACGTACAGAGTATATATCTCAAGGTCAAAGGCAGTACAAGCATATGATTAAATAAGAGTGAATCTAAGGTAAACAGGTATAACATATATATACAATATCATGCACTGAAATTGATCAAACTACCGGACCAGGTAGATATTACCCACCTGATACGAAGCTCGTATAATCCTCACAGCATGCCCGCCAGTATCCCAAACTCCAAATTAGGATTTAGCATAACACTCCAATAATAATACGAATAAAATACTTATTTGTTCTATATTCGCATCTTGCCCTTTACTTAACCCAATCGTCATCTCTCTATCAGAGTATACCCAATATAATCCAACACACTACAAACTCCCAAATCTAAGCATATCAGTCATCCACTAATATTAACCGCAAACACTATGGACATCAAACAAGACAATCGGCAAACACCAATTCCACCTCCTGATCACAATCCACAATCTTACCAAACAACCCATCCCCTTGCTCCACCGATCTATCCATACACTCAACCAAGCCATCGACAGAACCTACACCTACAATCAACAATACTACTCAATATCACATTAACAGAACATCAATCAAGGGATACCACCATTGGCAACATTGGGTTAGATCTAAACTTACCAGATCCAAAATCCTACCGGCATTTCACTCCGGCTCCTCTTCTGCCTACTGACAGAACTCCAATCAAACGCATCGACAACAGAATACAATTCACCTATCAACTAGTATCACCGAGCATTATCCCAAATTCAAACCGTATCACAGCAATTACCATAATCATCCAACCCCACAGTTCCGATTCTCAAATCCATAGCATAATCAACATCCATAACAAGCCAATCAAGATCGAACAATACACGGTAATAAAGCTTACCAGTTCTAGACCTCTGTCGGATTTTTCGGCTGCTCCCGATGGAATCCCAATTCAATTCCGAACTCTGCACTCCACTAGAAACCCACCTTACTCATCCCCTGATTACCAGCGAAGATCGGAGCTCTGATCCCTAGCTTCGGCGACAGGTGATATCTGGCTTTTCCCCCTTTAGCTGCTCACCGAACCAGCCAGCTCCGATCACTGCCAATACCCTGATCGGAGCTAAAAACAACCCAAAACTCCAGATCTCCACTCGAAAAGGGAAGGGAATGATCGATCCTTACCTCCGATGGCAGCTCGCTGCCGCGACAACGACGCCGCTGTCCGCTGGGAGTGTCGCCGCGATTTCCTTCCAGGCGAAAACCCCCCCCCTAATCCCCGGCCGGAGATCTACTAAAAAGGCGGCGCCGTCGAGCTCCTCGCACCGGACGCCGACGAACGGAGGTTGGTGACGGACGCCGCGCGGAGCAGAGAACTGTCGCGGAGAAGGGGATCATGAAAGCTCTGATTCGTTCGGTGGCTTTTAAAAGCCGATCAAGCAAATCTGGCTAACCCAGCCCGTTCCAAACCCAATCCAGTTGGATTCAGCCCAGCCGATTCAGCCACTTAACCCAAGTCAGATTCAATCCGAGTTCAGCCCAATCCACTTGCAGATCAAGCCCGATTTCAGCCCAAGTCCAATTACAGATCAAGCCCGATTTCAGCCCAAGCCCAATTACAGATCAAGCCCGATTTCAGCCCAAGCCCAATTACAGATCAAGCCCGATTTCAGTCCAAGCCCAATTACAGATCAAGCCCGATTTCAGCCTACTAATTAAGCCTAATTAATCCCTTAATTAATCCTAATTAATTAACGGTTAATTCAATTTTTTTCATATACTACATTCTCCCCCACTTAATAAAATTTGGTCCCCAAATTTCCGTACTTATATGCAGTAATCAAAGTAAGAAATTCTTGAATTACTACATACCTCACGTGAACAGGTGAGGATATCGAGCTCGAATGATATCCTTCAGCTCCCATGTAGCCTCCTCATCAGTGTGATGCTGCCATCCAACCTTTACAAGGCGGATGGTTTTGTTCCATAACTGATGCTCTTTGCGACCAAGAATCCGCACGGGAAATTCCTCATATGTCGCGTTAGGCTGGAGTGGAACTGGCACCTCCGTCAAAACATGATCCGGATGCGGTACGTATTTCCTCAGCATAGAAACATGGAATACGTTATGAACGCTCACAAGCGTCGGAGGTAGAGCCAATCGGTATGCTACACCTCCAATCCGCTCCAATATCTCGAATGGTCCAATGTAGCGTGGTGCTAACTTTCCTTTAATTCCGAATCTCTTGACTCCTTTCGTAGGCGATACTCGCAAAAATACATGATCTCCTATAACAAACTCCAGAGGTCTTCGCCTCCGATCCGCATAACTTTTCTGTCTGTCCTGAGCCTCTGATAATCGTCGTCTGATAATACGAACTAACTCTGCATCGTGCTGAATACTCTGAGGGCTCAATAACTGTCGCTCCCCAACATCCTCCCACAATACTGGAGATCTGCAGGGTCGACCATACAAAGCCTCAAAGGGAGCCATCTGAATGGAAGAGTGATAGCTATTATTATACGCGGACTCCACTAAGTGAACGTGATCCTCCCAGCTGCCTCCGAAATCCATGACGCAAGATCTCAATAAGTCCTCCAGAGTTTGAATAGTACGCTCCGACTGTCCATCCGTCTACGGGTGAAATGCAGTACTGAGAGGAAGCTCGGTGCCCATAGCATGCTGAAGACTCTGCCAGAATCATGAAGTAAAACGCGGATCTCTGTCAGATATGATACTCAAAGGTACTCCGTGCAGTCTGACAATCTCTCTGCAGTATAGCTCAGCTAGTCGATCCAATGGATGTGTCTCACGAATCGGAAGGAAATGAGCGGATTTGGTTAACCTATCCACAATCACCCAAATCACATCATGTCCTTTACGGATTCTGGGCAACCCCGTAACAAAATCCATCGTAATATGTTCCCACTTCCATTCCAGAATTGGGATTCTCTGTAGCAATCGGGTGGGTTTCTGATGTTCAACCTTTACCTGCTGGCAGACCAAACATCGAGTGACGAAATCCACAATATCTCTCTTCATACCGTCCCACCAGTATGAACGCCTCAAATCCTGATACATCCGTACGCCGGGATGTATAGCAAATCTCAGTGATGTGCCTCTCATAACTCCTCTTTAATCGGATGTGTGTCCAAAACACATAGTCTCCCTCGGAATCGGAGGACTCAGGTCCTCACACGAGAAATGTCATGCCCCAATCCACAAAGGATCGCATAAGAACTGCAGATGCTGATCGCTAGCTTGTGCCTCTTTGATCCTCTCCATAATAGCAGACTGGGCAACCATGGATACCAATATCCCTCGGGAGGTTTGACCCTGTTCCGACAACCCCAACTCTGAGAACTGTCGAACAAGATCAGTCACTGCGGTCAAATGACTGGCCAGAATCCCACGGGACTTCCTGCTCAGTGCATCGGCTACGACATTAGCTTTACCCGGATGATCTTGAATGGCATAATCCTTTAAGTATTCCATCCATCGTCTCTATCTAAGATTCAATTCCTTCTGAGTGAACAGATATTTCAAACTCTTATGATCCGTATAGATCTCAAAAGTAATCCCATATAGATAATGTCTCCATATCTTTAGCGCAAAAATAATGGCCGCTAACTCCAGATCGTGTACCGGATAATTCCTCTCATGATCCTTAAGCTGACGGGAGGCATATGATACTACACGGTCGAACTGCATCAAAACTGCTCCCAAGCCTTGAAAAGAAGCATCGATGCACTGATGCCATCCCATCGCAAGAAGAAGGAATCACCAATACCGGTGCAGAAACTAGACGCTGCTTAAGCTCCTGGAAACTGGACTCACACGCCTCTGACCAAGCAAACTTGACTCCTTTCCGGGTCAAGCGAGTAAGTGGTGTGGCTATATGGGAAAATCCCTCCATAAATCTACGGTAATACCCGGCCAATCCAAGAAAACTACGGACTTCTGAATCGACTTTGGTGCTCCCAATCGTAATCGCCCGATTTTCTGGGGATCAACTGAAATACCTCTGCTAGATACCACATGTCCAAGAAATCCCACAGAAGATAACCAGAAAGCGCACTTACTGAATTTGGCATATAAATGCTCTCGTCGCAACGTCTCTAATACAATCCGAAGATGGTGCTCATGCTCCTCCTCAGAACGAGAATATATCAAGATATCATCTATGAATACGATGACAAACTGATCCAAGTACCTCAAGAATACCCGGTTCATCAAATCCATAAATGCAGCTGGAGCATTAGTCAGACCAAAAGGCATCACTAGAAACTCGTAATGTCCATAACGCGTGCGGAACGCTGTCTTCTGAACATCCTCGTCTCTTACCCTCAGCTGATGATAACCTGATCGCAGATCAATCTTGGAATACACGCAAGTATCCTTGAGCTGATCAAACAAATCCTCTATCCTCGGCAGTGGATATTTGTTCTTAACGGTCACTGCATTAAGTTGTCGGTAATCAATACATAACCGCAAAGATCCATCTTTCTTTTTAACGAACAGCACCGGAGCTCCCCAAGGTGAAACACTAGGACGCACAAAACCCCTATCCAATAACTCTTGCAGCTGTATCTTTAGCTCACTTAACTCTTTCGGTGCCATCCGGTATGGAGCTTTTGACACCGGTGCGGTTCCTGGAATCACCTCTATCGCGAATTCCACTTGCCTCGGAGGTGGCAAGCCCGGAAGTTCATCTGGAAATATATCCGGATACTCACGAACTACCCGCACGCTGGAAAGAGGTGGTATCTCCTCACTCTCCACTTTGACCAAAGAGAATAAGTAACCCTGACAACCATGCGACAATAATCTCCGAGCCTGAAGTGCAGATATAACGGACACTCCATCATCCCGGGTACCCACGAATTCCCATGCAGGCTGATCTGGTGGTCGGAAGGTCACTACTCTCGCTCTACAATCCACTGTAGCACAATATGTAGCCAACCAATCCATTCCGAGTATGATATCGAATTCTACCATCTCTAGCACCTGAAGGTCCACCGTAAGTATATGTCCCTCGAAATCCAACGGACAACCCTTGATTACTTGATGACTGGTCAAAACCTCGCCCGATGGTAATGATACCGCTAATCCACAAGAACGAATCATAGGGATTCTCCCAATTTTACTCAGAAATATACTAGAAATAAAGGAATGCGAGCTACCAGTATCAATCAATGTATCAGCAGGTATAGAATAAACCAAAATCATACCCCGAATGACCGATCCCTCGGCCCGCTGAGCGTCCTCTCGGGTAATGGCATAAACTCGTCCAGTCTCCACATGCGACGGCTGCGCTCCAGATATAATAGTAGAAGGCCTCCACTCCGGATGGATCTGGTCCAGAATGATCTTCTTTGGAGGTCGACTCTCTTCGTGAGCATAATATATCCACGAGAGCGCTAGATGTAGATATCGCTGAGTAGGTGGTCCGGAATAATAACTCTCTGGAGCTGGTGTATAATGAATCGCCATTGGCATCCCGGAAGAATCACTCTCATGTATATGATATATCTGAGCTGTAGGAGGGGGTGGCTGTCTCTGACCATGCATCTATGTCCTAGGTGCTGACCTCTGCTGATGATGCTGATCAGATCTCTTTCCCTTGCTGGAATTTCCTGAACCCTCTAGCTGTGCCTTCAGAGTACACTCTCGACTAGTGTGCCCTGGATGCTTGCAGTAATAACAAACACTCCGGTCCAAGGGACACTCTGAAATGTGGTGGGTTCCTGACCCGCATCTATAGCATCTAGCCATGTGTCCGCTCTTATGGTTCTTCTGAGAACCTCCAGACTGTCCAGAAGCTGGTCGCTTCCCTTTCTGTGCCCTAGATGATCCCTCTGATCTTGCTTTCTCTGAGTCTCAGGAGTCGCATCTGATTTCCGCTGCTTTCCCTGGTTCATCTGTTTTTCCAACTCTCTCTCCTTGGCGATTTGTTGAGAAGTCATCTCAATAGACAGTGCCCTATCCAGTGCCTCTCGGTACGAATTAATGGAAGATCCCGATAGTTTGGCCCGAATATACGCAGCCAAACCCTGCATAAATTGGAACATTCTGTCCCCATCCTGTGCTACCAAATGTGGACAAAATTCCGCGAGTCGGGTGAACTCCGCATTATACTCCATGACTGACCGATTGCCCTGCTTAAGCATTAAGAACTCCTGACGGCGTGCTGTAGAGAACGTAGAAGGAAAATACTGCCTCCAGAATATATCTCAGAAAACTGCCCAGGTGATGTTCTGCTCTCCCATCAAGGTCTTCTGCATTTTCCACCATGTAACCGCCTGCTCTCGAAGGTGATAAGCTGCTAGACCCACCTTCTCCTCATCGGTGCAACTCATGAACTCAAATGTATCCTCCAAATTGTCTAACCAGGTCCGTGCAATCCAGGGATCAGACTCGCCTCTGAATAACGTAAACCGGTCCTTGGCTGTCCGTGCTAACACAGGTATACGTGCCTTGACTCTGACCCAACTAGAATCCGTAGCAGTCGGCGTAGTCAAGGGTACATCAGGCTCTTGAGGTTCCGAACCTCTGGTAGGAGACTGTCGTGGCTCCTCCTGATCAACCGGTCCTCCGGTAGTAGGCTGTTTAGAGGGTCGACCTCTCTTACGAGTCTGAACAGGTGCCATAATATCGACTGTTCACACCTGTTGAACGACTTCCATAAATATTTAACCAGAAAATATTAAGTGTTAAGATTTCTTACTTCGGACAACTTGGAGCTCATGCCTCTGTCAATCCCATCTTACCAAAAATCGAAATCAAATCAAATCAAAACGATTTCCGAGGTCCCAAAATCCGACAAAACATTATTGCATGGCATCGCAACCTAGAGCTCTGATACCAATAAAATTGTCACGCCCCGAGGTAGACTCTGTCCGGCCAACGGACGACACCCCCTTATGACAATTCCAATACGGTACAAAGTCGCAGCCAGTATAACACATATCGAAAATGTATAACAACACAGCAAAACGTATAACATCAATAGCGGAAGCCAACACATGGAAATACAAACTAGTCAACATAAGTACATCGGTATATCCGTCCATACTAGAATAAAATCCATACTGGATATCAAAAGAGAAACATACAGCATGATCTCCAAAACAATAAGAGTCCATATAAAGATACATGCGATGGGAAGCAAAAACCCTCGGAAAAACGGCGAGATGGGATCAGGTGGCAATGCTCCAAGTCCATGCCGAAGTCTTCTATCTACTACAGGCGACGAAACCCGAGGTCGGGTGGTGAGTATAAAAGCGAGGGTAATATATAGAAGTGCATGAACAACATACAGGGTAAAAAGATCTACAGGTATACATGTGAAGATCTACAGGTATACAACATGAGTCCATCATACATACAGTACTCAACATAGTAACCAGAAACTACAGATACGGTCATACTCATAGCATACACTAAACTAATAAACTGACATAAAATAATGTACATACCTGACGGTCTGGCGTCCACATAACCTATAACATTCTGAACAGGTATATCATAACATAATCCAAATAACATGCGACAGACTAAACCAAAACATACTCATACTCAACCCACAGCAGTATAAAAAAATGCAAATGACATGTAGCATGATATACAATCATATGCAGCAACCAAATGCAACATCTCACAATCATATGTAAAACATATATCGAATACATGCATATATATATATATATATATATATATATATATATATATATATATATATATATATATATATATATATATATATATATATATCAGCAATGCATATGCATGGTCATGCCTGTGCACCCAACTCGCTACCACGACCCCAGTGTGGCCTAGGTGGCACGACATGACAACTATCCCGACTCCAGCCGCCACCACTCTCGAGTGACCGAGTTGGGTAGTATGAAACAGTAGCTAGCCGCCATAGAGCTATATGCTACTACACGCGGGGTCCTCGCTAGCGCTCTGTCCCTACCCATTAGTAGGCGAGCAACGCACCCAGACAATCGCACATCACATATAGTGGGTGAGTGCGCTAACTACCACTCCGCACAGTGGCCAAGTGCGCATCTCCAACTACCACTATCCATAGTGGCCGAGAAGCAGCGCTCACAATGCTCGCCCTCAACCTGCAGCCACTACCCCGAGTGGCCGAGGAGGCAGGATGACTGACGACTCGTCTCAACCACAAGGCAGACCCAGTCATCAGCATGCATGAAATGTAATGATGCATTACCCACACACCGATCCTCGCAACACTCCCTAACTCACGGGGAGACCTAGTCAACCAAAAGTCAACCATGTAAGGGCGATAACCAGAATCACAACCTATTTACCTATGTACAGATAAATAGATCCATCAACTAACACACTGATATGTATACGATACAACGACCGATCTCATAATTTGGACTCATCACCTAACCTAGTGATGCAACCCAGTAACCCAGATCTGAGGTCATAAAGATAACCTTAACCACAGGTATTTACTGAACCTCTAACAGCTAACACATAATAGGGTTTTACAGTTCCTATCCATGCTAGATAATTAATGACGTACAGAGTATATATCTCAAGGTCAAAGGCAGTACAAGCATATGATTAAATAAGAGTGGATCTAAGGTAAACAGGTATAACATATATATACAATGTCATGCACTGAAATTGATCAAACTACCGGACCAGGTAGATATTACCCACCTGATACGAAGCTCGTATAATCCTCACGGCCGCGGGCCTGCTTCGTATCCCAAACCTGCACATAATCACAAATTAGGATTTAGCATAACACTCCAATAATAATACGAATAAAATACTTATTCGTTCTATATTCGCATCTTGCCCTTTACTTAACCCAATCGTCATCTCTCTATCAGAGTATACCCAATATGATCCAACACACTACAAACTCCCAAATCTAAGCATATCAGTCATCCACTAATATTAACCGCAAACACTATGGACATCAAACAAGACAATCGGCAAACACCAATTCCACCTCCTGATCACAATCCACAATCTTACCAAACAACCCATCCCCTTGCTCCACCGATCTATCCATACACTCAACCAAGCCATCGACAGAACCTACACCTACAATCAACAATACTACTCAATATCACATTAACAGAACATCAATCAAGGGATACCACCATTGGCAACATTGGGTTAGATCTAAACTTACCAGATCCAAACTCCTACCGGCAGTTCACTCCGGCTCCTCTTCTGCCTACCGACAGAACTCCAATCAAACGCATCGACAACAGAATACAATTCACCTATCAACTAGTATCGCCGAGCATTATCCCGAATTCAACCCGTATCACAGCAATTACCGTAATCATCCAACCCCACCATTCCGATTCTCAAATCCATAGCATAATCAACATCCATAACAAGCCAATCAAGATCGAACAATACACGGTAATAAAGCTTACCAGTTCTAGACCTCTGTCGGATTTTCCGGCTGCTCCCGATGGAATCCCAATTCAATTCCGAACTCTGCACTCCACTGGAAACCCACCTTACTCATCCCCTGATTACCAGCGAAGATCGGAGCTCTGATCCCTAGCTCCAGCGACAGGTGATATCCGGCTTTTCCCCCTTTAGCTGCTCACCGAACCAGCCAGCTCCGATCACTGCAAATACCCCGATCGGAGCTAAAAACAACCCAAAACTCCAGATCTCCACTCGAAAAGGGAAGGGAATGATCAATCCTTACCTCCGATGGCAGCTCGCTGCCGCGACAACGACGCCACTGTCCACTGGGAGTGTCGCCGCGATTTCCTTCCAGGCGAAAAACCCCCCCTAATCCCCGGTCGGAGATCTACTAAAAAAGCGGCGCCGTCGAGCTCCTCGCACCGGACGCCGACGAACGGAGGTTGGTGACGGACGCCGCGCAGTGCAGAGAACTGTGGCGGAGAAGGGGATCGCGAAAGCTCTGATTCGTTCGGTGGCTTTTAAAAGCCGATCGAGCAAATCTGGCTAACCCAGCCCGTTCCAAACCCAATCCGGTTGGATTCAGCCCAGCCGATTCAGCCACTTAACCCAAGTCATATTCAATCCGAGTTCAGCCCAATCCACTTGTAGATCAAGCCCGATTTCAGCCCAAGTCCAATTACAGATCAAGCTCGATTTCAGCCCAAGCCCAATTACAGATCAAGCCCGATTTTAGCCCAAGCCCAATTACAGATCAAGCCCGATTTCAGCCCAAGCCCAATTACAAATCAAGCCCGATTTCAGCCTACTAATTAAGCCTAATTAATCCCTTAATTAATCCTAATTAATTAATGGTTAATTCAATTTTTTTTTTTTCGTATACTACAAAAGGCGGATGGAATTGTTATGTCATCGCCCAATCTCTCGTTGAGCTACATTTTCTCCTTCTCCTCTAGCATGTTTACTCCTTGGCGGTTAGTCCAAATGAAGAGCCTACCGGACTCTGATACCACTTGTAGGAATATTGATGATGTGCTAGAGGGGGGTGAATAGTGGTTTTGTGTCGTTCGATGGAATTCATTCACGTTCGTCTACAAGATATTAGTGTGCACAGTGGAATACACATAAAAATAAACACAACACGAGATAAACACTCAGATACAATGCACAAGCATATAACGTAGTTTAGAACCTAGGGTTCCTACTCCATGAGTCGAGCTCAAGTGAGCTCTAGTGATGCACACACCACTAATACACTCCTTCTTGGAACAATTCGGAGGTGGAGAAACCTCGTACAAAGGATTACAACAATAATAAACAAAATACAACAAGTATACTAAGCAATATACAAATACAAGTAAAGAAAACTTTACACAAGAAACTGTTGATTGCTTTGGATTGACTTTAAAGGACTGGAAAATAACAACTATTCCCCTTCAAATCTCCCCAAGAACCATTGCTAAAATTCTCCTTTTCGTGCTTGATATAAAACTACAACTTGGGTTGTTTTTTGCTTAGCAGTTGACTACCCATACCTAGCAGTCAACTGCTCCTGTAGTTGTTGTCTCACAACGGCTTAATCTACGTAGAAAAAACTCCAACGGATAGCCAATTAGTCAACTGATGGCCCGATAGTCGACTGCCCAGTCAACTATGGAACTTTCTATTCTCATGTCTGCAAACAACAGTCGACTGCCCTCCATGGCAGTCGACTACTTAGGGTCAGTTGACTACCTAAAACTGGCAGTCAATTGCCAAGGCCATGTAGTCGCAGTCGAGCTCCAATCGACTGGTCATAACCCCAGTCGGTTGCTCAGAGTCGACTAGGCTGCCAAGTGTCAAACACTTGACCAGTCGACTGGTCCATAACCCCAATCGACTGATAAACCTCAAACATGAGGTTTAACTCAAGTATGATGCCCTCATACTTGATAGCCCACCCTTATCCTAGACCTAAGCCTTTTAGCCACTTCCATCAGCCTCATGCCTATTGGATCCCTCCAAGTCATCCATGACTTATTCATCCATATGCTAGCCTTCGGGTGCTTCCATCGGCTATTGTCATGCTAATCGGGTCTACATCACCAAGGTACATTTGGACTTATACTACCAAGACACACACTTAGACTTTACGTCACCAAACATTAGACTTATGCCGCCAAGACTACAGCTTAGACTTTACACTGCCAATATCATACCCTTGGACTTCCCAAATGCCAACTCCATGTTGGACTTTCTAAATGCCAAGATCCATGCTTGAACTTTCCAATTGTCAAGACCCATGCTTGGACTTTCCATGCCAAGTACCCAAGACTTGGACTTTCTAATTGCCAAGACCCATGCTTGGACTTTCCAATTGCCAAAACTCATGCTTGAACTTTCCATGCCAAGTACCCAAGACTTGAACTTTCCATGCCAAGTACACAAGACTTGGACTTTCCATGTCAAGTACACAAGACCTTGGACTTTCCATGACAATCACATTATCATACGTTTTGTCGAACATCAAAATACTACTTGAGTCAAACTAGAGTCTGGTCAATCGTGACCTGGATTGATTGCACCAATAGTTTGCCCTTCCGAGGGTGCCTCCCCCTAGGACATTGGCTCTGGTAGTGGCCCTTTTCATGGCATTAGAAGCATACTATATACTCCTTGCTCTTTCCTATAGAGGCTCCGACCTCCATTACCTTCTACTTGGCCTTAGGTGGCACTTTAGCTTTCTTCTTGATTAACCTAGGACACTTACTCTTGTAGTGCCCTTTCTCCCTACACTCAAAGCAAATAATATGACCTTTATCTTTATGAATTATGCTTGAGTTACCTAGGTCGGAATCTTGAGCTTGCTCTTCTTCTCGTCCAGAGGTAGATGGATCCTCCTCTTTCTCTTATTCCGAGGTTGAAGATCTAACCTCCCCCTCAATCCTTGAAGTGGAGGCTTCCACAATTTCTTCTTCGGATGTTGAACACCTATCAACATCCGAATCTTTACTCTCTTAAGAGGATGAGAATCCCACTTCTTTAGACTTATCCTCATCTTCTTGGATCATAGAAGATTCATCATGGAGCTTAGCAAGCTTGTTCCATAATTCCTTAGCATCCCTGAACTTCTTTAATTTGCACAAAATGTTATTAGGTATAAAATTAACTAAAATCTTCGTTACCTTATCATTAGCCACGAATCTTTGAACTTGTCCCTCAGTCCAATTACTCCGGGTGAGAGTTCTCCCCTTTTTTTCCGTTGGAGTCTTGAACACCTCTATTAGGGCAAACCAGTCCTCAATGTTCATTTGGAAGAAAAATTCAGTCATTATCTTCCACTAAGCAAATCCTTCGAATCCATAGGGTGGTGGAAATCAAATTTCACGCCCAAATCTATCTCCAAACTCCATTGCCTCTAGCTTTAGCTCCCTCGACTATTAGTCCAATTGAAGAGCAACCTTGCTCTGATACCACTTGTAGGGACTGATATGACATCACTAGAGGGGGTGAATAGTAATTCATCGATTTCTTCGCTTGGATTCATCGTGCTTGTCTACAATCATTAGTATGTAGCGTAAATACAAATACAAACACAAATCATAGCACAAACATGACACAGATTTTACGTGGTTCGGAACCCTAGTTCCTACTACACGGTCGGGTTCTAGCGAGCTCTAGTGCTGCATACCACCACTAAACCTTCTCCTTCTCAGAAACACTCCAGAGGTGGAGAAACCTCTTACAAGCTTGAGCTTTACAACAAAACAACCAAATACAAGGCATAAAGGAGATAAACGGAATGCAAATGAAAAGAAAGCTTTACACAAGAGGGATTATAGCTTGATCACTTTTAGGTTGCTTTGGAATGCCCTAGAAGGTTAGAATGCAACAACACTATGCCTTTAAAATCTCCCAACAACCGGCACTGGAAAATGCCCATAAGCCTCCTCTTATAAGCCCCATCGAAGCCTCCAACAACTCCCATCGAAACATTGAGATTTCGAACAATGCAACACAATGATCGCTTCGCCAATCGAGGCACCACCTTGATTGATACCCCAGTCGAGGTGTTGGTCAAGTTTGTCTTGCTTCTGATCGACTATTTTTGTGTCTTTCTCAGATTCAGTTGAGGTACTAGTCGAGTGATCCTATTGAGGCACCACCTCGACTAGTTGAGGTGATGGTTGAGCATGCCTCGCTTCTGAGTGGTTGTTGTCATGCCTGCTCCATGATTCAGTAGAGATGTTAGTCGAGTGGTCCAGTCGAGACGCCACCTCGACTAGAACCTAGTTGAGGCATTGGTCGAGTGTGTCTTGCTTCTGTTTGCCTGCAAACGAAACCCAGTCGACTGTTATACCTTAACACTGAGATTTAACACCCCATGTATGATCCCTTCATACTTGATACTCATCTTAGGCCTAGACCTAAGCCTTCAACCCACTTTCATTAGCCTCACACCTCCTAGATCCCTCAAGTCCGTGACTTTTCATCCTTGTGCTAGCCTTCAAGTGCTTCCATCAGCTATCATCATGCTCTCGGATCTACCTTTTCCAAGAGGTCATGCCTCCAGGACTTCACTACCAAGAGGCCACACCTTTGGGACTTCACTACCAAGACTCCTCATCCGGGTCTTCACTTGCCAAGACTCCTCATCTGGGTCTTCACTTGCCAAGATTCCTCGTCCGAGACTTCATTTGCCAAGACTCCTCATCCGGTGCCAAGATTCCTCATTCGGGACTTCATTTGCCAACTCCCCATTGGTCTTTCCAACACCAAGTGTCTAATCTTCCTTGACCGACTTGGATTTTCTCTTGCCAAGTATCTATACTTGGACTTTTTCTTGCCAAGTCACCATACTTGGACTTCTCCACACCAAGTGTCTGATCAACCTTGACTAACTTGGATTTCTCCAATAATCTCCCTCATATGACCTTGGATGTCCCATACCATCCACTAGTCATGTGGTCAAAGCATATTGTAAACCATTGTCGAACATTAAAACCCTACTCGAGTCTGGTCAATCGTGACCTGGGTCGATTGCACCAACAATTGCGCCATGTATGTTGATATATGTCATGTTTATATGTGTATGTGATGCATGTTAAATTAGTTAAGTCAATTTAAAAATGTCTACCAAAGTTTGATACTCATTACTACCTTGATCAATAATAAACATGTTTTGTCAAAGTAAAGTGTCTTTATTTATCTTAATAGAATGTGATAGGATAATTGTGATATCTGACTTATCAAACATTGGGTATGACTTTACTAAGGCCAATAGACACGTTTGCCAAAGTAAAGTGTCAATTAGACCTTAGAGGCATACCATTAGATGGGCAAAGAACAAATAGTTTTGTTCACCTAATTATCCAAGAGTTGTTTTAGATGTAATTGATAAATGTTACCTACCTAAATAGCCAAGTCTTGGGCGATTAGCCAAAGCTAGCTCAAGATAAGGTACAATATCGATCTTGTCCCATTAAAATATTGAGTTTGGAACTATGTCTATCCACATCTATGACTTACTCCTATCCAACCTTATATTTTAGGGAGAGAATCATTTAATTAAAGTCCTAATTAAGTTATTTTTAAATATGATACTTATTTCTACATTTATTATTATTGTAGATAATCATGTCTGCAAACACATCAAATACTCTATCACTGTGATCTATTCTTGAGAAGGACAAGCTCAATGGAGCTAATTTTCTGGATTGGTACATAAACTTAAGGATTGTCCTTAAACAAGAAAGGAAATTGTATGCCCTAGAGCAACCTATTTCTGAATCACCTACTTCTAATGCCCCTCGTGCTGATAAGGATGCATATAAAAGCATCAAGATGATGCTTTGGATGTGTCATGTCTTATGCTTGCCACCATGAACTCTGAGCTTCAGAAGCAACATGAAAACATGGGTGCTTATGGTATGGTCAAACATTTAAGATGACTATATCAAGAGAAGGCAAGGCATGTAAGGTTTGAGGTTTCAAATGTGTTATTTAATTGCAAGATGTTAGAAGGAAGCCCTGAAGGAACTCATGTTTTTAAAATGATTAGATACATTGAGAACCTTAACAGACTAGGCTTTTCGTTGGGCCAAGAGTTGGCCACTGACTTACTTATGCAATATTTGCCTACAAGTTATAGTTAATTTGTCATGAATTACAATATGAATGAAATTGACAAATCCTTGCCTGAGTTGTTGAACATGTTGAGAACTGCTGAACAAAATCGTAAGAAGACCAAGCCCATATTGATTGTGCAAAAGGGCAAAGGAAAATACAAGCCTAAAGGTAAGGGTAAGACCCAAACCAAAGGCAAGCAAAGTCTATTGCGGTGAAATCTAAAGGAGGGGTGACTAAGGAAGGAACCTGCTTCCATTGTAAAGAGGTTGAACATTGGAAGCAGAATTGCAAGGCATACCTAGAGGAATTGAAAAAGAAGAAGGAAAGTGAGACTTCCGCCTCAAGTATTTATGTTATAGAAGTCAATTTATCTACTTTTTCATCATAAGTATTAGATATCAGATGTGCTTCTCACATTTATACTAATGTGCATGATCTAAGAAAGAGTAGATCATTGATAAAGGGTGAAGTGGACCTACGAGTTGGCAATGGAGCAAGAGTTGCAGCTATAGTTGTAGGATCCTATTCTTTATGTTTGCCTTCTGGGCTTATTTTAGAACTTAAGAATTATTATTATATGCCTGCTTTAACTAGAAATATTATTTCTATTTTTTGTTTGGACAAGAAAGGTTGTTCATTTATAATAAAAAACAAAAGTTGTTCTATTTATTTAAATGACATGTTCTATTGTAGTTCACAATTAATAAATGGACTCTATATTCTAGACCTTGAAAATCCAATTTATAACATAAATACAAAGTGGTTAAAATCAAATGATTTAAACCAAACTCATCTCTGGCACTATCACTTGGGACATATAAATGAGAAACACATATCAAAACTCCATATGGATGGACTTTTGGACTCATTTGATTTTGAATCATATGAGGTAAGAAAATCTTATCTATTAGGTAAGATGACTAAAACTCTGTCTAGTGGATAAAGTGAACGAGCTAATGAATTTTTAGGATTTATACATAGTGATGTATGTGACCCTTTCAATATCGCAACCAAAGAAGGCTATCAGTATTTTATTACTTTTATTGATGATTTCAATAGATATGACTATGCGTATTTAATGAAACACAAGTCATAATCCTTTGAAAAATTCAAAGAATTCAAAAATAAAGTGCAAAATCAACTTGGAAAGGGTATTAAAATACTTTGATTAGATTAAGGTGGTGAATACCCAAGAATTTCATGATCATCTTGTTGAGTTTGGGATTATATCCCAACTCACTCCACCTAGAACACCTCAATGGAATGGTGTATCAGAAAAGAGAAATCGTACTTTATTAGACATGGTACAATCGATGATGAGTCATGTAGATCTTTCTTCTTCTTTCTGGGGACATGCTCTAGAGACTGTTGCTTTCACACTTAATCGTGTTCCATTGAATGCAGTAACAAAGACACCATATGAGTTATGAACTGGGAAGATTCCTAAAATATCTTTTATGAGGATTTGAAATTGTGAGGCTTACGTTAAACGTCAAGTCTCAGATAAACTATGGTCTAAATCAGAAAAGTACTATTTTATAGGATATCCCAAAGAAACAAAGGGATGTTACTTTTACAATCTTACACAAAGCAAAGTGTTTGTTGCTAGAAATAATATTTTTCTAGAAAGAATTTATTTCTAGAGGAACTAGTGGGAGAAAAGTAGATCTTGAAGAAATTTGAGACACATAAATTGGCACATAGACTTCGATGGAATGTGAACAGGTACCATAAGATGTTGTGGATCATGACCTTGTGCACCACAAGAATGTTAGGGCAATCTCTTGTCGTGATATGGTTTTGATGTGTGTGGCAAAGGGTTTAAGTTAGGATGTTTGGATTTGATATGTGCGTTGGAGTCTTGCAGAACTTAGTTATTCACACATGGAGCCTTGGCGAGTTTCACATCTCATGACTCGGTCTTAGAGTCGATGAAGGATGGCTTTGCGGAAGCCGTGCGCTTGGATCATCCGAGGGACCGTCGGACGAGGAGCTTGGAGTGAAGCCGAAGGAAGTAGACTTCAGGGTGAGATGCGAAGGATGGCGCTGTAGAGTCGTGTGCTTGGCGCATCTGAGGGACGTGGTCGGACGAAGATAACTTCAAATGCGAGGGACTCCGAGGGATGAGAGTGAGTGAATGTTACCCGGGAAGGGGTAGTGCTCTTAGGTGAAACTTGGCCATTTGGCTAAGTGTCGGATGGGATTTCCCGACATCAGTCGACTACCATGTTATGGTAGTCGACTACTCTAAGTCAACTGTGACTCGACTAGTGTTCGAGTCCGGTTCATGTGCCAACAATCAACTGCCATGGATTGACAGTCGACTGCGAGACCACCAGTCGACTGATGAAGGCATCAGTCGACTGGTCGCAAGTGTTTCGGGCACAGAATGGAGTGTCCGCTTTTGGCACTCGACTGATCGGAGCATCAGTCGAATGATAGCAAGATCAATTGACTGATGTGGGAACCATTGAATTAAATCCAATGTGAAAAGAAGTCGTTATTGGGCAACGGCTACAGGACCAGTCGACTGATTGGTGCATCAGTCGACTGCTCCTGTGTCAATGGGAATAAACCCTCTTCTTCTATAAAAAGAAGAGGTGTGAGGCTTTGGGGGCCTAATGCTTCAACTCATAACATCTTCCAAAGTGCTCCAAGGATTCTCCACTCTTCTACTTGTGTTAATTCTCATTCCATTGTAAGAAGAGTGAATTCTTGTAAAGAGGTTACCTCCACCTAGCTTGGTGCAAAGGAGAGAATAGTGAAAGCTTGCGGAGTGATTCACCGTGGACGAATCGGACCGTGGATTAGCGGCGCAGCCGTGAACCACGTTACATTACGGTATTAGCATTATTTGGTATCTTGTTTGTCTTTATTGTTGTTTTGTTTGTATATTCCGCTTGCGCTAATAGTTTTGTAGACAAGCAACGAACGAACGAATTCCACCATCTATGACAAAGGCTATTCACCCCCCCCCCCCTCTAGCTGGCCAACATCGACCCTACAAGTGGTATCAGAGCAAGGCGCTTGTTGAGGACTAACCGCCAACACAAGCACTATATCAAGAGATGGTCGGCTCGAACATTCATCCACCGAAGTTTGAAGGAGAATTCTCTTAGTGGAAAAAGAGAATGGAGGTATTTTTCGAAACCGATTTCGAAATTCTTTTAATTATGGAAAACGGTTTCGAAATGCCTAGGGATGAAGAAGGGGAGCCATTGGAAAAATCAAGGTGGAGCAAGAGGCAAAGGGAAGAGTACTTGGCAAACTCAAAAGTCAAACATCACCTCTACAATGTACTCCCCCAACAAGAAGTCAACAGGATAGGAGAGTGTGCTAGCGCCAAGGAGATGTGGGAGAAACTCATAGAGATTCATGAAGGCACATCCGAGGCCAAGCTAGCAAGGAGAGATGTCCTTCGCTCCCAATTATCCAATATCAAACTCGAAAAGAGAGAAAAGGTAAAATCCCTACATTCTAGGTTTAAGGAAATTCTAACCGGTTTGACAAGTGTAGGGGAAAAGCTCTCCAACCGGGATATGGTAATGAAGGCTATAGATGCCTTTCCCCGGTCCTCAAGATGGAGCTCTATGGTGGATTCCTTCTACATCTCCAAGAACCTAGAAGTTAGCACCTTGGAGGAATTTTTCTCAACCATGGAGCTCCACGAAACAAGGCTCGAAGGAGTAGTAGAAGAGCCAAGACTTCAACCTTCAAGAGGAGTAGCCTTGATGGCCAACAAAGGGAAGAAGAAGATGGAGACTCCCTCCTCCTCCGACGAAGCATCCTCCTCTTCCTCCATGGATAGCACAGAAGAAGCATACATGGTAAGGAAGGTAAGGCGTGCTTTGAAAAATTTTAAATTTAATAAATCTAATGATAGGAGAAGAAGACCAAGGGGGAAGGTGATTTGCTATAATTGCCAAGGAGAGGGACACATAAGGGACAATTGTTCCCTCTTGAACAAGAGCAAAGAGGAGAGGAGAAAGAAAGAAGAAAAGAAGAAGAAGGGGAGCAAGAAGAAGAAGGAAGAGGAGAAGAAGGCCAAAGAAAAGGGGAAGGCCAAGGCACTAAAAGCAAGAACTTGGGATGACCCTTCCTCCTCATCATCATCATCGGAGGAAGAAAATGCATTTGTCACAAACCTTGCTTTGATGGCATTTGATGACCTAGATACCTCCTCCTCCGAATAAGAAAGATCAAGCACAAGTGAGGAGAGCTCTAGTGAAGGGGAAGCTTCTTCACCATCCTCATCCGAAGAAGAAGAAGACATGGAGACTATGGTAACGAATCTCTCACCCCATAAAATAGTTTCCATGATTTCTAGCCTCACTAAGGACCTATTTAGGGCTAAAAAGAAAAATAAATGCATGCTAGATCAAATTAAGGATTTAGAAGAAAAACTAGAAAAAGCATGCTTAACTATTAATGATAATATTTCTTCGAGTCATGATGATGCATGCTCACATGATAACTATATGTCTTTTAATGTTAATGATGCATGTATGGATGAAAATAGGGCTTTAAGGGAAAAGGTAGACCATTTGACCAAAGCCCTAGAAAAATTTACAATTGGCTCCAACACCCTTAACATGATCATAGGGAGCCAAAGGGCAAGCTTCAATAAGAAAGGCCTAGGATATAAGGAAAATAAAAATGAAAAGGCCTATAAATATCTAATTGCTAGGGGTCAAGATAAAAAGAAGACAATAACTAGAAAATGGATCCCTAAGGAATTTTTAGTGAACCCAATAGGAAATAATTTGTTTTGGGTTCCTAAATCCATCCTTAAGGGTTAGGAAAACCCTAAGGATAGTCAACCATATGGAATTAACCTATATCATATTATTTGGTTGACCTAGGATGGCGGGACAAAATTTTTGAAATAGTGTTGGGTGATGATAATGCACCCTTAAATAGTTTAGATCATGCTCAACACTTAGTGTTATGTATGTTGATACACATTTTTAGCATAGTGATTGGGTGATGATAATGTGTCCATAAATTGATAATAATGCTTAAATCATGATAGATAATGTAATTGTTACACATGTTTGTAATCATGATTTATGATCTTGATATTTGGCACATAGTAATGGGCATTAGGGTTTAAATCATGCCTTGAGTGATACTTGACTTTTTATCATAATTCATACCTAATGCATGATTATAAATTGATGAATACAATTGTTTCATGATCATAATATAAAATCAATTCATGTATATTTTTATGATCATGTGGGATGGTAGGATGATACTTAACCTTAGGTAGAATTGCATGAAATTGAAAGTTAAGTATATACAAATACCTTTAGGATACATCTCACACTCACCATAGGTTACTTTGATTGAAAATTTAGCATGGGTGAGATGATAGGATGATACTAATGGTCCACTAATGCCTATGACATTTAGATGGTCATTTAAAGTATCAAAATAGCAATAATAGACCAATCATGGGGAATGTTTATGTTTAATTCATAGACATATTTCCCAAAGATCATGGTTAGATATTTCATATGTTTTCAAAACAATTTCTTACTTTAAAATCTGTGTGTTCATGTTTTGAAACAATTGAAAGCAAAACTAGGTGTTAAAAGTGATACAAACTTGATCAAAAACCTAGTTGTTTTTGAAGCTTTTGGATTTTTGGAAAATCTTCGAAAATATAATGATTTTTCATGAAAAACTATTTTTCACTGATAAAGGATCTTAAAAGAAATGTATTCCCCAAATTTCATGATTTTTCAAATTTTGTAGAATTTTTAATGTATTTCTGAAATTCACCCTGAAAATCAAAAAATCCGAAATCAGAGTGTCACGATCAGAATCAACCAATGATCGATCGACTGATAACATGCCCAATAACCTCTTTTATCCAATTTTAAGGCATGTTTTGGCTTTTGTTTCCCTCTAAACTTGATGCTATGCTTATATAAACTTTGTTTAATATTTTTGATGGTGTCAAAGGGGGAGAAATATATATGTTTAAGTAAGGGGGAATTGTATTTAGGGGGAGTTTCATGTATTAAGGGGGAGAGTTGTTAATCATGTTTATTTACATGCTTTCTTACCTTAATATTTTATCAAATATTTACCTAACTTAAATGGATTGTCACACATCAAAAAGGGAAAGATTGTTAGGGCAATCTCTTGTCGTGATATGG
Source organism: Wurfbainia villosa (assembly GCA_025175895.1). Classification (NCBI taxonomy): domain Eukaryota; kingdom Viridiplantae; phylum Streptophyta; class Magnoliopsida; order Zingiberales; family Zingiberaceae; genus Wurfbainia; species Wurfbainia villosa. Next base: position 7,995,534 of record CM045986.1, read on the forward strand.
TTTTGATATGTGAGGCAAAGGGTTTAAGTTAGGATGTTTGGATTTGATATGTGCGTTGGAGTCTTGCAGGACTTAGCAATTCGCACATGAAGCCTTGGCGAGTTTCACATCTCATGAATCGGTCTTAGAGTCGGTGAAGGATGGCTTTGCAGAAGCGGTGTGCTTGGAGCATCCGAGGGACTGCCGGACGAGGATCTTAGAGTGAAGCCAGAGGAAGTAGACTTCAGGACGAGACGCGAAGGATGGCGCTGCAGAGTCGTGCGCTTGGCGCATCCGAGGGACGTGGCCAGACGAAGATAACTTCAAAGGCGAGGGACTCCGAGGGATGAGAGTGAGCGAATGTAACCCGGGAAGGGGTAGTGCTCTTAGGTGAAACTTGGCCATTTGGCTAAGTGTCAGATAGGATTTCCCGGCATCAGTCGACTACCATGTTATGGTAGTCGACTACTCTAAGTCGACTGTGACTCGACTAGTGTTTGAGTCCGGTTCATGTGCCAACATCGACTGCCATGGATTGGCAGTCGACTACGAGACCACTAGTCGATTGATGAAGGCATCAGTCGACTGGTCGCAAGTGTTTCGGGCACAGAATGGAGTGTCCGCTTCCGACACTCTACTGATCGGAGCATTAGTCGACTGATGACAAGATCATTTGACTGATGTGGGAGTCATTGGATTAAATCCAACGTGGAAAGAAGTCGTTATTGGGCAACGACTACGGGACCAGTCGATTGATCGGTGCATCAGTCGACTGCTCCTATGTCAACGGGAAGAAACCCTCTTCTTCTATAAAAAGAAGAGGTGTGAGGCTTTGGGGGCCTAATGCTTCAACTCATAACATCTCCCAAAGTGCTCTAAGGATTCTCCACTCTTCTACTTGTGTTAATTCTCATTCCATTGTAAGAAGAGTGAATTCTTGTAAAGAGGTTACCTCCACCTAGCTTGGTGCAAAGGAGAGAATAGTGAAAGCTTGCGGAGTGATTCACCGTGGACAAATCGGACCGTGGATTAGCGGCGCAACCGTGAACCACGTTACATTGCGGTGTTATCATTGTTTGGTATCTTCTTTGTCTTTATTGTTGTTTTGTTTGTATATTCTGCTTGCGCTAATAGTTTTGTAGATGAGCAACGAACGAACGAATTCCACCGTCTATGACAAAGGCTATTTACCCCTCCTCTCGCCGGCCAACATCGACCCTACAAAGAAGTTGTGGAACAACAACTTGTTCAAGTAGAACAAGCTCTACATAGATCTAGTAGGAAACATCGTCAACCTGAGAAATATTCTCTTCTCTTATCTAACCATGGTGATGTAATGATTGTTGACCAAAACGAGCCTACATCCTATCATGAAGCTATAATGAGCCCAGATTCTGAGAAATGGCTAGACACAATGAGATCTGAAATGAAATCCATGTATTTCAACAAAGTATGGACTCTGGTTAACCCACCTAAAAGGATAAATCTCATTGGGTGCAAATGAGTTTTCAAGAAGAAAATTGACATGGATGGAAATGTACATACCTTCAAAGGGTGATTGGTAGCTAAAGAATTCAAGAAAATTCATAGTATAGACTCTGATGAAACCTTTTCACCAGTTGTGATGCTTAAATCCATTCGGATCTTATTTGCTATTACAACTTACCATGATTATGAGATCTGGAAAATGGATGTCAAAATTGCATTTCTTAATGGGAATCTACTCGAGGATGTGTACATGACACAACCTGAGGATTTTGTTGATCCAAAGAATGTTGGAAAGGTATGTAAGTTGCAAAAGTCTATTTTGTAGGGAATCGATTGGATGCTAGAGGGGGGTGAATAACGTGTTACCATTCGTTGATGGAAATCGTTCGTGTTTGCTTGCTACAATTCTTGTTAGTACACAGCGGAATAAACAATAATGAAAATACAACAAGAACACAAGCACTACAAATGCAAGGATATAACGTGGTTTGGAATTGAACGGTTCCTACTCCATGGATCAAGCTCTAAAGAGCTCTAGTGATGCACACGCACTCACTAATCAAAACTAACTCCTTCTCGACACAAGTCGGAGGTGGAGAAACCTCTTACAAGTGTTTACAACAATAAACAAATAGATACAAGAAAATCCAATAATGAAATACAAATGCAAGTAAAGGAAAAATACTTTACAAGAACTTTTGATTCCTTGATCTTTGATTGCCTTGAACTAGCTTTGAAGGACTGGAAAGCACCAACTCTCCCCTTCAATTTCGCCTAAGAAAATCACTGCAAAAACCCTCCATCCGAGCTCCTTTTATAGCTTGTGTCGGGCTGGATTTTTGCCTGGCAGTCGACTGCCATAAGGCCCAAGTCAACTGTCAACACTGTAGCTGTGAGACAACGGCTCAATCCACGCTGGAAAAGTTCCTAGTCGATCGCCTCACGGCCACGAGCATTTCGGCGGCAATGATCGCTAAGGCAATTTCAGCCCAAAATGGCAGTCGACTCACGGCAGTCGAACCGGCCATAATACCAGTCAACTTCCAACCTCAAAGATGAGGTTTTAACCCAAGTATGGTGTCCCCATACTTGCTAGACCACCCTTAGCCTAGACCTAAGCCTTCTAGCCACCTCCATCAGCCTCACGCCTCTCGGATCCCTCCAAGTCATCCATGACTTGTTCATCCATTGCACTAGCCTCCAGGTGCTTCCATCGGCTATGTCATGCTAACGGTGTCTACACCGCCAAGGAACATTGGACTTATGTCGCCAAGACTCCGCTTGGACTTAACGCCGCCAACCATTGGACTTGTGCTGCCAAGACTCCCGCTTGGACTTTACACTGCCAATATCAGTCCCCTTGGACTTCTCAAATGCCAAGACTCAAGCTTGGACTTTTCCTTGCCAACCCATGTTGGACTTTCCATGCCAAGACCTATGCTTGGACTTCCCATGCCAAGTACTCAAGACTTGGACTTTCCCAATAACCACATGGTCAACCCTAGTCAACAATTAAATTCTCCCTCGAGTCAAACTCAAGTCCGGTCAATCATGACCCGGGTCGATTGCTCCAACAATCTCCCCAACATATTAACCGACATTAATGTCAAACATCAATGTCAAACATACTATGTCAAACATCCTATGTCAAACATCAAAATATCACTCGAGTCAAACTCGAGTCTAGTAAATCGTGATTGGGCCGATTGCACTAACAATCTCTCCCTTTTTGATGTTTGACAAAAACAACCTTAAATTAGGCCCCTAACTCAAATTCCCTTACCAATTTCCCAAATTGGTAATCTCACTCCTTACCAATTTCCCAAATTGGTAATCTCACTTTTCTCAATAAATTCTCCCCCAAAACATTCTCCCCCTTTTTGACTAACATCAAAAAAGTTTTCTCTCCAAGGAGGTCATGTCCCAATGAGATCTTACAATCTCCCCCTTGATCTAAAAATACCTAGGATGCCTACCATCTTCCTAGAGATAAGTCTCATATCACTCAAGAGAGACAATCCTATTCACTCTCCCAATTTCCAAATTGGGTTTCTCAAGATCCCATCAATTTTCTCAATTGATAACATTCTTCCCATAACTTCTCCCCTTCAAGAAGAAAAACACATCCATCATCCCAAGATGGATAACTCCCCCTAAAGGCTTGCTCCCCCTTGACCATTGTACCAACAATGTCCTTGGAAAGTCCCTAAGCCAATAGGAACTCTAAGCCATCAAAAATAAGGTTCAAAGTTCAAACATGAACTTTCCTACCCTTAAATTTAACACAAACCCTAAACAACTCTCCTAATCCATATCCAATGGATTTTCACCCTTTCTAATGCTTCCCAAAGCATATCCTAGGGTTAGGAGTGGTTAGGAACCTTTACCATAGCTGAAATCAAGCTAAACAACCCTTATTAACCCGAAATCAGACCTGACAGTCGACTCCTAATAGTAATCAGTCGAACTGCCCTTCATCAGTCGACTGCCATCAAGTGGAAGTCGACTGATAACCCCAAATTGGGTTCGATTATCAGGAGCCCCTGCACCAACAGAAAAGTTCGAACGGGACTCTCACAAGTCGATCGCTATAGTCGATCGCTTAGCTTTGGCCACGGAGCATTCTCGTGCTCGCGACTAACCGCAATCGATCGCCATCCATGGCAGCTGATCGCCAAAGAATAATCGCTTCCAATGAGCACGATCGCCAAGGTACTCAGTTCTAAATGGCAGCCGAGTTTAGTCGACTACTGGCAATGAATCGCCATAATGCTACCGATCGCCAACCTCAAAGATGAGGTTTTAACCTAAGTATGGTGTCCCCATACTTGCTAGACCACCCTTAGCCTAGACCTAAGCCTTCTAGCCACCTCCATCAGCCTCACGCCTCTCAGATCCCTCCAAGTCATCCATGACTTGTTCATCCATTGCGCTAGCCTCCAGGTGCTTCCATCAGCTATGTCATGCTAATGGTGTCTACACCGCCAAGGCACATTGGACTTATGCCGCCAAGACTCCGCTTGGACTTAACGCCACCAACCATTGGACTTATGCTGCCAAGACTCCCGCTTAGACTTTACGGCGCCAATATCAGTCCCCTTGGACTTCTCAAATGCCAAGACTCAAGCTTGGACTTTTTCTTGCCAACCCATGTTGGACTTTCCATACCAAGACCTATGCTTGGACTTTCCATGCCAAGTACTCAAGACTTGGACTTTCCCAATAACCACATGGTCAACCCTAGTCAACCATTAAAGTCTCCCTTGAGTCAAACTCAAGTCCGGTCAATCATGACCCAGGTCGATTGCTCCAACAATCTCCCCAACATATTAACTGACATTAATGTCAAACATCAATGTCAAACATCCTATGTCAAACATCAAAACATCACTCGAGTCAAACTCGAGTCTGGTCAATCGTGACCTGGGCCGATTGCACCAACAATCTCCCCCTTTTTGATGTTTGACAAAAACAACCTTGAGTTAGGCCCCTAACTCAAATTCCCTTACCAATTTCCCAAATTAGTAATCTCACTTTTCTCAATAAATTCTCCCCCAAAACTAAACCTTGAGTTAGTTTTGATTAGTGAGTGTGTGTGCATCACTAGAGCTCTTTAGAGCTTGATCCGTGGAGTAGAAACCGTTCGGTTCCGAACCACATTATATCCTTGCGTTTGTAGTTCTTGTTATCTTGTTGTATTTTCATTATTGTTTATTCCGCTGCGTACTAACAAGAATTGTAGCAAGCAAACACGAACGATTTCCATCAACGAACGATAACGTGCTATTCACCCCCCCTCTAGCGTCCAATCGATCCCCTACAAGTGGTATCAGAGTGAGCCCGCTCTTCAAGTTTAACAACAAAGGGAGCACGCTAGAGGGTGAAGATGAATTTCCAAGAAAGGTTGGGTGACGACGTCAACATTCCACCGTCCTTCGACTGCGAAGATTTCGCGTATTGGAAAGGTAGAATGATGCACTTTTTAATGTGTGACTTTGACAATTGGATTAGTGTCTTAGTAGGCTTTGACACTCCAAAATACGACGAAGGAAGAAAAATCAAGAAGAAGAATTGGAGCCAAGACCAACTACGATATTACAATATCAATAATAAGGTAATGGGTATTTTGCTTAATGTAATCCCTAATGACATTTTGATTAAGATTGGGGATTGTAAAGACGCCAAGGAGCTATGGAGCAAATTGGCGAAACATTATGAAAACCCATCACCGGTCCAAGAAGATGAGTGCTCATCGGCTCAAGAGGAGGAGACCGAAGATGAAGAGAGTTCATCATCCTCGCGAGCAAGTGAGGAGTCAGAAGTTGAAGAGAAGTCAACTTCCGGATCGGTGGAAGAGGAGGTGGAAGAAGTAGAAGAAACCTCCACCTCTAGGATTGAGGGGGAGGAAAGAATTTCCACTCCGGAGCAACAAGAAGATGTTGGATCGAGAAGCGTCGCTAGAGAGGGGGGTGAATAGCGATCGTAAATCTTTTCGACGTTTCGTTCGAGTAGATAATTAAATGAGTAAGAGCAGTAGAAAATAAAGAGATACGTTTATTTTTACTTGGTTCACAACCCATCGGTTGCTACTCCAAGGCCCTATCGGTCCTAGACCGCGTACGGAGGGCAAAGCACTATAACGTCTCCTCCTCGTTGGAGGTAGGAGACAACGATCACAAAACCAAAGGTACGAGGATGAGGCAACAAGCCTACCTCACCTCGTTACGATTAAAACAAAGAATACAATAAAAACAATTACTTGCTACTGCTGCCGACGAAGGAGATTTGAACTTGTCGTTGTGTCGACGTTATGACGGTGTTGGAGCGTTGGCGTTAAAGGAGCACTTGAGAATAAACTTGATGTGATGTGGAGTTGGAATCCTCCCCTCCTTTTATAGATTTTGGCCTCTGAATATGTCTCCTCTTTTTTTGGAAGAGATCACGAAGTTGTATAATTTTTATCGCGAAGTGGCCGCGTCAAACCTTATCCGTTTTGACCTAGCGCAAAGACCGATTCGTCACCATCAGTCGACTGATGACTCCCATCAGTCGACTGATGAGCATCAGTCGACTGCCAGCCTGGCCACTTCCCTGCAGTAAGAGATTAGCTCAGAAAATGATAAATTGGACGGTTTCTAATGGTTCGATCTCGACCTAGACCTTCCACATGAAGTCTTAGTCGGATCGCCGCCTACGGTCATCCCCATAAAGAGGACACGACCTTACAATCTCTCACTCACACGAGCTTTCCTCGATACTTATCTTGTAGCTCTCGCTTCCGGCCTTCCACTCGATTCCTTCGGCTCCCTCCGAAGTCACTCGAGTGTCGCCCGACCACCGCAACTTCCTCCGGGTGTCGCTAGCCTACAGCTCCAGCTTTAGTAGTTTTCTGCACACTCGATTTAGCTCATGAGATAATGATGTAAACTTAACTTTGTGTCTTTGCCATAATCAAAACACAGGTTCGATTATCTAGTGCCCCTGCACCAACAGAAGAAGCTTCCACATCCGGTCAAGATGAAGAAGCTTCGACTCCGGCACCTTCCACCACGGACCTAGGTAACTCAAGCAATGTAGTTTTAAATAAAAATCACATAGTTTTCTTTGAGTATAGGGAAGTAGGACATTACAAGAGTAAATGTCCTAAAAGAGTCAAGAAGAGTCCACCCATGCCAAAAGTCAAGGAGACCGGTCCCCTAACTATCAAAACTAAGGAGCAAGTCATTTGCTTCAAATGTCGGCTTCCGGGACATTACCGGAGTCAATGCCCAAGAGGGAAGAAGAAGGGACAAGATGGAGCGTCACAAGTAGGGGGAGCCTCTAGGGCAAACCCTAAGGTATATTTAAACAATGCTCGTTCCTTAAATTATAGTAAAAAGCATGCTAGAAATAATTTTAGCAATCTTGCTATTTATCACAAAGAGCATGCTAGACATAGGGAATTTTGTTTAGGAGCCAAAAATGTCTACCTTAGGAAGAAGGAGAAATTTGGGACTAATGTCCCTAGAAATATTTTACCTAAGGACAACCCTAGGTCATACAATTCTAGACAAATTCTACCTAGGGAGACCATTAGAAAGGTACAAGAGCATCTAGGTCTCAACCCTAAATGGACTAGGCATATGCCTAGGAAGTCCCATGCCCAAAAACCAAATCAAAATTCTAAAATTGGGCAATTAGAATTGAAAAATCAAGCCTTGAGGTCAAGGCTTGAGAAATTAGAAAAGACCCTCAAGATTATGCAAAATCAAATGCAAGGGTCTAATGGTCAAAGTCAAGAGTCAATATCTCAAAGTCAACATCTAGGACCCAAGAAACAAAAGTCAACCAAGGGCAAGAATGGTTTGGGTCACAAACCTAAGCCTAAGATGACTTATCATAATGTTCCATTAGATTATGAAACACAATCTAGGTCTAGGAAGACCAAGGTTACTAGGAAAGTTATCCCTAAGAGTAACCAAGGTTTGTGCCTAGTGGCTAGGATTTCTAGGAAACCTAGGGTGGCCACTAAGAAGGTTGCAAGGGGAGTTATCTCTAGAGTCAACCTAGGTAAGACCCAAATGACCAAGGCTAATAAGCCTAGAAGGGTCATTAGGAAGGTATTTAGGGAGGTTATCCCCAAGGAATACCTAGTAAACCCTAGGAGCTCAAATAGGTTTTGGGTTCCTAAGAGCGTGATTGATTCACGCTAGATGGGTTTAGGGTGTGTCAACCTTGATTGGATGGGTAGTTAACTCAACCATGGAAAAGGTGACACTTTAGGATTATTTTCAAGGTTATGGATGCCTTGGAAATAGATTTTGATTTTAATTCTAAAAGATTTTAGGATGTGCTAATATACCTTTAAGATTATGAAAAATCAATTGAATTGGCACAATTTAGGTTTAGAGGTCATAGTGTACCATTTTGGGTTTTTGGCACACTTGGGAGATTAATAGGAATAATGGAAAAAATATACTTAATTATCTCAAATGGCAACTAATATTAAATTTTAGGTATTATTATACCTATATATTTTATATGTCATGCCTTGATTGTCATATAACATGTCATGACATCATGCTTAGTTTTAATCATTTAATATGTCATGATCATGTTTAGGATTAAGGTTTTAAATGTCATGTATTTTTAGATTATATCTTTTGTCATGACATCATGATTATGAGCATGTGTTTATTTATATCATCTCTAATGTCATAATCATTCATGCATTTAAGAAAATTTTGATTGAAATTGATTTAAGGACAATGGCATGACTTGGAGTCTCATTTATAAGGGAATCAAGTAGTGTTGCCTTAGAGAATGCATGAAACCCTAGATTAGGATGAACAAAACCCACATCTCACATTAAATTGACATGTATGTGTATTTTATACACCCTAGATACATGTGAGATGCTAGGATATGAGTTAAGTTCAAGGTGCATAGTTTTTGCATCTAGATGAACTAAAACTCATCTTATTTCAATAATGGATCATTGGAAAAGCTTATGTATAAGTCATGTACATTAAGCCCAAGGAACATGATCTAATATAGGTTTTCAAAAACGTTTTAGAATCATTTTGAAAAACCTTGGTGAAGTCCATCTTTTGATAGCAATCACCATTGATAGAGTTGATACAAAATAGGGCCAAAACATTGAAAATTTCAATGGTTTTGAGTTTTGTATCAAACTCACTATTTTATGGGTAAAATAATTTTCAAATATTTTTCACCCATTGTATTGCTTATAAGTAATATACGTATGAATTTTCAAAATACGTAGAATTACTTATTACTTTTCAAAATTTGATTCTGATAGCTAAAATTCGAGAATTTGGTTATCGATCAACAATTTACTTGATGCTTGGATATGGCGTCGTTGCGATGAAAGCGATTCGATTGATTCTTATTAGAGTCGTGCAGTCTGATTTCGGGTTAATAAGGTTTGTTTAGCCTGATTTCAGCTATGGTAAAGGTTCCTAACCACTCTTAACCCTAGGATATGCTTTGGGAAGCATTAGAAAGGGTGAAAATATATTGGATATGGATTAGGAGAGTTGTTTAGGGTTTGTGTTAAATTTAAGGGTAGGAAAGTTCATGTTTAAACTTTGAACCTTATTTTTGATGGCTTAGAGTTCCTATTGGCTTAGGGACTTTCCAAGGACATTGTTGGTATAATGGTCAAGGGGGAGCAAGCCTTTAGGGGGAGTTATCCATCTTGGGATGATGGATGTGTTTTTCTTCTTGAAGGGGAGAAGTTATGGGAAGAATGTTATCAATTGAGAAAATTGATGGGATCTTGAGAAACCCAATTTGGAAATTAGGAGAGTGAATAGGATTGTCTCTCTTGAGTGATATGGGACTTATCACTAGGAAGATGGTAGGCATCCTAGGTATTTTTGGACCAAGGGGGAGATTGTAAGATCTCATTGGGACATGACCTCCTTGGAGAGAAAACCTTTTTGATGTTAGTCAAAAAGGGGGAGAATGTTTTGGGGGAGAATTTATTGAGAAAAGTGAGATTACCAATTTGGGAAATTGGTAAGGAGTGAGATTACCAATTTGGGAAATTGGTAAGGGAATTTGAGTTAGGGGCCTAACTCAAGGTTGTTTTTGTCAAACATCAAAAGGGGGGAGATTCTTGGTGCAATCGACCCAGGTCACGATTGACCAGACTCGAGTTTGACTCGAGTGATGTTTTGATGTTTGACATAGTATGTTTGACATTGATGTTTGACATTTGTTGGTGCAATCGGCCCAGGTCACGATTGACCAGGACTCGAGTTTGGCTCGAGTGAAGTTTTGATGTGTTTTGATGTTTCGACAAAAACATGTGACAATATAATTGTCAAGGAAAGTCCAAGCATGGGTCTTGGCAAATGGAAAGTCCAACATGAGTTGGCAAGGAAAGTCCAAGCATGGTCTTTGCATGGAAAGTCTAACATGGGTTAGCATTTGAAGTCCAAGGGGTTTAATATTGGCGTAAAAGTCCAAGCGGGAGTCTTGGCAGCATAAGTCCAATGGTTGGCGGCGTAAAGTCCAAGCGGAGTCTTGGCGGCGTAAGTCCAATGTGCCTTGGCGGTGTAGACACCGTTAGCATGACATAGCCGACGAAAGCACCTGAAGGCTAGCGCGATGGATGAACAAGTCATGGATGACTTGGAGGGATCCGAGAGGCGTGAGGCTGATGGAGGTGGCTAGAAGGCTTAGGTCTAGGCTAAGGGTGGTCTAGCAAGTATGGGGGAACCATATTTGAGTTAAAACCTCATGTTTCGGTGCCATGTGGGAGTCAACTAGGGTTTGACTGCGGGTTATGGTCTAGCACCGACGCCATAGGTTCCGATCGATGGATCGAGCATCGATCGATCGTGATCACCGATCGGGTGCTCGAGAATTTGGCCACGTATCGGAGTCGAGACTCGACCGGTCGAGTGAGGACTCCATCGATCGATGGTCACAATCAGTCGACTGATGGTAGTTCCGTTGGACTTATCCAACGTGGAACTAGCCGTTGTCTCACGACAACAGTGGCATCAGTCGACTGATGGTCCCGATCAGTCGACTAATAGACTTTTTCCAGCACAGGTTGAAGCTATATATGGAGCTCGTGATGGAGGAAAAAGAAATCGGTTCTTGAGGGCTATTGGGGCGATTTGTTGGTGCAAATCAGGTCTCCAAGTGCAAGCAAGCAACCAAGCATTCAAGCAATCAAAACAAGTGTTGTAAAGTCTTTTCTTTACTTGTATTTCATATTTATATTGTATATTGCTTGTATTTCGTTCTTACTGTTGTAAGATCTATTGTAAGGGGTTTCTCCGCCTCCGACTTGTGTCGAGAAGGAGTGTTTATCATTAGTGAGTGCGTGTGCATCACTAGGGCTCTTTAGAGCTCGATCCGTGGAGTAGGAACCGTGCGGTTCCGAACCACGTTATATCATTGTGTTAGCTTGTTGTCTATTTCGTTATTGCTTTTATTACTTCTATTTCTGCTGCGCACTAACGAAATTGTAGACACAAACGCGATTGAATTCTATCTACGCTATTCACCCCCCCCCCTCTAGCCGTTCCAAAGGTCTTAACAAGTGGTATCAGAGCCAGGTTGCTCTTCAACGGATTAACAACCGGGAGCAAGACGCTAGAGGGTAAAAGATGGAAGTCCAAGATCAATTAGGATGGGACATCAACACACCGGTCCCTTATTCATTCTATGGACGAGAAGGTTTCAATTCTTGGAAGGCGAGAATTGAAGAGTTTTTGATGATGAGAGACCTTGAGGAATGGTCCGCCTTGATGGAAGGATTTGAGTATCCTAAGGGACCAAAGGGAGGGTTTCTCAAGAAGAAGAAATGGAGTGAGGAGCAACTCCGGCAATTCAAGAAAAATAAGAAGGTAATCAAATTTATATTTGATTTAGTACCTAATGACATCTTGTGTAGCCTAGGTGACTATGTGGATTGTAAAGACGCCAAAGAGGTATGGAACATTTTGGCGAAATTCCATGAAGAACCTCATTCAATCCAAGAAGACAAGGAGGATGAAGAAGAGAGCTCATCCTCAAGTGAAAGTGAAGAAAGTGAGGAGTCAACTTCCGGATCGGAAGAGAAAATAGAAGAGGTGGGAGAAGCATCCACCTCCGTGATTGAGGGGGAGAGACCATCTACACCGGGGAAACCTCAAGAAGTGCCTTCAACATCCGGTCAAGATGAGGAAGATCAAAATTCAACTCCGGCACCTACCACGGACCTAGGTAACTCGAGCATTTCAAATAATAATAAAATTCATATTATATGCTTTGAGTGTAGGGAGCAAGGACACTACAAGAGTAAGTGTCCTAAACGGGTTAAGAAGGCTCCACCGGCACCAAAAGTCAAGGATGTCGGTTCCCCAACACCTAAAGGCAAGGAGCACATCATATGCTTCAAGTGCAATTCGAAGGGGCATTATCGGAGTCAATGCCCTAGGGGGAAGAAGAAGGGGCAAGAAGGAGCATCATATTTAGGGGGAGCCTCCAAGGCAAACCCTAAGGTATATTTCAATAATGCACCTTCTAGATTTAATAGGCAAAAGCATGCTAGAAATAATTTTAATTCTCTTGCAATTTATGAAAAGCATGCTATTAGGAATGAATATTGCTTAGGAGCTAAAAATATTCACTTAGATAATAGGAAGAAATTTGGGACTAATGTCCCTAAAAATAATTCATCTAAGGATAAACCTAGGTCAAATAACACTAGACCAATTTTACCTAGGGAGACCATTAGAAAGGTGCAAGAGCACCTAGGTATTAACCCTAAATGGACTAGGCATATGCCTAGAAAGTCCCATGCCCATGGTCTAAATCAAAATTCTAAAATCGGGCAATTAGAATTAGAGAACCAAGCCTTGAGGTCAAGGCTTGAGAATGAGAAGACCCTTAAAATTATACAAAATCAATTTAAAGGGTCAAATGATCAAAAGTCAAGGTCCAAAAGTCAAAGTCAACACCAAGGACCTAAGAGTCAAAAGTCAACCAAGGGCAAGCAAGGTTTGGGTCACAAACCTAAGCCTAAGGTAGCTTAGCATAGTGGTCCATTAGATTATGGAACACTAACTAGGTCTAGGAAGACCAAGGTTAATAGGGAAGTCATCCCTAGAGTTGACCAAAGGGTGTGTCTAGTGGCTAGGGTTTCTAGGAAACCTAGGGTGGCCACTAAGAAGGTTGCAAGGGGAGTCACCCCTAGAGTCAACCTAGGTAAGACCCAAATGACCAAGGCTGACAAGCCTAGGAGGGTCATTAGAAAGGTATCTAGGGAGGTTATCCCTAGGAAATACCTAATTAACCCTAGGAGCTCAAATAGATTTTGGGTTCCTAAGAGCGTGATTGATTCACGCTAGATGGGTTTAGGGTGTGCCAACCTTGATTGGATGGGTAGTTAACTCAACCATGGCAAAGGTGGCATTTTAGGTCATTTTCAAGGTTATGGCTACCTTGGGAATGTGGTTTGATTTGAATCCTAAAGGTTTTTAGGATGTGCCAGTATTAATTATGAGTATTGATAAAATGATCGAATTGGCACAATTTAGGATTAGAGGCTTTTTAGTGTGTCATTTTGGGTTTTGGGCACACTAGGGAGATTAGTGATAATATGGCAAAATATATTTAATTATATCAAATGGCAATTAATATTAAAATTTAGGTATTATTATACCTATATATTTTATATGCCATGATTTGTTTATCATATACCATGACATGACATCATGTTTACTTTTATCATTTAAATGTCATGATCATGCTTAGAATTAAGTTTTAAATTTCATGTGTTTTTAGATTTTATCATATGCCATGACATCATGATCATTGGCCATGATTTATTTTGCTATCATTATGCCATAATCATTTTATGCATCTAATTTGATTAAAATTGATTTAAGGACTATGGCATGACTTGGAGTCCCATTTATAAGGGAATCAAATAGAGTTGCCTTAGAAAAATGCATGAAACCCTAGTTTAGGGAGAACAAAACCCACATCTCACATCCAATTGACATGTATGTGTATTTATACACCCTAGATACATGTGAGATGCTAGGATATGAGTTGAGTTCAAGGTGCATAGTTTTTGCATCTAGTTGAACCAAAACTCATCTAATTTTATTGGTGGATCATTGGGAAAGCTTGTGTACAAGTCATGTACTTAGAGCCCAAGGAATATGATCCAAAATAAGGTTTTGAAATCATTTTAAAATCAATTTAGAAAACCTTGGTGAAGTCTATCTTTTGATAGCAATCACCATTGATGAAGTTGATACAAAATAGGGCCAAAACATTGAAAATTTCAATGGTTTTGAGTTTTATATCAAACTCACTATTTTATGGGTAAAATATTTTTCAAACATTTTTCACCCATTGTTTTGGTCATAAGTATTATACGTATCAAATTTCGTGATTTTTCGATATACGTATAATTAGTTATGATTTTCTGAAATTGGATTCTGATAGTTGAATTTTGGAAAATTCAGCTACCAGTCGACTGCCATTGGTGTCAGTCGACTGATGAGTGTGGCAGTCGACTGGTAGCTGACGGAGTCGACTGCCAAGGCTGATTTCGGGAAAACTAAGTTTGGTTAGTCCATGTTCAGCCATGGTAAAGGTCCCTAACCACTCCTAACCCTAGGATATGCTTTGGGAAGCATTATAAAGGGTGAAAATCCATTGGATATGGATTAGGAGAGTTGTTTAGGGTTTGTATCAATTCTAAGGTGTTGGAAAGTTCAATGTTGAATTTCTAACCTTAATTTTGATGGTTTAGAGTTCCTATTGGCTTAGGGACTTCCCAAGGACATTGTTCGTGCAATGGTCAAGGGGGAGCAAGCCTTTAGGGGGAGGTATCCATCTTGGGATGATGGATGTGTTTTTCTCCTCGAATAGGAGAAGTTATTGGGAGAATATATCATCAATTGGAAAATTGATGGGTTTTTGAGAGACCCAATTTGGAAATTGGGAGAGAGTATAGGATTGCCTCTCTTGAGTGATATGAGACTTATCATTAGGAAGATGGTAGGCATCCTAAGTATTGTTGGATCAAGGGGGAGATTGTAAGATCTCATTGGGACATGAGACTTTGACCTCCTTGGAGAGAAGACCTTTTTGATGTTAGTCAAAAAGGGGGAGAATGTTTGGGAAAAACATTTGGAGAGTATTTACCAATTTGGGATAATTGGTAAAGGTTTTGAGTTAGTATTCTAACTCAAATTATTTGTTTGGTTTTTGTCAAACATCAAAAAGGGGGAGATTGTTGGTGCAATCGGCCCAGGTCACGATTGACCAGGACTCGAGTTTGGCTCGAGTGAAGTTTTGATGTGTTTTGATGTTTCGACAAAAACATGTGACAATATAATTGTCAAGGAAAGTCCAAGCATGGGTCTTGGCAAATGGAAAGTCCAACATGAGTTGGCAAGGAAAGTCCAAGCATGGTCAAGTCTAACATGGGTTAGCATTTGAAGTCCAAGGGGTTTAATATTGGCGGCGTAAAGTCCAAGCGGTAGTCTTGGCAGCACAAGTCCAATGGTTGGCGGCGTAAAGTCCAAGCGGAGTCTTGGCGGCGTAAGTCCAATGTGCCTTGGCGGTGTAGACACCGTTAGTATGACATAGCCGACGGAAGCACCTGAAGGCTAGCGCGATGGATGAACAAGTCATGGATGACTTGGAGGGATCCGAGAGGCGTGAGGCTGATGGAGGTGGCTAGAAGGCTTAGGTCTAGGCTAAGGGTGGTCTAGCAAGTATGGGGGAACCATATTTGAGTTAAAACCTCATGCGGGTTATAGCGTACCGACCGCCATAGGTTGCGGCCGATCGATCGATGATGGATCAGCGATCGGTGATCATGTGATCGATCGCGGTGCTCGAATTCGACCACAGAATGGAGTCGAGACTCGACTGGTCGAGTGAGGACTCCATCAGTCGACTGATGGTCACAATCAGTCGACTGATGGTAGTTCCGTTGGACTTATCCAACGTGGAACTAGCCGTTGTCTCACGACAACAGTGGCATCAGTCGACTGATGGTCCCGATCAGTCGACTGATAGACTTTTTCCAGCACAGGTTGAAGCTATATATGGAGCTCGTGATGGAGGAAAAAGAAATCGGTTCTTGAGGGCTATTGGGGCGATTTGTTGGTGCAAATCAGGTCTCCAAGTGCAAGCAAGCAACCAAGCATTCAAGCAATCAAAACAAGTGTTGTAAAGTCTTTTCTTTACTTGTATTTCATATTTACATTGTATATTGCTTGTATTTCGTTCTTACTGTTGTAAGATCTATTGTAAGGGGTTTCTCCGCCTCCGACTTGTGTCGAGAAGGAGTGTTTATCATTAGTGAGTGCGTGTGCATCACTAGGGCTCTTTAGAGCTCGATCCGTGGAGTAGGAACCGTGCGGTTCCGAACCACGTTATATCATTGTGTTAGCTTGTTGTCTATTTCGTTATTGCTTTTATTACTTCTATTTCCGCTGCGCACTAATGAAATTGTAGACACAAACGCGATTGAATTCTATCTATGCTATTCACCCCCCCTCTAGCCGTTCCAAAGGTCTTAACAACATTAATGTCGGTTAATATGTTAGGGAGATTGTTGGAGCAATCGACCCGGGTCATGATTGACCGGACTTGAGTTTGACTCGAGGAAGACTTTAATGGTTAACTAGGGTTGACCATGTGGTTATTGGGAAAGTCCAAGTCTTGAGTACTTGGCATGGGAAGTCCAAGCATAGGTCTTGGCATGGAAAGTCCAACATGGGTTGGCAAGGAAAAGTCCAAGCTTGAGTCTTGGCATTTGAAAAGTGTGAGGGGACCAATATTGGCGGCATAAAGTCCAAGCGGGAGTCTTGGCAGCATAAGTCCAATGGTTGGCGGCGTTAAGTCCAAGTGGAGTCTTGGCGGCATAAGTCCAATGTGCCTTGGCGGTGTAGACACCATTAGCATGACATAGCTGATGGAAGCACCTGGAGACTAGCGCAATGGATGAACAAGTTATAGATGACTTGGAGGGATCCGAGAGGCGTGAGACTGATGGAGGTGGCTAGAAGGCTTAGGTCTAGGCTAAGGGTGGTCTAGCAAGTATGGGGACACCATACTTGGGTTAAAACCTCATCTTTGAGGTTGGCAGTCGACTGGCATTATGGTCGGTTCGACTGCCGTGAGTCGACTAGAGCTCGACTGCCATTTAGGGCTGAAATTGCCTTGGCAGTCGACTGCCATGGATGGCAATGACCGCGCTGAGTCGCGAGCACGACGTTTCGTAGAGCCGACTAGGCAATGACTATTGGTTACGATCGCCAATGTTGGCAGTCGACTGGTGAGAGTCCCGTTGGAACTTTTTTGTTGGTGCAGGGGCTCATCATAATCGAACCTGTGCTTTGATTATGGCAAAGACACAAAGTTAAGTTTACACCGTTATCTCATGAGCTAAACTGAGTGTGCATAAAAGTACTAAAGCTGGAGCTGAAGGCTAGCGACACTCGGAGGAAGCCACGGTGGTCGGGTGACACTCGAGTGACTTCGGAGGGAGCCGAAGGAATCGAGTGGAAGGCCGAAAGTGAAAGCGACACAGTAAGTATTGAGGTAAGCTCGTGTGAGTGAGAGATGGTAATGTCGTGTCCTCTATACAAGGACGATCATAGGCGGCGATCCGACTAAGACTTCCTGGGAAAGGTCTAGGTCGAGATCGGACGGTTAGAAACCGTCGCATTTATCATTTTTCGAGCTAACCTTTTCGTAGGAAGTGGCCGTGCTAGCGATCATTCTTTGGACTTTGGGCGTCGATCGATGGGAGGCATCACGATCGACGGCATTTAATCAGCCTTTGCGCTAGGTCAAAATGGATAAGGTTTGACGCGGCCACTTCGCGATAAAATTTGTACAACTTCGTGATCTGTTCCGAAAAAAGAGGAGACATATTCAGAGGCTAAAATCTATAAAAGGAGGGGAGGATTCCAACTCTAATCATCATCAAGATTATTCTCAAGCGCTCCTACAACGCCAAAGCTCCAACATCGTCATAACGCCGATGCGACGACAAGTTCAAATCTCCTTCGTCGGTAGCAGTAGTAAGTAATTGTTTTTATTGTATTCTTTGTTTTTATTCATAACGAGGTGAGGTAGGCTTGTTGCCTCATCCTCGTAATTTCGATTTTGTGATCGTTGTCTCCTACCTCCAACGAGGAGGAGACATTATAGTGTTTTGCCCTCCGTACGTGGTCTAGGACCGATAGGGCCTTGGAGTAGCAACCGCTGGGTTGTGAACCAAGTAAAATAAATGTGTCTCTTTATTTTTCTGCTGCGCTTACTCGTGTATCGAATGATCGAACGAAAAGATTTACGCTCGCTATTCACCCCCCCCCCTCTAGCGACGCTTCTCGATCCAACAATTGGTATCAGAGCA
The DNA here is from genome assembly GCA_025175895.1 of Wurfbainia villosa. NCBI lineage: Eukaryota > Viridiplantae > Streptophyta > Magnoliopsida > Zingiberales > Zingiberaceae > Wurfbainia > Wurfbainia villosa. The sequence continues at coordinate 8,013,901 of CM045986.1, forward strand.
GGGGCGTTAAGATTTAGTGAAACCACCAATCTAGCACTTTTTTGTTTTCTTTTTGTATTTTTTGATTCGTGTTTTTTTTGTTTTTTTCCTCCCGGACTACTAATCCAAGACGAAGTCTTGGTATGCTTCTTTTGGTTGTGTATTTGCAAGTATTCTATATTGGAGTAGTCGACGATAAAATGGTCATATCTTTTCGCACAAGAGGACTCTCGAAAAGTTCTACCTACCAAATCGAAGCTCTCTAAGAGTTCTACAATTATTACTCGGGTTTAACCTCATAACAACCTGTTTCCATCCCCAAAATCCAACATTTAATACCCTTTCGGGGATATCGAAGGTCGTAAGTTTCTAGCTTTTATTAGTTTCTTATTCTTCTTATTTATTTCTGTTTATTTCCTATTATTTCCTGCACTACTAATCCAAGACCAAGTCTTGGAATTCTCTTTGATTTTTATTCGTGTTTTGCAAGACATTTAATGGCTCACATTGAGGGGTATAGCACCACCTGACCTCAGTTCTTTAACGGAAATGATTTCCGTTATTGGAAAGGTCAGATGGAGTGTTTTCTAAAAACACAAGTCGAGACTTGGATAATAATCCAAACAGGCTTTGCTCTACCCACCAATAATCAAGGAGAGCCCTTGAATTTCAACAAGTGGACAAATGCAACCAAGAGGCAAATCGAAGTCGATGCAAGAGCAACCCAAATATTGCAATGCGGCTTGTCCAAAGAGGAACTCAACCGCATCGGACCATTCATTAGCGCCAAATACCTCTGGAACAAATTGATTGATCTACACGAAGGGACGCCCGATGCTAAGGTATGTAAAAGAGATTTACTTTTAAATAAATTGTACAATCTAAAGATGCATGATCACGAGACCGCCACCCAACTACATGCGTGGATCCAAGACATTGTCAACGGTCTTCACTCGATCGGGCAAGCCATAGAGAATCGGGACCTTATAAGGTACGCTTTAAATGCTTTCCCTTGGACTACCTTGTGGGCATCCATGGTCGATGTCTACAAGGTCTCTAAGGACCTTTCGAAGCTTAGGTTAGATGAATTATTTTCCGAGTTTGAACTTCACGAGCAAACTAACGTGGTCCGGGCCGAGAGAGGTATTGCTCTACTTGCAGGACAAAGAAGCAAGCCACCTACTAGGCAAGTAGATGAACTCAAACCCAAAGATGAATCAGAGTCCGAATCGGAAGAGGTGGAAGCAATAGTGAACGTAGTGCGAAAGATCGTTCGGAGGGAAAGGAGGCTACTAAAGAACCAAAAGAAGGCACAATTCAAATCAAATCAAAAGAAGGCTTTTTTTGCAACATGGGACAACGAAGAAGGTGTCGGTATAGCATGCATGGCAAGACCCAAAGAGTCCGAGTCAGAGTTCGAATCCGAATCCAATTACAACACCGACTCCGAACTCGAGGACTATTTCGAGAAGCAACTCAAAGCCGAATCAAAAGAGAAAATTAAGGTTAGCCACTCACTAATTCATACGCTTTACAATACAATTAAAATGCTTAATAAGAAATTAACTAAGTCTGAGTCTAGGGTTGAGTCGTTACTTGAGGAGGTTGAAACCCTCAAGCAAGAGGCTACTCTAACCTCTTCAACTAGTCAAGTTCAAGAGGGAAACTCAACCCAAATTGAAAAACTTGAGGAGGAGAATTCTCTCTTGAAAGACCGAGTTCAAGAGGTTGAGGCTAGGTTGGAAAGATTCACGTTGGGATCTAAGAACCTTAATCATCTACTTGGAACCCAAAGAGCCATGTACAACAAAGCCGGACTTGGATTTAAGTCAAAGACTACGAATAGGTCTTATATGTCTGTCGTAAATCGTAGTCATCAAAGAGTCTAAGCATGGGTCCCAAAGGTTTTATTGAACTCACATATAAGGACTAATAAGTTTTGGATTCCTCAGGATCAAGTTCATTATTTGAATAGACCATATTGGTTCAATGGTCCAGGGGGAGCTAACACTAAAATAGTATACCCGCTTACTTAGCAAAATCATTGCATATTTTATTTTAATTTTTAGAATGGCTAGATAGGGAAAATAGTTAGTCAACTCTTGACAACATAATATTAGGACGCGACGAGATGATAGTAGGCTAGGGAAATAAAGTCTCGTGTATTCGAGCTAGATAAGGCATATCTAGCTTGGTGCACTTGACCGAGTGGAACTAGCTGAAGCTACCTCGCCGTATCCTAAACTAGTTAGACCAGGAAGTAACCCTAAGTGACTTAAGTGATATTTTCTTGAATTTGGCTTTGTCTAAGGAAGTGGTCATTGTTCCGATCAAAGAAGGCCCCTGTGTCTCGCCACGACCTGGAATCAGTTTCTCGAAAAGTTACTTAACGATCTAAAGGTTAAATCCGAATCTAACCCAAGGTTGACTATCTTTAATCAATTTCAAATCATCTCACAAAACATATAAGGTGAACAACTTCTGAGACATATAGAATGGGTGAGATGTTAAGGATAATTGAAATATACTTAAAATAACCTTTTCAAAATACCACTTATTTTCTCAACTATTGTACTTAATGACTATTTACAACTCTTAGGACAAAGTTTAGCGCCCCCTACATCTCTTATACTTCATATATTTGACTAAGGGGGAGAGCAAACTAACCCTAAGGGTTATAGTACAAACCTTTAGATTATTGGTGCAGAGGGACACACCTCGAACCAATCTATCTAACTACTGCTAGACGCATGCTTGGACTCATATTTGATTTATCTAGATGCATGCATAAACGATATTGTTTTTAAACCCCTATTTTATACAAAACCCCCAATTTTTTTTTATTTATGGCAAAAGGGGGAGAAGAGAGAAAGTTAAGGGGGAGTAACACAAAATTTGATTTTGAAAACTAAAGTATCTCTTTCAAAACTCACCTAGGGTTAAGGGGGAGTTTTTGGGAATGGCATTCATCATCTACTATACTTGTTTTATGCTTTAATTTCCCTTAACTTTGTGTTAGTTTGCCATAGATCAAAAAGGGGGAGATTGTTGGTGCAGGGGCTCTTGATAATCGAACCTGTGTTTTGATTATGGCAAAGACATAAAGTTAAGTTTACATCGTTATCTCACGAGCTAAACCGAGTATGCAAAAAAGTACTAAAGCTGGAGCTGAAGGCTAGCGATACCCGGAGGAAGCCGTGGTGGTCGGGCGACACTCGAGTGACTTCGGAGGGAGTCGAAGGAATCGAGTGGAAGGTCGGAAGCGAAAGCGACACAGTAAGTATTGAGGTAAGCTCGTGTGAGTGAGAGATGGTAAGGTCGTGTCCTCTATACGGGGACGATCGTAGGCGGCGATCCAACTAAGACTTCCTGGGGAAGGTCTAGGTCGAAATCGGACAGTTAGAAACCGTCGCATTTATCATTTTCTAAGCTAACCTTTTACTGCAGGGAAGTAGCCAGGGGCAATGATCGCTAGACTTTAGGCCGATCGATGCTCATCACGACCGATGATGGAGTTATCTGTCGGTGATGGCGAATTTAATCACTGCGCTAGGTCAAAACGAATAAGGTTTGACGCGGCCACTTCACGATAAAATTTGTACAACTTCGTGATCTGTTCCGAAAAAAGAGGAGACATATTCAGAGGCTAAAATCTATAAAATGAGGGGAGGATTCCAACTCTAATCATCATCAAGATTATTCTCAAGCGCTCCTACAACGCCAAAGCTCCAACATCGTCATAACGCCGACGCGACGACAAGTTCAAAACTCCTTCGTCGGCAGCAGTAGCAAGTAATTGTTTTTATTGTATTCTTTGTTTTTATTCGTAACGAGGTGAGGTAGGCTTGTTGCCTCATCCTCGTAATTTCGATTTTGTGATCGTTGTCTCCTACCTCCAACGAGGAGGAGACGTTATAGTGCTTTTCCCTCCGTACGCGGTCTAGGACTAATAGGGCCTTGGAGTAGCAACCGCTGGGTTGTGAACCAAGTAAAATAAACGTGTCTCTTTATTTTTTGCTGCGCTTACTCGTGTATCGAACGATCGAACGATCGAACAAAAAGATTTACGCTCGCTATTCACCCCCCCCCCTCTAGCGACGCTTCTCGATCCAATATTTTCCAGCGTGGATTGAGACGTTGTCTCACAGCTACAATGTTGGTAGTCGACTGGGGCCTTATGGCAGTCGACTGCCAGGCGTAAATCCAGCCCGACGCAAGCTATAAAAGGAGCTCGGATGGAGGGTTTTTGCAGCGATTTTCTTGGGCGAAATTGAAGGGGAGAGTTGGTGCTTTCCAGTCCTTCAAAGCTAGTTCAAGGCAATCAAAGATCAAGCAATCAAAAGTTCTTATAAAGTGTTTTTCCTTTACTTGCATTTGTATTTCATTATCGTATTTGCTTGTATCTATTTGTTTATTGTTGTAAACACTTGTAAGAGGTTTCTCCACCTCCGACTTGTGTCGAGAAGGAGTTAGTTTTGATTAGTGAGTGCGTGTGCATCACTAGAGCTCTTTAGAGCTTGATCCGTGGAGTAGGAACCATTCGGTTCCGAACCACGTTATATCCTTGTGTTTGTGTGTTTGTGTTTTCGTTATTGCTTTATTATCTTTGTTTCCGCTGCGCTAACGAAAATTGTAGACAAGCACGCGAACGATTTCCATCGACGTACTAGCACGCGCTATTCACCCCCCCCCCCCCTCTAGTGTCCAATCGATCCCCTACAAGTGGTATCAACTCTCCCCTTCAATTTCGCCCAAGAAAATCGCTACAAAAACCCTCCATCCAAGCTCCTTTTATAGCTTGCATCGGGCTAGATTTCTGCCTGGCAATCGACTGCCATAAGGCCCCAGTCGACTACCAACACTGTAGCTGTGAGACAACGGCTCAATCCACGCTGGAAAATTTCCAACGGGACTCTCACCAGTCGACTTCCAACATTAGGTGATCGCCACATAGTCGATCGCTTCGATCACTGAGCATTTTTTGCTCGCGACTAATCGGCGATCGCTCCAATATAAATGATCGCTAAGGCAATTTCAGCCCTAAATGGCAGTCGAGCTCTAGTCGACTCACAGTAGTCGAACCGGCCATAATGTCAGTCGACTGCCAACCTCAAAAATGAGGTTTTAACCCAAGTATGGTGTCCCCATACTTGCTAGACCACCCTTAGCCTAGACCTAAGCCTTCTAGATATCTCCATCAGCCTCATGCCTCTCGAATCCCTCCAAGTCATCCATGACTTGTTCATCCATTGCGCTGGCCTCCAGGTGCTTCCATCGGCTATGTCATGCTAACGGTGTCTACACCGCCAAGGCACATTGGACTTATGTCGCCAAGACTCCGCTTGGACTTAACGCCACCAACTATTGGACTTATACTACCAAGACTCCCGCTTGGACTTTACACTGCCAATATCAGTCCCCTTGGACTTCTCAAATGCCAAGACTCAAGCTTGGACTTTCCCTTGCCAACCCATGTTGGACTTTCCATGCCAAGACCTATGCTTGGACTTCCCATGCCAAGTACTCAAGACTTGGACTTTCCCAATAACCACATCGTCAACCCTAGTCAACCATTAAAGTCTCCCTCGAGTCAAACTCAAGTCCGGTCAATCATGACCCGGGTCGATTGCTCCAATAATCTCCCCAACATATTAACCGACATTAATGTCAAACATCAATGTCAAACATACTATGTCAAACATCCTATGTCAAACATCAAAACATCACTCGAGTCAAACTCGAGTCTGGTCAATCGTGACCTGGGCCGATTGCACCAACATATTTATGGATTAAACCAAGCTCCTAGAAGCTAGAATCTTATATTCGATAATGTGATCAAAGAGTTTGATTTCATTAAGAATGAAGATGAACTGTGTGTCTGCAAAAGAATTAGTAGGAGCACAATTATCTTTCTTATTTTTGTATGTAGATGACATACTTCTCATTGAAAATGATAGCCCTATTCTACAGTCTATAAAGACGTGGCTTGGAAATTATTTCTCAATGAAAGACTTAGATAAAGTTGCCTATATTTTAGGTATATAAGATCTATAGAGATATATCTAAGAGATTACTTGGCCTAAATCAGAGTACATATATTGACAAAGTGCTTAATAGCTTTGCCATGTAGAATTTTAAGAGAGGATTCTTGCCAATGTCACATGGTGTGAGTCTTTCCAAGGCTCAATGCCCTTCTACTAAATAGGAGAGGGATTACATTGATAAGATTCCTTATGTATCTGCTATTGGATCTATCATGTATGTCATGTTATGTACTCGTCCTGATGTTGTTAGTGCCTATAAGATTCATATATCTCCATAATGGCATGATATTGTCCACTTTGGGCCTAAACCCTCATGGTTTTATTTTTGGGCTCTACCCAAAAGGTCTCATACCAATGGAGATATTTTTTTATCTTATAAGCACATGATCTTTTCCATGTCTTACCAATGTGGGACTTTGATTGTATTCCTCATACTACCAATAATCCTCCCCTCAAACAAAGGACCACATTGAGCCCCCTCAAGTCTATCCTTCCTCGAAGGACTTCCTATGCTTGATGTCCAATCCTCAACCCACCAGGACTTTCTGCCAATTGTATAGTCCTACTGACCCAGTTGGACTTCATGTCAGTTGTCCAACCCTTCTGGTTCAACTGGACTTTTCGCCAGTTGTTTGGTCCTTCCGACCCAACTGGACATCCTGCCTGGTGTTTGATTCTCTTGATTCAGATATGGGAGCTCACCTTCTTTTATTTGAGGTTCATGGCTTGACATGGACCATGACTCTAATACCACTTGTTAGTGTCTATAAGATTCATATATCTCCACAATGGCATGATATTGTCCACTTTGGGCCTAAGCCCTCATGGTTTTATTTTTGGGCTCTAACCAAAAGGCCTTATACCAATGGAGATATCTTTTTATCTTATAAACACATGATCTTTTCCATGTCTTACCAATGTGGGACTTTGATTGTATTCTTCATACTCCCAACAGATGTCTTGTATGCATTAAGCATAATGAGTAGGTACTAGTCAGATCCAAGTGAAAGTCACTGGACATCAGTAAAGAATATTCTTAAGTACTTGAGAAGAACTAAAGAATATTTCTTGATATATGGAGATGATGAGCAGCTTGTTGTAAAGGGTTACAGTGATGCAAGCTTCCAAACTGACAAGTATGATTCAAGATCGCAGTTAAGATATGTGTTTTGCTTAAATGGTGGTGTTGTAAGCTGGAAGAGTTCAAAGCAAGACACAATTATTGATTCTGCTACAGAGGTCGAGTATATTGTTGCTTCTAATGCATTAAAAGAGGTTGTTTTGATCAAAAAGTTCATTACATAACTTGGTGTGATTCCTAGCATAACTAACCCAATAAACCTCTATTGTGATAACAATGGGGTTTTGCACAAGCTAAGGAACCTAGATCTCATTAGCAATCTAAACACATACTTCAGTGGCTCCATCTCATTCAAGAGATTATCGATAGAGGAGATGTGAAAATATACAGAGTACTAATAAATGATAATATTGCCGACCCATTGACTAAGACTTTAGCATAGAAGAAGCATGATGGTCATACTAGGTCACTAGGTATTAGATACTTCAGTGATTGGCTCTAGAGTAGTATCATGAGATGATTGATATAAGACTTTTGTATCATATTTTAATAAAAGGCAGCATTTTGTGTTTATTATATTTATCTTTTCTGTGCAAAGTTGAATAAATATAATAATGCCCTAGAGTAGTAGGTTATGTTCTATAACATATCAATTTTGAATCGATTGTGAGAAACTATAATAAACACTACTCTTAATTATCCCTGGTCAAGTATTAATGTACAAGGGCAATATTAATACATTGAGACTAGCATGTAGGTTAACTGATGACTTAATCTCACAAGTCGTGGATATAAGATATCAAGTTGATACATGTGTATATATTAGAGAATATGTATTGAATTGACCTACCATGAGAATATTTCATGGATTGTTATATGAGTGTCATAAACATTCTCATAATGACTATTAGTATAAATAGTTCTTTGACTTGAAGTCACTACAGTTCTCTATATAAGGAGTTGTGTACTTTAATATCGACAAATATCACTTGTAATAAGGTTGATTATAAAGTCGTTCACTAGGCAATAAGTTATCCGAAGGGATGTGAGTGATATAGATGAAATTTGTTCCTTCCATATAACAGAAGTGATGTCTATGGACCCCTTGATTAAGTAGGACTACTAAAATGCATGGTTATGCTCAAATAAGTCAATATAAGATATTGAGCTTATTTGGTTGAGTTAGTTTACTTAGAGATTAAGAAACACAAAAATTGATAAGAGGATGACACATTCTATGCCTCATAAATTAATCTAGATGTCATGGACAAAAGGTCTAAGTTATACAATATGATGGTCACAGACAGGTTAGGTCGGATCTACGACATTTTCATAACTTGGGTAGCAATGTTGTATTGCTAGATGTCACTCACTACAAGAATAATAAGCTATCATGACATTTTCTTAACGACATTTAGTTTATAGTGTAATTATAAACATCTTATAATGACACTTATTAAAAATGTTTTTTAGTTTTTTTTTAAGTATCTAATTAGATATCTTTTAACAACATATATCATAAATGTCATTATACTTAATAAACATATTAATTTAGGTTTGGGTTTTATTAACTTTTTCTCATGCAGCCTTCTCACGCGCGCAACCCTTTCCATCTCCTTCACCTTTTTGTCGTCGACTCGCCGACATCACAACCATTGACGCCGCTGTCGACGTCCATCTCCTCAACGTCGATATGTTGTCGTGATCGCCTCTTTGTTTGGGTGGGCGTCGTTACTTTGTCACGGCGTCTCACAACTGTGTGGTTGGTCATGACTTCCTGTGTGCTAGTCATGTCACGCCCCGAGGTAGACTCTGTCTGGCCAACGGACGGCACCCCCTTATGACAATTCCAATACGGTACAAAGTCGCAGCCAGTATAACACATATCGAAAATGTATAACAACACAGCAAAAATGTATAACATCAATAGCGGAAGCCAACACATGGAAATACAAACTCGTCAACATAAGTACATCGGTATATCCATCCATACTAGAATAAAATCCATACTGAATATCAAAAGAGAAACATACAGCATGATCTCCAAAACAATAAGAGTCCATATAAAGATACATGCGATGGGAAGCAAAAACCCTCGGAAAAATGACGAGATGGGATCAGGTGGCAATGCTCCAAGTCTCTGCCGAAGTCTTCTATCTACTACCTGGGCGACAGGAAACCCAGGGTCCAGGGTGGTGAGTATAAAACTCAAGGGTAATATATAGAAGTGCATGAACAACATACAGGGTAAGAGATCTATAAGTATACATGTGAAGATCTACAGGTATGCAAAGATGAGTCCAATGACATACAGTACTAAGCATAGTAATCAGTAATCACATATATGTCCTACTCATAGCATAAACTGAACTGATCAACTTACATAAAGTAATGTACATACCTGACGGTCTGTCCTCCATATGATCTATAACATCCTGAACAGGTATATCATGACATAATCCAAATAATACACACTCATGCTCAACACATGCACAGCGGTATATAAAATATGCAAAAGGCATGTAGCATGATGTACAATCATATGCAACAATCAAATGCAGCATCTCACAGGCATATGTAAAACATATATCAAATACATGCATACATATATATCAGCAATGCATATGCATGGTCATCGTCATGACTGGCCCAACCACGACCCAGAGTGGCTGTGGTGGCACGACAAATGACAACTAGCCCGACTCTAGCTACCACTACTCTCGAGTGGCCGAGTTGGGTAGTATGACTGAGTAGCGTATAAGTGTAAAGAGCTAACTACTCCTAGGGGTCCCTGCTGTAAGCCACGTCGTCCCTACCCATGAGTAGACAAGCACCGCACACAGGACAAACTACACGTCACACAACCACCGTCTATAGTGGGCGAGTGCTAGCACCACTCTACTCAGTGGCCAGGTGCGCATCTCCAGCTACCACCGTATATATATAGTGGTCGAGCGCAGCACATCTAATGCTCTGCCCTCAACCCTGCTACCACTACCCCGAGTGGCCGGGAGGTGGAGATGACCGACGCGCCTCATCCATAAGGGAGACCCGTCCAAGATGCATGCAATGTAATGATGCATAGTTCACGCACAAATCCTCGCAACACTCCCTAACTCACGGGGAGACCTAGTCAACTAAAAGTCAACCATGCACGGACGACTAATCCGTAATCACTACCTATTTACCTATGTACAGATAAATAGATTCATCAAGATAACCCACTAATAGGTGTACGGTGTAACGACCGACCTCGTAATTTGGACTCATCACCTAACCTAGTGATGCAACCCAGTAACCCAGATCTGAGGTCATAAAGATAACCCTAACCACAGGTATTTACTGAACCTCTATCAGCTAACACATAATAGGGTTTTACAGCTCCTATCCATGCTAGATAATTAATGACGTAACAGAGTATATATCTCAAGGTCAAAGGCAGTACAAGCATATGAGTAAATAAGAGTGGATTTAAGGTAAACAGGTATAAACATATATACAATGTCATGCACTGGAATTGATCAAACTACCGGACCAGGTAGATATTACCCACCTGATACGAAGCTCGAATAATCCTCACGGCCGTGGACCTGCTTCGTATCCCAAACCTGCACAATAGTAACAAATTACGGTTAAGTGCAAATCGCTGATACTATACGAACAAAATACTAGTTCATTTATATTCGTATTCTTTTCCCGGAAGCATTTCAACCACTCCGACACACTACATAGATCATTTAAAATTTATATAGATCTAAATCATACTCCCCACAATCTAGACTAACCTAAATCCCCAAATCACTGCATCCAATCAATTTACACTTACCCTCTTCACTGCCATGGTAGCCTCACCATCTATAGCAACTCCCAGCTATGTACTAGCGCAAACGATCCATAACTAATCCACAACATCAATCGGACACGGTTCCATCATAACCTTTCCTTCCACACACTACCGACACCATACAGAACACCTCCAATCCATCGTCGGCCTCCAAAGATCGATTACCTACTGCAGCTTCTCTTCCACACACCCACAGCTGGCACAATCAAATTACAATCACAGATTAATTTCCACAACTTAGCTGCAATTCCTAACAATCATCATACCATAGTTCTGATTCAAACAACCACCAACATCACAATAATAGAATGAAAATCATCATACGAATACCGAAATCACCTTAACAGAACATCAATCCATAGATACCACAGTTGACGATATTGGGTTAGATCCAACTTACCAGATCCAAACTCTACCGGCAACGATTCTTCCCGATCTCACCAAAAGACTGAACAATCGATCAAGACAATCCAAAGAAGCACAAATCATCAAACTGAATATAATCGATCAACACAACAAGATCTAAGGAAGACAAAGAAACCTAACCCAAAAAACCACCGCACTGCGCGTGGCGTACCACCGCGATAACGACGTCGTCCGCTCACCGAGTGTCGCCGCGACTTTCTCGTGCGAGAACCCTTGATCCCTCGGCCAAGATCGCCTGTGGATGGCGCTCGCCGAGCCGCACCGACGCTGATGAGCAGAGGTCGGCGACGCGATCGCGCGGAGCAGAGAAATGTCGCGGAGAAGAAATGGGGATCGCGAAGGCGCTGGGTTCATTCGCCAGCTTTTAACGTTGTTCACGTGATCCGGTTAACCCAGCCAACTCTAAGCCCAATCTGATTGGGTTCAGCTTAGCTGGTTCAACCACCTAACTCAAGTCCAAGTCTAATCTGAGTTCAGTCCAAATCCAAATCCAATTCAGCCCAAGCCCATTTTCAGCCCAAGCCCATCTCAGCCCAAGTCTATCTCAGCCCAATTTCATTTCAGCCCAATTAGAAAATTAACCCATTAGCCCACTAATTAAGCCTAATTAATCTTTTAATTAATCCTAATTAATTAACGGGTTAATCCAAAAAAAAAAAAAATTTCGTATACTACAAGCCATGTCCTCGGAGATTCGGTTCTCCACCAACTGGACTTCCCTCCTGAGGACCTCGACGGTGGCGCGCTGATTCGGGGAGAGGATGTAGTGACTGAGTAGGAGGCTGAAGGCGAGGGAGGGCTTCCAACTGGCGACCCAGAGGAAAATGCGTTCGAAGGGGGTGAGCCAGGAGTGGGTGAGGGCACGGAGGACGCCTTGAGTCGCTGAGGCGCACTGCATCGCAATAGTCACTGTAGAGTGGGAGAGGACTGGACAAGTGGAAAAAAGTGGTAGTAAATCACTACTTTTAGATCTTCTCAGAGATCTCTGATTTGTATCCTGATTGGAAACCTGAAAAAAAGTGGTCTTTAGATGCGATCCTAGTTAACTACGTCAGTAAATCACCATTTATTTTGTAGATGTGCTTAGATCCTAGTTGTCTACCTGATGATTCTTCTTCCTTTTTTTTTCTGGTTCTGAAATGCGCATTGTTCTGTCTCGGGCAAATTTATAATTATGGTTTTTCTTTCTGATGGAGATGGGCATTTACTAATTAACAAGCAAACAAACTTAACTAGAAGGGTATTCATCTATATCTATCATTTATCATTCTATTGTCTTATGCACTTCATAACTAGGTTTTTTATTAATATATCTTAATGAAAGTTGAAGAGTCTGTCTCGTTGATATTTTTCGATATTCTTATTTCTTCTAGAAATTGAACGAGGGAATGCAAGAGAGGAGATCAGTGTTTGGTCAACAAGACAAGGAGGCAATAGTAAGGCTGGAAAATATCGTTCATTTCCTTAAGGAAGCCAAAAACAAAAAAAATACAACAACTGGATGAGTTAATTATTAGTAGATATTGTTGTAGTTCATCATCATTGATTCCCATATATCCAATTGGAGGTATGAGTTTCTCTGAATTGTTTCTTTCTTAGCATTCCTTTTCTGGATTATTTTTATTTTTAATGGTCGTTCTATTTTGGGTTTGGCAACTTCTTTTAGAGATTCTATAATATTGACACTTATGATCTGTAGCTTTTCTTCATCCTCAGGGGGGAAAAGAAACTTGTTTCTACAATTTACTCAACTCTGTTGTTTAGAATGTGGAGCTCAGTAACTTTTAGAATTTTACTTCCACTAGTTTTGGGAATTTGTGTTCTTGTGAACAAATAAAATTTCAAATAGAGTATCAGATGTTCAGTCCCTACTTTATTTCCCTTTGAAAAAGAAAATTATTTTGTTAAAACACAGAGAAAGCATACTTATGAATTTCTCTTTCAAATTTGTATGGCATGACTACACAATTGTGGACAGAGGACAATACAAATTGATTGACGGGGTGTTTTTCTATAGTTGATGGCCCCTATACAACTCCATGGACATTGTTTTAGCAAACTGATTATCAACAATTGTTACGGATTCTTAGAACTGAGGAAACAGTAACATACATCCTCTTGATTAGCATATGACAATTACAGAATTTCTAGTCGATAATCTTTTGTTGTTAATTCAAATAGAATGGTTAATGACTGAAGTATTTTGGCTAATAACATTCATTGATAGAGTGTGCATGTAGCTGTTGTGCAGAATGGTTAAATGTTCTTAGACTGTGAAGTGATCATGGGACCTGGTATGCACCGGACGAGCTCTGGCCTTGAAGAGGTTTGTTGTATGTTATATTCTAAATTCTATATTTGATTGGTAAGTAGCTACTTCCTTGGTATGTTATTGAAATTCTTATTTTTCTAATTGTGTAATGTTTTTCAACTTTGTCAAAGATAATTTTCTTGAAGAGCAATTCAAAACTGAGGGTAATGAAGTTAGGAGAAATTTAACATAATTATGTCGTCTTAGATTTGAGTATTCTTTTATAACATGTATATCAGTTTGCTATTAAAGAAAATGATTGCTCTTTGGGTGTTTCCTATAATAGTTGACTTAAATTTGAATTTGTGATGAGTAGAACAATTCACTTGCAGGTTCTTGGTGACTGCAGTGGAGCTGATGGCGAGGAAAAGAATCCAGAAACTGCATTTCTAAATAAGAAATCTGCTCTTCTGAAAATACACCAGTTCCTAAAACTATTGTTTTCTACAATAAGGTAATAGTTTTTATATTGTTTAACTAATTTTGTATTATCTATAATTTGTAACTAACTATTGTTTGTAGTATGTATGGTTCCAAAGCATCGAACTAATAGAAAATCTCATTTCAGGTATGAGTACAAATCACACAGATCGATATTCAACTGAACAAGGTATTATTTAATTTATAAATTTATTATTTGTTGGAAAGAAAAGTAAACTTATAATTCATTTTGAGTATTAAATTAACGTAAAATTTAAAAGGAGATGGGAATTGTTTCTACCGTAGTTTTATGTTCGCCTACTTGGTAATCTTATACAACTCTAACTGGATGATGTTGAGCAGTTTGTGCAGTAATTCATATGCAACTTGCGATGTGAAATTAGGAGTACCTTATGGAGTCCCAAAATGATGTTGAGATGGTTCGTGTTCTTGTAATTGTTGAAAGGTTGAGGGAGAAGGTTTTTGAGCTTGGAAAATCACCAATTATGGTTTCAAATTACTCCAACGTAAGATGAAACTTCTTTTACTTTGCTTGGGTAGGAGCCTAGGAATTGTAACCCCCAACTTCTATCATAGTTTATTTAACGCTCGTCCTACTCTAGGTTATGCTCTATCTTGTTGAACTGAAACCAAATTGATGCTTTGAGATTTTTATTTGTTGTTTTTCTAACAATGGGGCAATATTTACTAACAGATATGAAAATTAAAACTCAGGTATTCATCAAGATAGTGAAAAAAATCCGGACGGGGAAGCTGAAGTAAGTTTCCATTGCAAATTGCCTGACAGATGATATTTTCAAAGTAGTCTTCCTTCAGTGACAAACAATTCAACTAATAGGTTCCTTTTGCAATTTTAGTCATATGGAGCTTCTGTAGAGTTGCCGTGAAAATATGTCAAGTGATCATGAGAAGATTTACCCCAAATTTATTCAACTGATTCGTTTTAGATATTAAATTAGTTACATTTCTTTTAATAAAAATTCTATGGCAGTCGTTAAATTCCACAGGATGGTTACTTCTTTTGAAATGTGCAGAAGAAAAGACCACTACGCACCATTTGAATGAGGTATTATCTAATGTTATGCATCATAAAATTAATGTAATTCATTTTGAAAAGTTAACAGTAAACGAAGATCACTATTAGGTTCATATGGAATGATACTTTGTATTTTCTTGTTTGGTATGATATCTAATCTTTACCATTATTTCTATTAACTTTGGTTGTTTATTATTTTATTTCAGTACTAATACAAAAATATTCATTATATTTGTAGGTGACGGGTACTTGAATTTTTATGCATCAATATTATGGTTGAAGATAGTCTGTCTAGTTGAGTTTTTTTTATAAGACTTTGTTAGTTCTAAAATTTAATATTTTGAGTATAGTGTGTAGTTAGTTTTGGATGTAAAATACTCATCAAGACATTTGTAACTTTGACTCAATGATTATGGAATGAATTTAGATTTTCTATTAGCACTTTAAATTGTATTTTATAATTTTTGATATTCTGAACAAGGGATGAATTATGATGATGTATAAATATTGGATTCATGCTTATATTAGGGATCATTTTAATGTATTTATAAATTATTATAATGACATTAATAAATGTCATTATAGATTAACTAATGTGACATTTTAAAATGGTCTTATAAATTATCTTTACTGATAATTTTTATTGTCCTTATAAAAAATATAAGACATTTATAAATGTCAAAATAAATAAGTTTAGGTGGCATTTAGTTGTGTCCTTATTACAATGATAATAAGACACACGTAGATGTCCTTATTACGATGATAATAAGGTACATGTAGATGTCTTTAAAATGTAATTTTTCCTGACATTTTAGCGTGTCATTATATATCTATATAAAGAAATTTTTAATGTTAGTATTTATATTGCATAATGACATTATAAAATGTCAGGAATTCGAATTGGGTCTAAGACGACATCACTTTATAGGGTGTTTTTTAGTGATGTCACTAAAATGTTAGTGTCACTAAAAATAAATTATGTTATTTATTTTTCCACTGTGCTTGCTCTTATCGAACGAACGAAAGAGCGGAAGTGCTAAGATTTGGTGAAACCACCAATCTAGCACTTTTTGACTTTTTTTTCGTATTTTTTGATTCGTGTTTTTTTTAGGTTTTTTCTCCCGCACTACTAATCCAAGACGAAGTCTTGGTACTCTTCTTTTTGGTTGTGTGTTTGCAAGTATTCGCTTTTGGAGTAGCCAATAGTAAAACGGCCATAACTTTTCGTACAAGTAGACCCACGAAACATGCTACCTACCAAATCGAAGCTCTCTGAGAGATCTACAAAACCAATGTTTAATACCCTTTTGGGGACATCGAAGATCGTAAGTTTCTAGTTTTTTTTTTTAGTTTCTTATTTTTTATTTATTTCTATTTATTTTTTATTATTTCCCGCATTATTAATCCAAGACTAAGTCTTGGAATTTCTTTTAGTTTTTATTCATATTTTGCAAGATAATTAATGACTCACATTGAGGGGTATAGCACCACCCGACCTCCGTTCTTTATCGGAAATGATTTCCGTTATTGGAAAGGTCGGATGGAGTGTTTCTTGAAAACACAAGTCGAGACTTGGATAATAATCCAAACTGACTTTGCTCTACCCACCAATGATCAAGGGGAGCCCTTGGATTTCGACAAGTGGATCAATGCAACCAAGAGGCAAATCGAAGTCGATGCAAAAGCAACCCAAATGTTGCAATGCGGTTTGTCCAAGGAGGAGCTCAACCGATTTGGACCATTCATTAGCGCCAAAGACCTTTAGAACAAATAAATTGATCTACACGAAGGGATGTCCGATGCTAAGGTATGTAAAAGAGATTTACTTTTAAATAAATTGAATAATCTAAAGATGTAGGATCACGAGACCGCTTCGCAACTCTATATGCGGATCCAAGACATCTTGAACGGTCTACATGTCATCGGACAAAAGGTAGACAATCGGGATATAATAAGGTACGCTCTTAATGTTTTTCCTAGGACCACCTTGTGGGCATCTATGGTTGATGCCTAAGAGGTATCTAAGATTAGGTTAGATGAATTGTTTTCGGAATTTGAGTTACATGAACAAACTAGCGCGGTCTCGGTCGAGAAAGGTGTAGCATTGTTTACAAAACGAAGACGAAAAGCAAAAAGCAAGATACCTCCCGAAGAAGAAGAATCTGAATCGGAAGGTGAACCCGAATCGGAATCTGAAGAGGAGATGGAGGCCGAACTAGTCAATCTAGTTCGGAGGATCATCAAAAAGAAAAGGGAGCAATTGAAGAGCAAGAAACCCCCACCAACATACACATGCTATGGGTGCAACAAGAAAGGTCATTACAAGTCAAAGTGTCCAAGACTCAAAAACAAGTCATCTCAATCCAAGCAAGCATTTCATGCAACGTGGGAGGAGGAAGAAGGTCAAAATAATGACTTGATACTCATGGTTAAACTGGTAGAGTTCGAGTCCGAGTCCGAAGCCGAATATGAATCCAACTCCGACTCTGACTCCGAGGATGAATTCGAGTCAAGACTCAAAGCCAGATCAAAAGAAAAGATTAAGGTAAGTCATTCATTATTTGCAAACTTATATCATGCAATTAAGTTGCTAAATAGGAAATTGACTAAGTCTGAGTCTAGAGTTGAGTCGTTACTTGAAGAGGTTGAAACCCTCAAACAAGAGGCTACTCTAACCTCTTCAACTAGTCAAGTTCAAGAGGAAAACTCAACCCAAGTTGAAAAACTTGAGGAGGAGAATTCTATCTTGAAAGACCGAGTTCAAGAGGTTGAGGCTATGATAACGGTGATTTGTGTCGTGGTACCGTTTCAAATTGATTATCGAACCCCCTCTACACTAATATAGCATAGTGGATGACCCGGATCGTTTCCCAATGAGTGTAATAGATAGAATAGTAAACTTAGGATTTCTAATTATTGTTAATCCTACTGAATGGGGGTTTGGAATTTAAAAGACTAATCCTACTGAATGAAAGACTATGCAAGTAATTAAAGCATTAATCTAACTAACTATGATGACAATGAAATTAAAGAAGATCTAAACTAAGCATGTAAAGGAAAGCATTCAAAACAAGAGCATTGAAAACATAAAGAAAGTGCAGGAATTTGAAATGTAGAGTAAACTACAACTAAGCTCCTAATTAACTACAGAATAACAACTGAATTATGCACTGAAATTAAAAATCAAAGTAAACAAGATAAACATCCAAATCAATGGACAAAATCCTCAAATATAACCACCAATCACTCCACAACAGTGATGACAATCCAAATGAGCTCCTCCGGTGGATGGGATGGCTAGATCCTTGCCAGAAATCTTCCGACAAGTGCTGAATTGATGGATGAAGCGAGCCCTTTTCTCCGGTGGATGGTGCGGAATTGCCGAAGGCTGGTGCAATTATCGAGATCCGAACCCGGGTCTCTCGGTTGTAGCCGAGTATACTCACCACTATACTACAATGACACTGGAACCTGACAGTCTATGGATGACTCTGTTAAGGTGGAGCAGCCCATAGTTCCGCTGCCGAGGACCGAACCCGAGTCTCTCGATTGTAGTCGAGTATACTCACCACTATACTACAACGGAACTGTCGGTGCTGCGTGGAGAGGATGGAACTAGAGTACAAGCTGAAATTCTTCACCGACGATGGAATGCAGGAATTGACGTCAGATTTGCGCAAATCAAGGGTTGTCGGAACTGGAATAGGTGTTGTCGTGACCACGGCAGTAGAAGATAACTCAGCCTTCTGAAATCATGTCCAACTAGGTCGCTCAGCTCTGGTCGCCAGGCGTGAAAGGAATGTCGGTTAAGATGGTCGGATCTCCTTCACTCGCTGCAAGCCAAGCTGCCAAAACACCGCAGCTTGGTTCCGCCACTGCAGAGGAGGGATGGGGTGACGCTGGCTAGATGGGAGGAGGATACTTCCGCCGGAGATAGCTACCCGAAGTTGCCGCCGCCGCCAAGAGGAGGAAGCTCGCCGCTCTCTGCGCGTGAGGAGGAAGACGCATCCGTCGCCGCTCGCGCGATGAAAGGGGAGCTCACTGTGCTGCGTGTCACCGCCGTCGCTCGCCCGCGAGGAGCAGGCGGCGACGCCAGCGCTCGCTCGATCGAAAATGGAGAAGAACATCGCCGCTTATTCTGCTCGTTTGATGAGGGAAAGGTGGCCTTTTAAGTTGATTTTCTACAGCCGTCCGATTGCAGCAGGATCAATCCCAGCCGCTCATTAAAGTTAGGGCTAAATGAATCTGATTAATCCATGAACTAAGCAATGCATCCAATGGCTGTGATCAATCCAACTATGGATGGTCAGATTTGATCAATCTGAAGAAATTACATAGATCAAACGGTCTGAATGAATGACCAAGACGTGTAGATCTTAATGCATGGGTCGGATCGCTCTAAATATGGATAGATGGCTCAGAATCGATCAGATCTCATCGGACGGTCAGGATTAAATAGATCTGAACCCTTTGATTAAACTGCTTCTGATCTTGATGAAAGGTCAAGATTAATCACATTTGAAATGATCCTTCTAGCCCTAGATGAAGCCATATTTGATCCAACTTGAGTCTAGTCCAGTGGATCATCTCGATCTCCTACAAACAAAGATAAAATTTGCATATAAGTCACAAATTTAGGAGAATTTACAATAAGGTCCAAAAGATGATCCAACTCATAAAACATGTAAATAATCAATAATAAATCATAAGAGAGGATAAAAACAGTGATATTAAGGACCAAAATAATGCAATAAAATGGTAGTGATCAATTCCCTCACACTTATTCTTGCGTGTCCCGAGCAAGCAAAGAAAACTAAAATAAACTGAAAGTATATTTTCCTAGCAACTCCCAAGCATCCATAGAAGATCGTGAAAGAAAGTTACCTAGGATTGTCAAATCTCAAAGACAAGCAATCATGAACTCAAATCTTACACAGGTTAACAAACATGGTGACTTCAATCCATCCTGAATAGACTATGAATGACTAAGCCTCACAAGATAAGTGGTGGTCTCTCTCGCTCTCATAAGCAGATAATAGTGGATTTCACTCAAGCTACTCATGGTTTATGCATTACCATATGCTTGCTTTTCTTCTACCTTCACCACTATATACACATAAGAATGCACAATTATTGAAGGCTTATTAGGAATGCAAGGGAAACATGAATAAAAGCAAATAATGGTATGTGTGTAAGGAAAGAAAGATAAGAAATGAAATAGCTAAAGCAATGCAAGAAGACATGGAAATACTGGAATGCTACATAAATGAGTACAAGAAAGCAGTGCCCCAAAAGTTTTCATCCAAGCTAGCATTTTACCATCCACTAAACATGTAAACAACCCCTATCACATTCGCAATACAAGTCCATATATGATATCCAATAACTCTCTCAATAGTTATAATAAGGGATGTCTATCACAAAAATGTTGGTGCAGTAGGCACCTAAGTCGAACCTGGGTTTTGATTATAGCAAACGATACAAAGTTAAGCTCATATCGTTATCTCATGAGCTGAATCGAGTGTGCAGAAGATTGAAATAGCTGGAGCTAAAGGCTAGCGACACCCGGAGGAAGCCGCGGTGGTCGGGCGACACTCGAGTGACTTCGGAGGGAGCCGAAGGAATCGAGTGGAAGGCCGGAAGCAAAAGCAACACGTAAGTATCGAGGTAAGCTCGTGTGTGCGAGTGTAAGTGAGGTCGTATCCTTCTTACGAGCATGATCTTAAGCGTAGATCCGACCAGAGACATCCCATCGATGGTCCAGGTCGAGATCGGACGGTCGAAGGCCGTCAAAATAATGTTTTCTTTGAGCTAACTTTGCCCTGCAGCTAGCATCGATCATTGCCCGGCTTGGAGGACTCGATCGTCAAACAATGATCGTTGCCAAAAGTCGGCACTCGGTGATCTTGCCATCGGTCGGTGATGATGGCCATCGATCATGATGGTCAATGATCAGATTCAAGGAGTCAAGGCTTATCACTCCATTTCAAGGAGGTTTTGTGCCCAATTCCTATTGGTTGAAGACCCATTCGATGAGGGGCTTAAAGGCTATAAAAGGAGGGCTTGTCCTAGGGTTTTTCATCAATTAAAAAGCTTCCAAGTGCTTCCGATACGCTCCGACTCTCCGACATCCCTACGACGAAGCGCTGCCGAGACGACGACTAGAGCTTTCAACCTCCAACCTTTGAAGTCGTCGGTAACGAAAAGTTTGAATTATAATTCAGTTTATAAGTTGTTCTTCTTTTCAAGCTTTAAATCATATCAAGGAGAGGGGAAGTGTCCCTCTACCTTGAGCTTTTTTCATTTTGTGTATCCGTCTAACTCCTACCTCCAACGAGGAGGAGTTTTTTAGTAGATTGCCCTTCGTACGTGGTCAAGGACCACTAGGGCCTTGGAGTAGTAGCCTTCGGCTACGAACCAAGTAAAACCTTTGTGTCTATTGTCTTTTATTTTTGTTTATTTTTTCGCTGCGTATATTTGTCCTGAAACGAATTCGAAAGAAAAATTTCTATCGCTATTCACCCCCCCCCCCTCTAGCGATCCGATCGATCCAACAATTGGTATCAGAGCCGGGGGTTGATAAGATTTGGTGAAACCACCAATCTAGACTTTTTTACAGATTTATTTTTCTTTTAATTCTATTTTTTTTATTTATTTCGCTTTGTTAAGTTTTTCTCCTGCACTACTAATCCAAGACGCGAGTCTTGGTACTTGTTTTCGTGTTTTTGTCATGTTAGTTTCTTCGTCTCCGTCTATTTGTGTCTTTTGTTCTAATGGCCCATCTCGAGGGTTTTAGCACCGTCCGACCTCCGTTTTACAACGGAGATGACTTCCGTTATTGGAAGGGTCGGATGGAATGCTTTCTCAAAACCCAAATCGAGATGTGGATCATAATCCAAACGGGTTTCACACTTCCGACTAATGAAGTGGTTGACTCCTTGGATTATGATCAATGGACCATTGCGACAAAACGACAAGTCGAAGCCGACGCCAAGGCAACACAAATCCTCCAATGCGGCTTATCCAAGGAGGAGCTAAATCGCGTCGGCCCCTTCATAAGCGCAAAAGATCTTTGGACAAAACTAGTGGAGCTACACGAAGGGACCGATCAAGCCAAGGTATGTAAGCGTGATCTTCTTTTCAATAAACTATATAACCTAAAAATGCAGGAACACGAGTCCGCGACGCAACTCCACGCCCGTGTCCAAGACATAGTCAACAACCTACACGCAATCGGGCAAAAGGTCGAAAACCGCGACCTTATAAGGTATGTTCTAAACTCTTTTCCAAGGACTACCTTGTGGGCATCCATGGTCGACGCCTACAAAGTCTCCAAGGATCTTTCTAAAATTAGGTTAGATGAACTCTTTTCTGATTTTGAATTACATGAGCAGTCCAACTCGGAACCCGAGAGGGGTATAGCCTTGTTTGCAGGTTCAAAGAAGAAGAAAATCGCAAGCAAGCCACCACCAACCGAGGAGGAAGACGAGTCCGAAGAAGAAGTTGACCCGGAGTTGATTGCCGAACTAATGAACCTAGCTCGAAGGATAGCCAAGGGACGAAAGCGAACCACGACTCGACCCAACCAAGGTAAGCCTAAAAGTTCTAATATTAGGTGTTATGAGTGTAACAGGTTTGGACATATCAAGTCTGAGTGCCCCAAGCTCAACCACCAAGCACCTAAGCACAAGAAGGCCCTCAACGCGACATGGGAAGAAGCGTCATCCGAAGAAGACGAAGACCACGTCTTCATGGCGAAATCGATTGAGTCAGACACGGAGACCGAACCTGAACTTGAGTCAGAACCTGAGGATGACTCGGACTACGAAGCTACCTTCAAGTCAAGCCACGGATACGCATCCGATTCAAAAGATACCCTTAAAGTGAGTCGAACTTTATTTAATACTTTACATAATACGGTTAGGTTTTTGTCTGGGAAATTAGCTAAGTCCGAGTCCAAGGTTGAGACCCTTGTTGAGGAGGTTAAACTCCTCAAACACGAGGTCTCCCTAACCTCTTCAACTAGTCGAGTTCAAGAGAAGGACTCAACTCGAGTTGAAAAGCTCGAAGTTGAGAACTCTCTCTTGAAAAGTCAAGTTGAAGATCTTAGGAACACGTTGGAAAGGTTCACTTCGGGATCCAAAGGACTTGACCTCCTACTTGGATCTCAAAGGGTCGTGTACAACAAGGCTGGACTAGGGTTTAACTCAAACACGACTAATAGGTCGTATATGTCGATTGTAAGTCGACATAGGAAACATGTCCAAGCATGGGTCCCTAAGAACTTTTTGATTTCAACTCTAGGATCCAACCCGTCGGGTTCCTATGACCAAATCCACTATGTGGATAGACCGAACCAATTCAACGATCTAGGGGGAGCCAGTACAAAACATGTTTGTGCTTTAACTTAGAAATTGCATGCTTAGAATTTGTTTTTGTTTTGTTTTTTTAACTTGTGAACTCACTTAGAACACATACATAACCAACTAAAATCCTTCGAAAAGATTGAGCCTCGGGGAGCCTCTTTTCAAAAATAACCAGTTAGACCAGGAAATAGTCTTAGGTGAGTCAAGTCATCATTTTCTTGAAAATAGCTTTGTCTAAGGAAGTGGTCGATGATCCGATAAAAGAAGGCCCCTGTGCCTCGCCACGACCTGGAAGCCATGATCTTGAAAAGGTAAACTTGACAAGCCTAGGGTCAAATCCAAATCTAACTTAAAATTACTTGAACCTAAATGCACTCAATCAACTTAATTGGAAGTCATCTCACAAAAACACATAAGTATAACATGCTTGATCATATAGACACAGGTGAGATGACCTAGGTTTAAAAACTTACAACCAATTTTTTTAAAAAAAAAATTATAAAAAATCTAACATCCAATCCAACCACCTTGTGTGTAGGATCAATGGATGTTGGACAGCGGTTGCTCCCGACACATGACCGGGGATCAACTCAAATTCACAAAGCTTCGATTCAAACGACAAGGATCGGTAGCCTTTGGGAATAACAGCAAGCTCAAAATCATCGGATCAGGTGATATCAAGCTTAACTCGAATTTTGTTATTAAAAATGTATTACTTGTGGAAAATTTTGAATATAACCTACTTAGCATAAGCCAATTATGTGACAATAACTATAAGGTCGTATTTTTAGAAAATGAATGTGTAATTAAAACAAATAAAACATCTAAAACAATACTCAAAGGAACTAGGACAAATAACATTTATACAATTAACTTAATCAAATCCTCAGCCAAATGTCTTATGACACAGGAAGAGGAATCATGGTTATGGCACCGACGACTCGGTCACTCGCACCCAAGACTCGTCCACAAGATGAGTCAGAGTGGCTTAGTCAGAGGCTTACCCAACCTCAACAATTTGGTTAATAAAATTTGTAATGCTTGTCAACAAGGAAAACAACCTAGGACACAACACAAGTTAACTAACCAAGAACGAACCTCAAGTGTACTTGAGCTCCTGCATATGGATCTATTCGATTCACATGGAGCCAAGTCACTCAATAGAAGTCAACATTGCTTAGTCATAATTGACGACTACTCCAAGTTTACCTGGGTTAGGTTCATCAAACATAAAAATGATATCCTAGATCAATTAATCAATCTATTCAAATTAATCGAGAATCAAAAAAAACCTTAAGGTTAAAAGACTTAGAAGCGATCATGGTGGTGAATTCGAAAATCAAAGGTTCACCGACTTCTGTAACCTAAACGGATACCACCATGAATTCTCTTGCCCTAGGACCCCTCAACAAAATGGCCTAGTGGGGCGGAAAAACCGAACTCTACAAGAAGCCGCTAGGACCATGTTGAACGAATACGACCTACCTGATAGGTTTTGGGCAGAAGCCATTAGCACGGCTTGCTATGTCCAGAATAGGATCCTTATGGTAAAGAGGCACCTTAAGACCTCGTACGAGATTTATCACAATAAAGTACCCAACATCAAGTACTTTAGGGTATTTGGATGTAAAGTACATATCTTAAACACTAAGAACCACCTAGGGAAATTCAAATCCAAAACCT
This sequence comes from Wurfbainia villosa, assembly GCA_025175895.1. Taxonomy (NCBI): domain Eukaryota; kingdom Viridiplantae; phylum Streptophyta; class Magnoliopsida; order Zingiberales; family Zingiberaceae; genus Wurfbainia; species Wurfbainia villosa. The sequence goes on from CM045986.1 coordinate 8,039,112, forward strand.
CCACCGGAATCTTCTTAGGATACTCAACCACGAGTAGGGCTTATAGGGTATATAACCACGATACCCTTAAAGTCGAAGAGACTATTAATGTAGTGTTCGATGAAGTACCCGAACCTACAAAACCCTTAATGACCCCAAGTGTTGAGCCCACTGATACCAAACTCGTCTCCGACCCTGAGATCGAGTCTAATCCACATCAACCAACTTCTCTTGTCGACCAAGTGACAAGTGATCCGAGTCAAACTAGTGTTCAACCAAGTCACTCAATTGATCAAGCATTAGGTGACACAAACCCAACCCAATCTAGGATTCAGACTAACCACCCTATCGATCAAGTGATAGGAGATCCTAATCTAGGAGTTCGAACTAGAGCATCCTATAGGAACCTTAGTCAAATTTCCTTAATTTCAAAGATAGAACCCAAATCAATTGAACAAGATCTTCTTGATCCCGATTGGATTATTGCAATGCAAGAAGAGCTAGCTCAATTCACTAGGAATGAAGTGTGGGAACTAGTACCACCACCTAAAGACAAAACGATAATTGGAACAAGGTGGGTGTTTCGAAATAAGCTTGATGATAAAGGTGAAGTAGTTAGAAACAAGGCTAGGTTAGTCGCCAAAGGGTTTAGTCAAGTCGAAGGCTTAGATTACGACGAAACCTATGCCCCAGTAGCTAGACTCGAATCCATTCGAATGTTGCTAGCTTATGTCGCACATCGAGGATTTAAGCTGTTTCAAATGGATGTTAAGTCGGCATTCCTAAATGGATACATTAAAGAAGAAGTTTATGTTAGCCAACCCCAGATTCGAAAATCTAGATAAACCCGACCATGTTCTAAAACTTAAGAAATCTCTCTATGGACTTAAACAAGCTCCTCGAGCTTGGTACGAGAGACTTTCAATCCATCTTAAGTCAAAAGGGTTTAACCAAGGCTTAGTTGACCCAACTCTCTTCGTAAAAACCTTAGGTAAAGAAATATTTATAGCTCAAATTTATGTAGACGATATAATTTTTGGAACCTCTAACTCAGCCTTACTAAACGAGTTCGTTTCACTCATGGAAAGTGAGTTCGAAATGAACTTGGTAGGCGAGTTAAGTTTCTTTTTAGGTCTACAAATTAAACAAACTAAGGATGGTATATACCTATACCAACAAAAATACACTAAGATTTGGAATGCAAGACGCTAAGATAATAAACACCCCAATGGCGATTAATGTTAACATAGGAGAAGACCTAGAAAGTAAGTCCATTGACTTAAAGTACTATAGGAGCGCAATAGGAAGTCTCCTATACTTAACTGCGAGTCGACCCGACATTCTATTCGCAGTAAGTATGTGCGCCAGGTTTCAAACCTGTGCTAAGGAGTCTCACCTAACCCTAGTTAAGCGTATCCTTAGATATCTTAAGGGTACACTTAATGTCGGTATTTGGTATCCTAGATCTACCGAGTTCGAACTAACCGGCTACTCCGATTCGGACTATGCCGGTAGTAAGCTCGATAGAAAGAGTACGAGTGGTTGTTGTCAACTTCTTGGCTCGAGTCTAGTGAGTTGGTGCAGTAGGAAGCAACACTGTGTTGCTTTATCTACCACCGAAGCCGAATACATCGCGATGGGTGAGTGTGTCACGCAGCTTCTTTGGATGAAGCACACTCTCCACGACTTTAAGTTAGACTTTACGAATACTAAACTTCACGTAGATAACATTAGTTCAATTAATCTTACAAAAAATCCAATATGTCACTCTAGGACCAAACATATAGAGGTCAAACACCATTTCATTCGAGAACATGTGGCCAACGGAGCCATACAACTCGAATACGTTGAATTGAAGTCTAACTTGGCAGACCTATTTACTAAACCCCTACCCGAAGCCGAATTTAGTCTATTAAGATGAAAATTGGGCATGTGCGTAATAGAATAGGTACTTGCAAATTATATGTTCTTACTACTATTTCTTTAATTTCATGAACTAGCATAGGACATACCTTAGATATCATGCACCTATAGATTTAAGGAGTCAGTACATCTCACAACACATAGGACTAATGTGTTTGTGTACTTAGCCACGTAGATGGGCGTGAGATGTTAGGACCTTACTCCTGGTTCCAGATGTAGAGCTAGTGCATCGCTATGAACCACGGAGTATAATCATATATACTAACCGACTCTGACCAGGACTGGTTGATCTTTCATATCAATCAAGCCAAATATGAGTCGAACATTTTATAGATGAAATTATTTTCAGTATATTATTTTCGAAATAATGTGGAACATGCTTGGACTTTAAAATTAAAACTTTTTTTTTCCACACACACCCTCACTCTTTTCGATATATGGCAAAAGGGGGAGAAAAAGGCCAAAGTTAAGGGATTTTTTTTTATGGCCAAGGCTTACTTACTTAACTTTAAGTTAACGAAACAAGTTAAGGGAATTCTTAACTTAAACACATTTAGTTAACTTGTTTTCGTTAACAATACAAAAAGTAATTTACTTAACTCTTAGTTAATTTGTTAACAAAATGAAAGTAAAGGCCAAGGTTAAGAAATCATTTTTTTTTATTTCTTAACTTATTTTAAACCCTATGGCCAATATTAAGTGATTTCGGTTACTTAATTCTTTTTTAGTAGCAAATATCAAGGGGGAGAGTTAAAACTCTTTCTCAAGTACTCACCCTCGGTCGAGGGGGAGGATTCCTCAAGGGGGAGCACTTGAAAAAGAGTTTTTATATACTCCTGCACATTCATGCATATCTCTTACTCAGTTTACTTAATGCACTTAATTTGTCTTTCTTAACTTTGTATGTGGGTTTGCCATAAATCAAAAAGGGGGAGATTGTTGGTGCAGTAGGCACCTAAGTCGAACACAGGTTTTGATTATAACAAGCGATACAAAGTTAAGCTCATATCGTTATCTCACTGAATCAGTGTGCGAAGATTGATATAGCCGGAGTTGAAGGCTAGCGACACCCGGAGGAAGGCGCGGTGGTCGGCGACACTCGAGTGACTTGAAGGAGCCAGAAGGAATCGAGTGGAAGGCCGAAAGCAAAGCAACACGTAAGTATCGAGGTAAGCTCGTGTGCGGCGTAAGTGAGGTCGTATCCTCTTTACGGGGATGATCTTAAGAGTAGATCTGACCAGAGACATCCCATCGATGGTCCAGGTCGAGATCGGACGGTCGAAGGCCGTCGAAATAATGTTTTCTTTGAGCTAACTTTGCCCTGCAGCTAGCATCGGTCATCGCTTGGAGGACTCATCGGCCACAAACGATCGCCAAAGTCGGACTTCGATGTCGCCATCATCACGATTAATGATGGCCATCGATATGGTCAATGATCAGATTCAAGGAGTCAAGGCTTATCACCCCATTTCAAGGAGGTTTTGTGCCCAATTCCTATTGGTTGAAGACTCATTCGATGAGGGGCTTAAAGGCTATAAAAGGAGGATTTGTCCTAGGGTTTTTCATCAATTAAAAAGCTTCCAAGTGCTTCCGATATGCTCCGACTCTCCGACATCCCTACGACGAAGCGCTGCCGAGACGACGACTAGAGCTTTCAACCTCCAACCTTTGAAGTCGTCGGTAATGAAAAGTTTGAATTATAATTCAGTTTATAAGTTGTTCTTCTTTTCAAGCTTTAAATCATATCAAGGAGAGGGGAAGTGTCCCTCTACCTTGAGCTTTTTTCATTTTGTGTATCCGTCTAACTCCTACCTCCAACGAGGAGGAGTTTTTTAGTAGATTGCCCTCCGTACGTGGTCAAGGACCACTAGGGCCTTGGAGTAGTAGCCTTCGACTACGAACCAAGTAAAACCTTTGTGTTTATTGTCTTTTATTTTTGTTTATTTTTTCGCTACGTATATTTGTCCTGAAATGAATTCGAAAGAAAAATTTCTATCGCTATTCACCCCTCCCCTCTAGCGATCCGATCGATCCAATAAAAAATACTATCACACAGATAAAAAAGCTGCACAACATGTCAAAGATTTATTTTATTGTCTTTATTGTTTTGGCCAATGTTCTTTTTTTCAATTTTTTTTTTCTTCAATTTTTTTTCATTTTTTTTCTTGACATACAGTACACTTTCCTATGCTCTAAAACATCAAGCTCAGCTATAAAAATAAAAACACGGCTTGTCCATGGTGATCAACCACGACATGCCTATGCTTATATTAAATTCTCCTGAGCTACTCTCTCCCCCACACTTAAACTTTTGTCTGTCCCGGGCAAAAACTCATCATGAAACATCCAATATTCCACATTCAACCAAATGGAAATAGAGAAGAAATGACATGATGTAGGAATAAAAAGACAGTAGAATGAATAATGAGAATGACATGACATATGATAAGAAAATTATTTGAGTAGCATGTGGCAACAAAAGTAGTAAAGGAAAACCAGTAAGATTGCCTTCATAATAATCATGCAAACCTATGGTTGTGTGGTCTCGAAAGAATCAAAGCAAGTTCTAGAGTTACAATAACCACAAGTGCGCCACACACAAGTAATAAAAACAGGCACAATCCTCACTAGGAATGAAAAAAAAATCATCTTAATCTATCAATATAGAATCCATCACCAAGGAGTAACCATATGCAATCGAATAATCCATTCATGACAATAAATCCCCGAAACTTGACAATCAAATTTAACTAGCTTTTACGACTTCTAAGATGATATAAAGGAATCTATAGGAAAATTATTTGAAAGCACCGACAAAACAAAAACTCAACAAACGAAACATAACAACTAAAACAAAAACAAATGAAGTAAAATGAAGTGAAAGAAAGGTATATACAATGAAAAGAAAAGTAGATGGGATAGAACAAACTCCCCTGAGGTCCTGGCAGTTGGAGGCAGTTCAGTAAGAAATCCAGGCTAGGAGTGGGATGGATTAGATGGAGGTGAGTGCTCTCTTGATGTGATCAGGGTAGTTCCATGATGCCCCCTCCGAAATGATCATCGCCTCATCATATGTACTCTCTGGTGGTCGGAGGCATTTCAGCAAAAGTATCCAACCTTGTGGCTGGATTGTTGCGTTTGTTGTTAGGGCTTTCATCAGCAACTTCTTGGAGACTATCTTAGGTGGAAGTGTCCAGTCTGGGGGTGTCCATGTTGGAGATCGAAACGGCCGGCTAGAGGGGGGTGAATAGCCCTCGATCGTTGGATGTCAGAATTCGCTCGTTCTCGTTGCGTTGCTTGTCTACGATTGTTGTTAGCGCAGCGGAATAACAATAATAATGAAACTAACAACAATACACAATCACACAACACAAGATATACATGGTTCGGAACCAAATGGTTCCTACTCCACGGGCGAGCTCACCGAGCTCCAGTTATGCGCACGACACTAACTAAACTCCTTCTCGACTACACGTCGGAGGTGGAGAAACCTCTCACAAGCAATTACAACAGTAATATACAAATAAAAACAAGAATACAAATACAATACAAAAGAAACACTTTTCACCAATTGCTTTTGATCACTTGTTTGTTGCTTGCTTTGATTGGCTCTTGAAGGACTGGAATGCAGCAGCAATTCCCCTCCAATAGCTCCACAAAAACCATAGCAAAAACCTCCATCTCGAGCTCCTTTTATAACCTGCATCGCATGTTTTAGCGCGCGATCGGACCGCTAAAAGGCCCGATCGGCCCTATGCCGTTGTCTCTGGCGGCGGATCCACGTCGGACAAGTTCCAACGGATCACCTACGATCGTGATGATGCTCATCGTCGATCATTGGCAAGATCGGCCGATCTACGAACATTTGCTCGCGACACTCCCATCGATCATTGTCATCCTCGGCGTCAGCTGTTCGACATCGATCATTGCCGATCCATGCGATCGGCCCGACAAAACCCTAGCCTTACACGATCGAACCCTAGTCGACTTGGATCGGTCGAACCGGCTGTCGGCCGATGATGTCGGGCAAAACCTCAAACACCAAGTTGTTTGAGCATCCGACCATCGGGTAAACCCTCAAACATCAAGTTTGAGCCTCCGACACTCAGTCTTAGCCACTTGGCCAAGTCCACATCATCCCTCATGGAGTTCCCTACCGAAGCTTTCTTCCCTCGGCCTACGTCCCTCGGATGCGCCAAGCGCACGGTTTCGCAACGCCATCCTTCGCGTTTCTTGCCCTCGAAGTATGCTTTCCTTTGGGCTCACTCCATTCGCTCCCCGTCCGGCGGTCCCTCGGATGCACCAAGCGTACGACTTCGCAATGCCATCCTTCACCGACTCAAGGACCCGAGCCTAGTGAACTTGCCAAGTTCTCAAGACTTCCCAAATGCACCAAGCGCATGGCTTCGCAATGAATTTCTCACCAAGCACCAAGCGCACGGCTTCGCAATGCTTTGGATTTCCCATGTCAAGCACCAAGCGCACGGCTTCGCAATGCTTTGGACTTTCCCATGCCAAGGCTTCCCCCTTGGACTTCCACACCAAGCTCCATGCTTGGATTTTCCATGCCAACCCCATGTTGGACTTTCCCATGATAATCACATGTCATGAGTTTTGTCTATCATCAAAATACTATCAAGGTACTGCTCGAGTCAAACTCGAGTCAACCTGGGTCGATTGCACCAACAATCTCCCCCTTTTTGATGATTGACAAAACTACCATCTCAAGTCTACCAATTCTCCCATATTGGCAATTCTCATATCCCAATGAGAATTCCAACGAACCCTAATTGGTAACTTGGTAACTTCTCCCCCTTTTTGACATTACATCAAAAAGATCCTCCCCAAGGGTATGAATGTCTCATATCCCAATGAGATCTTACAATCTCTCCCTTGGAGGAACACATGCCTACAATCTTTCTAATGATCCCATATCACTTAAAGAGAGGCAACCCAATTTTCCTCCCATGAGAAAATACACATCCATCTTCCCATGATGGATACCTCCCCCTAGAGGCTTGCTCCCCCTTGACCATTGCACCAACAATATCCTTGGAGAGTCCCTAAGCCAATAGGAACATTAACCAATTCAAAATTAAGGCAAAGTTCAACAATGAACTCTCTTCCACCTTAAAGTTGATACTCTCCCTAAAACCCTTCTCCTAATCCATGTCCAATGGATTTCCACCCTCTCTAATGCTCTCCCAAGCATATCCTAGGGTTAGGAGTGGTTAGGGGACCTTAACCTAGCTAAACATGGGCCTAACCAACAAGATTTACCCGAAATCAGCTTGGACGATCAAATCGTAAATCACGATCATTGTCGATCCATCGATCATTGCCATTACATGCGGTCGATTTTCCAAAATCCATAAGTAAATATACATAAGTTTAAAATTCTTAAAATTTGGTATGACTTATCATAAACACTATGGGTAAAAAATATTGGAAAATTATTTTACCCATTAAATTAGGAGATTGATAAAAAGTCCAAAATTTAAGAAAAGCTTCAATAAAGAGTCCAAAATGTTTTCAAAAAGTTTTCAAAACCTTTAATTTCTTTTCCTTAAACATCTCACTTATCTCTAGATGTGTAAAACACATTCAAGGCAATTAATCTAGTGAGATGTGGGTTTTTGTTCTTTTAATGGTCTCATGCATATTTCTAGGCAATATTATTTGATTCCCATCAAATCATGCCATCGTCCTTAATTTCATTTTATTTATAGGCATGATATGATTATGGCATAGATATAATATAAATAAGAGCATATGCCAAAATCATGATGTCATGGCATGTGAATGATGTTTTAGCATACATGACATATAAGGATAAATCTAAACATTATCATGACATATTTAGAGATAAAAATGAAAATGATGTCATGACATGGCAAGGCAAATAAAGCATGGCAAGAAAAATATACTAAGGTATAAAATACCTAAGTGTTAAAATCAATTTGCCATTTTTAGGGATTAAATTCACTTTGCCTTAAACCATTCATTTCCCTAGTGTGCCAAAAACCCAAAATAGCACACTATGACCTCTATGACCTAATTGTGCCAATTTAAATCATTCTAGACTTCTCAAACACATTGGCACATCCTAATGTGTCAACTCTACTATGGTTAGGTTAACTACCCATCCATTTAGGGTTGACACACCCTAACCCATCTAGCGTGAATCAATCACGCTTTTAGAAACCCAATACCTATTGGAGCTCCTTGGGTTAATAAGGTATTCCCTAGGGATAACTTCCCTAGATACCTTTCTAATGACCCTTTTTGGCTTTGAAGCCTTAGTCAAATGGGTCTTACTTGGGTCAACTCTATAGGTGACTCCTCCATTGACCTTCTTAGTGGCTACATTTGATTTCTTTGAGGTGTTAACCACTAAACACATATCATGGCTAGACTTAGGGATGACTTCCCTATTAGCCTTGGTTTTCCTAGACCTAGATGTGGTTTCATAATTAAATGGAACATTATGGTAGGACATAGGTTTGTGACCCAAACCCTTCTTGCCCTTAGACACTTCTTGTTTTCTAGGTCTTGACTTTTGTACATTAGACCCCTTAACCGAATTTGATATTATTGCTAGGGTCTTCTCCAATTTTTCTAGCCTTGACCTCAAGGCTTGGTTTTCTAACTCTAATTTTCCCAATTTTGAATTTTCATTTATCTTTTGGGAAATGTTTTTCTTTTTAGGCATATGCCTAGATTTCTTGGGATTAACACCCAAGTTTTCTTCAATTCTCCTAATTGACTCCCTAGGTAAAATAGATCTAGTGTTTTGAGTCCTAGGTTTGTCCTTAGAGAAACTAACATGCTTAGCACCTAAGCAATAAACCTTATTGTTTCTCATAGCATGCTTTTCATTAATAATGGCAAGAGAATTAAAATAATTTTTGGCATGCTTTTTGACTTTAGGAATTGAAGGTGTATTAACTAAATGTACCTTAGGGTTAGCTTTTAGAGCTCCCCCTACATGATATACACCTTCTAGCCCTTTCTTCCTCCCCCTAGGGCATTGGCTTGGTAGTGCCCTTTTGATTGCATTTAAAGCACACAATGTGCTCTTGCTTCTAGTTTTGGGAACACTTTGACTTTGGTTGACTTTTGGTGTCGATGCCTTTTCCTTAGCCAATTTTGGGCATTTGCTCTTGTAATGCCCTTTCTCCCTACACTCAAAACAAATAATATAATCTTTACGATTAATTATAATACATGAGTCACCTAGGGAGTTGGTGGAAGCCTCTTGGTCATTTCTTCCGGAGGTAGATGCTTCATTTTGGCTTGGCTCCGGAGTTGAAATCCTTTCCTCCCCCTCAACGCTAGAGGTGGAGGTCTCCACCAAATCATCAACATCATCAAAAGTAGATGGTGCTTCTACTTCGGCATTATCCTCTACATGTGCCGGTTGGGAGTTTTCTTGAAATTTCATTATCTTCTCCCATAATTCCTTTGCATCCCTATAGTCACCCAAACTAGACCAAATTTTGTTAGGTAACAAATCACTAAATAATTTTATTACCTCGAGATTTGTCTTGAAGTCCTTAATTTGGTCTTGGGTCCACCTTGACTTTTCAATTGGCTTGTTGTATTTGTCCCTAAGCATCTCAAAACCATTTTCTACAATAATCATATAATCAAAATTGGTTTCGAGATATACCTCCATCCGTTTCCTCCACCAAGCAAAATCTCCATCGAATTTCAGTGGATGGATGAAGCCGGCCATTTTGTAGTGCTCTCACGGCGGTTAGTCCTTGAAGAGCGACATCGGCTCTGATACCACTTGTTGGAGATCGAAACGACCGGCTAGAGGGGGGTGAATAGCCCTCGATCGTTGGATGTTGGAATTCGCTCGTTCTTGTTACGTTGCTTGTCTACGATTGTTGTTAGTGCAGCGGAATAACAATAATAATGAAACTAACAACAATACACAATCACACAACACAAGATATACGTGGTTCGGAACCAAATGGTTCCTACTCCAAGGGCGAGCTCACCGAGCTCCAGTTATGCGCACGACACTAACTAAACTCCTTCTCGACTACACGTCAGAGGTGGAGAAACCTCTCACAAGCAATTACAACAGTAATATACAAATACAAACAAGAATACAAATATAATACAAAAGAAATACTTTTCACCGATTGCTTTTGATCACTTGTTTGTTGCTTGCTTTGATTGGCTCTTGAAGGACTGGAATGCAGCAGCAATTCCCCTCCAATAGCTCCACAAAAACCATAGCAAAAATCTCCATCTCGAGCTCCTTTTATAACCTGCGTGATCGAGTCGCGCTAGCATCGATCGCCAAAGGCCCTGGCCGATCGCCTCGTGCCGTTGTCTCATAACGGCCGGATCCACGTCGACAAGTTCGATGGATCACCTACCGATCGATGATGCCCATCACGATCGCGACTAAGTAGTCGACGCCCGGCTACGAGCATCTGTGCTCGCGACACTCCCATCACCGATCATCCTCGGCGATCGCGTCAACATTAGTCGATCCATGGCAATGATCGCGCAACACAAACCCCTAGCCTTACACTAGTCGAACCCTAGTCGACTTGGATCAGTCGAACCGGCACCTATGCCAGTCGACTGATGTCGGGCAAAACCTTAAACACGAAGTTGTTTGAGCATCCGACCGTCGGGTAAACCCTCAAACATCAAGTTTGAGCCTCCGACACTCAATCTTAGCCACTTGGCCAAGTCCACATCATCCCTCATGGAGTTCCCTACCGAAGCTTTCTTCCCTCGGCCTACGTCCCTCAGATGCGCCAAGCGCACAGCTTCGCAACGCCATCCTTCGCGTTTCTTGCCCTCGAAGTATGCTTTCCTTTGGGCTCACTCCATTCGCTCCCCGTCCGGCGGTCCCTCGGATGCACCAAGCGCACGGCTTCGCAATGCCATCCTTCACCGACTCAAGGACCCGAGCCTAGTGAACTTGTCAAGTTCTCAAGACTTCCCAAATGCACCAAGCGCACGGCTTCGCAATGCATTTCTCACCAAGCATCAAGTGCACGGCTTCGCAATGCTTTGGATTTCCCATGCCAAGCACCAAGCGCACGGCTTCCCAATGTTTTGGACTTTCCCATGCCAAGGCTTCCCCCTTGGACTTCCACACCAAGCTCCATGCTTGGATTTTCCATGTCAACCCCATGTTGGACTTTCCCATGACAATCCCATGTCATGAGTTTTGTCTATCATCAAAATACTATCAAGGTACTGCTCGAGTCAAACTCGAGTCAACCTGGGCCGATTGCACCAACAGTCCAGCTATCCACCACTCCTGTGTCAACATCCTCAACATCTGAAACAACAGCAACTTCATCAATGAAATCACATCCATCAGCGTTCGAAATCACATCACAGCACAATGGTTCATAGGAGTCCTGTGTAGTAGTATGTCTATCACCCACTCCACACTCCATCTCCCTAAGTGCGTCGATATCCACAGAAGTGGTTGATGGATGGTTATTTATCGTGGTACCATTTCAAATTAATTACCGAACCCTCTAACTACACTAATATAGCATAGTGGATGGCCTAGATCATTTCCCAACGAGTGTAATCGACAGAGTAGTAAATTTAGGATTTCTAATTATTGCTTTGGGTTTTCTATTGAAGATGGAGGTTTGGAATTTAAAAGACTAATCCTACTGAACGAAAAGACAATGCACGTAATCAAGCTCTAATCTAACTAAACTACGAGTGCGATGAAATTAAAAGAAACCTAAACTAAGCATTCAAACAAAAAAGTGCAGGAATTTAAATATGCAGAATAACATAAGAGTAAAACATAATATGAAATTAAATCTAAACTAACCAACTACAACCTAATTACTCTAAGAAGCATTTCACCGAACACTCCGTAAGCATTAAACAAATTAAACTAATTACATGCAAATCTAAACATGGAAGGAATTTTGATTAAAAACATTCAACACAAACTAAATGACCCAACAATCAAAATGAAGGCTTGCTGTCCGAACGGATGTTTCAGAAATTGGAAATTGTAGGAAAAAGGCTGGAATTGGTGCTGTGATCGGCTGCCGAAGCTGGAAATGGAGCTGTTGAAGTTGGCTGCCGACGCTGTGATGGGCTGGCCGGAGCTGTGGAAGATGGTTTTCGGCGCTGTGTTGACAGTAGAGGAAATGGGCGGAGCTGTGGCGTGATATGGGGCAAAGGTTGTTACCGACGGTGGAAGTTGCTGGCGGAGCTGTGGAGCGGAGGAGATGAATGGCACCGATCACCGGAGAAGGAGGGGATCCCCTTTCTCTCCGGCGACTGGCGAGGAAAGGGTTGAGCGCGGCGGAAGAGAGCAGCGGCGTCGGGTGCTTGTCGCGGAGAAGAAGATAGAATGTCAGCTATCGTGCGATGGAGAAGCTGTGGCTTTTTAAGGGTGCTTTCCTTAGGCCGTCCGATCCAAGCAAGATCACATCTCAACCGTCCATTAAACCTAGGGATAAATTAACCTGATTAATCCATTTAAAAGTTGTGCATCCAACGGCTCAGATTTTTCGGACTTTGAATGAATGGATCTTCCACATCTGAAGGGATAATCATGATCGACCGAATCTGGAGGAAGGGCTCAGATGTCCAAATCTAAATGTATGGACTGGATCTCTTCAAATCTGGATATATGGCTCAGATCAAGCCAATCACAATGGACGGTCCAGATTGATCAGACCTTGTCCCTTGCTTAAATTGCTTCTAATCTCGATAAAGAACTCAGATTAAGCCAGCTTAAAATGCCCTTTATGACCCTAGATGAAGCCATATTTGATCCACTGTGAGTCTAGTCCGGTGGCTCATCTCGATCTCCTACAAACAAAGATAAAATTTGCATATAAGTCCAAAAATTAGGAGAATTTACAATAAGGTTCAAAAATAAATCCAACTTATAAAACATGATAATAATCGATAAATAAACATATGAGACGATTAAAACAGTGATATTAAGGACCAAAACAACCCGACAAAATGGTAGTTATCAGTGGTCTCTGACGAAGGCTGAATGAACTCTTGTGTTGTATCTGGCTGAAGGATGTTACAATTTGATCTAGCTATTTGATCAATGATGCTAACTATCATCGTAGTCTTCATACTGTTGATTATAGAGATCCATGTTTCTCAGAAAAGAGAATTTCTGGTCTTTCCTGAAACACCAACAAATAAATCAAAAGACACAGGAAGTAGACATGACAAAATACATGGATATACAGAAAATGAAAGAATGAAGCCCTAAATATTTTTTTTTTAGAAAATGGGAAAATAATCCTAAGTTTACTAAGCATCATTACACTCCTCGGCAATGGCGCCAAAATTTAATAACGGCGATTGTGTCGTGGTACCATTTCAAATTAATTACCAAACCCCCTCTACACTAATATAGCATAGTGGATGACCCAGATCGTTTCCCAACGAATGTAATAGATAGAATAGTAAACTTAGGATTTCTAATTATTGCTAATCCTACTAAATGGGGGTTTGGAATTTAAAAGATTAATCCTACTAAATGAAAGATAATGCAAGTAATTAAAGCATTAATCTAACTAACTATGATGACAATGAAATTAAAGAAGATTTAAACTAAGCATGTAAAGGAAAGCATTCAAAACAAGAGCAATGAAAACATAAAGAAAGTGCAGGAATTTGAAATGTAGAGAAACTACAGCTAAGCTCATAATTAACTATAGGATAACAACTAAATTATGCACTGAAATTAAACATCAAAGTAAACAAGATAAACATCCAAATCAATGGACAAAATCCCCAAATATAACCACCGATCACTCCACGATGGTGACGATAATCCAAACGAGCTCCTCCAGTGGATGGGATGGCTGGATCGTTGCCAGAAATCCTCCGACAAGTACTGAATTGATGGATGAAGTGAGCCCTTTTCTCCGATGGATGGTGCGGAATTGTCGAAGGCTGGTGCAGTTGCCAGGATCCGAACCTGGGTCTCTTGGTTGTAGCCGAGTATACTCACCACTATACTACAATGACACCGGAACGAACCTGACAGTCTATGGATGACTTTGTGAAGGTGGAGCAGCCCGTAGTTCCGTCACCGAGGACCGAACCCAAGTCTCTTGGTTGTAGCCGAGTATACTCACCACTATACTACAATGGAACTGTCGATGCTGCGTGGAGAGGATGGAACTAGAGTACAAGCTGAAATTCTTCACCGACGATGGAATGCAGGAATTGACGCCAAATCAAGGGTTGCCGGAACTGGAATAGGTGCTGCCGCGACCACGGCAGTAGAAGATAACTCAGCCTTCTGAAATCACGTCCAACTAGGTTGCTCAGCTCTGGTCGCCAGGCATGAAAGGAATGCCAGTGAAGATGGTTGGATCTCCTTCACTCGCTGTAAACCAAGCTGCCAAAACACCACAGCTTGGTTCCGCCGCTACAGAGGAGGGATGGGGTGACACTGGCTGGATGGGAGGACGATACTTCCGCCAGAGATAGCTGCCCAAAGCTGCCGCCGCCGCCGAGAGGAGGAAGCCTGCCGCTCTCCGCACGTGAGGAGGAAGATGCGTTCGCCGCCACTCACGCGATGAAAGGGGAGCTCACTGTGCTGCGTGTTGCTCCGTTGTTGCGTTGTGCGTCACTGTCGTCGCTCGCCTACGAGGAGCAAGCAGTGGCGTCGGCGCTCGCTCGATCGAAAAGGGAGAAGAACAGCGCCGCTTATTCTGCACATTTGATGAGGGAAAGGTGGCCTTTTAAGTTGATTTTCTGCAGTCGTCCGATTGCAGCAGGATCAATCCCAGCCGCTCATTAAAGTTAGGGCTAAATGAATCTGATTAATCCATGAACTAAGCAATGCATCCAATGGCTATGATCAAGCCAACTATAGATGGTCAGATTTGATCAATCTGAAGGAATTACATAGATCAAACGGTCCAGATGAACGACCAAGACGTGTAGATCTTAATGCATGGGCCGGATCACTCCAAATCTAGATAGATGGCTCACAATCGATCAGATCTCATTGGACGGTCAGGATTGAATAGATCTAAACCCTTTGATTAAATTGCTTCTGATCTTGATGAAAGGTCTAGATTAATCACGTTTGAAATGATCCTTCTAGCCCTAGATGAAGCCATATTTGATCCAACTTGAGTCTAGTCCAGTGGCTCATCTCTATCTCTTACAAACAAAAATAAAATTTACATATATGTCCAAAATTTAGGAGAATTTACAATAAGGTCCAAAAGATGATCTAACTCATAAAACATGCAAATAATCAATAATAAATCACGAGAGAGGATAAAAACAGTGATATTAAGGACCAAAATAATGCAATAAAATGGTAGTGATCAGGCTACGTTAGAAAGGTTCACATTGGGATCTAAGAATCTTAACCGGCTACTTGAAACCCAAAGAGTCGTGTACAACAAAGTTGGACTCGGATTTTGGTCAACAACTACAAATAGATCTTACATGTCTATTATGAATCGTAGTCATCAAAGAGTCCAAGCATGGGTCCCAAAGGTTTTATTTAACTCACATATAAGGACTAATAAGTATTGGATTCCCCAGGATCAAGTTCACTTTGTGAATAAACCATATTGGTTCAATGGTCCAGGGGGAGCTAACACTAAAATAGTATACCCGCTTCCTTAGCAAAACCATTGCATGATTAGTTATTTTATTTTAATTTTTAGAATGGCTAAATAGAGAAAATAGTTAGTCAACTCTTGACAACATAGTATCAAGACACGGTGAGATGAGAGTATGTTAGGGAAACAAAGTCTCGTGTATTCGAGCTAGATAAGGCGTATCTAGCTTGGTGCACTTGACCGAGTGAAACTAGCTGAAGCTACCTCACCGTATCCTAAGCTAGTTAGACCAGGAAGTAATCTTAAGTGACACAAGTAATCAATTTCTTGAATTTGGCTTTGTCTAAGGAAGTGGATGTTGTTCTGATCAAAGAAGACCCTTGTGCCTCACCACGACCTGGAAGCCAATTTCTTGAAAGGTTTACTTGATAAACTAAGGGTTAAATCCGAATCTAACCCAAAGTTGACTAACTCTAATTAGGTTAACATCATCTCATAAAACATATAAGGTGAACATATTCTGAGACACATAGAATAGGTGAGATGTTAAGGATAATTAAAATACACTTAACTTTTTCAAAATTCTACTTATTTTCTTGCACTTAACGAATAATTATAACTTCGATTGACCAATACTCAGTATACAACTCTTCATGCCAAAGTTTAGCGCCTCCTAAATCTCTTATACTTCATATATTTGACTAAGGGGGAGAGCAAACTAACCCTAAGGGTTATATTACAAACCTTTGAAGTGGGTGCAGAGGGATATACCTTGAACCAATCTATCAAACTAATGCTAGACGCATGCTTGGGCTCATAGTTGATTTATCTTGACGCATGCATATACGATGTTGTTTTTAAACCCCTATTTTATATAAAACCCCGATATTTTTTTGATTTATGGCAAAAGGGGGAGAAGAGTGAAAGTTAAGGGGGGGTAATACAAAATTTAATTTTGAAAATTAAAATATCTCTTTCAAAACTCACCTAGGGTTAAGGGGGAGTTTTTGGAAATTTTATCTCTTTCAAAATTCACCTAGGGTTAAGGGGGAGTTTTTGGAAATTTTATCTTTTTCAAAACTCACCTATGGTTAAGGGAGAGTTTTTGAAAATAACATTCATCATTTACTCTACTTGTTTTATGCTTTAATTTTCCTTAACTTTGTGTCAATTTGTCATAGATCAAAAAGGGAGAGATTGTTGATGCAGGGGCACTAGATAATCGAACCTAGATTTTGATTATGGAAAAGATCCAAAATTAAGGACATATTATTATCTCACGAGCTAAATCGAGTGTACAGGAATACTAAGCTAAGCTAAAGGTCAGCGACACTCGGAGGGACCCATGGTGGTCGAGCGATATTGGGAGGACTTCGGAGGGAGCCAAAGAACTCAGGTGAAGACTAGAAGCGAATCTTCAAAGGTAAAGGTTGAGGAAAGCTCGTGTGAGTGAGAGATGGTAAGGTCGTGTCCTCTGTACGGGGACGGTCGTAAGCGACGATCCGACTAAGACTTCCAGTGGAAGGTCTAGGTCGAGATTGGACGGTAAGGAACCGCCATATTTATCATTTTCCATGCTAACCTCTTACTGCAGGGAAGTGGCCAGGCTGACAGTCGATTGCTGGTCATTGGGCAATCGATTGATGCACATCAGTCGACTGATGGAAGGCATCAGTCGACTGATGGCAACTAATCAACCTTTTGCGCTAGGTCAAAATGGATAATGTTTAACGCGACCACTTCACGATAAGATAAGGTGTCACCTCGTGATCAGTTCCAAAAGTTGAGGATCTACATCAAGACTTATTCTAAGGCACAAATCTATAAAATGAGGGGAGGACTCCAACCCAAGATCATCCATCTTGCTTTTAAAGTGCTCCCGCAACACCAAAGCTCCAACGCCGTAACACCATCATAACGCTGACGCAACGCCAAGTTCAGAATCTATTCATCGGTAGCAAGTATTATTTTTATTTACTGTATTCGATCATGGTTTTAATCATAACGAAGTGAGGTAAGCTTGTTGTCTCATCCTCGTGCTTTCATTTTTGTGATCGTTGTCTCCTACCTCCAACGAGGAGGAGACTTTATAGTGGTTTGCCCCTTCGTATGCAGTCAAGGATCGCAAGGCCTTGGATTAGCAGCCAGTGGGCTATGAACTAAGTAAAAATAAATTGTGTTATTTATTTTTCCGCTGTGCTTGCTCTTATCGAACGAACAAAAGAAAGTTTTACGCTCGCTATTCACCCCCCCCCTCTAGCGATGCTTTTTGATCCAACCGATTATATCCACGTTTTATTAAAATATGAGAAAATGTCATATTAGATATGATTTGGTGATTAAGTAATAAACATGATCTTATCTAATAAGATCGTGTGAGATTATGTCAACCCTAAAGGTTAGGGTTTTTTAATCTCTTCTTATATATAGTAGCTAGCACTACAATGTAAATAACAAAGAAATAAGAGTTTTCCCAAAGTGTTCTCGTGAGACGAGTGAGGTGGTTATGCTCGTGTAAATACCAAGGAGGCACGAACATATTGATTGCGCTCAGATCGACTTGACCCTTCAACATCGAATAGTTCATGCTTTAAGGGTAACACTCTAAACTAATGATCAATCAGAATTCGCATGAATCTTGTTGGGTTCTCTTTTTCCACTGCATATATTTTGATTTAATTTCTCTTTATAACCCAACACATTTCGCATCAACAACCTTGTTGCTCATCTTGGATTTGAAAATGTGTAGGGATCCTTTGGATGGCTAGAGGGGGTGAATAATCTCTTTCGATTTCTATAAGATCTTAGCGGAAGCAAAAAACAATAATACAAATAAAAATAAAATCAAAAGACAATAAAAGCAATGCTAACAAAAGTGTTTAACATGGTTCGAAGATGACGCTCCTACTCCATAGCAATCCGTAAGGTGGATCAACCTTAGCAAGCTTTCACTAAAGTCTCCTTTTGATGCAACACTAAGGTGGAGAAGCCTTTTTACAATCACACTCTTCTTCTTACAAGATGATGGAATTAAAATGGAGAAGAAGAGGTTAAAAAAACTAGAAGGCTTGGAGAAGGCTTGGTAAGCTTAAGAGTAAAGTTTGGAATGAGAGCACTATCTCTCTCAAGCTCCTCAAAGCCTCTTTTTATAGAGAAAAATTGATTCTTCAAGTTGAGCCCAACAATAGTCGACTGGTGCATACCATCAGTCGACTGCTACCACTATTGATCGTATCTAACAACTTCTAACGAAGCCTGATCACAATCATCACTACCCAATGGAACTCTGACCAGTCGACTGTTCATACTAGCAGTCGACTGATCGAGCTAGTAGTTGACTGCTCCAAGCAATCAGTCGACTAAAAATATCTATATGCTCGTGTCCACCTTAATCAGTCGGCTGCCCTTCATAGCAGTCGACTACTCAAGGAGACAGTCAACTTCCCAAAGCTGGCGATCAGCTGCTGGTAGCAGCGATCGCGATCGAGCTCGATTGACTCTAACCGATCAATGGGTCCTGCTAATCGATCGTTCAAGCCTTCTGGACCCTCGAGTGCCGAAAACTTGAGACCAGTCGACTGATGCAAGACCCTAGTTGACTGCATACTTCAAGTATGATCAATTCATACTTGAAACTGTTGGTGCAGGGGTACTAAATAATCGAACATAGGTTTTGATTATAACAAAAATCCAAAGTTAAAGTCATATTATTATCTCATGAGCTGAATTAAGTTTGCAGAAAATGGTTAAGCTAAGCTGAAGGTCAGCGACACCCGGAGAATTCTGAGTCGGAAAACTATGGTGGTCGGGCGATACTAGAGGAACTTCGTGGGAGTCGAAGAACCTAGGTGGAAGACCGGAAGTAAAGCGACATGTCATAAAGGACCAGAGGTAAGCACAAGTGCGAAGAGAGATAGTAAGGTCGTGTCCTCTGTACGGGGACGACCGTAGGTGGAGATCCGACTAAGACTTCCTGTGAAAGGTTTAGGTCGAGATCGAACAGTAAGAAATCATCGCATTTACTATTTTCCGTGCTAACCTCTTACTGTAGGGAAGTGGTCAGGCTAGCAGTCGATTGTTGACCATTGGGCAGTCGACTGATGCACATCAGTTGACTGATGGAAGGCATCAGTCGACTGATGGTCGATTGATGACGATGACTCAGCCTTTTGCGCTAGGTCAAAACGGATAATATTTTACGCGGCCACTTCGCGATAAGATAAAGTGTCACCTCGTGATCAGTTCCAAAAGTTGAGGATTTCTATCAAGACTTATTCCAAGGCAAAAATCTATAAAATGAGGGGAGGACTCCAACCCAAAGATCATCAATACTATTCTAAAAGTACTCCCGCAATGCCAAAGCTCTAAACGCCGTAATGCCGACGCAACGCCAAGTTCAGAATTTCTTCGTCGGCAGCAAGTATTATTTTTATTTACTGTATTAATTTTTTTAATCGTAACGAGGTGAGGTAGGCTTGTTGCCTCATTCTCGTGCTTTCGTTTTTGTGATCGTTGTTTCCTACCTCCAATGAGGAGGAGATTTTATAGTGATTGCTCCTTCATACGCGGTCAAGGATCGCGGGGCCTTGGAGTAGCAACCGCTGGGTTGTGAACCAAGTAAAAATAAAGTGTCTATTTATTTTTTGTTCTTTTACTTTCCGCTGCATTTAAGTTTAATCGAATGAAAAGACGAAAAGTTTTACGCTCGCTATTCACCCCCCCCCCCTCTAACGACACTTTCGATCTAACAAAAACCAATACCCTAAACCTAGACTCAACCTTCTAGCTTCTCCATCAGCCTTGTGCCTCCAGGATCTCTCCGAGTCCACAACTCCTTCATCTTTGCGCTTGCCTTCAAAAGCTTCCCTCGGTTTCATCATGTTTCGGGGTTCTCTTTTGCCAAAATTCACTTGGACTTTACGCCACCAAGACTATATACTTGAACTTACACTGCTAAGACCTTTCCTTTAGACTTCCTTTGCCAAAATCCGTTTGGACTTTATGCCGCCAAGACTACATGCTTAGACTTATACTGCCAAGATCTTCCCTTAGACTTTCCTTGCCAAGATTCACACTTGAATTTCTCTTTATCAAGTTTTCACACTTGAATTTTCCTGTCACTTCCTATCACTCAATACATTCATGATTAGATCATAAATATTGTCTAACTATAAATGATTATCTAAATATCAAAATACATAAATGTTTGGGGCATTATTGCACCAACAAAATGAAGAAAATATTTGGCTTCTGAATTTGAGCGCTCATGAACCATTAGTGCAAAAGACAATTCGCTCACACTCAGTACTCCCGTTAGTTGATCTCACAACTAATATGAAGGAGGTAAATCGTGGAGAGCATATTGTTTAATTCAGAACTAACACGGTAGGAGGGTAGACACTCTGAAAGATTTATAATCTCGGAAATTAACTCTTATTCATTGATACAATTTTACTATCGTACTGATAAAAAACCTCCTGTGTGGACAAAGCGCTCACGAACCATGCATCTATATTGCAACGTCCACAATAAGACAATCATTGATTGCTATGCTGCTGCAAGTTCATTTTCCAGTGGAGGTTAATCAGATCGCACCTGGAAGTTGGCCACTGGGGCGAGCGTCACAATCTTCGGCAACTGTTCTTCGGTTGGGGACACTCTCTCTGCCTCTAACGCATTACACGGATTGAGAGGAAGGTGAGCTCGCTCTGGATCCGTCATTAATGTCACTCTGCTTATCTTGGAAGGTGATGGCATGAACGGAGGAGTCACCTTTTGTATTTCGTCGTCCAAAATGCTCGGTTTATTCTCTTGAAAAAGGAAAGAAAAACGAAGAGAATGAAAAGGACAAAAACATCGATCAGGTTGGTTCACGACACTTGTAATGATTTATCTCTTCGCCGAGAAGAATCTTTATTTAATTGATAAGTATAAAAGGATAATTTTTAATAGGTAGAGGTTAATTATGTTGGGATGTATACTGAAAAGTTTATCTTTTGTATGAACATCTTTATTTTAAAATAAAAATTACATTATCATTGTTTGTATATTTTTATAGTTATGCATATTGTCTAATACATTACATTATAAATAACATGGTGTGTAGTGTCACACAGGAGATCATGTTATCGGCTCCTTGTAAAGTATAAGTATAGGCTCACAACCGAGATGGCTTTGGACAAACCATTGGTATGGTTGTAGTGTGATTTGGTATTGGTTTGTCTTGACTATAAAATCACACTAGTACACTTTGTGTGTATTGAACAGGACCGACTTAGAGATGATTCGATTTATTGCTGACTACATAATCGAATCAGACCTCAGATATTATATTATACATACTCTTAATCCCGATATAATAACAGACACATATACTTAGTAGTCATTTCTTTGATTTATCAATGAGCGAGATTTATAGATTAAATCGATAGGCTCGGTAAGTTGGGAAATGATATTATTTATATGGTGTGTCGTTGATTATAGGAGGAAACTGTGTCCTATATATTAGGATGATGATGTCCCCTTGAGGAGCTCATAAGGTTCATCATGTAAACCCTGCAAGTGGACTTGGTCCGACATGATGAAAAGGTTGAGTGGTACTACTCATGTAGTTAGATGTTGATTAATTAATTGTCAGTAAATTAATTAATCGACGGACATTCGAGATCTTAAATACGGGGAGAAAATGTACATATAATATATTGAGCACATATTAACTTATGGGGGTTGGTGAGGTAGATCAATAATAATCCTTTAGTGGATTGGATTATCATTAATAGATCGGACTTTATGTGGGCTCTGATCCATTGGGTGGCCAAGATCCAACTCCTCCTCATGGTCCCTATTGTAACCTATTAATACCTCATGAAGCTTATATCCAATGGATAGAAACAAAACTCTATATCCAAATGTAGAGATTAAATCTCTAGATCCGACGGTTGAGATTAAATCTCTAGATCCGACGATTGAGATTAAATCCCTAGAACCAATGGTGGAGATTAAAACAAGCCTTATCCCTAAACTCTATAAAATGAGCCTTTAGGGTTGGAGTGAAAAAAAAAAAAGAGAAGCAAGGGTCTTTGGAGTTGGCGGCAAGAAGCAAGGGGCTAGGGTTTGGAGCTTGGCGGCACCAAATAAGGAAACAATTTTCTTATCTTCTTCTTCCTCAAGCTTGTCGACGCCCATACAACCCCTTCCTCACTTTGGTCGGCGTCCAAACTCCCTCCTCTCCTTCTCCTTGGCCGGTGGAACCAAGCCTTAGGGTCCTCCCTTGGAGCTTTTGGCCGGCAACCATTGTTTTCCTTCTCCTTGTTGGTCGGCGGCAAGCAAGGTGCTTGTTGCTTGTTGGTTGGCTAAAGGAAGGAGAAGGATCTTGTTTTTATTCTTCCTCTTGCTCGAAACGAGCATTGAAGGAAGATTGGTGATCTAGGAGCTTCAACTTTTGATAGATCGTCGCTCACACGATGTCCGAAAGGAGGAAGGTCATACAATAGAAGATTGAGAGGTATATCGATTCTCTATTTTCATTTGTTGCATGTTTATATTTGTTTTTCAATTATATGCATGATATATATTCTGTTTTGTGGCTAAATATACTTGGACCCCGAACATAAACACAAAACTCGGCGATCCGTACATCGTCTATTCCGCAGCTATTCGTGGAATAGAGGTTGGTCGCTTGAACAACAAGTTTGTTCAAGTGACTACTCTAAACGAATAGCACAACGATGACAAGGTTGCTTGGGCAATCCCTCTTGTCAAGGATAAATTTTTTTTATCCGGGGACGTAGAAGGGATCGCCATGAACAAGCGACTAAGTCGAGAGGGGAAGCGAAGTTTCCCCTCACCAACAAATTCTCAGGAGTTTCACCGTCATAGACTATCGACTAACCCTCTCCTTTGTACTTACCATCTAGAATCCTGATTTACCTCCTCTATCGATAGGAGAACCGAAAGGGACCACTAATACACTACAAGAAAAATGAAAAATAATGACGAAATTTTAGCGATGAATTATCAATTCGTCGCTAAAACTAAGAATTAATGACGAATTTCTTGATCATTGTAAATAATATCACATTTGTGATGAAAAAGTAGTATTTCATCGCAAATATAAAATATATTAGAGGCGAAATAAAAATATTCGTCGTTAAACTATATTCTAAATGAGTGTTAGTGACGATATTTATTAATTCATCGTCAATAATAGCAGTCGAGTGATATATATCACCAGTCGACTGGTACTTAGCGACGAAATAAATAAATATTCATCGTAAACTATTAAGTCGATTGGTCAGTTGTGTAAACTCGATTCTGTGGTCGGCCAAATTATCGACAGTCGACTGATGGATACCACCAGTCGACTGATGTGCCAATTTTTTGCAACGATATGTGTTGTTCATTGCCAATATATAAATATTAGCGACGAAAATTTAAATTTTCGTCGCTAAGATAATAAATATTAGCGACGAATAAAAATATTCCGTCGCTAATATCCATGGAAAAACCCTCCCTCATGCCGATTCTCGCATTTTCTTCGGGTGACTTCCTCTCTTCCGGCGATTCTCCGACGACAAGCTCCGCGCGACTCTTCCTTCATCTCTTCAATTTCCATCTTGTGCGTCGGCTTCTCTCCTCGTCAGTCCGACACCCTAGCATCCGCTCACGCGCAACTTCTCTTCTCTGACAATAAAATCGACTTTCTCATGGTTGTCCGGCTCCAACAACAACTCCGACCTCCTGTTGGCCTCCTTCTCTAGCTCTGGTCTCCAACTTTGGCTTCTTCTCGGTGTCATCTCAAGCTCATCCTTTGACCGAAGATTTAGGTTTATCCGAATTCTTTCTTCAAGGTTTTAAAATACATTTAGGGTTTTTTATAAGTTGTTATGATTAGATGATAAATTTAGGATTTTGTTATACTCTGATGATGAATTTAGGATTTTGTTAGAGTTTAAGGTTAATGTAGATTATATATACGGTTGTTAAGGTTTTGTTAGGGATTAGATGATGAATTTAGAGTTTTTTATCATTTAGATTTGGACCTATTCATGGTAATCAAGTAGTAACTTATTGCTTAGATGATAAATTTGAAGATATATTATCAATTAGATGATGATTTTAAGATTATTTTACAATTAGAGGATAAGTTTAGGGTTTTTTTATTCTTAGATTATTATGTTCGATGATAAATATAGGGTTATAATGCAAATTGTAGGTTATATTGTGTGAGGTTTAAATTATAATTTTTTTTATTATTTTGTATGTGATAACTAAATTTAAGTTGCTAAATTTCTTTTATTAAAAATTAACATCAAAATTATTTTATATATATTTAACCAGGGTTTAAAAATATAGATAAAATTTGGATAACGATTCAGAATCGAATTACTTCTGAATATATAAATGGGTTGAATTAGTTTATAAATATGGCAGAAAATTACATGATCAATTTGAATTTATCGAAAATTCATTGTCCATATCGACGGTGTGACAATTTGTTTTAATATGAATTAGATTATGTGCGAGGATATCTTTATAGGTGGGGATTCGATAGACTATATAAAGTCTGAAACTTTCATGGAGAATCTTCTACATCATCCGGTAGTATAAATAGTATCAATCAAGATGGAAATGATTTTGATGTTGAAGTAGATGATTTCGAAGATGATTTTGAAGACATGTTTACTGATTTATGAAATGCAAAAAATATAAATAACAATAAGTCTCAATCAAATGATATCAATGTAAACATGAATGTAAATGATTATAGATAAAGTTATACTTCAATGTTGGAAGAAGCAAAAAAAGAATTGTATTACAATTGTACTAATTTTTTGATTTTCAATTTTGTGGTGAAGCTAATGCATGTGAAGGTATTAAATGTCTGGAGCAATAAATCTTTTGATATGTTACTTCAGTTATTGCAAGAGACATTTCCTAAACCGAATGTGATTCCAAACTCTTATTATGAAGCCAAAAAGTTATTAAAAGAGTTATAATTGACATATGAGAAGATACATGTCTGTAAGAATGATTGTATATTATTTTGGGATGAACACGAGAATAAGAATGCATGTCCAATGTGCAAGGAGCCCAGATACAAGTACGAAGGGATGAATAAGAAAAAGAATCCTTAAAAAATTCTTTGATATTTTCCTCTGAAACCAAGACTTAAGCGGTTGTTTATTTCGAAGTATACGACTAAAGATATAAGATGGCATAAAGAAAAGCAAGTTGAAATAGATGGTGTATTGAGACACCCAACTGATAGTGAATCATGGAAAGAATTTGTTAATGCACATGAAATATTTACAGGTGATTCATGAAATATTCGCTTAGGGTTGACTACTGACGGATTTAATTCATTTGGAAACATGTCAAATGCTTATAGTATATGACCTGTTATACTTGTGAATTATAATTTGCCCCTATGAAAAATGATGAAACTACCATATATGATTATGTCTCTTTTAATTCCTGGGCCTAAATCACCTGGCAAAGAGATAGATGTATACCTACAACCTCTGATAAACGAACTGAATGAGCTATGAGATGACAGGGTGGAAGCGTATGATGCATCAACTGAACAAGTATTTCAATTACATGCTACTGTGATGTAGATCATTTATGACTTTCTAGCATATGGAACAATTTCTGGATGGAGCACAAAGGATTATAAGACATGTCTAGTATGTATGAATGAAATCAAATCTCAAGGATTAAGGAGTAAAATATGTTATACATGTCACTGTCGATTCTTGAATGTGCAACACTCATGGCGTAGAAATAAAAATTTCAATGGAAAAGTTGAAAAAGAAGGATCACCACGAGTAATGAATGAATTTGAGATTTTAGTGCAGTTAGACGGGTTACCTCAAGTGACATTCAATAAACATCCTTCATTCAGTAAAAAACGACAGCGATCTTTAGATGATACAAATTGGGTAAAGAAGTCTATATTTTTTGATTTACCATATTGGTCAGATTTAAAGTTGAGACACAATTTAGATGTGATGCATATTGAAAATAATATTTGTGATGCTTTAATTGATACATTATTAAATATAGACGGAAAGTCAAAGAACACTCTCAAAGCAAGATTAGACTTGCAGGAATAGGGGTAAGAAGTGAGTTGCATTTACAGCTAGTAGAAGACAAATTCAGGAAACCGTACGCAAGTTACACGTTGACATTGGAAGGCATGAATTTTGTCAAATTTTGAAATCTGTGAAGTTTCCAGATGGTTATGCTGCTAATATATCTAGACATGTGAATGCAAATGAAGGAAAGATATATGGACTAAAATCACATGATTGTCATGTATTGTTGCAAAGAATACTTCCAATTGTTGTACGCAAATTTTTCCCAAAAGACATATATAGCACACTAATTGAGTTATGTGATTTCTCCAAAAAGATCACTGCAAGATCTTTACACATAGCGAATATATGTAAAATGGAGGAGCAAATAGTCCTGATATTGTGTAAGATGGAACAAATATTTCCTCCGATATTTTTTGACATTATAGTTTATTTGACAGTTCATTTACCTCATGAAGCCATGTTGGCTGGGCTAGTTTTATCATAATGGATGTATCCCTTTAAGCGATATTTGGAAAGACTAAAAAAATATGTTCGTAATAAAGCATGACCTGAAGGATCTATTGCAGAGGAGTATATTGTAAATGAGGCATTGACTTTCAGTTCGTTATATATGAGTCAGATTGAGACAAGTTTTTCTAAGCCAGAACGGAATAAAGATGTTCAACCATTAATATGCAAATTAAGTGGTTTCTCACAAGAAATAAGAGTCTTTGGCAACTAACAAAGTCTGAAATTGTCATTGTCATTATTTAAGAAAACACTTGGTACATTCTGAACAATTGTAAAGAAGTTAACCAATATCGAAAGTAAGTGTTTATATTAAGTTATTACTTTAATTCTATTTCATTCACAAAGTTTAAATTGATTAAGTTTTTATACAGTGAGTATCTACAACTTATGTCCCAAAAAGTTCATACTGATCAAGTTATGCAATATTATGAGCGAGATTTTTCACTATGGTTTAGGGTAAAATTGTAGCGCTAAATTTTTTTACAAATTTAAAGATCACAGATGAGTTGTATTATTTAGCAATGGGACCTAATGTTGAAGTTCAACTGTATGATGCACGCATTGTAAATGGGATTCGATATCATATGAGGTCTCGTGACTCACACAGAACTACTCAGAATAGTGGGGTCAGTGTACCATCCTCTGACGATGGGGATAATTTAGATTTTTTAGTGTGTTGAAGGATGTGATTCGAATATTTTACTCTTTTATGTATAAAGTCCAATTATTTTGGTGTGAATGGTTCCAATGTAATAAAAAAAAATCATTGGTGGAAGAGTATGATCTCTTATGTATTGACACTTCTAAAATATGATACAATGATGACCCATTCATTTTGGCAAACCAAACAAATCAAGTGTATTATTTGAATGATATCAAATGTGGAGGTCATTGGAAGGTCGTGCAAAGGGTTCACCACCGAGAAATATACGAAGTAACTGAAGTTGATGAAGTATCTAAAGATGTTGAGGGTGGTAATATCTTCAATATGGAGCAAAACCAAGAGATTTCATTCAATGATTCAACTTCAGTAGTTGGTGAAGACTTAGTGATAACTCAACTATGTCGATTAGATGTTGAGCATCAACAAATAAATATGGCAAATGCACAAGTGAATCTAGATATGAGCGCTCAAAGTAATCATATTGCTGAGAGTGAAGATAGTGAAATTGACAATAAGGCGGATGATTATTTATCCTTTTCAGACGATGATAGCGATTAGATGTATTTACATGGTATTTATGTTGTTCTTCATTTATAATTCATGTATTTAATATAATCTTTCATTATATGTTGATCTGTATATAATGTTTATGTCATAGCTATGCTACCTAAGAGAATTGAGCGCCCTTCAATTGTGTCTACACATGACGATGACAATTCTCCTGCTCCTACTGATTAGTTATGTGGTTTTAAATATGTTTATTTTGTTTGCTATTTATTTAACTTGTTAATTGTTAACACTCTTTGATTTACAGTTCATCTGACATGAAGAGAGACATAAGGCATACACTTCGATCGACTCCGATGACAAATCGAGGAACGGGATAGATTACCCATTACCTTTCGTAAGAGCGATGGACACTCTATCAGGACAAATGTAGTTGCTTTTATGACAGAGTTAGGTCTGTCAATTAAGAAGTTTGCTCCCCTACAAGCTAAGAGATAGAAGCATATCCCCACGGTCAATAAACAGATGATATATGACCGATTATCAGTAAGTACGAGTAATTTGATATTTATATAATCAACCATCATTTGTTAATAAATTTCAATATTGATATTTTTTCAAGCTGCTTTCGATATCAGTTTTGCCGACAAGACAACATCGGTAAGAAAGGAGACCGACAGATTAATGAGTGCAATGTACAGAGACAATCGGATTAAGATGCACACTCTTTATAAGAGTCTACTGCATCTTCCCCTACTGAGCGTCAGCATCATATGTTGATCGAGTTTTGTAAGACATAGAAAGATTGGAATTATATGTACAATCTATTTGAATCGGAGAAATTTCAGGTAACTCAATCTATACCAATTATCTGAGTTATATATAAATTAAAATATTTGTTCTACAACTCATATTTTACATTTTATCTTAACAAATTTTTATATTGTAGACACGATCGATAACAAATGCCTAAAACCAATCGCAACTACCATATACCCATCGAGGTGGCTCAAAATCATTCATTCAATACAGTTACGACGATGTAAGTACAAACTTTATAGTTAAAGTATATTGTTTGATATTTTTAATATTAACACATTATAATATTTTTCAGACTGATCAGTCATAGAGAAAAGATCGGATTACTATTTTTAATAACACCCACTGTAGCTCGTCAAAAGGGTGGAGTGGGGAGAGAGGCGAGACTACATACGTAAGATATAATCGATATAATTTAGTAAAGTTGTTTTTAAATTTTCATAATTCTTTATAAACATATTAATAATATATTTGTTATTCTTAGGGTGATATGGTGAGACTGCGAAATGAGCACATTCAATCACAAGAAATTGGAAATGACATCGATGCAATTCAGATTGCAGATCAGGTTTGTGATCAAGTCCTCGGTGTTCGTTCTGGATATATTAGAGGACTTGGAAGTGAGCCAAAACCAGTTAGATCCACTTCTTCGGATGCTAGCTCCTCCTTCAGATTAACTAACGTAATACTACGTGAACAACTTGAGTCCACCGAACAAAGATTAGAAGGGACGCAAAAGAAGCTAACAAACACGAGCTCAATTAGCTAACACCCAAGATGAGTTGACATCAATGAGATCAAGACAAGATATGTTTGAAGCAATTCTGAATCGGCTTGCACCTGAAGCTATATAATCATTGATACATGAGTCATCTTCAGCTCCTCCTCCTCCATCTTAGAGTTTGTGAACATTTCTATTTTGCTTAGTGAAATTGTGAACTTAAATGTGTTTGAATTTATATACTATGAATTTGTGAAATTGGATGTTTTGGACTTTAAATTGAATGTTATGTTAGTTGTTGTTAAATGTAATTGTTGGTTTATTGTTTGAGTTGTATGTTGTTAAGTTAAATTGTGTGATTGATATTGTATTATAGGATTTCAAATACAAATTAAATAGATTCTAGAAATCTGTATTTTCATGGTTAGCGATGATTTTGTTTCATTTCGCCACTAACCGTCGATATATGACATCAGGATTTTTAGGGTTAGTAAAGAAATATTTATTTTCATCACTAATTTTTTGTGTATCAGTCGAGTCGTTAGTTGACGCATTTGCCTACTATAGGACGTTAGTGACAAATTTTATAAAATTCGTCGCAAAAGAGTCGTCAGTCGAGTAAACTCGATTTTGTGGCTCACCAAAATAGACAGCCGACTGATTTCTTGCGTCAGTCGACTAATATTTAGCGACGAAATGAATTTGTTTCGTTATTAACTAGTCAGTTGAGTCGCTATTCAAGTCTCTCCCGATTCTATGGCTGACCAAAAAAATAAACAGCTGAATGCTTTATTACGTCAGTCAAGTGATATTTAGCGACGAATTTGGTATATTTAGTCGCCAGTATCAGTAATTTTTCTCTTTCCGATATTCTAGATTTAACGACGAAATTTTTATTTTTCACGATGTTTTTTATTTCGTCGGTAATATTAACGACAAAAAAGTATTAATTCGTCGCTAATCTCTCTTAGCGACAAGCTTATTACGACGATTCTAGCGATGAAATATTTTCTTCATAAATTTTATTTAGCGGTGAATATTTAGTATTAGCAACGAAAAAATTTCGTCACTATTTTCCCTTTTTGTTGTAGTGATATGACAGTTCCATATTTTTTATATTTGTTTTCCAATTTTTGAGCTCCATGATTAACCAGTTGATAAATACAAAGGATTTATCTGTAATTGACAGGGATACATTGTCGAGAAAATCATGACCTTGATCTATCGACGATTCCTTTTCTATGTGCTTGTCAATTGGGTCATAATTTATCTCCTCCATAGTAGGGACAGCGATGGAAAACCGTTAATGTGGTGGATTTTTTTTATGGAATTATCACTTTTGCCTCCAAAGCTATGTGCAACGTTAGGACGTCTAGCTCGGTTTTCAGACATCCATGATTCGATCTCTAGCTATGACGAATTTGTAGGAGTTTCCTCTAAATAGAGTGGCAAATCAAGAAAGTTGAGATTGTCCACATGAGTACTTTTTGATTTACTTCTCTCTTTCGGATGTGAGACGGTCATAGAAAGTCGTTAAGATGTTCATCATTTTTATGGAACTGACATTTTTGGTCTTCAAAGTTAATCTAATTGGCAAGTACAAAGATGATTATCGAATAAGGGTCAATAAGAGTTCATCATCTATCAAGTGTCATCCGTCTTTATGGCTGTTGAATGTTGATGTACTCTTTTCACATATTAGGAGCGGTCGTGAGAGGTCGCAAATGCGATGATTTTTTTTTTTTTTAGGAGCAGCCGGGACAGATTCGAGACGCGAGCTTATCAAGGATAGAAAAGCTAATTCCGAACCTTTTCAAACGAACTGAAAAAAATATCTAAAATATAGTTCATAAATAGATTTGTTTTAATCTGTTTATTTATTATTTTATAATAGATAAATAAAAAATATATATACAATCCATTATTTCTGTCGTACACCCCTCCAAATGGACTGGGTACAAGAGCACGGAGGAGCACGGAGGGAGAGATTCGGGTTCTTCCGCATGGATCTGGGTCTACAATCTGATTTAATATGCTAAGGATCCGAAAATTAGGGGTAATTTAGTCAATTGATCGATGAACGGAAACCCTAGATACACATGTACGGTATGTAAGTTGGTTCGCTTAGGAAAGGAGAGGAGAGAGGAAATTGAGATCGGTGAGGATGCAGATCTTTGTGAAGACGTTGACGGGGAAAACCATCACCCTTGAGGTTGAGAGCAGCGACACAATCGACAATGTCAAGGCCAAGATCCAAGACAAAGAAGGTGATATATCTTTTCCAACAAACCTATATATATATATATTCCCTCTTTTATCTTCGTTTTGCTTCATGTTTTATTTTATTTGCTCATTTTGGTGCATTTTTAGGTATTCCACCTGACCAGCAGAGGCTGATCTTCGCCGGGAAGCAACTCGAGGATGGACGAACGCTAGCGGACTATAACATTCAAAAAGGTTCGATTTTGATTCTCTTTTCTCTCTTTTTTTTTTTTAAACTCTATTGGGAATTGTTCTGTTAATTCAATGGTTTTGTTAGAATCAACACTGCATCTGGTGCTGAGGCTTAGGGGTGGAATCATTGAGCCTTCTCTTATGGCTCTTGCCAGAAAGTACAACCAGGAAAAGATGATCTGCAGAAAGTATGCACCCAACGAGCTTTCCATTCTTCCTTTTTTTTTTTTTTTTTTTTTTTTTTTTGTGAAGAAAACTATCGTTAAGTTGCTTTTTCTTGTATATCTTCTCTGTTCATCGGGCAATATCGTTTAGTTGTTTATTGATCCTCTGATTCCTTGATTCTTACTGATGATCAACACACGTTTGATTGGAATTTTGTTTACCGGTGGCAACAGGAACCTTCAGTGTAAAATGGAACCATGGTTTAGAGTCTCCGTACTTTATTGTGCTGTAGAGCCTGCCATGTGTCCGTAGATTTAGTCTCTTATACTCCATTAGCTGTCATTTATCAATTGGCAACTGTGGAACAGTTACTTTTTAAACGCGAAATATGGCATCTGAATGAAATATGTAGAAAGGCACATATCTCTGACCATTATAAAAATAACGTGGCATTTCATTTTCTTGAGGTAGAATCTTGGTTTCTACAATTTCCCTTGATCTCAAGCTTGTGCCAAATCCAAATTGTAGGAGATCGATTGGGGGGGGGGGGGGGTGAATAGCGTCGTGTTATGCATCGATGGAATTCGTTCGTGATCGCGTCTACAAATTTTGTTAGCGCAGCGGAAACAAAGATAATAAAGCAATAACGAAAAGCACAATCACAAACACAATTGTTTAACGTAGTTCGGAACCTCAAGGTTCCTACTTCACGGTTGAGCTCAACGAGCTCTAGTGATGCACACGCAACCACTAATCACAAATAACTCCTTCTCGACAACACGTCGGAGGCGGAGAAACCTCGTACAAATGTTTACAACAATAAACGAAAGAAATACAAGCAAATACAATGGAAATGTAAAGAACACTTTACAAAATTAGGGTTTGAGCGCTTTGCTTATTGGTTGTTTGGATGAGGTTGAAGGGCCCTGAAATGCACCTGCAAATCGCCTTCAAATCGCCCCAAGAAAGCTCCCAAAGAACCAATGCCGAAATCCTCCACGAGCTCCTCTTTTTAACCTGCATCGGGTTGGATTTTCGCCGATCAGTCGACTGTCATAAGTCACCAGTCGACTGATGCCACTGTTGCTGTGAGACAACGGCTCAATCCATGCTAGAAAAGTTCCAACGGAACTCTCACCGATCATTGCCAACATTGTGATCATTTGTTGATCCCGTAATCGGCCCGATCACGGCTACGGAGCATTATGTGCTCGCGAGGCAGTCGACTGCCAAGGCAATTTCAGTCCTAAATGGCATTCGAGCTCTAGTCGACTCACGGCAGTCGAACCGGCCATAATGTCAGTCGACTGCCAACCTCAAACATTGGGTTTTAACCCAAGTATGGTGCTCTCATACTTGCTAGACCACCCTTAGCCTAGACCTAAGCCTTCTAGCCACCTCCATCAGCCTCATGCCTCTCGGATCCCTCCAAGTCATCCATGACTTGTTCATCCATCGTGCTAGCCTTCAGGTGCTTCCATCGGCTATATCATGCTAACGGTGTCTACACCGCCAAGGCACATTGGACTTGCGCCGCCAAGACTCCGCTTGGACTTTACGCCGCCAACCATTGGACTTATGCTGCCAATACTCCACTCTTGGACTTTACGCCGCCAATATCAAGCCCCTTGGACTTCTCAAATGCCAAGACTCAAGCTTGGACTTTCCCTTGCCAACCTATGTTGGACTTTCCATGTCAAGACTCATGCTTGAACTTCCCTTGTGCCAAGTACTCAAGACTTGGACTTTCCCAAATGTCAAGTGTCCCACTTGGACTTTCCATGTCAAGTACCTATGACTTGGACTTTACCTTGCCAAGACCCATGCTTGGACTTTCCCATAATCACATGGTCAACCCTAGTCAACTATCAAAGTCTCCCTCGAGTCAAACTCGAGTCTGGTCAATTATAACCTGGGTCGATTGTATAAATAATCTCCCCAAAACATTAACCGACATCAATGTCAAACATACTATGTCAAACATCAAAACATCACTCGAGTCAAACTCGAGTTTGGTCAATCGTGACCTGGGCCGATTGCATTAACAATCTCCCCCTTTTTGATGTTTGACAAAACAAACCTTGAGTTAGGCCCTTAACTCAAATTCCCTTACCAATTTCCCAAATTGGTAATTTTACTCTCCCCCTTTTTGACATATATCAAAAAGGTTCTCTCTAAGGAGGTCAATGTCTCTTATCCAATGAGATCTTACAATCTCCCCCTTGGTCCAAAAATACCTAGGATGCCTACTATCTTCCTAGTGATAAGTCTCATATCACTCAAGAGAGGCAATCCTATTCACTCTCCCAATTTCCAAATTGGGTATCAAAAACCCATCAATTTTCCCAATTGATGACACTCTCCCAATAAGTTCTCCCCCTTCAAGAAGAAAAATACATCCATCATCCCATGATGGATACCTCCCCCTAAAGGCTTGCTTCCCTCGTTGTACAGCAACAATGTGAAGTCCTTAAGCCGATAGGAACTCTAAACCATCGAAAATAAGGTTGAAGTTGAGCTTGAACTTTCCACACCTTAAATTTGATACATCGACCTAACACCTCTTCTAATCCATATCCAATGAATTTTCACCCTTTATAATGCTTCCCAAAGCATATCCTAGCGTTAGGAGTGATTAGAAACCTTTACCATAGCTGAACACGGGCTAAACAACCTTATTTTTCCCGAATCACTGGCAATGACTACTTACGCTATTAGTCGAATCATTTACATCACGTCGTCGCGCTGTAAGAAGATCGATAAGCAATCAAATTCTCGAATTTGATTATTAATCGATTTTGAAAAGTCATAAGTAATTCTACGTATTTTGAAAATTCGTGAAAATTCATACGTACATTACTTATAAGCAATACAATGGGTGAAAAATATTTGAAAATTATTTTACCCATAAAAGAGTGAGTTTGATACAAAACTTAAAACCATTGAAATTTTCAATGTTTTGGCCCTATTTTGTATCAACTCTATCAATGATGATTGCTATCAAAAGATAGACTTCACCAAGGTTTTTCAAAATGATTTTGAAATATTTTTAAAACCTTATTTTGGATCATATTCCTTGGGCTCTATGTACATGACTTGTACACATGCTTTCCCAATGATCCACAATTGAAATTAGATGAGTTTTTAGTTCATCTAGATGCAAAAACTATGCACCTTGAACTTAACTCATATCCTAACATCTCATATGTATCTAGAGTGTATAAATACACATACATGTCAATGTGATGTGAGATGTGGTTGTTGTTCTCTTTAATCTAGGGTTTCATGCATTTCCTAGGCAACCCTACTTGATTCTCTTATAAATGGGACTTCAAGTCATATTATTGTCCTTAATTCAATTTTAGTCAAATTAAATGCATGAAATGATCATGGCATAATGATAGCAATAATTAAGTATGGCCAATGATCATGATGACATGACATATGATATAATTTAAGCATACATGACATTTATCCTAACCCTAAGCATGATCATGACATATAAAAGATGAAAATAAACATGATGTCATGTCATGACATATGGCAAATCAAAGCATTGCAAATAAGATATAAAGGTATATAATACCTAAATTATAATATTAATTGTCATTTGTTGGGAATAAGTTCATTTTTCCATAAAACCTAATTATCTCCCAAGTGTGCCAAAAACTCAAAATGACACACTATGACTCTAAACCTAAATTGTGCCAATTTGATTGATTTTTCATAATCTTCAAAATATATTAGCACATCCTAAAATCTTTTAGGATATAAGATCAAACCTATTTTCAAAGTATCCATAATCTTGAAAATGACCTAAAATGTCACCTTTACCATGGTTTGGTTAACTACCCATCCATTTAAGGTTGACACACCCGTAAACTCATCTAGCGTGAATCAATCACGCTCTTAGGATCCCAAAACCTATTTGAGCTCCTAAGGTTAATTAGGTATTCCTTAGGGATAACCTCTCTAGATACCCTCCTAATGACCCTCCTAGGCTTGGTAGCCTTGGTCATTGTGGTCTTGCCATGGTTAGCCTTAGGGATTGCCTCCCTAGTAACCTTCTTAGTGGTCATCCTAGGTTTCTTCGAAACCCTAGCCACTAGGCACTTACCATGGTTACTCTTAAGGATAACTTCCCTAGTAACCTTGGTCTTCCTAGACCTAGTTTGTGTTCCATAATTAAATGAAACGCTATGATAAGCCACCTTAGGCTTAGGTTTGTGACCCAAACCTTGTTTGCCCTTGGTTGACTTTTGACTCTTAGGTCTTAGGTGTTGACTTTGACTTTTGGACCTAGACTTTTGATCACTTGACCCTTTAAATTGATTTTGCATAATTTTAAGGGTCTTCTCAAGTTTTTCAAGCCTTGATCAAGACTTGGTTCTCTAATTCTAATTGCCAAATTTTAGAATTTGATTTAATCCTTGGGCATGGTTCTTCCTAGGCATATGCCTAGTCCATTTGGGGTTAAAACCTAGGTGTTCTTGTATTTTCCTAATAGATTCCCTAGGTATGACATTTTTAGGGACATTAGTCCTAAATTTTTCCTTCTTTAAAAGGTAGACATTCTTAGCTCCCAGACACAATTCTTTATTTCTAGCATGCTCTTTATGATAGATAGCAAGATTGCTAAAATTATTTCTAGCATGCTTTTTGACATTATTTGAATGAGGAGCTTTATTTAAAAATACCTTAGGGTTAGCTTTGAAAGCTCCCCCTACTTGTGTAGCTCCTTCTTGCCCCTTTTTTTTCCCTCTTGGGCATTGACTCCGGTAATGTCCCGGTAGCCGACATTTGAAGCAAATGACTTGCTCCTTGCTTTTGATAGTTGGGGGGCCGGTCTCCTTGACTTTTGGCATGGGTGGACTCTTCTGGACTCTTTTAGGGCATTTACTCTTGTAATGTCCTACTTCCCTACACTCAAAGCAAACTATGTGATTTTTATTTAAAACTACATTGCTTGAGTTACCTAGGTCCGTGGTGGAAGGTGCCGGAGTTAGAGCTTCTTCATCTTGACCGGATGTGGAAGCTTCTTCTTGTTGCTCCGGAGTGGAAATTCTTTCCTCCCCCTCAATCCTAGAGGTGGAGGTTTCTTCTACTTATTCCACCTCCTCTTCCACCGATCCGGAAGTTGACTCCTCTTCAACTTCCGACTCCTCACTCGCTTGTGAAGATGATGATGATTCTTCCTCGACTTCTTCCTCTTCTTGAGCTGATGAAGATTCTTCTTCTTCTACTTGTGCCAAGTTAGGCTTCTCATGGAACTTGGCCAATTTGTCCCATAGCTCCTTGGCATTAAGATATTCACCTAGCCTAGACAAAACATCATTAGGTATCAAATCTTCTAAAAGTTTTGTTACCTTGGTTTCGGTTTTGAATTTTTGCCGTTGCTCTTGGGTCTATTTCTTCAACTTGAGGACTTCTCCCTTCTTATCCCTAGGAGGTTCAAAGCCTTCTACGAGGATGAACCAATCCTCTATGTTTATCATTAAGAATGTTTCCATTCTTGCTCTCCACGCCAAAAAGTCTTCTCGATTATATGGTGGTGGAGTGTTAATATCCCATCCAAGCTTGTCTTGGAACTCCATCTTCACCCTCTAGCGTGCTCTCTTAGTTGTTAAACTTCAAGAGCGGCCTCGCTCTGATACCACTTGTAGGGGATCGATTGGACGCTAGAGGGGGGGTGAATAGCGTCGTGCTATGCGTCGATGGAATTCGTTTGTGATCGCGTCTACAAATTTCGTTAGTGTAGCGGAAACAAAGATAATAAAGCAATAACGAAAAACACAATCACAAACACAATTGTTTAATGTGGTTCGGAATCGGAACCTCAAGGTTCCTACTCCACGGTTGAGCTCAACGAGCTCTAGTGATGCACACGCAATCACTAATCACAAATAACTCCTTCTCGATAACACGTCGGAGGCGGAGAAACCTCGTACAAATGTTTACAACAATAAACGAAAGAAATACAAGCAAATACAATGGAAATATAAAGAACACTTTACAAAACTAGGGTTTGAGCGCTTTGCTTATTGGTTGTTTGGATGAGGTTGAAGGGCCCTGAAATGCACATGCAAATCGCCTTCAAATCGCCCCAAGAAAGCTCCCAAAGAACCAATACCGAAATCTTCCACGAGCTCCTCTTTTTAACTCGTGATCGGTGGATTTCCAGCCGATCGATCGCCGCCATAAGTCACCATCGATCGATGTCATCATATTGTGAGACAACGACTCGATCCACGCTAGAAAAGTTCAGCGGGACTCTCACCGATCATTATCCACCGTAGTCGATTGCCCGATCGTAGTGATTCTGAGCGTTCGTGCTCGCGACTCAACCGGGCGATCGCCATCCATGGCGCGATCCGCCGATGATCGCTCCAATGAGTAGTCGACTGCCAAGGCAATTTCAGCCCTAAATGGCAGTCGAGCTCTAGTCGACTCACGGCAGTCGAACCGGCCATAATGCCAGTCGACTGCCCATACTTGCTAGACCACCCTTAGCCTAGACCTAAGCCTTCTAGCCACCTCCATCAGCCTCACGCCTCTCGGATCCCTCCAAGTCATCCATGACTTGTTCATCCATCGCGCTAGCCTTCAGGTGCTTCCATCGGCTATGTCATGCTAACGGTGTCTACACCGCCAATGCACATTGGATTTACGCCGCCAAGACTCCGTTTGGACTTTACGCCGCCAACCATTGGACTTATGCTGCCAAGACTCCACCCTTGGACTTTACGCTGCCAATATCAAACCCCTTGGACTTCTCAAATGCCAAGACTCAAGCTTGAATTTTCCCTTGCCAACCTATGTTGGACTTTCCATGCCAAGACCCATTCTTGGACTTCCCTTGTGTCAAGTACTCAAGACTCGGACTTTCCCAAATGTCAAGTGTCCCACTTGGACTTTCCATGCCAAGTACCCATGACTTGGACTTTACCTTGCCAGGACCCATGCTTGGACTTTCCCATAATCACATGGTCAACCCTAGTCAACCATTAAAGTCTCCCTCGAGTCAAACTCGAGTCTGGTCAATTATAATCTGGGTCGATTGTATAAACAATCTCCCCAAAACATTAACCGACATCAATGTCAAACATACTATGTCAAACATCAAAACATCACTCGAGTCAAACTCGAGTCTGGTTAATCGTGACTTTGGCCGATTGCACCAACACAAATGTTGCCCTAGTTTTATGATTCTCTGTCTTGTTTTGTTGTTAAATCCCAACATACCGTGCATTTGAAATTACCTTTAAATGTTAATAGTAACACATTTTTACACTAATTTATTGTTTAGACTTTATCTTCTCATGCATTCTTGCTTTTTATGAGCTCAAACCATTGTTAGTAAGATGAACGTTTGTCTGTCTCAAATAAATATCTGCATTGTACATCATCTGGTGGTGGCAGTTCTGTAGAACATATATATTAATTTAGCTACGGAGTATACTTAAGAATGATAGATTAGGAAAAATGGTGTTATACTATTGTATAGGTTTTTCCATCTTCAACTTCAATATTTTACTTTTTATTGCTGTTTCCTGCAGTAGTTCCATGGATTGATAATTTGAGCCTTTTCCAGAATTTTTCCATGTCTCATATTTTGCTTTCCTGTTGGTAAACTTCCAATTTTATTGTTTTCTTGTATGATAATTTGTGTTGGCTAGGCGTGGGAGGGTTGACAAATCGATTAGATGTGTGAATGAAAGTTTGTCCAATGAGCTAAACTTTCAAGGCATAATGAATTTCTAGCCTGCCTGCTAGTTAACCATTCTATGTTGAGTTAATGCCTTCTTTCTGTTTCAATGCAATTGGTATTTTGTTTTTCCTTAATCTGAGGTGTCATTAAGCTTAGCATCATGCACAACAGAATCTTTTTGGTCAGATGCTCTTAACTGCAACTTTTTTCAACTAAACTTTTGATGCCATTGTTAAATAGTGGTTGTCTTAATTATCCCTTCCACCTGTTAGGTGTTATGCTCGTCTGCACCCAAGGGCTGTTAATTGCCGTAAAAAAAAGTGTGGCCATAGCAATCAGGTAACCGATCATCAATTTCTTATGTATGCCTTGGTGTAATTTTGGAACGCAGTGGAATGTGGTTGTCAATCTTGTTTGTATCCATTGTGTTCCTCTTGATACTGAGGCAGATTCGTGTGTTTATCTATTTGGAACTTATCTTTTGTGTTAACTATTTTGCAGTTGAGGCCTAAGAAGAAGATCAAGTAAGCTTGTTGGTTCCATGAGTTTCTCTTTTATGCTGAGGCACAATGATGAGTACTCTCCTGGAAGCCTACTTGATTTCTGTTCTTTTATTCCATCAACACTTGCTACACTTTTTACTGTTCGAATGTAGTTAAATCTTGAAGTTCCCCGTTTGAACTTTCATTTCCATCAAAGCATCCATGTTTGTGTTACTTCGGTCATCTGATGATAGGATTGCACTCAACACAACGTTGTTGCAGTCCATCACTATTTATATATCGATCTATCTATGCATTGAATTGAGATTAACATCAAGCATACACGTCTAACTTTTTTAATACGTTTCTTCAATACAGTCACACATCTTGTGATGACTACCAATTAGCAGATGTTTCTTTAAGGTTAGTACCTTTATCTGCTCGAAACTATTGAAATCGATCTTCCCTTGTATCCCTTCTATTGTATATTCTCTTGCACTCTAAAACAAATTGTTCTGTAACGTGCTTTGCCCTTTGTATAGGTTTAAGTGGGCCCTCAAATTTGACTCTTCTTCTAAGAGTTTATTTATCTCTTGTTTCATGCCTTTCCATTTTGAGCACGTTGAAAAACTCCATCTTATTGATTCTTGCATTGATATTTATTTGTATAGTAAATATTCTTTTAGTTGAGACAATATTTACCGGTGCAAAAGGCATTAACTCACATCCTAAGGTCCCCTCTCGTAGTAGTTCTATAACGATGAGAGAGAGGTAAATCATGGATAGTCTTTGGTTACAGTGCAATTGACTAGTATGGTGGAGCAAGGCATCTTGACTGGTATTTTCATCCAACAACGGAGATTGATCTTTTCTCATTGATATAAATTTATATCATACTAATCAATGTGTCATTTCCATGGAGACCTAGATGAGATAATATTTACGATCTTAGAGAATATATATTATGCATAACTCTTATCATCTCTATAATGTTAATTGATCGACGACATCACTTGTAAGTGGTTTAATCGATTATAATCGAACCGACTGAACCGATTAAATCAAAATCGAATAAATCAATTTTTTTAACAAACTGAACCAATCAAATTTTTCAATAAAATCGAACAAATCGAACCGATAAAAAATCGATTAATTAGATTAAAAATCGAACAAATTAAATTTTTTTGCATCAGTCGATTGATATGTTCAGTTAATTGATGTAAAATATCAGTTGATTGATGATAGTGGAGATCGTGGGATTCGAGACAATCAGTCGATTGATTTGTACTAATCAATCGATTAAAGTTCATTAGTCGACTAATGGACTCTAATTCGATTTAATCGATTATTTTCGTTTCGAAATCGAAATCAAATTGATTAAATTAGTATTTTTTTTTAAAAAAAAATTCTGAATAAATAGAATTGAAAATTTTGGTTGAATCGCTTGGGTCAGTTTATTTGATTTAATCAAATTTTTGCTTACTCCTGTTTCCAATACTTCTCTACCTCAACTCCTTCAGAATTTTCTTTTGATAAACATTCCATTCTCTTGATCTACTTATACCTCTTTTTTTTCTTATATAACATTCGGTTCTCTTAGGCTTTTCGTTTGCTACATCTGGTTCCCTCAATTTGTGAGGACTTTTCACATGTTAAATATTCAATCATCCTTAATATGTTAAGATTTTCATCAGCTGTTAAACACTCCTTCAACTTTGATCCATTTAGTTTTGATAGGGCCTTCTTAAAATTCAATCAATCTTGATTTGCTTGGTTTAATTTTTGTTCAACGACCAAATTGACACAATCAATTATACTCATCAAAATCTTTGTGGTTGCTTACATTAATAACCTCTCCTCTTAATAAATTGATCAAATATTAAAATTTTGAACATCGATTATATTAATAATTTTTTTTATGTGAGATAATATATTAAACTAAAAATATTTTCTCTCTTCGTAGTACGTCAAAATCAGATCCGTAAAGTCTTCATTTGTCATTGCACTAATAAAGTTCAATAATTTAATTTTTTAAAACCTTTTTGAAAGACCTTTAAGGTGTGTTTAATTAAGTTATGACAATAACTAAGTAATCATATAATCAAAGTTATAGAAAATAAAATATAATTTATATTATTTAGTTTAATTATAAATAATAAAATTAAAATTTATTTATTTGGAAGTTTTAAAGTATAATTTAATTTAATATTTTGCTATATTCCCTTTAGTTTAATTACAAGACTTCGTTTATTCTGAAATATATTTGTTTATAGTCATGTCAACCGAGACGATTGTCGTTGTCATTCGATGAGATGACAATGAGCGGCCATCGACAACTACAATAACTGTATCGACAATTGATGGCGTCGACCGTGATCGACAACCAACAATGGTGGTTGGCGAATGACGACGACGACGATCGACAGACGATTGGCATCAACTGTGGTCGAGGGTCAACAGTCGACGGTCGACAATCGACTATCAAAGACGGTCGACGATCGGCTACCGCCGACGACAGCGACAGTCAACAACAGCGACAAAGATGGTCAATGTCGGTACCCACCCTCACTGTTGACGGCTGGCGCTAGGCGATGGCCTATAAGCGACGATCGATGGTCGGGCGACAGTCGGAGGGCGACGATCGACGATCAATGGGCGACAGGCAACGATTAGCAACCTATGAGAGGGGGCGACGGGTGACGGCCAACAACGATGACTATGACAATGACAACCACAGTCGATCGATTAGGATTATAATTATATTAATAATTTATATAGGTTAGATTGCTATTTGATAAATTAATATGAATATTTTTGTCAATGATAAAAATCGAAGGATAATTTTTGAAAAAAAAAATATAATTTTGGAATCAAGGAAAATCAAATTTCTTGAAGATTTTTCGATTTCCCATCCATAACTTTTTTATTGACATGTCATAACGTTTTAGACATCCATCATGACTCGATAATCATTTAAATTTTGAATCAAATAAGATTTTTGTTATAATCTTGAATGGATAATCAACGTTATCAATAATAACTCCGGATCAATTGCTCCCTTAAGGTGTTAAATGTCAATTTTCAAAGTGTCATTTTTGAAAATATTCTCTTTTTCAAAACACATTAAATTTTTTTCTAAAATTGTTAAAATATTTTCTAAAGGGATATTTTTCAAAGTATTTGTTTCAAACTTTTCTACGAACTTTTAAAATTATTTTGAAAAATTCTTTGCAAAATAAATTTTAGAAAAATAATTTTATAAATATTTCTAAGGAATTTTTCAAAATTATTTTTAACACAATATTTTTAAAATATTTTCGAAATAAATTTCGAAGATTTTTTTTTCCAAAATAAATTCTTCCTCTCTTCATTTGCGAAAGCATTTTAACATGTTAAATTTGAAAGATATTTTTTAAAATATTTTCAAAGTATTTTTCCAAATACATTTAAGTGTTGAAAATTTTTTAAAGTCGTATTTCAAAATTATTTCAAAGTATAAAATAATTTTAAAATATTTTCCTTAAAAATTTTGTCTTTTCATAGCTAGGTTTTCCTTTAATATTCCATGAGGTTATACATCTTAACCTAGTGTTTAGGGGTTTATAAATAATTTAAATTATTCAAAGGTTAAATGTTGGCCAATAAATTTTATTGTCAAAATATTAAATAGTTTTGAAAGTTTTTATGATAATTTAATAATCAGATAATCATGAATTATCATTCGATGTAGGGATAATAATTTTCTCTAAATTCGATGGAAAATCTGATATTCCATTTGAATAGAGAACTATATGAAGGAATTTTTAGAACTATATGAAGGAATTTTTAGATCCAATTAAATAATCGGATATGAGAATTCTCACATTTGGATATAGATACAGATCTCATAGAATTTTATCCATATTCTAATCTGAATACCTAATTAAGTTATTGCTGTTAAAATAAATTAGTTTTAA
Organism: Wurfbainia villosa; assembly: GCA_025175895.1. Taxonomy (NCBI): domain Eukaryota; kingdom Viridiplantae; phylum Streptophyta; class Magnoliopsida; order Zingiberales; family Zingiberaceae; genus Wurfbainia; species Wurfbainia villosa. The sequence goes on from CM045986.1 coordinate 8,083,685, forward strand.
TATTTTATTATTTCTTAGGTTTAGTTTGCTAATTTTTATATTTAATCTTTTTTCTTATCGTTTTTTTAAGAATTTGATAAATATTTATAGTTTCATCTAAATAATTTAAATGTGAAAAAAAAAATACAATTGTAAATAGTAATAGGATATTTGGATAGAGTATAAATATTTGATCCTCCAATAAGCATGGGATAAATTGAATACCCAACGCGGATGGAGACGAAGATGAGAATATATATGATATACTAAATGAGGACGGGGATGGAAGATATGAAGTCTGATCTAAATTATACTCATTATCATCCCTATTTCATCGTTATTATATCAATGATTATTTTTACAAATAATTTTACAAATTTTTAAAAATAATTTCAATTTATTTACGGTAGCATCTCATTCGTTCTATGTGCTTTATTACACACAATATAGCTCTCGAGGTTACGATATAGCGATAGGGCTTCCAACATGACTCTCAGGTACTCATGGTTTGATCTTCAACTATGGAGAATTTGTAGAATTTTTCTCCAAATAAGATGACAAATCAGAAAAGCTAAGACTGTTCGTGCGAGCATTTTTCGATTTATCTTCCTCCATATATGGTGTTTTGGGACGTAGGGTGGCTGCTAAAGTATATGATTGTTCTATTTTTTTTTATTACACACAATATACGATAATCTTATATTTTTGTAAGATAAATATTTTTTAAATTTTTTAATGATTGATTATTTTAATTCTATAAGGTAATTTAATTTTATGTTAGATTTAAACTCAACTTTAAATTCGTCAAGTAAATATTTTTAAGATAGATTCCCAACTGTGAGAGTCTTAGATATCTATTTAAGATAACTATGTGTCTTAAATAGAACCTTTTCGAAACGATAAGCCGAGTGTACTGGATAGAATTTTTCAATCATTAAATATATATTGATAGAACTTCTTCAACTTACTATCATTTCAATTCTTTCTTATATCAAATATCAAGGTTAAACTCGTTTAAATTATTCTTTTTAAAATTTATAAAAAAATATTTCTAATATCATGCAAATCCTAGTAGATATAATAGACACAAAGGACACTCTGCACAAAGATCTCGTCGTATGGAATCTCAGGAAAAAGTTTATTATATACAATTTTACTTTACTTTATAAAAAATTATTTGTAAGGCTCGAACTCATTATCTTTAAATCACAAATCAACAATTTTAGATATAATAGATATATCATAAAAAAATTAATTTAGTTTTCAATAAAATATTAAATACATAATTTGACATATCGAGTATTTATCTGTTGAGTGGGTCAATCCATTTTTACTATATTTTTAATTATTAATTATTATACATTATAATTTTCTTGTGTTTAATTTTATTAATTTATTTCATTGAAAGGCACCTTATTATAAATTGATTTAAGTTTGTTTTCTTATTTTGATTAGATATGATCCAAATCTAGGTTTTATATTTTAGATCCATTTGAAAAAAATAATGATTTTTTAAATTATTAATTTTAATTTTTAAGATATTTATATTGTTTTAGTAATTTTTTTATAATTTGTGTTTTAATATTTTGTTTTCTTATAATTAAAAAATATATTTTTCTGAATTTTTAAACTTTAAAAATTAATTTTCTAATTTTTTGAAATTTAACTCTGTTTTTTTAATTCAAATCCAAGATTTTCGAATTTTTAAAATTATTTTCAATATTTCAAAATTTAAATCTGATTTTTTATTTTAATATTTTAAAAATATTTTTCTGGATTTTTAAAATTTAAAAAAAAAATTCTGGATTTTTTAAATTAAATTCTAATTTATATTATTTTTAAAATTCAAATAACTTTTTTTTTAAAAAAAAATCAAATAATGATTTTTCAGCGGTTTAAAATTTAAAAATTGATTTTCTGGATTTTGAAATTCAAATTCTGATTTTTCAGATTTTTAAATTGAAATTTTTCGATTTATAGAATTTCTAAATTTTAAAAATTATTTTTTATTTATCTAATTTTTAAAATTTACATAATTCTGATAATTCTGATTAATATATTCTTAAATTTGATTTCGAATTATTAATCAAATTATAATTATTTGTTAAATTTGGATTAATTGAATTATTTTGATTTATTGAAGTATTAACTAAATTCGAGTTAATTAAATTATTCTGATTAATTAAGTTTTAATTTTCTATTATTAGACCGTGCAAGAAAATATATTTGCCAAAACATTGAATTTCCAGCAATTTTCAGATTGCACAAGCAACAAAATTCTTTATTGCATATAATTCTTCGAACAACAATCGGGAAATATTTTCGTGCTAAATAAAATTAAAATTCGAACAAAATAATTAATATCTTCCACAAAATCAAAAGGACAAATCGGAGCCAGAAAAGGTTTAATTCGAAGGTGAAAATAAAGCCAGCGGACAAAGAGCTTTCGAATCGAATGCTAGTTTGCGAGACCAGCCTTGAGCTTCTGGATGGTGGCGACGTCGGTCTTGAACGACTTCGCGAGCACCACGTCGTCGACGCCGCTGGCGAACACGGTCTTAGGAACCGACACGGTGCCGGCGTTGGCGCTCCCGAAGGCGGAAACGGCCACGGCGGCGCTCCCGGAGTTGCAGTATTGGTAGTGGATTAGCCCCTTAGGGAACACGAACACATCGCCAGGCTGTAGCGCCTGCGTGTAGAGCTTGTTGCCGGTGTCGACGAAGCCCACTTCCAAGTAGCCCTGCAGCAGGAAGAGCAGCTCAGCGGAGCGCGGGTGGGTGTGCGGCGGGTTGATGGAGCCGGCCGGGTATTTGAGCACCGCCAAGGACACGCTCTGCCCGAGCAATGCCGGTAACTCGGCCGCTGCCGCCTTGGAGACGTTGAAGCTGGTGCCGGGCGGAGAGTGGACAGCAGAGCGCAGGCCAGTGTAGGTGAAGAAGCTGCCGTCGACGGCAGTGACGTTTGGAGGGAGGATGAAGTCGGAGGTGATGTCGGGGTCGCCGGCGGTGGCGACGTGGGAGGCGGCGAAGGAGATTAGCAGGAAGAACAGCACTTTGGTAAGCGCCATTGATCTTGAGAAAACACTACTGCGTTTGGGTGAAGATGAGTTTTACACTTGCCATGGAGATCAATTTAAAGACGTTGCACCTCAAATTGTTACGAAATGGATGGACGAAACGAGGAGGAAGATTTGTGTTCTTTTGTTTGTCTAAATCAATGATAGCTTTTGATCGATATGACCAAGAGATAGTATGATTAAACTTGGCTTCTATAGCTTCATTAACTGAAAACATAGTAGAACTAAGCAAACTAATGCTGTATCATTACTAATAAGGCGGAAATATACCGTACCACAAGGTCAAGCCAATAGTTAAGTCAAGATGAAAATAAAAATAAACGGAATTCGAATCCAATAAAATTAAATATAAATTAACTCAAGCTCATCTATGTCATATCCGAGTGCATTGATGGGGTTCGATAGTTACATCGGCAATTGCAATAAAAGTCACGTCCTTTAGTTTATCCTCCACGAAGAGACGTCTTTTGATCTTCCTTTCATGAAAACACATCCTTTGATCTTTCCTCCATGAAGACACATTGATATGGTAAAATCACCTGACCAAATCAAGTCAAGTCAACAGTCACGACGAGTCAAAAATTAAGATAACCCCAACTCGGATTCGATCGAGTCCGACCCGACCTCATCGGGAGCTCATCCAACTCGAACTCAAACGGAATGAACTCAACTCAAGCAACCAGAATTCAGCCGAATTATGCTCTAAAAAGTTCAACAGGCACATCGGCCGACAAAGGGCAAAGATCCTCCCCACATTCTCATGATGTCCTCTTCACGTCTCTGTAATCCCCACCATCCTTACAGGATATGTTCCCACGATGTCCTCTTTATGTCTGTAATCTCCGCCATCCTTACAGGACATGTTCCCACGATGTCCTCTCCGCGTCTTCGTAATCTCTGGGATCTCTCTATAAGGATATGTGCCCATATGTTCCCTTCCATGTCTCCATGTCTCTGAAGTCACATGATGCCTCTCTAGGTATAAATATCCAAAGGATAAGAAGAAAACGAGTTCATGATCTAGCTAATACTTTACTTTCTCTTACTCTCCCTTTTCTTTCTCCACTTTCTGACTTGAACATTGGAGGGGTTTCATTGATGCAATTCTCGGCCCTCTTCTAACTCATTTCGGGTCCTCACAAATAAATCGACCCCAGACAACTACTTTGGAAGAGATCAATAGCTATCAACCAGCTTGACCTCTGCTTCGTGAGTTCGACCTCGAGTATCTGCTTAGTGGGAGATCAACTCATTAAAGATCGACTTGTTGGCACTATGGGACCGACTACCATACCTTGGCAGTCGACTGATGGTGGACTAGTCTACTGTCAACCTTTGGCAGTCAATTGATAGACCACAAACCCTAGTCGAATACCAGTCAACTAACAGTCGACTTGGACTAGTCGACTGATACATATATCAGTTGACTGTTATCATGTAAAATCTCAAACAACAAGTTATTTGAGCATCCGACCGTCGAGTAAAATATCAAACACCATATTTGAGCATCCGACACTTGATCTTAGACATTTGGCCAAGTTCACCTAACTTGAGCGATCCCGTCCCGGGTTACAATTGCTCAACTCTCATCTCCCATGGAGTTCCTCACCGAAGCTCTCTTCCTCCAGCCTATGCCCCTCAAATGCACTAAGATCGCACCTTCTCTCATGTCATCCTTTGCGTCTTGTCCTGAAGTCTGCTTCCTTTGACTTTACTCAATTTGCTCCTTGTCCGGCAGTCCCTCGGATGCACCAAGCTCACGCCTTCTCCCCATGTCATCCTTCACCGACTCAATGACCTGAGCTATGAGATGATGAACTTGTCAATGCTTCATCAAGCAACTCATGTGTGATTCACTAAGTCCTGTACAACTTAAACACACATAGCAAACCATATAACATCTTAACTTAATTTTTTTTGCCACTCACATTAAAACCAAGATCATACTTGGGTTGATTGTCCTAACAGGGTAGTCAAATTAACCCCCGATTAGCAAGAGAAGGCTCCCCAACTTCCTCATAACAGAGAACCTAGGGGAGTAAATCGGTACGCTCCTGGAAGAATCAGTGGAAAGATGGTATAGGTGTTGGAAGGAGTCCTAACGGTTCTTTCGAGGCCACAGTAGGAAAATTTCCGAGGTCCAAATCAAAGAAAGTGGCCTACAGACAAATCTTTCTATTTCTATGTCTTTCACAAGGTATATGGTCATTCCACCAGTGAATGCCATCAACTAGCCAAGGAGGTTTGTCAAACGGTACACCAACATTAGCAATGGTACCTCGCTAATCTACCCAGGTCTTCAACTCGCTTGGCTGATCTGTCGAAACCCTATACATCGCATCGAGAACAACGACCTCGACAATAGGAAAAGAATAGGCTGAGCTAATCTTCAAAGCCACCCAATAGGAAGCGAGATTGAGAGGCAAGAAATGCCCCTTATAAGGGAAAACCTGATTTTAGGAGGAGCTACAGATGGGGATTCAAATCGAGCTCAGAAAGCTCATGGACGTCAGCTCGAGAACTTGGGGATTAGCAAGGGTAGACGAGAAGGGTCTATCATTGGTTTTGGGTCGGAAGATCTAAGGGGAGTAGAGACTCCTCATGATGATGTGCTAGTCCTCTGAGCTACGATTGCTAATTATGAAGTCGCTTGGGTCTTTATAGATGTCGAAAGCTCAATCAATGTCCTCTCTTCAAAGACACCTTCGACCAAATGTAGATTGATGTGGTTGAGCTCTAACCTATGAATACAACCCTATTCGATTTTGCAGAACATGAAGTACAACCACTAGGGCAGATAAGTTTGTCGCTATTTTTGGGTGAAGAATCAGCTCGGCGGACTAGGACGACCCTTTTCACGGTTGTTGAAGCCTCATCTTCTTATAATGTGATACTGAGAAGACTTGCATTGAGCTCGCTCGAGGTAGTTATTTTCACCTGTCTTCAGAAGATCAAGTTCCCAGTTGGTAGTCTAGTGGGAGAGGTGTCAGTAAGCCAATTGTCTATCAAAAAGTGCTAAGTGGAAATAATGAGGGCAAGTTCAAAAAGAAGATAGAGGGCTAATTGGGTAGATGTGCAAACTCTTCAAGAGGGGTTGGTTTCCCCTCCCAAGGAAGAAGAACTGGAAGAAGTCCAGATTGTGCCCAATAGGCCAAATTGGTGCACCCAAGTCATAGACGACCTTCCTGTTGACCTAAAAGGCCAAGTGCTAAACTCTCTTTCTCACAATAGAGACATCTTTGCTTGGTCAGCACAAGAGGTCAATGGGGTGTCTCCGAAGGTAATGGAGCACAAGTTTATGTAGGGGATCCTTAGAAGCTAGAGGAGGGGGGGGTGAATAGCTTGTATTCGTTCGTGATGGAAATTATTCGCGTTTGTCTACAATTTTAGTTAGCTCGCAGCGGAATAATAGAAATAATGCAATAACGAAATAGACAACAACAAATAAACAAGTATTTAACGTGGTTCAGAACCGAACGGTTTATACTCCACGGATCGAGCTCTAGTGATGCACACGCAACCACTAATCACAAATACTCCTTCTCGATACAAGTTGGAGGCGGAGAAACCTCGTACAAATATTCTTACAACAATAAGAAATAGATACAAGCAATTACAATAACGAAATACAATGTAAGTAAAGAAAACTACTTTACAATTGCTCTTTTGAATGTTTGATCTTTGGTTGCTTGAATTGCACTTTGAGACCTTGATTTGCAACAACAAATCACCCCAAAAGCCCTCAAAGAACCATTGCCTTTTTCCTCCTTCACGAGCTCCATTTCAAGTTTCAATCTGTGCTGAAAATTGCCGATCAGTCGACTTCTCGAGACCATCAGTCGACTAATGTCACTGTTATCATGAAACAACGGCTAGTCCACGCTGGAAAAATCCAACGGATTCATCATCAGTCGACTGATCATACCCATCAGTCGACTGATGGAGCCTTCACTCGATTGCTAGCCCTTCAGTTGAGTCTCGACTCCATTTTGTGCCCGAAAAATCGAGCACTAGTCGACTCATCACAAAATCAGTCGACTGCTCGGCTAATCAGTCGACTGCCCACCTCTAGCAGTCAACTGCTAGGCCAATTCCCGCAGTCAAACCCTAGTTGACTCACACCAGTCGACTGCCACACCTCAAACATGAGGTTTTAACCCAAGTATGGTTCCCCCATACTTGCTAGACCACCCTTAGTCTAGACCTAAGCCTTCTAGCCATCTCTATTAGCTTCACGCCTCTCGGATCCCTCCAAGTCATCCATGACTTGTTCATCCATTGCGCTAGCCTTCAAATGCTTCCATCGGCTATGTCATACTAACGGTGTCTACACCGCCAAAGCACATTGGACTCACGCTGCCAAGACTCCGCTTGGACTTTACGCCACCAACTATTAGACTTATGCTGCCAAGACTCCCGCTTGGACTTTACACCGCTAATATCAAACCCTTTGGACTTCTCAAATGCCAAGACTCAAGTTTGGACTTTCCATTTTCTAGCCTATGTTGGACTTTCCATGCCAAGACTCATGCTTGGACTTTCCATGCCAAGATCCATGCTTGGACTTTCCTTGCCAACCCATGTTGGACTTTCCATTGCCAAGACTCATGCTTGGACTTTTTCCATGACAATCACATTGTCATATATTTTTGTCGAACATCAAAACATCTCTCGAGTCAAGTTCGAGTTCTGGTCAATCGTGACCTGGGTCGATTGCACCAAAAATCTCCCCCTTTTTTATGTTTGACAAAAACCAAACAAACCATTGAGTTAGACCATCTAACTCAAACCAATCATCCCCATCAATTTTCCCAATTGATGTCATTCTCCCAATAAGTTCTCTCCCTTTTTGACTAACTTCAAAAAGGTTCTCTCCAAGGAGGTCAATGTCTCATGTCCCAATGAGATATTACAATCTCCCCCTTGATCCAAAAATACCTAGGATGCCTACCATCTTCCTAGTGATAAGTCTCATATCACTCAAGAGAGGCAATCCTATACACTCTCCAAATTTCCAAATTGGGTATCTCAAAATCTTATTTTCCCCCTCATGAGGAAAAATATCATCCATCATCCCATGATGGATACCTCCCCCTAAAGGCTTACTCCCCCTTGACCATTGCACCAATAATGTCCTTGGGAAGTCCCTAAGCCAATAGGAACTCTAAACCATCAAAAATAAGGTCTAAAGTTCAACCTTGAACTTTCAACCCTTAAATTTGATACATTATCCTAACACCTCTCCTAATCCATATCCAATGGATTTTCACTCTTTATAATATTTCCCAAAGCATATCCTAGGGTTAGGAGTGGTTATGGAACCTTACCATAGCTGAAATAGGGTTAAATATCCTTGTTTTTCCCAAAATCAGCTTGGCAGTCGACTTTATCATAGATCAGTCGACTGCCACCACTTGTAGGGGATCCTTAGAAGCTAGAGGGGGTGAATAGCTTGTATTCGTTCATGATGAAAATTATTCGCGTTTGTCTATAATTTTCGTTAGCGCACAGTGGAATAATAGAAATAATGCAATAATAAAATAAACAACAACAAATACACAAGTATTTAACATGGTTCGGAACCGAATGGTTCATACTCCACGGATCGAACTCTAAAGAGCTCTAGTGATGCACACACAACCACTAATCACAAATACTCCTTCTCGACACAAGTCAGAGGCGGAGAAATCTCATACAAATATTCTTACAACAATAAGAAATAGATACAAGCAATTACAATAACGAAATACAATGCAAGTAAAGAAAACTACTTTACAATTGCTCTTTTGAATGTTTGATCTTTGGTTGCTTGAATTGCACTTGGAGACCCTGATTTGCAGTAGCAAATCGTCCCAAAAGCCCTCAAATATCCGTTGACGTTTTCCTCCTTCAAGAGCTCCATTTAAAGCTTCAACCTGTGCTGGAAATCACCGATCAGTCGACTGCTTGGGACCATCAGTCGACTGCTCGGGACCATCAGTCGACTGATGTCACTGTTGTCGTGAGACAACGGCTAGATCCACACTGGAAAAATCCAACGGATCCATCATTAGTCGACTGATGGAGCCTTCACTGATCGCTAGCCCGCAATGAAGTCTTGACTCCATCTCCGCAGTGCTCGAAAATCGAGCACCACCAATCATCACAAAATCGAAAACATGAGATTTTAACCCAAGTATGGTTCTCCCATACTTGCTAGACCACCTTTAGCCTATACCTAAACCTTATAGTCATCTCCGTCAACCTCACACCTCTAGGATCCCTCCAAGTCATCCATGAATTGTTCATTCATTGCACTAACCTTCATATGCTTCCATCGGCTATGTCATGCTAACGGTGTCTACACTGCCAAGGCACATTGGACTTACACTGCCAAGACTCCGCTTGGACTTTACGCCGCCAACTATTGGACTTATGCTGCCAAGACTCCCGCTTGGACTTTACGCCGCCAATATCAAACCCCTTGGACTTCTCAAATGCCAAGACTCAAGCTTGGACTTTTCCTTGCCAACCCATGTTGGACTTTCCATGCCAAGACCCATGCTTGGACTTTCCATGCCAACCCATGTTGAACTTTCCATGCCAAGACCCATGCTTGAACTTTCCTTGCCAACCCATGTTGGACTTTCCATTGCCAAGACTCATGCTTGGACTTTTCCCATGACAATCACATTGTCATATATTTTTGTCGAACATCAAAACATCTCTCGAGTCAAGCTCGAGTCCTGGTCAATCGTGACCTAGGCCGATTGCACCAACAATTTAATGGTTTACCGAAAGCTTGACCGGTAAAACAAAAGAAGAGGCAGTTCCGCTCGGAAAAGACAAGGTTATTAGGGTTGAGGTAAACTAGTTACTCTAGGCTCGACATTTCAAAGAGGTGCAATTTTTGACGTGGTTGGCAAATGTGATTTTAGTCCCGAAGCTTGGAGGAAAATGGTGGGTCTGCATAGTTTTCAAAGATCTCAATAAGGTGCACTCGAAAGATTGTTTTCCCCTCCCCTGGATTTATCAGCTAGTCGATTCTACTTCAGGATGTGAGTTGATCTGTATATTGGACGCTTATCAGGGATACCATCAAATTCGACTGGCAAAGGAAGATCAAGAAAAGGTCAATTTCATCACCTCAGATAGAACTTATTGTTACACTATGATTCCTTTTGGTCTCAAGAATGCATGCAAAACTTATCAAAGGTCAATGGATCGAGTTTTCTACCATTAGATCAAACAAAACATTGAGATCTACATGGACGACATACTCATCAAGTCCACCCGAGCTAAAGACCTCATAGTTGACATGCAAGAAACATTGGGGACATTATAGAGCTAAATCCAAGCAAGTGTATCATTAGAGCCCAAAAGGGCTGATTTTAGGATACATTGTCACAGAATGCAGAATTGAAGCCAATCTCTAAAAGATTCAAGCACTGCGAGATATGTCGTCACCTCAGAATGTCTGAAAAGTCAAAAGGATAGTGGGCAGGATCACAACCCTTTCCCGATTCATCTCCAAATCAACCAACTGAAGTTTACCTTTCTTCAAAGTTTTTTCGAAAATCAGCTCGGTTCGAATGAGATGCAAAGTGTGAGACAGATTTCACAGAGCTTAAGAGATACTTAACCGAGTTGTCCACCCTCTCTAAACCTATAGCAGGAGGAGAGATTGTGGTTGTACTTAACAGTAGCTGAGGGAGTAGTTGGCACCGTGTTGATTCGACAAGAGGGAGGTAACCAAGAACCTGTGTATTGTACAAGTCATTTATTAAAGGAGGTTGAGCTACGGTACACTACTCTCGAGAAACTAGCTTTTGCTCTGGTTTTAACTGTGCAGTGTCTATGCCCTACATTCTTTCCCATCCTATTACGGTGATGAAGAACAGTTCTCATCCTATTACAGTGATGACGAATAATAGCCTCAACGTCTTAACCAGTCCCGAGACCTCAGGGAGGTTAGTCAAATGGATGACAGAACTCGACAAATATGAAATCCACTATCAGCCCAGGATCATAATCAAAGCACAAGCCATGACCAATTTTCTAGTCGAGACTTCGGGAAAAAGAGTTGGTTGAAACCTGGGAAGTGTTCATGGATGGATCGACGACTAAGCATGGAAGCGGGGTTTGAGTGGTACTGATCTCGCCTAGGAAGGAGACACTCCATCTGGTAGTGCAGCTAGGCTTTGCCACCTTGAATAACAATGTCTAGTACAAGGCAATATTGGTGGGCCTTCAGGCGGCCAAATAGGTCGACACTTCCAAAGTCATTCTTCATTCTGATTCATAGCTTGTCATGCAGCAATTGTCTAGCTCCTTTGATGTGAACAACGACAGACTTCATCGATATATGGAACTATACCAGTAGACAATAGAGGGTTTCCAGAAAGTTATTCTCTGGAAAATACCTCGGTCAGACAACTAAAAGGTGGATAAGTTGGCTTGAATGGACAGTGCACTCAGTACTTGTATGGTGAAAGAGTCAGTGGTTAAGGTACAATACATAGCTCAGATCGACCAGGAAGATCGGGGAGATCAAGATAGTTCGGTTGATTGGAGAAAGGCTTTCATCTCCTTTTTAAAGCAAGGAATCCTACCAGAAGATCCAGAGCAACCTAGACTTTTCAAAAGGAGGGTCGCCAAATATCTCCCACTTGCACACAAGGACATTTAACTTTCGTCACAAGATCACAACTCATGTGATCTATCACATCACCATACTAGCCTTTCATACAGGATTGGATGTCGTGCGACTTGCGAGTACACCTACAAATAAAAACTACTCTATACACCTGTTAGGATGATAGAGTAGTCATTATTGTATCATAATATACAATCTCGCTGCACCCTAGATCCAAGACTAATTACATCCATCGAGCTACTTTCCTCATCGAAAGTATCCCCAGAATATGCTCGACATTATATTCACTAATATGTTTAATCCCTACATGGATAAACATAAAAGATCGGTCGGTGAATATCATGATAATGATGTATTGTCAATTGGTCTTCCTTTTTCAAACACGAATCCATCACCCACGACTCAGCTGCTTTCCTAGACTTTCCCTCATACATCAATTTATCTTTCGGGCCATTGATAAACAGACTAAAGTAGCAAACACTAAATCAGGACCTCAAGAAACAACCAAAAGTAATAAGGGTACAAGAAATCCCACCCAGAGGATTTTGGATCTCACACAGTAGGGCTCGGAGATAATCATTTACTGTCTTAAGTATTAATTATTGGATCGAGAAGCGTCGCTAGAGGGGGGGGTGAATAGCGATCGTAAATCTTTCGTTCGAATTCGTTTGATACACAAAATAAGAGCAGCGGAAAATAAATGAACACGTTTATTTTACTTGGTTCACAAGCCAGCGGTTGCTACTCCAAGGCCCTATCGGTCCTAGACCGCGTACGGAGGGCAAAACACTATAACGTCTCCTCCTCGTTGGAGGTAGGAGACAACGATCACAAAACCGAATATACGAGGATGAGGCAACAAGCCTACCTCACCTCGTTATGAAGAAAATAAAGAATACAATATCAAAAATATTACTTGATTCTGCTGCCGACGAAGAAGATCGTAACTTGGCGTCGCATCGGCGTTATGACGATGTTGGAGCGTTGGCATTGTAGGAGCACTTTGATGAATAAACTTGATATGTTTTTGGAGTTGGAATCCTCCTCCTTTTATAGACTTTGGCCTCTGAATATGTCTCCTCATCTTTTGGAACGGATTACGAAATTGTCCAAAATTTATCGCGAAGTGGCCGCGTCAAACGTTATTCGTTTTAACCTAGCGCAAAGTCGAAGTCGCCATCGATCGTGATGACTCCCATCGATCGGTGATGGTCATCGATCGGCCGATTACATGTGTAGTGGTTAGCTCGGAAAATGATAAATGCGACGGTTTCTGACCGTCCGATCTCGACCTAGACCTTCCACGGGAAGTCTTAATCGGATCGCCGCCTATGGTCGTCCCCGTAAAGAGGACACGACCTTACAATCTCTCACTCACACGAGCTTACCTCGATAGTAGCTCTCGCTTTCGGCTTTCCACTCGATTCCTTCGGCTCCCTCCGAAGTCACTCGAGTGTCGCCCGACCACCGCGGCTTCCTCCGGGTGTCGCTAGCCTTCAGCTCCAGCTTTAATACTTTTCTGCACACTTGATAGCTCGTGAGATAACGATGTAAACTTAACTTTGTGTCTTTGCCATAATCAAAAATACAGGTTCGATTATCTAGTGCCCCTGCACCAACATTAATGCTTCCACTTTTCTTAGTCGTTTTATCACACATGGTATGAAATACGTGTCATAGTGTTATTCCTCATTTCTCATAAGGGCATATGCCAAATTTCTCTAACACTGTATAGGTACGGGACTCAGTCTACACATAAGACTCTACCCAGAGATCTCAGAGAGAGTCTCTCAAAGACAGTATCATAAATGGTAGGTGATATATGAGATTTTAAACCTAGCTGCTTATAGACAACATGGATGTGACTACTTCCATATTGATCATGTCGCACATGATCTCATCCTGAACACTTATCAGGACAACTTAAGTTCTAGCAGAATTACTCTCAAAATCTCTTACAACTATAAACCGTCTTATCACCACTCTTGGAGGTGGTTACTCATGTGAGAGAGTGAACTTGTCTACCTGACATATCTATTATATCATATAACACATATATAACAAGTGAAATATATTTTAATTGGACCATTAATGTACATAAAGTTATATATTTCATTAAGCATCAGATTATAGTAAAAGTTGAGAAATTTTATAAAATATTCAAACCTAATGACTCTCTATGTTCCACAAAGGAGTCTTTTGTGATAGATTTGGTAAAGGGGTCAGCCACCATGTTGTGTGTTGAAATATACTTAATAGTCATTTCATTCTTCAATAATTATATCTAGTATCTGTAGGGGATCTCGTGATCGCTAGAGGGGGGAGGGGGGTGAATAGTGATTCGACGTTGATGGAAGTCGTTTCGTGCTTGCTATAAATTGATTCGTGCACAGCAGAAATAAAGCGATAACAAATATACACAAGCACAATAGGCAATACAATATAATGTGGTTGGAAACCAAATAGTTCATACTCCATGGATTGGGCTCGTAAGAGCTCTAGCGATGTAAATCACACACCATTATAATAATAATTCCTTCTCGAAACAATCCTGAGGTGGAGAAACCTCGTACAAATGATTATAATAAGTAATACAACAAATGCAAGCAAATACAAGTATGAAATACAATACAAGTAAAGAAAAATACTTTACAAGAGAACTTGAGCGCTTGCTTTTAGTTGCTTGAAGAATAACCTTGAAAATCTGGATTGCAGTAACAAATCCCCTCCAAATCGCCTTAAGAAACCATAGCAAAAACCTCTTCCACGAGCTACTTTTATAACCTGCATTCGGACTAATTTTTGCCTAGCAGTCGACTGATCGGGACCATCAGTCGACTGCCCCTGTAGCCATTATGAGATAATGACATGTGCCACGTTAGATAAGTTCCAACGAATAGACCATCAGTCGACTGATTGCACCCATCAGTCAACTGATCGGGTCATCACTCGACTATCATACCCTAATAGTCAACTCGGGAACATCTTGTGCCTGAATTCCCGACCATCAATCGATTGATCTCCAAATCAGTCGACTGCCCAATGCTGGCAGTCAACTGCTAGGCCAATTCCAACAGTCAAACCCAAATTGACTCCCATCAGTTGACTGTCCCATAGTCCCAGTTGACTGATACACCTCAAATATGATGTTTTAACCCAAGTATGGTGCCTCCACACTTGCTAGACCACCCTTAGCCTAGACCTAAGCCTTCTAGCCACCTCCATCAGCCTAACGTCTATCGGATCCCTCCAAGTCATCAATGACTTATTCATCCATATGCTAGCCTTCAGGTGCTTCCATCAGCTATTGTCATGCTAATGTGGTCTACACCGTCAAGGCATATTGAACTTACGCTGTCAAGACTCCCGCTTGGACTTTACATTGCCAACCATTGGACTTATGCTGCCAAGACTCCACCCTTGGACTTTACGCCGCCAATATTCCCCTTGGACTTTCCAATTTCCAAGACTCAAGCTTGGACTTTCCCTTTGTTAGTAATATATGAGAGAAGTCCTAAGGCAATCGCCTTATGTATGAACCATTTATATGATAAATGAAGATTCACTATTTGAGTATACATTGTTTCATGTATTTGATTTGATCTTAAACTCATTTACTGAATGTCCGCGATACGACTCACAGCATGAGAGAATTCGTGATTGGATCACAACTAGTGAGGACTTGTTTTAGGTCCGAATTTGGATTCGGATCGTGATCATCTCTCGATCACGTCGTCTTCAACACGAGGCTAGTAACCCGTACGAAGACGAAGCTCGTGGCTTGGAGAAGTCATCCCGAGGAGCTCGGCGTGGATACGGATAGAGACGATTCTTACGAGGATCGTTCCGGTTGATGCCGTTCCCGCTACACGTTATACGAAAGGTATAACGTAATTTAATTTCCTTTTATTGCAATTTTAATTTACGGTTATGTCTACACTTGTTGTAATAGCATGCGTGTGTTGTGTGTGTTGTAATAAATAGGAGTATTTATTATTTTTAATTGCTTCCGCTGTGCTCATGTTTACGAAACATGATCGAACACACACACGCCGCGGTGCCAGAAACCCAACACGAAACATGTGCAGTAACTAGAATTCGTAGGACGAGGAAATGATACTTGGGCTAGGTGTGACGTAGTCAGCCTAGTGGGGATTGACACTATAGACCATGTCCTGAACCAAGTGGGTATAAGATGAGTGAAGGGAATGGGGCACGATTCATTCGAGCTGCTGAAGGGTTTCAGAAATAGTTCTGGATCAACCGTTGATCTTTTCGGTTAATTGGGGATCATGATGTACTACTAGGTGTCACTCATGATCGTTCTATAATTAATGGTTAATTATAGATGGCCAACATAAACCGAGAACCTATTTGGTCACACGCACAACGAGCGTAATCCGAAGGATTTAAAACGAGCTTGAGAATGAGATTCTCAGACCGAGAGAGACTAGGTTTGGTTGGACCAAACATGGAGCGAGCATGAAATCGTTTCAGTCGCAATGGAAGCGTGTCTTATGAAGACATGATGGATGAACCAAATTGGTTTGGTTCTAATCCAATGGAGGAGAATAAACCAAAGGGTTTGGTTTGTTTTAAACGAATGAACCAAACTTGGTTCGGTTCGTTTTAACTTAAAATAAACCATCATGGGTTGGTTTATTTTAACTTAAATTAATGGAGCGGGTTAACGGGCCTTATGGTTATGATCCGATAACCATTAAGAGAATTTGTTCTCTATAAAATAGGGCTTAAGGGTTTGTTAAGCCCTAATCCAAATTCCCTTAACCTAATTGTTGCCGCCCCCTCCTCTCCTTGGAGAAGTCGGTGGCAACAGCCCATTGCCGCCGCCCATCCCTTGTGCCGCCGTCCAAATTGTTGCCGGTGTCCAAGCTTCGGCCGGGGATCCTCCAGCGACCCTCCGGTGATCTCCTTTGGGTTCGGTAATAAGGTGAGCTTCCACCTTTCTTTTGGTCGGCCCCTATTCCTCCACCAAAGCTGTCCAGTTTTCTGGACAGCTTGTTTCCCTCTTGTCGGAGCGTCATTTGGACGACGTTTGGAGCTCTGACAGCGCCTTCCTTACCAGGGATTCGATCTCCGATAATCCTCATAGGTGGAGGACGAAGGATTCGTCAAACAGTTGACGAATACCTCTCCGGAGAAGCGAGTTTTTGAGGACTCATTTTGGATCCGAATTTTGATTTGGATCGTGATCTTCTCTCGATCACGTCGTCTTCAACACGAGGCTAGTAACCCGTACGAAGATGAGGCTCGTGACTTAGTGAAGTCATCCCGAAGATACTCGGCGTGGATATGGATAGAGACGATTCTAGCGAGAGTCGTTCCGGTTGATGTCTTTCCCGCTACACGTGATACGTCAGGTATACGTAGTGTAAATTTCCTTTTATTGCAAAATTTAAATTTACGGTTATGTCTACACATGTTGTACTATGCATGCGTGTGATGTGTGTGTTGTAATAAATTAGATTTATTATTTTATTCCTTCCGTTGTGCACATGTTTACGAAACATGTTCGAACACACACTCGCCGCGGTGTCGGAAACCCAACAGTGGTATCAGAGCCCATGTTGTGTTTTAACATAATCGTAAAATTATTTTGCGATAGTCATAATGATATTTCTGGAAATTTTCTACTTTTGAAAAGTTAGAAGTATTTATGGAAATTTTTCAATTTTGGAAAGTCTAGAAGTATTTATGGAAATCTTCCACTTTTGGAAAGTTGAAAGTATTTATGGAAATTGATATTTTCCATAAATAAAATATTTGATTAGATTTTGGAAATTTGTTTTCTAATTTAATCATGATTTGATTTGGGAAATCAAATCTTAAAAATATTTTATTTTCATAAGTAGTTTTGATGATTTAGGAAATTGGTTTCCTTAATTGACTTTCCTTAATCAACTATTTCCACAAATAAAATATGTGATTAGATTTGGAAATTTATTTTCTAATTTAATCATGATTTGATTTGGAGAATCAAATCTTAAACATATTTTACTTCTATAAATAGTTATGACATATAAGGAAATATTGTACATGACATAATTGTATGTCATGTAATTGCATTAGATGCATATCATTATGTCATGCGTGTCGTGACATGTATGTCATGTCATGTAGATAATAATTATTTGCATGCAAAGAGGATGAGACATAAAAACCCTAACTCAATATTAAAGCCTACACCTTCCATTAATATGGTTAGAACCAGAGTTCTGTTTCTTGTTCGGGTTGTTGGACTCTCTCCAAGCCCGGCTCAAACCCGAACATGTTCAAACCATGGAATAGTTTAATACTAATATGGTAAGAGTCAGAGGTCAATCGTTAGCTTTGGTTGTTGGACTCTCTCCAAGTTGGGCTAATTGGTTGAATGCACTTTAACCATATTAAAACTATTTCTCAATTAATGGGTTGGCTTTAACCTGGAGCATCGACTTGTTGGACTCTCTCCAAGGTCGATGTAAAGGGAGGTGAAGTTGGGTGCTATGCATATGATGCATACTTGTCAATGTGTTAACAACCTGATGTATGTGTGAACATTCAATTAGTTGATAGCACATTGTGATAGTTGCATATACGTGATATGCAATCAGTATATTTGATATCTACCATCGTGGTTATGAATGACTTGTTGGACTCTCTCCAAGGTTGTTCATATCTATGATGGATATCAACCCATTCGGAGATGGACCTACGATCTCCCGAAGTGATTTTGGGGTTTTTGAAATTCGAAAAATGAATGGGATTTATGAATGTATATTGATGCATTTTAAAATCATCTTTCTCATATATGCTCGTTTTGTATTTCTAAGATTGATCATGATGTCTTTGAATTTGTGTTCTATTTTGGATTCGAATAAATTGACTGGGCCAAACATCTTGGACTGGCTTAGAAACTTGAGAATTGTTCTCAAGGTTGAAAAGCTTGCAAATGTCCTCGAAGCGCCTCTTCCCGCCCGTCCTAGTGACAATGCAACTCTGGACCAATTGTTGGCCTATCAGAAACATATGAGTGATTCTGAACAAATGAGTTGCATCATGCTAGCCATGATGGAACCCAAGCTACGGAAGCAGCATGAGTATATGGATGCTCATATCGTAGTCCTTCATCTTTATGAGTTATTTGATAAGCAAGTGAGATTCGAAAGGTTTGAAGTCTCCAAGCTCCTCTTCACCTCTGAGATGCAAGAAGGTTCATCTGTGGTACTGCTCAACATGCTGAAGACTATGGAACCTTCTGAAAAGCATGAGCAGGGAACGGTGTTGTTAGTTGATTCCTCGAAGAAAGGTTCTAAGAGGGAGTCAAAGGAACAACAGAAGGGGAAGAAGAAAAAGGCTAAAAAGGCAGAACCAGCTCAAAAGGGCACTTGTCGTCATTATGGCAAGTAGGGCCATTGGCGAAGAAATTGCAAGATTTATCTTGAGTCCGTGAAGAAGGATAAGGCATAAGATGCTCCATCTTTTTCATATATCTTCGTTATTGATTGTCATTCTATTTCCTTAAACACTTGAGTATTGGATACTGAGTGTGGTTCACATATATGTAATGACATACATGGGCTAAGTAATAGAAGAAGACTCGTCAAGGGAGAGTCAAATTTACGTGTTGGGAATGGAGCAAAGGTTGCTGCACTCGCCATCGGAATGTATTTGTTGAAACTCCCTGCAGGACTTGTCTTAGAACTGGACAATTGCTTTTATGTTCCTTCGTTGATAAAGAACATCATTTCTATTTCTTGTTTAAATAGAAATGGGTACCATTTGACTTTTAGTAACAATTGTTGTTACATAACTTTGAATGGAGTTCTTTATGGGACTGGAACTTTAAGCAATGGTGTTTATACGTTGGACGTATCCAGTGACATTTTCAATATCGAAGCGAGCAACAAGCGTGCTCGAAAGGATAATCAAATAGACTCCTACATGTGGCATTGTCGTCTTGGCCATGTAAGCAAGAAACGCATGTCCGAATTACACTGATGTGGAATTCTGGAATCGTTTGAATTGGATTCATACGATACATGCGAATCATGCTTAAAAGGCAAGATGACTAAGTTACCTTTTACAGGAAAAGGTGAACGAGTGGGAGAGTTACTAGGTCTAATACATACTGATGTATGTGGACCTATGTCAACTCAAGCTTTAGGAGGCTATAGCTACTTCATTACCTTCACCGATGATCACTCACGGTTTGGGTATGTGTTCTTGATGAAACACAAGTCTGAAGCCTTTGAAAGGTTCAAAGAATTCAGAAATGAAGTAGAGAAACAACATGACAAGAGTATTAAAATACTTCGATCAAATCGAGATGGTGAATGCTTAAGTCAAGAGTTTCTTGATTATCTAAGAGACAATGGTATATTGTCTCAATGGACTCCGCCATATACACCACAGAATAATGGTGTATCTGAGAGGCGTAACCGGACCTTGTTGGACATGGTCAGGTCAATGATGAATCATGCGAATCTTCCCAAGTCCTTTTGGGGCTATGCACTTCAGACAGCTGTTTACTTATTAAACAGAATGCCAACTAAAGTAGTCTCTACTACTCCATATGAGATATAGAATGGTAAGAAACCTAATGTATCTTACTTGAAGATATGGGGTTTTCCTGCTTATGTGAAGCGGACTGTATCAGACAAATTGGATGCTAAGTCTGATAAATGTCTATTTATTGGATACCCTAAGGAAATAAGGGGATACCAGTTCTAACATCCTGTGGAACAAAAGGTGTTTGTTTCAAGGCACGCTGTGTTTCTAGAGAAAGAGTTTCTCTTGGAAGAAAATAGTGGGAGTATCGTCGAGCTTGAGGAGGCTCGAGAAACTCAAATAGACATTGATGAGATACCTGGTGAAGCACAACAGCTGATAACTCATAGTGATGAGCAATCGACTGGACCTATTGTAACACCACATCTTCGTAGATCTGGTAGAACACGCAATATTCCTGAGAGATATAGATTTCTCGTAAGTGAATCGAATGACGTGTTACTCATTGATGATGAGGAGCCTACCAGTTATAAAGAAGTGCTGACAAGTTCAGAAAGGGATAAGTGGCTTGATGCCATGAAGTCGGAAATGGATTCCATGTAT
Source organism: Wurfbainia villosa (assembly GCA_025175895.1). Taxonomy (NCBI): domain Eukaryota; kingdom Viridiplantae; phylum Streptophyta; class Magnoliopsida; order Zingiberales; family Zingiberaceae; genus Wurfbainia; species Wurfbainia villosa. The sequence continues at coordinate 8,104,489 of CM045986.1, forward strand.
GAAAACTAAGTTTGGAACTTGGTTGACCCACCTGAAGGCATCAAGCCTATAGGGTGCAAGTGGGTTTTTAAGAAGAAAACCGACATGGAAGGTAATGTGATTACCTATAAAACTAGATTAGTGGCGAAAGGATATCATCAAAAACAAGGTGTTGATTATGACGAAACCTATTCGCCTGTAGCTATGCTTAAATCCATTCGGATGCTCCTGGCCATAGCGGCTCATTATGATTATGAGATATGGCAGATGGATGTGAAAACAACTTTCCTTAATGGAAACCTGCTCGAGGACGTGTATATGATACAACCTGAGGGTTTCACATCGGTTGATAAAACCAAGGTATGCAAATTGCGATGGTCCATATATGGATTGAAGCAAGCATCCAGGAGCTGGAATATCCGTTTTGATGAGACAATCAAAAAGTTTGATTTCTCACAAAATCCAGACGAACCTTGTGTGTACAAGAAGGTTAGTGGGAGTGCAGTCGTGTTCCTAGTATTGTATGTCGATGACATATTACTTATAGGAAACGATGTTTCAATCTTACAGTCAGTTAAGGTTTGGTTATCCAAGACATTCTCCATGAAAGACCTGGGAGAAGCAACCTACATCCTCGGGATTAAGATCTATAGAGATAGATCGAAACGGTTGCTTGGTCTTTCGCAGTCTACATATATAGACCGAGTGCTAAAGAGGTTTAGCATGTCAGAATCCAAGAAAGGTTTCCTACCCATTAGGCATGGGGTACACCTTTCGAAGTCTATGTGTCCGCGCACAGAAGACGAGAGGATTTGCATGAGTAAGATTCCCTATGCATCCGCAATAGGATCTATCATGTATGTTATGTTATGTACGAGGCCCGATGTATCGTATGTTCTGAGTGTCACGAGCAGATACCAGTCTGATTCAGGAATGGATCATTGGGTGGCTGTTAAGATGATCCTTAAGTACCTAAGAAGAACTAAGGATATGTTCCTAATATATGGAGAAGGGGACATGGTGATACGCGGGTATACGGATGCCAGCTTCGAGACAGACAAGGAAGATTCCAGGTCTCAGTCTGGATACGTGTTCACCTTGAATGGGGGCGCAGTGAGTTGGAAAAGTTCCAAACAAGACACTGTAGCAGATTTTACCACTGAGGCAGAATACATTGCAGCTTCGGAAGCAGCAAAGGAAGCGGTTTGGATCAAGAAGTTCATTTATGAACTTGGTGTGATTCCAGCCATTGTTGAAGCAATACCGGTCTACTGCGACAACAATGGAGCAATTGCACAGGCGAAAGAGCCAAGGTCTCATCAACGATCCAAACATGTGCTTCGCCGCTATCATCTTATCAGAGAGATCATCAGTAGGAAAGAAATACAAATCGAGAAAATCCCCACTGAAAGGAACTTAGCGGATCCTTTGACTAAGGCATTACCTCAAAGTAAGTTTGAGGGTCATGTTACAGCTTATGGTATTGGATACCGTAGCGATTGGCATTAGGCCAAGTGGGAGTCTGTTAGTAATATATGAGAGATGTCCTAAGGCAATCGCCTTATGTATGAACTATTTATATGATAAATGAAGATTCACTATTTGAGTATACATGGTTTCATGTATTTGATTGGATCTTAAACTCATTTACTGAATGTCCGCGATACGACTCACAGCATGAGAGAATTTGTGATTGGATCACAACTAGTGAGTATCTCTACATGTGTAATTGTGATGTATCAGAATTATCCCTTGTCGATGAATTGATGGATTTGGACACCATCAATTCTGTCGAGACTAGCACGAGGTATACTCCTTGGTGTATACAAGCAGCTGATTCTCACTGGCTGGAGACATTGTGATGTCCGGAGTTAATCGTGGATGCTAGTTATGGTAACTAGTTCATTGGAGTGACCAATCGTAAAACTTCATATGGTTTTCTGCATATATAGATATGTCAATGAAGTTCTTACTGTAGCTTAAGTGCGATGTTCCTTTGACTTGCGGTATTCAAGTCATCTTGATCATAAAGACTTATGCTTTGACATCTTAAGCAAGCATCTCTGAGGAGATATGGACCCGGGATGATTGGATATAAGTCGAAGTGATCGAAGGTGTTTGAATAGCCTATAAAGGATTCACCACTCCTTGCGAGGAGATGTATACCTATGGTCTCTCGTCGGATTGTTACTAAAGTCTTTGGCTAAAGCATTACATGTTTAGAGTAATGTACTATTCGAAACATGTGCAGTAACTAGAATCTGTAGGATGAGGAAATGATACTTGGGCTAGGTGTGACGTAGTCAGCCTAGTGGGGACTGACACTATAGACCATGTCCTGAACCAAGTGGGTATAAGATGAGTGAAGGGAATGGGGCACGATTCATTCGAGCTGCTGAAGGGTTTCAGAAATAGTTCTGGATCAACCGTTGATCTTTTTGGTTAATTAGGGATCATGATGTACTACTAGGTGCCACTCATGATCGTTCTATAATTAATGGTTAATTATAGACGGCCAACATAAACCGAGAACCTATTTGGTCACATGCACAACGAGCGTAATCCGAAGGATTTAAAACGAGCTTGAGAATGAGATTCTCAGACCGAGAGAGACTAGGTTTGGTTGGACCAAACATGGAGCGAGCATGAAATCGTTTCAGTCGCAATGGAAGCGTGTCTTATGAAGATATGATGGATGAACCAAATTGGTTTGGTTCTAATCCAATGGAGGAGAATAAACCAAAGGGTTTGGTTTGTATTAAACGAATGAACCAAACTTGGTTCGGTTCGTTTTAACTTAAAATAAACCATCATGGTTTGGTTTATTTTAACTTAAATTAATGGAGCGGGTTAACGGGCCTTATGGTTATGATCCGATAACCATTAAGAGAATTTGTTCTCTATAAAAGAGGGCTTAAGGGTTTGTTAAGCCCTAATCCAAATTCCCTTAACCTAATTGTTGCCGCCCCCTCCTCTCCTTGGAGAAGTCGGTGGCAACAGCCCATTGCCGCCGCCCATTCCTTGTGCCACCGTCCAAATTGTTGTCGGCGTCCAAGCTTCGGCCGGGGATCCTCCGGCGACCCTCCGGTGATCTCCTTTGGGTTCGGTAATAAGGTGAGCTTCCACCTTTCTTTTGGCCGGCCCCTATTCCTCCACCAAAGCTGTCCAGTTTTCTGGACAGCTTGTTTCCCTCTTGTCGGAGCGTTATTTGGACGACGTTTGGAGCTCCGACAGCGCCTTCCTTACCGGGGATTCGATCTCCGGTAATCCTCATAGGTGGAGGACGAAGGATTCGTCAAACGGTTGACGAATACCTCTCCGGAGAAGCGAGTTTTTGAGGACTCATTTTGGATCCGAATTTTGATTCGGATCGTGATCTTCTCTCGATCACGTCGTCTTCAACACGAGGCTAGTAACCCGTACGAAGATGAGGCTTGTGACTTAGTGAAATCATCCCGAAGATACTCGGCGTGGATACGGATAGAGACGATTCTAGCGAGAATCGTTCCGGTTGATGTCTTTCCCGCTACACGTGATACGTCAGGTATACGTAGTGTAATTTTCCTTTTATTGCAAAATTTGAATTTATGGTTATGTCTACACATGTTGTACTATGCATGCGTGTGATGTGTGTGTTGTAATAAATTAGATTTATTATTTTATTCCTTCCGTTGTGCACATGTTTACGAAACATGTTCGAACACACACTCGCCGCGGTGCCAGAAACCCAACACCCTTGCCAACCCATGTTGGACTTTCTATGCTAAGACCCATGCTTAGACTTTCCTTTGCCAAGACCCATGCTTGGACTTTCCTTGCCAACCCATGTTGGACTTTTCATGTCTAGACTCAAGCTTGGACTTTTCATGTCAAGTACACAAGACTTGAACTTCTCCCATGACAATGGTCAAACTATTGTCAAACATCAAATATGACCTGAGTCGATTGCACCAATAATCTCCCCAACACATGTCAGACATCAATGTCAAACATCAAAATACTACTCGAGTCAAACTCGAGTCTGGTTAATCATGACCTAGGCCGATTACATCAATAATCTCTCCCTTTTCGATGTTTGACAAAAACACCCTTGAGTTAGACCCCTAACTTAAATTCCCTTACCAAATTTTCCCAAATTGGTAATTACATAAATTCTCTCCCTTTTTATATACATCAAAAAGGTTCTCCCCAAAGAGGTCAATGTCTCATATCCCAATGAGATCTTACAATCTCTCCCTTGACCCAAAAACATCTAAGATGCCTACAATCTTCCTAGTGATAAGTCTTATATCACTTAAGATAGGCAATCCTACAAACTCTCTCAATTTTCAAATTTGACATCTCAAATTCCCACTTCGCCTCATGAGGAAAAATATACATCCATCATCCCATGATGGATACCTCAACCTAAAGGCTTGCTCTCCCTTGATCATTGCACCAACAATGTTCTTGGGAAGTCCCTAAGTCAATAGGAACAATGAACCATCAAAATTGAGGTTTAAAGTTCAACATTGAACTTTCCCACACCTTAAAATTGATAAATCACCCTAACAACTCTCCTAATCCATATCCAATGAATTTTCACCCTTTCTAATGCTTCCCAAAGTATATCCTAGGGTTAGGAGCAGTTAAAGAACCCTAACATAGCTGAACCATAGGTTAAACATCCTTGTTTACCTAAAATCAGCCCTGATAGTCGACTCTTACAGTCACCAGTCGATTGTCGCATGCATCAGTCGACTGATATATGCAAAATGCAGATTTCAGTTATCAGATTCGAAATTGTAAAAAATATAAGTAATTATACGTAATTCGAAAAGTTATGAAAATTCATACGTATAATACTTATAATCAATACAACGGGTGAAAAATATTTGAAAAATAATTTACCCATAAAATAGCGAAATTGACACAAAGTTCAAAAGTGAAGAAAAACTTCAATGTTTGAGCTCACTTTGTATCAACTTCATCAATGATGATTGCTATCAAAAGATAGACTTCACCAAGATTTTTTAAAATGATTTTAAAATATTTTTAAAACCTATATTAAATCATGTTCCTTGGGCTCAATGTATATGATGTTGGTGCAATCGGCCCAGGTTGACTCGAGTTTGACTCGAGCAGTACCTTGATGATATTTTGATGATAGACAAAACTCATGACATGGGATTGTCATGGGAAAGTCCAACATGGGGTTGGCATGGAAAATCCAAGCATGGAGCTTGGTGTGGAAGTCCAAGGGGGAAGCCTTGGCATGGGAAAGTCCAAAGCATTGCGAAGTCGTGCGCTTGGTGCTTGGCATGGGAAATCCAAAGCATTGCGAAGCCGTGCGCTTGGTGCTTGGTGAGAAATGTATTGCGAAGCCGTGCGCTTGGTGCATTTGGGAAGTCTTGAGAACTTGGCAAGTTCACTAGGCTCGGGTCCTTGAGTCGGTGAAGGATGACATTGCGAAGCCGTGCGCTTGGTGCATCCGAGGGACCGCCAGACGGGGAGCGAATGGAGTGAGCCCAAAGGGAAGCAAACTTCTAGGGCATGAGACGCGAAGGATGACATTACGAAGCCGTGCGCTTGGCGCATCCGAGGGACGTAGGCCGAGGGAAGAGAGCTTCGGTGGGGAACTCCATGTGGGATAAGGTGGACTTGCCCAAGTGGCTAAGACTGAGTGTCGGAGGCTCAAACATCGTTATGTTTGAGGTTTTAGTCGACATCAGTCGACTGGCATAGGTGCCAGTCGACTGCTCTAGGTCGTATGGGTTCGACCAGTGTTCGACTGAACCAAGTCTAGTGATCGATCGACCGAGGGAGGGCAATGACTATTGGAGATCGACCGATCGCCAAGGGATGATGATGATCGATGACACCGCACGGCACGAGAATAGAGTCGAGCTCGCCAAAGACTCGATCGATGGATGATCACCGATCGATGGGTGCCATCGATCGATGTGTGATCCGTTGGAACTTAACCAATGTGGATCCGCCGCTAGAGACAATCTACACGGGACCGATCGTGATAGTCACGATTACCGATCGATGGGCGCGAAAATAGCTTGATGCAGGTTATAAATGGAGCTCGAGTTGGAGGATTTCGCCAAGCCTTTTGTTGAGCTATTGGAGGGGAATTGCTGCTGCATTCTAGTCCTTCAAGAGCCATCTAAAGCAAGCAACAAGCAAAGTGATCAAAGCAATCGGTGAAAGTTTTCTTGTGTATTGTATTTGTGTATTTGCTTGTATTTCTATATTGCTGTTGTAATTGCTTGTGAGAGGTTTCTCCACCTCCGACGTGTAGTCGAGAAGGAGTTTGAGTATTGTTGTGTGCATCTCTAGAGCTCGAGGAGCTCGCCCATGGAGTAGGAACCATTCGGTTCCGAACCACGTATATGCTTGCGTATTTGGTGTGCTTGTATTGTTGTTAGTATTATTGTTATTTCTATTGTTATTCCGCTGCGTATATTAACGACAATTGTAGACGAGCACACGAGAACGAACGAATTACGACATCCAACGAACGAGGGCTATTCACCCCCCTCTAGCCGGCCAATCGATCTGTCCCCAACATATGACTTGAACATAAGCTTTCCCAATGATCCATCATATGATATAAACGAGTTTTAGTTCATCTAGATGCAAAAACTACGCATCTTGAACTCAACTCATATCCTAGCATCTCACATGTATCTAGGGTGTATAAAACACACACAAGTCAATGTTATTGTGAGATGTTGGTTTTGTTCTCCTAAACTAGGATTTCATGTATTTTTCTAAGGCAACCCTATTTGATTCCCTTATACATGGGACTTCAAGTAATATCAATTGTCCTTAACTCAATTTTTATTAATGCATGAATGATTATGACATTAATGATGATATAAATAAGCATATGCTCATAATCATGATGTCGTGGCATAAAATAGAACCTAAGCATACATGACATTTAACCTTAATCCTAAGCATGATCATGACATATTATATAATTAAAAGTAGATATGATGTTATGACATGTTATATGACAAATCAAGCATGGAAAATAAATATAAGGTATATAATACCTAAATTTTAGCATTAATTTCCATTTATTATTATTAAACTCATTTTATCATATTGTCAATTATTCCCAAAGTGTGCCAAAAATCTAAAATGACACACCTCAACCTCTAAACCTAAATTGTGTCAATTTGATTGATTTTGCATAATCCCAAAAATATATTGGCACATCCTAAAATCTTTTATGATTATAATTCAAACATATTTCCAAGGTATCCATAACCCTGAAAATAACCTAAAGTGTCAACTTTGCTATGGTTGAGTTAGCTACCCTTCCAATTAAGGTTGACACACCTAAACCCATCTAGCGTGAATCGATCACGCTCTTAGAAACCCAATACCTATTGGAGCTCCTTGGGTTAATTAGGTATTCACCAGAGATAACTTCCCTAGATACCCTCCTAATGACCCTTCTAGGCTTGTTAGCCTTGGTTATTTGGGTCTTGCCTAGGTTAGCTCTAGGGGTAACTCCCCTTGCAACCTTCTTAGTGGCTTCCCTAAGTTTCTTCGAAACCCTAGCCACTAGACATACACTTTGATTACCCTTAGGGATGACTTCCCTACTAACCTTGGTCTTTCTAGACCTAGTTTTAGTTTTATAGTCAAATGGAACATTATTATAGGTCTCCTTAGACTTAGGTTTGTGATCCAAACCTCTCTTGCCCTTGGTTGACTCTTGTCTCCTAGGCCCTTGACTTTGAACATTTAACCCCTTAATTTGATTTTGTATATTCCTAAGGGTTTTTTTTTCATTTTCTCAAGCCTTGACCTCAAGACTTGATTTTACTTTTCTGATATCTCAATTTTTGATTTTTCATTGACTCTTGAGATATTCTTATTTCTAGGCATATGTCTAATTCATTTAGGATTGATGCCTAGATGATCCTCTATCTTCCTACTGGTTTCCCTAGAAAGGATAGATCTAGAATTTTTCGATCTAGGTTTGTCCTTAAGTAAAATTATTTTAGGGACATTAGTCCCAAATTTCTCCTTATTCCTAAGGTTGACACTCTTAGCACCTAAACAATAAAATCTATTTTTACTAGCATGCTTTTGTTCATGAGAAATAGCAAGATTATTAACATAACTCCTAGCATGCTTTTTAACATAGGTTGAATGTGCATTATTAAAATAAACCTTAGGGTTAGCCTTAGCTCCCCCTACATGTGATGCTCCTTCCTTATCTTTGATTTCCTTCTTCCTAGAGCATTGACTTCTATAGTGCCCCTTTTGATGGCACTTGAAGCATACTATGAGTTCCTTGCTCTTGATGGTTGAGGCTCCGGTCTCCTTGATATTTAGCACCGGTGGAGCTTTCTTGACCCTTTTAAGACACTTACTCTTGTAGTGTCCTTGCTCCCTACACTCAAAGCATATAATATAAATTTTATTCTTTATTGAAATGCTTGAGTTACCTTTCATGGTCCCGAGCTTCCTCTTCCTCTCGACCGGAGGTGGATGGTTCTTCTTGTTGCTCCGGTATTGAGGATGCCCTAATCTCCTCCCCCTCAATCCTAGAGGTGGAGGCTTCTCCTACTTCTTCCACCGATCCCGATCTGGATATTGATTCCCTATCAACTTTCGAATCCTCACTTTCCTGTGATGATGAAGATTCTTCTTCTTCGGGCCCTCTTTCTACTTGAGCCATGGAAGGTTCTTCATGGAGCTTGGCCATTTTTTTCCATAACTACTTGGCATCTAGAAATTCACCTAACCTAGACACAATATCGTTAGGCAATGAATTTAATATTAATTGCGTTACCTTATGATTTCTTTCGAAATCTTGGACTTGCTCTTCGGTCCATCTTTTCCTCTTGAGATATCCACCTTTTAGACCTCTTGGAAGCTCGAACCCCTTCACTAGAATCATCCAATCCTCAAACTCCATCATGAAGAAGCTCTCCATTCGTGCCCTCCATCGTTCAAAACCTTCTTGTCCATAGAAGGTGTATGGGATTGGGGTGTTAATGTTCCAACCCAATTTTTCTTCATAATTCATCTCTTCACCCTCTAGCATCTTTGCTCCCAATTGTTAATCCATAGAAGAGCCCCGGGCTCTGATACCAATTGTAGGGGATCTCGTGACCGCTAGAGGGGGTGAATAGTGATTCGACGTCGATGGAAGTCATTTCGTACTTGCTACAAATTGATTAGTGCGCAGTAGAAATAAAGCGATAACAAATATACACAAGCACAATAGACAACACAATATAACATGGTTCGCAACTAAATGGTTCCTACTCTACGGATTTGGCTCGTAAGATCCCTAGCGATGCAAATCATACACCATTATAACAATAACTCCTCGAAACAATCCGGAGGTGAAGAAATCTAGTACAAATGATTACACTAAGTAATACAACAAGTGCAAGCAAATACAAGTATGAAATACAATACAAGTAAAGAAAAATACTTTACAAGAGAACTTGAGCGCTTGCTTTTGGTTGCTTGAAGAATAGCCTTGAAGGTCTGGATTGCAGCAGCAAATCCCCTCCAAATCGCCTCAAGAAACCATAGCAAAAACCTCCTCCACGAGCTACTTTTATAACCTACATTCGGGCTAATTTTTTCCTAGCAGTCGACTGATCGGGACCATCAGTCGACTGCCCCTGTAGCTGTTGTGAGACAACGACATGTGCCACGTTGGATAAGTTCTAACAGATAGACCATCAATCGACTGATCGGGTCATCACTCGACTGTCATACCCTAATAGTCGACTCGAGAACATTCTGTGCCTGAATTTCTGACCATCAGTCGACTGATCTCCAAATCAGTCGACTGCTCAGGCCATCAGTCGATTGCTAAGCCAATTCCAGCAGTCAAACCCTAGTTGACTCCCATCAGTCGACTGTCCCGTAGTCCTAGTCGACTAATACACCTCAAACATGAGGTTTAAACCCAAGTATGGTGTCCCTCATACTTGCTAGACCACCCCTAGCCTAGACTTAAGCCTTCTAGCCACCTCCATCAGTCTCACGCCTATCGGATCCCTCCAAGTCATCCATGACTTGTTCATCCATATGCTAGCATTCAGGTGCTTCCATCATCTATTGTCATGCTAATGTGGTCTACACCGCCAAGGCATATTGAACTTATACTGTCAAGACTCCCGCTTGGGCTTTACGCCGCCAACCATTGGACTTATGCTGCCAAGACTCCACCCTTGGACTTTACGCCGCCAATATTCCCCTTGGACTTTCCAATTGCCAAGACTCAAGCTTGGACTTTCCCTTGCCAACACATGTTGGACTTTCCATGCCAAGACCCATGTTTGGACTTTCCCTTGCCAAGACCCATGTTTGGACTTTCCTTGCCAACCCATGTTAAAATTTCCTTACCAAGACTCAAGCTTGGACTTTTCATGCCAAGTACACAAGACTTGAACTTCTCCCATGACAATGGTTAAACCATTGTCAAACACCAAATATGATCTGGGTCGATTGCACCAATAATCTCCCCAACATATGTCAGACATCAATGTCAGATATCAATGTCAAATATCAAAATACTACTTGAGTCAAACTTGAGTCTGGTCAATCGTGACCTAAGTCGATTGCACCAATAGTATCTATGTGTTTGGTTCTACTATGAAACTTAGGGTCTCGTGTGTAAGCGATAGCAGCCTAATTATCACAATAAATCATAACTGACCTTCTACTATCCGCTACAACCTCTAAGTCATCCAATAGTCTTCTAAGCCAAACACTCTCTTGAACTGCTACTGAGCATGCCACGAACTCAACGTCCATTGTAGATAGAGAAACACAAGTTTGTTTCTTTTTACTCCAAGAGATGGCCTCGCCATTTTGTAAGAAAGCAATACCTGATGTTGATTTGCATTTATCCAGATCACCCCCCAATCAGCATTTGAATATCCCACAATATGCAAATCACCTCCCCTATAACACAGAGAGAAGTTTATAGTTCCTTTAAGATATCAAAAAAATCCTTTTCACTGCTCTCCAGTGACCCCTTCCAGGATTTGCTTGATATCTACATACCAGATCGACTGCATAACATATGTTTGGTCGTGTACACAACATTGCATACATCAAACTTCCTACTACACTTGAATAAGGTACTTTACTCATTCCCCTTATTTCTTCGTAAGTTTTAGGACACATCATCAAACTAAGACTATCACTTTTAGCGATTGGAGTATCTATGAGATTACAATCATTCATCCCAAAGTGCTCAAGAATTTTCTTAATATAAGCTTCTTGTGAAAGAGCTAGAAATCTTCTCAAGCGATCCCTCTTGATATGTACTCCAAGGATGAACTCAGCTTCACCCATGTCTTTCATGTCGAAAGTGGAGGATAACCATGCTTTAATAGTTATTAGATACTCAATGTTGTTCCCAACCAATATTATATCATTCACATATAATGACAGAATCATAAATGAGTTATTAGATCTTATCAGATACACACAATGATCCTCCTCGAACATTGTAAAGCCATAAGATATCACCTCCTTGTGAAATCTTGGGTACCACCGCCTCGATGCTTGTTTAAAGACATATATCGACTTCTGAAGTTGACAGACCTTATTCTCTTGACCTACTAGAATGAACCCAACAGGTTGTTCCATGTAGATCTCCTCATACAAACTTCCATTAAGGAAGACGACCTTTACGTCCATCTGATGTAACTCTAGATCTAAACTCACGACAATCGCTAGAAGTAAACGGATCGAAGTAAACTTGACTACAGGGGAAAAAGTCTCCTCGTAGTCAATGCCCTTTGTCTGTGTATAACCCTTGGCTACCAGATGAGATTTATACCTCTCAATCGATCCGTCACCCTTTCTTTTGATTTTGAGAACCCACTTTTCCCAATAGTCTTTCTATTCTCAGGTAAGTCAACTAGCTCCCAGACTTCGTTGACTTTCATTGATTCCATTTCATCCTCCATTGCCTTAAACCATTGGTCTTTTACAGAACCCTTGAGGGCCTCTCTCAGAGTCCTTGGATCATTCTCATTCTCTGGAGTCACAATGAGTGTCTCATTCTCAATCGGGAAATGACGACGAGGTACATTTCCCTAACCACTCCAATGAGGAGATAAAGCATCCTTACCTTGAGACGGACCACTCCCACTAGGACCAAAATCCCCTTCCTGGTCTTGAATCCCGCCGTTGGGATCACTTGAGCTGATAGGCTCATCCATCTCATAGAAGATTAAATCTCGATCGATTTCTCCTTTCTTTGGAAAATCATTCTCGAGAAAAATAGTATCATGAGCCTCTATCTCTGTAACTGTGTCATCCGTATGTTCTCCTAGGAGCACATATCATTTGGAGTAGAGTATCTAATAAAGATACACTTCTTTCCTCGCGGGTCTAACTTGTCGTACTTGTGCGAGTCATTAACATATGCAGAACAATCCCATGACCTCAAATGACTAAGGACAGGCTGCCTCCCTATCCAAAGCTCGTATGGGGTACTACTATAAATTTTGTTGGAACGCGATTAAGTACATAGGCAGCAGTCAATAATGCACCCCCCCAAGGGAGATAGGTAAATTATCTTGCACCATCATAGACCTTATCATTTCCAAAAGAGTCCTATTCATTCTATCGACAACTCCGTTCTGCTGAGGAGTAGCAGGAATAATCAGTTGTCTTGTAATACCTTTTTCGAAATAGATCTCTTTAAACTTCTCAGACAAATACTCGCATCCATGATCGGTTCTGAGAGTTTTCACCCTCAAGTCCAGCTAATTTTCAACCTCGCTAGTAAACCTCCTGAAACACTCCAATGCATCAGACTTATGCGAGATTAGGTAGACATAATCGAAACTTGTGTAATCGTCTATAAATGTAATAAAATACGTGGCTCCGTTTTGTGCTTTCACATTCATGGGTCTGCAAATGTCAGAATGAACCAACTACAATAGAGTTCCAACTCTCATTACTTTCCCAAATGGTTTTCTCTTAGATTTGGCTGCTAGACAAAACTCACATAAGGGCAACTCGACCTTGGTTAGCTGGCCTAATGCGCCACATGTTGCTAACCAGGTCATCCTTTCTTGTCCTATGTGGCCAAGTCTACTATATCATATATTCACATCATCCACTACACTATCAGAAGTAAAAGCAATAGGAGACGTAGGATAAAACTCATAAAATCAAATTAAGTGCATAAAGTCCCTCATGGACTATACCGGAACATATAAGAGTATTGTCATACGAGATGGAAACTTTAGAGTTTCCTATACAAACATTATATCCTAACTGGTTTAGACTACGGACAGAAATGAGATTTCGTCAAATCTCTGGAGCATATTGTTGGGTTTTCGGCACCGCGGCGTGTGTGTGTTTGATCATGTTTCGTAAACATGAGCACAGCGGAAGCAATTAAAAAATAATAAATCTATATTTATTACAACACACACGCATGCTATTACAACAAGTGTAGACATAACCGTAAATTAAATTTGCAATAAAAGAAAATTATCTACGTTATACCTTCCGTATGACGTGTAGCGGGAATGGCATCAACCGGAACGATCCTCGTAAGAATCGTCTCTATCCGTATCCACGCCGAGCTCCTCGGGATGACTTCGCTAAGTCACGAGCTTCATCTTCGTACGGGTTACTAGCCTCGTGTTGAAGACGACGTGATCGAGAGATGATCACGATCCGAATCCAAATTCGGATCCTAAAACGAGTTCTCAAAACTCGCTTCTCCGGAGAGGTATTCGTCAACCGTTTGACGAATCCTTCGTCCTCCACCTCAGAGGATTACCGGAGATCAAATCCCCGGTAAGTTAGCCACTGTCGGAGCACTAACCGTCGTCCAAACGACGCTCCGATGAGAGGAGGAGAAGCTGTCCAGAAAACTGGACAGCTTGGTGGAGGATATAGGCGCCGGCCAACCAAGGAAAGAAAAGGCTCACCTTGATGCCAAACCTATAGGGGATCACCGGAGGATCGCCGGAGGGTTCACCGGCTGTAGCTTGGTCGCCGGCAACAAGTTGGACGGCTGCACAAAAGCTGGATGGTGGCCCTTTAGGGTTGGGCGCCGAATAGATGAGATGATGGAGGGGGCGGCACAACAAGGTTGGGCGGCAACTCCAATTAGGGTTTTGGATTAGGGTTTAAGCCCTATTTTATAGAGAACTAATTCTCTTAATGGTTAATGGATCATATCCATAAAGCCCGTTAACCCGCTCCATTAAGATAAGTTAAAATAAACCAAACCATGATGGTTTATTTTAAGTTAAAACGAACCGAACCAACCTTTGGTTCATTCGTTTAATATAAACCAAACCCTTTGGTTTATCCTCCTCCATTGGATTAGAACCAAACCATTTTGGTTCATCCATTACGTCTTCATAAGACACGGGCCATCCACGCTTCCATTGCGACTGAAACAATTTCATGCTCGCTTTATGTTTGGTCCAACCAAACATAGTTTCTCTCGGTCTGAGAATCCCATTCTCAAGCTCGTTTTAAATCCTTTGGATTACACTCGTTGTGCGTGTGACCAAATATGTTTTCGGTTTATGTTGGCCGTCTATAATTAACTATTAATTATAGAACGATCATGAGTGACACCTAATAGTACATCATGATCCCCAATTAACCGAAAAGATCAACGGTTGATCCAGAACTATTTCTGAAACCCTTCAGTAGCTCGAATGAATCGTGCCCCATTCCCTTCACTCATCTTATACCCACTTGATTCAGGACATGGTCTATTGTGTCAGTCCCCACTAGGCTGACTACGTCACACCTAGCCCAAGTATCATTTCCTCGTCCTACAGATTCTAGTTACTCCACATGTATCGAAGAGTACTTTACTCTAAACATGTAATGCTTTGGCCAAAGACTTTAGTAACAATCCGACGAGAGGCCATGGGTATACATCTCCTCGCAAGGAGTGGTGAATCCTTTATAGGCTATTCAAACACCTTCGATCACTTCGACTTATACCCAATCATCCCGGGTCCACATCCTTAGAGATGTTTGCTTAAGATGTCAAAGCATAAGTCTCCATGATCAAGATGACTTGAATACCGCAAGTCAAAGGAACATCGCACTTAAGCCACGGTAAGAACTTCATTGACATATCTATATATGCAGAGAACCATATGAAGTCTTACGGCTGGTCACTCCAATGAACTAGTTACCATAACTAGCATCCACGATCAACTCCGGACATCACTATGTCTCCAGCCAGTGAGAATCAGCTGCTTGGATACACCAAGGAGTATACCTCGTGCTAGTCTCGACAGAATTGATGGTGTCCAAATCCATCAATTCATCGACTAGGGATAATTCCGATACATCACAATTACACATGTAGAGATACTCACTAGTTGTGATCCAATCACAAATTCTCTCATGCTATGAATCGTATCGTGGACATTCAGTAAATGAGTTTAAGATCCAATCAAATACATAAAACATGTATACTCAAATAGTGAATCTTCATTTATCATATAAATGGTTCATACATAAGGCGATTGCCTTAGGACATCCCTCATATATTACTAACAGACTCCCACTTGGCCTAATGCCAATCGCTACGGTATCCAATACCATAAGCTCGAACATGACCCTCAAACTTACTTTGAGGTAATGCCTTAGTCAAAGGATCCGCTAAGTTCCTTTCAGTGGGAATTTTCTCGATTTGTATTTTGTTCCTACTGATGATCTCTCTGATAAGATGATAGCGGCGAAGCACATGTTTGGATCGTTGATGAGACCTTGGCTCTTTCGCCTGTGCAATTGCTCCATTGTTGTCGCAGTAGACCGGTATTGCTTCAACAATGGCCGGAATCACACCAAGTTCATGAACGAACGTCTTGATCCAAACCGCTTCCTTTGCTGCTTCCGAAGCTGCAATATATTCTGCCTCAGTGGTAGAATCCGCTACAGTCTCTTGTTTGGAACTTTTCCAACTCACTGCGCCCCCATTCAAGGTGAACACGTATCCAGACTGAGACCTGGAATCATCCTTGTCTGTCTGGAAGCTGGCATCCGTATACCCGCGTATCACCATGTCCCCTTCTCCATATATTAGGAACACATCCTTAGTTCTTCTCAAGTACTTAAGGATCGTCTTAACAGCCGCCCAATGATCCATTCCTGGATCGGATTGGTATCTGCTCGTGACACTCAGAGCGTACGATACATCGGGCCTCGTACATAACATAGCATACATGATAGATCCTATTGCGGATGCATAGGGAATCTTACTCATGCAAATCCTCTCGTCTTCTGTGCGCGGACACATAGACTTCGAAAGGTGTTCCCCATGCCTGATGGGCAGATAACCTTTCTTGGATTCCGACATGCTAAACCTCTTTAGCACTCGGTCTATATATGTAGACTGCGAAAGACCAAGCAACCGTTTCGATCTATCTCTATAGATCTTAATCCCAAGGATGTAGGTTGCTTCTCCCAGGTCTTTCATGGAGAATGTCTTGGATAACCAAACCTTTACTGACTGTAAGATTGACACATCGTTTCCTATAAGTAATATGTCATCGACATACAATACTAGGAACACGACTGCACTCCCACTAACCTTCTTGTACACACAAGGTTCGTCTGGATTTTGTGAGAAATCAAACTTTTTGATTGTCTCATCAAAACGGATATTCCAGCTCCTGGATGCTTGCTTCAATCCATAAATGGATCGTCGCAATTTGCATACCTTGGTTTTATCAACCGATGTGAAACCCTCAGGCTGTATCATATACACGTCCTCGAGCAGGTTTCCATTAAGGAAAGCTGTTTTCACATCCATCTGCCATATCTCATAATCATAATGAGCCGCTATGGCTAGGAGCATCCGAATGGATTTAAGCATAGCTACAGGCGAATAGGTTTCGTCATAATCAACACCTTGTTTTTGACGATATCCTTTCGCCACCAATCTAGCCTTATAGGTAATCACATTACCATCCATGTCGGTTTTCTTCTTGAAAACCCACTTGCACCCTATAGGCTTTATGCCTTCAGGTGGGTCAACCAAGTTCCAAACTTGGTTTTCGTACATGGAATCCATTTCCGACTTCATGGCACCAAGCCACTTATCCCTTTCTGAACTTGTCAGCACTTCTTCATAACTGGTAGGCTCCTCATCATCAATGAGTAACACGTCGTTCGATTCACTTACGAGAAATCCATATCTCTCAGGAATATTGCGTGTTCTACCAGATCTACGAAGATGTGGTGTTACAATAGGTCCAGCCGATTGCTCATCACTATGAGTTGTCGGCTGTTGTGCTTCACCAGGTATCTCATCAATGTCTATTTGAGTCTCTCGAGCCTCCTCAAGCTCGACAACACTCCCACTGTTTTCTTGCAAGAGAAACTCTTTCTCTAGAAACACAGCATGCCTTGAAACAAACACCTTTTGTTCCACAGGATGATAGAATTGGTAAACCCTTGTTTCCTTAGGGTATCCAATAAATAGACATTTATCAGACTTAGCATCCAGTTTGTCTGATACCCGCTTCACATAAGCGAGAACCCCATATCTTCAAGTAAGATACATGAGGTTTCTTACTATTCCATATCTCATATGGAGTAGTAGAGACTACGCTTAACAAGTAACAACAATTGTATCAAGTGCATAACCCCAAAAGGACTTGGGAAGAGTCGCATGATTCATCATTGACTGACCATGTCCAACAAGGTCGATTATGCCTCTCGGATACACCATTATCTTTGTGGTGTATAGGGCGGAGTCCATTGAGACAATATGCCATTGTCTCTTAGATAAACAAGAAAGTCTTGACTTAACTATTCACCACCTCCATCCGAACCAAGTAATTTAATACTTTTGTCATGTTGTTTCTCTACTTCATGTCTGAATTATTTGAACATTTAAAAGGCTTCAGACTTGTGTTTCATCAAGAACACATACCCAAACCGTGAGTGATCATCGGTGAAGGTAATGAAGTAGCTATAGCCTCCTAAAGCTTGAGTTGACATAGGTCCACATACATCAGTATGTACTAGACCTAGTAACTCTCCCACTCGTTCACCTTTTCCAGTAAAAGGTAACTTAGTCATCTTGCCTTTTAAGCATGATTCGCATGTATCGTATGAATCCAATTCAAACGATTCCAGAATTCCACATCGGTGTAATTCGGACATGCGTTTCTTGCTTATATGGCCAAGACGACAATGCCACATATAGTAGTCTATGTGATTATCCTTTCGAGCACGCGCCCGATATTGAAAATGTCACTGGATACGTCCAACGTATAAATGCCATTACTCAAAGTTCCAGTTCCATAAAGTACGCCATTCAAAGTTATATAACAACAATTGTTACTAAACGTTAAATGGAAACCATTTCTATTTAAGCAGGAAATAGAAACAATGTTCTTTATTAGAGAAGGAACATAATAGCAATTGTCCAGTTCCAAGACTAGTCCACTAGGGAGCTTCAGCAAATAAGTTCCGATGGCGACCGCAACAACCTTTGCTCCATTGCCAACTCGCAAATTTGACTCCCCTCTGACAAGTCTTCTTCTATTCCTTAGCCCCTGTATGTCATTACATATATGTGAGCTACACCCAGTATCCAATACCCAAGTGTCTAAGGAAATAGAATGACAATCAATAACGAAGATACCTGAAGAGGATGGGGCATCGGATGCCTTCTTCTTCTTCATGGACTCAAGATAAGTCTTGCAGTTTCTTCGCCAGTGGCCTTCCTTGCCACAG
Source organism: Wurfbainia villosa (assembly GCA_025175895.1). NCBI lineage: Eukaryota > Viridiplantae > Streptophyta > Magnoliopsida > Zingiberales > Zingiberaceae > Wurfbainia > Wurfbainia villosa. The sequence continues at coordinate 8,123,206 of CM045986.1, forward strand.
TGATGGCAAGTGCCCTTTTGCGCTGGTTCCGCCTTCTTTGCCTTTTTCTTTCCTTTCTTCTGTTCTTTTGTCTTCCTCTTAGAACCTTTCTTTGAGGAATCAACTAACAGAACCGCCTTCTCCTCATGCTTTACAGAAGGCTCCACAGTCTTCAGCATATTAAGGAGCTCGGGAATGGTGGATTCCAATTTGTTCATCCGATAGTTCATCACAAATTGCGAGAAGCTCTTGGGCAAACAATGCAGAATTAAGTCAATACTTAACTCATGATCCATCACAAAACCGAGGGTAGCTAGCCGCTCGATGTACCCGTTCATCTTTAGCACAAACTGCACTACAGACGAACCTTCTTGCATCTTCGTAGTGAAGAGGAGCCTAGAGACCTCGAACCTTTCGGATCTCGCTTGCTCATCGAACAACTCATGAAGATGGAAGACCATAGTATTAGCATCCATATGCTCATGCTGCTTTTGCAGCTCAGGTACCATCGCCGCTAGCATGATGCAACTCGCCAGCTCAGAATCTGCCATATGTTTCTGATAGACCAACATTTGGTCTGGAGTTGCATCGTCCTTAGGACGGTCAGGAAGAGGCTCTTCAAGGACATATGCAAGCTTTTCCACCTTGAGAATAATTCTCAGGTTTCTAAGCCAGTCCAGGAAGTTAGGCCCAGTCAGTTTGTTCGAATCCAAAATAGTGCGAAAATTCAAAGACGTCATGATCAATTTATTGACCTAGAAATACAAAACGAGCATATATGAGAAAATGATTTTAAAATGCATCAATATACATTTATAAATCCCATTCATTTTTCGAATTTCAAAAACCCTTAAAATCACTTCGGGAGATCGTAGGTCCATCTCCGAATGGGCTGATATCCATAATAGATAAGAACAATCTTGGAGTGAGTCCAACAAGCCATTCTTAGCTATGATGGTGGGTATCAAGTATACCGATTACATATCATGTATATGTAACTATCACAATGTGCTATCAACTAATTGAATGTTTACACATACATTGGGTTGTTAACACATTAACAAGTATGCATCATATGCATAGCACCCAACTTCACCTCTCTTCACATCGACCTTGGAGTGAGTCCAACAAATCGATGCTCCAAGTTAAAGCCGACCCATTAATCGCGAAATAGTTTTAATATGGTTAGAGCGCATTCAACGAATTAGCCCAGCTTGGAGTGAGTCCAACAACCCAAACTAACGATTGACCTCTGACTCTTACCATATTATAGTTAAACTATTCCAATGATTTGTACATGTTCAGGTTCGATCCTGGCTTGGAGTGAGTCCAACAACCTAAACAAGAAATGGAACTCGGTTCTAACCATATTAATGGAAGGTGTAGGCTTTAATATTGAGTTAGGGTTTTATGTCTCATCCTCTTTGCATGCAAATAACTATTATCTACATGGCATGGCATACATGGCATACATCTACATGTCACGACACGCATGACATAATGTTATGCATCTAATGCAATTACATGACATACAATTATGTCATGTATATAATTTCCTTATATGTCATAACTATTTATGGAAATAAAATATGTTTAAGATTTGATTCTCCAAATCAAATCATAATTAAATTAGGAAACAAATTTTCAAATCTAATCACATATTTTATTCATGGAATTATTTGATTAAGGAAAATCTATTTAGGAAACCAATTTCCTAAATCATTAAAACTACTTATGGAAATAAAATATTTTAAGATTTAATTTTCCAAATCAAATCATGATTAAATTAGGAAACAAATTTCCAGAATCTAATCAAATATTTTATTTATGGAAAATATCAATTTCCATAAATACTTCCAACTTTCCAAAAGTGGAAGATTTCCATAAATACTTCTAGACTTTCCAAAATTGAAAAATTTCCATAAATACTTCTAAATTTCCAAAATTAGAAAATTTCCAGAAATACACTATGACTATCGCAAAACCATTTTACGATTATGTCGAAACACAACCTGGGCTCTGATACCACTGTTGGATTTCCGGCACCGCGGCGTGTGTGTGTTCGATCATGTTTCGTAAACATGAGCACAGCGGAAGCAATTAAAAATAATAAATCTATATTTATTACAACACACACAACACACGCATGCTATTACAACAAGTGTAGACATAACCGTAAATTAAATTTGCAATAAAAGAAAATTATCTACGTTATACCTTCCGTATGACGTGTAGCGGGAACGACATCAACCGGAACGATCCTCGTAAGAATCGTCTCTATCCGTATCCACGCCGAGCTCCTCGGGATGACTTCGCTAAGTCACGAGCTTCGTCTTCGTACGGGTTACTAGCCTCGTGTTGAAGACGACGTGATCGAGAGATGATCACGATCCGAATCCAAATTCGGATCCTAAAACGAGTTCTCAAAACTCGCTTCTCCGGAGAGGTATTCGTCAACAGTTTGACGAATCCTTCGTCCTCCACCTCAGAGGATTATCGGAGATCAAATCCCCGGTAAGTTAGCCACTGTCGGAGCACTAACCGTCGTCCAAACGACGCTCCGACGAGAGGAGAAGCTGTCTAGAAAACTGGACATCTTGGTGGAGGATATAGGCGCCGGCCAACCAAGGAAAGAAAAGGCTCACCTTGATGCCAAACCTATAGGGGATCACCGGAGGATCGCCGGAGGGTTCACCAGCTGTAGCTTGGTCACCGGCAACAAGTTGGACGGCTGCACAAAAGCTGGATGGTGGCCCTTTAGGGTTGGGCGCCGAATAGATGAGATGATGGAGGGGGCGGCACAACAAGGTTGGGCGGCAACTCCAATTAGGGTTTTGGATTAGGGTTTAAGCCCTATTTTATAGAGAACTAATTCTCTTAATGGTTAATGGATCATATCCATAAAGCCCGTTAACCCGCTCCATTAAGATAAGTTAAAATAAACCAAACCATGATGGTTTATTTTAAGTTAAAACAAACCGAACCAACCTTTGGTTCATTCGTTTAATATAAACCAAACCCTTTGGTTTATCCTCCTCCATTGGATTAGAACCAAACCATTTTGGTTCATCCATTACGTCTTCATAAGACACGGCCCATCCACGCTTCCATTGCGACTGAAACAATTTCATGCTCGCTTTATGTTTGGTCCAACCAAACATAGTTTCTCTCGGTCTGAGAATCCCATTCTCAAGCTCGTTTTAAATCCTTTGGATTACACTCGTTGTGCGTGTGACCAAATAGGTTTTCGGTTTATGTTGGCCGTCTATAATTAACCATTAATTATAGAACGATCATGAGTGGCACCTAGTAGTACATCATGATCCCCAATTAACCGAAAAGATCAACGGTTGATCCAGAACTATTTAAAATCCTTGAGCTCGAATGAATCGCCCCATTCCTTCACTCATCTTATACCCACTTGGTTCAGGACATGGTCTATTGTGTCAGTCCCCACTAGGCTGACTACGTCACACCTAGCCCAAGTATCATTTCCTCGTCCTACGGATTCTAGTTACTCCACATGTATCAAAGAGTACTTTACTCTAAACATGTAATGCTTTGGCCAAAGACTTTAGTAACAATCCGACGAGAGGCCATGGGTATACATCTCCTCGCAAGGAGTGGTGAATCCTTTATAGGCTATTCAAACACCTTCGATCACTCGACTTATACCCAATCATCCGGGTCCACATCTCCTTAGAGATGTTTGCTTAAGATGTCAAAGCATAAGTCTCCATGATCAAGATGACTTGAATACCGCAAGTCAAAGGAACATCGCACTTAAGCCACGGTAAGAACTTCATTGACATATCTATATATGCAGAGAACCATATGAAGTCTTACGGCTGGTCACTCCAATGAACTAGTTACCATAACTAGCATCCACGATTAACTCCGGACATCACAATGTCTCCAGCCAGTGAGAATCGTTGCTTGGATACACCAAGGAGTATACCTCGTGCGTCTCGGAATTGATGGTGTCCAAATCCATCAATTCATCGACTAGGATAATTCCGATACATCACAATTACACATGTAGAGATACTCACTAGTTGTGATCCAATCACAAATTCTCTCATGCCGTGAATCGTATCGTGGACATTCAGTAAATGAGTTTAAGATCCAATCAAATACATAAAACATGTATACTCAAATAGTGAATCTTCATTTATCATATAAATGGTTCATACATAAGGCGATTGCCTTAGGACATCCCTCATATATTACTAACACATATAATACATCATGGAGATACAAGACTTGATTATTTTGCAACATCAGCTTGCAAGTGTCAATCCCTCTCACCTCCACAAATGTTCTATTCCCCACATATAGCCTTCTCGCATGTGGACTAATACGGCAAAAATTTACATAAGCACTCTTATCTCACGCTACATGGTCTGTTGCTCCTGAGTCTACAATCCATAAAGAAGAGGAGTTAGCGAACATCACACTAGATGACACATAACTTGAACTATGTAAAGAAGAAGGATTTACCTTTCGCTCACCATACTCGTGTGCGAAAGGCCCAAGCTTACCACATATGTAGCATTGGACTTTGCTCTTAATAAGCTCCTTCTTCTTGCTTTTTTGTCCCTTCTCATTTATCGTTGGCTTCTTCTTGCCAGGACCCTTGGTCTTCTTCTCATGCTTGCGCTACTTGCGCTTGGTACCTCGAGAGTCCTTACTCGACTCTGCAATGTTAGCATGACCTGAAGCATACTTAGTCACCTCTTGTCACTCCTCCTCGAGCTCGCAGTGCCTACTCACATCCGCGAAAGTACAAATACTTTCTGTATGTGTGAGATAGGTCTTAATTACATTCCAGGAGTCAGACAATAACTGGATCACTCCCAGTACCTAAAGCTCATTCGAGATCAACTCCTCCATATTCTTTAAAGAGACAATCATACTCAACATATGCATTAAATGCTGCTTTATAGTATGATCGGACCTCTTCTTATAAGTTATAAACTTATATATCAGCATCCTTAACCTAGGAGCTGAAGGGGTGTCATATTGCTCTTTAAGAGCACTCCAGACTAATAAAGTAATAGGATCATGTTCATAATTGTCATCATGCATGCTACTAAGAAGAATTACTCTAGCATGATCATCCTTCTTTTTCTACACACGATACACCTCCTGATCCAATCTCGCTTGTGCTGTGGTACCCTCCCCGAGGTCCACCATCTCGTGCTTAAGAACCTCTCTGAGTTCTTGCTTCTCGAAAACAAACTGAATCTTCCAGTGGCAAATCTCATAATCGTCATCATTCAGCTTGTCTCCCTTTACGAGATCTAGTATGATAGTCTTTATTGCAACATTCTCGTCACAGAATAAAGAGACGTTAGTGATTATTGATGTTTACTATCTTAATTATATACCCTACTAATCATCAAGACTCAAATAACTTGAATACAAATTTCAAGACGAGTGTATGAATCAATATATACCATGCACCACTATCTAAAATTGTATCTCATCATTCAAATTGAGATGCAGTATATAATTAGTCACTTTATACTCTCAAGGTTAACCTACATGTTGCTGAAAAAGTCTACGCACCACCATATAATGGCAGCGCTTTCGGTAAGCCTAGCACTACCGAAATGGTCCATATATCTCAGAGTCAGACTTCTTCGTCTTCCCCAAGTGACTCAACATAGGTCGAGTTAATTCTGAAAATCCTTCTTGACATTCAAATCAGATTTTAAATAATCTCAAAATCTAACTTGGTTTTAAACACTCGGCATAGCACCTCTTATGTATCTCAAGTACTTCTACTATGTTAAGCTCTCGAGATCCTCAGCAACCTTGAGAACCTAGGGCCTTACACGTGCCAAGCTCTTTGCTCAAGCTGAGCTATTAAGCTCCTCAACCCTTCCCAAGAAACTCTAAATAATGATATTTCGGTTCGAGTTATATTTTTGGATCATATATTTCACAACCCGATGAAAACGGTTCGGACTAAAATTTAGCCCAAGCCCAAACTATCCGATCCATTTACAGTCCTAGGGTATACCAGTCGATTGGTGTTACTGTTCAAGCACTGTTGAGTTTAGAACTTGATTGTAAACATTAGCAATCGACTACTACAATAATAGTCAACTGTTACAGTATAGTCAATTGTGAATAGTATTTTCGACCTATGAATCGAACATAATATTTCTAACTCAACCAGCCAGTTCGATTGAAGCTCACCAGTTGATTAGTGCACTGTAGTAGATCAAAATCCAAATTAGATTTAGTTGTTGAAGAGTAACGATCGATTGACTAATCGACTGGGGGTAAGACCAGTAAACTGGTAGGCGAAAATTAGCTTGATGAAAAGCTTATAAGAAGGCGTTTCAAGGTGATTTGAATATGTTGATTCTTAGGGGCTTTGAAGGGATTTGTTGTTGCATTCTAGATCTTCTAAAGCATTCCAAAGCAACCAAACAACTATCAAATAAGAGTTCAATCGTGTAAAATATTTTGATTCATGTTTTATCATTTTACTTGTATCTTTTGTGGTTGGTTGTATTTGTTGTGAAAGAATAGGTTGTAAGAGGTTTCTTTGCCTCTGGAATGTTTTTGAGAAGGAGAAATGATAGTGGAATTATCGTAGGAGTTAAGCCGTATAGTAGAAATCAAAGATTCTGAACCACGTAAAAATCCAAGTATTGTGCTTGTATTTTTGTATCGTTTATACTTATTTTTCGCTGTATATTAACCTTTTGTGGACGAGCACTCAAACACGAATAACATCGATGATCAAGAAACAATTGCTATTCATTCCCCTCTAGTGATGTGGATCCTAACAACGTATACATTCAATCTACCAAGATCACGTGTATGACCGACCTCCTGAAGCCCAAACAAAATAACCAGCCTCCTAAGACCCAATTGAAATCTGACCTAACGAAGATATGCAAATGAAGATCGATCTGATTAGATCGAAAGTTTAAAGACCGATCTAATTCGTACTCGATCGATAAAAATACTATATCATGAATACTCTATTAAGTCACATCCCATCCGGATCAATTATTAAAATAAAAGTGTTCAGACATCGTAGAAAAGCAGATATGTCTAAACTGTCAAACCGAGATTAGGGATTGAAGATAAACTATTAGAGCTCTTTTTTTCAATTATTTGTTATAATAGCCCCTCTGCTCTTAAATATTAGTAGTGCAATTATGCTTATAAATTATGTTGAAATGATTTTGTCCAATTTTATACTCCTCTACATGGGATACATAACCAAATAAACTTGAGCGAAATATTTATACCTGAAAAAACTAGGGATATAGATATAGATAGAGCACTAAATACACAGGACCAACATAAGAACGGTATGAATTAGAATGTATCAAGCTGCCGTAAACATAGATGGGACAAAGATGAGATTGACCTATATCTGGAGCGAAATGACACCTGAAACTGTCTAAGAGGCACTCATTGGAATTAAGACTCAGAAGCAGCATTTTAGAAGGAAAAAATAAATCAGTAAAAAGGCATTCTGAAATCGACAAAGTATTGTGCAATCCTATTTCAAATGCATGTTTAAGTGCATGTCAAACAGGGAAAGATTTATTTCCAATCGCATCGCTAAGTATCCTAGAGTAGTGCAAGTTTGATGGAAAAGTCAAGGCAAGAAAGTAAAAGCCAATTAATTCCCCATGGGCTTGGTCTCTTGAACAACGTTGGAGCCTCAATCAACTACTTCCTCCGTTTTCTTTGGTTTCGATAGGAGATACCAACCAAGGCCACAAACAGCAGCAGCAGTTCCAGCAAGCACAGCATAGTTGCGGATCGGGTCGGTTGAAGTACCCGCTGTCGATGATCCTTGAGTGGCAGTGGTCTTCACATCAGTGGATGAGGATTCTGGTTTGGCTGGGACTTCCTCTGCAGGTTTTGGGCCCTGAAAATTTAAACCATTTGAACTTTAGCAACAAAAAATGTAAAAAAAAATATGTATCATTATTGTTTATAAGTGTAATTCGACTTCTAATCACAAGAACTAGAACCATTGGTATCCAACAAGGTGGTATCTCAAATATTCGATGTTGGGTATATAAATCTTTGTTGTTGAGCCCCCTACAAGGTCACTCCTTGATCAGAATTTTTTTTTAAAAAAAAAACTCTGTGCACTTTACCATTAGTATTATAGAAAAAAAAAATTGACACATATGACAGATTGTACACAGAACCAAAAGCATTTAACAACCTACAATTTTTAGTTTATTGAAGGGAAATTCTGCCCCGATCCTTAATAGAAAAAAAATAAGAACGCAATGAAATAGATTTGAGTGAAGCAATATTTACTAAAGACCGGAAAGAAAACAAAAATGAGGATGCAAACATAAATCAGAAACACGGAATTCCTTCTTGAAGAGTTATTGAAAGAATAATATGAATACATACCTTATGTGCAAGCTTCTCTAACTTTTCTTTCTCAATTTTCTGCAGTAAAAGGCAAATCTGTTAATATTTACTCTTGATGCATATTCTTTTGCCAAGAGAGTAATTTATGACACTGGTACTAGTAGTCTAAAATGAGTAAAAGTTAAATCATATGAAATCGTAGTAGTAAAAAACTTGTTTTTGGGGGGGAATGTTCAAGTTTACCAACATAACTACTTCATGCTTCAGAACATCAAGAATGTATAGCAAGTAAAGAGGTTAAGGGAGGGGAATATCGTCCAAGGTTTCTCAATTATATTGCAGTCTTGAGAAGACTGAGAAACTGAGCACAAAATTGAATCAAGAAGACAGTTTCCAAGGGAACAACCTTTTAATCAGAAGATGGTGAAAACAATTACTGTGGCATTTAGAGAAACCATAAAACTGGGAATCAAGCCATAATCATTCCGGTAATAGTCTTATGATTGGAATATAGTAGTTTCTAATTCAGTTGAACAAAGTAGGCAAAAATCTCAAGATCTCTATTGGCTCTCCTAATCCATAATTTATGAACTTATTCCAGAAAATTTATTAATATTACAATAAGAATATTTGTACCATTCTTATACTTAGACGTCATGATGAAGAGATATGGCAAACACTATCGAGTACAAGTGTAGTAATTCCAGCTATGCATTTTACTTTAATCCAAAAAGTGCTTTGTACTCGGACACTATATCTTAATTACTTTGAGAGAAAGTGATATGCATAGGGGAGAATTTTTAAATAAAAAAATACAGTCAAATGCATGAAACTCCTACCAATGCGAGGTCTCGAAAAAGAGTTAGACCACATTAGATCTATTGTACACAATCTTACTCTGTATTGCAAAAGGTTGTTTCTATGACTTGAACCAGTGACCACAATGTCACACGACAATAAGTTAACCTTGCACTACGGTAGGGAAGAATTTTTAAATGTGTTTTTTAAAAAAAAAAATCTATCATTACTGTATAGGATTTTTTTTATTGCAACATCAATGACAAATTTACTTAAATCCAAAAAATTTCTTTATATTCCGGTACTGTATCTTAATTGATTTGAGAGGAAGTGACATGCATAGGGGAGAACTTTTAAATGCGTTAAAAAAAATCTATCATAACTGTACCGTTAACTATTCTTTCACTGCAACAACAATAACAAAACCTGTTGTTCCATTCATGAACCATGTTCCTTGGCTATAATACATACGTCTTTTTGTAGCACATCTAATACTATCAGACAAATAGGTTACAGACAAACCACTTCAAATCAGAGCCTTGACTTTCTATGTAATAACAAGCCCAACCAAAAGCATTCAGTTTACGAAAGATATTTTAAGATGCTGTCAAGTGTATTGTCCAAACGAGAACTTTACCAGTGAGGCAAAGCTTTATGCTGGTGAGTGCACTAAATCACTTTACAAAAAAAAATAGCAATGTCATACACTCCAGAAATATCTCCCTCTACAAATATAATGTGAGAATGATGTTGTATTTATGTTCTTCCATTGGAATGTCATGTTCTAGGGGAAAAGGAACAATCTTAAAAGTTTGTACACATGGAATATCAGAAAAGTCTGCACAAAATATTGATGTAAGGAAGGTATAGAAAGGATGCAGACACGCAAAAATGACAAGATTACCAATCATAAATTATTTTTGACTTCTCCAAAAGAACACTGATGAAAATGTATGCCACTAAAAATATCAAACTTAAAATATAAAACAAGATCACCAGATGAGAATGTAAACCTGCAACCATTGGAAAGATGAACTTGAATAAAGATAGCAATTAGCATTTGTTGATACTATGATTTTATTTGCACATAATTACAACTACACAAAAAAATTAATAATCCTATTCCGATCTCTAAATATTCCACGAAATGACATTTTAGTATACCAATTATTCTTCTTTATAAAAATTACTTCGCACTATTAAGGTTTCCAGACGTGCATACTTTACAGAAATCAGGACATGAAACCTAGTCCAATAGAAGATATGCGTCCATCAGATGTTCATTCAAATGCAACTGGTCAATCACATCCGATTTGACGGTACACTGGATCTACAAAGCACATGTCGACACATGCATCACAATGTATAGCCTCCCTCGTCCACAAAGGTTTATGTAACTTAGCCGCAAGTTCTTCATGCACCCCTCAGAAATGTTCACAATTCACTCGATCATCATCGCACTCTTGCCTAGCTTTATATGTTCGCAGACTATCTACGTCAATGTAAACAAAATGCTTCCTCCGCAAATGAACCCTAAAAAATCATGATATGGGAAACTGCATAAAAACATCAATTATCTGTACAAGAGCTTCACTGGCACTATCACAAGCCCTAGCATCAAAAAAGTGAGCTAAATATTGGATTCAAAAAAATGAGACCAAAAACGAGATCAACACAAGGGTCAAATCAAGGGCAGTGAGTAGAACCTTGATGAAAACGTTCTCCGCTGCTTTCTCCTCCTCGCTGAGAACCTTCCCACCGGAGGAGAGCCTGCGGGCGACGTACCTTGCTGCGATCCTTGCGGCCATGGCGATTTTGGATCCAAATCGAAGGGTTTCTCGAGCTGAAACAGCGACTCTGCACCCCCGCGTCTTCTCGCTTCTATTATAAATCACTCCCACCTCCGCCCTCTACTGTCCGTATGATTTCAAGTGGACGGTCCAAAACGAGTTAGGTTTCGTTGCCGTAGAAATATTTACGGTTTTCAGGATCCATACGGGCCCGTTATAATCGCTAGCCCGGGCAGACCCAGCCTATACCGGCCCAGCTTCCGCATTGTGACCGAGTCAAAATTTTCATTATGGCATCCAACATTAAAGAATCTTAAAAAATATTTTCAGAAAAAATGATGAACCTTAATTATTGCTAAATATCCATTATAATTTCAAATTTATATATCCTACTCCTTTTGATCTCTGTATTCCCAATATCATTTGGACTCTTTGATATTGAAATTTTGATCCCCTAAAGAGGAGGAAGTAATAGAGTTTTTACATATTATTAACAAGCGTATAGTCAATATTGGAAATCTAAAAGGCAAATAAGATTTATACGTTTTATGACATTAACACTCGAAGTGATCTTATAGGAGGTCGAAAATTTAAGGCAAATAAAATTTCCCTTTTGTTACTGCAACACTGAACAGTATTGAAGAAACTAAAAGAATATCAGTGAACGTAACGAAGTCAGTAAGTGTTTGAAAATAATGATAAAAAAAAACAGTATTGTATTTCATTAACTGGACAATTATGATTGATGGGCACATGAGCCAATCTAACAGCGTTGTTGCGCCATTTTATAATCTCAACTATGTTTTTTTTATGACATACATAAACATGAGAATGAGAATTCACACATACAAAGATGAAAAGAAAAACAGAAATATTAAGTGAATGTTTTCTCACTGAAACTAGCAGTCTATACACAGTGAAATAGAAAGGTCATAACTTGTTCTACTATATATATAAAATTCACTCGTGAAATCCCTGAACCTAGAACAAGATCCTATAGTAGACTAGCAGTGGCAGAAAGAAGAATTAAGTTAATACTGTCAATTTGGTCTGGAAGAAAGCTGAGCCTACACGGCATTTTGGGTTACAAGATCTACACAGGGCACTCATTCTAAGTTCTTACCACCATAGTGCAGAGAAAGAAACATGTCTGACTTTGTGTTTGATTAGGAAAATTGAGTGACGACAGCTATGATCTTTTGCGCCCACAATGTGCTATAAGCCAACCCATTTCACCCATGTAAACATACGTCCGATTCTGAAAGGCAATCCGTAGTCTTTGGTAATGGCTGGTTCCCTTTTTGCTGCCTCTGGTTCAGACCAAACATATACTCCGCGTTCTTGACGGCTCCCAGGGACAGTGTTGTCGAGAATAAAAGCAACAATAAATGCAATCACCATGTGAAATGAAAACAAAGTATTCAGGACATAGTTCACCTGAAATTGCCACACATATCAGTAATCAGAACCATACAAAAATCCTATGAACTAGATCATCTATCGCTGGTTTGTCAAAGGAAATATATTCAAGAGTATGATTATGATTATGATTATGTGGCATCATGCCCCACGTAACTTCTAAGTTAACTTGATATTTCAAGTCTAAACACTAACATAAGGTTATTCGTGTTCTGGACAAATATAAAATGGATAATAATCAGCACACGCACTGTCGGAGGAGAAGACATACCCCTCCAGATCCTGTATGAATAGGTCCATGAGATGCAACAGCATATGGTTGGAAGAAACTTAGAACGGATGAATTTGAAGACGGAATAGGCCCAGATTGCTGGAAGTAGGCAGGTACTGATAATGAGAGAAACAATGAGAGGCCAATTATGATATTATTCCTGGAGCTTCCAGTCTCGCTGTATCGCAGGTTTGACAAACCTAGAGCAGCAATCATGGCCCACATAAAGCAAAGAAGACCAGCCACCATGACATCTGGGATAGAAGCTATAAATCCTCCTATTTTCCCTGGTCAAAAATTCAGAATTCAGAAAATGAGACGTCCTAGTGAAAAAAAAAAGGGGAAAAAGATGGGAACAATTGCTATGATAAAAAAGAAAAAAAAAAGGTAACAAGAATTCTTTCTTCTGGTGTATAGAAGGAGAAATAGCATTGCTGCTTACCAACAAAAGATAACAGAATGAGAATGACTGCACCAAGCTCAATAGCTCTCCGACTACCCATTTTAGTTGTAGCAATAGTGTGAATATTCTCAGTGAGAGTGGTTGAAGCGACTCCTGTGCCCCAAAGTGCAGCCAAGACACTAGAGATGCCTTCCATACCAATACCCCTGCTAACTACTCCAGGTGTAGGGGGTCTGGAGGCCACTAACAAAGCTGATGCATGGTATGTTCCCACCTTGAGTGAGAAACAGAGAATTACACATGGGAATCAAGAAAGAAAGGAGGTTGAGGATTTAAGCAATACAAGAAAACGCAAGGTATATAGATATCAATAAATGGTATGTCAAGTTGGATTTAATTTTCCAATATGGTGGCTTTAATTGTTTTCATAATACACCCGAGTTTGTCATTGCGAATGAATCCGATAAAGTGATTTAATTTGGTGTTTAATCACGGATTTATGTTATCAAATGCGGAATCATATATATAGAATCCTTTAGCATATTACCGTTAGCATTAGTAAACTATTAACGGGTTTGGATCAATTATATATATGGGTGTAGTCTCCATAGGAAAGTGAACAAGACGGATGTCTTCTTTTCCCCATCGGATCGAACTTTCGGAATTGTCTCTCTCACACCTACAGTAGCCCAAGTCCTACAGCAGATTTCGCTCTTGATCTTCATATTCCTCCAGCAACAATCAAGGCAAGAATATTTCTGGATTCAAGTGCATATTTATAATTTTCTTTTAATTTCCACTGCAACTAGAGTTCTTGCATATTTGTTGTGGATCTCTGACAAGATCCTGTGACAGATTGCTTAGAACCATTTGTTTGATTCACACGCAATCATTGACAGAATTAAATCTATCATGTTAGACGTGTGTGACAGTGACAGTTGCCCAGTTTCAGTAACTTAGGTGTCATTTGGCCAGCTGAAATTTGGTAGAGTGCTGTGTAACCAATTGCAAACTGTCCTACCATTATTGTCGAATGATTTAGAAGTACAATCCTAGAGTTCCGGTATTAATTTAACTTGATTTATTTTGTGTGTTATAGCATATCAGTATTTATAATAAATAGTGCTTCTCACTTGAACCATCAGCAAATCCCAATATGCAGAAACATTTTATCGTATTCTCTTTCAGAAGATAACGTAGCTAAGCAATTTAGTGGAAGCCAATGTGAATCCTGGGAATGACACTTCGTTTATGTTTCAACATATATTTCTTTATTGTTTTTGATTTCAAATGTTTGCAACTCATCTCCACCTACACCAGAGGGAAACATGAAATTAAGTTCTGAGGCATGCTAGACAGCTAGTTAACAACACTCCACCAGTGCACTTTTTATTCAAGTTGTAATCCACGATTAACATCGTACTCGTTCAACAAAAAAGGCTCTAGAGGAAATAAAACAGTGGTTACTACAAGAAGAAACCTGCGCTTCCATTTTCTAGATAATAATAAAGGAAATTCTAGAGCATAATAGTTATGCTATAATTTCATTTCATGTAAGTATAGTATTAACTATATCATATTTCTCAAATTTGTTAATTATGGAATTAGTGACAATATTAACAGAATAGAAAAACTATGTGAAAGTCTTCAGCTAAATAATTGGGAAGAACACTCACAGAGTCAACTGATGAAATTATAGATACCACACACATCACTAGGGTCATTCTCCAATTGAAAATAGGTGTACCCCACTGCAGTGGGTATGGAAACCTAAACCAGGGAACAGATCTTAAGGCATGAGATGTATCAACATGGCAGTGTTTCATTCTTGACACATGCTTCCTGCAGTAAGCTGTGACAGTATTCGAGACAGGTACATTTGCATCACAACCTCTATAACTGTAAACTCCAAGCTCTGTGAGAAGAAAAGCAATGAGCCATGTGAACCCCAGGCCCAGCGGAACCTGTAACACAATACTTCTGAAATATGATATGAAGCCACCATCCAACATACAAAATAAAAAGATCTAGCTAGAGATCAAACTTTTAGATAGTATGCAAGCTTACAGCATGGATCAAGAATATACGATGACCATTTATGCATATCTTCCGAAGATACTGTGACAGGGAAGTAAAGGCAGTGTAAATTAGCATTATAGAAACCCCAGAGGTATCATGATATTGTGGAAAATATTGAAATATTTTCTGTACTCACTAGTGAAAATATAACAACTAGAATTATCTGCAACATGCCAATCTCTAAGCAGGTGCCTACTTGAGTGAAACCATAAGCAAAAAACGATAGGCCAATGGATGCAATTGTTGGGGATACAACAACAGGGTTGATGAACCTGGAGAAATATCCAACTGATGCATAAAAAAGCATGCTTGGAAATACAAACCCAAAGAACTTTACTAATCAAGTTTAGAATGAGGGTTACATATATGGCACATGTTATTTGTCCAAGGTAACTACAATGATATGAGTGCAGTACAAAAAGAAAGGATCTGCACCTTAATAGCAATGATGCAAGTCCAGTATATCCCACTATTGCTTGAAATACAGAAGATGCAATTAAAGCTCCTTGTAATTCCTTCATGATGTGCCTAAAACTCTGCAATCAACGATGGAATGTCAGAACCAGATAAGGTATATTGTGGAAAAATATTTGGCAACATAGCCTGCAATATCCTGCTGCCTTTTTTGCAATATTTTTATGACTTTTTTTTGGCAGAATTCAAAATACACAAACAGGAATTGACTGTTTTAACAAACTCATTTAGCAATACATTTACTATACAAACATTAGATGTAATTGTAAGGATGGAGAGAAATTTACATCAGATGGTAGAAAAGCATACATTTTCTGTAAGACCCTGGAACTCTGGAGAATTGATTATTGCCAGTGCAGGTGCCAGATAAACATAGGATGGCCCCTGCACAAGTGGCAACCTTGTTCCAAAGAATGTATGTAGCAACGTTGTCAACCCTGAAACCAAAAGCACCGTCGATACCACAGCTGAAGTGTCCTCCTGTTAGAAGTAGTATTGGAACATCTAATCGAGCTCACAGCAGAAGCTTAATAAGAAGGAAGAGAAAAAAGGACGATTTCTTACATGAGTTCCCCCCATAGCTGGAACTATAACAAGCGGGATGAGAATCAAAGAACCGAGTATGGAAAGATAGTGTTGCAGACTATAGAATATGACCGGCACTGTAGAAGGTTCACATAACAATAAAAAGAATCAATATTTCAATATGAAATAAGCGCAGAAAGGAAACTTTTTGACAGTTGCGCACCAAGACCAGGACTGTCTCTCAGCTCATACTTAATGTGCGATTGACGCAGAGCAAACCCTTCCTCTTCCTCTGGTTGAGGCAATGTAGCAGGTTCCTCTTCTCTTCTTTCCCTCGGCCGAGTATCGAACCGTACCACATGTCCGTTAGGTCCCGAACCGGCGCTTCTCCTCCTCGCCGTCTGTTGACTCTGATCTACAGTCGCTGGTACATTTGCGCCTCTCTCCTTGCTCTCCTGCTCCCCAACAGAAGCTGCAGGCGGCGGCGGAAGCGCGGTGGAGGAACCGTCCCGAGTTCCTGCTTCCAGATCCACCTCGTTCCCTGATTCTGTCGGCTTGGGGAGCGCAATCTGGCCAGAATCGCTAGCGTCAGACTCGCCGGAGACCGTGCCCTTAAACCCAGTCCTCCTCGCCCAGGAGAGCTGCGGCGTCGGCTGTTGCGAGGCGTCGGCGGCCGGAGGCCATGGTCCCGGTCGCGGGCGACGCGGCGGATGGTCCGTGTTCGCCATCGGCTCTCGCGCCGCGTTCGACTTGGACATCGCCCGATCTCCCCCCGACCCTTTTCCACCTTCAGATTTCGGCCTCCTGCAACGGAGTCCTTGATCGATCTCGCAGTTGTAGCAAATATGAAACCTCACCAGAGCTCGAAGTCTTCAGTTCAGTCTCAGAGGAAGCGAAGTCCACAAACGGAAGAGGGTTTTAAAGATCTATTTGGCCCTCTTTAAGATACTTGCTATCCATAGTTAAGATGCAAATTGAAACATGTACCAGGTCTTATATGCAAACTACTACTCTGAAAAGTAGGGGGGGAGGGGACTCAGAAAACTTTCCCCGCTTTTCTCAACTTGTTATGAGTTGATGCATACGGTGGAGCCCAACGGTCATAGAAGTTTTGACCATGCGGGTAAAGTCGGGGATACTCCTAGGAGCATTTGGATCTGCTTTTTCTAAGCAATTTGACGTTGCTGTGGGTCAAGTACCTGGCTTTTTAGTTCCCGTGTACCCGAAATGTCCCGACTTGTAGAATCTGACGTGGTTTCCTTTCTTTGCCGTTGGTGTTGTCCCCACTCCCATTGGAGCCCCACACGTCTATTTGTGGGATAAGAGTACATCTATTATCTATATTTTGAAAAAAAAAATTTGATGCCCTCGTTCAGACGTTTTTTATTATTGATCTCATAACTAAATAAAGAATCATAAATTATGAAAAATATTTTTCTTAAATCAAAAATTAATATGAAAAATAAACATCTCAATGAATTTTATAATTTCTAAAAATTGATCCTTATTTATTAAAATAATTATATTATCATTCGTACTAATAATTTGGTCCTTTTGAGAGGACTATCTAAATCTTGATTAAACAAATATAGGTTAATAAGGATCATTCAAATCTGGATAAATATTTTAGGGATCCATTATTTGTAGGTGTTTATAAATTAAGCTCTATATTTATTTGGTGAGTTTGTACCAGCTTTGATCATGGTTATTTGGTCAAAGCTACTCCAAAGTAGGCTTGACCTTAGGGCGGGTCAAAACCTAACTTGGCCCAGACTTATAATCAGGTGACCCGTTGACCTTATTACACCAACCGAAACTCAATGAATCGATGGTTCGAATGGTTAATTGTCAAATTTAACCGTTAAATATATTTTTTTAAACTGTGAAAAATATTTAATTATTTTTAATCAATGATTACGATTTAGTAATCGCTATTCTCCAAACTCTATGTATATAATATTTATTTTATCAATGGTCAATCCTCGACGACCGTAAAATTTGTTGAGATATCTATCCTCTCATCGTGTTAATTCTTGATTGGATAAAATGTCTCTCATGATTTATCTCTTTTCGTCTAGTTGTGGGACCAACGATGAAGAACGCTTGAGATGAGCATATCACTTTTTATTCTAAGAATATACTTTTTGAATTTCGAAATCTTAATCGCTTCTGATCTTAATAGAAAAAAATTCATCTTAGTCTACAAAAAATCACTACGTATGTAGATCTCAATAATATTCAATTTATTGATGATAAACCAAAGTAACTTTCGACAACTAGTATACAAGAACATACCGAAACTTTTAAAGTTTAAAAAAATTTACCTTTAAAATTATTTATTTTTATTAGATATTTTGAGAAAGTCAATTTTGAATGCAAACAAGATATAAGTATTATATTATAAATTTCAATCAGGTCATGATGATGTATCGTTGAAGTAATAGGTCAAAACGAAGCATTTGATTAAATTAAGAGTCGAAACATTCTCAAATATAATTATCTAGATTTTTATCATTCATTAGAGGGACCGATTTAAGTTTATTTAAATATGATATTAAATTAATATAATCATTAGTTATATTTATTTATAAAGAGAATATTTCTTTTAGTTTTGGCTCTAAATATATTTTTGAAGATTTTTAATTAAGAATCACTTAACTTATATGTAAAATGTATTTCATGAATTACATTTAATTGTACAATTAAAAATTAATAAGATAGAAAAAAAATTAATTGAAGAATTTAGAAAATTAAATAATAAAGTATTTTTGTGTTCTGATATTTGAAGTGATTATTGATAAAGTTATTCATATATGAGTGTAATATGTCATTGGATTGATAACTCCTGACAATTTAAAAATATTTATTAGTATATTGAATTTTTGATGAACCACACACTACTTATAATATCTCTTAGTCATTATGTTTAATTTTGAAAGAATATAAATTATTTGATAAAATATTTTCAATATCATTTTGTAATGTCAATTATAATAGTATAAGTATTAATTAACTTAAATTTATTTGTCAGTATATTATTAATGGTTTTTTTTTTTCATGCATGTATTTTAATATAAATTTATGTATTTAAGATGAATTAAAAAATTTTAAAAAATTAAATTAAATTAATTAAAAAATTTATTTCTTATTTATGGTCACATTCTAATATAATGAAATAATGAAATAAATTTATAAAATTAATATAATGAGACTTAAATAATTTTATAATGTACTAATATGTTGTAATTTAATATATTAATTATTATAAATTTCATTTCAATATAAAGAACTATTATCTTAATTTGTTTACATAAATTATTAATAATAGTAATATTTATTTATTTTCACACCAATAAAACATATATAGTAATATTTGCAAAATTTTAAAATTAATTAATGATATAACTAAACAACTCTCTAATATTTATTATCTTAGTTCATGAATTTTTATAATATAGATTTATTTAAAATGATATGTTATGGATAAATTTTTATCTCTTTATATATTAGCAATAAAAGTAAAATAGAAAAAATATTTTTAACATATTCATGATATTTATTTAGTACATTTGTTTTTAACCCTAAATTAAAGTTAGATATTTTATATGAAATATTAGTTATATATTATAATTTTTTAATTACATTAAAATATTATTAGTGCTAATATTATAAAATAGTAGAAATAATTTATATAATATTTATATAGAATATAATTTTAAATATAGATGAGAGACTAATGTATCTAAAATTTAAAATATTAACAGTAGTTCAAAACTTTTAAAAATATAATTTTTATTTAAAAAAAAAGGATAAAATATTTACGAGGGTCCTCAAGTTCTAAATATGAATTATTTAACAACTTCTTTTAATTTTAGTGTAACATATAGCAAGATAAATTTTAATAGTTTGTAGTCGTAGTCATAGAAAACTTAGGGGGTGCGTTTGGTTGGGGGTTTTTGTTGATAACCTTGTTAGGTTATCAACAAAAATCTTGTTTGGTTTAGGTTATAAACAATTACCTGGTAATTATTCATTACCTGGTTATGAACAAAATCCTTTTTAGGGGGAATCGGAAAACCTTAGAGAACCAAGGTTTTTGTTGATTCCTGGGGTTAAGGAAATTTTTTTCCAATATTACCTCTAGCAATATATTAAATCTCAATTTGTCAAAACTCAATCGATTTGTCTGTCGTCGTCGTCATGCCGCGTCGCCGCGCGCCGCCGTCGTTAGCCGTCGCCGCCGCCCCGTCGTTGGCCGCCGCCACCCGTTGTTAATCGCCGCCCATCGGCCTCGGTGTCGGCCGCGCCGCCGTCGCCATCGCCGCCTTGCCGCCGCCGCCGATCGCCGCCGTCGATATGCCGATCGCCGGTCATTCGCCGTCGCCGATCTCCGCCGTCGCCGCCGCCGTCGCCCATCGTCGCCGACCGCGCCTTCGTCGCCGTCGCCGTCGCCGACCACCGCCGTCGCCGTGCCCGCCGTGTGGTCGGCTGCCGCTGATCGCCATGCCGTCGCTGCCACCGTCGTCGCCGTCGCCCGGCCGTCGTGCCACGCCATCACCACGCCGCCGTCGCCGCTGCCATGCCGTCGCCGACCGCGTCCGCCGCCGTCATGCGCCATGCCCGCCGCCGTCGCCAGTCGCCGCCGCCACCATCGTCGCCGCCACCGCTCGTCCTTCGCCGTCGTCGCATCACCGTCGCCGTCATTGTCGCCGTCGGCCATCACGATGCCGCCGATCGTCGCCCGACCGATCGCCGTCGTCGTCGTCGCCAATCGGTCGCCCATCGTTATCGCCGCCGGTCGATCGATCATTGTTGCCGTCGCCGATCGGTTGACCACCATCATCGCCCTCGGTCGGTCTAGTAAAATGTTAAACTAAGTTATATATTAAAACCTCCAACCAAACAAGGTTTTGATCTAAGGTTATACTTTATTCTAAGGTTATGTTTTATTCCCTGGTAATCACATAACCAAGGTTATGTATGATTACTTGAACCAAACACACTCAGGGTGTATTTAGTTCAAGGTTATTGTGCTAACCTTAGTAATGTGATTACCATATAATCACATAGCTAAGGTTATGAGGAATAAAACATGTTTAACATTTTACTATTGCGGAGAATGCCTTGTGCAGTGGGTTATCAACTTACCCTTAGTACAAAAATGGGTTCTTTGCAAGAAAGAACTACTTATACCAAAAAGGGATCCATAACTTTGATACAAATCGTTTATGTACCTACGGGCAATTTGATCGACCCTTCTCCTGCCACAACATTTGCACATTTAGATGCTACTATTGTACTATCAAGAGGGTTAGTTGCCAAAGGTATTTATCCTGCAATGGATCCTTTAGATTCAATGTCAACTGTGTTACCTCCTCGAATCGTTGTTGAAGAACATTACGAAACTGCGCAAAGAGTTAAGCAAACTTCACAACGTTATAAATAACTTCACAAACATGTTTAACCTTAGTAATGTTTAACATTTTATTTGGTTTAATTCTAAGTAATAAAATAAAAATGTGTTTGTTTAGAGGTTTTTAAGTATAATCTAGTTTAACATTTTGCTATATTATCCTTGATCAATTATAAGGCTCTGTATACTTTGAAACATGTTTGTTTTTCTTTTCATGTTGATCAGGACGGTCACCATCGTCGTCGGATGAGATAGTATGGAACGACCATCGGCAACTACGACAGCTGCATCGACAATTGATGGCGACGGCGACAACCAAACATCGATAGCGGCACGCAGTCAATGACCAACGACGATCGACAGCAATAGTTGGAAATCGACGGCTACCAATGGTCGACGATCGACGGCCGACGACGACTAGGCTGACCGACAATGACAGCGGCAGGCCGACCGATGGTGATGACTAGTCAAGCGACGGTGACTGATCGAGCGACGATTATCGGTAGGGCGACGATGACAATCAGTAGGGCGACAATGGCGATCGATTTGCCGACGGCGATGAAGGTCGACCGACGGCCTATGACGACGGTCGATCAACAGGCGACGGTGGGCGAGCGACCGACGACAACAGTGGCGACGACTAGGGTTTTATTATATTAGGGTGAAATTGAAATTTGATAAAACTTAAGGGATATTTTGTTCGAAATAATAAAAATTGAAGGATAATTTTGGAAATAAAATGTTGTTAATCCTGAAATCAAACAAAATCTTCGTTTTCTTAGGTAATGAGATTCCGAGGTATATAACCTTATTTGTTGATGCTTGCTGACGTGGTGGTTATCTTCTATTATTTGGGAAACAATTTAAACCTCGAACTAAACAAGGTAATGAGGTAAACTTAGATGGATAACCAAGGTTATCCATGACTACCCGAACTAAATTCACCCTTAAAGTTGTTTTTCATTATCACAAAAGAAATTTTAACTTGTCATGTGTCACCAATTGCTATAGAACAAATATTTTATTTTAGAGGTAATTCATTGGATGGAAGATATCTATTTGATATCTTAATTTTTTGGAAGCACAAGTATTACTTGATGACTGAATAAGAGCTAAAAAAGAATATAAGAAATAAACTTTCTGATGAGAATGTAGAATAATTTGATATAGAAGAAATTAACATGAAGGAAATGGAAAATGAAAGTGAATAACAATACAACTTCCTAAGATAAAAAGGATAAATAAGCAATGTGAGTTTCCTATACCCTAAGAGAAACATAGACAATTTAAATAAGTATAAATTCTTTTTTATATTTTATATTTTTTTTATAAAAAATATAATTTTTTTAATAAATAATAATAATTTTGAATCATAAATTAAATTGTAATCGATGATTTCAAATCATGAACCATAATCATTTTGGACGATAAAGTTAAAAGTTGACCTTTTAAGGATGAGTGATTTTGAACCGTCCAACTATCAATTCCTAATTATGATGAGGTCTACTCTAAAGCAGAGCACAAAAGAATAGTTTAGATATCAAACTATGGCTAGCTGATTTAATAAATTTTAAAAGAAAAGTGTTCTTTCAATGATATGGATTATAAACGACCTTTTAATACGAATAGAGAAAAGGGAGATATTGTTTCTTTAATAAAAAAAATAATGAAAATTAAAAAATATATATATTTTTTAAATTATTGAGATAACTATTACATCAGATCCAACCTCTTTTATACATTAATGATACCATTTATTCTTCCTAATAAAACTAAATAGATTTATCTAAAAACTCAATTAACTATTTAAAATATTAATAAGAACTCTACCCTAATATATTTTCCTGCATTTTCTAAAAATATAATAAAAATTGATTAAATATTTCAACACTCCCTCTCAAATCGATGAATCAAAAAATGTTATTCCCAGCTTAGATATAATACTTTAAAAGCATCTGATTAGATTCTCATTTGTCTGTCTATTTATTTTGTCTATATCATTTGTTTGTCTAATTTGTTCAGAATTTCTTTTCTAAGTTTTGTTTTTTATTCTTGAGTTTCTCATTTTTGGTCTTTAGTTTTTTATTTCGTTCTAGCTCTAGTTTTTTTATTCTAGTTTTAGTCTAGATTCTACTTCTGTTCTTAGTTCTGATTTTGTTTCATTTTGGTTCTATTTCTGAATAGTATTCTGATTTATGTTCAGAGTTCTTGTTCTATTCTTGATTTTATTTTTGTTTTGGGTTCTGATCCTGTTTTGAGTTTTTTTTTTTAAGACGACAGAAATTTGGCCATGCGCTTGTTGTTGACACTTCTTCTTGATATGAAACTCATGAAAATACACTTAATTATATAAGTAGACTTCTTGAGTCACAAAGTAGAAAGTCAATCTAGAAAATACCCTACATCAAGTATATATATTCTTTGTCCATATCCTATGACATGGACCATTAGTTTCTAGGGTTTAGGGTATAAGTTTACTAGTTGATTGATGAACCTAAAATTATGAATTTGAAATTTTTATCATGCTTAGATATGATTAATCGACTAATGAGATTTAGCAGTCACATGATGATACTGTAGTAGCAAATAGAAGGCTTGAAATTGTTGGTGCCAAGAGCACTACAAATTCAATCCTATATTTTGATGTTTGAAATAAGGTTTAAAGTTAGAAAGCTTTATGATCTAATTTGGTTTGTCAATTGTATAGGAGCAAAAGTTTGACAAGTTAAGTACTAAAGGTCTCAGGTAAAAGTGTAAAATACCGCAGAAAAAAAAATATAAAACAAAATAAAATAAAATGTTGGAAAATTGGGAGAATACCCTATGGAATTTTCCAGGAATTTTTAGAAATTATTCTGGATTTAAACGGAAGGTTTATGGATGTTTCATGGGAATAAAGCGAACATGCTTTTGTAAAGCCTGTTTAGATTATCTGCTAGAAATTAATTGGTTCAATTAAAAAGCTTTATATCCTGTCGGTTTCCCTGATTTCCCGATGGTGCTGTTCTTTCGGTTCACGACTCCTCTTCTTCACGATTTCTCATCGTCGCGCTCCCTCTTCTCGCCGAACGCCACTACGCTGCAGCCCGATCGCTCGCGACTTCTCCTCTTCGTCTCCGAGGCGACCAGAGCCTCGTGTCCCCTTCCCTCGTGCCTGTGCTCGCCATCGCCGCACCGCTTGCCGTTGATGGCCGCCTCTTCACTACCGCCGGTGCCGATCCAGTCCGATCTCCGCCCGATCTAGTCGATCGTCGCTTTATCTTCGCCCGATCTCTATTCGAGCTTGCTGTCGCCGCTGCACTATCGCCGTCGCCGCTGCTGTCGCCGCGAAGTTGGACCCATACCGCATATCGCACCGCCTTGTCACCGGTGTGATTCGCTTTCGATAATCAACCCGTTGGAAGCCAAAGCCTCCAGCCGCCCCTGTTGTAGGCTGTTATGGATTCCTCCGGCCGAGAGATCTCTGATTGTTCGGTTTGGGTGGGCAACCATTCACAGCCGATTGTGTCTTCGTTCACAGCGGGCGATGGATCCATACGATGCCTTGTCGTGAGTTGCTGTTGTGCGGATCACCTTGAGCTTGATCTATCGATATGGACAGAGAATTGGAGCTGGTGAACAGGGGTAATGGAAGGTTGGCTGCCGAGGGACTTCTAAAGAAGGTAAGCTGTTAATACAACTCTAATTCTTGGTGTCGTTCAAGTCTTTTCTTTGATTGATCCAGTCAATGTGGGAGAATTGATGAATGGTTGGTTCCGGGGAGTTGCTCGGTTGTGAATAAGAGTAGGAGATCCTGGTTACGATATAAGTGCTCTGTGGGTGTAGTTGTGAAAGGGGTTGGTGCACAACAACCGTGTCGACGAACTGGTATGGGTCAGATTGTAAGGTAAGCTACTAATACAATATGGAATTATAGGGTTTCCCCAATTATGGCTTGTTGACCTGGTTGATCTTGGTAGTTGTGGATTGGAATTTGGAAATTTGTCTATGGTGTGTTTGCAGGTGATAAGTGATATGAGATTTGGGAGATGCTACTTCTAGTTCGGCTATTGATTTGGAGTTATACTGTACTATTGGATCAGGAGGTTTTGTGATTTAGCTGGACTAGGTAAGTGATTTACAGCTAAATAATTGCCGAAGAATTTGTGCATTTTTATAGTGAACCGGTATATGGTTTAATATGAATGCTTAATTAGTATGATGATATGGAATGAGGTTATGCCATGTGAGATTTGGTTAATTAATTGGGGATTAAGATTGGTTTAGATTCTTATTCCTACAATTTAATTATGCTAGCATTTGGTTATATTGGATTCTACCATTTCAGATATTGGATTCGAGGTAGAGATCTTAGAGGTGGAGACCGTCAACATGAGCTTCCTAGCAGGTGGGTAATTTCTTACCTGGTCCGGGTAGATGTATTGCATTCAGATTTAGTCATAGATATGAGCATGTTAGGTGTTTATATTACCTTGACCTTGCTCTCATTATCGTATGCTTGAACTTATCGTTGGATATATTTATGCTCAATTGTTGATATCACATATACCCTATCATGATTTAGGAGTTATAGATGTGATGTAAATTGGCCTAGATGTTTAGCAGGGTGTAAATGTTAGTACGGGGGATGACCCAATTTATAAATTGGAAAAAGGTCATCTATGGGTAGGTAATGCCCTAAATGTAGGATTTATTTCCAATACCCGTATGTTGCATACTGTTACCAACCATGAGTTGTGTAATGGTTAAGTGAAGGGTGATTAGTGTGTCGCTACGGATAGGTGTGTTGGTGCAGTAGGCACCTAAATCGAACCTGAGTTTTGATTATAGCAAATGATACAAAGTTAAGCTCATGTCGTTATCTCACGAGCTGAATCGAGTGTGCAGAAGATTGCTATAGCTGGAGCTGAAGGCTAGCGACACCCGGAGGAAGTCGCGGTGGTCGGGCGACACTCGAGTGACTTCGGAGGGAGCCGAAGGAATCGAGTGGAAGGCCGGAAGCAAAAGCAACACGTAAGTATCGAGGTAAGCTCATGTGTGCGAGCGTAAGTGAGGTCGTATCCTCTTTACGGGGATGACCTTAAGCGTAGATCCGACCAAAGACATCCTATAGATGGTCTAGGTCGAGATCGGATGGTCGGAGGCCGTCAAAATAATGTTTTTGTTAAGCTAACTTTGCCTTGCAGCTAGCATCACGATCGCCCTTAGAGGACTCGCCGCCACAATCACCGATCACCGGAGGTTAGCACTGATCGATGTCGCCATCACGATCGATGATGACCATCAGTCGACTGATGGTCAAAGGATCAGCTTCGAGGAGTCAAGGTTTATCACCAAATTTCAAGGGGAGTGGTGCTCAAATATGATTGGCTAGGGTTCCTCTCGAAAAGTGGCTCAAAGGCTATAAAAAGAGGTCCTAACCTAGGGTTTCATCAACAATTCTAAGCTTCCAAGAGCCTCCGCAAAGCTACAACTCTCCGACAACGAAGTTCTTCTTCTCCGACGCTAGGTTTAATTTTCTTTTAGTTTTTAGTACGTCGGTTTTAGATTTATTCGTTGTTCATTTACTTTTTCGAAGCTCTCTTTCTATCATAACGAGGAGAGGGGGAGTGTCCCTCTACCTCAAGTTTTTGTTCTTGTATCGATTAACTCCTACCTCCAACGAGGAGGAGTTCATTTAGTATTTTGCCCTCCGTGCGTGGTCAAGGACCACTAGGGCCTTGGAGTAGTAGCCGAAGGCTACGAACCAAGTAAAAAGAATTGTCTCTTTTATTTATTGTTTATATTTTCGCTGCAATTTATCTACTCGACTTTCAAAGAACGATTTCGCAAAAAGCTTTTTGTTTCGCTATTCACCCCCCCTCTAGCGAACTGCCTCGATCCAACACGATGGTCCCAGCTTGATATGATCAGTCGAGTATGACTCTCTATTAGATAGAGAGTGCGTCGATCAGTTGAGTACGACTCTCTATTGGAGAGAGAGTTATGATCAGTCGAGTACGACTCTCTACAGGATAGAGAGTCCGTCTATCAGTTGAGTACGACTTTCTACAGGATAGAGAGTGCGTCGATTAGATTGGTATGACTCTCTATAGGATAGAGAGTATTATGATCAGTTGAGTATGACTCTCCGCAGGATAGAGAGTGCGTTGATCTGGTTAGTATGATTCTCTGTAGAATAGAGAGTCTATGGTGGATGTCTGTATGTGAGACATCGCATTCATGTCATTTGCATGCACGCTGGCGACGAGGTCTCCCTTGTGGTTGAGAGTGTCGCTAGTCATCCTGCCTCCACGGTTACTCATAGGAGTAATCGGTGTGAGGGCAGAGCATTGTGGTGCCGCACTCTACCACTATAGACGGTGGTAGTTGGATTTGCGTGCCGTAGTTCTGCGTGTATGATACTTGACCACTCATGGGTAGTGACTGTCGGAGTGGCCAATAGCAGGGACCCCCATCATGTAGCTTGATCTTTACGCTTATATGCTACATGATTAGTATACCCTATCATGATTTAGGAGTTATAGATGTGATGTAAATTGGCCTAGATGTTTAGCAGGGTGTAAATGTTAGTACGGGGGATTTTTTCAATTTATAAATTGGAAAAAGGTTATCTATGGGTAGGTAATGCTCTAAATGTAGGATTTATTTCCAATACCCGTATGTTGCATACTGTTACCAACCATGAGTTGTGTAATGGTTAAGTGAAGGGTGATTAGTGTGTCGCTGCGGACCGGTGGTCCCAGCTTGATATGATCAGTCGAGTACGACTCTCTATTGGATAGAGAGTGCGTCGATCAGTTGAGTACGACTCTCTATTGGAGAGAGAGTTATGATCAGTCAAGTACGACTCTCTACAGGATAGAGAGTCCGTCTATCAGTTGAGTACGACTCTCTACAGGATAGAGAGTACGTCGATTAGATTGGTATGACTCTCTACATGATAGAGAGTATTATGATCAGTTGAGTATGACTCTCCACAGGATAGAGAGTGCGTTGATTTGGTTAGTATGATTCTTTGTAGAATAGAGAGTCTATGGTGGATGTTTGTATGTGAGACATCACATTCATGTCATTTGCATGCACGCTGACAACGAGGTCTCCCTTGTGGTTGAGAGTGTCGCCAGTCATCCTGCCTCCACGGTTACTCATAGGAGGAGTAACCGGTGTGAGGGCAGAGCATTGTGGTGCCACACTCTACCACTATAGACGGTGGTAGTTGAATTTGCGTGTCGTAGTCCTGCGTGTGTGACACTCGACCACTCATGGGTAGTGACTGTCGGAGTGGCCAACAGCAGGGACCCCCATCGTGTAGCTTTCTCTTTACGCTTATATGCTACTCGATCATACTGCCCACTCGGCCACTCGAGAGTAGTGATTGGTGTTGAGTTGGGACAGTTGTCATGCTCGAGCCACCGAGGCCACACTGGGGTCGTGGTAGCTTTAGGGTGAGCCCACATGACCATGCATGCTGTATTGCCGACTTATGACATTTTTGCATATTGCTATATATATACATATATATATATATATATATATAGATATATATATATATATATCTATGTTTATATATATATATATATATATATATATATATATATATATATATATATATATATATATATATATATATATATATATATATGGATGATTGTGATTAGTATACATATATAGATACAGTCTATATATATATATGCTTATTCTGATGTTGCATTTGATTGTATTATGTTTGTTGCATTTGATTGTACATCATATTCATACATGTTTCTTGCATATGTTATACTATATTGTGAGTTGATATACTCTTCCTATTATATATATATATGTTGGATATATGTTCAGGTTGGATCAGAGTAGCATAGCAGACTTCAGGTATGTCTGCATTTTTATGTTGTTTATTTGGTTAGACGGTATATGCTTGTATTTATATACTATGCTGATATACCTGTTGTACCTCTAGAGTATGCTGTTGAAAATACATGTGATATGACATATATACATGTTTTTCTATTACCTGCTGAGTTTTACTCACCACCCCCCACGGACCCTGGGTTTTTCTGTCGCCCAGGTAACAGGTAGAAGACTTCGTGACAGCTTGGAGCACTGCTGGCTGACATCTCATCTCACCTCCGAGGCTCCCGTATTAATTTTGGGCTTTGCGTCCGCCGTGTATTGTATTTGGAGTTTTCGTAGTGTACTGTGTTGTGGACTTGTAGATTTAGATTTTGTCGATGTACTGTATATGGTTATGGTGTGTTAGTCATACTGGTATGTATGATGTGGATGTATTGTATATGTGGGGTTATGGGTATGTTGTTGTATTAGTTTCCGCTGTGTTTCGTTATGTTGTTGTGTTTTTATTTGTTATGTTATTGTTATTGTGGGCCTACGGGCTTTGTATTAACTCGAAATGTTGCCACGTACAGGGGAGGTGCCGTCCGTTTGATTTTTGGCTCGGTATGCTCTTGGGGCGTGACAACTTTAGTGGTACCAGAGTCCAAGGTTCTGCGATGCCATACAATGTTATTTTTGTGTCGAGTCTTGGATTCTCAGGAGTCGATTTATTCGGTTTTGGTTTTTGAGATGAGATGGACAGCGACCTGAGCTCCAAGTAGCACGAGGTAAGAATTCCTGATAACTTATGGTTTAGTAGATATTTATCTAAACTTGATCAGTGGGTGTATACAATAGAGTTATGACACCTGTGCAGACTTGTAGTCGGGGTCGTCCACCGAGGCGACCAACCGGAGTGACCTTTAGGGTTTATACTCTCGGTTATGTTGACTATGCATTTAGATGCTTATACCAGGGAATAACCTGTAGTGTGTTGGTTATTATTTATAACCGTGGTATGAGTTGACCATGGGAACGACCTGTTGAGTCTGTGAGTCTTGAACCTGTGTCGAGAAGGTGATTTACCTTTGAGAGCCGACTAATACCGAGTCGGAAAACAGGGGCCAAGTCGTCACATTTATTATGGAAATCAAAGACTACAGTCTTAGAGATTTCCACTAACTGTGCTAGTCAGATCATTACCTGTGGGTAATGAACAGACTTGTAGACTATTGTGATGCAGATAGCGGAAGGCTAGGTTACAGTGTTTCATAGGGATTGTATCCCTGAGTTGTTCGTACCGAGTAGTATAACTTTGAAGGTACCTTTGAGTACTTAACTTGTGTTATACAGAGAAAGTGAGTTGTTTGCATACCATTATCGGGATCAAGTCGGTATTTGGTGGTAAATGCAGAAAATAATCTTCGGGGAATAATATATCACTTAATCATGGTCTAGTGATATTGAGGGAGAGTAATTCCCCGTGTCACTTCCTGTGACACATTGTAAGGAATTCTTGAGCTTCAAGAAAGGGTGATCGGTTAGTAATAGTGTACTGTGCAGAGTCGTGAGACTGGTAGAGGTTACGATCACCTAATAGCTTAAGAAGATAAATTGATGATTTAAGCCACCCAGAGTTATTGGCTTATAGTTGGATTAGGATGCCGGGATCTTCTACCAGATCCTGCCGGAAGACGTTGGATTGAGACAGGAGTTTAGAAATGTCTCCGTACAAGGGTTTAAGAGTTGGAGTTCGGTAAGCAAATATTGCGGGTCAACTTAATAGAGTCAGAAGTCTCCGACTGTTGGATAAAGGAGCAAGATTGGAGTCATAGGCCTTGAGTTATGTTCTGATTATAGAAGACTAACCGCATATCATCAGGATGTTCTCGTGGATATCAGCAAAATCAGAACAAAGACTTCGAAGGGATTGTGTGCGTGCAGTGCAGATCATGAAGACACGTGAAGTCAGATATCCGTTGAATCAGTTCATCTATTGTTATTGTGAGCAACCACTATATTTGAGGAGCTATACTTTGAAGACTACCAATGGTGTTCCGGGAGGATGATGCACCGTCTCGACAGCAGAGATCAGCACAAAAGATGTGGGTTACCTTATCAACAACAATCTACTACCTCAGGCGTGGTTGGAGTTCCTTGATACTCCCCCTTCAGCAGAGATCAGCACAGAAGCAGCATCAGCAGAAGACAGCTTAGAAGATTTAACAGTTACCCTCAGATGTGGATTGGCTTGATACCGAGGAGAGAGTATACGACGATGGTCATATCTATTCGGTATTCTACAGTTGCAGCTCGTAGGATTAAGTAATGAGATCAGACGATTCGGGAAAATCCTCGGATCATTCATCGCAGAAATGCGACCGCTTTGTCGCGAACTATTGGATCTGATCTTGTTCTCTTCGGAGAAAGGCGGAGACCTACGGAGAGCCTTTGGATCGGATCGACAGATAATTGATCGTTCAGGGTATTACTTTAGTTTACCCTCTGGGTTAATATGTTGAGAGATGCTTGTAGTTACAGGTATCTGTATCTAGAACATTCTTAGTTTGGATTAAAAAGGGTTCCTATACATCGACTCGTGGGTCGGTGGTATCTCTACTGTCATGTGAAATGTGGACCAACAATTAAGAAGTTAAGGGATACCCTTAGACTTTGATAGACATACCTTTGCTGTAGACATATCCTTACGGATAGTCAAATTGTTGGAAGTACGGTACGATATGTCTCTCGGATGTGCGTATAATCTGAGAGCCTTCGGATGTAATTTCGGATGAACTCCAAGGCTTGCCATTGCTTAAGCAAGTGGAGTAGGCGTTCGAAATGATTGCGAAAATAGTCCGGTATCGAAGATCACATAACGAGTGATATTTTTGTTGGTATCAGTGTTGTTAAACACTATAAAAGAATCGGAATAACGTGAGTTGCGATTATAGGAGATGTTGGAGGGGATATTTATCTATCCCAGTATTCCTCCTTGAGAGATCCGGAACTCTTTGTAAAAGAGGGATGAACCTTTGAGAAGTATGCATCGATTATCGATGATGGAATACAGTAGTGGTTGTGAAGAATATCCTTCGTTGTGGATAAATGCTCTATTTAGATCAGTTAAAGACACCTGTGTATACTCTAGGGTTGGTTTACGACTGGAGTGTTAATATTGTAGTGACATGGTGTCATACAATTATCATAGTCATTGTGATGATTGATATATCATCAACTTAGAGTAAGCAGAATGCAGGTGTATGGAGGACGACAATTTCATACTTAATATGGATTGTATGAATTTTGATTAAGTTGTTAGACTAATTAACGATTTAGTCGTCACTGTATTTGAGAATCGTGTATCCTAGACACGATTGGATCAGTTTGTAGTTGTTGGAGTTGCGTAACCTGACCACTGTTGATTGTGGTAGTTGGAGTTGCGCACTCGACCACCGTAGATGGTGGTTTTCCTTGTATGTTTTGGTTAGTACTGTAGATGTGGATAGAATGTCTTAGCATTACTATACCACGGACTTGTTTGACTTAGGTGATGTTGTAAATCATTTAGTCGGAAGCTGGTGAAACCAGTTTACAAGATCTAGATGGCGGTTAACTTTTACACGAGTACTAGTTAATCCTTCCGGAGTGGATAAAAGGATGTTGTACTCAAATGTATCGTTTCAGGGATCGGAACGATTCCGATGCAGTTGCATGAGACGTAACTTATGCTTACGTCAGTTAAGGAACTACGAGATAAGCGGTCATACTTATGACGTGGGGCTTAGTAGTTATTATCCTGATTAGTAGATGTATGGAGCAGGAATGCTCATGGGATTTTGGATTAGCTACTGGGTAGCTACTATAGAGTTGTTGGAACTCGAACAATTGCAACAAGAGAGATTGGTCGCTATAGTCTCCCATGCACTTACAGAGTGTGTGGTGAAGTGTATCTTGGATGGTTGATGGACTCCTCTTTTAAGAAAATAATCTCCATCTCTGATAAGGATAGTGGGTTCCGGAGTTGCAATGTTTAAGGAAGAGTTGTTACAGAAAGCACATCATTTGAGATGGGCTATATACCTTGGTGGTACTCAGACGTATCGAGAGTTGAAACGTTTATACTGGTGGAATGGTATAAAGAGAGTTATAGCAGATTTTGCTGCTCGATGTTTAGAATGCTAGTAGGTGAAGGCGGAACATCAGAAACTCGCTGGATTGCTCTAGAAAATTTCGATTCCGAAATGGAAGTGGGAGCATATCACGATTGATTGCGTTACGGGATTGCCTAGAACCCGTAAAGGATGTGATGCAATTTGGGTTATTGTGGATCGACTGACCAAATCAGCTCATTTCCTTCATATTCGTGGGTCGTACTTGTTGGATCATTCGGTAGAGTTGTATTACCGAAAGATTATCAGATTGCGTGGGGTACTTTTAAGTACCAAATCGGATAGAGATTAGCGATTTACCTCGCGATTTTGATAGAGTCTGCACCAGACTATGGGCACAGAGCTTCGGCTTAGTGCAACATTTCATCCGCGGACTAATGGACTGTCTGAGCATGACATTCAAACGTTGGAGGATCTATTCAGATCTTGTGTCGTGGATTATGGAGGTGTAGCTTATCGGTTGGCTTTACCTCTTGCGGGTGCTCACAACGTATTTCCTGTTGTTATACTGAGGAAATACGTGTCGCATGTTGATTATGTTCTGAAAGAGGTTTCGAATTCTACCTCAGTCTAATGCGACTTACGAGAAGATTCCAGGGTGGAGCCTGGGTCGCAAGGAGCGACAGTAGTGGGACGAAAACCATCCGACTCGTAAAGGTTGGATGACAGCATCATACCGATGAGGAGGCTATGTGGGAGCTGGAAGATACTATCTGAGCTTGATTGTCTCATTTGGTCACTTGAAGAAGGTATGTGGTCCTTTCGAAAACTTGATTGAAGTAAATTTTTGCATGTTAGTACGAAATTTGGGGACCAAATTTTTATAATTGGGGGAGAATGTAAAATACCGCAGAAAAAAAAAAATATATAAAACAAAATAAAATAAAATAAAATGTTGGATAATTGAGAGAATACCCTATGGAATTTTCCAAGAATTTTTAGAAATTTTTCTGGATTTAAACGGAAGGTTTATGGATGTTTCATGGGGATAAAGCGAACATGCTTTTGTAAAGCTTGTTTAGACTATCTGCTAAAAATTAATTGTTTCAATTAAAAAGCTTTATATCCTGTCGGTTTCCCTGATTTCCCGATGGTGCTGTTCTTTCGGTTCGCGACTCCTCTTCTTCACGATTTCTCACCGTCGCGCTCCCTCTTCTCGCCGAACGCCACTACGCTGTAGGCCGATCGCTCGCGACTTCTCCTCTTCGTCTCCAAGGCGACCAGAGCCTCGCGTCCCCTTCCCTCGTGCCTGTGCTCGCCGTCGCCACACCGCTTGCCATTGATGGCCGCCTCTTCACTGTCGCCGGTGCCGATCCAGTCCGATCTCCGCCCGATCTAGTCGATCGTCGCTTTATCTTTGCCCGATCTCTATTCGAGCTTGTTGTCGCCGCCGCACTATTGTCATCGCCTCGCTGTTACCGCCGCGAGTTGGACCCACAACCGCCCCATCGCCGACTGCCTCGTCGGCTGGCTGATTTGCCCTTTCGATAATCAACCCGTTGGAAGACAGAGCCTCCAGCCGCCCCTGTTGTAGGCTGTTATGGATTCCTCCGACCGAGAGATCTCTGAGTGTTCAGTTTGGGTGGGCAGCCATTCACAGCCGATTGTGTCTTCGTTCACAGTGGGCGACGAATCCATACAATGCCTTGTCGTGAGTTGCTGTTGTGCGGATCACCTTGAGCTTGATCTATCGATATGGATAGAGAATTGGAGCTGGTGAACAGGGGTAATGGAAGGTTGGCTGCCGAGGGACTTCTAAAGAAGGTAAGCTGTTAATATAGCTCTAATTCTTGGTGTTGTTCAAGTCTTTTCTTTGATTGATCCAGTCAATGTGGGAGAATTGATGAATGGTTGGTTCCGGGGAGTTGCTCGATTGTGAATAAGAGTAGGAGATCCTGGTTATGATGTAAGTGCTCTGTGGGCGTGGCTGTGAAAGGGGTTGGTGCACAACAACCATGCCGACGAACTGGTATGGGTCAGATTGTAAGGTAAGCTACTAATACAATATGGAATTATAGGGTTTCCCCAATTATGGCTTGTTGACCTGGTTGATCTTGGTAGCTGTGGATTGGAATTTGGAAATTTGTCTATGGTGTGTTTGCAGGTGATAAGTGATATGAGATTTGGGAGATGCTACTTCCAGTTCGGCTATTGATTTGGAGTTATACTGTACTATTGGATCAGGAGGTTTTGTGATTTAGCTGGACTAGGTAAGTGATTTACAGCTAAATAATTGCCGAAGAATTTGTGCATTTTTATAGTGAACCGGTATATGGTTTAATATGAATGCTTAATTAGCATGATGATATGGAATGAGGTTATGCCATGTGGGATTTGGTTAATTAATCGGATATTAAGATTGGTTTAGATTCTTATTCCTACAATTTAATTATGCTAGCATGTGGTTATATTGGATTCTACCGTTTCAGATATTGGATTCGAGGTAGAGATCTTGGAGGCGGAGACCGTCAACATAAGCTTCCCAGCAGGTGGGTAATTTCCTACCTGGTCCGGGTAGATGTATTGCATTCAGATTTAGTCATAGATATGAGCATGTTAGGTATTCATATTATCTTGACCTTGCTCTCATTATCGTATGCTTGAACTTATCGTTGGATATATTTATGCTCAATTGTTGATATCACATATACCCTATCATGATTTAGGAGTTATAGATGTGATGTAAATTGGCCTAGATGTTTAGCAGGGTGTAAATGTTAGTACGGGGGATGACCCAATTTATAAATTGGAAAAAGATCATCTATGGGTAGGTAATGCCCTAAATGTAGGATTTATTTCCAATACCCGTATGTTGCATACTGTTACCAACCATGAGTTGTGTAATGGTTAAGTGAAGGGTGATTAGTGTGTCGCTGCGGATCGGTGGTCCCAGCTTGATATGATCAGTCGAATATGACGCTCTATTGGATAGAGAGTGCGTCGATCAGTTGAGTACGACTCTCTATTAGAGAGAGAGTTATAATCAGTCGAGTACGACTCTCTACAAGATTGAGAGTTCGTCTATCAGTTGAGTACGACTCTCTACAGGATAGAGAGTGCGTCGATTAGATTGGTATGACTCTCTATATGATAGAGAGTATTATGATCAGTTGAGTATGACTCTCCACAGGATAGAGAGTGCGTTGATCTGGTTAGTATGATTCTCTGTAGAATAGAGAGTCTATGGTGGATGTCTATATGTGAGACATCGCATTCATGTCATTTGCATGCACGCTGGCGACGAGGTCTCCCTTGTGGTTGAGAGTGTCGCCAGTCATCCTGCCTCCACGGTTACTCATAGGAGGAGTAACCGGTGTGAGGGAACTCTACCACTATAGACGGTGGTAGTTGGATTTGCGTGCTGTAGTCCTGCGTGTGTAGTACTCGACCACTCATGGATTGTGACTGTCGGAGTGGCCAACAGCAGGGACCCCCATCGTATAGCTTGCTCTTTACGCTTATATGCTACTCGATCATACTGGCCACTCGGCTACTCGAGAGTAGTGGTTGGTGTTGAGTTGGGACAGTTGTCATGCTCGAGCCACCGAGCTACACTGGGGTCGTGGTAGCTTTAGGGTGAGCCGACATGACCATGCATGCTGCATTGCCGACTTATGACATTTTTGCATATTGTCATATATATATATATATATATATATATATATGGATGATTGTGATTAGTATACATATATAGATGCAGTCTATATATATATGCTTATTGTGATGTTGCATTTGATTGTATTATGTTTGCTGCATTTGATTGTACATCATATTCATGCATGTTTCTTGCATATGTTATACAGTTGTGTCGGATACTGGTATGTGTTGGACAGACCATTAGATACCTTGACCTGTAGCTAGAGTATATTGTGAGTTGATCTACTCTTCCTGTTATATATATATATGTTGGATATATGTTCAGGTTGGATCAGAGTAGCATTGTAGACTTCAGGTATGTCTGCATTTTTATGTTGTTTATTTGGTTAGACGGTATATGCTTGTATTTATATACTATGCTGATATACCTGTTGTACCTTTAGAGTATGTTGTTGAAAATACATGTGATATGACATATATACATGCTTTTCTATTACCTGCTGAGTTTTACTCACCACCTCCCACGGACCCTGGGTTTTTCTATCGCCCAGGTAACAGGTAGAAGACTTTGTGACAGCTTAGAGCACCGCTGGCTGACATCTCATCTCACCTCCGAGGCTCCCATATTGATTTTGGGCTTTGCGTCCGCCGTGTATTGTATTTGGAGTTTTCGTAGTGTACTGTGTTGTGGACTTGTAGATTCGGATTTTGTCGATGTACTGTATGTGGTTGTGGTGTGTTAGTTATACCGGTATGCATGATGTGGATGTATTGTATATGTGGGGTTATGGGTATGCCGTTGTATTAGTTTTCGCTGTGTTTCGTTATGTTGTTGTGTTTTTATTTGTTATGTTATTGTTATTGTGGGCCTATGGGCCTTGTATTAACCCGAAATGTTGCCACATGCAGGGGAGGTGCAGTCCGTTTGATTTTCGGCTCGGTATGCTCTCGGGGCGTGACAAAAAGTCTATATGAGCAGTCTGGCAGAGCAAGTCCTAGAAATCCTAAGTAGAAGTCTAGATGAGGAGTTTGGTAGGACAAGTTCTAGAACTCCTAGATAGCAAAAGTCCATATGAGGAGCTAGGCAAGGCAAGTCTTAGAAGATCTAGGTAGAAGTCTAGATATAAAGTCTAGTATGGTAAACGTTGGAGGTATCAAGCATGTAAGCTTGAATGATTTTATATTTTAAAAGATAGTGAGAGAATATTACTATTTATGTGGACAAGTTAGACTCAAACTAGGTGCTACTCTAACGCAGGTTAAGAGTAAGACAATTAAGTTGCCCTAGTAACATACTTTACCTATGAAATAACTTTGTAATGCAGGAAGTTAGATTTTTGAAATATACAGATATCTAGGAGACTAGATCATATCAAGATGACTAGCTAGAGGTTTGGGCAACTAAATTATTTCTAAGCAACTGAAGCCCAAATTAAGTCCAAATACAATATTATGTGGCACTCAGTGAATGGTTGGCCATGGCGTGCCACGTCAGTCTAGGGGCGCTCGGAAGGAATCCAAGAAACTGAAAGATAAAACTTACCAAATAGATTCGGACGACCGAAAGGAATCTAGCGACCAGAAGAGGAAAGATATCAAATGAATCAAATTAGATAAGACCGCACTGGGGGTGCCCAGCAAGGAATCCGAGTGATTGGAAGAGAAAATTTACCATATGTACCAGTCAAGTTGGGGGCACCTAGAAGATGATCCGAGCAATTGGATTTGGCCTATAAAAATAGTTGAGTAGCAGTCACATCATAATACAAAAGAATAAGAAATACAAGAAAATAAGAAAGTAAGTCGATGTGACTTAGAAACACTGTTGATCTTCTTCTCTTCTATGACAACTTGTGCTTAATCGATATACTTAAGTGTTGCCTTTCTTTTTGATATTATACTCTTATGGTACTGCATATATTATACATACTATAAGAGGTTTCTTCATCTCTAAAAAGGAGAAAGAAAGTGGGATATGTGCAACAGAGTGATTTATGTGATGGATCGTCGACTGTGGACTAGAAACTTAGGAGTTGTCGAATCACGTTAAATAATTATGTTAATTTACTTTTTCGTTGTATACTTTATTTGACTTGTTTGATTGTTGGCTTATTTATTATTAGCTCAATAAATTAGAAGGTAATGATATTCATCTCCCCTCTATCATTGCTCCTATCAGAAATTTAACTAGACAACTCAATTAGTCATCAATAGTCGACTGTTATATGGTATCAATCAACTGATATCATTGTTTGGACAAATAGTAGGTTAAGCAATTGAGCGGAGCACTTGACTATTGGTTCATCAATAAATTGATGGTAATGAACAATTGGCTGATGTAGTTAAATCAAAGTTGAAAAAAGTCATTTTATGACCACAACTTTCTAATTTAGAGGATCAATTAATTGATGAGTCCCAACAGTCAATTGATAGGTGAAAATCAACTTCATTTGCATCTTATAAAGAAGGCTCCAAAGAAGATTGAAGAAGTTGGATTTTGGGATTTTAAAGGAGACCCCAAGAAGTAATCCAAAAATGACAAACAATGATCAAAACCAAGTTCATTCATATAAACTTGTGTCAATTTCTTTCTATTTCTTGTGTACATTTATATTTATCTTGTATTATTTATAAGAATAGGTGTTATAGGATATTTCTCTAGCTCTGAAAATGCTCAGGAATAAGAAATCATAGTGATTTTTTCACTAGGATTTTAGGT
Source organism: Wurfbainia villosa (assembly GCA_025175895.1). Lineage (NCBI taxonomy): Eukaryota > Viridiplantae > Streptophyta > Magnoliopsida > Zingiberales > Zingiberaceae > Wurfbainia > Wurfbainia villosa. Next base: position 8,163,051 of record CM045986.1, read on the forward strand.
AATGGAGTATGAATCAAGAGGTTCCAAACCATGTAAAAATTGATTTATAAAGAGTTCAGTCGTCGGGTCCTATGTCCTTCTCCCTTCCAACTTAGAGAGAGAAGCTCTCCCTTCTCTCTAAATTTTCTATAGAGTAGGTGGTTGGTAGTTGGTTAGGAGGGTGCGGACAACTCTCTATTGGGTTGGGAAGTTTCTTTCCAGTGAGTATAGTGCTAGAACAGTGGTTTCTTAAGACTGAGGTGGTGCTCTAGCAAGGTCTGAGCATGGGCGGCAGAGGTAAGGGCGTGGGATGCGTGTGGCATCTTCGCTGTGCTCGATATGTGCAGGTGTGGTCTACATAGGCGAATGTGTAGTCGTGAGTTGTCACCTTCCTTTATTTTGTCTTGGTGCCAGAAGGCTGCACTCAGAGTGGGTTGACTTTTTCGACGGGTGGAGGTGTTTCTTAAGGATCCTGCCTGAGGGGCGGTCATCTTCTCCAGCCAAGGACCATCCAACGTGGTCCAAGGTGGCTTGGGCATGAAATTCAAGATTTGGAATGGAAAAAGGAAGTGGAACTGCAGAATTAATTGGTGATCCAAATTTCCTCACTTGGGAGTTGCACTTCCTATTGTGGAGATTGTATTACCGAATTTGGGGATAAGTGGTCCACAACTTGCTAGATTTTCTTGATTATGGCAAGGAAACGACAAGCCTTTATGATAAGGAAGATTTCAGGAATCCCATGTGGGGACCAATAACGGGAGGGTGACTTGGAACAAGGGAGAGATGTGGAATGAGTTGATGAGGTGGTGCCTAATGGGAGTATCTAGGCTAGATATGAGGTGGCGCCTAATGGGGGTATCCAGGGTGGTCAGTCCGCGCATGACACAATGCCTCTAGAAGTTGTCACCGAAGTCGGACTAAGGTTGTTGTAACGGCCCCTATTGGTCCGAATTCGACGACCCTAAATCGGCGATTCACGTTGATCGACATTGGTCGACGACCATCGCCCCTGTTAGCCCGTCGTTACTCACCTGGTCTTCCCACCCCTGGAAGTGGGTTTTTGCCTTCCCCAGGATTCGAACTTTAGACCTCCAGGATAAGTACTAAAGTTTATGAATCCTGGTAACCAAGTGATCAAGGGATCACTTGGTTACCAGGATTCATAAACTTTAGTACTTATCTTGGAGGTCTAAATATAAGTCGCCATCTGCTCACGACTCGTAATCATGTCGTCGAATTCCGCCAATAGGCCCGGAGTTACATTAAAAATGCGCTTTTATTGTAACGTATCCCCTATCATGAATTCGACAAGATCGGCGATCGTTGCCTGTTAACCGTCGATTTATGATCATACGACCGATTGGCCCGTCATTACTCACATGGACTTCCCACCGAAGTGGGTTTTTGCCTTCCCAGATTGAACTCAGACCTCCGGCTAAGTACTAAAGTTTATGAATCACGTAACCACCCGATAGAAGCTCAATAAAATCCTCACTAGTACGTCTGCCTTGTATCCACGTCCACATACCATAATACATTAAGTTCAAGCTGACAACATATTATTTATACTATCTTGCTCCTTATCCTTATCGAATATGAATTAGGAACACCCCCAAATCACTATGGTCAATTCACACACCAATTCCTTCTCTTGACTCCCAACTTATTCACACGAACATAAACATCCCGCTTCAACACCCAATTTTTACAACCTACAATATTAGAAAACCCAAATAGACAACAACCCCTTGATCCGTCACGGCTCTACTCACAAGCCTTACAGTTCAATCCATCAACCATCGTTTCCTCCCACACAATAACAATTAACAATCAACGGTGACGAAGTTAAATCATGCTTACTGCTGTAATTCCACCCTCAAACCCCCAAAATCGACAAACCCTTCCCAATTCCCTCGATGCAGAGAATCTCGCCTAAATCGAAATTGTCTCGGCAAGGCTAACAACACAAGAACTAAAGAGAATCCACTTACCTATAGTAGGAACTCGTCGGCCAAGCAATTCCTCCAAGATCCTCGATCGGTCGAAACAAACCGCACATTAGGTTTAGCGTTTAGCCACACCAAAATCCACAGAGCATCTTATTCTTGTTCAAGGTAAGAATCCAAGATCGATGCTTACCTTTCTTTCCTCCTGACATCCCAATGGTGCTCGGTTCTTCGGAAACTTCTAGAACATCGGCGCCTTCCAGCCTCGAAGAGCTGTCGGTCGCCACTACTTCTTGCGAGAAGGAGAGTCATGAGGCGAGAAGCGGCGGTAGAAGGGGAGGTGGCGCGATTTCGTGGTGGAAGATCGCTCGAAATCACGCGAAAGGCAAGAAAATGAAGTCGCCGGTGATGAAGAAGGCTCGATTTTAAGGATATAAAACGGAAGGAAAGCAGTGGTGGTTTTAATGAGTATGAACGGGTTTGAGGGTTAGTGGGTTTGGGTTTAATCCTACAATCCATCAACCCAAAAATTCAATTAAGCCTAGGTTAATTTAACCCTAAGCTCTATTAATTAAACCCAAACCATTTAGATCTAGGTTAGGTCTAAGTATATCCCTAACCAGGTATCGCCAAACATACCTACATATATATATTTCTGGTATTTTACATTCTCCCCCACTTATTAAAATTTGGTCTCCAAATTTCGTACTTTGATGCAACAAGTAATTCAAGCATATTCCAAAATAACCACATACCTCAAACAAACAGATGAGGGTATCGAGCTCGAATAGTATCTTCCAGCTCCCATGTAGCCTCCTCATTCGTATGATGCTGTCATCCCACTTTTACGAGTCGGATGGTTTTGTTCCGCAACTGCCGCTCCTTGCGATCAAGAATCCGTACTGGAGTCTCCTCATAAGTCGCATTCGCCTGCAGGGGTATCGGAACCTCTTTCAGAACATGGTCAGATCGCGACACGTATTTCCTCAACATGGAAACATGGAATACGTTGTGAACACCCGCAAGTGTCGGAGGTAAAGCCAACCGATAAGCTACACCTCCAATCCGCTCTAATATCTCAAATGGACCAATATAGCGTGGAGCTAATTTTCCTTTTAGCCCAAATCTCTTGACTCCTTTGGTGGGTGACACTCGTAGGAATACATGGTCCCCGACTGAGAATTCCAAAGGCCTTCGCCTCCGGTCCGCATAACTTTTCTGTCGATCCTGTGCCTCAGATAACCGTCGTCTGATAACTCGTACTAACTCTGCATTCTGTTGGATACTCTGAGGCCCCAATATCTGTCGTTCCCCAACTTCCTCCCATAACATAGGAGATCTGCAGGGTCTGCCGTATAATGCCTCGAATGGAGCCATCTGAATAGAAGAGTGGTAATTTGTTGTTGTAAAACTCCACTAAAGGAATGTGATCCTCCCAATCGCCACAAATCCATGACGCAAGATCTCAATAGATCCTCCGGTCGAATGGTACGCCGTTCCATTTGTCAGTCTCTCTGGATGAAAGGTTATCTTGAGTCAGCTCTGTGCCCATGGCCTCGCGGACTACTGCGAATCGGGAAGTAAAGCGCGGATCTCTATCAGATATGATACTCAATGGTACACCATGCAATCTGATGATCTCTCGGCAGTACAATTCCGCTAGACGATCCAATGAATCTGTCTCACGTATCGGAAGGAAGTGAGCTGATTTGGTTAATCGATCCATGATCACCCAAATCGCAGTATGTCCTCTACGGGTTCTAGGTAATCCCGTAACGAAGTCCATCGTGATATGCTCCCACTTCCATTCCGGGATCGGGATTTCCTGAAGTAACCCCGCAGGCTTCTGATGTTCGGCCTTCACTTGCTGGCATACTAGGCATCGTGCGACAAAGTCCGCAATATCTCGTTTCATATCGTTCCACCAGTATAAGCGCTTCAAATCTCGGTACATCCTCAAGTACCACGAGATGTATAGCAAATCTCGGTCGATGTGCTTCTGAGCGATTCCTTAAGCGGGTGTGTGTTCGGAACACATAGTCGTCCTCGGAAGCGGTACACCATTCTCACTCGAAATCCGTCGACGTTCGAGTCTATCGTCTTGCTCGAAGCTGCAGATCGCATCATCACTGACTTGTGCTTCCTTGATCCTCTCGGCAATGGCGGACTGGGCAACCATAGAAACTAATATCCCCCGGGGTGTTTGACCGTGTTTGGACAATCCCAACTCTGAGAACTGTCGAACTAGATCAGTAACTGCTGTCAGATGACTGGCCAGAACTCCACGAGACTTCCTGCTCAGCGCATCTGCTACCACATTAGCTTTTCCCGGATGATACTGGATGGTGCAGTCGTAATCCTTCAGATACTCCATCCATCGTCTCTGTCTCAGATTCAGCTCTTTACGTGTGAGCGGTACTTGGACTTTTTAGTGCAGTAGATCTCAAACGTAATCCCATACAAGTAGTGCCTCCATATCTTCAATGCGAAAATAATGGCGGCTAACTCCAGATCGTGCACTGGGTAATTTCTCTCGTGATCTTTTAGTTGACGGGAGGCATAAGATACCACACGGTTGGACTGCATCAGAACTGCTCCCAACCCTTGGATAGAAGCATCCGTATAGAGAACCATCCCATCAACACCAAAAGGAATCACTAAGATAGGTGTAGAAACTAGCCGTCGCTTAAGCTCCTGGAAGCTAGTCTCACAGGCCTCTGACCAGGTGAACTTGACCCCTTTTTGAGTCAGACGAGTGAGTGGCATGGCGATACTCGAGAATCCCTCCATGAATCTCCGATAATACCGGCGGACTGGAAACTACGAACCTCTGTGATTTTGGCTGCTCCCAACTGGTAATCGCCTCAATCTTCTGGGGATCTACAGAAATACCTCTATTGGACACCACATGTCCAAGAAAACCCACTGACGATAACCAGAACGCACACTTGCTAAATTTGGCATACAATAGCTCCTGTCGCAAAATTTCCAATACTATCCGTAGATGTTGTTCATGCTCTTCCTCGGATCGAGAATAAATCAATATATCGTCGATGAACACTATTACGAACTGATCTATATACCTCAAGAATACCCGGTTCATTAAGTCCATAAATGCATTTGGGCATTCATTGAGACAACGCATACATCACTAGAAACTCGTAATGTCCATAAGCGATGTCGGAAAGTCATTTCAACATCCTCATCTCTTATCCGTGATGATATCTCTCGCCTTGAGATCAATTTTAGAATACACACATGTATCCTTAAGTGATCGAACAAATCTTCTATCCTCGGTGGATATTTGTTCTTCTTATGATTTGCATTGTCGATAGTCAATACATAACCGCAAGGATCCATCCTTCTTCTTGACAAAGAGAATCGGTGCTCCCCATGGTGAAACACTAGGTCGATGAATCCATTATCCGGAACTCTGCGATTGAACTTTAAGTTCATTCGGCTCCTTTAGCGCCGATAAGGAGGTTTCGATATAAGCGCGTTCTGGAATCACCTCTATCGCAAATTCAACTTGCCTAGGAGGTGGCAAGCACGAAGTTCATCGGGAAATACATCCCGATACTCTCGGACTACTGCACATCGTAGAGGGGTGGTAGTCCCGTTCTCAACTTTAACTAGAGATAACAGATAACCTTGACAACCCCGCAGCCAAGCTGTAGAGTCGATATAATGGATAATCCATCATCTCTAGTACCAACAAATTCCCAATTTGGTTGATCGGTGGTAATGTCACCACCCTTGCTCTACAATCCACTGTAGCGTGATAAGCGGCCAACCAGTCCATACCGAGAATAATATCAAACTCTACCATTTCCAACACCTGGAGGTCCACTGTAAGGATATGCCCGTCAAAATCTAATGGGCAACCCTTGATTTCTTGGTGGCTAGTTAGCACCTCTCCTGATGGCAAGGATACTGCTAACCCACAAGAACGAACCCTGGGGATTCTTCCAACTCTACTCAGAAATAATCTAGATACAAATGAATGGGAACTACCGGTATCTATCAACGTATCAGCATATATAGAATAAACTGAAACCATACCGCGTATGACTGATCCATCAGCCCGCTGTGCCTCCTCTCTAGTGATGGCAAAAACTCGTCCAGTCTCGGTATTTGTCGGCTGCATCCCCGACGAAGTAGTGTGCCACCACTCGGGCCGAGTCTGACTCTGAGGTGCTGAAGACTGAGTCACTGGCGCAGGCATAAGGTAACTCTGAGAGCTAGCTGGTAACGACGGCGGTGCAGATACCCTTGGGTAGTAGATCATCGGAGATCAGGATCTTTGGATCGTTCGGCATCAGTAGCGCCTCCTTGCATCGATACAAGTGTCGTGGTGAGTCTTGGCCTCTGTCCATAAGGCTGCATACGCGTGCCTTTATCTCTCTGTGCTCATGGTTGGTATCTTCCCTTGTTAGAGTTATCGAAAACTCAGCTGATCTCAACGTACACTCTCGGCTAGTATGTCCAGGGTTGCTTGCAATAGTAGCAAGCCGCGCTCAAAGGACACTCTGGAGCTCTATGACTTCGGATCCGCATTTATACATCCATCCATCGGCTCTTACGGTTCTTCCGAGACCCTCCAGAGAATTCGATGTTGGGCCTTCCCTTCTGCGATCTAGATGACCCTTACGCACCTGCGTAGTTCCTTTTTGCTCCCTTTCTTACGAGTCCCCGAGAACCACAGTTCTCGCTTGCCCTTAGTCATTTCTCGATATCCTTCTCCTTGGAGATTTTTCGGGAAGTCATCTCGATAAAGAGGGCGGTCAATGCCTCCCTGTAGGAGGTAATGCTAGATCTTGACATCCTCGCTTTGATATAAGCTGCTAGGCCTTGGGTGAACTGGTACATCCGGTCTGAATCCTGTGCTACCAGATGAGAGCAGAACTCTGATAGTCTGGTAAACTCTGCGTTGTACTCCATAACAGAACGATCACCTTGCTTCAGGCTTAGAAACTCCTGACGTCGTCTTTGTAAACGCCAAGAAGGAAAATCTCGCCTCGAAAGTGTCTCGAAAGCCGACCAAGTAATCCCACGCTCCCAAAGCGAGTCTTACGTAATTTCCACCAAGTGACAAACTGATCTCGAGATGATGCGTGCAGCCCACCTTCTCCACATCTGTGCAGTTCATATACTCGAAGGTGTCTTCCATATTTTCCAGCCAAGATCGGGCAATCCATGGGTCAAACTCCCCTCGGAACAAGGTGAACTTCTCCTTGGCTGATCGTGCTAACACGAGTATCCGTGACTTATCATTGAGCCTACTGGACTCTGTGGGCTCTGGCGTAGTCAGTGGTACATCTATTGGCTCCGATTTCAGGTGGTACTTGAGTAGTAGGCTCAGTCGCAACGGTATCTCGTCCCCTCCCTCTGGCTGCTCGCCTGGATGGACGGCCTCGACCTCGAGTCTGAACAGGTGGCATAACTCTGACAGTATTGAACAAGTCTAGATAAGCATCTAACTAAAGTATAAATTATCAGGAATACTTACTTCGTGTTGCTCGGAGCTTATGCCGCTGTCAATCCTATCTCACAAAAACCAAAACCGAAAAATATACCGACTCCCGAGAATCCAAGACTCAAAAATAAAATCACAATATGGCATCGCAGAACCTTCGACTCTGATACCAATAAAGTTGTCACGCCCCCGGGAGTATGCCATGCCAAAAATCAAATGGGCGGCATCTCCCCTGTACGTGGCAACATCTCGGGTTAATACAAGGCTCGTAGGCCCACAACAACAACATAATAAACAGATACATATATATATATATCAACACACAGCGGAAATAGAAAACACATACCCACAACAAAATATACCAAAACATACGGGTGTACACCCCCTGACAAGACCACAGTACTAAAATCCGTACATAAAACATCGACACAAAGTGACATCCACAACATAAAGACGAAGTCCATACATAGAAAAAAATCCATAACACCAATACAAATCACAAATCCTCGGGAGGCTCAAAATGTGGAGATGGGATGGATCGCCGACGCAGCTCCAAGTCATCACGAAGATCTCTACCTGTTACCTGGGCGACAGAAAAACCCAGGGTCTGTGGGAGTGAGTAAAACTCAGCAGGTAATAGATAAACATGTACATTAATATCACATGTATTTCGACAGTAAAATCTACAGGTATCACTAGCATGATAATATATATCCATGTATATACCATCTAACCAAAAGTCAATATGAGCTGCAGATATGCAGGCGTGCGCTCGCTACATCTATCCAACTTTGAGCACATATACACAACATATGGTATAAAGAATAGAACTAACTCATACTACATCCTGCTGGGTCAAGGGTATCACGTTGAATAACTAACGTATACAAGTGATGGCTACTACCATACAGAAGAATGTAATAACATGTATGAATATGTGCAAACAAATGCAACAAACATAGTACATACAAATGCAGCATCACAATAAGCATATCTATATATAGACTACAGCTATATACGTATGCTAATCACAATCATTCATATATATATATACATGCATATATGTATATATATGGTAATATGTAGAAATGCCATAAGTCGGCAATGCAGTATGCATGGTCATGTCGGCTCACCATAAAGCTACCACGACCCCAGTGTGGCCTCGGTGGCTCGAGCATGACAACTGTCCCAACTCAACACCAACCACTACTCTCGAGTGGCCGAGTGGGCAGTATGATCGAGTAGAATATAAGCGTAAAGAGCAAGCTACACGATGGGGGTCCCTGCTGTTGGCCACTCCGACAGTCACTACCCATGAGTGGTCGAGTGCCACACACGCAGGACTATGGCACACAAATCCAACTATCACCGTCTGTAGTGATAGAGTGCGGCACTACAATGCTCTGCCCTCACACCGGTTACTCCTCTTATGAGTAGCAGTGGAAGCGAGATATTGGCGACACTCTCGACCACAAGGAGACATCGATCGCCCGGCGTGCATGCAAATGACATGAATGTAAGGTCTCCTCACATAGACATCCACCATAGACTCTCTATCTCTGAGAGGTCATGCTAACAGATCAAGCGCTCTACATCACGTAGAAATTAGATCGACTAGGACCACCGGTCCGTAGCGACACCCTAAATATCATTCACCCGACCATTTACATAATGCATGGTCGGTAGAAACATGCAATCTAAGGGGTACTAGAATTAACTCTAGGTTCAAGACATCATCTACCTACGGATGACCTTTTGCCCAATTTACAATCAGGTTGTCATCATCAGATTTACTACTTGTATCTAACTTAAACAAATTCTAAGTTATTTACATCATCTATATGTATAACTCTTAATCATGGTAACATAACATGATAGCAGCAAGGAGTTAATGGCCAACGGATAAAGTATCAAGCATAAGATAAATAGAACAGGATCAAGGTAACATGATCATGCATCTAAATCTGTATGCATTAACTACCTGACCAGGGTAGGAATCACCCACCTGATAAGAAGCTCGTGACAATAAAAATCCTCACGGCTGCGGTCCTGCCTCGTATCCACGTCCTGCACAAACCATAATATGCATTAAGTTCAAGCACATGACAACATATTATTTACTACTATCTTGCTCCTATAGTCGCATCCTTTTTATCGAATATGAATTAGGAACACCCCCAAATCACTCATGGTCAATTCACACCAACTTAATTCCTTCTCTTGGACTCCCAACTTATTCACATGAACATAAACATCCCGCTCTTCGCAACACCCAATTTTTTACAACCTACAATATTAGAAAACCCAAATAGACAACTTAACCCCTTGATCCGTCGTCCACAGCTCTATCACAACCCTTACAGTTCAATCCATCAACCATCGTTTCCTCCCCACACAATAACAACAATTAACAATCAACAACAGTCGGACAGAAGTTAAATCATGCTTACCTGCTGTTGTAATTCCACCGGCAGCTCAAACCCCCAAAATCGACAACCAACCCCTTCCCAATTCCTCAATCTGCCGAAGGGAATCTCTGCCCTAAATCGAAATTGTCTCACAAGGCGAGTAACAACACAAGAATAAAGAGAATCCAGCTTACCGATAGTAGGAACTCCGTCGGCCAAGGAATTCCTCCAAGATCCTCAGTCGGTCGGAAACAAACACTGCCCACATTAGGTTTCGCGTTTAGCCACACCAAAATCCACAGAGCATCTTATTCTTGTTCAAGGTAAGCAGAATCCAAGATCAATGCTTACCTTTCCTCGACTCCAACGGCAGTGGACTGCTCGGTTTGCCGGAAACTTCCGCAATACCAAATCGACGCCCTACCATCCCGAAGGTCACGAGGTCGCCCCTACTTCTTGCAGAGAGGAGAGTCGTGAGGCGAGAAGATCGGTGCGGAGAGGGCATCCGGCGGCCGGCGTTCCGTGGTGGCGAGATCGCTCGGAGCAGGGAAATCGTCGCGCGTGCGAAGGCAAGAAAATGAAGTCGCAGCGGTGATCGAAGGAAACACTCAATTTTAAGGAGATGGTGTCGGCGAAAAACGGAAGGAAACAGCGGTGGTTTTAATGAGTGAACGGGTCGGGTTTGAGGGTTAGTGGGTTTGGGTTTAATCCTACAATCCATCAACCCAAAAATTCAATTAAGCCTAGGTTAATTTAACCCTAAGCTCTATTAATTAAACCCAAACCATTTAGATATCCCTAACTGTATCGCCAAACATACCTACATATATATATATATATATATATATATATATATATATATATATATATATATATATATATATATTTCTGGTATTTTACATTCTCCCCCACTTATTAAAATTTGGTCTCCAAATTTCGTACTTTGATGCAACAAGTAATTCAAGCATATTCCAAAATAACCACATACCTCAAACAAACAGATGAGGGTATCGAGCTCGAATAGTATCTTCCAGCTCCCATGTAGCCTCCTCATCCATATGATGCTGCCATCCCACTTTTACGAGTCGGATGGTTTTGTTCCGCAACTGCCGCTCCTTGCGATCAAGAATCCGTGACCGAGTCTCCTCATAAGTCGATTCACCGCGAGGTATCGAACCTCTTTCGTAACATGGTCGATCGCGACACGATTTCCTCAACATGGAAACATGGAATACGCTAGAACACCCGCAAGTGCTCGAGGTAAAGCCAACCGATAAGCTACACCTCCAATCCGCTCTAATATCTCAAATGGACCAATATAGCGTGGAGCTAATTTTCCTTTAGCCCAAATCTCTTGACTCTTTGGTGGGTGACACTCGTAGGAATACATGGTCCCCGATCGAGAATTCCAAAGGCCTTCGCCTCCGGCCCGCATAACTTTTCACGATCTCGGCCTCGATAACCGCTGCCCGATAACTCAGTACTAACTCGTGATCTCGCCGGATACTCGAGGCCCCAATATCTGCTGCTCAACTTCCTCCCATAACACAGAGATCCGCAGGTCCGCCAGATAATGCCTCGAATGGAGCCATCCGAATAGAAGAGTGGTAGCCGTTGTTTGTAGGTAAACTCCACTAAAGGAATGTGATCCTCAACTACCACCAAATCCATGACGCAAGATCTCAATAGATCCTCCAGTCTCGAATGGTACGCTCATCGCCCGTCTGCTCGGATGAAAGGTCAGACGAGTCGGCTCGCGCTCCATGGCCTCGCCGCAGACTGCCATCGGAAGTAAAGCGCGATCTCTATCGATATGATACTCAATGGTACACCATGCAATCGATGATCTCTAAAGATAATTCCCGCTAGACGATCCAATGAATCTGCCTCACGACGGAAGTGAGCCGATTCGGTTAATCGATCCACGATCACCCAAATCGCAGATGTCCTTTACGGTTCTAGGTAATCCCGCAACGAAGTCCATCGTGATATGCTCCTACTTCCATTCCGGATCGGATTTCAAGTAACCCGCAGGTTTCGATGTTCGGCCTTCACTTGCGGGCATACTAGGCATCGCGGCGACAAAGTCCGCAATATCTCGCTTCATACCGCTCCACCAAGATAAGCGCTTCAAATCTCGTGACATCCGAGTACCACCAGATGTATAGCAAATCTCGACCGATGTGCTTCCCGTAGCGCTTCTTCCTTAATCGGGTGTGTGTCCGAACACATAGTCGCCCCTAAACGGCACACCATTCTCGCCACTCGAAATCCGTCGACGCTCGAGTCTATCGTGGCCGCCAGAACCGCAGATGCCGATCATCGACTTGTGCTTCCTTGATCCTCTCGAATGGCGGATCGGGCAACCATAGAAACTAATATCCCCGGTGTTTGACGTGTTCGACAATCCCAACTCGAGAACTCCGAACTAGATCAAGAATCGCCGATGATCGCCGTAACTCCACGAGACTTCCCGCCAGCATCCGCTACCACATTAGCTTTTCCTGAGATGATACCGATGGTGCATGTAATCCTTCGTGATACTCCATCCATCGCCTCTCGCCTCGATTCAAATTTCTTTCGCGTGAATGATACTTCAGACTTTTATGGTCCGTGTAGATCTCAAACGTAATCCCATATACAAGTAGTGCCTCCATATCTTCAATGCGAAAATAATGGCGCTAACCTGTAGATCGCGTAATCGGGTAATTTCTCTCGTGATCTTTAGTCGACGGAGGCATAAGATACCACACGCTGGATCGCATCGTAATCGCCTCCCAACCCTTGGATAGAAGCATCCGTATAGAGAACCATCCCATCAACACCAAAAGGAATCACTAAGATAGGTGCAGAAACTAGCCGTCGCTTAAGCTCCTAGAAGCTAGTCTCATGTGCCTCCGACTGTGAACTGACCCCTTTTTGAGTCAGACGAGTGAGTGGCATGGCGATACTCGAGAATCCCTCCATGAATCTCCGATAATACCCGGCCAGACTAAGGAAACTACGAACCTCCTGTACTGATTTTGGCCGCCCTAACCGTAATCGCCTCAATCTTCTGGGGATCTACAGAAATACCTCTATTGGACACCACATGTCCAAGAAAACCCACTGACGATAACCAGAATGCACACTTGCTAAATTTGGCATACAATAGCTCCTGTCGCAAAATTTCCAATACTATCCGCAGATGTTGTTCATGCTCTTCCTCGGATCGAGAATAAATCAATATATCGTCGATGAACACTATTACGAACTGATCTATATACCTAGAATACCTTCATTAAGTCCATAAATGCAGCTAGGGCATTCGTGAGACCAAACGGCATCACTAGAAACTCGTAATGTCCATAACGGGTGCGGAAAGCTGTTTTCTGAACATCCTCATCTCTTATCCGAAGCTGATGATATCCTGAGCGCAGATCAATTTTAAAATACACACATGTATCCTTAAGCTGATCGAACAAATCTTCTATCCTCGGCAGTGGATATTTGTTCTTAACTGTGACTGCATTCAGTTGCCGGTAGTCAATACATAACCGCAAGGATCCATCTTTCTTCTTGACAAAGAGTACCGGTGCTCCCCATGGTGAAACACTAGGTCAGATGAATCCATTATCCAAAGAACTCTCGCAATTGAACTTAAGTTCATTCAAATTCCTTCGCGCCATCCGATAAGGAGGTTTCGATATAGCGCTGTTCCCTGAATCACCTCTATCGCAAATTCAACTTGCCTAGGAGGTGGCAAGCCCGAAGTCTACCTGAAATACATCTGAATACTCTCGGACTACTGGCACATCAGAGAGGGGTGGTAGTCCTTCGTTCTCAACTTTAACTAGAGATAACAGATAACCTTGACAACCCTGAGCCAGTAGCTTCTGAGCCTGTAGAGATGATATAATGGATAATCCATCGTCTCTAGTACCAACAAATTCCCAAGCTGGTTGATCTGGTGGTCGGAATGTCACCACCCTTGCTCTACAATCCATCAGAAGTGATAAGCGCCAACCACCCATACCGAGAATAATATCAAACTCTACCATTTCCAACACCGAGGTCCATCAGAAGGATATGCCCGTCAAAATCTAATGGGCAACCCTTGATTTCTTGGTGGCTAGTTAGCACCTCTCCTGATGGCAAGGATACTGCTAACCCACAAGAACGAACCCTGGGGATTCTTCCAACTCTACTCAGAAATAATCTAGATACAAATGAATGGGAACTACCGGTATCTATCAACGTATCAGCATATATAGAATAAACTGAAACCATACCGCGTATGACTGATCCATCAGCCCGCTGTGCCTCCTCTCTAGTGATGGCAAAAACTCGTCCGATCTTGATTTGTACGGTGCATCCCGAGCAGTAGTGTGCCACCACTCGGCCGAGTCCGACTCGAGTCGTCAAGATCGAGTCACCGCAGGCATAAGGTAACTCTGAGAGCTAGCTGGTAACGACGGCGGTGCAGATACCCCTGGGTAGTAGATCATCGGAGATGCAGGATACTGGATCGCTGTCGGCATCACTGTAGGAGCGCCTCCCTGCATCTGATACAAGTGTGCTGGTGGAGGTACTGGCTGCCTCTGTCCATAAGACTGCATACGCGGTGCTGTCCTCTGCTGTCGCTGCTGGTTGGACTGTCTTCCCTTGTTAGAGTTATCAGAAAACTCCAACTGTGCTCTCAACGTACACTCTCGGCTAGTATGTCCGGGTTGCTTGCAATAGTAGCAAACCGGCTGCTCCAAAGGACACTCTGGAGCTCTATGACTTCCGGATCCGCATTTATAACATCCAGTTCTGCTCTGACTCTTACGGTTCTTCTGAGACCCTCCAGAGAATTCTGATGCTGGACGCTTCCCCTTCTGCGATCTAGATGACCCTTCTGTCGCACCTCGCGTAGTTCCTTTTTGCTCCCCTTTCTTCTGAGTCCTCGAGTGAACCACGGTTCGCTGCTTGCCCTTAGTCATCTTTCTCGATATCCTTCTCCTTGGAGATTTCGGAAGTCATCTCGATAAAGAGGGCACGGGTCCAATGCCTCCTGTAGGAGGTAATGCTAGATCCCGACATCCTCGCCTCGATATAAGCCGCAGGCCCCAGGTGAACTGGGTACATCCGTCAATCTCGTGCTACCGGATGAGAGCAGAACTCGATAGTCCGTAAACTCTGCGTTGTACTCCATGTAAGCGATCACCTTGCTTCAGCTTAGAAACTCCCGACGTCGTCAGAGAAAACGCCAAGGAAAGTGCATCGCTTCCGTAAAGCATCTCAAAGTCGGACCAAGTAATCCCACGCCTCAAACAGTAGTCTTCGTAATTTCCACCAAGTGACCGATCTCTCGAGATGATATGCAAGAAGGCCCACCTTCTCCACATCCGCAGCCATATACTCGAAGGTGTCTTCCATATTTTCCACCAAGATCGGGCAATCCATGGGTCGGACTTCTGAACAAGGTGAACTTCTCCTTGGTCGATCGTGCTAACACGAGTATCCGTGACTTATCATCGAGCCCATCGACTCGGCTCGGGCTCGCGTAGCTGGTACATCCGGATTCCGAGGCCCGAATCACCAATAGGGGGCCGAGGTGGTACTTGAGGTAGTAGGCTCAACGCAGATCTCGTCCCTCCCTCCGTCCGCCGCCGATGGACGGCCTCGACCTCGAGTCTGAACAGGTGGCATAACTCTGACAGTATTCACCTGTTGAACAAGTCTAGATAAGCATCTAACTAAAGTATAAATTATCAGGAATACTTACTTCGTGTTGCTTGGAGCTTATGCCGCTGTCAATCCCATCTCACAAAAACCAAAACCGAAAAATATACCGACTCCCGAGAATCCAAGACTCAAAAACAAAATCACAATATGGCATCGCAGAACCTTCGGCTCTGATACCAATAAAGTTGTCACGCCCCCGGGAGTATGCCGTGCCGAAAATCAAACGGGCGGCATCTCCCCTGTACGTGGCAACATCTCGGGTTAATACAAGGCCCGTAGGCCCACAACAACAACATAATAAACAGATACATATATATATATCAACACACAGCGGAAATAGAAAACACATACCCACAACAAAATATACCAAAACATACGGGTGTACACCCCCTGACAAGACCACAGTACTAAAATCCGTACATAAAACATCGACACAAAGTGACATCCACAACATAAAGACGAAGTCCATACATAGAACAAAATCCATAACACCAATACAAATCACAAATCCTCGGGAGACTCAAAATGTGGAGATGGGATGGATCGCCGGCGCAGCTCCAAGTCGTCACGAAGATCTCTACCTGTTACCTGGGCGACAGAAAAACCCAGGGTCCGTGGGAGTGAGTAAAACTCAGCAGGTAATAGATAAACATGTACATTAATATCACATGTATTTCGACAGTAAAATCTACAGGTATCACTAGCATGATAATATATATCCATGTATATACCATCTAACCAAAAGTCAATATGAACTGCAGACATACCTGAACGTCTGCTACGCTATATCTATCCAACCTGAGCACATATACACATCATATGGTATAAAGAATAGAACTAACTCATACTACATCCTGCTATGGGTCAAGGGTATCACAGTGAATAACTAACCAGTATACAAGTGATGGCCTACTACCATACAGAAGAATGTAATAACATGTATGAATATGTGCAAACAAATGCAACAAACATAGTACATACAAATGCAGCATCACAATAAGCATATCTATATATAGACTGCATCTATATACGTATGCTAATCACAATCATCCATATATATATATACATGCATATATGTATATATATGGTAATATGCAAAAATGCCATAAAATGCAAGATGCATGGTCATGTCGGCTCACCCTAAAGCTACCACGACCCGGTGGCCTCTCGGTGGCTCGAGCATGACAACTGTCCCAACTCAACACCAACCACTACTCTCGAGTGGCCGAGTGGGCAGTATGATCGAGTAGCATATAAGCGTAAAGAGCAAGCTACACGATGGGGGTCCCTGCTGTTGGCTAATACGACAGTCACTACCCATGAGTGGTCGAGTGCCACACACGCAGGACTATGGCACGCAAATCCAACTATCACCGTCTGTAGTGATAGAGTGCGGCACTACAATGCTCTGCCCTCACACCGGTTACTCCTCCTATGAGTAATCAGTGAGGCAGATGGCGACACTCTCACCACAAGGGAGACATCGTCACCACCGTGCATTAAAATGACATGAATGTAAGCTCTCACAAAAAGACATCCACCATAGACTATATACTCTGCAGATGTTCATGCTAACCAGATCAACGCACTCTATCCTCAGAGAGAGTCGTGACTCAATCGATCGATCGGACTAGGACCACTCCGTAGCGACACCCTAAATATCATTCACCCGACCATTTACATAATGCATGGTCGGTAGAAACATGCAATCTAAGGGGTACTAGAATTAACTCTAGGTTCAAGACATCATCTACCTACGACCTTTTGCCCAAATTTACAATCAGTTGTCATCCGTACTTTACTACTTGTATCTAACTTAAACAAATTCTAAGTTATTTACATCATCTATATGTATAACTCCTAATCATGGTAACATAACATGATAGCAAAGAAGGAGTTAAAAGCCAATCTGATAAAGTATCAAGCATAAGATAAATAGAACAGATCAAGGTAACATGATCATTTAAGATGATCATGCATCTAAATCAGATGCAACTTAATTCCTTCTCTTGACTCCCAACTTATTCACACGAACATAAACATCACCCAATTTTTACAACCTACAATATTAGAAAACCCAAATAGACAACTTAACCCCTCGATCCAGTATCACGGCTCTATCACAAGCCTTACGGTTCAATCCATCAACCATCGCTTCTCCTACACAATAACAACAATTAACAATCAACAATACTGATAATTAAATCATGCTTACTTATCTAATTCCACCGCAACAAACCCCAAAATCGATAACCAACCCCTTCCCAATTCCTCAATCCAAGGAATCTCTCAGCCTAAATCAAAATTGTCTCACCAGAAGGCGAGTAACAACACAAGAATTCAAAGAGAATCCACCACCGATAGAGGAACTCCGCCGGCCAAGCAATTCCTCCAAGATCCTCATCGGCCGGAAACAAACACCGCCCACATTAGGTTTCGCTTAGCCACACCAAAAATCCACAGAGCATCTTATTCTGTTCAAGGTAAGCAGAATCCAAGATCAATGCTTACCTTTCCTCGACTCCAAGCAGTGGATCGCCGGTTTGCCGAAACTTCGCATCGCGGCGCCAAACGGCGCTCCCATCCCGAGAAGGCTGTCGAGGTCGCCGGCTACTTCTTGTGGAGAGGAGAGTCGTGAGGCGAGAAGACCGGTGCGGAGAGGGCCTCCGACGGCGGGCGTTCCGTGGTGGCGAGATCGCTCGGAGCAGGGAAATCGTCGCGTGTGCGAAGGCAAGAAAATGAAGTCGCGGTGGTGATCGAAGGAAACACTCGATTTTAAGGAGATGGTGTCTGCGAAAAATGGAAGGAAACAGCGGTGGTTTTAATGAGTTAACGGGTTGGGTTTGAGGGTTAGTGGGTTTGGGTTTAATCCTACAATCCATCAACCCAAAAATTCAATTAAGCCTAGGTTAATTTAACCCTAAGCTCTATTAATTAAACCCAAACCATTTAGATCTAGGTTAGGTCTAAGTGTATCCCTAACCAGGTATCGCCAAACATACCTACATATATATATATATATATATATATATATATATTTCTGGTATTTTACATTCTCCCCCACTTATTAAAATTTGGTCCCCAAATTTCGTACTTTGATGCAACAAGTAATTCAAGCATATTCCAAAATAACCACATACCTCAAACAAACAGATGAGGGTATCGAGCTCGAATAGTATCTTCCAGCTCCCATGTAGCCTCCTCATCCGTATGATGCTGCCATCCCACTTTTACGAGTCGGATGGTTTTGTTCCGCAACTGCCGCTCCTTGCGATCAAGAATCCGTACTGGAGTCTCCTCATAAGTCGCATTCGCCTGCAGGGGTATCGGAACCTCTTTCAGAACATGGTCAGATCGCGACACGTATTTCCTCAACATGGAAACATGGAATACGCTAGAACACGCAAGTGTCGGAGGTAAAGCCAACCGATAAGCTACACCTCCAATCCGCCTAATATCTCAAATGGACCAATATAGCGTGGAGCTAATTTTCCTTTAGCCCAAATCTCTTGACTCCTTTGGTGGGTGACACTCGTAGAATACATGGTCCCCGATCGAGAATTCCAAAGGCCTTCGCCCGGTCCGCATAACTTTTGCCGATCCTGCGGCCTCGTGATAACCGCCGCTCGATAACTCGTACTAACTCGCATCCTTCCGATACTCGAGGCCCCAATATCTCGTTCCCAACTTCCTCCCATAACACAGAGATCTGCAGTGCCGCCATGATAATGCCTCGAATGGAGCCATCTGAATAGAAGAGTGGTAGCTGTTGTTTTAGGTAAACTCCACTAAAGGAATGTGATCCTCCCAACTACCACCGAAATCCATGACGCAAGATCTCAATAGATCCTCCAGAGTCTGAATGGTACGTTCAGACTGTCCGTCTGTTTGCGGATGAAAGGTCATCCGAGTCGAAGCTCGTGCCCATGGCCGCTGCAGACTGCCAGTAATCAAGTAAAGCGCGATCTCTATCGAGATATGATACTCAATGGTACACCATGCAATCGATGATCTCTAAGAAGATAATTCCGCTAGACGATCTAATGAATCTGTCTCACGTATCGGAAGGAAGTGAGCTGATTTGGTTAATCGATCCACGATCACCCAAATCGCAGTATGTCCTCTACGGGTTCTAGGTAATCCTGTAACGAAGTCCATCGTGATATGCTCCCACTTCCATTCTGGGATCGGGATTTCCTGAAGTAACCCCGCAGGCTTCTGATGTTCGGCCTTCACTTGCTGGCGTACTAGGCATCGTGCGACAAAGTCCGCAATATCTCGTTTCATACCGTTCCACCAGTATAAGCGCTTCAAATCTCGGTACATCCGAAGTACCACCAGATGTATAGCAAATCTCGATCGATGTGCTTCGTAGCGCTTCTTCCTTAATCGGGTGTGTGTCCGAACACATAGTCGCCTCGGAAACGGTACACCATTCTCGCTACTCGAGAAATCCGTCGACGTTCTCGAGTCTATCGTGCCGCCAAGAATAGATGTTGATCACGACTTGTGCTTCCTTGATCCTCTAAGAATGGCGATGGGCAACCATAGAAACTAATATCCTCGGTGTTTACCGTGTTCGACAATCCCAACTCGAGTTGTCCGAACTAGATCAAGAATCGCGCCGATGATCGCCGTAACTCCACGAGACTTCGCCGAGCATCCGCTACCACATTAGCTTTCCGGATGATACCGGATGGTGCACGTAATCCTTCAGATATTCCATCCATCGCCTCTGCCTCGATTCACTCTTTCGTGAACAGTACTTGACTTTTATGGTCGTGTAGATCTCAAAGGTAATCCCATACAAGTAGTGCCTCCATATCTTCAATGCGAAAATAATGGCGGCTAACTCTAGATCGTAATCGGGTAATTTCTCTCGTGATCTTTTAGTTGACGGAGGCATAAGATACCACGGTTGGATCGCATCGTAATCGCACCTCAACCCTTGGATAGAAGCATCCGTATAGAGAACCATCCCATCAACACCAAAAGGAATCACTAAGATAGGTGCAGAAACTAGCCGTCGCTTAAGCTCCTAGAAGCTAGTCTCACTGTGCCTCGACCAGTGAACTTGACCCTTTCCGAGTCGACGAGTGAGTGGCATGGCGATACTCGAGAATCCTCCACGAATCTCCGATAATACCCTACTGCATCAAGGAAACTACGGACTCCCGAATCGATTTTGGCCGCTTCCCAACCGGTAATCGCCTCAATCTTCGGGGATCTACAGAATACCTCTATGGACACCACATGTCCAAGAAAACCCACCGAGGATAACTGAACGCACTTTGCTAAACTTGGCATACAATCGCTCGCCGCAAAAATTTCCAATACTATCCGCAGATGTTGTTCATGCTCTTCCTGGATCGAGAATAAATCAATATATCGTATGAACACTATTACGAACTGATCTATATACCTCAGAATACCGGTTCATTAAGTCCATAAATGCAGGGCATTCGTGAGACCAAAACATCACTAGAAACTCGTAATGTCCATAACGGAAAGATGTTTTTCAACATCCTCATCTCTTATCCGTCGATGATATCCTCGAGCGCAGATCAATTTTAGAATACACACATGTATCCTGTCGATCGAACAAATCTTCTATCCTCGGGGATATTTGTTCTTAATCGCGGATCGCATTCAATTGTCGATAGTCAATACATAACCGCAACGATCCATCCTTCTTCTTGACAAAGAGTACCGTGCTCCCCATGGTGAAACACTAGGTCGGATGAATCCATTATCCAAAGAACTCCTGCTTGAACTTTAAGTTCATTCACTCCTTTCGGCGCCATCCGATAAGGAGGTTTCGATATAGGCGCGGTTCCTCGAATCACCTCTATCGCAAATTCAACTTGCCTAGGAGGTGGCAAGCCCGAAGTTCATCGAAATACATTCGATACTCTGACTACTCGCACATCGAGAGGGTGGTAGTCCTTCGTTCTCAACTTGACTAGAGATAGCAAATAACCTTGACAACCCCGGGCCAATAGCTTCGAGCACGTAAGAGATGATATAATGGATAATCCATCGCCTCTAGTACCAACAAATTCCCAAGTCCGGTTGATCCGTGGTGGAAATGTCACCACTCTTGCTCTACAATCCAATCGTAGCGTGATAAGCGCCAACCACCCATACCGAGAATAATATCAAACTCTATCATTTCCAACACCGAGGTCCATCAGTAAGGATATGCCCACAAAGTCTAATGGGCAACCCTTGATTTCTTGGTGGCTAGTTAAGCACCTCTCGATGGCAAGGATATCGCTAACCCACAAGAACGAACCTGGATTCTTCCAACTCTACTCGTAAATACTCTAGATACAAATGAATGGGAACTACCAGATCTATCAACGTATCGCGATATATAGAATAAATTCGATCCATCACCACAGGCTCTCCTCTCTAGTGATGCAAAACTCGAGCCTTCTGATTCCTTACCGATCCCGACGAAGGAAGTAGTGTGCCTCCACTGGCCGAGTCCGACTGAGGTGTCAAGATCGAAGTCACCGTGTGCATAAGGTAACCTCGAGAGCCGGCCGTAACGACGGCGGTGCGTATACTTCTGGGTAGTAGATCATCGGAGATGCAGGATACTGGATCGCTGCCGCATCACCGTAGAGCGCCTCGCATCCGATATAAGTGTGCCGTGGAGGTACGGGCCGCTTCGGCCCATAAGATCGCATACGCGTGCCGCCTCCTTCATGCCGCTGTTTGGATCGCTTCCCTTATTAGAGCTACCAGGAAACTCCAACTGTGCTCTCAACGTACAGTCTCGGCTAGTATGTCCGGGTTGCTTGCAATAGTAGCAAACTGGCTGCTCCAAAGGACACTCTGGAGCTCTATGACTTCCGGATCCGCATTTATAACATCCACTTCTGCTCTGACTCTTATGGTTCTTCTGAGACCCTCCAGAGAACTCGATCCGACGCTCCTTCTCGCGATCTAGATGACCTTCCGCCGCACCTCGTAGTTCCTTTTGCTCCCTTTCTTCTCGAGTCCCCGAGCCAACCCTCGTTCGCCGCTTGCCCTTAGTCATCTGTTTCTCGATATCTTTCTCCTTGGAGATTTGCTGGGAAGTCATCTCGATAAAGAGGGCACGGTCCAATGCCTCCCGGTAGGAGGTAATGCTAGATCCTGACATCCTCGCTCTGATATAAGCTGCTAGCCCCTGGGTGAACTGGTACATCCGGTCTGAATCCTGTGCTACCAGATGAGAGCAGAACTCTGATAGTCTGGTAAACTCTGCGTTGTACTCCATAACAGAACGGTCACCTTGCTTCAGGCTTAGAAACTCCTGACGACGTCAGAGAAAACGCCAAGGAAAGTATCGCCTCCGTAAAGCATCCTCAAAGCTGGACCAAGTAATCCCACGCCCCAAATGATAGTCTTCGTAATTTCCACCAAGTGACAGCCGATCTCCGAGATGATATGCAAAGAAGGCCCACCTTCTCCACATCCGCGGCTCATATACTCGAAGGTGTCTTCCATATTTTCCACCAAGATCGGGCAATCCATGGGTCGGACTCCCTCGAACAAGGTGAACTTCTCCTTGGCCGATCGTGGCTAACACGAGTATCCGTGACTTATCATCGAGCCTACCGGACTCGTGGGCTCGCGTAGTCGCGGTGTACATCCGATTCTCGAGGCCCGAATCACCAATAGGGGTTTGGCCGAGGTGGTACTTGAGTAGTAGGCTCACTCTCACCCAGATCTCGCCCCTCCTCCGGCCGCTCTGATGGACGGCCTCGACCACGAGTCTGAACAGGTGGCATGACTCTGACAGTATTCACCTGCTGAACAAGTCTAGATAAGCATCTAACTAAAGTATAAATTATCAGGAATACTTACTGTGTTGCTGAGCTTATGCCGTCTAATCCCATCTCACAAAAACCAAAATCAAAATATACCGACTTCGAGAATCCAAGACTCAAAAAAAACAATATTGTATGGCATCGCAGAACCTTGGGCTCGATATTAATAAAGTTGTCACGCTCGAGTATGCCGTTAAAATCAAACGGACGGCATCTCCCCGTGACGTGGCAACATCTCGGTTAATACAAGGCCCGTGAGGCCCACAACATAACAACATAATAAATGTATATAAGTATATCAAACACACAAATGAAACATAAACACATACCCACAAATAAAATATACTAAAACATACGGGTGTACACTTCGACAAGACCACGATTAAAATCCGTACATAAAACATCGACACAAAATGGCATCCACAACATAAAGACAAAGTCCATACATAGAACAAAATCCATAACACCAATACAAATCACAAATCCTCGGGAGACTCAAAATGTGGAGATGGGATGGATCGCCGGCGCAGCTCCAAGTCGTCACGAAGATCTCTACCTGTTACCTGGGCGACAGAAAAACCCAGGGTCCGTGGGAGTGAGTAAAACTCAGCAGGTAATAGATAAACATGTACATTAATATCACATGTATTTCGACAAAGAAAATCTACGGTATCACTAGCATGATAATATATATCCATGTATATACCATCTAACCAAAAGTGCAGACATACTCAACGCCTACGCTTACATCTATCCAACCTAAGCACATATACACAACATATGGTATAAAGAATAGAACTAACTCATACTACATCCTGCTATGGGTCAAGGGTATCACAGTGAATAACTAACCAGTATACAAGTGATGGCCTACTACCATATAGAAAATGTAATAACATGTATAAATATGTACAAACAAATGCAACAAGCATAGTACATACAAATGCAAAGATCACAATAAGAGCATATCTATATATAGATCATCTATATACGTATGCTAATCACAATCATCCATATATATATATACATGCATATATGTATATATATGGTAATATGCAAAAATGCCATAAGTCGGCAATGCAGTATGCATGGTCATGTCGGCTCACCCTAAAGCTACCACGACCCCAGTGTGGCCTCGGTGGCTCGAGCATGACAACTGTCCCAACTCAACACCAACCACTACTCTCGAGTGGCCGAGTGGGCAGTATGATCGAGTAGCATATAAGCGTAAAGAGCAAGCTACACGATGGTGGTCCCTGCTGTTGGCCACTCCGACAGTCACTACCCATGAGTGGTCGAGTGCCACACACGCAGGACTACGGCACGCAAATCCAACTATCACCGTCTGTAGTGATAGAGTGCGGCACTACAATGCTCGCCACACCTGCGCATTCTCCCATGAGTAATGGAGGCAGTGATGATATGGCGACACTCTCAACCACAAGGGAGACATCATCGCCAGCGTGCATGCAAATGACATGAATATAAGGTCTCACAAATAGGCATCCACCATAGACTCTCTATTCTACAGAGGTCGTGCTAACCAGATCAACGCACTCTCTATCCTGTAGAGAGTCGTACTCAACTGATCGTATCAGACTAGGACCACCAGTCTGTAGCGACACCCTAAAAACCATTCACCCGACCATTTACATAATGCATGGTCGGTAGAAACATGCAATCTAAGGGGTACTAGAATTAACTCTAGGTTCAAGACATCATCTACCTACTGATGACCTTTTGCCCAAATTTACAATCAGTTGTCATCCGTACCTTTACTACTTGTATTTAACTTAAACAAATTCTAAGTTATTTACATCATCTATATGTATAACTCCTAATCATGGTAACATAACATGATAGCAAAGAAGGAGTTAAAAGGCCAATCTGATAAAGTATCAAGCATAAGATAAAATAGAACAGATCAAGGTAACATGATCATTTAAGATGATCATGCATCTAAATCAGATGCATAGGAATCACCCACCGATAAGAAGCTCGTGACAATAAAAATCCTCACTCAGATCCACGCCCCGCATAAACCATAATAATTAAGTTCAAGCACATGACAACATATTATTTATTACTATCTTGCTCCTATAGTCGATCCTTTTATCGAATATGAATTAGAACACCCCCAAATCACTCATGGTCAAGTCACACCAACTTAATTCCTTCTCTTGACTCCCAACTTATTCACACGAACATAAACATCCCGCTTCTTCATAACACCCAATTTTTACAACCTACAATATTAGAAATCCCAAATAGACAACTTAACTTGATCCGTCATTCCACAAACTCTATCACAAGCCTTACACTCAATCCATCAACCATCATTTCCTCCCCACAATAATAACAACAATTAACAATCAACAACAATGGACAGAAGTTAAATCATGCATCATAGTAATTCCACCAAATTAAACCCCCAAAATCGACAACCAACCCCTTCCCAATTCCTCAATCAAGGAATCTCTCACTCTAAATCAAATTGTCTCAAGGCGAGTAACAACACAAGAATTAAAGAGAATCCACTTACCGATAGTAGGAACCCATCGCCCAAGCAATTCCTCCAAGATCCTCGATCGGAAACAAACACCGCCACATTAGGTTTCACGCTTAGCCACACCAAAATCCACAGAGCATCTTATTCTTGTTCAAGGTAAAAGGGAATCCAAGATCAATGCTTACCTTTCTCGACTCCAACGGCAGCGGATCGCTTGCTCGATTTCGAAACTTCGCCACAACGCGCTTCCAAGCCTCCGCCCGTGAAGGCCGGTAGGTCGCCACTACTTCTTGGAGAGGAGAGTCGTGAGGCGAGAAGACCGCAGGAGAGGGCCTCGACGCAAGGCTGTGAGTGGCGAGATCGCCGAGGGAAATCGTCAGCGGCGAAGGCAAGAAAATGAAGTCGCTGGTGATCGGAAGGAAACACTCGATTTTAAGGAGATGGTGTCGGAAAATGGAAGGAAACAATGGTGGTTTTAATGAGTTAACGGTTGGGTTTGAGGGTTAGTGGGTTTGGGTTTAATCCTACAATCCATCAACCCAAAAATTCAATTGCCTAGGTTAATTTAACCCTAAGCTCTATTAATTAAACCCAAACTATTTAGATCTAGGTTAGGTCTAAGTGTATCCTAACTGTATCGCCAAACATACCTACATATATATATATATATATATATATATATATATTTTTTTCGGTATTTTACATTCTCCCCACTTATTAAAATTTGGTCCCCAAATTTCAGTACTTAAATGCAAAATTAATTCAAGCATATTCCAAAAATAACCACATACCTCAAACAAACAGATGAGGGTATCGAGCTCTGATAGTATCTTCCACCTCCCATGTAGCCTCCTCATCCAGATGATGCCGCCATCCCACCTTTACAAGCCTGGATGGTTTTGTTCCAGAATCGCCGCCTCCTGCGATCAAGAATCTGTGACCGAGTCTCCTCATAAGTCGATTCCGAGGTATCGAACCTCTTTCGTAACATGGTCGATCGCGACACGTATTTCTCAACATGGAGATACATGGAATACGTTGTGAACACCCGCACGTGTCGGAGGTAACGCCAACCGATAAGCAACACCTCCAATCCGCTCTAATATCTCAAATGGACCAATGTAGCGTGGAGCTAATTTTCCTTTTAACCCAAATCTCTTGACTCTTTGGTGGGTGACACTCAGAGAATACATGGTCCCCGATCGAGAATTCCAAAGGCCTTCGCCTCCGTCCGCATAACTTTTCACGATCCTGGCCTCGATAACCGCCGTCGATAACTCGTACTAACTCGTGATCCTTCCGATACTCGAGGCCCCAATATCCGCTGTTCCCCAACTTCCTCCCATAACACAGTGAGATCCGCAGGTTCCGCCGTATAATGCCTCGAATGGAGCCATCCGATAGAAGAGTGGTAGCATTGTTTTAGGTAAAACTCCACTAAAGGAATGTGATCCTCCCAACCGCCACCAAATCCATGACGCAAGATCTCAATAGATCCTCCAGTCCGAATGGTACGCTCGACCGTCTGTCTGCGGATGAAAGGTCAGACCGAAGTCGGGCTGGCGCTCCATGGACTCCGCAGAATCGGGAAGTAAAGCGCGGATCTCTATCAGATATAATACTCAATGGTACACCATGCAATCTGATGATCTCTCAGCAGTATAATTCTGCTAGACGATCCAATGAGTCTGTCTCACGCATCGGAAGGAAGTGAGCTGATTTTGTTAATCGATCCACGATCACCCTAATCGCAGTATGTCCTTTTTGGGTTCGTAATCCCGCAACGTCCATCGTGATATGCTCCCACTTCCATTCCGGATCGGGATTTCAAGTAACCCCGCAGTTTCGATGTTCGCCTCACTTCACTTGGCCGGGCATACTAGGCATCGCGCACAAAGTCCGTAATATCTCGCTTCATACCGTTCCACCAGTATAAGCGCTTCAAATCTCGGTACATCCGAGTACCACCAGGATGTATAGCAAATCTCGACTGATGTGCTTCCTGTAACAATTCTTCCTTAATTGGGTGTGTGTCCGAAACACATAGTCGTCCTCTAAACGGCACACCATTCTCGCCACTCGAGAAATCCGTCGACGCTCGAGTCTATCGTGCCGCCAAGAACGCAGATGCCGATCACCGACTTGTGCTTCCTTGATCCTCTCAAGAATGGCGATCGGGCAACCATAGAAACTAATATCCCCGGTGTTTGACCGTGTTCGACATATCCCAACTCGAGAACCGCCGAACTAGGTCAAGAATCGCCGCCGATGACCGCCGTAACTCCACGAGACTTCGCCGCAGCATCCGCTACCACATTAGCTTTTGGATGATGCGATGGTGAATCCTTCAGATATTCCATCCATCGCCTCCTCGTGATTCAACTCTTTCTCAGGTGAATACATACTTTTATGGTCTGTAGATCTCAAAGGTAATCCCATACAAGTAGTGCCTCCATATCTTCAATGCGAAAATAATGGCGCTAACTCAGATCGTACTGGGTAATTTCTCGTGATCTTTAGTTGACGGGAGGCATAAGATACCACACGGTTGATCGATCGATCGCACTCCCAACCCTTGGATAGAAGCATCCGTATAGAGAACCATCCCATCAACACCGTAAGGAATCACTAAGATAGGTGCAGAACTAGCCGCCGCTAAGCTCCTGAAGCTAGTCTCACGTGCCTCTCGACTGTGAATCCCCTTTCCGAGTCGACGAGTGAGTGGCATGGCGATACTCGAGAATCCTCCACGAATCTCCGATAATACCCGGCTGTACTCAAGGAAACTACGGACTTCCCGAATCGATTTTGGTCGCTCCCAACCGTAATCGCCTCAATCTTCGGGATCTACAGAATACCTCTCGTTGGACAATTACATGTCCAAGAAAACCCACGAGGATAACCAACGCACATTTGCTAAACTTGGCATACAATCGCTCTCGCCGCAAAATTTCCAATACTATCCGCAGATGTTGTTCATGCTCTTCCTGGATCGAGAATAAATCAATATATCGCCGATGAACACTATTACGAACTGATCTATATACCTCAGAATACTCATTAAGTCCATAAATGGGCATTCGTGAGACCAAACGGCATCACTAGAAACTCGTAATGTCCATAACGGTGCGGAAAGTCGTCAAACATCCTCATCTCTTATCCGGCCGATGATATCCTCGAGCAGATCAATTTTAGAATACACACATGTATCCTGTCGATCGAACAAATCTTCTATCCTCAGCGGATATTTGTTCTTAATCGTGGATCGCATTCACTGTCGATATAGTCAATACATAACCGCAACGATCCATCCTTCTTCTTGAAAGAGTACCGTGCTCCCATGGTGAAACACTAGGTCGGATGAATCCATTATCCAAAGAACTCCAGCTTGAACTTTAAGTTCATTCACTCCTTTGGCGCCATCCGATAAGGAGGTTTCGATATAGGCGCGGTTCCTCGGAATCACCTCTATCGCAAATTCAACTTGCCTAGAGGTGGCAAGCCCGAAGTTCATCGAAATACATCCGATACTCTGACTACTCGCACATCGAGAGGGTGGTAGTCCTTCGCTCTCAACTTTGACAGAGATAGCAAATAACCTTGACAACCCCGGGCCAATAGCTTCGAGCTCAGAAAGCCGATATAATGGATAATCCATCGCCTCTAGTACCAACAAATTCCCAAGCCGGGTTGATCCGTGGTAATGTCACCACTCTTGCTCTACAATCCATCAGCGTGATAAGCGCCAACCACCCATACCGAGAATAATATCAAACTCTATCATTTCCAACACCAAGGTCCACGTAAGGATATGCCCACAAAGTCTAATGGGCAACCTTGATTTCTTGGTGGCTAGTCAAAGACCTCTCCCGATGGCAAGGATATCGCTAACCCACAAGAACGAACCTCGGGATTCTTCCAACTCTACTGTAAATACTCTAGATACAAATGAATGAGAACTACCAGATCAATCAAAGTACGACAAGATATATAGAATAAATCAAAACCATACCGCAATGATCGATCCATCACCACTGTGCCTCATCTCTCGTGATGGCAAAACTCGCCCAGCTTCTAGATTTCGCTTACCGCATCCCGATAAGAAGTAGTGTGCCTCCACTGGCCGAGTCCGACTCGAGGTGTCCAAGATCGAGTCACCGTGCATAAGGTAATCTCGAGAGCTGGCCGGGTAACGACGACGGTGGGTGTGTATACTGGTAGTAGATCACCGGAGATGCAGGATATCGATCGCCGCTTGCATCACCGTAGGAGCGCTCAGATCGATATAAGTGTGCCGTGGAGGTACTGGCCGCCTCGCCCATAAGATCGCATACGCTGGCCGCCTCATTGCCGCCGCCGTTGGATCGTTTTCCTTATTAGAGCTACCAGAAACTCCAATCGTGTTTCAACGCATAGCCTGCTAGTATGTCCGGGTTGCTTGCAATAGTAGCAAACCGACTGCTCCAAAGGACACTCTGGAGCTCTATGACTTCCGGATCCGCATTTATAACATCCAGTTCTGCTCTGACTCTTACGGTTCTTCTGAGACCCTCCAGAGAATTCTGATGCTGGACGCTTCCCCTTCTGCGATCTAGATGACCCTTCTGCCGCACCTCGCGTAGTTCCTTTTTGCTCCCCTTTCTTCTGAGTCCCCTGAGCTGAACCCTGGTTCTGCTGCTTGCCCTTAGTCATCTGTTTCTCGATATCTTTCTCCTTGGAGATTTGCTGGGAAGTCATCTCGATAAAGAGGGCACGGTCCAATGCCTCCCTGTAGGAGGTAATGCTAGATCCTGACATCCTCGCTCTGATATAAGCTGCTAGGCCCTGGGTGAACTGGTACATCCGGTCAATCTGTGCTACGGATGAGAGAGAACTCGATAGTCCGTAAACTCTGCGTTGTACTCCATAATGTAACGATCACCTTGCTTCAGCTTAGAAACTCTCGACGACGTCGTAGAAAACGCCGAAGGAAAGCATCGCTTCCGTAAAGCGTCTCGAAAGCCGGACCAAGTAATCCCACGCCCCCAAACAGAGTCTTCGTAATTTCCACCAAGTGATACCGATCTACGAGATGATATGCAAAGAAGGCCCACCTTCTCCACATCCGCGGTTCATATACTCGAAGGTGTCTTCCATATTTTCCACCAAGATCGCAATCCATGGCCTGGACTTCTGAACAAGGTGAACTTCTCCTTGGGCCGATCGTGCTAACACGAGTATCCGTGACTTATCATTGAGCCTCTTGGACTCGTGGGCTCGCGTAGTCGTGGTACATCCGATTCTCGAGGCTCCAATCACCAATAGGGGTTTGGCCGAGGTGGTACTTGAGTAGTAGGCTCCCTCACCCAGATCTCGTCCCTCCCTCTCGGGCCGCCGCTCGATGGATGGGCGCCTCGACCAGTCCGAATGTGGCATGACTCGATAGATTCACCGCTGTTGAACAAGTCTAGATAAGCATCTAACTAAAGTATAAATTATCAGGAATACTTACTTCGTGTTGCTTGGAGCTTATGCCGCTGTCAATCCCATCTCACAAAACCAAAACCAAAAAATATACCGACTCAGAATCCAAGACTCAAAAACAAAATCACAATATGGCATCGCAGAACCTTCGGCTCTGATACCAATAAAGTTGTCACGCCCCCGGGAGTATGCCGTGCCGAAAATCAAACGGACGGCATCTCCCCTGTACGTGGCAACATCTCGGGTTAATACAAGGCCCGTAGGCCCACAACAACAACATAATAAACAGATACATATATATATCAACACACAGCGGAAATAGAAAACACATACCCACAACAAAATATACCAAAACATACGGGTGTACACCCCCTGACAAGACCACAGTACTAAAATCCGTACATAAAACATCGACACAAAGTGACATCCACAACATAAAGACAAAGTCCATACATAGAACAAAATCCATAACACCAATACAAATCACAAATCCTCGGGAGACTCAAAATGTGGAGATGGGATGGATCACGCCAGACTCCAAGTCACACGAAGATCTCTACATACTCGGGCGCATGAAAAACCTGTGGTCCGTGGGAGTGAGTAAAACTCAGCAGGTAATAGATAAACATGTACATTAATATCACATGTATTTCGACAGTAAAATCTACAGGTATCACTAGCATGATAATATATATCCATGTATATACCATCTAACCAAAAGTCAATATGAACTGCAGACATACCTGAACGTCTGCTACGCTATATCTATCCAACCTGAGCACATATACACATCATATGGTATAAAGAATAGAACTAACTCATACTACATCCTGCTATGGGTCAAGGGTATCACAGTGAATAACTAACCAGTATACAAGTGATGGCCTACTACCATACAGAAGAATGTAATAACATGTATGAATATATGCAAACAAATGCAACAAACATAGTACATACAAATGCAGCATCACAATAAGCATATCTATATATAGACTGCATCTATATACGTATGCTAATCACAATCATCCATATATATATATACATGCATATATGTATATATATGGTAATATGCAAAAATGCCATAAGTCGGCAATGCAGTATGCATGGTCATGTCGGCTCACCCTAAAGCTACCACGACCCCAGTGTGGCCTCGGTGGCTCGAGCATGACAACTGTCCCAACTCAACACCAACCACTACTCTCGAGTGGCCGAGTGAGCAGTATGATCGAGTAGCATATAAGCGTAAAGAGCAAGCTACACGATGGGGTCCACGACCACTACCCCATGAGTGGTCGAGTGCCACACACGGCAGACTATGGCACGCAAATCCAACTATCACCGTCAGAGTGATAGAGTGCGGCACTACAATGCTCGCCACACCGCATTACTCCTCCTATGAGTAACCGTGAGGTAGGATGACCGGCGACACTCGACCACAAGGGAGACATCGCCGCCAATGCATGCAAATGACATGAATGTAAGGTCTCACAAATAGACATCCACCATAGACTCTCTATTCTACAGAGGGTCATGCTAACAGATCAATGCACTCTATCATCCGTAGAGAGTCGACTCCACGATCAGTATCGGACTAGGACCACCGGTCCGTGGCGACACCCTAAATATCATTCACCCGACCATTTACATAATGCATGGTCGGTAGAAACATGCAATCTAAGGGTACTAGAATTAACTCTAGGTTCAAGACAGACCTTTTACCCAATTTACAATCAGGTTGTCATCCGTACTTTACTACTTGTATCTAACTTAAACAAATTCTAAGTTATTTACATCATCTATATGTATAACTCCTAATCATGGTAACATAACATGATAGCAGCAAGGAGTTAATGGCCAACGGATAAAGTATCAAGCATAAGATAAATAGAACAGGATCAAGGTAACATGATCATTTAAGATGATCATGCATCTAAATCTGTATGCATTAACTACCTGATCAGGGTAGGAATCACCCACCTGATAAGAAGCTCGTGACAATAAAAATCCTTACGGCCGCGGTCCTGCCTCGTATCCACGTCCTGCACAAACCATAATATGCATTAAGTTCAAGCACATGACAACATATTATTTACTACTATCTTGCTCCTATAGTCGCATCCTTTTTATTGAATATGAATTAGGAACACCCCCAAATCACTCATGGTCAATTCACACCAACTTAATTCCTTCTCTTGGACTCCCAACTTATTCACACGAACATAAACATCCCGCTCTTCGCAACACCCAATTTTTACAACCTACAATATTAGAAAACCCAAATAGACAGCTTAACCCCTTGATCCGTCGTCCACAGCTCTATCACAACCCTTACAGTTCAATCCATCAACCATCGTTTCCTCCCCACACAATAACAACAATTAACAATCAACAACAGTTGGACAGAAGTTAAATCATGCTTACCTGCTGTAATTCCACCGCCTCAAACCCCAAAATCAACCCAACTCCTTCCCAATTCCTCAATCTGCCGAAGGGAATCTCTGCCCTAAATCGAAATTGTCTCAGCCAAGGCGAGTAACAACACAGTAACTAAAGAGAATCTAGCTTACCGATAGTAGGAACTCCGTCGGCCAAGCAATTTTTCCAAGATCCTCAGTCGGTCGGAAATAAACACTACCCACATTAGGTTTCGCGTTTAGCCACACCAAAATCCACAGAGCATCTTATTCTTGTTCAAGGTAAGCAGAATCCAAGATCGATGCTTACCTTTTCTGGAGGTTTGTAAACTTCGAATAGGGCCCAATCGACGCTTCCAGCCCCGAAGGTCAGCCGAGGTCGCCGGCTACTTCTTGCGGAGAGGAGAGTCGTGAGGCGAGAAGATCGGTGCGGAGAGGGCATCCGGCGGTCGGCGTTCCGTGGTGGCGAGATCGCTCAGAGCAGGGAAATCGTCGCGCGTGCGAAGGCAAGAAAATGAAGTCGCGGCGGCGATCGAAGGAAACGCTCGATTTTAAGGAGATGGTGTCGGCGAAAAACGGAAGGAAACAGCGGTGGTTTTAATGAGTTAACGGGTCGGGTTTGAGGGTTAGTGGGTTTGGGTTTAATCCTACAATCCATCAACCCAAAAATTCAATTAAGCCTAGGTTAATTTAACCCTAAGCTCTATTAATTAAACCCAAACCATTTAGATCTAGGTTAGGTCTAAGTGTATCCCTAACCAGGTATCGCCAAACATACCTACACATATATATATATATATATATATATATATTTCTGGTATTTTACAGTTGTGGTGGCATATGGGAGCATGGAGGTGGCTGGAATGAGCTGGCAGGCTACTGAGCAGGGCAAGGCTATTGTTGTGGCATCAAATAATGATGTGGCATGTGGAGCTGACATGGAAAGTGGTGTTGATGTGGCAGGCATTGCACGTGGAGGTCAGCTAGCACACGATGGTCCCTCCTAGCATCACAAGGGCCCTGTGCGCGGTGCAGGCAAGGGGTGGTACGTGGGCAAACCTCTTTCGAGACAACTGCAATGAGACTGTGGCTATGCGTTTGGATCAGTTCGGGTGCACTGGGACAACTATTCAGATTGGTTACTAGTACATTTATGCGGTGGAGACAACGATGGGTTCATGCTTGGTGGGTTGTTTTATGGGGAGGCACCAAGGCAGACGAGGGGTGGAGCTAGCGACAAAGAGGTGGGGAGGGGGGGGGGGTTCCATGCACCTTCCAGTTGCACTCAAGTGGATGGGTGGTCTACAAATTTGCCACTGAGGAGGACAAGGAGAAGGTGTTGTTGGGTGGGCCATATTTTGTGTTCACCCGCTGTTTTTGAAGATTATGCCACGGTGTTTCTTGTTTGCGGAGGACGAACGACATGTGCCAGCATGGGTACAAATTTATGAATTGTCGCCAGATCGTTGGACTCATCGGGTACTTAGTTGGATTTGATCGGAGATTGGGCGGTCGATGTACACAGATAAATTGACACGGACGCATGAACTGATCATTTTTGCTTACCTACTGATTGAGGTGGATGTGCAAGCACCACGGGTATATCGGGTGTCGATTGAGTCGCCCACGGGAGGCAAGGTTGATTTGCAGGTCGTCTATGAAGTGATTCCGGATTTTTGTGACATATGGCATCGACTTGGACACCGGACAGGGTTTTGTAAGGTGGAGGAAGCCCAAAGTGGACAGCATGCATCAGGGAGTAGCACCTGCCCCAGCTACTGAGCAGAGTGAGCAGTGCCTAGCTTAGTAGAGTGAGGTGGCCGCCAATAGGTAGGCCCTGTGGAGGCTCGAGTGAGACACTCTCGATCCCAAAGACGGAGGGCGGTCACACATAGTTTGGACCCGGTCATCCCAGTGGGCACTGTAGCGAAGGATGCCACACCCACCGCTGCAGTGCCAGGGCAACATACCCATGCCGACAATGCCCTGGCCACGCACCTAGCACAAGCAGATGGTAGGTTGAGTGTCCAACAGGTGTAAGTGGACAGGCCTGTGGCCAACCAAGTGCAAGGTGCAGGCGGTGCACCATCCAGGTAGCACACGGTGTGGCCCGTCAGCCCCTTGTGGGCTTGGGGCGCACAGGTAGCATAGCTGCACATGTAGACACTAACCACAGAGCACCACGACAAGCACCGATGGCACAGCCAAGAGCGTCACCTTGGGCTCCACGGACACCAGGCTACTAAGGATGAAGCGAGCAACAACAAGGATGGCCTCATGCCCTCTAAGCTTGGGGTTGAGGTTGTTTGCCAGCAGGTTGGGCAGTGATGACCGCGAGTAGCCCAAGCACACCACCCATGAAGCTGGCAACATAGAATATCAGGGGCTTCCACAAGGCTATGGATCATTTAGTGGGGGGGGGGGGGGGGGTGCAACACCTCCTCAAGAACAAAAGAGTACAAGTGCTTGCCTTACTTGAGACGAAACTCACGGAGGAGCAAGTCACTCTCATCCTTAGTCAGTGTTTCATTGGTATGGACTATGTTCATGATTTTGGTTTCTCCAATTGTGGTCGCATTTTGATTCTTTGGGACATCCATCATGCTGCATTGGAGGTACTTGAGGTGGCGGAGCAATACATTCATTGTCGCCTACTTTGCCTTGTCACCAAGAAAATGTTCTTTGCCACCTTTGTGTACGGTCTTCATTCGATTGCCACCTGAAGGCCACTGTGGAGTGCCCTAGCCCACCTTGGAGAGACTATCTCAGTATCTTGGATAGTGATTGGGGATTTCAACTTATTTCTAAGCATAGATGACAAGGAAGAAGGTCGACCGGTCTCCAACTATGAGTTGTAGGACCTAAGCTCATTGGTGCACGCATGTGGCTTGGAGGACCTCAATTCTATTGGATGTCGCCTTACATGGACCAATTGTATGGTTTCTTCCAAACTTGACCGTGCCATGGTTAACTCTCATTGGATGACAGCAGCATATAATAGTCATGCGAAGTTCACGCTGCCTGGGTGCCTATCAGACCATTTATGTTGCATTGTGTCCACATTCAAGCAGGAGGGAGGCACCATGCAACCCTTCAAGTTTTACATGTGGATATTGCACGGTGATTTCCAATGCTTGGTGGCAAAGTCATGGGAAGAGGTGGTGTCAGGTTTTGCTCAATTTGTCCTCAAGGCTAAAACTTACATGGCTTAAATGGCTATTGCAGGAGCTTGATCGATTGCACTTTAGCCACATCATTGAGAGGGCCAAGAGAGCGAAGGCGGAGCTTGAGGAGGAGCAGAACTCATTGCTGGTCGGTGTTGGGGGGGGGGGCAGAACAAAGCCTTGGACGCTGGTCAGGAGCAGGCAGATAGCACCCAGAGGTAGGGTGGTGCACTGGGCCTAAGCAGAGTACAACCCGTCCCTAGCAGGGCACCAGCAGAGGCCTGTGGCCAAGCTAGGAAGGCTAGCAGGACAGTGAGCGATGGGTCATGACACACCCATGCAGCAGGCGAAGGGCAAGGTGCTAATAGTGGCACCTGGCCTGAATATGCAGAGCTGAGGTAGAAGGCCACTTTGCTTGCGGATGCATAGCATCTTTTCTACAAACAACAGGAAAAGGTGGCATATCTAAAGGGCAGTGACCGATGCACTCACTTCTTCCATGATGTGGTCAAGCAAAACAATAAGAGAAACATCATCGTGTCCATCACAAAGGTGTGCGGTGAGCAAACGACCATCATGGAGGACGTCGCCGAGCAGTTTGTGTAGTATTTCTCTACACTGTTGGGAGTCGCGGATCATTGTCGAGTGCTAGACAGCAATGCCCTATCTGGGTGGTTGCTCACTGCAGCCCAGGTGGATAGTGTATGCAGTCCAATTTGTGTGGAGGATGTTCAGAGGGCGCTATGGGACATTGGAGGGGACAAAGCACCGGGGTTGGATGGCTATAATCCAAAATTGTGTAATGCTGCTTGGGACACTATTGGTGCAGATTTTATAGTGACAGTCTAGGAGTTCTTTCGCACTGGGCGCTTACTTAAGCAATGGAACCACACTTTGACCGCTTTGGTTCCGAAGTCGACGTATGCCACAACGATGAATGACTATTGGCCTATCTCTTGTTGCATGGTGTTCTACAAGGTGATCTCGAAGATCCTTGCCAAGCGACTAGCGGAGATTATTTATGACATACTTGACCCAACACAGGCAACTTTTTTCTGGGACAGGAGTATAGGTGATAATATCCATCTTGCACAGGAACTTCTTCGGAAATATGCACGCAAGCGGGTCTCCCAGAGATGTACACTCATGATCGATTTAGGAAAGGTTTTTGATACGGTGGACTTGGCCTTTCTAGATGCGGTTTTTGTTGGTTTTGGTTTTCCCCAATAATTCCGCGATTGGATTCACGAATGTGTTTCTACCGTCACCTACTCGGTCAACATCAACGGTAACATTCACGGTTTCTTCTATGGCCGGTAGGGGCCTTAGGCAAGAGGACCCCCTTTCCCCCTTGCTCTTTGGCCTATGCTTGGAGGTTTTCTCGAGGCAGTTGACGGAGGCATCAAGGTGTTCGGATTTCCATTTCCACCCCATGTGCGAGGTGGCCAAGATAACTCATCTTGATTATGTGGATCACCTATTGGTTTTCGCACGAGCGGATGCGCCAACTCTTTCGATGGTCTCCCAATGCTCGAAGGAGTTCGGCGACATGGCGAGTTTGAGGGATAACTACCTCAAGTCGAACCTCTACATGGCGGGAGTGGATGGGTGTACGAGGGAGGAGTTCCTTAGGATCATGGGCTTTCAAGAAGGTACATTTCCATTTCGCTATTTAGGTATCCCTTTGGCGGCGGAGAAGCTTCAGATCGCCAACTATGCACCATTGTTTGATGCAGTGAGTCGGAAGGTAGTGGCATGGCCCAATCACACACTACCATATGCAGGTTGCTTGGAGCTTGTGCGGTTTGTGATCCAAGGAGTGGAGTGCTATTGGCTCTCCATCCTTCCCATACTGGTGGGAATGATGGACAAGCTCTATGGGATATGTCGGTCTTTTGTGTGGTTGACCAAGTACCCAATGATCTCTTGGAGCACCTTTTGCCTACCCAAGGCGGAGAGTGGTTATGACCTTCACGATTTGGGTGCCTGGAATACCGCCTTGTTTTTCCGAACACTATGGGACATTTAGCGAAACACAGACTCATTGTAGATGCGGTGGGTGCATCATCACTACCTTAGCCGGGAGGACATTTGGTATTGGCAAGCCAAAGCATCAGACTCCCCTTTGCTCAAGCGGCTTGCACAAATTTGGGATATCATAGTGCAATGGATGGGAGACATGGCGGCAACCCGAGTGACATTGGAGGGTTGGTTCGCTACACCTCTAGGACATGGCGCAGCTCATCTCCCGTGCCGATGGGCAGCTTAGGAAAAGCGCATAACGGACGCTCGAGCTTACATGCACCGAAGGAGAATGTATAACCCGGAAAGCGGTTGACACAGGCTTATGGTCACGGGCTTATGGTGTGGCCAAACAGCGCACCATGGGCGGATTAGCACCAGGCGAACAAATTGCATTGAGTGGAAGGTTGACGGAGGCATGTGGTGTAGCTGGACAGCACACCATGGGCGGCTTGGCACCAGGCGAACAAACTTCATTGAGCGGGAGGTTGACGGAGGCTCGTGGTGTGACCAGACAGTGCACCATGGGAGACTTGGCACCAAATTGGCAAGCTGCTACATGTGGGAGGCTGACGGAGGGATGTGGTGCGGGCGGGCACTGCACCATGGGTTGGACTGCACCGTGCGAATGGTGCAGCGAGGGACAGCTATTGCTTATGATTTTTTTCTAGCCATGGGGCCAGGCGGTGCATTGGGAATCGACGGTGTGGCGACCTAGCATCATGCCTAAGCACCACTTCACCTACTGGTTTGCTGCTCATGGGCGACTACGGACAGTTGACCGGATGTTGTATGACCCGGTGAAGGAATGTTCACTATGTCACCGGGGTGGATGAGACTAATTCCCATATATTCTTCAGATGTTCGGCCACACGACAGCTATGGGATGATCTCCGAGCATGGCTCCACATTCGCTCTGCGATTTTCTCCACAGGTCGTCTCTTCCGAGCCTTCCGGAGCAAGCTACAAGGCAAGGGATGCCTACGGAAGTTGCATGATTTAGCTACATCCTATATAATTTTCCTAGTTTGGCAAGCTCGTAATCGGAGCCATTTTGAGGGCATTGAGCCTAGTGTTGAGAGGATGTTCCTCAAAATACAAACTCATGTCTATCGCTTTACGAATATTTAGCTCTTGTACACATTTTTAACCTCTTTCATATATATTTACCTTTCCCAAAAAAAAATGTAAAAATTGATTTATTGTGTTGTGTTTATTTTGTATTATTTTTTTTGTATTTCCATTGCAATTGACTTTGTGTAAATGAGCACAATAATGATGGTCAAGTGATAAATCAAAAATCGTTATCCACCCTCCTCTGACTCGCATCAATCCGAATACTCATGACTTAGGCAACTCAACTAGGTCATAAACATTGTTGTCCTCCATCATTCCTTATGACATCCATACACCTTTCAAAATGTGAACATTATTTGGCTTGAATAAATGATGTCGAATAATCTTCAATACCCATGTTAAACTCATGTTCTTAGAGAAACACAACATATCGATCGAAATTGCTTTCCTTCTTTGTCTTATGGATCTTCTTAATGGCACTTTCATATGAGATTGTTGAGGTAAATGATCCTCTTGAATGGGTGTTGATTCATGTATGCCAATAACATGTTGATTCTCTAGATTTGCAACTTGAATGATGATAGGAGTGGGTACCCATCAATTGCAACAATAAGAATATTATCAAATTCCTCCTCAAGATTCACTTCCCAAATTTGATCACTCCCACTAAACTCAACATCATCGATTAACTTGGCATTATTTGGTTCAAACAAGGATTTAATCAAAGGATTATAGAATATGAATCCCCTTAACCTTTCTGAGTATCCAATAAAGTAGCAACTCATTATTTTCGAGTCTAATTTTCTCTCATTAGGCTTATATAACCTAGTCTCAGAAAGACATTCCCAAGCATGCAAGTGTCAAATGCTAGGCATTTTGTTTGTCCACATCTCGTAGGGGATTGTAACTATTACTTTACTTGAAACTCAATTAAGGATGTATACTTTAGTTTCAATAGCTTCTATAGATGTTGTTACTCCTATTAGCACTTGTATTTTCCTACATTTATTTGTTTACCTTAATGCAATCAATGCAAATATGAAAGTCTCGCCAATTAAGGGAATCAATAATTCCTTTAATTTTGACATAAGCTTTTCAATATATTATTTTGAATTGTGACTTAAATGCTTATATCATAATATTTAAGCTATTGAATTCTTATTAATTAATTTGCATTTAGTGCAAAAATTATTTGCATACCTATTTTAGTTGTCATTTAAGTTATTGATGTCCAATTTATAAAGTAATTAAAGAATCAATACCAATCACATATGAATTTTGGAAAATCTTAAAATTCTTATTACCAAATGAACATAAATAACCTAATTCGTCTAAATAGGAAACAAAAATTAAATTCTGTTTAAATGACAATACAATAAAAGTATCTTCCAAATTCAAATATAAATCGGGTCTTAATTTAAACCTAAAGACACCAATAGCGTTAATAGTGGTCTTATTGTAATTTCCCACATAAATATATTTTTCATCATCGGTTGATAATCGACTTCTTAAATAATCTTGTATAACAATACTTATATAAATAGTTGCATATGTATTTATTCACCAAATGTCATTAGGTGTTAAGGCTAAATTAACTTCTAAATTAATGCATGGGGGGTAGAGGAGGGTGATACTAAAAACCTTCCTAGCGTGAGGTTAGGATAAAGAGGGGCAGAGATAATCGAAAGAGAAGGGAGAATTCGTAAACAAAAGAGAATCCGCCTGTCACGTCCCGGGGGCATATTCGTCATCCAAATGACGAAGGAATCCCTTAATGACAATATTCAGAAATGCAATACTGGAATCATATCAGATAAAAACTTCTAAATAATATAGAAATATAATTATTTTATTGACCGCATGCATGCACGACTAATATATATATATATATATATATATATATATATATATATATATATATATATATATATATATATATATATATATATATATATATATATATATATATATATATATATATATATATATAAATTATCAAATCTAAGTATGTAAACAAAATGAGATAACAACATGGAAAATAAAGCGACATCTCGAGACCAACACAAGGGACTCTGTAGGATAAGAGAAGAGGGGGTGAGTACAACCACTCAGTGGGTGGATAGAAAATAGTGTATAATCATAATGAACATAATGGAAGTCAAAGAAAATAAACTAGAGTAACCCAAATCTCAGAGTATCAATATTGATCCGCAACTAACCTGGTTAGTAGCATAACGAATATACCTGCAATATATACAACCTACTGCAATCTACAAGCAATACATATCAAAATACTGCGACAAAGCCTTATGACTCTCGAGGTAATACAAAGGGCATTATCTGTAGGCAACGACATGCTACCACGACTGGAACTCGTAGGCAGATAGGTAATATTGTAAAATACCGGAGAAAAAAAAATAAATAAAATAAATAAAAATATTCATCGGTAATTGATAAAATATCTTGTGAAATTTTTCAGGAATTTTTAAAAATTTTTCTGGATTTAAACGGAGGTCTTATGGATATTTTATGGGGATAAAGCGAATAGACTTTTGTAAAGCCTGTTTAGACTATCTGCTATGAATTTATAGGTTTAATTAAAAACCTTTTTATTTTGCCATTTCCCTTATTTTTCCCAATTGCGCCATTCCTTTTTCCCCTCCCGATCCTTCCTCGCGATTCCTTTCACCTCCATCGCCGGTCTCTCCCTTGCGCGTCGGCCAGCAGTCACTGCGCCCCGTCGCCGCGCCTCCATCGTCGCCTCTCCCTCGCGCGC
The DNA here is from genome assembly GCA_025175895.1 of Wurfbainia villosa. Lineage (NCBI taxonomy): Eukaryota > Viridiplantae > Streptophyta > Magnoliopsida > Zingiberales > Zingiberaceae > Wurfbainia > Wurfbainia villosa. The sequence continues at coordinate 8,205,820 of CM045986.1, forward strand.
CGGCGCCGGCCAGACAGTCGCTACGCCCCGTCTCCGCGCCTCCATCACCGTCTCTCCCTCGCGCACCGGCCAGCAGTCACTGCGCCCCGTCGCTGTGCCTCCATCGTCGCCTCTCCCTCGCGCGCCGGCGTCGGCCAGGCAGTCGCTGTGCCCCATCGTCGCGCCTCCATCTCCGCCTTTCTCCTCTCCGCGCCTCTTCTAATCCCCATCGCCGTCGCTCCTTTTTCCTCTGCGTCGAACCACCGGAGCGATCTGTTGCCGCCGCCACCTGAGCTCGCTGCGCCGTCGCCGGACCAAGGTTAGGGCGCAATGCTTGACTGGATTTCAGTCGATTACTGCCATTATCGGACAACACCGCCCTCTGTTGATCCAAGCAGCAGCGAGCCCTGATCGGCAGGATCTGCGTTTCCATCTTCTTGTTGTGCTCTGTTGATCCAAATGAGGGTTATGGAGCCGGTGATTTTTCTTCAACTCTGGGGTGAGGATTGTAAGGTGGTTGCAAAGTGGATGGATGCTATCCTTGTAGCTCAATGGCAGACTGGTGGTTAGGGTTGTGATTCGGCCATGGGGGATTGATTGGGAGGGGTAAGTCCTGATTTGGATGTTGTAAAGGTATATCACTAATTAATTGATCAACTAATGTGTTGTTGTTGATTTGAAGATTTGTAGATCAGATCGTAATTGTGTATCAAAAGAAGTTATGGCCAGAGGTTGTGATCCATTCCTATGTGCTTGGGGGTGCAAATGAACAAGTATGGATTACGGTTGAATCAATCTAATCACCATAGATTGATACTTAAACGGTGGATCCAGAAGCTATGCAATTGAGGATAAGCAAGGTGAGTTAATCTGGATGTTTGTGGATAATTTTGTGTTGATTCAATAATTTATAGCAAATGGAAAGGGGTATGTTACGATGATTGGGTTAAGTGGATAACTAGATCAATCTAGTTGATCGGGATACGAAGTTATGTAGCATTCGATTCGATCACTTGTTGTAAAATAGAACTTAATATTTGTTCATGTTGTGTGCAGGATGTTGAATCGGGAGAAATTCTTGGACGTGAAGGCAAATGATATTTCCAGATACTCTACATCATCAGGTGGGTAATTTCCTACCTGGTCCGGGTAGATGTATTGCATTCAGATTTAGTCATAGATATGAGCATGTTAGGTGTTCATATTATCTTGACCCTGCTCTTTTTATCGTATGTTTGATCCTTTACCGTTGGCTATTAACTCCATTGTTGATATCATATTTATTTTATCATGATTAGGAGTTATACATATAGGTGATGCAAGTAACTTAGAATTTGTTTAAGTTAAGTGCAAATAGTAAAGTCCAGATGACAACCTGATTGTACATTGGGCAAAAAGGTCATCCGTAGGTAGATAATGTCTTTAACCTAGGGTTAGTTCTAGTACCCTTAGGTTGTATGTTACCACCGAACATGTATTGTATAAATGGTCAGAGGAATGATACTTAGGGTATCACTACGGACCGGTGGTCCTAGCTTATTATAATCAGACGAGTACGACTCTCTACAGGATAGAGTGTGTCCATCAGTTGAGTAGGACTCTCTACAGGATAGAGAGTGCGTCGATTATATTGGTATGACTCTCTACAGGATAGAGAGTATTATGATCAGTTGAGTACGACTCTCTGCAGGATAGAGAGTGCGTTGATCTGGTTAGTATGATTCTCTATAGAATAGAGAGTCTACGGTGGATGTCTGTATGTGAGACATTGCATTCATGCATTTGCATGCACGCTGGCGACGAGGTCTCCCTTGTGGTTGAGAGTATCATCAGTCATCCTGCCTCCACGGTTACTCATAGGAGGAGTCACCCGTGTGAGGGCAGAGCATTGTGGTTCCGCACTCTACCACTATAGACGGTGGTAGTTGGATTTGCGTGTCGTAGTCCTGCGTGTGTGGCACTCGACCACTCATGGGTAGTTATTGTCGGAGTGGCCAACAGCAGGGACCCCCATCGTGTAGCTTGCTCTTTACGCTTATATGCTACTCGATCATACTGCCCACTCGGCCACTCGAGAGTAGTGGTTGGTGTTGAGTTGGGACAGTTGTCATGCTCGAGCCATCGAGGCCACACTGGGGTCGTGGTAGCTTTAGGGTGAGCCGACATGACCATGCATGCTGCATTGTCATATTTGATGGCGCTTTGCATATTACCATATATATATATACATATATTCATGTATATATATATATAGATGGTTGAGATCAATATATATATATATAGATGCGGTCTATATATATATGATTATTGTGATGTTGTATTTGTTTGTATTATGCTTGCTGCATTTGGGTGGACATCATATTCATCCATGTCTCTTACATTTGTTATACGATTGTGTCGGATATTGATATGTGTTGGACAGACCACTAGATACCTTGACCTGTAGCTAGAGTATATTTTGAGTTGATCTACTCTTCCTATTATATATATATATATATGTTGGATATATGTTCAGGTTGGATCAGAGTAGCGTGGCAGACTTCAGGTATGTCTGCATTTTACGTTATTCATTTGGTTAGACGGTATATGCTTGTATTTGTATACTATGCTGATATACCTGTTGTACATCTAGATATGTCGTTGAAATACATGTGATATTACATATATACATGTTTTCTATTACCTGCTGAGTTTTACTCACCACCCCCGCGGACCCTGGGTTTTCTGTCGCCCAGGTAACAGGTAGCCGACTTCGTGATGGACTTGGAGCACCGCTGGCTGGCATCATCTCATCTCAACTCCGAGAGTCCGGGATTTTTGGTGTTCTCATTTGTATTCCGTTATGGATTTGTTTTATGTGATGATTGTAGTGGTGACTATTGATGTTGTACCCCTTTTCTTCCTTTCTGGTTTTATTATGGTGTCTTGAGTCGGTGTTAGTCATACCGGTATGCACGTGTGTTGTCGTTTGTGAGATTGTAGTATGTTTTCGCTGTTTCTTGTGTAGTTTTTGATTTCATATATATATATTGTTGTTATTGTGGGCCTACGGGCCTTGTATTAACCCGAAATGTTGCCACGTACAGGGGAGATGCCGTCCGTTTGATTTTCGGCTCGGCATGCTCTCGGGGCATGACAACTTTAGTGGTATCAGAGCCCGAGGTTCTGCGATGCCATACAATGTTGTTTTTTTGTCGAGTCTTGGATTCTCGGGAGTCGATTTATTCGGTTTTGGTTTTTGAGATAAGATGGACAGCAGCCTGAGCTCCAAGCAACACGAGGTAAGAATTTCTAATAACATATGGTTTAGTAGATATTTATCTAAACTTGATCAGTAGGTGTATACAGTATAGTTATGACACCTGTGCAGACTTGTAGTAGGGGTCGTCCACCGAGGTGACCAACCGGAGTGATTTTTAGGGTTTATACTCCCGGTTTTAGTTGACTATGCTTTTAATGTTAATAACAGGGAATAACCTGTAGTATGTTGGTTATTATTCGTAACCGTGGTATGAGTTGACCACGGGAATGACCTGTTGAGTCTATGAGTCTTGAACCTGTGTCGAAGAGGTGATTTACCTTTGAGAGCCGACTGATACTGAGTCGGAAAACATGGGTCAAGTCGTCACATTTCTGGTTGAAAACAGAGATTTCAGCCTTAGAGATTTTCACTAACGGTGCTAGTCAGATCATTACCTGTTGGCTAATGGACAAGACAAATTGTCTATTGTGATGCAGATAGTGGAAGGCTAGGTTACGGTGTTTCATAGGGATTTTATCCGAGTTGTTCGTACTGAGATGTATAACTTTGAGAGTACTTTTGAGTACTTAACTCATGTTATATCGAGAAAGAAGAGTTGTTTGCATACCATTATCGGGATCAAGCCGGTATTTGGTGATAAATGCAGAAAAATAATCTTCGGGAAATAAGATATCACTTGATCATGGTTTAGTGATTTTGAAAGAGAGTATTTCCCCGTGTCACTTTTAGTGACATTATAAGGAATTCTTGAGCTTCAAGAATGGGTGATCGGTTAGTGATATTGTACTGTGCAGAGTCGTGAGACTTGCAGAGACTGCGATCACCTAATAGCTCAAGAAGATGAATGGAGGATTTAAGCCACCCAGAGTTATTGGCTTATTGTGGGATTAGGATGCTGGGATCTTCTACCAGATCCTGCCGGAAGACGTTGGATTGAGACAAGAGTTTAGAAATGACTCCGTACAAGAGTTTAAAAGTTGGAGATCGATAAGCAGATATTGCAAGTCAGATATTGGAGTAAGAAGCCTTTGAATGTTGGACAAAAGGAGCAAGATCGGAGTCAGAGGCCTTGGGGATACTTTTCGATTATAGAAGACCAATCGTAGATCATCAGAAGGTTCTTGTGGATATCAGCAAAATCAGAACAAAGACTCCGAAGGAATTGTGTGCGTGCAGTGCAGATCACGAAGACACGCAAAGTCAGATTATCCGTTGGAGCAGTTCATCTATTATTATTGTGAGCAACCAGTACAGTGGAGGAGTTATACTTGAAGACTATCGATGGTATTCTAGGAGGATGAGGCACCGTCTCAACAGCAGAGATCAGCATCGAAGATTGAGTTATCTCATCAACAACAACCTACTACCTCAGGCATGGTTGGAGTTCTTTGATACTCCCCTTGGCGATAGATCGGCCACGAGCGGACGTAGCGAAGACATCTTAGAAGATTCGTGAGACAACAAACGATTACCTCCAGATGTGATTTGATTTGTACAGAGAGAGTATACGACAATGGTCGTATTTATTCAGTATTCTATAGTTGCAGCTCGTAGGATTGAGTGATGAGATCAGATGGTCTAGGAAAAATCCTCACGGCATTCGTCGCAGAAATGTGACCTCTTTGTCGCGAACTATTGGATCTGATCTGGTTCTCTTCGGAGAAGGGCCGAGACCTGCGTGGAGCCTTTGGGATCGGATCGACAGATATTTCATCGTTCAGGGTATTACTCTAGTTTTACCCTCTGGGTTAATATGTTGGGAGATACTTGTAGTTTACATGTATCTTTGTCTAGAACATTCCTAGTGTGGATTAGAAGGTCCTATACATCGACTTGTGGGTCGGTGGTATCTCTACCGTCTGGTGAGATGTGGATCAATAATTAAGAAGTCAAGGGATACCCTTAGACTTGAATAAACATATCTGTACTGTAGACATATCCTTACGGATGGTCAAATTGTTGGAAGTATGGTACGATATGTCTCTCGGATGTGCGTATAATCTGAGAGTGTTCGGATGTAGTTTCGGATGAACTCCTAGGCTTGCTGCTGCATATGCAAGTGGAGTAGGCGATCGAAATGATTACAAAAATAGTTCCGGTATCGAAGATCCTATACCGAGTGATAATTTAACTAGTATCAGTATTGTTAAACAATATAGAAATTGGAAGAATGTGAGTTGCGATTATAGAAGATGTTGGAGGGGATATTTATCTATCCCAGTATTCCTCCTTGAGAAGGATCTAGAACTCTTTATTGAAAGAGGGATGAACCTTTAAAATTATGCATCGATTATCGAAGATGGACTACGATAATTGTTGAAAGTAAATATCCTATGTTGGGGATAAATGATCTGTTTAGATCAGCAAAAGACACCTGTGTATACTCTAAGGTTGGTTTACGACTGGAGTACTGATATTGTAGTGACATGATATCATACGATTATCATTGTCGTTGTGATGATTAATATATATATCATCAGCTTAGAGTAAAGGGGATGTAGGTGTGTAGAGACGACAATTTCATACTTGGTATGAATTGTATGAGTTTTGATTAAGTTGCTAGACTAATTAACGATTTAGTCGCCACTGGATTTGAGGATCGTGTACTCTGGACACGATTTGATCAGGTTGTGGTCGTTGGAGTTGCGTAACTTGGCCACTATTGATGGTGGTAGTTGGAGTTGCGCAGTCGACCACCGTAGTTGTTGTTTCCTTGTATTGATTTTTTTTATTCCTACGAATGTGGATGGGATGCTTTTAAGCATTACTATACCACAGACTTATTTGACAAAGATGATGTTGGAAATCATTTAGTTGAAAGCTGGTGAAACCAGTTTATAGGACCTAGATGGTGGTTCACTTTTATGCTAGTACTATTAATCCTTCCGAAGTGGATAAAAGGATGATGTACGCAGATGCGTCGTTTCAGGGATCGGAACGATTCCGATGCAGTTGAATGAGACATATCTTATGTCTGCGTCAGTTAAGAAACTACAAGATAGTCTGTCATATACATGACGTGACTTTAGTAATTATTATCTGGATTTGTAGTTGTATGGAGCAGAAGTGCTCATTGAATTTAACAAGCTACTGGGTAGCTACAATGGAGTTGTTGGGCCTTGAGCGATTGCAACAATTGCAACAAGGGAGATTGATTGCTATAGTCTTCCATGCACTTACAGTGTGTGTGGAGTGTATCTTGGAAGGTTGATGGACTTCTCTTTTGAGAAGATAATTCTCCTTCTCTGATAAGGATAGTGTGTTCCGGACACGCGACCAATCAAGGAAGAGTTGCTACCAAAAAAAAAAGCACAACATTCGAGATGGGCTATATACCTTGGTGGTACTCAGATATACCGAGAGTTGAAACATTTATACGGGTGAAATGGTATAAAGAGAGTTATAGCAGATTTTGTTGCTCGATGTTTAGTATGCCAGTAGGTGAAGGTTGAACATCAGAAACTTGCTGGATTGCTCTAGAAAATTCCAAATTCCGGAATGGAAGTGGGAGCATATCACTATTGATTTCGTTACGAGGTTGCCTAGAACCCGTAAAAGACATGATGCAATTTGGGTGATCGTGGATCGACTAACCGAATCAACTCATTTCCTTCCTATTCGTGGGTCGTACTCGTTGGATCGTCCGGCAAAGTTGTGCCGAAAGATTATCAGACTGCACAGAGTACTTTTGAGTACTATATCTGATAGAGACCCGCGATTTACCTTGCAATTTTGGGAGAGTCTGCATCAGACTATGGGCACAGAGCTTCGACTTAGTGCAACATTTCATCTGCGGACTGATGAACTGTCTGAGAGTACCATTCAGATATTGGAGAATCTTTTGAGATCCTGTTTCGTGGATTATGGAGGTGTAGCTTATCGGTTGGCTTTACCTCCGACACTTGCGGGTCCTCACAACGTATTTCCTGTTGTTATACTGAGGAAATACGTGTTGCATGTTGAGCATGATCTGAAGGAGGTACCGATTCCACTTCAGCCGAATGCGACCTATAAGGAAATTGCAGTGCGAATTCTTGGTCGCAAGGAGCGATAGTAGTGGGACGAAAACCATCCGACTCGTAAAGGTTGGATGACAGCATCATATCGATGAGGAGGCTATGTGGGAGCTGGAAGATACTATTCGAGCTCGATAGTCTCATCTGGTCACTTGAAGAATGTATGTGGTCCTTTCGGAAACTTGCTTTAGGTAAAATTTTTACATGTTAGTACGAAATTTGGGGACCAAATTTTTATAAGTGGGGGAGAATGTAAAATACCGGAGAAAAAAATAAATAAATAAAATAAATAAAAATATTCCTCGGTAATTGATAAAATATCTTGTGGAATTTTTCAGGAATTTTTAGAAATTTTTCTGGATTTAAACGGAGGTCTTATGGACATTTTATGGGGATAAAGCGAATAGGCTTTTGTAAAGCCTGTTTAGACTATCTGCTATGAATTTATGGGTTTAATTAAAAACCTTTATATTTTGTCATTTCCCTTATTTTTCCCAATTGCGCCGTTCCTTTTTCCCCTCCCGATCCTTCCTCGCGATTCCTTTCACCTCCATCGTCGGTCTCTCCCTCGCGCGTCGGCCAGCAGTCACTGCGCCCCGTCGCCGCACCTCCATCGTCGCCTCTCCCTCGCGCGCCGGCGCCGGCCAGGCAGTCGTTGTGCCTCGTCGCCGTGCCTCCATCACCGTCTCTCCCTCGCGCGCCGGCCAGCAGTCACTGTGCCCCGTCGCCGCGCCTCCATCGTCGCCTCTCCCTCGCGCGCCGGCGCCGGCCAGGCAGTCGCTGCGCCCCGTCGTCGCGCCTCCATCACCGCCTTTCTCCTCGCCGTGCCTCTTCTGATCCCCATTACCGTCGCTCCTTTTTCCTCTGCGTCGAACCACCGAAGCGATCTGTTGCCGCCGCCACCTGAGCTCACTGCGCCGTCGCCGGACCAAGGTTAGGGCGCAATGCTTGACTGGATTTCAGTCGATTACTGCCATTATCGGACAGCGCCGCCCTCTGTTGATCCAAGCAGCAGCGAGCCCTGATCGGCAGGATCTGCGTTTCCATCTTCTTGTTGTGCTCTGTTGATCCAGATGAGGGTTGTGGAGCCGGTGATTTTTCTTCAACTCTAGGGTGAGGATTGTAAAGTGGTTGCAAAGTGGATGGATGCTATCCTTGTAGCTCAATAAGCGGTGGTAGTTGTGATTCGGCCATGGGGGATTGATTGGGAGGGGTAAGTCCTGATTTGGATGTTGTAAAGGTATATCACTAATTAATTGATCAACTAATGTGTTGTTGTTGATTTGAAGATTTGTAGATCAGATCGTAATTGTGTATCAAAAGAAGTTATGGCCAGAGATTGTGATCCATTCCTACGTGCTTGGGGGTGCAAATGAACAAGTATGGATTACGGTTGAATCAATCTAATCACCATAGATTGATACTTAAACGGTGGATCCAGAAGCTATGCAATTGAGGATAAGCAAGGTGAGTTAATCTGGATGTTTGTGGATAATTTTGTGTTGATTCAATAATTTATAGCAAATGGAAAGGGGTATGTTGCGATGATTGGGTTAAGTGGATAACTAGATCAATCTAGTTGATCGGGATACGAAGTCATGTAGCATTCGATTCGATCACTTGTTGTAAAATAGAACTTAATATTTGTTCATGTTGTGTGCAGGATGTTGAATCGGGAGAAATTCTTGGACGTGAAGGCAAATGATATTTCCAGATACTCTACATCATCAGGTGGGTAATTTCCTACCTGATCCGGGTAGATGTATTGCATTCAGATTTAGTCATAGATATGAGCATGTTAGGTGTTCATATTATCTTGACCCTGCTCTTTTTATCGTATGCTTGATCTTTTACCGTTGGCTATTAACTCCATTGTTGATATCATGTTTATTTTATCATGATTAGGAGTTATACATATAGGTGATGCAAGTAACTTAGAATTTGTTTAAGTTAAGTGCAAATAGTAAAGTCCGGATGACAACCTGATTGTACATTGGGCAAAAAGGTCATCCGTAGGTAGATATGTCTTTAACCTAGGGTTAGTTCTAGTACCCTTAGGTTGTATGTTACCACCGAACATGTATTGTATAAATGGTCAGAGGAATGATACTTAGGGTATCGCTACGGACCTGTGGTCCTAGCTTATTATAATCGATGAATCGACTCTCTACGGGATGAGAGTGTGTCCATCGATTGAGTAAGACTCTCTCTGAGGATAGAGTCGTCGATTATATTGGTATGACTCTCTACGGGATAGAGAGTATTATGATCGATTAGTCGACTCTCTGCGGGATAGAGTGCGTTGATCTGGTTAGTATGATTCTCTGTAGAATAGAGAGTCTATGGTGGATGTCTATGTGAGACATTGCATTCATGCATTTACATGCCCATTTGGCGACAAGGTCTCCCTTGTGGTTGAGAGTGTCGCGATCATCCACCTCCGATTACTCATAGGAGAGTCACCCGTGTGAGGCGAGCATTAATGGTGCCGCACTCTACCACTATAGGCGGTGGTAGTTGGATTTGCGTGTCGTAGTCCTGCGTGTGTGGTACTCGACCACTCATGGGTAGTATTTGTCGGAGTGACCAGCCGAGGACCCCCATCGTGTAGCTTGCTCTTTCGGCTTATATGCTGCTCGATCATCGCCCCCTCGGCCACTAAAGGTAGTGGTTGGGGTGTTGAGTTGGGGACACAGTTGTCATGCTCGAGCCACCGAGGCCACACTGGGGTCGTTGTAGCTTTAGGGTGAGCCGACATGACCATGCATGCTGCATTGCCATATCTGATGGCGCTTTGCCTATTACCATATATATATACATATATTCATGTATATATATATGGATGGTTGAGATCAATATATATATAGATGCGATCTATATATATATGATTATTGTGATGTTGCATTTGTTTGTATTATGCTTGCTGCATTTGGGTGGACATCATATTCATGCATGTCTCTTACATTTGTTATACGATTGTGTCGGATATTGATATGTGTTGGACAGACCACTAGATACCTTGACCTGTAGCTAGAGTATATTTTGAGTTGATCTACTCTTCCTGTTATATATATATATATATATGTTGGATATATGTTCAGGTTGGATCAGAGTAGCGTGGCACTTGGTATATACGCATTTTACGTTATTCATTTGGTTAGACGGTATATGCTTGTATTTGTATACTATGCGGATATACCTGTTGTACATCTAGATATGTCGTTGAAATACATGTGATATTACATATATACATGTTTTCTATTACCTGCTGAGTTTTACTCACCACCCCCGCGGACCCTGGGTTTTCTGTCACCCAGGTAACATGTAGCCGACTTCGTGATGGACTTAGAGCACCGCTGGCTGGCATCATCTCATCTCAACTCCGAGAGTCCGGGATTTTTAGTGTTCTCATTTGTATTCCGTTATGGATTTGTTTTATGTGATGATTGTAGTGGTGACTATTGATGTTGTACCCCTTTTCTTCCTTTCTAGTTTTATTATGGTGTCCTGAGTCGGTGTTAGTCATATCGGTATGCACGTGTGTTGTCGTTTATGAGATTGTAGTATGTTTTCGCTGTGTCTTGTGTAGTTTTTGATTTCATATATATATATTGTTGTTATTGTGGGCCTACGGGCCTTGTATTAACCCGAAATGTTGCCACGTACAGGGGAGATGCCGTTCGTTTGATTTTCGGCTTGACATGCTCTCGGGGCGTGATAAATATACAGAGCACTGTCTATGTGCAACGACATGCTACCACGACCGGGACTCGTGGGTAGACAGGCAATAAAAGACTCAATGTCTACAGGCAACGACATGCTACCACGACCAAGTCTTGTGGGCAAACAGAGTATATAACTATCTAGCTATGAACTACACGCAACAACATGCTACCATGATCAGGTCTCATGGGCAATCAAGATGTAAGGTAGCTATCTAGCTACAAACGATACAAGAATCCAACTATTACTAACTCCGAACGAGTAGTCCAAGAGTATACCTCCACGGTATATTCTCTCAACCACGAATGAAAGACATGATCGACCATAGGTATACAAATGCAACCATAGTTCAAAAGTAGGGAACTTCTACTCAGACCCTCTCAACCATGAATGAGAGACATAGCTAATAGTCAAGATAGAAGAAAAGTTATAAATCCTCTACTGTAGACCCTCTCAACCACGAATGGGAGACATAGCTGGCAGTCAAGATATGAGAAAAGTTATAAATCCTATACTGCAGACTCTCTCAACCACAAATGGGAGACATAGCTGGCAGTTGAGATATGAGAAAAATTATAAATCCTCTACTATAGACCCTCTCAACCACGAATGAGAGACATAGCTGGCAGTCGAGATATGAGAAAAGTTATAAATCCTCTATTGCAGACCCTCTCAACCATAAATGAGAGACATAGCTGACAGCCGAGATAGGAGAAAAGTTATATCCTCTAACAATTAATCTCATCTTAATTATACTATTTCACTAGTTCAATCATAATATTTGATCCAACAAATAATAGGTAAACATCTACCATCAATATCTACCAATTTATATCTCAGCAACAAATAGACACGTATAACAGTAATATCAATTAATAACTACAAGCTAATAATAAGCAGACATCCTAGAATCCAAGGGTCCAGCAAATATATGATCAAAGCAATTCTAGCAATAACGTAAAGCGTAACTACAATATAACTTAAGTAAACAATGCAACCAATATAACCATACACTAAACTCTAAAAAGAGTTAAAGATCCACCCACCTGAATCGTAGAATATCCAAACAAATCTCTCAATCCGAAGATGCATCCATTCTCAAATCTTTGACTAAACAGGTAACTGCGTAACCTTAGATTTGGTATAAGAAAAACCCATATTCTGCCTTGTCACTCTTTCCATGGAATTAATTGAATTAGGAGCATGTTGAAATGAGGAAAGCAACGCGCTCTGTTTCTTGTCGTCATAGCAGAGGTAATTGTTGAATTGGTCGTAATCGGCTTGCTGTGGATGGTGGATCATCGCCCAAGGGGCAGAGATGTCGTTCAGTTTGTCATGATCGACGATGTTGACGCTGGCGGCCTGAAGGGCGATGGGGTCTGGTACCACCCTCTATTGCTGGGAGGCGACGGCGGCGTGGCCGACATTAAGCTGGTCGAGAACAAACTCAAGCTCGACGAAGTCATGACGGAGCTGGCATTGGAGCTGTTGGACGATGCCGAGGCAACCGGAGATGTGGTCGGTTGCACGCGGCAGCGAGGAGACGGGTGGCAACGTGACTATCACCTGAGGCGACGATGGCCTAACTAAGGGAAAAAGGAGGCGACGATGGTAGGGTTTTGCTACGAGTGGCTTGCGAGCGAGGCAGGGTCGTCGATGGTCGAAGGTTGGTCGCTTGACGATGACGACCAAGGCGGTGGGCGCGTGGGCAGCGAGTGGAGGCACTGCCGACGCTTGGAGTTGGCGACGCGGGGAAGAGGAGGAACGGGATTTTCCCAAATTGAACTTAGGAAAATCAAAAGCTAGGGCTTAATTTATACTTAAGCTAATTGACTTAATCAATATCTTGGATAAAATTTAATTAGATTTAACCAAACCTAATAAAATTTTATCTCGACATGTTTAATTAATATAACTTTATATTAATTGACTTAATCAATATATTAGATAAAATTTAATTAGACTTAACCAAATCTAATAAAATTTTATCCCGAAATTTTTAATAAATATTTAATAACTAAATTCTGCTTTTAAAACAATCAACTTTATTATTGGATAAAGCTAATTAAACTTAGTCCAATCTAATAAAAGTTTATTCTGAAATTATCAACTAAAATATTAATAAATAACTAATTTCATTTAATAAAATAAATAAATAAATTTATTTTATTTATCTCATTTTTAAATTATATTATTATTATATTATATTATTTTAAATTTTTATTTATATTTCGATGTATTACACTGTCTCTATGTTTAAACGAAATTGAAATAAATTTTATTAATCAAAATTGAATATCTTACAAGAACATAAACCTATGTTTAAATAGGCTTAGAAAGAGAAAGTTTCTTAATGCTAAAAAAAATAGACTAACTTTAACAAAAATTTCTTAACAAGTAAGAAAGCTAAAAAAAATAAACAGACTAAAACAAAAAATTCTTAACGAAACAAAAAGTAAATATAAAAATTTTAAAACGTTAAGAAATTTAAATATAAAAATTTTAAAACTAAAAAAAATTAAATTAAATGAAAAATTCGAACAAAATAAAATTAATAATAAAATATTAATTAAATTTTAAATAGCGACAGCAGCATGCCATGATCGTGGTCTAGTCCACGGTTAAGTCGTGGTGGGAACCACGGTCGTGGACGGATCCACAGTTAAGATATGGTGAGTGTTGGTACAGGGGCACTAGATAATCGAACTTGTGTTTTGATTATGGCAAAGACACAAAGTTAAGTCTACATTGTTATCTCACGAGCTAAATCAAGTGTGCAGAAAAGTGTTAAAGCTGGAGCTGAAGGCTAGCGACACCCGGAGGAAGCCGCGGTGGTCGGGCAACACTCGAGTGACTTCGGAGGGAGCCGAAGGAATCGAGTGGAAGGCTGGAAGCGAGAGCTACTATCGAGGCAAGCTCCTGTGAGTGAGAGATTGTAAGGTCGTGTCCTCTTTACGGGGATGATCGTAGGCGGCGATCTGACTAAGACTTCCTGTGGAAGGTCTAGGTCGAGATCGGACGGTTAGAAACCGTCGTATTTATCATTTTTCGAGCTAACCTCTTATTGCGGAAGTGATCATTCTGGAAAATGGAAGCGATCGTGATGCCCATCGGTATGATGGGAGGCATCAGTCGACTGATGGCGACGATTCAGCTTTTGCGCTAGGTCAAAACGGATAACGTTTGACGCGGCCACTTCGCGATAAAATTTGGACAACTTCATGATCCGTTCCGAAATAAGAGAAGACAAATTCAGAGGCCAAAGTCTATAAAAGGAGGGGAGGATTCCATCTCCAAATCACATCAAGTTTATTCATCAAGTGCTCCTACAACGCCAACGCTCCAACATCGTCATAACGCCAACGCGACGTCAAGTTTCGATCTTCTTCGTCGGCAGCAGAATCAAGTAATATTTTTGATATTGTATTCTTTGTTTTTCTTCATAACGAGGTGAGGTAGGCTTGTTGCCTCATCCTCGTATATTCGGTTTTGTGATCGTTGTCTCCTACCTCCAACGAGGAGGAGATGTTATAGTGCTTTGCCCTCCGTACGCGGTCTAGGACCGATAGGGCCTTGGAGTAGCAACCGTTGGATTGTGAACCAAGTAAAATAAACGTGTTTATTTATTTTCCGCTGTGCTTACTTTGCGTATCGAACGAACGAAAAAGAAAAGATTTACGATCGCTATTCACCCCCCCCTCTAACGACGCTTCTCGATCCAACAGTGAGGACCACGACTATGGTGGGGAACACGGATAGGCCATGGTCCCTACTAGAGGTCTCGTGTCGAGCCATGGAATGATCCACTCTCATGGTGGTGATCACAGGTAGGTCGTGGTAGCCTCTAGGAACTCTTTTACACCTTGTCCTGATCCAAAATGAAGGATATCCATATCAGGGGATCATGGAGATGTCGAAATCTTTATTTTATAGCTTAATTTCTCCTTGTCATGATTTAGAGGAAGGCAAAATCGCATTTTATGATAAAAGTTAATCAAGATGCTGGATGAGCCTACATCAGTCACCCGAAGTTGAAAAGAACTCGACCTCGAATTCAAACCAGTGTCATTCTCTTCTTTGGAAAAATGACTTATGCTTTCTCTTTCATCCACTAGCTCTATTACCGATCACTTTGCTTTTAAATCCAAAATGTTGCTCGGGAAAAGTAGTAGGACATAGGTAGCTTTCTCTTGTGCGATCACCTCTAAATACCTTGACATAACAAGGAAAAGAGACGTAGAAGATATCAAAATAAGAGTGAGATCCTTTCGCTGGAGTACAATCTTCTATCGTTCGATATAGGTATTTTTTTTCTGTCATGTATAGCTTCGTGATCAAGCAGCCAAGGTGGTTCCAACGATATGCAACATGTAACCATCGCTTCAACCTTAGGGAGGAGAAGATTCTTTTGAACAGTCATCATATCATAGTTATCTCTGTAAAGTACCTCGTCATCATTGCTAATGAGGTTGACCATGACTTCTCCAATCAATTGAATTTTGCTTTCGATGTTCTCATGTCCTTCTTCGTATTTGACCTTGTCAACATCATCCTCGCCATAGATGAGGTCTTTCATATTTTCTTCAATCACCTCATCTTCATCGTTGTAGATGAGATCCTCCATGTCTTCAATTATCTTGTCAACATTATCATAGTCGTAGATGGAGTCTTTTATTACCTCATCAATATCATAATTATCATAGATGAAGTCTTTTATTACCTCACCAATATCATAGTCATCATGGATGAGGTCTTCTATTATCTCATCAATATCATAGTCGTCATTGATGGGGTTTTCCATGTTTTCTTCAATCACCTCATCTTTATTGTTGTAGATGGAGTCTTCTATGTCTCAATTAACTCGTCAATGTTATCATTGTTGTAGATGGAATCTTCTATTACCTCGTCAATGTCATTTTTGTCGTAGATAAGATTTTCCATATTTTCGGTACTCTCAAAGTCGTCCTCATCATAGTTGGGATCTTCCATATCTTCTTTATTATCGTAGATGGAGTCTCCTGTGTCTTCTTCAATCAAGTATTGTTCTTCCATCCTTCACCCCATTTTGGAAAGAACTCGACCTCGAGTTCGAGTTGGGGTCATTATTTGTGCACGACCTTTTGCTTCATTAATCGATGGAGACATCTCCTTGATTGTTCGAGTGTCCTGTCACAAGGTAGGAAGATGTGTATAGTTAAGAGGAAGGAAATTACCTTTCATCTTCTCCCAATCAATAATCTTGGCTTTGCCTTGTTTCTTATGGGAGCGTCGCAATAGTAACCACCAAGCAAAGGTTTCTCTCTTAAGTGTTATGGCTACCAACTTTACTTTAGCATGATCGGGAACTTCTTCAAAATAAAACATTTGTTCAACTTTGTCAATCCAATCAATAATATTTTCTGCGTGTAAAGCACCGAAAAACTCGGGAAGCTTGATCTGAAAACCAAGGTCTTCATACTGTTCTTTACAATTACGGTGATTTAGATGATACGATTGTTTAAATTTCAAAGTAGTGTATTGATTAAATATCTTACGATCTTTTAGATTTAGACACCGAGATAATTCTGCGACTTGTCTCTGTAGATCCGTGATGGTTTCTTGGGAACATCGATCCTCGGATGCTGCTTCCTCAATCGGAATCTGTCGATCATGTCCATAACCATGACCATAATAACCATTCATGGATCACCGAGATAACTTTGTGATTGGTCTCTGTAGATCGATAAGCTTGCGAGTACTTTGATCTTGGGGTGCGACTTTCTCAATCAGAATCTGCCGATCACGACCATAACTAACTCCTCGTCGATCTTCCATGGATCTAGTGCTCTGATACCAACTAATGCAGGCGGGATAGCGGGGTGACACTAAAAACCTTCTAAGCATAAGGTTAGGATAGAGGGGGGGGGGGGGCAGAAAGAATCGAAGGAGAAGGGGGAATTCATAAACAAAAGAGAATCTGCCTCTATGTTTAAACGAAATCAAAATAAACTTTATTAATCAAAATTGAATATCTTACCAGAACTTAAACTTATATTTAAATAGGCTTAGAAAGAGAAGGTTTCTTAATGCTAAAAAAAAATAAACTAACTTTAACAGAAATTTTTTAACAAGTAAGAAAGCTAAAAAATAATCAAACTAAAACAACATTTTTTTAACGAAATAGAAAAGTAAATATACAAATTTTAAAACTAAAAAAATAAATTAAATATAAAATTTGAATCAAATAAAATTAATAATAAAATATTAATTAAATTCTAAATAGCATAGGCAACGCGCCATGGTCGTGGTCTGGTCCACGATTAGGTCGTGGTGAGAACTACGGTCGTGGATTGGTCCACAATTAGGACATGGTGAGGACTATGACTATGGTGGGGAACATGGACAGGTTAGAGTCCCTACTAGAGGTCCCGTGTTGAGCCATGGAATGATCCACTCTCGTGGTGGTGACCACAAGTAGACTGTGATAATCTCTAGGAACTCTTTTATATTTCGTCCTGATCCAAAATGAAGGAAATCCATGTCAGGAGGTCATAGAGGCGTCGAGATCTTTATTTTAAAGCTCAATTTCTCTTTATCATGATTTAGAGGAAGACGAAATCACATCTTATGATAAAAGCTAATCAAGATGTTCGATACGTCTGCATAATAAACATACAAAATTGAGAAGTGCACTTTTCTTTATATGCCAATTGGCATACTTGGAACAATTTTTTTCACACGAATAGTCTTTTTGCAAAAGAAATAAGTTGCCACTCTATCTTATTTTTGTTGCTCTATGTTATGTGAAGTCTCAATAATTGTAATTTCTTTTCCTTTTTAGTGTTTTTCCTCTCTCTTTTTTTCTATTAATGTCATTATCGTGATAATTAAATGCTAAGCGAACACTTTCAATCTATATTGTTTTAGTTTCTCTTCCTTTGACACACATTGAATAATAAAAGTCCATTTTTTAAAAAGTATTATAGCTTATCTTAAATGGATTGAATTGTGTAGCCAGAGGTATCAAGATTAAATGCACAAGAATGACTTTCGGTAATTCTAACTTAAATGTCTTTAGTTACATTGTAAGATTGCACATTTCCATTATGCACTCTCTTTTATTTATGTTTTTTTCCTTTCTATCGCATTGAGATGAACTTATTCAGAAATCAAAATAGTGATCCTCTTGACCTTTTTGTTGATACGAATCGATTTGCTATTCAGTCGAGGAAACTCTTGGCATCATTCTCCTTGGGAATTTGGAATGGAGTGTTTCATTAATTAACTTCGTACTCATGCGATTTAATTGCTCACACTTTTCAAAGAACCATACTATTGTTGGTCAAAGATGTAGAATGATCAATCCTTAATCCTTAGCATATAGTCCAAATATATATATACTCACTCTTTCCAAATTTTTTTCTAGTTTGTATCATTAAGCATGGAAATGTTATTAAGATTCGTAGAAATTGAAGGTGCTA
Source organism: Wurfbainia villosa (assembly GCA_025175895.1). Lineage (NCBI taxonomy): Eukaryota > Viridiplantae > Streptophyta > Magnoliopsida > Zingiberales > Zingiberaceae > Wurfbainia > Wurfbainia villosa. Next base: position 8,224,260 of record CM045986.1, read on the forward strand.
CACTATAAATAGAACAAGAGTTCACAATTAATTAAAATTCACCATATATATATATATATATATATATATATACTCTGATACACAACATTAATATTTAATTTTTAGACACAAAAAACAATTTATAAGAGTTATTCTGAAACAATAGTAAATGTTAATAATGTGTCTGGTCCTGGACAATAATATGTTTTTCGTTAAATGACATGTTACATGAATGAATAATATAAAAGAAAGATATTACATATTTACTATCACACATTGAGTCGTTATCTAGCCAAAGATAATCCTTCTTTGGGTTGATTATTTTTGCATAGATCTAATCACAATATTTATTAATAATTTATTGCTTTATGTGTTTATTGTCTAGTCAAAATAGTCTTCCTTTGAGTCAACTATTTTATATAGAGTTAAACACAATGTTTATCGTGTATTTGTTATCTTATATGTTTATAATTTGGTCAAAATAATCTTTCTTCGAACCAATTATTTTACAAAGATAAAATACAAACACTTAATTTCTTTAACAATATCTAGATATTTCAAATATAAATAAATTTACATTATAGAGATCACTTCGGCGACCTATTAATTTAATCTAATTTATTTTGAAATATTAGATATCAAACAAAAGTTAATCTACATGTATAATTAAATTGTTACACTGCGTTACATCGCAAATTAGTACATTGGTAAACACTAGCCAATACAAGTCAGCCTCAGTCAATGTTAGTCAAAGAAAGTCAAATACCTAATTAACGCTAGGTCAACACTTGGACGACACTGGTTGTCGGTGATGACCATTATATTAGTGGTCCCAGTGGTGGTGACTAACGATGATTATTTGATTGCTAATTATAAAAAATTAAAATTATCAATCTAATGATTTTTATCGATTTATTTTATGATCATTATAAAAGAGATAAATTACGAAAGATCTTATAAATTTTAACATGGTAATCAAAATACGTGACTGTTATTTGAATTTAAAAAAAAATTTAAAACTATTCCGAAATCAATCCATATTTTTTTCATAAACACCATCATATTTTAATTACTTCGTCTCTGTAAAGACCACTTGATTCCCGACGGTAACCGTACCGCCAATAGCGATCGTCCATAATGGTCACTGACAATGATCACCAATTAGGGCAGGAGCGAATCAGATTAATCTTATAATCAAATCCTCTTCCACTTGTTAAAATTTGAATGCCTTCACTTTCTCAAATAAAGTCGTTCTTATCACTTTATCCACGACTCCCACGAATTGTGAAACCATTATCTCCCGCTTTATTTATTTATTTATTCAAAACAAACAAATAAATAAATAAAATTTTTATATTTCAAGAAAAATATCGATGAGAATAAAATTCATATTCCATATGAATGGAGAAATAATATGAAATGATATTAATATTTGAACAAAGATAATAATAAATATGAATGAATTGGTTCTAATTAAATAATTCTAATTTTAGTTTTTTTTACGAGTAGAGTTGTAAACGAATCAAGTATTTATAAATAAATTTGATGTTCGACTCGATAATAACTCGTATATATTTATTCAATATTCATCAAAGTAAATTAATAAATAAATTTGAACAACTTAATAAATTAAATAAACAAACTTAAACAACTTGATAAATTAAATAAACAAACTTGAACACATATGTGTTTAGCTTATTAATATCTATGAACAATGTTCGTGAATAATGTTCATGAACAAACTCATTTAAAAATTATTTATACTAATTTATAAATAAAAATTTAAATAAACAAACAAGCTTACTTCAGAGTTTGATAACGTTTAAATAAATCAAACTTAAACAAATTTGATTCAAACTTGATTAGAAGTTTGATACTCATTAATTAAACAAGTCAAGTTCAATTGAAGCTCAAGACAAGCTCAATCTTCAAAAAAAAAAAACCAAATCAAACTTGAAGAGGTTTTTCAATAGCTTAGTTAATTTTAAATTTGATTTGGCTCGACTTAATTATTTTATCAAACAAGTTTAAACACTATAAAATTTGACTTAGCTTGACTTATTTACAACCCTATCTACGAGAAAACAATAAACACTATCTAATATGTAAATACATATGAAGTATAATTCATTAAAATTTATATTTTTGAATCATGCATTCTCTTAAGAAAAATGTATTTTTATCCAAAAAAAAAAACTCTGATATTATTTGTTAGAATAAATCTATAAATATGTCGAGATATAACAGGATCTACTGCTCATGTTAAATTACTAAAAATATTTAAAAAGGAAATATACCTCAAATCATTACACGGATAATCACCGATTATATCTTCCAAGGCTAAAGATAAAATCATTTTTTATCTCGAAATGTAGAGATAGAAAAAAAAAAAAATCTGATGTATATATATCACACATCTTTGCTAGCTCTAAGAATTAGAGTTGTAGATGATGTGAGATAAAAAGGGATCATCTTGGGTCCATTTTAAAATAGTTTAAATTCTTTTTAGAAAAGGGTTTAAAAATTAATATGAATGACCTAAAAATTAATTCATCAATATGTTTTTTAAAATTCGATTCGGACCCTTTAAATTTTAGGTATGACTCTGCTAAGAATTATAATCCTAATCTTTTGATGGGTTGTTGGTTAAACCAGTATAGATGTTAGATATTGTTAAAATAGCATGGATCAATTTTCGACGTGGAATCTAAAATTCTCATTCAGACTCAAAAATTCTTTATAATTTCTAAGAACATTGAGACAAACATAATAACCTTTTGCTAGAAAGAACTATAATTCTTAGCAAAAGAATTATAATCCTATTTATAGGGCAATGTATATCTTTAGTCTATCATAAAAGATATATAATCCATTGAGTTTTAACGCATAAGGTGGCTCATACTATTTATTTAATATTTTAAAAATTTAAATCAATTGATTATTATATTAGATCTTTTATTAGATAGTAGGTTGGCGTAAAATTTATGTACGCCCATAATTCTAAAATATTTTACGGCTAATCTCCTTAAATAACAACAAATTAAAGAGAAGCCCAAATTTGAACCCTCTCTTAGAAAAAAGTTGAAACAGTCCCTGTGATCCCATACTTTTTAAAAGAAATATAAATATAATTGAAGAGTATTTGTCTCAACAATTTCAATATTCATGATTTATCATCTCATTTTAAGAATTTTTTTTTTATAAATTTATTATAGTTAAGGATCGAATTTTAAATACTTGAGAGTCAAACTCGACGTCTTATCACTATACCGTAGTTCCGGAGGAAATTTGAACCCTTCTTATGAGAAATAATGGATGATTGTCTCACGCTTTTAAAAGGAATGTAAATCGGAGAGTATTCGTATAGACAATCTCAATAATTTTAATATTCATGATTTGTCATCCCATTTGAATTTTTTTTTATAAATTTATCGCAGTTGAAGATTGAATCATTGATATCCAAGAATCAATGTGAACCCTCTTGTGAGAAATAATGAATGGCTCAAAGTAGTTCCAATTCGAGCTATGTGAGCTAAAAATTAACCTGCGACTCTCCAAAAGCTTGATCAGTTCTCATGTGCCTCAGAAGAAGTCCACAACTATTTTTCAAGTTTTGTAATATTTCAAATTATTTAAACAACGTAACTATCCTTTCGATTGCTTTATGCAGTCCAAACAAGTTCATCGTTTGATGCTCCACATGCTTTAGAGCGAAGGGATGAAGCTGCTGAAGCAAAAGGAGTTTCCATAAAAATTGAATTTGGCGCATGAAATCAGTGGTCTTCTTCCAGCTATGGATGTTATTCGAGAAAATGTACATGAACATTTGAATGAATATTTGCAAAAGTTGAAATTTTCCTGAGAGTTGAAACTATGAAAGTTCTTTAAATATCAAACTATGCCAATTACTATGTGGTTTTTACTATATAATATGAGGTAAATTAAGATTAAAAGACAAGCAGGGATGTTTACCACTTACTACAACGACATTGTTATTGGGTTTCTTTTTTGTTTATCTTAACTAAGGTAATTACAGTCAAACGAAAGAAAATTAAAACCTTCTTGTCCAATTTTAAGAGGAAAAATGTAACTATTATAGAATCTATATCTTAATGTTTTATTAGGTTCATAAGTAATCTACACTATATTAAATAAAAATATATATTCCTTGTTTAGGGCAAAAACAATGAGGACAATTCTCTTCAAATTGTTGGGTTACGGTCGACGCGTAGATATATATTTGTCGTTTCACAAATGAATACAGCGGAAGAAAAACGTAATAATTTCCTAAATTATTAAAACACTCACACTCATGCATACAAGATTATAACACGTGCGGACATATCCGCCAAATAAAATTTTACATACAACAAAAATAAAATAAAATTTACTCTAGGTATACCTTTCGGATAACGACAAACCGGAAGGGCATCAATCGTACGACACTCGCAGAGCTTCATCTCTACTCACATCCACTCCGAATTTTCGGAAGGACGATTTCTCAAAGCCACGAGTTTGACCTTCTCTTCGCTACTAGACGAAGCAAGAATGTCGAGTGATCGGAGAGCAATCACTGACTCGTTTATGTCGGAATTAGCCACTATTTTTGAAGCTTCAATAAGTGACAATAACATCCCTAAAACCTAGAATGGTCGACCTCTAAAGAGGTGGAAACAACTCTTGTTTCCTTGATGGCCGACGAAACACCAAACCCTAATTCTCCTAGGTTCGACCAAGGGAACAAAGGAAGAAACCTTTGTTCCAAGCCTTAGCCGAATGGTTAATCCACCTTGAGGAAGACTTGCCCGGAGTTCACCACTTCCTTGGGGAGGAATTGGGCGGACCTAAACAAGAGGGAGCCTTGCTAGGGCCAGCGACAAAGAAGAAGGAAGAGGATAGAGAGTTTAGTTAGATTGAGGAAGAGGGCCTTAAGGACTTTTATTCATTATATTTAGCCTTTATAACCCTTTATATAGGTACCAATCCTAATGGGGTTATAGGTTAGTGGATCAAATCCCTAAGCCCATAACCATTAAAGTTTAATCTCATCCATTAAATCTTAATTGGGCCCTTAACCAAAAGAGAGTTTTTTTAATTAAAATCAAATGAGTTTGGTTTTATAATTAAACTTTTTAAGGCTCAACCCGTATTCTTAAGACATTCTCCTTTCGCGTTTCCTACTTGACAAATATTTCCATATTTGTCATGTGTTTGGTCCAACCAAACTTGTAACACCTCCTAGTCTTTCCACTCTCTACTAGGGGAGATATCACTACTTTACTGTCTGTTTCTTCAATTCTTCCTTATCTTACTCTGACACTATACTTTAATCATCACCCCATATTACCATCATTCCAAAATTCATGCAATATACTAATGAAATATGCTAACAACTAAAATGATCATAAGGACCTTGACATCACTTAAACAATAACCAATTCAAGATCTTCACATAACGTGCGAGTATTAAGACTAACCCAACATGACTCTAGCATTCTTTGGTCTCAATCATAAGCAATTCAGTTAAACTCCAACAATATCAGAAAGAAAACAATTAAAAACTTAAAATCTGATTTAGACATCTGCACTTAGGATCTTTTACTTCCACTGTTCCGTCGCCACACACTCCAAGTATTTCATCCGCTATGCCACCTTACTGAAACTTTTTTTTACCTTTATCTACAGTATAAGAAAATGCAAACTGTAAGTAATAACGCTTAGTAAGTACTTTTTATGCTCACAAAAATATGCAACGTATGCAATCACGCAACTAGTTCTCTTACCCTTGATACATTGATACACATGTAAGCATAACTGAAAATCAAAACTCTGAATACATATCTCTTGTATAAACCATGCTCTTAAGTATTTTAAAACTTGTAAACAGTGTATCTAAACTGGAATAATTAACTTGGAAAACTTTTACTTGTACTTATACTGATACTTCAAATTAATAGTCATCCTGAATATGGGCTCGACATATTACCAATGCACGCTTTCCGAACCTACTAGGGTAACTGAAACTGAGGGTCTTGGCCACTGGGCGAAACTGATGCCTGGTACATGCCCTTTCAAAAGTAAAATACTTTCTTTATACTTATATTTTTTATACATACTGAAAGAATGCTCTTAATTGTTGGTGCAGTAGGCACCTAAGTCGAACCTAAGTTTTGATTATAGCAAACGATACAAAGTTAAGCATATATTGTTATCTCATGGGCTAAATCAAGTGTGCAGAAAAGTCTCAACGCTGGAGCTGAAGGCTAGCGACACCCGGAGGAAGCCACGGTGGTCGGGCGACACTCAAGAGACTTCGGAGGGAGTCGAAGGAATTGAGTGGAAGGCCGGAAGCAAAAGCAACACGTAAGTACTGAGGTAAGCTCATGTGTGCGAGCGTAAGTAAGGTCATATCCTCTTTACGGGGATGATCTTAAGCGTAGATCCGACCAAAGACTTCTTATAGATGACCTAGGTCGAGATCGGATGGTCGACGACCATCGAAATTATATTTTTCTTGAGCTAACCTTGCCTTGCAGCTAGCATCAGTCGACTGCCAGCTTGGAGGACTCGACTGCCGTCAAGCGATCATTGCAAGGTCGCAATCGATCGATCTTGCTATCGATCGTGATGATGGCCATCGATCATCCGGTCAAAGGATCAGCCTCGAGTAGTCAAGAGTTATCACCATTTTTCAAGGGGATTTGTGCCCATTTGTGATTGGCTAAAGACCCATTCGATGAGGGGCTTAAAGGCTATAAAAGGAGGGCCAAACCTAGGGTTTTTGATCAATTCAAAAGCTTCCAAGTGCTTCTGATACGCTCCGACTCTCCGACATCCCTACGACGAAGCGCTGCCGAGACGACGACTAGAGCTTCAACCTCCAATCTTTGAAGTCGTCGGTATAATCTTTAAATTTGTATAAGTTGTTTTTATTTCAAGCTTTAAATCATATCAAGGAGAGGGGGAGTGTCCCTCTACCTTGAGTCTTTCTCGAGTTTTTGTATTCGTTTAACTCCTATCTCTATTGAGAGGGAGTTCGTTTAGTATTTGCCCTCCGTGCGTGGTCAAGGACCATTAGGGCCTTGGAGTAGTAGCCGAAGGCTACGAACCAAGTAAAACCTATTTGTCTCTATTTACTTTACATTTCCACTGCAATTAATTTTCTCTCGAGTTTTAACGAAAGAACGAAAAAGTTTTTATCGCTATTCACCCCCCCTCTAGCGAACCGCATCGATCCAACAATTGGTATCAGAGCCGGGGGTTGCTAAGATTTGGTGAAACCACCAATCTAGCCATTTTTCACAGATTTATTTTTCTTTTATTTCTGTTTATTTCAGATTTATTTCGCTTTGTTAAATTTACTCCCGCACTACTAATCCAAGACGCGAGTCTTGGTACTTTTTGTGTGTTTTTGTCGTTGCTAGTTTTTTTTCCTTCGTCTCCTTGTGTTCTTTGTTCTAATGGCCCATCTCGAAGGGTTTAGCACCGTCCGACCTCTGTTTTATAACGGAGATGACTTCCGTTATTGGAAGGGTCGGATGGAATGCTTTCTTAAAACCCAAATCGAGATGTGGATCATAATCCAAACGGGTTTCACACTTCCGACTAATGAAGTGGGTGACTCCTTGGATTATGACCAATGGACCATTGTGACAAAAAAACAAGTCGAAGCCGACGCTAAGGCAACGTAAATCCTTCAATGCGGCCTATCTAAGGAGGAGCTAAATCGCGTCGGCCCCTTCATAAGCGCAACAGATCTTTGGACAAAACTAGTGGGCTACCGAAGCCAAGGTATGTAAGCGTGACCTTTGTTCAATAAATTGTATAATCTAAAAATGCAGGAACACGAGTCCGCGACACAACTTCACGCCCGAGTCCAGACATAGTCAACAATCTACACGCAATCGGGCAAAAGGTCAAAACCGCGACCTTATAAGGTATGTCCTAAACTCTTTCCGAGGACTACCTTATGGGCATCCATGGTCGATGCCTATAAGGTCTCCAAGGACCTTTCTAAAATTAGGTTAGATGAACTCTTTCGGATTTTAAACTTCATGAGCGAGTCTAACTCGAGCAGAGAGGTATAGCCTTGTTTGCAGGTTCAAAGAAGAAGAAAATCGCAAGCAAGCCACCACCAACCGAGGAGGAAGACGAGTCCAAGAAGAAGTTGACCGGAGTTGATCAGAACTAATGAACCTAGCTCAAGGATAGCCAAGGGATGAAAGCGAACCACGACTCGACCCAACCAAGGTAAGCCTAAAAGTTCCAATATTAGGTGTTATGAGTGCAACAGTTTGGACATATCAAGTCCGAGTGCCCCTAAGCTCAACCACCAAGCACCTAAGCACAAGAAGGCCCTCAACGCGACATGAGAAGAAGCATCCAAGAAGATGAAGACCACGCCTTCATGGCGAAATCAATTGAGTCACGGAGACCGAACCTGAACTTGAGTCAGAACCTGAGGATGACTCGGACTACGAAGCTACCTTCAAGTCAAGCCACGGATACGCATCCGGTTCAAAAGATACCCTTAAAGTAAGTCGAACTTTATTTAATACTTTACATAATACGGTTAGGTTTTTGTCTAGGAAGTTAGCTAAGTCCGAGTCCAAGGTCGAGACCCTTGTTGAGGAGGTTAAACTCCTCAAACACGAGGTCTCCCTAACCTCTTCGACTAGTCGAGTTCAAGAGAAGGACTCAACTCGAGTTGAAAAGCTCAAAGTTGAGAACTCTCTCTTGAAAAGTCAAGTCAAAGATCTTAGGAACACGTTGGAAAGGTTCACTGGGATCCAAAGGACTTGACCTCCTACTTGGATCTCAAAGGGCCGTGGTACAACAAGGTCGGACTAGGGTTTAACTCAAACACGACTAATAGGTCGATATGTCGATTGTAAGTCGACATAGGAAACATGTCCAAGCATGGGTCCCTAAGAACTTTTGATTTCAACTCTAGGATCCAACCCGTACTGGGTTCCCAAGGACCAAATCCACTATGTGGATAGACCGAACCGATTCAACGGTCTAGGGGGAGCCAGTACAAAACATGTTTGTGCTTTAACTTAGAAATTGCATGTTTTAACTTAGAATGTTTGTGCTTTAACTTAGAAATTGCATGCTTTAACTTAGAAAGTTTGTACTTTAAAACTTCTGAACTCACTTAGAACATGAACATAATCAACTCAAAAGATTGAGCCTCGGGAGCCTCTTTTCAAAACATAACCAACTAAAATTCTTGAAAAGATCGAGCCTCGGGGAGGCCTCTTTTTAAAAACATAACCAACTAAAATTCTTCGAAAAGATTGAGCCTCGGGGAGCCTCTTTTCAAAAATAACCAGTTAGACTAGGAGATAGTCTTAGGTGAGTCAAGTCATCATTTTCTTGAAAATGACTTTGTCTAAGGAAGTGGTCGATGATCCGATAAAAGAAGGCCCTCAGGCTCTCACCACGACTGAAGCCATGATCTTGAAAAGGTAAACTTGACAAGCCTAGGTTTAAATCCAAATCTAACATAACATTACTTGAACCTCATGCACTTCAGCAACTGAATTGGAACTCATCTCACAAAACACATAAGTATAACATGATTGATCATATAGACATGAGATGACCTAGGTTTAACAACTTACAACCAATTTAAAAAATCTAACATCCAATCCAACCACCTTGTGTGTAGGATCAATGGATGTCGATCAATGGTTCTCCCGACACATGACCGGGATCAACTCAAATTCACAAAGCTTCGATTCAAACGACAAGGATCGTAGCCTTTGGGAATAACGCAAGCTCAAAATCATCTGATCGTGTGATATCGAGCTTAACTCAATTTTGTTATTAAAAATGTATTACTTGTAGAGAATTTTGAATATAACTCGCTTAGCGTAAGCCAATTATGTGACAATAACTATAAGGTCGTATTTTTAGAAAATGAATGTGTAATTAAAACAAATAAAACAAATAAAACAATACTCAAAGGAACTAGGACAAATAACATTTATACAATTAACTTAATCAATTCCTCACCAAATGTCTTATGACACAGAAGAGGAATCATGGTTGTGGCACCGACGACTGGTCACTGCACCCAAGACTCGGCCCACAAGATGAGTCGAGTGGCTTAGTGAGGCTTACCCAACCTCAACAACTTGGTTAATAAAATCAGAATGCTTGTCAACAAGGAAAACAACCTAGGACACAACACAAGTTAACTAACCAAGAACGAACCTCAATGTACTTGAGCTCCTCGTGATATGGATCTATTCGATTCACATGGAGCCAAGTCACTCAATAGAAGTCAATATTGCTTAGTCATAATTGATTTACTACTCCAGTGTTTACTCGGTTAGGTTCATCAAACATAAAAATGATACCCTAGATCAATTAATCAATCTATTCAAATTAATCGAGAATCAAAAAGACCTTAAGGTTAAAAGACTTAGAAGTTTATCATGGTGGTGAATTCAAAATCAAAGGTTCACCGACTCAGAATCTAAACTGATACCACCATTGAATTCTCTTGCCCTAGGACCCTCAAAGAAATGGCCTAGTGGAACGAAAAACCGAACTCTACAAGAAGCCGCTAGGACCATGTTGAGCGAATCGACCTACCCGATAGGTTTTAGGTAGTGAGTATGACATGCTATGTCCAAAATAGGATCCTTATGGTAAAAAGGCACCTTAAGACCTCATACGAGATTTATCACGATAAAGTACCCAACATCAAGTACTTTAGGGTATTTGGGTGTAAGGTACATATCCTAAACACTAAGGATTACCTAGGGAAATTTACATCCAAAACCACGACCGAAATCTTTCTAGGATACTCGACTACAAGTAGAGCTTATAGAGTATATAACCATGACACCCTTAGAGTCAAGGAAACCATTAATGTAGTGTTCGATGAAGGACACGAACCTACAAAACCCCCGGCAACCCCAATTAGCGATGATTCATACTAGACCTAACTCGATCCGAGATCAGGTCTAGTGTTAATCCTAACCTAAGTCAACCAAGTCACTCTATTGATCAAGTGATAGATGACTCCAACCAAACTAGTGTTCAACCAAGTCACCCTATTGATCAAGCATTAGGTGACACAAACCCAACCCAATCTAGGATTCAAACTAACCACCCTATCGATCAAGTGATAGGAGATCCTAATCTAGGAGTTCGAACTAGAGCATCCTATAGGAATCTTAGTCAAATTTCCTTAATTTCAAAGATAGAACCCAAATCAATTGAACAAGCTCTTTTTGATCCCGATTGGATTATTGCAATGCAAGAAGAGCTAGCCCAATTTACTAGGAATGAAGTGTGGGAGTTAGTACCACCACCTAAAGACAAAACGATAATTGGAACAAGGTGGGTGTTTCGAAATAAGCTTGATGATAAAGGTGAAGTAGTAAGAAACAAGGCTAGGTTAGTCGCCAAAGGGTTTAGCCAAGTCGAAGGCTTAGATTACGACGAAACCTATGCCCCAGTAGCTAGACTCGAATCCATTCGAATGTTGCTAGCTTATGCCGCACATCGAGGATTTAAGCTGTTTCAAATGGATGTTAAGTCGGCATTCCTAAATGGATACATTAAAGAAGAAGTTTATGTCAGCCAACCCCCCGGATTCGAAAATCTAGATAAACCCGACCATGTTCTAAAACTTAAGAAAGCTCTCTATGGACTTAAACAAGCTCCTCGAGCTTGGTACGAGAGACTTTCAATCCATCTTAAGTCAAAAGGGTTTAACCAAGGCTTAGTTGACCCAACTCTCTTTGTAAAAACCTTAGGTAAAGAAATATTCATAGCTCAAATTTACGTAGACGATATAATTTTTGGAACCTCTAACTCAGCCTTACTAAACGAGTTCGTTTCGCTCATGGAAAGTGAGTTCGAAATGAACTTGGTAGGCGAGTTAAGTTTCTTTTTAGGTCTACAAATTAAACAAACTAAGGATGGTATATACCTATATCAACAAAAATACACTAAGGAGTTAATTAAAAGATTTGGAATGCAAGACGCTAAGGTAATAAACACCCTAATGGCGATAAATGTTAACATAGGAGAAGACCTAGAAAGTAAGTCCATTGACTTAAAATACTATAGGAGCGTAATAGGGAGTCTCCTATACTTAAGCAGTCGACCCGACATCCTATTCGCAGTAAGTATGTGCGCCAGGTTTCAAACCTGTGCTAAGGAGTCACACCTAACCCTAGTTAAGCGTATCCTTAGATATCTTAAGGGCACACTTAACGTTGGTATTTGGTACCCTAGATCTACGGAGTTCGAACTAATCGGCTACTCCGATTTGGATTATGCCAGTAGTAAGCTCGATAGAAAGAGCACGAGTGGTTGTTGTCAACTTCTCGGCTCGAGTCTAGTGAGTTGGTGCGATGAAACAACACTGTGTTACTTTATCTACCACCGAAGCCGAATACATCGCGATGGGTGAGTGTGTCACGCAGCTTCTTTGGATGAAGCACACTCTCCGCGACTTTAAGTTAGACTTTACGAATACTAAACTTCACGTAGATAACATTAGTTCAATTAATCTTACAAAGAATCCGATATGTCACTCTAGGACCAAACATATAGAGGTCAAACACCATTTCATTCGAGAACATGTGGCCAACGGCCATACACCTCGAATACGTCGAATCAAGTCTAACTTGGCGGATCTATTTACTAAACTCCCTACCCGGCAATTTAGTCTATTAAGACGAAAATTGGGCATGTGCGTAATAGAATAGATACATGCAAATTATATGTTCTTACTACTATTTCTTTAATTTCATTTTTATGGAACTAGCATAGGACATACCTTAGATATCATGCACCTATAGATTTAAGGAGCGATATCTCACAACACATAGGACTATTGTGTTTGTGTACTTAGCCACTTAGATGGGCGTGAGATGTTAGGACCTTACTCCTGGTTCCATATGTAGAGCTAGTGCATCGCTATGAACCACGGAGTATAATCATACATACTAACCGACTCTGACCAGGACTGGTTGATCTTACATATCAATCAAGCCAAATATGAGTCGAACATTTTATAGATGAGCTTATTTTCAGTATATTTTTTTTATATATATATAAAAAATGGGGAACATGCTTGGACTTTAAATTTAACACTTTTTGTTTTCCACACACCCCTTACTCTTTTTAGATATCGACAAAGGGGAGAAAAAGGCCAAAGTTAAGGGGTCAAAATTTTTTGATAACTTAACTCTTACTTCATATTTAAACCAAAAGTTAAAACTTAGTTAACTTTTACCAAAAGGCCAAAGAATTCTTAAACTTATTTGTGCCGTCTAAGTTTTACTTAAACTTATTTTTTAAAACTTTATGTCGTTAATGTTTTACTTAAGGGGGAGAAAGGGCTTAACTAAAATGTTTTACTAAGGCCAACTTTAAGTAATGTTAATTACTTAAAGCAACCCTCAAGGGGGAGGATTAAGGTCTTTCTTCAAGACTCACCCTCGGTCAAGGGGGAGGTTTCCTCAAGGGGGAGTACTTGAAGAAAATCCTTACTACTCCAACTTAATCTTCATATTTTTTGTTTCTCATGCACATTATTACTCTTCATGCTTCATTGCTTACTTAACTTTGTATGTGGGTTTGCCATAAATCAAAAAGGGGGAGATTGTTGGTGCAGTAGGCACCTAAGTCGAACCTAAGTTTTGATTATAGCAAACGATACAAAGTTAAGCAAATATTGTTATCTCATGGGCTAAATCAAGTGTGCAGAAAAGTCTCAACGCTGGAGCTGAAGGCTAGCGACACCCGGAGGAAGCCGCGGTGGTCGGGCGACACTCAAGAGACTTCGGAGGGAGCCGAAGGAATTGAGTGGAAGGCCGAAAGCAAAAGCAACACGTAAGTACTGAGGTAAGCTCGTGTGTGCGAGCGTAAGTAAGGTCGTATCCTCTTTACGGAGATGATCTTAAGCGTAGATCCGACCAAAGACTTCTTATAGATGACCTAGGTCGAGATCGGATGGTTGACGCCCATTGAAATTATGTTTTTCTTGAGCTAACCTTGCCTTGCAGCTAGCATCAGTCGACTGCCAGCTTGGAGGACTCGATTGCCGTCAAACATTCGACTGCCGAAGGTCAGCAATCGATCGATCTTGCCATCACCGATCGATGATGGCCATCGATCACGTCAAAGGATCAGCCTCGAGTAGTCAAGAGTTATCACCATTTTTCAAGGGGATTTGTGCCCATTTGTGATTGGCTAAAGACCCATTCGATGAGGGGCTTAAAGGCTATAAAAGGAGGGCCAAACCTAGGGTTTTTGATCAATTCAAAAGCTTCCAAGTGCTTCTGATATGCTCTGACTCTCTGACATCCCTACGACGAAGCGCTGCCGAGACGACGACTAGAGCTTCAACCTCCAATCTTTGAAGTCGTCGGTATAATCTTTAAATTTGTATAAGTTGTTTTTATTTCAAGCTTTAAATCATATCAAGGAGAGGGGGAGTGTCCCTCTACCTTGAGTCTTTCTCGAGTTTTTGTATTCGTTTAACTCCTATCTCCATCGAGAGGGAGTTCGTTTAGTATTTGCCCTCTGTGCGTGGTCAAGGACCATTAGGGCCTTGGAGTAGTAGCCGAAGGCTACGAACCAAGTAAAACCTATTTGTCTCTATTTACTTTACATTTCCGCTGCAATTAATTTTCTATCGAGTTTTAACGAAAGAAATGAGAAAAAGTTTTTATCGCTATTCACCCCCCCCTCTAGCGAACCGCATCGATCCAACATTAATCCCCTAAACCACGAATGGGGAGCACCTAGAGATCATTATGCTCTTGACACCCAAAACTAAAATGGGGAGCATAATGAAGATCATTGTGCTCTTAATCCCCAATTTGAACGGGGAGCGTTTTTAAATTTTTCTTATAAAGGAAATATTCTTACATCTTACTCTACATCATGCAGATAGTTGTAAGCTACAACTTATCTACCACATGCATGATCATAAATCACATTCTTATCAAGAATCTAAACAGGATACTGAATTAACTATGACATAACGGGTAAAATCATGTAACTAAAAACACCATGCATAACTAGAAATAACATGCACATAAAAACATATCAACGACATACGATAACTACTTGTACTGCAGGTGAGCAATACTTACTTCCTATGCTTTTTCACCAATTTATACCGTTAGATTTCGTAAAGAGAAGACCTTCTACGTGTTCCTTTGCTTTAGCGTGATCCTCTACCAAGTCCTTGAGGAGATCCCTCTTGAAAAATCCCCTATTGAATTATCCAAAGAGAAGACAATCTTCTTCCTTGCTTCGGCGGCTGAAAAACGGAAGGGGAGAGGAAGGGGAAGGGTTGGTCGATGCTTGGAGAGAAGAGGGAGAGAGAGGTTTAGGGTTTAGGGTGGGCGGCATTTGGAGAGAAGAGGGAGAGAGAGGTTTAGGGTTTAGGGTGGGCGGCATTTGGAGAGAAGAGGGAGAGAGAGGGTGTGGGTGGGCGGTGCATGGGGTTTAGGGAAGGGGAAAAAGAAATATAACTAGGGTTTCCTTAACTTAATTACCCCTTTAAATGATTAGCTAAGTTAACCAACTCCCTTTTTCTTACCTATAGGTATATTCTGTTATATCCTACTCATTGGTAATCTTATGACTTAGTGGTAGGAAGTCTATTCCCCCAAACCAAAAGTTCATGGTTCGAGCCCCGACTAACGAACCATTTATTCGATTTTTTTTTCTTATTTCTATTTTCCTATAAATAGAAAGTACAAGAACTAAACTTATAAATAAAATAAAAGTATAAGAACAAAAAAAAATTGGCCTGTTACAAAACTTGATCTCTCTCGATCTTGAGAATCAAATTCTCAAACTCATTTTAAGTATTTTTAAAGGATTCGTAGTGTGTGTGACTTAATAAGTTCTCAGTTTATGTTGGTCGTCCATAATTAACCATTAATTATGGAATGATCATGAGTTGCACCTAGTAGTACATCATGATCCCCAATTAACCGAAAAATCAACGGTTGATCTCGGAACCATTTTTGAACCCTTCAGCAGCTATAGTGAATCGTGTCTCGTTCCTTTCACTCAACTTATACCCACTTGGTTTAGGATATAGTCTATGTGTCAGTCCCCACTAGGCTGACTACGCCACACCTAGCCCAAGTCTTACTTCCTCGTCCAGTGGATTCTAATTACTTCATGTAGGAACGTTAGTGAGCGCTAGAGGGGGTGAATGGCGCGTTCATCGACTTGATAGAATTCGTTCGTGCTTGCTACATAACTTGTTATGCGCAGCATAAATAAAGATAATAAAGCAATAACAAAATATACAAGCACACAATACACAAGAACACGCCGATATAACATGGTTCGGAACCTTAGGGTTCCTACTCCACGGATTGAACTCAAACGAGCCCTAGCGATGCAAACACCACTAATAACTCCTTCTCGACAACACGTCGGAGGCAGAGAAACCTCGTACAAGGATTACAAAAGTAATACAAGAATTATACAAGAAAATATGAATGAAATACAACAAAAAAAGTAAAAAATACTTTACAAAACTCTTTTGAATGTTTGCTTGTTGATCGCCTTGGACTACCCTTGAAGAACTGAAAAGCACCAACTATTCCCCTTCAAATCACCCAAGAAAATCGCTACTAAATCCTCCATTTCGAGCTGCTTTTATAACCTGCATCAGGCTAATTTTTCCCCTGGCAATCGACTGCCATAAGGCCCCAATCGACTGCCAACAGTGTCATTGTCTCACAATGGACTTGATCCACATCGGCATTCAAGCCAATGAATACACTGGCAGTCGACTGCCAACCTCATAGCCGACTGATCAGTCGGCTACCGAGCATTCTTCTACTGCAACCTCGACAAGAAGTCGACTGCTCAAGCCATCATTCGACTGTCCAATGCTAGCAGTTGACTGCCAAGGCCTTTTTTCATAGTCAAACCCTAGTCGACTCATGGTAATCGACTGGTCATTATCCCAGTCGACTACTACAAGTCAACTCGGCTGACAAGTGTCAAAACACTTGACCAGTTGACTGGTCGATAACCCCAGTCGACTGCTATACCTCAACCATGAGGTTTAACCCCAAGTATGATGCCCTCATACTTGCTAGACCACCCTTAACCTAGACGTAAGCCTTCTAGCCACCTCTGTCAACCTCACGCCTATCGGATCCCTCCAAGTCATCCATGACTTGTTCATCCATATACCAGCCTTTAGGTGCTTCCATCGTCTATTGTCATGCTAAGTTGGTCTATACCGCCAAGACACATTTAAGACACATTTGGGCTTACGCTACCAAGACACACACTTGGACTTTACGCCGTCAAACCATTGAACTTATGCTGCCAAGACTCCCGCTTGGACTTTACGCCGCCAATATCAACCCTTGGACTTCCCAATTGCCAAGTACCCATGACTTGGACTTTCCTTGCCAACCCATGCTGGACTTTCCAATTGCCAAGACTCAAGCTTGGACTTTCCCTTGCCAAGACTCATGCTTGGACTTTCCATGCCAAGTACACAAGACTTGGACTTTCCATGCCAAGTACACAAGACTTGGACTTCTCCATCATATGGTCAACTCCAAGTCAATCATCTAGTCAACCCATTGTCAAACAACGGTAAACTCCTTTGTAAGACATCAATGTCAAACATCAAAATACTACTCGAGTCTAACTTGAGTCTGGTCAATCATGACCTAGGCCGATTGCACCAATAATCTCCCCCTTTTTGATGTTTGACAAAAACCAACATCTTTGAGTTAGAACACCAACTCAATCCAATCCTCCCAATTGGGAATCTCAACTTCTCCTATCAATTCTCCCACATCAATTCTCCTTCTTTTGACATACATAAAAAAGGCTCTTCCTAAGGGTGTCAATGTCTTATATCCCAATGAGATCTTACAATCTTTCTCTTGGCCCAAAAACACCTAGGATGTCTTCACTCTTTCTCATATCACTTAAGAGAGGCAATCCTTCAAACTCTCCCAATTTTCCAACTTGGGCATCTCACATTTTTTCATTTTCTAATTCTCCAAAATTCTCTCCCTCATGAGGAAGAACACATCCATCATCCCATGATAGATAACCTCCCCCTAAAGGCTTGTTCCCCCTTGATCATTACACCTATAATGTCCTTGGAGAGTTCCTAAGCTTATAGGAATACTAAACCATCAAAATTAAGGTTAAAAGTTCAAACTTGAACTTTCACACACCTTAAAATTGATACATCAGTCAAACAACTCTCCTAATCCATATCCAATGGATTTTCACCCTTTATAATTCTTTCCAAAGCATATCCTAGGGTTAGAAAGTATTAAGGTAGCTTAATATAGTTGAAATCAGGCTAAACAAATCTTGTTTACCCAAAATCAGGCCTAACAATCAACTCCTTCAATCAACAATCGACTGCCCTTGACGCCAGTCGACTTCCATAAGCGGCAGTCGACTGATTTCTGTAAATGTAGAATTCAGAAATCAGAAAATGAATTTATGAAAATCATAAGTAATTATACATAATTTGAAAAATCTTGAAACTTCATATGTATAATACTTATATAAATCATAATAGGTCAAAAAAATTTGAAAAATAAAATACCCATAAATAGTGAGTTTGACACAAAGTTCAAAACCATCGAAAAGTTCAATGTTTTGGTCCTACTTTGTATCAACTCTATCAATGGTGATTTCTATCAAAAGATAGACTTCACCAAGGTTTTTCAAAATGATTTTGAAATATTTTTAAAACCTTATATTGAACCATGGTCTATGGGCTTAATGCACATTACTTGTACATAAACTTTTTTCATGATTCATCCATGGTATAAGATGAGTTTGAGTTCATCTAGATGCAAAAACTATGTACCTTGAACTTAACGCATTTCCTAGCATCTCACATGTGTCTAGGGTGTATGAATACACACACATGTCAATGTGATATGAGATGTGAGTTTTGTTCATCCTAAACTAAGGCCTCATGCATTTTCTAAGGCAACACTACTTGATTCCCTTATACATGGGACTTCAAGTCATGCCATAGTCCTTAAATCAATTTTAATTAACTTAAATGAATGAATAATGATTATGGCATAAATGATAACATAAATAAATATGTGCCAATAATCATGATGTCATGACATATGATTTAATCTAAACATACATGACATAAAAGATAAACCCTAAGCATGATTATGATATTGTATATGATTAAAAATAAGAATGATATCATGACATGTTATATGAAAAATAAAATATAAGGCATAAGAATACCTAAATTTTGATATTAGTTGTCATTTGTTATGATTAATTCCATTTTGTCATATTAACACTTATCTCCCAAATGTGCCAAAACCCAAAATAGCACACCAAGACTTCTAGACCTAATTTATGTCAATTTGATTGATTTTTCAACTTTCATAAATTATATTGGCACATCCTAAAATCTTTTAGGATATAAAATTAAACTTCATTTCCAAGGTATCACATAACCTTGAAAATGGCCTAAGGTGTTAACTTTGCTATGGTTGAGTTAACTACCCATCCAATCAAGGTTGACATATCCTAACCCATTTAGCGTGAATTGATCACGCTCCTAGGAACCCAATACCTATTTGAGCTCCTTGAGTTTACTAGTTATTCCTTAGGGATAACTTCCCTATATACCCTCCTAATGACCCTTCTAGGCTTAGAAGCCTTGGTCATTGTGGTCTTGCCTAGGTTAACTCTAGGGGTGACTCCCCTTGTAATGTTTTTAGTGGCTTCCCTAGGTTTCTTCAAAACCTTAGCCACTAGGCACACTCCATGGTTAGCCTTAGGGATGACCTCCCTAGTAACCATGTCCTTCCTAGACCTAGGTTGTGTTCCATAATCGAATGGAACAATCCTAATAAGAGACCTAGGGTATACATCTTTTTTATAAGGAGTGGTGAATCCTCTGTGGGCTATTCAAACATTTTCGATCACTTTGACTTATACCCAATCAACTCGGAGTGACATCTCCTATAAAGATGGTTGCAAAGAAGTCAAAGTATAAGTCATCATAATCAAGATGACTTGAATACCTCAAGTCTAAGGAACCTCGCACTCGAGCTACAATGAAACTTCATTGACATGAATAACCATATGAAGTCTAATAGCATGTCACTCTAATAAACTAATTATCCTAACTAGTATCGACATGTTTACTTTCAACATCCTTATGCTTCCATTCAGTGAGTACCAAATGCTTGGATAAACCAAAGAGCATAACATGTGCTAGTCTCACAGAATTGATGATGTCCAATCTCATCAATTCATCGACCAGGGATTATTTTAATACTTACATAATTAACATGATGATATACCCACTAATTGTGATCCAATCATAATTTCTCTCATGTTATGTATTGTATTATAGACTTCAGTAGATGAGTTTAAAATCCAATCACATATATAGAAAATGTACACTCAAATAGTGAATTTTATTAATAATATCTAAGGTGATTGTCTTAGGACACCTCTCAATTACATCATACTCCCACTTGATCTACAGTCAATAGACTTGGTATCTAATAACATATACCTCTATATGTCTCTCGAATTTTTCTTAGAGAAGAGGCTTTCTCAAGGGATTTGCCAGATTCCTATCGGTGGGAACTTTCTCTAATTGTACATCTCTTCTACCTATGATCTCTTTAATCAAATGATAATGACGAAGTACGTGCTTGGACCATAGTTCCTTCACTATGAAATGACGCTATTGTTGTCGCCAATATATTTGCGTATTATCATATCACCTCCTTCATATATCAGGAACAAATTTTTAGTTCTTCTTAAGTACTTAAGGATTGCCTTGACACCCGCCCAATGGTTCATACCAGAATCCAGCTAGTATCTACTTGTAATACTTAAAGCGTATGACACATCAGGCCTAGTACATAACATACATGATCAATCCTATAGTTGACGCATACGGAATCAGAGTCATGTGAATCCTCTCGTCTTCCGTGGGTGGGCATATATACCTCGAAAGATGAATCTCATGCCTCATGGGAATGAAATCTTTCTTGGATTCATCCATGCTAAACTGTTTTAGCACTTTGTCTATATATGTAGGCTATGAAAGACCAAGCAACCAACTCGATCTATCTCTATAGATCTTGATCTCCAATGTTGGTGTAATCGGCCCAGGTCACGATTGACCGGACTCGAGTTTGACTCGAACTGTATTTTGATGTTAGAAAAAACGTATGACATGGGATTGTCATGGAAAGTCCAACATGGGTTGGCCACGTAAATCCAAGTGTGTAGCCTTGGTGGTGAAAAGTCCAAGCATGGGGCTTGGTGTTGGTAAGTCCAAGTGTGTAGCCATGGAAATGAGAAGTCTTGAGGACTTGGCAAATTCACTAGTCTCGTAGGCTCGGGGTCCTTCAGTCGATAAAGGATGACATTGCGAAGTCATGCGCTTAGTGCATCCGAGGGATCGCCGGACGGGGAGCGAATGGAGTGAGGCCCAAGGGAAGCATACTTCGAGGTCAAGAGACGCGAAGGATGACATTGCGAAGTCATGCGCTTCGTGCATCTGAGGGACGTAGGCCGAGGGAAGAGAGCTTCGGTGGGGAACTCCATGAGAGGATGAGGTGGACTTGGCCAAGTGGCTAAGACTGAGTGTCAGATGCTCAAACAACTTGGTGTTTGAGGTTTTACTCGACATCAATCAACTGGTATAGGTATCAATCGACTGCTTCAAGTCGATAGCATTCGGCAGTGTTTGGTGATGTATACAGTCGAGCGATCGGCCAAGGGTTGTGATCGTTGCCGACACCATCGATCAGCCAATGGATGGCGATCGGTGATCAAGGTGAATTCGGGCACAAAATATTTTTCAGTTGAGTGATCACGTCGAGCACTCGACTGATGGCTTGACCAGTTGACTGATAGGCATGATCAGTCGACTGATGGTGGATCCGTTGGAACTTGTCCAGCGTGGATCGAGTCGTTGTGAGACAACGACTACAGGAGTAGTCGACTGATGGTCATGATCAGTCGACTGATTAGCGCGAAATCAGCTCGATGTAGGTTATTTAAGGAGTTCGAGAAGGAAGATTTTGCAATAGTTTTTGGGGAGATTTTGGAGGAGAATTGCTGCTGCATTCCAGACCTTCAAGAGAAAACCAAAGCAAGCAACAAGCAAAGGATTCAAAGCAAGCGTTGTAAAGTGTTCTTTACATGTATTTCATTTTCGTCTTTGTATTTGCTTGTACTTATTGTATTACGTTTTATAATTACTTGTACGAGGTTTCTCCACCTCCGACTTGTAGTCGAGAAGGAGTTTTGTTAGTGTCGTGCGCATAACACGAGCTCATTGAGCTCACCCCGTGGAGTAGGAACCCTAAGGTTCTGAACCACATATATCATTGTGTATTTGTGTTTGCTTGTATTGTTATTTAGTATTTCTATTGTTTCCGCTACGCTAACAATAATTGTAGACAAGCGACATGCAAGAACGAACGACTTCCATCATCTATGCGAATTGGGCTATTCCCCCCTCTAGCCGGCCACCGATCCTCCAACATCCAAGATATAAGTTGCTTTTCTCATGTCTTTCATGGAGAACATTTTGGACAACCAAACTTTAATTGATTGAAGAACTGGGACATCATTTCTTATGAGTAGTATGTCATCGACATGCAACATTAGAATTACAACCACACTACCACTAACCATTTTATACACATAGGGTTCGTCAAGATTTGGTGAGAAATCAAATTGTTTGATTGCCTCATCAAAATGGGCATTCCAACTCCTGGATTCTTACTTTAATCCATAAATGGATCTTTGGAACTTATATATCTTCTTTGTATTGATAGATGTGAAATCCTCAGGTTGTATTATACATACATCCTCAAACATGTTCCCATTAAGGAAAGTTTTTTCACATTCATTTGTCATATCTCATAATCATAATGAGTTGCTATGGACAGAAGTATTCGAATAGATTTAAGCAATAGCTACTGGTAAAAAGATTTCATCATAGTTGACACCTCGCCTTTGATGATATCCCTTCACCACTAATCTTGCTTTAAAGGTAATTACATTACCATACATGTTGGGTTTCTTCTTGAAAATTCACTTGCACCCAATAGGTAGTATGCCTTCGGGTGAGTCCACCAAGTTCCAAACTTAATTTTCATACATAGATTCCATTTCTGACTTCATGACATCTAGTCATTTATCCCTATTGGAACTTTTCAAAATTTCTTCATAACTAGTAGGCTTCTTGTACTATATGAGTAATATGTCATTCGATTCACTTATGAGAAATCCATCTCTCAAGAATCTGATGTGTCCTATTAGATCTACAAAGAGGTGGTGTATTATCATATTCAATCATTATTTCATCCCTATAAATAATTGATTATGATTCTTGACTAGACATCTTTTTAGTGTATATTGGAGTCTCTTGAACTACACTTAGTTCAACCTCACTCCCACTGTTTTTCTATAAGAGAAACTCCTTCTCTAGGAATACAACACGTCTTGAAACAAACACCTTTTATTCCAAAGGATGATAGAATCGATAACCCTTTGTTTCCTTAAGGTAACCAATAAATAGACACCTATCAGACTTAGCCGACAATTTATCAGACACTATTCTCTTCTCATAAGGAGGATAACCTCATATCTTCAAATAAGATAAATTAGATTTTTTACTATTCTATACCTTATATGGAGTAGTTGAGATAACCTTGTTGGGACTCAGTTTAGCAAGTAAATAGTGGTCTCAAATGTGTAACCCCAAAAAGATTTGGGAAGACTTGCATGAAGCATCATCGACCTCACCATGTCCAACAAAGTTTGGTTTCGTCTTTCAGTAACACCATTATGTTGTGGTGTATAAGATGGAGTCCTTTGGGACAAGATACAATTGTCCATGAGATAATCCTGAAACTCTTGGCTTAAGTATTTTCCACCTTGATCTGATAGAAGTACTTCGATACTTTACCAAGTTGTTTCTCTACTTTATGTTTAAATTCTTTGAACTTTTCAAAGGCCTCGGACTTGTATCTCAATAGATACACATACCCAAATCATGAACAATCATCGATGAAGGCAATGAAGTAGCTATAACCTCCTCGTGCTTGAGTTGACATTGGTCTACATAGATCGGTATATGCAAGGCCCAAAACATCAAGCTCTAGTTCACCTTTTCCCTTAAAAGGTAACTTTGTCATCTTGCCTTTTAAGCATGAATTGCATGTGTCAAATGAATCCAATTCAAAAGACCCCAAAATGTCAAGCTTGTGCAATTTGGTCATGCAATCCTTACTAATATGGCCAAGACGATAATGTCACATATAGAAGGTTAATCGATTATCTATTTTAGTAGGTTTGCTACTTGATTTGATATTGAATACTTCGTTGGATATATCTAATGTGTAGATTCTGTTGTTTAATGTTCCAGTTCCATAAAGAATATCATTCAATGTAATGTAACAACAATTGTTACTAAAAGTCAAATAAAAACCTTTTCTATTCAAAGAATAAATAGAAACAATATTTTTAATTAACGAAGGAACATAAAAACAATCATCCAACTCTAAAACTAGTCCTTTAGGAAGATGCAACAAATAAGTCCCTATGGCTATAGCAGTAAAGTTGAAGATCGGATGTCGCACTAGAGGAGAGGTGAATAGCATTTTCACTTCGTTCGATTGTGATCGCATGCTAAATATGCACAACAAGAATAAACAACAAGCACACACAATACACAAGAGTGATTCAACGTGGTACGGAACTAGGGTTCCTACTCCACGGATCGAACTCTAGTAATGCACACCACCACTAACAAACTTCTCCTCGGTATGATATCGAAGGTGGATAAACCTTGTACAAGTTCTTACAACAATAAGAATGCAACCAAATATGAAATACAATAACAAAGAACTAAACACTTTACAAGAAGTGAGCTTTGCTTACTTGATCTTTAGTTGCTTTAGATTGCTCTTGAAGGTCTGGAATGCAACAACACTTCCCCTTCAAAATCATCCCAAAAACACTACGGAAAACCTCCTCCTCGAGCTCCCTTTAAAGCTTCCATCAAGTTGGCTTTCCACCTTCCAGTCGACTGCTCTTATCCAACAATCAACTGGCCTCAATGTCATTATCTCACAACGGTTCAATCCACGTTAGATTAGTATCCATCAGTCGACTGTCCTGACTTACCAATCGATTGCTAGACATTTTGTGCCCTGGCCACTTAATTCCAGTTGACTGTTGTGGACCAATCGACTGCTCGACTCTAACAGTCGACTGCCAGAGTTACAGATCAATAGTCGAGCCTTAGTCGACTACTTGACCAATCGACTGAGGCATAACCCCAGTCGACTGCTCTGAGTCAACTAGGCTTTCGAGTGTCAAACACTCAGCCAGTCGACTGGTCCAATACCCTAGTTGATTGGTAAACCTCAACCATGAGGTTTAACTCAAATATGATTCCCTCATACTTGATACTCGCGCATAGCCTAGACCTAAGCCTTCTAGCCACCTTCATCAGCCTCGCACCTCTCAGATCTCTCGAGTCCGCGATTCTTTATCCTTTACGTTAGCCTTCAAGTGCTTCCATCGGCTATGTCATGCTAATCGGGTCCTTTGCCAAGGTTCATTTGGACTTTTGTGGCTAAGACTCATGCTTGGACTTTACGCCACCAAACCTACACCCTTGGACTTTCACATTGCCAAAATCCATGTGGACTTACGTCGCTAAAACCCATGCTTGGAATTTTCGCCACCAAGCCTACCCTTGGACTTTCCCTTTGCCAAGTACTCATGACTTGGACTTTCAATTGCCAAGTATCCATGACTTGGACTTTCCAATTGCCAAGACCATGCTTGGACTTTCCTTGTCAACTCCATGTTGGACTTGTTGAGAGTATTGGGAATACAATCAAAGTCCCACATTAGTAAGACATGGAAAAGATCATGTGCTTATAAGATGAATAGATATCTCCATTGATATGAGACCTTTTGGATAAAGCCCAAAAATAAAACCACGAGGGCTTAGGCCCAAAGTGGACAATATCATGTCATTGTGGAGATATATGACTCTTATAGCCACTAACATTTAGTATCAGAGTCATGGTCCATGTCAAGTCATGCACCTTGAATGAAGGAAGTGAGCTCCCATATCTGAATCAAGAGAACCAGACACCAGACAGGAAGTCCAGTTGGGTCAAGAGGACCAGACAATTGGCAGGAAGTCCAAGTGGGTCAGGAGCACTAGACAGTTGGCAGGAAATCCTGGTGGGTTAAAGATCGGACATCAAGCAGAGGAAGTCCTTCGAGAAGGGATAAGCTTGAGGGGAGACAATGTGGTCCTTCGTTTGAGGGGGGATTGTTGAGGGTATTGGGAATACAATCAAAGTCCCACATTGGTAAGACATGGAAAAGATCATGTGCTTATAAGATGAAAATATATCTCCATTGGTATTAAGCCTTTTGAGTAAAGTCCAAAAATAAAACCATGAGGGCTTAGGCTCAAAGTGGATAATATCATGTTATTGTGGAGATATTTGATTCTTATAGGCACTAACAGGACTTTCCAATTGTCAATGTTCACTTGGACTTTACGTCGTCAAGACTACACACTTGGACTTATGCTGCCAAGACTATACCTTTAGACTTTACCATTGCAAAGTACCCATGACTTGGGCTTTTCAATTGCCAAGTACCCATGACTTGGACTTTTCATGCCAAGTACTTAAACTTCCATGAGTTGATTGCTCCAATAATCACCCCTATATGACTTTGGATATCTCAATCATCCACTAGTCATATAGTCAACATATGATCAAACTATATTGTTAAACAATGGTCAAACTCATTATCAAATATCAAAATATGACTCGAGTCTCACTCAAGTTTGGTCAACATTGACCCCGGACTTGTTGCACCAACAATCTCTCCCTTTTTGATGTTTGACAATACCTTTAAGTTAGGTTAATAATAACCCAACTTAACTCTTCCAATGTCAAAGCATAGTGAAGGTTTACCTAATTTAAACCTCACTTATCCCCCTTTAGCATACATCAAACCTACCAAGGTTTCAATGCCTCATCTCTCAAAGAGATTCTACATTCTCACCCTTGATCCAAAAACATCTTGGATGTCTTCACTCTTCCTAGTGATAAATCACATATCACTAAATGAGAGACAATCCTCACTTCTCCAATTCTCCCCCTTTGGTGAGCACAATGAGGGTTTCAAATCCTTCATTTCTCCCCCTTTGAGGAATACTCATCCATTATCCCTTGATTGATAACCTCCCCCTAAAGGCTTACTCCCCCTTGACCATTGCACCAACAATGTCTTGGAGAGTTCCTAAGCCAATAGGAAACTTAAACCATCTAAAATAAGGATAAATGTTCAAACTTGAACTTTAACCTCCCTTAGAATTTGATACTCCACCCTAAACACCTCTCACAATCATTTTCAATGATATTTCACTCTTCCCATGCTTTCCAAAGTATACCCTAGGGTTAGGAGACGTTAGAGTACTTAAGGAGTGCTGATAATTAGCTAAGAAAATCTTATTCAACCAATATCAGACACATCAGTCGATTGGTTTCAGCTACTAGTCGACTTAGAACACAGCCAGTCGATTACTCTCTGATAACAGTCAACTGGACTATGATTTTTCATAAATTAGAATTTTCAATCGAATTTTATAAATTCATAAGTAATTATATGTATTTCTAAAAATATTGAAATTTCAAACGTACATTACTTACATAAAATACAATGGGTGAAAATAAATTTTAAATTAAAATACTCATTAAATTGCAAGATCAATACAAAGTTCAAAACCATTGATAACTTCAATGTTTTTGGCCAAACTTGTATGAACTTGTTCAATGGTGATTGTTATCAAAAGATAGGTTTCACCAAGATTTTCTAAAATGTTTTTAAAATCTTGTTTTGAACTATAGTCTATGGGCTAAATGTACATGGCTTGCACATTAGCTTTCCTTATGATTCCTTAATGTCATATTATGAGTTTGAGTTCATCTAGATGCAAGAACTATGCACCTTAAACTTAACTCACTTTCCTAATATCTCACATGTGTCTAGGGTGTATCAATACACACACATATCAATTTAATATTTTTTTTAGATGTGGGTTTTTATTCTTCCCTAATCTAGGGGTTCATGCATTTTATCTAGGCAACCCTATTTGATTCTCTTATCATGGGACTTCAAATCATGTCATTGTCCTTAATTTAATTTTATTAACCTTAATGCATGAAATATGATTATGGCATATATGATAGCATAAATTAAAGCATAGTCAATGAATCATGATGTCATGGTAGAAAGATTAAACATAAACATAAGCATAATGTAATTAACCTAAGTATCATCATGACATTTTATATGATTAATATGGAGCATAATGTCATGACATGGCAAGGCAAACAAAGCATGACAAATATATATAAAGGTATAAGAATACAAAGATTTCAAGCCTAATTGTCATTTTCTAGAATTAAACCTCATTTTGCCATAATGCATCAATTTCTCAAGTGTACCAAATGTTCGTGCAATCGACCCAGGTCACGATTGACCAGACTCGAGTTTAACTCGAGCAATATTTTGGTGTTCGACAAAACATATGATAATGTGATTGTCATGGGAAGTCTAAGAATGGTCTTGGCATTTGAGAAGTTTGGGTACTTGGCAATTGGAAAGTCCAAGCATGGGTCTTGACAATTGGAAAGTCCAAGCATGAGTCTTGACAATTGGAAAGTATAATATGGAGTTGGCAAGGGAAGTCCAAGAGTGTGATATTAGCAGTGTAAAGTTCAAGCATGAGTCTTGGCAGCATAAGTCCAATGTTTGACAATGTAAAGTCCAAGCTGAAGTCTTGGTGGCATAAGTCCAAATAGATCTTGGCATTTGGGAAGTCCAAGGGTGTGATATTGGCGGCGTAAAGTTCAAGTTGTAGTCTTGGCATCATAAGTCCAATGTTTGGCGGCGTAAAGTTCAAGTGTGTGTCTTGGCAGCGTAAGCCCAAATGTACCTTGGCAGTGTAAACCCGATTAGCATGATAATAGCTAATGGAAGCACCTGAAGGCTAACATATGGATGAACGAGTCATGGATGACTTAGAGGGATCTAATAGGCGTGAGACTGATGGAGGTGGTTAGAAGGCTTAGGTCTAGGCTAAGGGTGGTCTAGCAAGTATGAGGGGATCATACTTGGGTTAAACCTCATGTTTGAGGTTCAACAGTCAATTAGAGGTTTTTCCTAGTCGACTAGTCACAGTGTGGCTCAGCATTCAAGATGACTGCTCGGCACAGTGCGGCTCGGTAAACAACTTAGGTGCTCGACAGTTGACTGTTGTATATGGGCAGTCGACTGGCCAATGTGAGCTCGAGAAAGTTGTTGGTGCTCGGGAAGTCTGAAGGAAAGTCGGGCGATTTGAGAAACAATAGCCTTGACAAGCAGTCGATTGATGTGGTAGATCAGTCGATTGGATCCTCGACTGAAGTAGGTCAGAAGCGAGGCAGGCTTGACTGACGCCTCGACTATTATGGCATCAGTCAACTGCTAGGGTTTGCCAGTCGACTGATCGCCTATTCGTTAGAGTTTTTCCAACGTGAATTAAGTCGTTTGGAGACAATGGCTACAGGAGCAGTCAATTGATGGGTATGGGCAGTCGACTGTCAGGTGCAAAATTAGCCCGATGCAGGTTATAAAAGGAGAAGTTCGTGAGGATTTTAGCCATGGTTTCTTAATCGGTTCTTGAGGATTTGAGGCAAAGTACTGGTGCATTTCAGCGTCCTTCAAGCTCGTCCAAGCAACCAACAAACAAGCAAAACATTCAAGTTTTTGTAAAGTTTTCTTTACTTGTATTTCATTGTATTTTCTTGTATTTATTTTTTATTGTTGTAATAACATTTGTAAGGGGTTTTTCTCCACCTCTGATGTATCACCGACAAGGAGAGGTTGATTAGTGGCGGTGTGCATCACCAGAGCTCATTTGAGCTTGACTCGTGGAGTAGGAACCCTAGGTTCCGAATCACGTTATATTCTTGTGTTCATGTGTGATTGTTTTGTTCTTTTGTTTGTGCTTTTATTTTCTGCTGCACACTAGTCATTTTATAGAGACAATCACGTAATCAATCGAGCAACGAGAACACGAAACGCTATTCACCCCACCCCCTCTAGCGATCAATGATTCCTCTACACCAAAAACCCAAAATGGCACACCATTAACTCTAAATCTAATTGTGTCAATTATGATTGACTTTTCAAACTTCTCAAAACTTATTGGCACATCTTAAAATCTTTTAGGATTAAAATTATTCCCAAGGTATCATATAACCTTGAAAAATGTCCTAAAGTGTCAACTCTACCATGGTCGGGTTAACTAACCATCCATTTAGGGTTGACACACCCTAACCCATCTAGTGTGAGGGAATCACACTCTTAGGAACCCAAAATCTATTTGAACTCATTGGCTTCACTAGGTACTCACTAGGGATAACCTCCCTTAATACCTTCCTAACGACCCTCCTAGGCTTTGAAGCCTTGGTCATTTGGGTCTTGTCTAGGTTAACCTTAGGAGTAACTCCCCTTATAACCTTCTTAGTGACCTTCCTAGGTTTCTTGGAAACCTTTGCCACTAGACACCTACCATGGTCAACTCTAGGGATGACTTCCCTTGTGACCTTGATACTCCTATACCTAGTTCTATAATTAAATGGAATATTGTGGTAGGTTGGCATGACTTCCTTGGACTTAGGTTTGTGATCCAAACCTTTTCTATCCTTAGACGGCTCTTGCCTCCTAACTCCTATACCTTGCCCATTTGACCCTTTAATCATGTTTTCCATCTTCCTAAGGTCTTCTCCATTTTCTCAAGCTTTGACCTCAAAGCTTGATTTTCTATTTTTTTAATTTTCAATCATTTTTTAGAATTGTTCCTCCTAGGCATGTGTCTACCCTTCTTAGGGTTAATACCTAGGTTCTCTACCTTCCTATCCTTAGGTGTGGTAGTCCTAGAGTTAATGAGTCTAGATTTATCCTTAGATTTAAATTCATAGGATTTTGCACCTAAACAAAAATATTTATTTCTATTGGCATGTTTTTTATGATCACGGACAATAGAAAGAGCATTAAAATTATTCCTAGCATGCTTTTTGTCCTTAATAATTGAAGAAGCATTATTAAATGATATCATAAGGTTTACCTTAGCTCCCCCTATATGTGAAGCTCCTCTTTTGTCCTTGCTAGAGTGACTCCCCCTAGGACATTGGCTCCTATAATTTCCTTTTTATTGGCATTTGAAGCACATCACGTTCTCCTTGCCTTTTCATATATGGGCTTTGACCTCCTTAGTTTTCTCCTTTGCCTTTGGTGTCGGTTGAGTCTTCTTGACTTTTTTTGGACATTTACTCTTGTAATGCCCTACTTCCCTACACTCAAAGCATATTATGTGATTTTTATTCTTAATAGATATGCTTGAGTTACCTTCTTGAATGGTAGGAGAATTTTGGATTTCTTCTTCATTTCTCCTGGATGTAGCTAGCTCCTCTTGCTCTTGCTCCGGTATTGAAGACCTAGTCTCCTCTCCCTCAATCCTAGAGGTGAACACTTCTTAAACCTCCTCTACCGACCCGAATGTTGAGCATCTCTCAACTTCTGAATCCTCAAGCTCTTGGAAGGATGATGCACTTTCTTCTTGAGTTTGAGAGGATAAGCAACTTGATTCTTCTTCGGCTTTCTCCTCTACTTGTGCTGGTGAGGGCTCTTCATGGAACTTGACCAACTTGCTCTATAGCTCCTTAGCATCCTTATAATTTCCTACCTTATACAAGATGTCACTAGGCATTAAGTTAACCAAAATTAACATTACCCTTTTATTTATCTTATACTTTTGGTTTTACTTCTCGGTCCACTCCCTCTTCTCGAGAATTCTTCCCTTTTTGTCCTTGGGGGGGGGACTCAAAATCTTCCATCACAACAATCCAATTATCTATATTATTCATCAAAAAATATTTCATTTTACCTTTCCAATATGCAAAATATTCACTGTAGAAGAAAGGTGGAACCATGGTGTCATATCTCAATCCATCACTTGGCTCCATTTGCCCTCTAGAATTGCTCTCGTGCCAATGAGTCCGGTGAAGAGTGTCCTCACTTTGATACCGCTTGTTAGTAATCAGGGCAATTTGTTCTTCTGAGTGCATTGGGCTCTGATACCACTTGTTGAAGATCAGACGTCACGCTAGAGGGGGATGAATAGCATTTTCACTTCGTTCAATTGCAATTGCGTGCTTGTCCACAAAACTTGTTAATGCGCAGTGGAATATACAAGAATAAAT
Organism: Wurfbainia villosa; assembly: GCA_025175895.1. Lineage (NCBI taxonomy): Eukaryota > Viridiplantae > Streptophyta > Magnoliopsida > Zingiberales > Zingiberaceae > Wurfbainia > Wurfbainia villosa. The sequence continues at coordinate 8,256,611 of CM045986.1, forward strand.
ATGCACAACAAGAATAAACAACAATCACACACAGTACACAAGAGCGATTGAATGTGGTTCGGAACTAGGGTTCCTACTCCACGGGTCGAGCTCTAGTGATGCACACCACCACTAACAAACTTCTCCTTCTCAGTATGATACCAGAGGTGGAGAAACCTCGTACAAGTTCTTACAACAACAAGAATGCAACCAAATGTAAAATACAAGAACAAAGAACTAAACACTTTACAAGAAGTGAGCTTTGCTTGCTTGATCTTTGGTTTCTTTGGATTGCTCTTGAAGGTCTGAAATGCAACAACACTTTCTCTTCAAAATCGCCCAAAAAACACTATGGAAAACCTCCTCCTCAAGCTCCCTTTAGAGCTTATGTCGAGCTAGATTTCTACCTTCCAATCGATTTCTCTTACCCAACAGTCAACTAGCCTCAATGTCGTTACCTCACAACAGCTCAATCCACGTCGGATTAGTGTCCATCAGTCGACTGCCCTGACCTAGCAGTCGACTGTCATGGGCAAGAAGTCGACTATCAGACATTCTATGCCCTGACCACTTAATTTAATTCCAGTTGACTACTATACCCTAGTAGTCGACTGCTGTGGAATAGTCGACTGTTCAACCCTAGTAGTCGACTACCAGAGCCACAGATCAGTAGTCGAGCCCCAGTCGACTACTTGACCAGTCGATTGGAGCATAACCCTAGTCGACTGCTCTGATTCAATTAGGCTTCCAAGTGTCAAACGCTCAGCAAGTCGACTAGTCCAATACCCCAGTTGACTGGTAAACCCTTAACTGTGAGATTTAACTCAGGTATGATCCCCTCATACTTGATACTCACCCATAGCCTAGACCTAAGCCTTCTAACCACCTCCATCAGCCTCACGCCTCTCAGATCCCTCGAGTTCGCGACTCTTCATCCTTCACGTTAGCCTTCAAGCGCTTCCATCGGCTATGCCATGCTAATCGGGTCCTTTGCTAAGGTTCATTTGGACTTATGTCACCAAGAACCATGCTTGGACTTTACCCTGCCAAACCTATACTCTTGGACTTTCACATTGCCAAGATCCATTTGGACTTATGTCGCTAAGACCCATGCTTGGACTTTACGCCACCAAACCTACCCTTGGACTTTCTCTTTGCCAAATACCCATAATTTGAACTTTCCAATTTCCAAGACCATGCTTGGACTTTCCTTGCCAACTCCATGTTGGACTTTTTAATTGCTAAAGTTCACTTGGACTTTACGCCGCCAAGACTGAAGGATCGAAAAATGCTAGAGGGGGGTGAATAGTGTATTTAAAATTTTCTTTTCTTTTTAAAACTTTGCAGTGGAAAACAAAACAAGGATAAGGACACATAAGAACACAAAGAGCTTTTACTTGGTTCACAACCAAATGATTGCCAGTCCAAGGCTCGTGCGATCTTCGATCGCTTTCATAAGGCAATTCACTAAGTACTCTCTTCCTCGTTGAAGGTAAGAGATGCGATGATTACAATTAAAATGAAATGGGTCGGTAACAACCTTATCGGTCCCAATATAAATTAAGTACGAAGAAGAAACAAAAAGCAAAAAAAATTACCGACACAAATAAAGTAAAGATGAAGCTTCGTTGGGTGCATGGGAATGGTTGCTTGAGAATTTGTGAGAGCTTGAGAGTTGGAAAAGCAAGAGCACTTAGAAAAAATTAGCATTAGGGTTTGCCATAGAGCCTTCTTTTATAGACTTGAGCCTTGGAATAAGTCTAGATCTAGATCCCAATTTCGTGGATATTATCATGAGGTGGAATCTTTGACCGATAACTCTTTGACTTTGTGCTTTGGGCTGATTCACAAGCATCAGTCGACTGTTGTTTACCCTAAGTCGACTAGACCAGTCGACTGCGTTGAGAAGCTGACTCGACTGGACCACGTAACCTGGCATCAGTTGACTGGTAATTCCTTTCAGTCGACTAATGGACAATGCTTGGCAAATGTGTGTTGTGCTTCTTCAGTCCTTTACCTGTATTACATGATTAACATAGTATCTTCAAGTATATTAATAGTGGTAGTCCTTTTGATCGTTTGATCTGGACTTCGACCTTCCTCTAGAAACCTTAGTCAGATCGACACCTAGAGTTGTCTCCTTACTGAGGGTGTGTCCTTACCATCACTCCTTACCCAAAGCTTATCTTGCTTTATATTTTTGGCCCTTTGTCCTATTGCTTAGCATCTGATCTTTGATCTCCATTCCTCCTGGTGTCTTTGAGCTCAGCTAAGACTACTCAAGTTTTGCACACTTAATGTAGCATATTAGATAATAATATAACTTAACTTTGAACCTTTGTCATTATCAAGACTCAGGTTCGATTATATGGTGCCCCTGCACCAACAATCTCTCTCTTTTTAATCTATAGCAACACAATTTCAAGGTTAAGTAAATAGTAAGCATTAATCGAATATTTTTCAAAACCTCCCCCATAAAGTTACCTCCCCTTAACACTTGGTGAGTTTTAAAAAACAAATTAAGTTAATTTAAACCTATTAAAACAAATTAAAGTTAATTTAAACCTATTTAACTTATATCTCTCCCCCTTTGACATATATCAAAAAGAATGTTATGAGGAGTGCATTTTCAAGGTTAATGTTAACCATATACTTAAAGTTAGAAAAATTTTGAAGTTGTGAAATTTCAAACCATCTTTAACTTTTCGAAAATGCAATATAAGTTCATTTTCACTTGTTCAAATGATAAAAGAAATGAAGTAACTAAATACCTTTATGAATACAAGCATGTGTCCTTTTTGTAAAATAATATTTTCAATATAAACCATCTAATAAATTGTCCTTAAAATTTTTTTAACTCCCTTTTGACTCAATTGATATTAGATAATCATTAAATCTTGGTGGGGGTTAGTCACTTATGTGATTAGTTTATTAATTATACTTCATGATTCATGCGATGAACTTAGTCTACATCTAGAATCAGGAGTAAGTTTCTAACATCTTGCGTCCATCTACATGGCTCAGTACACAACCAGATTAAATTTAAGTGTTGTGAGATGCATTGGCTCCTTAATTATCTATAGGCTCGTGATTTCTAAGGTAAGTCATATGCTAATTCCAAAAAGAAAGAAAAAGAGAAAAAATAAATAAATAGATAATAAGAGCAATTCCTACTCTATTAAACACATTCCTAATTGTTGGAGTATTGATACAATCAAAGTCTCACATTGGTAAGACATGAAAAAGATCATATGCTTATGAGATGAAAAGATATCTCCATTGGTATGAGGCCTTTTGGGTAAAGCCCAAAAATAAAACCATGAGAGCTTAGGCCCAAAGTGGACAATATCATACCATTGTGGAGATATATGGATCTTATAGGCACTAATAATTGGTATCAGAGCCATGGTCCATGTCAAGCCATAAACCTTGAACGAAGGAAGTTGAGCTCCCATGTCCGGATCAAGAGAACCAGACACCAGGCAGGAAGTCCAATTGGGTCGAGAGGACCGAACAATTGGCAAGAAGTTCAATTGGGCCAGAAAAATTGGACAACTGGCAGGAAGTCTAGTTGGGTCAGGAGGACCAGTCAGTTGGTAGGAAGTCCTGGTGGGTTGAGGATCGAACATCAAGCAGAGGATGTCCTTCGAGGACGGATAAGCTTGTGGGGGGTCAATGTGGTCCTTCGTTTGAGGGGGGGGGGATTGTTAGAGTATTGAGAATACAATCAAAGTCCCACATTGGTAAGACATGGAAAAGATCATGTGCTTATGAGATGAAAAGATATCTCCATTGGTATGAGATCTTTTGGGTAAAGTCCAAAAACAAAACCATGAGGGCTTAGGCCCAAAGTGGGTAATATCATACCATTGTGAAGATATGTGGATCTTATAGGCACTAACACTAATTTCCTTCTAAGTAAACTAAACTCAGATTCAAGTAAAGGTTTGGTGAATATGTCGGCTAGGTTCGATTTAGATTCTACATATTCAAATTTAATCTCACCATTAGTTACATGTTCCCTAACAAAGTTGTGTTTAACTTCTATGTGTTTAGTTCTTGAATGATGTATAGGATCTTTAGTTAGGTTGATTGAGATAATGTTGTCTATCATGACTTTAGTATACTTAAAAGTTAGTTGGAAGTCATTTAAAGTGTGTTTCATCTAAAGGAGTTGAGCTACACACTCTCCCATTGCTACGTATTCTGTTTCGATAGTAAACAAAGCGACACAATATTGTTTTCTACTACACCAGCTAACTAGACATGGACCTAGAAATTGACAACTGTCACTCGTACTTTTCCTATCAAGCTTACAACCAGTGTAATCTGAGTCTGAGTATCCGATTAGTTCAAAATTACTAGACCTAGGGTACCACATCCCTACATTGATAGTTCCTTTTATATATCTAAAGATTCTTTTTACTAAAGTTAAGTGTGATTCTTTGGCACAAAATTGAAATTTTGCACACATACCTACTGTAAAAAGTATATCAGGTTGGCTTGCAGTTAAGTACAAAAGACTACTTATCGCACTCCTATAGTATTTTAAATCTATGGGGTTTCCTTCTAAGTCATTATCAACTTTTCATTAGTTGTTGCCATAGGTGTACTAATTTCCTTAGCATTTTGTATTCTAAATTTTCTAATTAACTCCTTAACATATTTATTATGATACACATAAGTGCCCTCTTTTGTTTGTTTTATTTGTAACCCTAAGAAAAAATTAAGCTCACATAATAAACTCATTTCAAATTCACTTTCCATTAATGAAATGAATTCATTTAAAAATGTGTTATTTGTTGACCCAAATATTATATCATCTACGTAAATTTATGCAACAAATATTTATTTTTCTAAGGTTTTTACAAATAGAGTTGGATCTACTAATCCTTGCTTAAACCCCTTAGATATTAAGTAAATGGTTAGTCTCTCATACCATGCCCTAGGTGCTTTTTTTAATCCATATAATGCTTTCTTAAGCTTGAATACATGGTTGGATTGGCTTAGGTCTTCAAATCCGGATGGTTGGTTCACATATATTTTCTCTTTGATGAAACCATTTAAAAAGGCTGACTTGACATCCATTTGATACAATCTAAAGCCTTTATGTGTTGCATAGGCTAACAATATTCAAATTGACTCAAGCCTAGTTATTGTTGCATAGGTTTCATCATAGTCTAAAACCTCTACTTGACTAAAGTCTTTGGCAAATAACCTAGCCTTATTCCTAACAATCTCACCTTTGTCATCAAGTTTATTTCGGAATACCCATTTGTTAGTTATATATGAGAGGTGTCCTAAGGCAATCACTTTATGATTAAACCATTTATATGATAAATGAAGATTCACTATTTGAGTATACATGTTTTCATGTATTTGATTAGATCTTAAACTCATTTTCTGAATGTCCACAATACGATTCACAGTATAAGAGAATTTGTGATTAGATTATAACTAGTGAGTATCTCTACATGTATAATTGTGATGTATTGGAATTATCCCTAGTCGATGAATTGATGCATTCGGACACCAATAATTCTGTTGAGACTGGCACGAGTTATACTCTTTGTTTATCCAAGCAGCTGTTTCTCACTAGCTGGAGACATTGGGATGTCCGGAGTTAACCGTGAATGCTAGTTATGGTAACTAGTTCATTGGAGTGACTAGCTATAAGACTTCATATGATTCTCTACATATACAGATATGTCAATGAAGTTCTTACTGCAACTTAAGTGCGATATTCCTTCGGTGTAACCAAGTAGCTGATTCTCCATTGCATATACAGGTATACTCTTTGGTGTAACCAAGTAGCTGATTCTCACTGGCTGGAGACATTGTGATGTCCGGAGTTAATCATGGATGCTAGTTATGGTAACTAGTTCATTAGAGTGATCAGCTGTAAAACTTCATATGGTTCTCTGCATATATGGATATGTCAATGAAGTTCTTACTGCAGCTTAAGTGCTATGTTCCTTTAACTTGCGATATTCAAGTCATCTTGGTCATGGATGTTGGAGTATTGGAAATACAATCAAAGTCCCACATTGGTAAGACATGGAAAAGATCATGTGCTTATAAGATGGAAGATATCTCCATTGGTATGAGACCTTTTGGGTAAAGCCCAAAAACAAAACCATGAGGGCTTAGGCTCAAAGTGGACAATATCATACCATTGTGGAGATATGTGGATCTTATAGGAACTAACAATTGGTATCAGAGCCATGGTCCATGTCAAGCCATGAACCTCGAACGAAGGAAGTTGAGCTCCCATGTCCGAATCAAGAGAACCAGACACTAGGCAGGAAGTTCAGTTGGGTCGGGAGGACCGAACAACTAGCATGAAGTCCAGTTGGGTCGGGAGGACCAAACAACTAGCAAGAAGTCCAGTTGGGTTGGGAGGACTGAACAACTAACAGGAAGTTCAACTGGGTCAAGAAGACCAGACAGTTGGCAGAAAGTCCTGGTGGGTTGAGGATCGGACATCAAACAAAGGATGTCCTTGGAGGACGAATAAGCTTGAGGCGGGGGAGGGGGGTCAATGTGGTCCTTTGTTTGAGGGGGGGGGGATTGTTGGAGTATTTGAAATACAATCAAAGTCCCACATTGGTAAGACATGGAAAAGATCATGTGCTTATAAGATGGAAGATATCTTCAAAAGTATGAGATCTTTTGGGTAAAGCCCAAAAACAAAACCATGAGGCCTTAGGCCCAAAGTGGACAATATCATACTATTGTAGAAATATATGGATTTTATAGGAACTAACAATGGAGACTTATGCTTTGACATCTTAAGCAAACATCTCCAAGGAGATGTGGACCCGGGATGATTGGGTATAAGTTGAAATGCTCGAAAGTGTTTGAATAGCCTATAAAGGATTCACCACTCCTTGCGAGGAGATGTATACCCTTGGCCTCTTGTCGGATTGTTACTAAAGTCTTTGGCCAAAATATTACATGTTTAGAGTAAGGTACTCTGGGATACAAATATAGTAACTAGAATCCGTAGGATGAGGAAATGATACTTGGGCTAGGTGTGACGTAGTCAGTCTAGTGGGGACTAACACTATACACCATGTCCTGAATCAAGTGGGTATAAGATGAGTGAAGGGAATGAGGTACGATTCATTATAGATGCTGAAGGGTTTCAGAAATGGTTTTGGGATCAACCGTTGATTTTCCAGTTAATTGGGGATCATGATGTACTACTAGGTACCACTCATGATCGTTCTATAATTAATGGTTAATTATAGGCGGCCAAAATAAACCGGGAACCTATTTGGTCACACGCACAACGAGCGTAATCTGAAGGATTTAAAACGAGCTTGAGAATGAGATTCTCAGATCGAGAGAAACTAGGTTTGGTTGGACCAAACAAGGAGCGAGCATGAAATTGTTTCAGTCGCAACGGAAGCATGGATGGGCCGAGTCTTATGAAGACATGATGGATGAACCAAATTGGTTTGATTCTAATCCAATGGTGAAAAATAAACCAAAGTGGTTTGGTTTGTTTTAAACGAATGAACCAAAGTTGGTTCGGTTCATTTTAACTTAAAATAGACCAACTCGATTCGATTTATTTTAACTTAAGTTATTGGAGTGGGTTAATGGGTTTTGGTTAGGAACCAATAACTCTAAGGAGAAGGTTTCTTGATGGTTAAGAAACACGCGCTCTATAAAAGTGCGGCTAGAGGTTTAGAGAGCCCTAAGTTTTATTTTTGGAAACTTCTCTTCCTCTCCTCTCTCTCTTCTCCTTGCCGCCGCCCAAGAGGATCCACACCCAGCTTGTGCCACCATCCACCTTTGTGCCGTCGGCGTCCAGCTGCTGTCAGCCACCCCTCCGGCGACCCTCCGGAGACCCACCTTGGCTTCGGTGACCAAGGATCAACTGACCACCTCCTTTGGCTGGCGCCAAGTCCTCCACCAAGCTATCCAGTTTTTGGACAGCTTGTTTCCTTCTTGACAGAGCGTCATTTGAATGGTGTTTGGAGCTCCGACAGTGACTTCCTTTCCGGGGATTGGATCTCCAATAATCCTCATAGGTAGAGGACCAAGGATTCGTCAATCGGTTGATAAATACCTCTTCGGAGAAGTGAGCTTTGGGGACTCATTTTTGCATCCAAATTTTGATTCGGATTGTGATCTTCTCTCGATCACATCATCTTCGAGACGAGGCTAGTGATTCCTACGAAGACGAGGCTCGTAGCTTGGTGAAGCTATCCCGACGGTACTTGACGTGGATACGTATAGGGGCAACTCTAGCGTGAGTTACTTCGGTTGATGTCATCCCCGTTGTATGTGATATGTCAGGTATAACTAGAGTAATTTCCTTTTATTGCAAAATTTGAAACTGCGATTATGTCTATACATATTGTATCTTGCATGCGTGTGGTGTGTGTGTTGTAATAAATTAGATTTATTTCTTTTAATTCTTCTGTTGTGCACATGTTTACGAAACATGTTCGAACACACACTCGCTGCGGTGCCGGGGAAACCTAACAGTGGTATCAGAGCCCAGGTTGTGTTTCGACATAATCGTAAAATTATTTTGCAATAGTCATAAAGTTTAGAAGTATTTATGGAAATTTTCTAATTTTGGAAAGTTTAGAAGTATTTATGGAAATCTTATATTTTTGGAAAGTTTAGAAGTATTTATGGAAATTAACACTTTTCATAAATAAAATATGTGATTAGATTTAGAAATTTGTTTCCTAATTTAATCATGATTTGATTTGGGGAATCAAATCTAAAACATATTTTATTTCCATAAATAGTTTTGACAATTTAGAAAATTTGCTTCCCAAATTAAATTTGACTTTCCTTAATTAACACTTTCCATAAATAAAATATGTGATTAGATTTGGAAATTTATTTCCTAATTTAATCATGATTTGATTCGTAAAATCAAATCTCAAACATATTTTATTTCCATAAATAGTTATGACATATAAGGAAAGTTTTGTACATGCCATAATTCTATGTCATGTAATTGCATTAGATGCATATCATTATGCTATGTGTGTCGTGACATGTAGATATATGTCATGTATGTCATGTCATGTAGATAATAGTTATTTGCATGCAAAGAGGATGAGACATTAAAATCCTTGCACAATATTAAAGCCTACACCTTCCATTAATATGGTTAGAACCAGAGTTCTGTTTCTTATTTGGGTTGTTGGACTCTCTTCAAGCCTAGCTCGAACCTGAACATGTTCAAACCATGGAATAGTTTAATACTAATATGGTAAGAGTCAGAGGTCAATCGTTAGCTTTGGTTGTTGGACTCTCTCCAAACCGGGCTAATTGGTTGAATGTGCTCTAATCATATTAAAGCTATTTCTTGATTAATGGGTTGGCTTTAACCTGGAGCATTGACTTGTTGGACTCTCTCCAAGTTCAATGTGAAGGGAGGTGAAGTTGGGTGCTATGCATATGATGCATACTTGTTAATGAGTTAACAACCCGATGTATGTGTGAACATTCAATTAGTTGATAGCACATTGTGATAGTTGCATATATGTTATATGTAATCGATATACTTGATACCTACCATTGTAGCTATGAATGACTTATTGGACTCTCTCCAAGGTTGTTCATATCTATGTTGGATATCAGCCCATTCAGAGATGGACCTACGATCTCTCGAAGTGATTTTGGGGTTTTAAAATTAGAAAAATGAATGGGATTTGTAAATGTATGTTGATGCATTTTTCCATCTTTCTCATATATGCTCGATTTTGTATTTCTAGGTTAATCGATTAATCATGACGTCTTTGAATTTGCGCTCTATTTTGGATTCGAATAAATTGACTGGGTCTAACTTCTTGGACTGACTTAGAAACTTGAGAATTGTTCTCAAGGCAGAAAAGCTCGCGTATGTCCTCGAAGAGCCTCTTCCCAACTGTCCTAAGGACGATACAACTCCAGACCAATTGTTGGCCTATCAGAAACATGTGGCTGATTCTGAACTGGTGAGTTGCATCATGCTAGCTGCGATGGTACCCGAGCTACAAAAGCAGCATGAGCATATGGATGCTAATACCATAGTCTTCCATCTTCATGAGTTGTTTGATGAGCGAGCGAGATCCAAAAGATTCGAAGTCTCCAGGATCCTCTTCACCTCTAAGATGCAAGAAGGTTCATCTGTAGTGCAGTTTGTGCTAAAGATGAATGAGTACATCGAGCGGCTAGCTACCCTCGGGTTTGTGATGGATCATGAATTAAGTATTGACTTAATTCTTTATTGTTTTCCCAAGAGTTTCTCATAATTTGTGATGAACTACCAGATGAACAAACTTGAATACACTATTCCTGAGCTTCTCAACATGCTGAAGACTGTAGAGCCTTCTGTGAAGCATGAGGAGAAGGCGGTTCTGTTAGTTGATTCCTCAAAGAAAGGTTCTAAGAGGAAGTCAAAGGAACAGAAGAAAGGGAAGAAGAAAAAGGCTAAGAAGGCAGAACCAGCACAAAAGAGCACTTGTCATCATTGTGGCAAGGAGGGCCACTGGCGAAGAAACTGCAAGATTTATCTTGAGTCCGTGAAGAAGAAGGCATCCGATGCCCCATCCTCTTCAGGTACCTTCGTTATTGATTGTCATTCTATTTCCTCAAACACTTGGGTATTGGATACTGGGTGTGACTCACATATATGTAATGACATACATGGGCTAAGGAATAGAAGAAGACTCATCAAGAGAGAGTCAAATTTATGTGTTGGGAATGGAGCAAAGGTTGTTGCACTCGCCATTGGAATATATTTGTTGAGACTCCCTACAGAACTTGTCTTAGAACTGGACAATTATTTTTATGTTCCTTCGTTGATAAAGAACATCATTTCTATTTCTTGTTTAAATAGAAATGACTATCATTTGACGTTTAGTAACAATTATTGTTATATAACTTTGAATGACGTACTTTATGGTACTGGAACTTTAAGCAATGGTATTTATACATTAGATGTATCCAATGACATTTTCAATATCGAAGCGAGCAATAAGCATGCTCAAAAGGAAAATCAATTAGACTCTAATATGTGGCATTGTCGTCTTGGCCATGCAAGCAAGAAACGCATGTCCGAATTACACCGATGTAGAATTCTGGAATTGTTTGAATCTGATTCATTCGATACATGCGAATCATGCTTAAAAAGCAAGATGATCAAGTTACCTTTTACTAGAAAAGGTGAACCGGTGGGAGAGTTACTTGGTCTGATACATACGGATGTATGCAGACCTATGACAACTCATGCTCTAGGAGGCTATAGCTACTTCATTAGATTCACCGATGATCACTCACGGTTTGGGTATGTGTTCTTGATGAAACACAAGTCTGATGCCTTTGAAAGGTTCAAAGAATTTAGAAATGAAGTAGAAAAACAACTTGGCAAGAGTATTAAAATACTTCGATCGAATCAAGGTGGTGAATACTTGAGTCAAGAGTTTCTAAATTATCTAAGAAATAATGGTATATTGTCTCAATGGAGTATCTGAGAGGCGTAACCGGATCTTGTTGGACATGGTCAGGTCGATGATGAATCATGCGAATCTTCCCAAGTTCTTTTGGGGCTATGCACTTCAGGCAACTGTTTACTTGCTAAACAGAATGTCAACCAAGGTAGTTTCAACTACTCCATATGAGATATAGAATAGTAAGAAACCTCATTTATCTTACTTGAAGATATGAGGTTGTCCTGCTTATGTGAAGCGGATTGTATCAGACAAACTAGATGCTAAGTCTGATAAAAGTCTATTTATTGGATACCCTTAGGAAACGAGGGGTTACCAATTCTATCATCCTGTGGAACAAAAGGTGTTTGTTTCAAGACATGATGTATTTCTAGAGAAAGAGTTTCTCTTGCAAGAAAACAGTGGGAGTGTCGTTGAGCTTGAGGAGGCTCAAGAGACTCTAATAGATATTGATGAGATACTTGGTGAAGCACCACAACCGATAACTCATAGTGATGAGCCATCGGTTGGACCAATTGTGACACCATATCTTCGTAGATATGGTAGAACACACAACATTCCTGAGAGATATGGATTTCTCGTAAGTGAATCGAACGACGTGTTACTCATTGATGATGAGGAGCCTACCAATTATGAAGAAGTTCTAAAAAGTTCAGAAAGGAATAAATGGATTAAAGCCATGAAGTCAGAAATGGATTCCATGTATGAAAATCAAGTTTAGAACTTGGTTGACCCACTTGAAGGCATAAAGCCTATAGGGTGCAAGTGGGTTTTCAAGAAGAAAACCAACATGGATGGTAATGTGATTACCTATAAGACTAGATTGGTGGCGAAAGGGTATCGTCAAAAGCAAGGTATTGATTATGACGAGACCTATTCACCTGTTGCTATGCTTGAATCCATTCGGATGCTCCTAGCCATAGCGGCTCATTATAATTATGAGATATGGCAGATGGAAGTGAAAACAACTTTCCTTAATGGAAACCTACTCGAGGATGTGTATATGATATAGCCTGAGTGTCACGCCCCGAGAGGGGGTACTTGTCCAACGGGAATTGGACAACACCTCTCCTGTACTGCGGACAATTGAAACCTATATACAAGGCCAACACGACCCACTATACATCGGCCAACATGGCCGAAACATAAAACCACAATGCATATAATATATGGGCCTCAGGCCAACAATCAAAGTATATACTAAGTCTAAAACTTCTAGACTTACCTCTTCTGCCATCTGAGCAGGAATACACAACCACACACACATAACCAAAACCAATCGAACAAAAAGACCATAAAAAAAACATAATCAAGTACCACCAAAACAACCACGAGTTTGGTGATAAAAATAGAAATGCGGAAACTACAAAAAAAAGAAATAATGGAGTCGTCAGATCAGGGGACTGGCAACTGGACCCTTCGGAAGGCTTCATCCTGAAATAAAAGAGATATCAACGGAGTGAGTAAAACTCAGTGGATATCTAACAGTCATGCATAGTAAACTATAAGTAGCAATAATAATCATGCTGGTACAGTTTCTTAACAAAAAATACATACCTGAAACTGTAAATACCAGAATCACCTAAGCTGACATAAAATACATCCACACGAGCATATGTAGAATCACAAAAAAAACAACATAATACCTCCTGTATGTGCATGGCAATCATATGCAACAACCAATGCATATAGTAAAAACGTATGCACATGATGCAATGACCTGTGTCACCCCTGACGCCAGTCAAGCCATTGACATGTCATGTGTGTCGACCGAGTGGGTAGGGCTATGATAACTGTGCACTCTGTCGTCACTATACCTATATGACCGAGTGGACAGGATGTTGGCAGAGTATAACCCTCCTACCCCATGTATGTATATGGGGGACATCACCTCGTCTCATCTCCTCGTCTCATGATAGAGGAGCGATCCCTGTCTGCTACCACGTCGCAATACCAATAACCAGAGCGACCATCGTGGAGCCTTGACAGAGCAACTACACACGCACACCTGAAATACCACTAACCCACAAGTTGTTGTGTGTGTAGATAATGTGACTGACGATGGGCTCAACTACCAAGTAGTATCACCTCCTACCGAGGAGTCGATGATCGCCAGTCATGCAATAATGCAAGATGGTGCATGTCACTAATGCACAATACACCTATCAATCTATGGCTACCTATGGTATGTACCAATAGGAGCCCATATCAAATAACCTAAGTACATAAGTCTATGTACACATGCAAGATATATTCATTATTTATTCAATGCCCAGTATGTAAAGTATGTCACTACTCTAGTGCTAAATAAACAAATGACAAGTATCAAAGTGATAGAGCATAATATAATAAGCATATGAAACGACTACAACACGTACTAGGTAGTGACATACCAGGGCAGTTAATAAGCATAGAAAACTACTACAAGCTATAGTAAATAATGCATAGAAATATGACAATATCTAAAAGAAGATAAGTCAAAAATACCCGCCTTCTATGAAGAATATCAACTGTCTTTACGCCTGTGGACCTGTCTCGTGACCGAAACCTACATATAACATAATTATCATTAATTCATACAGATATAAAAATCTGACAACTCTACAGGAACACACTCATCCACAACTATTCACAGCCATCACAACCGTTCATAGCCCCTTAATAACCTACTGTTACCCCAAATTAGGAATCTAACCACCCTAATTGGAATCCCTATCACAAACCTATCTTCATCCACTCCATCAACACTCATTTACACCCCTTCACAGCTCATGCACTGTTCACCGGAACAACCCTCAAAACCCCTCAGACCCATTCACCGCGATCACAACTCTCACAGCCGACCAACTCCATCTCATAGCCACTCCACCGAAGGGAAGTCCACTCACAGATCGCAATACATTGCCACACAACCAAAATCTAGAAATTTACCGACAAGAGGAAGAGTAAATAAATCTTACCAGCCCTAGAAAAATCCACCGGCAGCCAATCCTTTTCTCAACTCTGCCCTGTTCGCCAAAAAAATCCCTGCCCAAATCACTGATCGACTCCAATACACCACTTTGGACAACAGAGAAAGGAAAACAAAGGGAAAAGGAAGGTATTTACCGGAAGCTTCAACCTCACCGGCGGCACTTCCCTCCCAACCGCTCTGTTCACTGGTAGAAAAATATTGGTGCCTCCAAAACCTAGGTTTTTATGCTCTCCACCGACAGAGACCGCAACCTCCGATCAAACCCGCTGCAGACGCCGCCTAGCCGCTGCCAGCCACCATCTGCTCCGACAGAGACCTCCGCCCTAGACCAATATGCAGTGGCGACTCCTCTGACCCAACTCCCGGCCACACACATGCTCACCACCAGCGCAAGCCCATTGCCCTTGCTTGACCGCGGAGGAGATCACTAGGAGAAAGGGGTGTCGGGTGGAGTTGATCGCAAGGAGTGGGTCGTGAGGAGAAGAATCGCGAAGGGAAGAGGATGTCGCGAGGAATTGGATCGCGGTGGAGAAGAGTTGGTTCGATAAAACAAAACCGGATTAACCCTTTATATAAGAATTAAACCTAGGTTAGGTTTTTATTAATCCCTCATTAACCTAATTATCCCAATAATTTAATTATCCCCGTAAATATCTCATACAAGCCCCATTTAATTCCAGAAAAATTCTAGAAAAATTTCTAAAATTCTCCAAAAATCTCGAAAATAATTCCTAGGATTATTTTTCCTAAATTTTGATCATTTAATTTAGTATTTTAAATTTTCATATTTAACACTGAGGGATTCACATCGGTTGATAAAACAAAGGTACGCAAACTGCGACAGTCTATATATGGACTGAAGCAAGCATCCAGGAGATGAAATATCCGTTTTGAAGAGACAATCAAAAAGTTTGATTTCTCACAAAATCCGAACGAACCTTGTGTGTACAAGAAGGTTAGTGGGAGTGTAGTCGTATTCCTAGTATTGTATGTCGATGACATATTACTTATAGGAAACGATGTTTCTGTCTTACAGTAGTTAAAATTTGGTTGTCCAAGACGTTCTCCATGAAAGACCTGGGAGAAGCAACCTACATCCTCGGGATTAAGATCTATAGGGATAGATCAAATTGGTTGCTTGGTCTTTCGCAGTCTACATATATAGATCGAGTGCTAAAGAGGTTTAGCATGTCAGAATCCAAGAAAGGTTTCCTACCCATCAAGCATGGGATACACCTTTCGAAGTCTATGTGTCCACGCATAGAAGACAAGAGGATTTGAATGAATAAGATTCCCTATGCATCCGCAATAGGATCTATCATATATGCTATGTTATGTATGAGGCTCGATGTATCGTATGCTCTAAGTGTCACGAGAAGATACCAGTCTGATCCAGGAATGGATCATTAGATGGTTGTTAAGGCAATCCTTAAGTACTTGAGAAGAATTAAGGATGTGTTCCTAATATATGGAGAAGGGGACATGGTGATACGTGGGTATACGGATGTCAGCTTCCAGACAGATAAGGATGATTTCAGGTCTCAGTCTGAGTACGTGTTCACCTTGAATGGACGCGTAGTGAGTTGGAAAAGTTCCAAACAAGACACTGTAGCAGATTCTACCACAGAGGTAGAATACATTGCAGCTTCAGAAAAAGTAAAGGAAGCGATTTGGATCAAGTTCTTTTATGAACTTGGTGTGGTTCCGACCATTGTTGAAGCAATACCGACTTACTGCGACAACAATGGAGCAATTGCACAGGCAAAAGAGCCAAGGTCTCATCAATGATCCAAACATGTGCTTCACCGCTATCATCTGATCAGAGAGATTATCAGTAGGAACGAAATTCAAATCGAGAAGATTCCCACTGAAAAGAACTTAGCGGATCCTTTAACTAAGGCCTTACCTCAAAGTAAGTTTGAGGGCCATGTTAGGGCTTATGGTATTGGATACCGTGGCAATTGACATTAGGCCAAGTGGGAGTTTATTAGTTATATATGAGAGGTGTCCTAAGGCAATCGCCTTATGATTAACCCATTTATATGATAAATGAATATTCACTATTTGAGTATACATGTTTTCATATATTTGATTAGATCTTAAACTCATTTACTGAATGTCCACAATACAATTCACAGCATGAGACAATTTGTGATTGGATCACAACTAGTGAGTATCTCTACATGTGTAATTGTGATATATTGGAATTATCCCTAGTCGATGAATTGATGGATTTGGACACCATCAATTCTGTCGATACTAGCACGAGGTATACTCTTTGGTGTAACCAAGCAGCTGATTCTCACTGGCTGGAGACATTGTGATGTTCGGAGTTAATCGTGGATGCTAGTTATGGTAACTAGTTCATTGGAGTGACCAGTTGTATGACTTCATATGGTTCTCTGCATATATAGATATGTCAATGAAGTTCTTACTGCAGCTTAAGTGCAATGTTCCTTTGACTTGCGGTATTCAAGTCATCTTGGTCATGGAGACTTATGCTTTGACATCTTAAGCAAACATCTTGATGTGAGCAAAACATATAGGGTTTTAGGAGTAGTTTTCGCTCACATCTTGTTACATTTTGTGTTAGTTTCATGCATATGTTTTTCTGTTTTTGCATGCATTTCCTATTTTCTAGTTCGGAGGTTTGCTCGTTGTTCTTTTGAATGCAGGTTGGCTTTTCGGGCGGAAAAGATGCATTTTCGGAGCGAAAGAAGGACATTTCATGCTAGACGCAGAGTGGGACACGACCAAGGCGTGTGGATTCACACAGCCATGTCCGATGGGTGAAGATCAGCACACCAGGGCCGCACATAGCCTGGCCGTGTGGAAACACACGGTCGTGTGGCAGCCCGATGGAGTTGCACGACTAGGGTTTCTTTCCTGATTTCGCAGCGGTTCGAGGCGACGTCTATATAAGGATGGCTCTGCCCAAACCCTAGGAAGGAGGCACGACGGATAGGACGGTATGCCGAAGCCCTAAAAAGCTTCGGTAACTCGCAGTGGGGAGAAGGAACGCCGCCGGAGGTCCACCATTTGCAATACAACGCCAGAGAGAAGGTCACAACGCATTGTAATCTATATTTTTGTGCTCTCTTTCTATTGTAATTAAACTTAAACATGTGTTGTGATTCTTCCTTCGTGTTTATGGAGTAGAACTTTTGATTCTAGGATTAGGGAGTAGCTTGTGTTCATAGACAATGTTGGTTCATATTAAATTCTGGCCAAAAGTTTGATTTGACAATTGGATGTTGCTCTTTATTATACCTACGTGTATTTGGCTTTCTTTTCGCTATGCTTAGGTGATACGAGGTGGTGACAACCCTCGCAATCTAGATTTAGGAGGTTTGATCAAGGAACCTAGGGGTAAACCTGACCTCCCGTAACTGCGGGGAGAAGGGAGCGGTGAAATCGGAAACGGTCCACCGCAAGAATTGATTTGGCATCCTCGTACCCTCTATCCCGTCTTTTTGGGCGAGGATAGCTCCCAGTGAATGCGGCGACTCTGCGGGAGAGTGTATGATGTCCCTTTCCCAAAGCCGTAAGTAGAAGTTTAGACGACGCCAATTAACAACGTTGTTCTATGGTACACAAGTGAAACCGAAGTCCTAGAATCGCCTTTTTAAGACCTCGGCACCCTCTTTTCCTTCTCAGTGTGACACCGCACTGAGTAGGGTCCTCCGATAGTCCTCACCAACCAACTGACTCTCTCTAAGATTTCGTCCGAACAATCACAACCACTTAGCATATTGGTATTCAAATCCCAGTCCCTGTGGGATCGATAATCTATTTATTACTTGACGACATCCGTGCACTTGTGGGCGTTGAGCGTAAGCACATACTTTGAGTCTTCGACGGTCTCCATCACGAGATTTAAGGTCACGACCGTGCGCATCAAGTTTTTGCTCTTCCTCCAGACTTAAATCTTTGCTTGTCCTCAAGCAAACCTTAGTGCCATAAAATTTTTTAAAAAGAGATTGTTCCGTAATGAGCATGCTAACTAAATTTATCAGGTGGTATTTGTAATCAAAGTAAAACAGATATGTTCTAAAAATTCACTAAGTTAGCTCCTCGTTCTCGTGCTAGGCGAATCATTCTTAGGGGATGTCCATTCCATGGTGAGTTAAGTCGTCACCCCATAGCTTTCCTAAGGTTTTTGGCTCTTAGGCACTTACCTACCCAAAGCGAGGGTCGTTCCCTAGATCTAGCATAAAGTCTCAAAGGCGTGCTCGGTATTGAGAGAAATTGGGAGGTGTTTTCCCAGTAACCTAACTCGGTCTCAAAGGGGCACCTAGCTATTTCCACCCACGACAACTATTTTTTATCCCCCTCACTTCTTTTTTTTATTTCTCTTTTATTTTTCGGCTCACAGGGATTTTGATTTTTTCGAATGGGCTTACACAATCCGAGCATCTCCAGTAACTAAAATGCTAAACCCAGAGTCACCTATGGATTCCAAAGTACTAGACTACTGAAGTGAATCATAACTAGGTATGTACTAAATTCTCCCTTTCAGAATGTTCAACATGTGTGAGTGCAAAAATAGAGCTAACCATTGTAGGTCTAGAACATTCAATAGAGCATATAGAATAAAATACCACAAGATAAATAGAGTCAAGCTACCTATGGGAACACTTCATGCAAGTAACTTTCAAAAATACTACTGAGGTAGCTTTTAAGACACCAAAAATTAAGTACTGAAAGAAACTAAACAACTCATGCATGCATGAACAAATGAAAATACCAGAAAAGAAACTACTACTAGGAAAACAAAACAAAATAGATTTTGGGGTCCCCCCCTCCCCAGACTTAAACAAAAATGTACCTCTAATATGGTGGATGAGGTGGAAAGTCTGGGAGCCTGAGTATCTCTGGATCCTGGGAGAACCTGCTGTTGAGCCGTTGATGCCACATATACATGTGGTCAATCTGAGAGCTGGTGGATGCAGTGGTTGCTCGGTGCTCCTCCTCCCTAGCCCACTGTGCCTATTGGGCATGCATATGATGCCGTAACTCCCTGCGGTAAGCTACCTTATCCTGGCGACGAGTAGCCTCCTCCTAGAAGTATATGCGGGCCTCATCATAGAACTCCTCTGCCCACTAGAAATGCTCTCGGAATCCCTGGAACTCTATCTGCTGGTAGGCGTTATGCTCCTCCCATCGCTGCCTCTGCGTCTGCTGCTCAGTGTAGATGTCGTCAAGCGCGATCGGAACTCCGAGAAATCATATGACGATGTACCTGCATCCTGCTCAAAAGTAGAAAAAGATGGTGGCACGGGTGTAGGCTCATGTCGGCGTGGACTAGGTGGGCTCCTATGTATGTGTGGACTGGAGGGAGAGTGGTACAAAGGTGGAGAGACAGGCGTTGATGTGGATGGTCCCTCATGTGGAGGGGACTTCCACTATCAGGTCTAAGCATCAATTGGTGTGTATAGTGATGGTGGTACGATCCAGGTTGGGGAGATTGAGGGTTATAAGATTTTTCCTTACAAATCATAAGGAGTAAGGAGTCTCCTTCTCTTACAATCATCTTCATGGCCATGCAAACTCCTAGGTCGATCCTAGGGCTCCCCTCTATACTCTCCAATGATGTGTAGTCGTACCCCATCCTATAACATATGTGGGTAAGTAGGCCTCCCACATGGATCTCTCCGCGTGCTTCTTTGCCCATCTTCACTAAGTGTCTGATGAAGTGGGACCCTACATCGATGCTACTCCTCTCTTGTAGCATGTCCCATAGGCAAAGCAGCTCACTGGCTCTCACTACACCGTCACTCTCCCCATGATCAAATATAGTACTGGCCATGACACGGTGAAGGTATCGAAAGACGGGGTTTTGGAGGCGCGATGCTTTAGCCCTAGAAGGGTCATAAACGTGCTCCCCTGTCAACTCAGTCCAAATCAAACGAGAGTTGTACCCATTAGGGGTTCTTCTCTCTCCCCCACTTGGCAAGCCAAAGCATAAGTTCCATTGGTGAAGGGTCCACTCATGCTTAATATTAAAAAATCTAAAAGTTATTCTACCCTTTTCACTCTCTCTACCCGTTAAAACTTCCGCCTCTAAAGAACTCAAAAATTCCAAAACAATCCTAGGGTAGGTTAGCTGCCTTATTCCCATAATCTCATCCCACCCCATTTTTGCAAATAGGGTTTGCATGTCACCCAACAAACTTAAAGATCCTAGTAAATCCTCATCTAAGTACCTAGTAGCAGTAAGTTTACGAGTAGAGAGCATATTAAACCTATCTCTTTGCTCATTATTGCGAAAAAGTAGAGGGGGTAGGGTGTTACCCTCTTCCGGAGCTTGAGGAGCATCGGATCTTCTTGTTTGTCGCTCTGAGGCATCGGATCGGGATGCTACGGTCTTGGTCCTCCTCATCCTTGCTCCTTTTGGCTTCTAAAGAGGTTGGAAATGCTTCTATAGGAAGGGGAAATCGAAATCACACGGCTAGGGCAAGAACTTTTGAAGCACACGACACAAATGAGGTGAAAACACATGGCTCACCCCTTTTAACCTCGCGCGCCATGGCCATGTGAAAACACACGGCCAAGTCGTGTGCGCCTCTGGTCAAGCGGGCATGGTCGTGGGAAAACACACGGTCAGGTCGTGTGCCCCCATTTTTTGCCCCTTTCATACACCATGGCCCAAATTTGTTCATACACTTCGCCGCGTAGACTAATATGGGTTTCATTTTTGCCTAGCAAAGTTCTTTTCTACTCCTAACTCTAAATGTGATGGAAATCAAAACTAAAATCTAACACATGTATGCAATGCAATAGAAAAAGGGAAATCTACAACTAAACTTGGATTGCCTCCCAAGAAGCGCTTTGTTTAAGGTCGTTTAGCTCGACCGCACTCTTCTATCAACTCGGCTCTGGTGGTTTAGTGAACCTCCATTCATCCGTCTCGGGATACGCATATGCCACTTCCTTCCTAGCTCTTGCTGGAATCACATATTTCCCTGATGCAGGTTCCTGACTTCCTGTCCCAGTGGCCTCAAATTTGATCTTATCCTCTCCCACTTTTAGGGTCAGCTTGTGGTTCTTAACATCAATGACCATTCCTGTAGTCGCTAAAAATGGTCGCCCCAGGATAACAGGTATCTTGGGATCTTCTTCCATCTCCATCACCACAAAGTAGTTGGTAATGTAAACTTCCCCACCTTAACAGGAATGTCTTCTAAAATCCCCAATGGGTAGCGGTATATGTGGTCAGCTAGTTGTAGTGTCATAGTAGTGAATTTTAAATTGCCTAACCCTAGCCTTTTACATAAGGTATAGGGCATAAGACTCACACTCACCCCCAAGTCACAAAAGACTTTACTAATCAGTGTCATCCCTATATAGCACGGGATATAGAAGCTCCCTGGATCTTTTAATTTCTGAGTAGCTTCGTTTCGGAGATAAGCGCTTGACTCCTCTGTGAGGGCTACTGTTTCCGACTCCGCTACCTTCCTACGATGCGCTAGAATATCTTTCATGAACCTAACGAACTGGGGCATTTGGTGCAACGCTTCGAGTATCGATACCTCTACTGAGATCGTCTTCAGCATTTCCAGGAATTTACCAAACTCAGCGTCTTTCTTTGCATTAGTCAACCACTATGGGAATGGTACAGTAAGGGGTGGTTTAGCCCTCTCAGCAGGCTCTCGGTTCGTCTCTCTTGTTTTTTCATTCTCTGCCTCCCCCAGAGGCTCTAGCGGTTCAGATCCCTTTTCCTTTTTGGTAACTGATCGTCCTAGCATTTCTTTTAGGATCCTCCCGCTTCGCAGCATCATTGCCTGGCACTGCTCTACCGGATTGGCCTCTGCTCTTCCTGGTAGCTTTCCTGGTGTCCTGGATATTTGGTTCGCGATCCGAGCTACCTGAATCTCTAGCGACTTCTACTTGGTGGCAAGATCTCTTAGAGATGACTCCAACCCCTCGATCATCGTATCCGTCTACGAATGTCGTCGCCGAAATTTAGTGTTCGCCTCCTGTTGCGTTCGAATGAAATCCTCTATCATACTCTCTAGCCGGGTGTTAGGGGGACATGGCTGCCCATTCTCTCCCGGCGGTTGGAACCTACCTATGGTATTCTTATACGGAAAATCTTGGTGGTTCTTCCATCCCGGATGAGAAGTGTTGGAGTATTGGATGTTGGGTCTGGGATTGTAGTCTCCAACCGCATCGCAGTGCTCAATCTGCTCGTCCTGGGTCTCTTGCCCTCCATAGTAGTCAATGGAATTGATAGTGTATCGTCCTGCCGCAAACGTGGGTTGACCACGTTCAAAGGCCCATTGATGGTGGTTTTGTGCCACCTCTTCAATAAGATCCTCTGCCTCCTCGATGGCCTTGTTCATTAAGGCTCCTCCTACGACAGAATCTAAGAACATCTTCGTGGCGTAGGCGATCCCATTATAGAAAATGTGGATCACCAGCCACCTCTCTAGTCCGTGGTGTGGGCATTGATAAAGTAGCCCCTTGTAGCAATCCCATACTTCGAATAAGGGCTCCCCCTCCTTCTGGCGAAAGCTAGTGATAAGGTGGCGCATGTGAGCAATCTTACTTGGTGGAAAGTATTTATTCAGAAACTGCTGCTCACACTCCTCCCACGTGGTAATGCTGCCAGAGGGTAAGGAGTGAAGCCATGCCTTAGCCTTATCCCGCAGTGAAAATAGGAATAGGCTTAGGCAGATCGCGTCAGAAGGGACTCCATTCAGTTTCATGGTTAAGCAGATTTCTAGAAAAGCCTCAAGATGTCAGTTCGGGTCTTCAGTCGCAGCTCCCCCAAATTGGCTCTGTTGAACCATATGTATAAGTTTCGGCTTAAGCTCAAAGTTATTCGCCGATATGGATGTTCCAGCTATGCTCGACCTGAATCCTCTAGTTCTAGGAGCTGCATAGTCCCGCAGAGGTCGACTGCCTACGTTCACCTCGGATGCAGCTTGATCTTCCGTCTTTCGTTGCGCTGCTCTCCGTCGGTGAAAGGTTCACTCTATCTCTAAATCGATCGGAATTAGGCTTTCAGATCCTAGTCTTCTAAGCATATGATGAACCAACACTCAAAAGTAAGAGTGCTAACCTAATGCTAAAAGCAGGAAATAAATAAATCTAGTAAATAAAAACCTAAGATGTAATAAGTATACAGGAAACTACTACTGGAAATAAAAATTGAATCTAAATATAAAAAATAAAACTAAAGCAAATAAAGTAAACTAATAAGAAAATAAAGCAAGAAAATAATCTAATCCTAAGTCCGATCCAATCTACCACCGTTCGATTGATATCGAATCGACAATCCCCGGCAACGGCGCCAAAAACTTGATGCGCACGGTCACGACCTTAAATCTCATGACGGAGACCGTCGAAGACTCAAATTACGTGCTCACACTCAACGCTCGCAAGTGCATGGATGTCGTCAATTAATAAATAGATTATTGATCCCACAGGGACTGGGATTTGAGTACCAATATGCTAAGTGGTTGCGATTGTTCGGACGAAATCTCAGAGAGAGTCAGTTGGTGAGGACTATTAGAGGACCCTACTCAGTGCGGTGTCACACGGAGGAGGAAAAGAGGGTGTCGAGGTCTTAAAAAGGTGATTCTAGGACTTCGGTTTCACTTGTGTACCATAGAACAACGTTGTCAATTGGCGTCGTCTAAACTTCTACTTACAGCTTTGGGGAAGGGATATCATACACTCTCCCGCAGAGCCACTGCATTCACCGGGATCTATCCTCGCCCAAAAGGATGGGATAGAGGGTACGAGGATGCCAAATCAATCCTTGCGGTGGACCGTTTCCGATTCCACCGCTCCCTTCTCCCCGCAGTTATGGGAGGTCAGGTTTACCCCTAGGTTCCTTGATCAAACCTCCTAAATCTAGATTGCGAGGGATATCACCACCTCGTATCACCTAATCACAGTGGAAAGAAATCCAAATACACGTAAGTATAATAAAGAACAACATCCAATTGTCAAATCAAACTTTTGGCCAGAATTTAATATGAACCAACATTGTCTATGAACACAAGCTACTCCCTAATCCTAGAATCAAAAGTTCTACTCCATAAACACGAAGGAAGAATCACAACACATGTTTAAGTTCAATTACAATAGAAAGAGAGCGTAGAAATATAGATTACAATGCGTTGTGACCTTCTCTCCGGCGTTGTGTTGCAAGTGGTGGACCTCCGGCGGCGTTCCTCCTCCCCACTGCGAGTTACCGAAGCTTTTTAGGGCTTCAACGTGCCATCCTAGCCGTCGTGCCTCCTTCCTAGGGTTTGAGCGGAGCCATCCTTATATAGACGTCGCCTCGGACCACTGTGAAATCAGGAAAAAAACCCTAGTCGTGCAACTCCATCGGGCCGCCACACGGCCGTGTGTTTCCACATGGCCAGGCCATGTGCAGCCCTGGTGTGCTGATCTTCTCCCATTGGACATGGTCGTGTGAATCCACATGCCCTGGCCATGTCCCACTCTGCGTCTAGCATAAAATGTCCTTCTTTCACTCCGAAAATGCATCTTTTCTACCCGAAAAGCCAACCTGCATTCAAAAGAACAACGAGCAGACCTCCGAACTAGAAAATAGGAAATGCATGCAAAAATAGAGTAACATATGCATGAAACTAATGCAAAATGTAACAAGATGTGAGCGAAAACTACTCCTAAAACCCTATATGTTTTGCTCACATCACATCTCCAAGGAGATGTGGACCCGTGATGATTGGGTATAAGTCGAAATGACCGAAGGTGTTTGAATAGCCTATAAAGGATTCACCACTCCTTGCGAGGAGATGTATACCCTTGGCCTCTCATCGGATTGTTACTAAAGTCTTTGGTCAAAGCATTACATGTTTAGAGTAAGGTACTCTTGGATACATGTGTAGTAACTAGAATCCGTAGGACAAGGAAATACACTTGGGCTAGGTGTGATGTAGTCAGCCTAGTGGGGACTGACACTATTGACCATGTTCTGAACCAAGTGGGTATAAGATGAGTGAAGGGAACGGGGCACGATTCATTGTAGCTGC
This sequence comes from Wurfbainia villosa, assembly GCA_025175895.1. Lineage (NCBI taxonomy): Eukaryota > Viridiplantae > Streptophyta > Magnoliopsida > Zingiberales > Zingiberaceae > Wurfbainia > Wurfbainia villosa. The sequence goes on from CM045986.1 coordinate 8,282,047, forward strand.
TGAAGGGCTTCAGAAATGGTTCTGGGATCAACCGTTGATTTTCTGGTTAATTGGAGATCATGATGTACTACTAGGTGCCACTCATGATTGTTCTATAATTAATGGTTAATTATAGATGACCAACATAAATCGGAAACCTATTTGGTCACACGCACAACGAGTGTAATCCGTAGGATTTAAAACGAGGTTGAGAATGGGATTCTCATATCGAGAGAAACTAGGTTTGGTTGGACCAAACAAGGAGCGAGCATGAAATCGTTTTATTCACAATGAAAGCATGGATGGGCTGAGTCTTATGAAGATATGATGGATGAATCAAATTGGTTTGGTTCTAATCCAATGGTGGAAAATAAACCAAAGTGGTTTGGTTTGTTTTAAACGAATGAACCAAAGTTGGTTCGGTTCGTTTTAACTTAAAATAGACCAACTTGGTTCGGTTTATTTTAACTTAAGTTATTGGAGCGGGTTAATGGGTTTTGGTTAGGAACCAATAACTCTAAGGAGAAGGTTTCTTGATGGTTAAGAAACATGCGCTCTATAAAAGCGCGGCTAGAGGTTTGGAGAACCCTAAATTTTATTTTTGGAAACTTCTCTTCCTCTCCTCTCTCTCTCTTCTCCTTGTCGCTGCCTAAGATGATCCATGCCCAGCTTGTGCCGCCGGCGTCCAGCTGCTGCCAGCCACCCCTCCGGCGACCCACCTTGGCTTCGGTGACCAAGGATCAGCCGGCCACCTCCTTTGGCCGGCGCCAAGTCCTCCACCAAGCTGTCCAGTTTTTGGACAGCTTGTTTCCTTCTTGTCAGAGCATCATTTGGACGGAATTTGGAGCTCCAACAGCAACTTCCATGTCGGGGATTGGATCTCTGGTAATCCTCATAGGTGGAGGACCAAGGATTCATCAATCGGTTGACGAATACCTCTTCAGAGAAGCGAGTTTTGGGGACTCATTTTTGCATCCGAATTTTGATTCGGATTGTGATCTTCTCTCGATCACATCGTCTTCGATACGAGGCTAATAACTCCTACGAAGATGAGGCTCGTAGCTTGGAGAAGCTATCCCGATGGTACTCGGCGTGGATACGGATAGAGACAACTCTAGCATGAGTTGCTCCGGTTGATGTCATTCTCGCTGCACGTGATACGTCAGGTATAACTAGCGTAATTTCCTTTTATTGCAAAATTTGAAACTGCGATTATGTCTACACATATTGTATCTTGTATGCGTGTGGTGTGTGTGTTGTAATAAATTAGATTTATTTCTTTTAATTCTTTTACTGTGCACATGTTTACGAAACATGTTCGAACACACACTTGCCGCGGTGCCGGGGAAACCTAACACCATTTTGTACCTATAATAGTTTTGCCTTTAGGTTTTGGTACTAATTCCCAAACTTGATTCCTAATGAATTGGGCTAACTCTTCTTGCATAGAAATGATCCAATCGAGGTCAAGAAGAGCTTGATCTATGGTTTTAGGTTCAATATTAGATATGAATGAAATCTGACATATATTTATATGGGATACCTAAGTTCGAACACCTAGATTAGGGTCACCTAATACTTGATCTATAGGATGTTCGAGTCTAACTCGAGGTGTTCTTGGATTAGGGTTTATGCTTGATTCATTTTGTGGGTTAAGTTCAGGTCTAACTTCATTTTCTAAGTTTTTATTGTTTAATTCAATGTTCACTTCGAATTTTATAGGATTGTTTTCTTCATTAAATACTACATTAATTATTTTTTCAATTTTTAAAGATTCATTATTATATACCCTATAGGCTCTACTGGTGGTTGAATATCCTAGAAATATACCACTTGATGATTTAGAAGTGAATTTTTTTAAATAGTCTTTAGTGTTTAGTAGGTGTCCTTTACAAACAAATACTTTAAAATATTTAATGTTGGGTATCTTATTATAGTATGATTCATAGGGTGTTTTATTATGTCTTTTAATAATTAAAGTTCTATTTGGGACATAACAAGTGGTATTTACCACCTCAGCCTAAAACCTATCGGCTAACCTATACTCATTTAACATGGTTCTAGCAGCCTCTTGTAAAGTCAGATTCTTCCTTTCAACTAACCCATTTTGTTGAAGAGTCCTAGGGCAAGAGAATTCATGGTGATATCCATTTTGATTGCAAAATTCAGTAAATCTATGGTTTTCAAACTCTCCCCCATGGTCACTCCTAATTCTTTTAATCTTTAAGTTCTTTTCATTTTTTTAATAACTTGTATAGCTTGGTAAATTTAACGGTTTCATTTTTATGTTTTAAGAATTTTACCTAAGTAAACCTAGAGTAGTCATCTACTATTACTAAACAATATTGACTCCCATTTAATGACTTAGCTCCATGTGAGTCAAATAGATCCAAGTGTAGGAGCTCAAGCACATCTTTAGTTCTCTCTTGATTAGTCAATTTATGTGAGGTTTTAATTTGTTTTCCTTGTTGACATGCATCACAAATTTTATTTTCTAAGTTACCTAGTTTAGGTAGACCTCTAACTAGACCATTATGATTTATTTTATGTATAAGTATTAGATTGGAGTGGCCTAGTCGTCTGTGTCACAACCATGATTCCTCTTGCTGTGTCATTAGATAGTTGAGGAGTTGGGTAGATTTATTGTATAAATATTATTATTCCTAATTCTCCTAAGTATGATTTTTTTTAGCAATCATTATTCTTAATTAGACATTCATTTGGTGAAAAAATAACTTTATAACTAGTATCACACAATTGGCTAACACTTAGAAGATTAAACTAAAAATTCTCTACTAATAAGACTTTGCATATTATAAAGTTTGAGTTTAGCTCAATATTACCTGATCCGATGATTCTAAGTTTACCATTGTTTCCAAAAGCTATCGATCCTAGGTTTTTGAATCTCAACTTCGTAAGCTTCAGTCGGTCTCCAGTCATATGTCTAGAGCACCCATTGTCCAATATCCATTAATCCTACACATAAAGTAGTTGGAATGGATATTGGAATTTTAAATCGGTTTAGAAGTTTTTATCCTAAGTTTCATCTCACCCTTTCTACATGATCAATCATGTTAACCTTATATGAATTATAAGATGAGGTTCATTTTTACTTAGTTAAATTTTAATGAAAATTAAAAGTGCTTAAACTTGTGTTAGATTCAAGTTTAGCTTGGGCTAGTCTAGTAAATTTTTTAAAATCAATTTCCAAGTAGTGGCGAGGAATATGGCCTTCTTGGATATCAGGTGGACCACTTCCTTAGACAAAATTGATTAAGGAATTAAGCACTAGGCTTGCTTTAGACTAACCTTTGGTATAACTAGTTAAAGACTAAGTGAGTTAGCTTCGGTTAGTTTCATTCAACTTAGTGCACCAGGTAGTGGCGAGACATATGACCTCCTTGGATATCGGTTAGACCACTTCCTAGACATGTACTTTGAAGAGCTTCCCTAACTTACTATCAATTCACTTCATCTTAGTACTAGGTCGTTTAAGTGTAACTACTTTATTTCTTATCTAGTCCATTCTAAATTAAGCAAGTAATAACTAACTAGGCATGCAAAACTAAATTAATCAAGTAATTGAGCATAGAAATTTAGTATTGGTTCCCCCTAGACCATTGAATCGATACGGTTTATCCACATAGTGGATTTGATCTTTGGGAACCCAATACTTAGTTGAACATAGTTGTGATGTTAAACTGGTCTTAGGGACCTATGATTGGATTCTTCTACTATTACAATTGACAAGTGACATATATAATCTATTTGTTGCTCTAAACCCGAGTCCGGCCTTGTTGTACATGGCTCTTTCAAATCTAAGGATTTGGTCGAGACCCTTGGAACCCAACGTGAACCTTTCCAACGATGCTCTAAGCTCTTGAACTTGCCCTTTCAAGAGAGAATTCTCTTCCTCAAGTTTTTTGACTTGAGTTGAGTTTCCCTCTTAAACTTGACTAGTTGAAGAGGTTAGGGTTGCCTTATGCTTAAGAATTTTAACCTCCTTAAGCAATAACTCGACTTTAGACTCGAATTTATTCAATTTTTTATTCAAAATTTTAATAGCATCATATAAAGTTTTAATTAACGAATGACTCACCTTGATTGACCCTTTTGAATCGAATACGGATCCATGGCTTAACTCGAACTTGGGCTCGGTGTCGGATCCAGACTCGGGCTCGGACTCAAACTCAGTGTTGGCTTCGGACTCGGACTCGACCGATCTTGCCATGAGAACCAAGTTGTCGACTTGATCTTCTTCTTCCTCTGACAATTCCTCCCAAGTTGTGTTGAGTTCATTAATTCTTGGTTTGTGGTCGCTTGTTCTTTAGCTTCGGACACTCAGACATGAAGTGTCCCTTCTTGTTACACTCGTAACACTTGTAGTTTTGACTTGTGCCAGATCTCTTCTCCTTCGTTGGCTTGGTTGGTCGCTTTCTACGCTTGATTAACCTTCGAACTAGATTAACTAGTTTGGTCTCCATCTCTTCGTCTAACTCCGATTCGGACTCGTCTTCCTTGGGAGGAGGCTTGCTTTTCCCCTTTTTTCAACCTGCATACAAAGCAATACTCTTCTCAACCAAGCTCGAATTAGATTGTTCATGTAATTCAAATTCAGAAAACATTTCATCTAACCTAATTTTAGACAAATCTCTAGATACCTTGTAAGCATCAACCATGGATGCCCACAAGGTAATCCTAGGAAAAGCTCTTAGAGCATACCTTATGATGTCACGGTTCTCTACCTTTTGTTCGATAGTGTGAAGGTCGTTTAGGATGTCTTGTATGCGAGCATGAAGTTGGCTTGCAGTCTCATTATCCTGCATTTTCAAATTATACAATTTATTGGCCAATAAATCTCTCTTACATACCTTCGTATCGGACGTCCCTTCGTGGAGTTCGATGAGCTTATTCCATATATCATTGGAGTTGATGAATGGACCAATACGATTGAGCTCCTCCTTGGATAGGCCGCATTACAAGATTTGAGTGGCTTTTGCATCGGCTTCAACTTGTCGCTTCATTGCATTAGTCCACTTGTCACAGTCCAAGACCCCTCCTTGATCATTAGTCGGTAGATCGAAACCTATTTGAATAACGATCTACATATCAACTTGCATCTTGAGGTAACATTCCATCCGACCCTTCCAATAACAGAAGTTATCTCCGTTAAAGAACGGAGGTCGAATGGTGATGTATCCCTCAAGATGCACCATTGAAGTACCTAAAAAAACATGAACAAAAAGAAAATTCCAAGACTTGGTCTTGGATTAGTAGTGTGGGAAAGATAATAAAAATCAAACAAAAAGAAAGAAAGAAAACAATGCTCAACCGATGGTTGCACCGAGTTTGAGCGCCCCCGCTCTGATACCAATTCAAGGACCGAAAAATGCTAGAGGAGGGGTGAATAGCATATTTAAAATTTTCTTTTCTTTTTAAAACTTTGCAGCGGAAAATAAAACAAGGATAAAGATACACAAGAACACAAAGAGCTTTTACTTGATTCATAACCAAATGGTTGCTAGTCCAAGGCCCGTGCGATCTTCGATCGCTTTCATAAGGGCAATTCACTAAATACTCTCTTACTTGTTGGAGGTAAGAGATGCGATGATTTCAATTAAAATGAAATGGGCCGGTAACAACCTTACCGGTCCCAATACAAATTAAGTACGAAGAAGAAACAAAAAGCAACAAAAATTACCGACACAAGTAAAGTAAAGATGAGGCTTCGTCAGGTGCGTGGGAATGGTTGCTTGAAAACTTGTGAGAGCTTGAGAGTTGGAAAAGCAAGAGCACTTAGAAAAAATTAGCATTAGGGTTTGCCATAGAGCCTTCTTTTATAGACTTGAGCCTTGGAATGAGCCCAGATCTAGATCCCATTTTCGTGGATCTTATCATGAGGTGGAAGCTTTGACCGATAACTCTTTGACTTTGTGCTTTAGGCTGATTCGTAGGCATCAGTCAACTTTCGTTTACCCTCAGTCGACTACATTGAGAAGCTGACTCGATTGGACCGTGTAACCTAGCATCAGTCGACTGGTAATTCCTTTCAGTCGACTAATGGACGGTGCTTGGAAAATGTGTGTTGTGCTTCTTCAGTCCTTTACCTATATTACAAGATTAACATAGTATCTTCAAGTATATTAATAGCGACAGTCCTTTTGACTGTCCGATCTTGACTTCGACCTTCCTCTGGAAGTCTTAGTCAGATCGACGCCTAGAGTTGTCCCCTTACCGAGGATGCGTCCTTACCATTGCTCCTCACCCGGAGCTTACCTTGCTTTACCTTTTGGCCCTTTGTTCTGTTGCTTAGCATCTGATCTTTGACCATCATTCCTTCTAGTGTCTTTGAGCTCAACTAAGACTACTCAAGTTCTACACATTTAACATAGCATATTAGATAACAATATAACTTTACTTTGAACCTTTGCCATTATCAAAACTCATGTTCAATTATCTAGTGCCCCTGCACCAACAAAGACTATACACTTGGACTTATGGTGTCAAGACTATACCTTTGGACTTTACCATTGCCAAGTACCCATGACTTGGACTTTCCAATTGCCAAATACCCATGACTTGGACTTTCCATGCCAAGTATTCATACTTGGACTTCCATGGGTTGATTGCTCCAACAATCTCTCCCAAATAATCTCCCCCATATGACTTTAGATATCTCAATCATCCACTAGTCATATGGGCAATATATGGTCAAACTATATTGTTAAATAATGGTTAAACTCATTGGAAACTCATTGTCAAACATCAAAATACTACTCGAGTCTCACTCGAATTTGGTCAATATTGACCCAGGGCTTGTTGCACCCACAAATAACTTTTGCTCTATTGCCAACCCTTAGATTTTCTTCTCCCTTAACTAGTCGTCTACTATTCTTAGTCCTCTACTATTCTTCAGGTCTTGTATGACATTACATATGTGGGCGTCATATCTGGTATCCAATACTCATGTGTCAGAAGAAACAGTATGACATTCAATAACGAAAATATATAAAGTAGATTGGGCATTAAATGTCTTCTTCTCCTTCAAGGACTCTAGATGATGCTTACAATTTCCTTTCCTATGTCCCATTTTTAGTGCATACTGCATCGTAAATGAACCCTCCAGCATCTTTGAGCTAAAGAAGAGTTTTGTGATCTCGAACCTTTTAGATCTCGCTTGTTCATCAAATAGCTTATAAAGATTGTAATATATCGGGAAAAAATATAATAAAATAAATAAATAATGAAATAATAATAATAAATAATTTATTATCTTAACGGATTTAGATTATTAATATGTATTTATTTATTTAGGATAATTTTTAGGGCTTGGTTAAGTGAATTAATCAATCATAACTAGGGATTTGATTAATTCAATAGAACCTTAAGTTATAAATAAGTTTAGGTTTCTTAATTTTTTCCCCCTCGATTTCTCCCTTTTCTCATCTGCCGGTTCTCTTCCTCAAGGCCAATTCTGAACTCTCTTCCTCACTTCCCTTCTAGCGAGCTCGATTTGTCGCTGTTATCGCCTCTCTCCAGCCCATCGACCCGCTTGTAGCCAGTCACCGTAGTCGCCTAGCACGTGACACCAGTCACCCGTGTCCATCCACGCGACCACTGTCGCCAAGCAGTAGTCAAAGCTAGCTCTACGGCTGCCACCACCAGTCTTCGATTTCCGCTGCTAGCCGCATTCACAACACAGCTAGTGCACCATCGCAGCACCGCCACCGGCTCCTTCACCACGATTGCCGCTCTTTCTTCTCCCGATCCTTTTTTTTCCTACATCCGCCACAACCCCATCTTCTCCAAGTCCCGACAGCAGTAAGGGTCGTCGTCCTCCTTTTGCCTGCCTGCCTTCGCTGCGAGCTCATCCTTGCGGTGAGCTTGGTCTCGCGCTGTTACCCTCTCCTCTACACTGTTACCGTCGTGGCCATCCCCGCATCCACGGTCAGCTCCGCAGCTACTGCCACCAGTTTTGCGACCATCATCGCTAGCTTTGCAATCGCGACCTCCAGTCTCCTCGTGTGGGTGCTTAATCACTGTTGATACGTGACGACTGTCGATCGTCATTCAGTGACACTCACAGCGTCGTCGCCATCGCCAGGTGTTGGTGTCATAACCCAATTTCGCTGGAGAACTCGGGTGCCAAATCTAGCATCAACAGACAATTGATTATGACAGAAGAAGCTTAATTTATTTATCATATATTGGTTTTAGATATTCAGAAAATGTCTTCTCTTCGGTTACTGCCACTAACTGAACATGGGTGTAACATTCTGGCATCTAGAGGAGTTGAGAGTCGAAGCAACTCTTGGGATTGGAAGATAGCTAGGACGCTCTGCAACCTGAGGTGGGTGGTTCCTTCTTTGACCTCTTTAGATCGTAGTGCATGATTATTTTGGTTACGTTGTTTACTTAGGTTATATTATATTTACATTTTATGTTCTTTCTAGTATTTCTTTGATCTTATAATTGCTTGACCTTTTTATACTCTACTTGGTTTCTAGGTTGCTTCTCATCGTTAACATGTAGTTATTTATTCTAGTGTTTGATTGATATTACGGTTATGTGCTTATTTATTGCTTTGGTATATGTTTATTTATTTATTATTTCAGTTGATATTGTGATTGAACTAATAGAGATAGTATGATTAAAATGAGATGATTCCTTAGAAGGTATATAACATTTCTCATATATCAACTATGAACTGTATCTCCCATTCGTGGTTGAGAGAGTCTACAGTAGAGTTTTCTTACTTTTGAATCATGGTTGCATTTGTATATTTGTGTTCGATCATGTCTCCCATTCCTGGTTGAGAGAATCTACCGTAGAGTTATACTCTTGGACTACTCATTTGAAGTTAGTGATAGTTGGTGTAAAATACCGGAAAAAAAATACCTTGGTAAGTGAGAATTATCTTGTGGAATTTTTTTGGAGTTTTTAGAAATTTTTCTAGCATTGAATGGAGTTCATATGATCGATTAGGACAAAGATTAAGGCTTAAATTAAGGATTGGGTTAGGCTTGAGCTAGCTCAATCAATTGGTCAGTTTTAAACAAAACACTCGAACCCGATAACCCGTTTCCTTTTTCCGTTCATTTTCTCCCCGTCCCCTTTTTCTTCCCAATCGGCGCGATTCTCCTTCCTCTCGATTCTTTCTTTGCGCGCCGCCGATCGATCCGCCTTCTATCTCCGCTCGATCTCCACCCGTGCTCGCTGCCGCCTTCTCCCTCGCATGCCGCCATGCCATTGCCGCTGCCACCGCGAGTGGATCCAATTGCTGCCGCTCCGCCTGATCTCTGCCCACAGTCTCCTTGGATCGCTCCGTCGGCACTGTGCCCTCTCACCGGCCTTTGGTTTTCACATCTCGGTCGTCTATATCTCACCAGTCGCCTAAATCTCCGTCGTCAGAAAACTCAAGTGGAATAGTCGTCGCCCTCGGTTGATGCAGAAAATAGCAAGCCCGATCTCTGCTCGAGCTCTGGTTGTCGCCACCGTCGCTTCTTCCCTCTTCATCGAGTTTCACCGGAGTAGCGGGCTGATCGGCATCTCCTCCACCCAATCTTCATCGCAGCCGGATGTGTCAGTGTGGCCCCGTCGACCGTTAACTTCCCCGAGCCTAGATGGACGACACCATCTCCTATCACTCGCCGCTGCCGGACAGCTTGCCGTCACCCCTTCTCTTCCCGGCGATCCAAGCAGCAGTGAGCGTTGAAGACCTTAACCTAGGCTGAAGCCATCACCACTGCATCTCGTCTTGCCGCGGTGAACGGTTTATTCCCATCGGTTCTATTTCTCACCGTGAATTTCTCCTCACCCATCGCCGCCCTTTTGTTGTGCTTCACTGGCAGTTAACTCCGAGTCCAAGAGGGGGAGGCGCCGGTGAAGTTGAAATAGCTGGTGTAGATTGTGAGTTCAAAGGGGACGGTGGAAGTATGGATCGAAGCAGTGATATCATATTGAGGTGAGTTTCAGTATGGATCTTTGATTTTTCTATATAGATAGGTTATTTGGTTTACGATGGTTCACAACAATATTAGTGTGGATCTGGTGTTGGTCAATGAGTTGAGTGTGTGCTCATTTAGGGTTCGATTAGATCCCTATTTTTCCTCGGTGCAAAATTGTTGAGGCAGGTTAATTGGGGTTACGAGAGGTGTGAGTTCGAAGTTCTAACTCGTAGATGAGGAAACAACAAGAACCTAGAAATGACGTGGTAGTTAAGTTGTGTATTTGTTTAATGCTTGTGCTTAAACATAGTTCCTATTATTGCGAAATGCCGATTATCGGTCGAGCTATGAGATGCTCTGATCTTGGCTACGAATGGGAGTGATAACCTGTATTCGATAAGGGATATGGATTTTTGGATAACGTAGTAGCTAATTCGTATTGTTGTTGTATGCTTTCACTAAATTATAATTGATTATATTTGTAGGACATGGATACGAGACAGGTCTGCGGCCATGAGGACTACATTGTTTCGAGCATTACAACAGGTGGGTAATTTTCCTACCTGGTTCGGGTAGATGTATTGCATTCAGATTTAGTCATAGATATGAGCATGTTAGGTGTTCATATTACCTTGACCCTGCTTTTATTATCGTATGCTTGAACTTATCGTTGGATATATTTATGCTCAATTATTGATATCACATATACCCTATCATGATTTAGGAGTTATAGATGTGATGTAAATTGGCCTAGATGTTTAGCAGGGTGTAAATGTTAGTACGGGGATGACCCAATTTATAAATTGGAAAAAGGTCATCTATGGGTAGGTAATGCCCTAAATGTAGGATTTATTTCCAATACCCGTATGTTGCATACTGTTACCAACCATGAGTTGTGTAATGGTTAAGTGAAAGGTGATTAGAGTGTCGCTGCGAACCGATGGTCCCAACTTGATATGATTAGTCGAGTACGACTCTCTATCGGATAGAGAGTGCGTCGATCAGTTGAGTACGACTCTCTATTGGAGAGAGAGTTATGATCAGTCGAGTACGACTCTCTACAGGATAGAGAGTGCGTTGATCAGTTGAGTACGACTCTCTACAGGATAGAGAGCTCGTCGATCTGTTGAGTACAACTCTCTACAGGATAGATAGTATTGATTAGATGGGTATGACTCTTTGCTGAACAAAGAGTCTGTGGTAGATGGTTGTACGTGTGACAGCATACACATGTCATTTGCATGCATTCTGACGACATAGTCTCCCTTGGGGTTGAGAGAGTCGTCGGTCATCTTGCCTCCCAAAGCACTCCCCGAGGAGTAACTGGTGTGAGAGTAGAGCATTTGTTGTGCCACACTCTACTACTATAGACGGTGGTAGTTGGAGTTGCGTCCAGTTGTACTGGGTGCGTGGTACTTGACCACTCATTGGTAGTGTTAGTCGGAGTGGCCAGCAGCAGGGACCCCCGTTGTGTAGCGAGCTATTTACGCTCATATGCTACTTGATCATACTGCCCACTCGGCCACTCTATAGCAGTGGTTGGTGTGAGTTGGGACAGTTGTCATGTCGTGCCACCTAGGTCACACTGGGGTCGTGGTAGCGAGTAGGGGTGAGCAGGCATGACCATGCATGCTGCATTGCCATATCTTATGGCGCTTTGCATATTACCATATATAGATACATATATGTATGTATATATATATATATATGGATGGGTGAGATTAATTTATATATATATATATATATATATATATATATATGATTATTGTGATGTTGCATTTGATTATACTATGCTTGCTGCATTTGGGTGTACATCATATTCATGCATATTTCTTGCATTTGTTATACGATTGTGTCGGATACTGGTATGGGTTGGACAGACCATTAGATACCTTGACCTGTAGCTAGAGTATATTGTGAGTTGATCTACTCTTCCTGTTATATATATATATATGTTTGATATATGTTCAGGTTGGATCAGAGTAGCGTGGCAGACTTCAGGTATGTCTGCATTTTTATGTTGTTTATTTGGTTAGACGGTATATGCTTGTATTTATATACTATACTGATATACCTGTTGTACCTCTAGAGTATGTTGTTGAAAATACATGTGATATGGCATATATACATGTTTTTCTATTACCTGTTGAGTTTTACTCACCACCCCCCACGGACCCTGGGTTTTCTGTCGCCCAGGTAACAGGTAGAAGACTTTGTGAGATCTTGGAGCACCGCTGGCTGACATCTCATCTCACCTTCGAGGCTCCCGTATTGGTTTTGGGCTTTGCGACTGTCGTGTATTGTATTTGGAGTTTTCGTAGTGTACTGTGTTATGGACTTGTAGATTCGGATTTTGTCGATGTATTGTATGTGGTTGTGGTGTGTTAGTCATACCGGTATGCATGATGTGGATGTATTGTGTATGTGGGGTTATGGGTATGTCATTGTATTAGTTTTCGCTGTGTTTCGTTATGTGGTTGTGTTTTGATTTGTTATGTTATTGTTATTGTGGGCCTACGGGCCTTGTATTAACCCGAAATGTTGCCACGTACAGGGGAGATGTCGTCCGTTTGATTTTTAGCTCGGCATGCTCTCGGGGCGTGATAACTTTAGTGGTATTAGAGCTCAATGTTCTGCAATGTCATACAATATTATTTTTGAGTCGAGTCTTGGATTCTCGGGAGTTGATTTATCCGGTTTTGGTTTTTGAGATGAGATGGACAGCGGCCTGAGCTCCAAGCAGCACGAGGTAAGAATTCCTGATAACTTATGGTTTAGTAGATATTTATCTAAACTTGATTAGTAGGTGTATACAATAGAGTTATGACACCTGTGCAGACTTGTAGTAGGGGTCGTCCACCGAGGCGACCAACCGGAATGACCTTTAGGGTTTATACTTTCGGTTATGTTGGCTATGCATTTAGATGCTTATACCAGGGAATAACCTGTAGTGTGTTGGTTATTATTTGTAACTGTGGTATGAGTTGACCACGGGAATGACCTGTTGAGTCTGTGAGTCTTGAACCTGTGTCGAAGAGGTGATTTACCTCTGAGAGTCGACTGATACCGAGTCGGAAAAGCGATTTATTATGGAAATCAGAGACTACAGTCTTAGATATTTCCACTAACTGTGCTAGTCGGATCATTACCTATGGGTAATGAACAGACTTGTAGACTATTGTTGATGCAGATAGCGGAAGGCTAGGTTATGGAGTTTCATAGGGATTTTATCCCTGAGTTGTTCGTACTGAGTAGTATAACTTTGAGAGTACTTTTAAGTACTTAACTCATGTTATACCAAGAAAGTAGAGTTATTTGCATACCATTATCGGGGTCAAGCCGGTATTTGGTGATAAATGTAGAAAATAATCTTCGGGAAATAACATATCACTTGATCATGGTTTAGTGATGTTGAAAGAGAGTATTTCCCCATGTCACTTTTAGTGACACATTGTAAGGAATTCTTGAGCTTCAAGAAAGGGTGATCGGTTAGTGATAGTGTACTGTGCAGAGTCGTGAGACTTGCAGAGGTTACGACCACCTAATAGCTCAAGGAGATGAATGGATGATTTAAGCCGCCTAGAGTTATTGGCTTATAGTTGGTTTAGGATGCTGGGATCTTCTACCAGATCCTGCCGGAAGACGTTGGATTGAGACAGGAGTTTAGAAATGACTCCGTACAAGGGTTTAAGAGTTGGAGACCGGTAAGCAAATATTGTAGGTCAACTTATTTGGGTCAGAAGTCTCCGACTGTTGGAAAAAAAGGAGTAAGATCAGGGTTACAGGCCTTGAGCTACTTTTTGATTATAGAAGACCAATCGCAGATCATCAGAAGGTTCTTGTGGATATCAGCAAAATTAGAACAAAGACTTCGAAGGAATTGTGTGCGTGCAGTGCAGATCACGAAGATATGCGAAGACAAATTATTCGTTGGATCTGTTCATCTGTTACGATTGTTGAGCAACCAGTATAGTGGAGGAGGTGTACTTTGAAGATTCAGTTGAAGACTACCAATGGTGTTCCGGAAGGATGACGCTCCGTCTCGACAGCAGAGATCAGCACAGAAGATTGGGTTATCTCATCAGCAATGACCTGCTACCTCAGGCATAGGTGGAGCTCCGTGATACTTCCTTTCAGGGGAAGTGATTTACTCAGTAGTATCAGCAGAAGACATCGTAGAAGACACATGTAGACAACAATTGTTACCTCCAGATGTGATTTGAATTGTACAAAGGAGAGAGTATACGACAGTGGTCGTATCTATTTTGTATTCTACAGTTGTAGCTCGTAGATTTAAGTGATAGGATCAGATGATCTGGGAAAAAAAATCCTTGGATCATTCATCGCAGAAATGCGACCGTTTTGTCGCGGACTGTTGGATCTGATCTTATTCTCTTCGAAGAAAGGCCGAGACCTGCATGGAGCCTTTGGGATCGAATCGACAGATATTTCATCGTTCAGAGTATTACTCTAGTTTTACCCTCTGGGGTTAATATATTGGGAGATACTTGTAGTTTATAGGTATCTTTGTCTAGAACATTCTCAGCTGAAGTAGAAGGGTCCTTTACATCGACTTGTGGGTCGGTGGTATCTCTACCGTCTGGTGAGATGTGGATCAACAATTAAGAAGTTAAGGGATGCCCTTAGACTTGGATAGACATATCTTTACTGTAGACATATCCTTACGGATGGTCAAATTAGTGAGAGTATGGTATGATATGTCTCTAAGATGTGCGAATAATCCGAGAGTATTCGGATGAACTCCTAGCCTTGCTGTTGCTTAGGCAAGTGGAGTAGGCGATCGAAATGATTGCGAAAATAGTCCGGTGTCGAAGATCACATATCGAGTGATATTTTTGTTGGTATCAGTATTGTTAAACACTATAAAAGAATTGGAAGAACGTGAGTTACGATTATAGGAGATGTTGGAGGGGATATTTATCTATCCCAGTATTCCTCCTTGAGAAGATCCGGAACTCTTTGTTGAAAGAGAGATGAACCTTTGAAAGTATGCATCGATTATCGATGATGGAATACAGTAGTTATTGTGATGAATATCCTTCGTTGTGGATAGATGATCTATTGAGATCAGCCAAAGACACCTATGTATACTTTAAGGTTGGTTTACGACTGGAGGATTGATATTGTAGTGACAAGGTGTCATACAATTATCATTGTCGTTGTGATGATTTATATATATCATCAACGTAGAGTAAAGGGGATGCAGGTGTATGGAGACGACAATTTCATACTTGGTATGAATTGTATGGATTTTGATTTAAGTTGCTAGACTAATTAACGATTTAGTCGTCACTGGATTTGAGAATCGTGTATCCTGAACACGATTGGATCCTTTTGTAGTTGTTGGAGTTGCGTAACTTGGCCACTGTTGATTTTGGTAGTTGGGGTTGCGCACTCGACCACCGTAGATGGTGGACTTCCTTGCATGATTTGGTTATTCCTACGAATGTGGATAGGATGCTTTTAAGCATTACTATACCACGGGCTTGTTTGACAAAGGTGATGATGGAAATCATTTAGTCGGAAGCTGGTGAAACCAGTTTACAGGATCTAGACGGCGGTTAACTTTTACATGAGTATTAGTTAATCCTTCTGGAGTGGATAAAAGAATGATGTACGCAGATGCATCGTTTCAGGGATCGGAATGATTCCGATGCAGTTGAATAAGGCGTACCTTATGCTTACGACAGTTAAGAAACTACGAAATAGGTTGTCATCAACATGACGTAGCTTTAGTAATTATTATCTGGATTTATAGATGTATGGAGCAGAAGTGCTCATGAGATTTTGACTAGCTACCGGGTAGCTACTATAGAGTTGCTAGAACGCGAATGGTCGCAACAGGTAAGATTGGTCGCTATAGTCTCCCATGCACTTACCGAGTGCGTGGTGGAGTGGAATTTTTGGACGACAGATGAACTTCTCTTTTGAGAAGACAATTCCCCATCTCTAGTAGGGATAGCGTGTTCCGGAGTTGCAATGTTTAAGGAAGAGTTGCTGCAGGAAGCACATCGTTTGAGATTTGCTATTCTTCCTGATGGTACTCGGATGTACCGAGAGTTGGAAACGATTATACGGATGGAATGGTATAAAGGGAGTTATAGCAGATTTTGCTGCTCAATGTTTAGTATGCCAGTAGGTGAAGGCTGAACATCAGAAACTCACTGGATGGCTCTAGAAAATTCCGATTCCGGAATGGAAGTGGGAGCATATCACGATTGATTGTGTTACAGGATTGCCTAGAACCCATAAATGATATGATGTGATTTGGATGATCGTGAATCATCTAACCGAATCAGTTAACTTTTTGCCTATTCGTGGGTCGGACTCATTGGATCGTCTGATAGAGTTGTACTGTCGAGAGATTATCAGATTGCATGGAGTACCTTTTTGGTATTATATCTAATAGAGATTCGCGATTTACCTCATGATGTTGGTGGATTTTGCATCAGACCATGGGCATAGAACTTTGACTCAGTACTACTTTTTATCCGCGAATTCTTGATCACAAAGAGCAACAGTTGCGAAACAAAACCATCCGACTCATAAAGGTTGGATGACAGCATCATACCGATGAGGAGGCTATGTGGGAGCTGGAAGATACTATCCGAGCTCGATGGTCTCATCTGGTCACTTGAGGAAGGTATGTGGTCCTTTCGGAAACTTGCTTGAAGTAAATTTTTGCATGTTAGTACGAAATTTGGGGATCAAATTTTTATAAGTAGGGGAGAATGTAAAATACCGGAAAAAAAAATCCCTTGGTAAGTGAGAATTATCTTGTGGATTTTTTTTGGAGTTTTTAGAAATTTTTCTAGCATTGAATGGAGTTCATATGATCGATTAGGAGGAAGATTAAGGCTTAAATTGAGGATTGGGTTAGGCTTGAGCTAGCTCAATCAATTGGTAAGTTTTAAACAAAACGCTCGAACTCGATAACCCATTTCCTTTTTCCGTTCGTTTTCTCCCCGTGCCCTTTTTCTTCCCAATCGGCGCGATTCTCCTTCCTCTCGATTCTTTCTCTGCGCGCCGCCGATCGATCCGCCTTCTATCTCCGCTCGATCTCTGCCCGTACTCGCTGCCGCCTTCTCCCTCGCATGCCGCCACACCATTGTCACTGCCACCGTGAGTGGATCCAATTGCCGCCGCTCCACCTTATCTCCGCCCACAGTCTCCTTGGATCGCTCCGTCGGCACTATGCCCTCTCGCCAGCCTTTGGTTTTCACATCTCGGTCGTCTAGATCTCACCAGTCGCCTAAATCTCCGTCGTCGGAATACTCAAGTGGAACAGTCGCCGCCCTCAGTTGATGCAGGAAACAGCAAGCCCGATCTCTGCTCGAGCTCTGGTTGTCGCCTCCATCGCTTCTTCCCTCTTCATCGAGTTTCACCGGAGTAGCGGGGTGATCGGCATCTCCTCTACCCGATCTTCATCGCAGCCGGATGTGTCAGTGTGGCCCCGTCGGCCGTTCACTTCCTCGAGCCTAGACGGACGACACCATCTCCTATCACTCGCCGCTGCCGGACAGCTGTCGTCACCCCTTCTCTTCCCGGCGATCCAAGCAGCAGTGAGCGTTGAAGACCTTAACCTAAGCTGAATCCATCACCACTGCATCTCGTCTTGCCACGGTGAACTCTTTATTCCCATAGGTTCTATTTCTCACCGTGAATTTCTCCTCACCCATCGCCGCCCTTTTGTTGTGCTTCACTGGCAGTTAACTCCGAGTCCAAGAGGGGGAGGCATCGGTGAAGTTGAAATAGCTGGTGTAGATTGTGAGTTCAAAGGGGACGATGGAAGTATGGATCGAAGCAGTGATATAATATTGAGGTGAGTTTCAGTATGGATCTTTGATTTTTCTATATAGATAGGTTATTTGGTTTACGGTGGTTCACAGCAATATTAGTGTGGATCTGGTGTTGGTCAATGAGTTGAGTGTGTGCTCATTTAGGGTTCGATTAGATC
The DNA here is from genome assembly GCA_025175895.1 of Wurfbainia villosa. Taxonomy (NCBI): domain Eukaryota; kingdom Viridiplantae; phylum Streptophyta; class Magnoliopsida; order Zingiberales; family Zingiberaceae; genus Wurfbainia; species Wurfbainia villosa. The sequence continues at coordinate 8,299,951 of CM045986.1, forward strand.
CCTATTTTTCCTCGGTGCAAAATTGTTGAGGCAGGTTAATTGGGGTTACGAGAGGTGTGAGTTTGAAGTTCTAACTCATAGACGAGGAAAGAACGAGAACCTAGAATTGACGTGGTAGTTAAGTTGTGTATTTGTTTAATGCTTGTGCTTAAACATAGTTCCTATTATTGCGAAATGTCGGTTATCGGTCGAGCTATGAGATGCTCTGATCTTGGCTACGAATGGGAGTGATAACCTATATTCAATAAGGGATATGGATTTGTGGATAACGTAGTAGCTAATTCATATTGTTTTTGTATGCTTTCACTAAATTATAATTGATGATATTTGTAGGACGTGGATACGAGACAGGTCTGCGGCCGTGAGGACTACATTGTTTCGAGCATTACAGCAGGTGGGTAATTTTCCTACCTGGTCTGGGTAGATGTATTGCATTCAGATTTAGTCATAGATATGAGCATGTTAGGTGTTCATATTACCTTGACCCTGCTCTTATTATCGTATGCTTGAACTTATCGTTGGATATATTTATGCTCAATTGTTGATATCACATATACCCTATCATGATTTAGGAGTTATAGATGTGATGTAAATTGGCCTAGATGTTTAGTAGGGTGTAAATGTTAGTACGGGGATGACCCAATTTATAAATTGGAAAAAGGTCATCTATGGGTAGGTAATGCCCTAAATGTAGGATTTATTTCCAATACCCGTATGTTGCATACTGTTACCAACCATGAGTTGTGTAATGGTTAAGTGAAGGGTGATTAGAGTGTCGCTGCGGACCGGTGGTCCCAGCTTGATATGATTAGTCGAGTACGACTCTCTATCGGATAGAGAGTGCGTCGATCAGTTGAGTACGACTCTCTATTGGAGAGAGAGTTATGATCAGTCGAGTACGACTCTCTATTGGAGAGAGAGTTATGATCAGTCGAGTACGACTCTCTACAGGATAGAGAGTGCGTTGATCAGTTGAGTATGACTCTCTACAGGATAGAGAGTCCGTCGATCTTTTGAGTACAACTCTCTACAGGATAGAGAGTATTAATTAGATGGGTATGACTCTTTGCTGAACAGAGAGTCTGTGGTAGATGGCTATACGTGTGACAACATACACATGTCATTTGCATGCATTCTGATGACATAGTCTCCCTTGGGGTTGAGAGAGTCGTCAGTCATCTTGCCTCCCAGAGCACTCCCCGAGGAGTAACTGATGTGAGGGCAGAGCATTTGTTGTGCCGCACTCTACCACTATAGACGGTGGTAGTTGGAGTTGCGTGCAGTTGTCCTGGGTGTGTGGTACTCGACCACTCATTGGTAGTGTTAGTCGGAGTGGCCAGCAGCAGGGACCCCCGTTGTGTAGCGAGCTATTTACGCTCATATGCTACTTGATCATACTACCCACTCGGCCACTCTATAGCAGTGGTTGGTGTGAGTTGGGACAGTTGTCATGTCGTGCCACCTAGGACACACTGGGGTCGTGGTGGCGAGTAGGGGTGAGCAGGCATGACCATGCATGCTGCATTGCCGTATCTTATGGCGCTTTGCATATTACTATATATAGATACATATATGTATGTATATATATATATGGATGGTTGAGATTAATATATATATAGATACAGTCTATATATATATGATTATTGTGATGTTGCATTTGATTGTACTATGCTTGCTGCATTTGGGTGTACATTATATTCATGCATGTTTCTTGCATTTGTTATACGATTGTGTCGGATACTGGTATGGGTTGGACAGACCATTAGATACCTTGACCTATAGCTAGAGTATATTGTGAGTTGATATACTCTTCCTGTTATATATATATATATATATGGATCATAGTAGCGTGGCAGACTTCAGGTATGTCTGCATTTTTATGTTGTTTATTTGGTTAGACGGTATATGCTTATATTTATATACTATGTTGATATACCTGTTGTACCTCTAGAGTATGTTGTTGAAAATATATGTGATATGGCATATATACATGTTTTTCTATTACCTGCTGAGTTTTACTCACCACCCCCCCACGGACCCTGGGTTTTACATGCCTGAGTACTTGGTAGAAGACTTTGTGTGACTTGAAGCACAGGTCGACATCTCATCTCACCTTCGAGGCTCCCATATTGGTTTTGGGCTTTGCGACCGCCGTGTATTGTATTTGGAGTTTTCGTAGTGTACTGTGTTGTGGACTTGTAGATTCGGATTTTGTCGATGTATTGTATGTGGTTGTGGTGTGTTAGTCATACCGGTATGCATGATGTGGATGTATTGTGTATGTGGGGTTATGGGTATGTCGTTGTATTAGTTTCTGCTGTGTTTCATTATGTGGTTGTGTTTTGATTTGTTATGTTATTGTTATTGTGGGCCTACGGGCCTTGTATTAACCCGAAATGTTGCCACGTACAGGGGAGATGTCGTCCGTTTGATTTTCAGCTCGGCATGCTCTCGGGGCGTGACAGTTGGTTTCGTGTGTCATCTGTAGTTAGATAGCTACCTTACATATTAACTGCCTACGAGATCTGTTTGTGGTAGCGTGTTGTTGCATGCATGATTGAGCCAGTAGAAATGGTATAATTTAGACGAGATTATTCCTTAGAAGGGAATGTAAGGAATGAAACAATATTTATGGAACACACACTTATTAGTAAATTTATTATCTTTATCGGCCTTAATAGACATTTCATGTTAGATGGGTTGGAACCCTAGGCTTAAGCACCTCGATGTGCTTATTAGTAGGTTGATGATCTTTATCGACCTTAATAGACATTTCATGTTAGATGGGTTGGAACCCTAGGCTTAACCACCCCGACGTGCTTATTAGTAGATTTATTATCTTTATCGGCCTTGATAGGCATTTCATGTTAGATGTGTTGGAACTGACGTGTTTATTAGTAAATTTCTAGCATAATCGACTATCCACGAGACCTATTTGTGATAGCATGTTGTTGCGTGCAGTCGATAACTAGATAGTTATATACTCTGAATGCCCATGAGACCCATTCGTGGAAGCATGTTGTTGCATTCAGTCAATAGCTAGATAGTTATATACTCTGTTTGCCCATGAGATCCATTCGTGGTAGCATATCGTTGCCTGCCGACATTGAATCTTTATATTGTCTGTCTATCCACGAGTCTCGTTCGTGGTAGCATGTGGTTGTGCATAGACAACGCTCGGTATATTGCCTATCTGCCCATGAGTCTCGTTCGTGGTAGCATGTTGTTGCCCGCAGATAGTGCCCCTTTATATTACCTCGAGAGCCATGAGGCTTTGTCGTGGTATCTTGATGTACATTTCTTGTAGGTTCACAGTTGGTTGTGCATGTCACAGGTGTATTTATTATATTGATGACCAAGTTTGTTGCGAATTGATATTGATACTCTGAGATTTAGGTTACTCGGGTTTACTTCCTTTAACCTCCATTATATTTATATTATCATGCATTATCTTCTATATATCCACTGAGTGATTTGTACTCCCTCCCTCTTTTCTTTAGCCTCCAGGTTAGCTGATAGAGGACGTGTCCTGTTGACCTACCTTCGCGTCGCTCAGAGAGCCCCTTGCTGTGTTGGTCCCACTACATCGTTGAGATGTCGATTTGTTTCCATTATTGTTATCGTATTTTGTTTACGCATTTTGGATTTTGTCACAATTTGATTTGGTGTCATAAATCTATTTTACTTTTAATTGATTTATACTTTAGTCATGCATGCATGCAGTTTATAAAATAATTGTATTTTATATTTCTGATTATTTTAAAGTTTTTATCATATCTGGTTCCAGTATTGTATTTCTGAATATTGTCACTAAGGGGCTCCTCCATCATTTGGATGACGAATATGCCCCCGGGGCGTGACAAGGATGATAGACAATGATGTAAACATTCATATGCTTATGTTGCTTCTGCAGTTTATCAGATATCGATGTCAGCATGATGCAACTTTCTTGCTCTTAATCAGTAATATATTTCTGATAATCCAACTTTTGGTCACCAGAAGCATTGTCAACAAGATGTTCAAGAATATCCTCTTCTAGAACATAGGCTATCTTTTTACCCTTGAGAATAATTTGTTGGTGCAATCGGCCCAGGTCAGGATTGACCAGGACTCGAGCTTGACTCAAGAGATGTTTTGATGTTCGACAAAAATATATGACAATGTGATTGTCATGGGAAAGTCCAAGTCATGGGTACTTGGCATGGAAATTCCAAGTGGGACACTTGGCATTTGGGAAAGTCCAAGCATGGGTCTTGGCAATGGAAAGTCCAACATGGGTTGGCAAGAAAAGTCCAAGCATGGGTCTTGGCAATGGAAAGTCCAACATGGGTTGGCAAGGGAAAGTCCAAGCATGTGAGAAGTCCAAGGGGTTTGATATTGACGATGTAAAGTCTAAGCGGGAGTCTTGGCAGGATAAGTCCAATGGTTGGCGGCGTAAAGTCCATGCGGAGTCTTGGCGGCGTAAGTCCAATGTGCCTTGGCGGTGTAGACACCGTTAGCATAACATAGCCGATGGAAGCATCTGAAGGCTAGCGCAATGGATGAACAAGTCATGGATGACTTGGAGGGATCCGAGAGGTGTGAGGCTGACGGAGATGGCTAGAAGGCTTAGGTCTAGGCTAAGGGTGGTCTAGCAAGTATGGGAGAACCATACTTGGGTTAAAACCTCATGTTTGAGGTGTGCAAGTCGACTGGTGCCATGTGGCAGTCGACTGGCGTGAGTCAATTAGGGTTTGATTACGGAAAGTGCCTTAGCAGTCGACTGCCAGAAGAGGGTAGTCGACTGATGTGTCGAGCAGTCGACTAATCGTGTGATCAGTTGACTGGTGCTCGATTTTTTGGGCACATAATGGAGTCTGACTCGACTGCTGGGGTTAGCAGTCAAGTGGAGACTCTATTAGTCGACTGATGATCATAATCAGTCGATTGATAATGGATCCGTTGGAATTTTTCAGCGTGGATCTAGCCGTTGTCTCACGACAACAGTGGCATCAGTCAACTGATGGTCCCGAGCAGTCGATTGATTGGCGATTTCCAGCACAGGTTGAAGCTTTAAATGGAGATTGTGAAGGAGGAAAAAGCCAGTGTTTCTTGAGGGCTTTTGAGGCGATTTGCTGCTGCAAATCAGGGTCTCCAAGTTCGTTTCAAGAAACCAAGCGATCAAGCATTCAAAGAGCAATTGTAAAGTAGTTTTCTTTACCTGCATTGTATTTCATTATTGTAATTGCTTGTATCTATTTCTTATTGTTGTAAGAATAGTTTGTACGAGGTTTCTCCACCTCCGACTTGTGTCGAGAAGGAGTATTTGTGGTTAGTAGTTGCGTGTGCATCACTAGAGCTTGTAGAGATCGATCCGTGGAGTATGAACCTTGAGGTTCCGAACCACGTTAAATATTTGTGTTTGCGTGATTGTCTTGTTTCGTTATTGCTATTATTATTATTCCGCTGCGCGCTAATGAAATTTGTAGAGAAAAATGCAATCGAAATCCATCACGAAATAAATCAAGCTATTCACCCCCGCTTTAGCTTCCAACGATCCCCAATAAGTGGTATCAGAGCGAGGCCGCTCTTCAAAGTTTAACAACTGAGGGAGCACGCTAGAGGGTGAAGATGGAGTTGGAAGAACAATTGGGATGGGATATCAACACCCCAATTCCCAATGCCTTCTATGGACGAGAAGGCTTCAATTCTTGGAAGGTGAGAATTGAAAACTTTTTGATTATGAGAGACCTTGAGGAGTGGTCCATTTTGATGGAAGGATTCGAATATCCAAAAGGACCAAAGGGTGGCTTCCTCAAGAAGAAGAATTGGAGTGAAGATCAACTCCAAAGATTTGAGAAAAATAAGAAGGTAATCAATTTCATTTTTTATTTAATTCCTAATGACTTCTTGTGTAGCCTAGGTGAGTGCATGGATGCCAAGGAGATATGGAGCGATTTGGCCAAGCTTCATGAAAATTCATCATCAATCCAAGAAGAAGAAGAAGAAGAAGAGTGCTCACCCTCTCAAGCTCAAGCAAGTACATCGTCATCTAAAGAGCTTGAGGATTTAGAAATTGATAGGGAATCAATTTCCGGATCGGTAGAAGAAGTGGAAGAAGCCTCCACTTCAAGGATTGAGGGGGAGGAGAGACCAACCACACCGGAGCCGAAGCAAAATCAAGAAGAAGCCTCAATCTCCGGGAGGGATGAGGAACCCACTCCGATCACCACCACAAATACCCTAGGTAACTCAAGCAATTTAAGTTTAAATAAAAATCATATAATTTGTTTTGAGTGTAGGGAAAGTGGGCATTACAAGAGAAAATGCCCAAAGAGAGTAAGAAAAGCTTCACCGGCACCAAAAGTTAAGGATGTCGGTCCCCCAACAACCAAAAGCAAGGAGCAAGTGATTTGCTTCAAATGTCGGCAACCGAGACACTACCAGAATCAATGCCCAAAGGGGAAGAAAAAGGAGCAAGAAGGAGCATCACAAGTAGGGGGAGCCTCTAAGACAAACCCTAAGGTAAAATTTATTAATGCACCTTAAATTTCTAGGAATAAAAAGCATGCTAGAAATGATGTTAGCAATCTTGCTATTTATTATAAAGAGCATAATAGAAATAATAGATATTTTGTTTAGGTGCTAAAAGTGTAAACCTTAGAAATAAGGAGAAATTTGGGACTAATGTCCCTAAAAATATATTATCTAAAGAAAAACCTAGGTCAAATAATTCTAGACCAATTCTACCTAGGGAGACAATTAGAAAGGTACAAGAACACCTAGGTCTTAATCCCAAATGGACTAGGCATATGCCTAGGAAGAACAATGCCCATGGATTAAACCAAAATTCAAAAATTGGGCAATTAGAGGTAGAAAATCAAGCCTTGAGGTCAAGGCTTGAGAAATTAGAAAAGACCCTCAAGAAGATGCAAAATCAATTTCAAGGGTCAAGTGATCAAAAGTCTAAGTCCAAGAGTCAAAGTCAACACCTAGGACTTAAGAAACAAAAGTCAACCAAGGGCAAGCAAGGGCAAGCAAGGTTTGGGTCATAAACCTAAGCCTAAGGTGACTTATCATAGTGTTCCATTTGATTATGGAACACAAACTAGGTCTAGGAAGACCAAGGTCAATAGGAAAGTCATCCCTAGAGTTGACCAAGGTATGTGCCTAGTGGCTAGGGTTTCAAGGAAACCTAGGGAAGCAACTAAAAAGGTTGCAAGGGGAGTTACCCCTAGAGTCAACCTAGGTAAGACCACAATGACCAAGGCTAACAAGCCTAGGAGGGTCATTAGGAGGGTATCTAGGGAGGTCATCCCTAAGGAATACCTAGTAAACCCTAGGAGATCAAATAGGTTTTGGGTTCCTAAGATCATGATTGATTCACGCTAGATGGGTTTAGGGTGTGTCAACTTTGATTGGATGGGTAGTTAACTCAACCATGGTAAAGGTGGCACTTTAGGTAATTTTCAAGGTTATGGGTACCTTGGAAATAGATTTGATTTTTTTTATCCTAAAAGATTTTAGGATGTGCCAATATATTTTTGGAATTATGAAAAATCAATTAAATTGGCACAATTTAGGATTAAAGGTCACAGTGTGTCATTTTGAATTTTTAGCACACTAGGGAGAAAAGTGATAATATGGCAAAATATATTTAATTATGTCAAATGGAAATTAATATTAAAATTTAGGTATTATTATACCTATACTTTTTATATGTCATGCTTTGTTTGCCATATAACATGCCATGACATCATGTTTATTATTATCATTTATATGTCATGATCATGTTTAGGATTAAGGATTAAATGTCATGTGTTTTTAGATTTAATCATATGTCATGACATTATGATCATTGGTCATGCTTAATTATTGTTATCATTATGCCATGATCATTTCATGCATTTAAATTGATTAAAATGGAGTTAAGGACTTTGACATGACTTGGAGTCTCATTTATAAGGGAATCAAGTAGGGTTGCCTTAGAAAAATACACGAAACCCTAGTTTAGGATAAACAAAACCCACATCTCACATCACATTGACATGTATGTGTATTTATACACCCTAGATAACATGTGAGATGTTAGGATAATAAGTTAGGTTCAAGGTGCATAGGTAGTGCATCTAGATGAACTTAAACTTATTTCAATCATCACTAAGAATCATGAGGAAAGCTAATATACAAGTCATGTATATCTAGCCAATAGTCCATGGTTCAAAATAGGTTTTCAAAAACATTTTAAAATCACTTTAGAAAACCTTGGTGAAGTCTATCTTTTGATAGCAATCATCATTGTAGAAGTTGATACAAAGTAGATCAAAAACTTTAAAGTTTTAATAGTTTTTGAACTTTGTATCAATCTCATATTTTAATGATTAAAATATTTTTCCAAGATTTTTCACCGATTGTATGTGTTATAAGTATTATACATATGAAATTTCGTGATTTTTCAAGCTTTGTATAATTACTTAGGATTTTTCAAACTTGGATTCTGATAATCAAAAATGGGTTTTGATTATCGATCAAGACGCTCTACAGGCGATCGATCGATGGGCGGCAGGCCTCGAGGCAATGGCTCGGCCGAACCGCTCTGGCGATAAAATCGCCCTAGAAAAATTGCCCGGGCGTCAAACCGCCACGCCTCGGGCCACGGGCGACACCGCCTGGCACCGCTAGCAAAAAACATCCTGGCGAAAACCACCTGGCGAAGTGGCATGGCGGAATCGCCTGGCCGCGATCGGGCCGATCAAGGGCGCTCGATGCCGGCCGATTTCGGGATAAACAAGGTTGTTTAACCCGATTTCAGCTACGTTAAAGGTTCCTAACCACTCCTAATCCTAGGATATGCTTTGGAAAGCATTATAAAGGGTAAAAATCCATTGGATATGGATTTGGAGAGGTGTTAGGTCGATGTATCAAATTTAAGGTGTGGAGAGTTCATTTTTTAACTTTGAACCTTATTTTTGATGGTTTAGAGTTCCTATTGGCTTAGGGACCTCCCAAGGACATTGTTGGTGCAATGGTCAAGGGGGAGCAAGCCTTTAGGGGGAGGTATCCATCATGGGGTGATGGATGGAACTTTTCCTCATGAGGAGGAAAATGGGATTTTGAGATACCCAATTTGGAAATTGGGAGAGTGTATAGGATTGCCTCTCTTGAGTAATATGAGACTTATCACTAGGAAGATGGTAGGCATCCTTGGTATTTTTGGACCAAGGGAGAGATTGTAAGATCTCATTGGGACATGAGACATTGACCTCCTTGGAGAGATAACCTTTTTTATGTTAGTCAAAAAGGGGGAGAACTTATTGGGAGAAGGTAAAATTACCAATTTGAGATAATTGGTAAGGGATTTGAGTTAGTGTTCTAACTCAATGGTTTGTTTGGTTTTTGTCAAACATCAAAAAGGGAGAGATTGTTGGTGCAATCGGCCCAGGTCACGATTGACCAGGACTCGAGCTTAACTCGAGAGATGTTTTGTTGTTCGACAAAAATATATGACAATGTAATTGTCATGGGAAAGTCCAAGTCATAGGTACTTGGCATGGAAATGTTGGATCGAGAAGCATCGCTAGAGGGGGGGTGAATAGCGATCGTAAATCTTTTCGACGTTTCGTTCGAGTAGATAATTAAACGAGTAAGAGCAGCAGAAAATAAAGGAACACGTTTATTTTTACTTGGTTCACAACCCAGCGGTTGCTACTCCAAGGCCCTATCGGTCCTAGACCGCGTACGGAGGGAAAAACACTATAACGTCTCCTCCTCGTTGGAGGTAGGAGACAACGATCACAAAAACCGAATGTACGAGGATGAGGCAACAAGCCTACCTCACCTCGTTACGATTAAAATAAAGAATACAATAAAAATAATTACTTGCTACTGCTGCCGACGAAGGGGATTTGAACTTGTCGTCGCTGGCTTAGGCTATGACGGCATTGAGCGCGGAGCACTTGATGAATAAACTTGATGATGCTTGGAATTGGAATCCTCCCCACCTTTTATGGATTTTGGCCTCTGAATATGTCTCCTCTTTTTGATGCAGATCACGGTTGTCCAAATTTTATCGCTAGTGGCGTCACAAACCTTATCCGTTTTGACCTAGCGCAAAGGCTGATTCATCGCCATCAGTCGACTGATGCATCCCATCACCGACCGATGAGCATCGGGCCGATCGGCTTGATGTCCAAGAATCATCCGCACTTCCACTTCCCTGCAGTAAGAGGTTAGCTCGGAAAATGATAAATGCGATGGTTTCTGACTATCCGATCTCGACCTAGACCTTCCACGGGAAGTCTTAATCGGATCGCCGCCTACGGCCGTCCCCGTAAGGAGGACACGACCTTACAATCTCTCACTCACACGAGCTTACCTCGATAGTAGCTCTCACTTCCGGCCTTCCACTCGATTCCTTCGGCTCCCTCCGAAGTCACTCGAGTGTCGCCCGACCACCGCGGCTTCCTCCGGGTGTCGCTATCCTTCAGCTCCAGCTTTAGCACTTTTCTGCACACTTGATTTAGCTCGTGAGATAATGATGTAAACTTAACTTTGTGTCTTTGCCATAATCAAAACACAGGTTCGATTATCTAGTGCCCCTGCACCAACAATCTCCCCCTTTTTGATCTATGGCAAACCAACACAAAGTTAAGGAAAATTAAAGCATAAAACAGGTATAGTAGAAGATGAATGTGAAGATGAATATCATTTCCAAAAACTCCCCCTCAACCAAAACTCCCCCTTAACCCTAGGTGAGTTTTGAAAGAGATAATTTAATTTTCAAAATTAAATTTTATGTTACTCCCCCTTAACTTTTGCTCTTCTCCCCCTTTTGCCATAAATCAAAAAAAATTTGGGGTTTTTGTATAAAATAGGGTTTTGAAAACAATATCGTATATGCATGCATCTAGATAAATCAAATATGAGTCCAAGCATGCGTCTAGCAGTAGTTAGATAGATTGGTTCGAGGTGTGTCCCTCTGCACCAATAATCTAAAGGTTTATAATATAACCCTTAGGGTTAGTTTGCTCTCCCCCTTAGTCAAATATATGAAGTATAAGAGATGTAGGAGGCGCTAAACTTTAGCTTAAGAGTTGTTAAGTACAATAGTTGAGAAAATAAGTAGTATTTTGAAGAGATTGTTTTAAGTATATTTCAATTATCCTTAACATCTCACCCATTCTATGTGTCTCAGAATTTGTTCACCTTATATGTTTTGTGAGATGATTTTAAATTGATTAAAGATAGTCAACCTTGGGTTAGATTCGGATTTAACCTTTAGATCATTAAGTAACTTTTCGAGAAATTGGCTTCCAGGTCGTGGCGAGGCACAGGGGCCTTCTTTGATCGGAACAACGACCACTTCCTTAGACAAAGCCAAATTCAAGAAAATATCACTTAAGTCACTTAGGGTTACTTCTTGGTCTAACTAGTTTAGGATACGGCGAGGTAGCTTCAGCTAGTTCCACTCGGTCAAGTGCACCAAGCTAGATACGCCTTATCTAGCTCGAATACACGAGACTTTGTTTCCCTAACGTACTATCATCTCGCCGCGTTCTGATACTATGTTGTCAAGAGTTGACTAACCATTTAACCTATCTAGCCATTCTAAAAATTAAAGTAAAATATGCAATGGTTTTACTAAGTAAGCGGGTATACTATTTTAGTGTTAGCTCCCCCTGGACCATTGAACCAATATGGTCTATTCAAATAATGAACTTGATCCTAGAGAATCCAAACCTTATTAGTCCTTATATGTGAGTTCAATAAAACCTTTGGGACCCATGCTTGGACTCTTTGGTAACTACGATTTACGATAGACATATAAGACCTATTCGTAGTCTTTGACTTAAATCCGAGTCCGACTTTGTTGTACACGGCTCTTTGGGTTCTAAGTAGTCGATTAAGGTTCTTAGATCCCAATGTGAACCTTTCCAACCTAGCCTCGACCTCTTGAACTCGGTCTTTCAAGAGAGAATTCTCCTCCTCAAGTTTTTCAATTTGGGTTGAGTTTCCCTCTTGAACTTGACTAGTTGAAGAGGTTAGAGTAGCCTCTTGCTTGAGGGTTTCAACCTCCTCAAGTAACGACTCAACCCTAGACTCGGACTTAGTTAATTTCCTATTAAGCATTTTAATTGTATTGTAAAGCATATGAATTAGTGAGCGGCTAACTTTAATTTTCTCTTTTGGTCCGGCTTTGAGTTGCTTCTCGAAGTAGTCCTTGAGTTCGGAGTCGGTGTTATAGTTGGACTCGGCTTCGGATTCTGACTCGGACTCCTCCGGTCTTGCCATGTAAGCTATGTCTTCTTTGTTGTCCCAAGTTGCATGGAAGGCTTTCCTTGCTCCCTTTTTCTTTTGGTTCTCGTACTTCAATTTCCTTCTTTCTTTTCGAACTATTCTCCACACAACGTTCACTATTGCTTCCACCTCTTCTGATTCGGACTCTGATTCGTCTTCGGGTTCGAGTTCATCTACTTTCCTAGTAGGTGGCTTGCTTCTTTGTCCTGCAAGTAGAGCAATACCTCTCTCGGCCCGGACCACGTTAGTTTGCTTGTGAAGTTCAAACTCGGAAAATAATTCGTCTAACCTAAGCTTTGAAAGGTCCTTAGAGACCTTGTAGACATCGACAATGGATACCCATAAGGTAGTCCTAGGGAAAGCATTTAAAGCGTACCTTATAAGGTCCCGGTTCTCTACGGCTTGCCCGATCGAGTGAAGACCATTGACGATGTCTTGGATCCGCGCATGTAATTGGGTGGCGGTCTCGCGATCCTGCATCTTTAGATTATACAGTTTATTTAAAAGTAAATCTCTTTTACATACCTTAGCATCGGGCGTCCCTTCGTGTAGATCAATCAATTTGTTCCAGAGGTCTTTGGCGCTAATGAATGGACCGATGCGGTTGAGCTCCTCCTTGGACAAGCCACATTGTAATATTTGAGTTGCTCTTGCATCGGCTTCAATTTGCCTCTTGGTTGTATTTGTCCACTTATTGAAATCCAAGGGCTCTCCTTGATCATTGGTGGGTAGAGCAAAGCTGGTTTGGATTATTATCCAAGTCTCGACTTGTGTTTTCAAGAAACACTCCATCCGACCTTTCCAATAACGAAAATCATTTCCGTTAAAGAACGGAGGTCGGGTGGTGCTATACCCCTCAATGTGAGCCATTAAGTCTCTTGCAAAAACACGAATAAAAACCAAAGAGAATTCCAAGACTTGGTCTTGGATTAGTAGTGCGGGAAATAATAGGAAATAAACAGAAATAAATAAGAAGAATAAAAAACTAACAAAAACTAGAAACTTACGACCTTCGGTGTCCCCGAAAGGCTACTGAACGTTGGATTTTGGGGCTGGAAACAGCTTGTTATGAGGGTAAACCCTCTTAAGAAATGTAGATCTCTCAGAGGGCTTCGATTTGGTAGGTAGATCGTTACGTGAGTCCACTTGTGCGAAAAGTTATGGTCGTTTTACCATCGGCTACTCCAAGGGAGAATACTTGCAAGCACACAACCAAAAGAAACGTACCAAGACTTCGTCTTGGATTAGTAGTGCGGGAGGAATAAAAACCTAAGAAAGATACGAATCGAAAAATATGAAAAGAAAACCAAAACATGCTAGATTGGTGGTTTCACCAAATCTTAGCACCCCCGCTCTGATACCAATTGTTGGATCGAGAAGCGTCGCTAGAGGGGGGGTGAATAGCGATCGTAAATCTTTTCGACGTTTCATTCGAGTAGACAATTAAACGAGTAAGAGCAGTGGAAAATAAAGGAACACGTTTATTTTTACTTGGTTCACAACCCAGCGGTTGCTACTCCAAGGCCCTATCAGTCCTAGACCGCGTACAGAGGGCAAAACACTATAACGTCTCTTCCTCGTTGGAGGTAGGAGACAACGATCACAAAAACCGAATGTACGAGGATGAGGCAACAAGCCTACCTCACCTCGTTACGATTAAAATAAAGAATAAAATAAAAATAATTACTTGCTACTGCTGCCGACAAAGGATATTTGAACTTATCATCGCGTCGGCGTTATGACGGCGTTGGAGCGTTGACGTTGTAGGAGCACTTGATGAATAAACTTGATGATGCTTGGAGTTGGAATCCTCCCCTCCTTTTATAGATTTTGTCCTCTGAATATGTCTCCTCTTTTTTTGGAACAGATCACGAAGTTGTCCAAATTTTATCGCAAGTGCGCGTCGACAAACCTTATCCGCTTTGACCTAGTGCAAAGGTCGATTACTCGCCATCACCGATCGATGCCTCCCATCACCGATCGTCGATGAGCATCGATCGATCGCTTGATGTTCGTGATCAAGCGCCCGGCAGCCACTTCCCTGCAGTAAGAGGTTAGCTCGGAAAATGATAAATGTGACAGTTTCTGACCGTCCGATCTCGACCTAGACCTTCCACGGGAAGTCTTAATCGGATCGCCGCCTACGACCTTCCCCGTAAGGAGGACACGACCTTACAATCTCTCACTCACACGAGCTTACCTCGATAGTAGCTCTCACTTCTGGCCTTCCACTCGATTCCTTCGGCTCCCTCCGAAGTCACTCGAGTGTCGTCCAACCACCGCGGCTTCCTCCAGGTGTCGCTAGCCTTCAGCTCCAGCTTTAGCACTTTTTTGCACACTTGATTTAGCTCGTGAGATAACGATGTAAACTTAACTTTATGTCTTTGCCATAATCAAAACACAGGTTCGATTATCTAGTGCCCCTGCACCAACAGGAAAGTCCAAGTGGGACACTTGGCATTTGGGAAAGTCCAAGCATGGGTCTTGGCAATGGAAAGTCCAACATGGGTTGGCAAGGAAAGTCCAACACGGGTAGGCAAGGAAAAGTCCAAGATTGAGTCTTGGCATTTGAGAAGTCCAAGGGGTTTGATATTGGCGGTGTAAAGTCCAAGCGGAAGTCTTGGCAGCATAAGTCCAATGGTTGGTGGCGTAAAGTCCAAGCGGAGTCTTGGCGGCATAAGTCCAATGTGTCTTGGCGGTGTAGACACCGTTAGCATGACATAGACGATGGAAGCATCTGAAGGCTAGCGCAATGGATGAACAAGTCATAAATGACTTGAAGGGATCCAAGGGGCGTGAGGCTGACGGAGATGGCTAGAAGGCTTAGGTCTAGGCTAAGGGTGGTCTAGCAAGTATGGGGGAACCATACTTGGGTTAAAACCTCATGTTTGAGGTGTGCCAGTTGACTAGTGTCATGTGGCAGTCGACTGGAATGAGTCAACTAGGGTTTGACTGCGGGAAGTGCCTTAGCAATCGACTACCAGAAAGAGGGCAATGATTGGTGAGCGATCGATCGCGATCGATCGACCGGTGCTCGAACCAGCAGAATGGAGTCTGACTCGACTGCTGGGGTTAGCAGTCGAGTGGAGACTCTATCAGTCGATTGATGGTCATAATCAGTCGACTGATGATGGATCCGTTGGAATTTTCCAGCGTGGATCTAGTCGTTGTCTCACGACAACAATGACATCATTCGACTGATGGTCCCGAGCAGTCGACTGATCGGCGATTTCCAGCATAGGTTGAAGCTTTAAATGGAGCTCGTGGAGGAGGAAAAAGCCAGTGTTTCTTGAGGGCTTTTGGGGTGATTTGCTGCTGCAAATCAAGGTCTCCAAGTTCATTTCAAGCAACCAAGCGATCAAGCATTCAAAGAGTAATTATAAAGTAGTTTTCTTTACTTGCATTGTATTTCATTATTGTAATTACTTGTATCTACTTGTGTCGAGAAGGAGTATTTGTGGTTAGTGGTTGCGTGTACATCACTAGAGCTCGTAGAGATCGATCCGTGGAGTAGGAACCTTGAGGTTCCGAACCACGTTAAATATTTGTGTTTGCATGATTGTCTTGTTTCGTTATTGCTATTATTATTATTCCACTGCGCACTAAAGAAATTTGTAGAGAAAAACACAATCGAAATCCATCACGAAACGAATCAAGCTATTCACCCCCCCCCTCTAGCTTCCAACGATCCCCAATACAATTCTCAAGTTTCAAAGTCAGCCCAAGAAGTTTACCACAGTTAGTTTATTTGTATCCAAAATCGAACACAAATTAATGGAGGTTATCATGCTATTATACCTTAATAACCTAGACATACAATTAGAGTGTATAAGAGAGATGAATATGTAATGTAACAATTTAAATTAATTATAACCCCCACTATTTTGTTCGAATTCAAGAGCTCTAACTTTGAATTCAAGAGATAGTAGATTTTCTCGTGGTTGGTTGATATCCATTATAGCTAAGAATAAACTTGGAGAGAGTCCAACAAGCTATCCTTAGTTCTAATGATAGGTATCAACAATACCAATTATATAACTATCACTTTATGCTATCAACTAATTGAATGTTCACATATACATTAGATTGTTAACTCATTAATATATATGCATCATATACATATCACCTAATTGCACCCCTGTCCACATTAACCTTGAAGAGAGTCCAACAAATCAATGCTTTCAGTTAGGGTCAACCCATTAATCATGAGATCAAAATTAAATGGTTCGAACACATCTAATTTTCTAGCCAGGCTTGAAGAGAGTCCAATAACCCAAACTTCAAACTTAGACACTAATTCTTACCATTTAATGGAATATCGAATCTCAATAGTTTGAACATATCCAATGTCATGCCAAGCTTAAAGAGAGTCTAGCAACCCAAATATGAAATTGAACTCTAGTTCATACCATATTAATGGAAGGTGTAAGCCCTAATATTTGCACTATGATTTTTTTTTGTTATTCTAGGTCTCATCTATGACTTGAAAATTAAACCCTAAAGGGGAAAAAGACAAAGTTACATTAGAAAACAATTTCCCTATACGAATGTGAGCAAGCACTTGACGCACATACCATTATTAGGATTAGATATGCGAAACACACAACCTCTTCTAATGCATGGATAGTCTATGCTACGGCTTCTAATGATGCGACCAATACCTTTGTTGTTTCTAGGTACATCCTTGGACTTTTCCTCTCAGTTACCAACATACACATCCATGCACATATAATAAAAACATTATACATGCATGAAAAATCTAAACATACACCTATGCCAAACCACAGTGGCTCTAATACCACCTGTTGGAGATTCTAAGATACAAAAGCAACAGAAGAACAATAAAATAAAATTTTACTCCATCCCAGACATCTCCGTGGGCTAGAATTTCATGCATTGGCATAGACAATATGTAAATCCTTTTCATAAAATGATTTAGAGCTTATACATTCGAGATTCTTTTCGAATCTGTAGAAAAAAACAAAGCTAACGAGCTTTACCTCTATTGGTATCCACACTGAGATCTCTAGGGACAACTTCACGAGCACAAGTTTTCACCTCCGGTTGATGCTAGCCAACCGGCGGAGGCGAGATAGAGAAAGATGAGGAAGACGACTACCAAGAGAAAAGTTCTCATCAAGATTATCAAGAGATCTATTTATATATCTCTTAATTAGGGTCTCACAGAAGTATTAAACGGAGCCTTTCTTACCTAAATTAACATGTAATTATGGAAAGAAAAGCTAGGAAATAACCCAGCACACAAAACCCTCAAAACAGTGGCTCAAACCACGATTGTGATGTGCTCCATGTTCTAGTAATAGAGCTTGGCCACGACCGTGGAGGGCTCCATGGCTAGGCAGTGGAGCCCTCTATTGTAGCCAAAACTTGGCCGTGTTGGCAACGACCGTGAAGGGTTCCAAGGTTAGGTCATGGAGCCCTCTATCGCAACCATCCCGGTAAAGGTAGAACCCAGCATGACCGTGCCAACCCAGCACAGCCGTGTTAGGCCTTGTATGCTCTGTTTGGAATCGATATTGTGTGGCACAACTGTGCTAAGTCTTGACACGACCATGGGAGGTTTTGTAACCCCCATTTCATGCCCTTTTGGCTTGGTCCAAACAAGTATAATTTCTCTCTTTGGTAATCTCATTCTCAAATTTGTTTTACGTCTCTAGATTACACGTATTATGTGTTACCCAAAAGGTTCCTGACTATGTTGGTCATTCATAATTAACCCATTAATTATGAATAGATCATGAGTGACACCTAGTAGTACATCATGACTCCCAATTGATCGAAAAGTCCAATGTTGACTTCAGAATATTTCTGAACCCTTCAGTAGCTTTAGTTGTTCATGTCCTTGTTCCTTTCACTCATCCTATATCCACTTTGTTCAAGACATGGTCTATGTGTTCATCTCCACTAGGTTGACTACGTCACACCTAGCCTAGTTTCTTATCATGTGGATTCTAGTTACTCCTACATGTTTCTAAGAAGACTGTCTTCTTAACATGTTTGCTTTGGCCAGAGAATTCTAAGTAAAAATCCTAACAAGAGACCTAGGGTATACATCTCCTTTATAAGAAGTGGTGAATCCTCTGTGGATTATTCAAACATCGTCGATCACTTTGACTTACCCCCAATCAACTCGGAGTGGCATCTCCTATAGATATAGTTGCGAAGAAGTCAAAGTATAAGTCGTCATAATCAAGATGACTTAAATATCTCAATTCTAAGGAAGCTCTCACTCGAGCTACAATGAAACTTCATCGACGTGAATAACCATATGAAATCTCATAGCAAATCACTCAAATGAATTAGTTACCCTAACTAGTATCCACATTCATTCTCAACATCCCTATGCTTCCATTCAGTGAGTATCGAATGCTTGGATAAATCAAGGAGCATAACATGTGATAGTCTCACAGAATTAATGATGTTCAATCTCATCAATTCATCGACTAGGGATCGTTTCAATACTTACATAATTACACATTATGAGATACCCACTAATTATGATCTAATCATAATTTCTCTCATGCTATGTATATATTGTGGAATTCAGTAGATGAGTTTAAGATCCAATCACATACATAGAAAATGTACACTCAAATAGTGAATTTTATTAATAACATCTAAGGTGATTGCTTTAGGAAACCTCTCAATTACATCAGGATAGACATTATGGGACCATTTTCAGTGAGGCTGACTCAAAAGAAGTTTCTCTTAGTAGTCATGGATTACTTCTCTAAATGGGTGGAAGCCGAACCTTTAGCATGAATCACAAAGGAATCCATCCTCAAGTTCTTGTGGAAGAGTATCGTGTGCCAATTTAGGATTCCCTAAAAGCTGATATCTAACAATGGTAGGCAATTCCTAAGAAAAAATCTCTAAGAGTGGTGTCAAGAGCTTGACATCTAGCAAACATTCACCTCGATAGTGTACCCACAAAGTAATGGTCAAACTGAGGTGGTCAACCGATAACTGATTTGAGACTCAAGATTAAGTTGGATCATGTCAGAGGAAGCAGGGTGAATGAATTACCAAGCATCCTATGGTCTTACCACATGACACCTTAAGAAAGGACTAGAATGACCCCATTTCATTTAGTATATATCTAGGAAGTAGTGGTGTCAGTCGAGATTAGAATGAGGTCTACAAAGATCAATATGTATGATGAGGAGAATGATGAGAAACACTGCCTCGAATTGGACCTAATAGAGGAGACTCGAAGCAAAGTAGTCACTCGACTACAGGCATAATAGCAGCTAATGTGCCAGACCTATAATCGGAGGATGGCTCCTTGCTCTTTCCAAGTGGGCGACGCTATTTGGAAGAAGGTGCAATCTGTAAAAGAAGTTGAAAAACTCTAATTGTAATATATCAAAAAATAAAATAATAATATAATAATACTAGTTAATTAAGAAATTACCTTTTAGAATTTTTAGGAATTTTTCTAGATTTAAATGGAATTTATATGATAATTTATGGGGATAAAATGATTAGGCATTTATAAGGTATGTTTAAATTATCGGTAAGTGAGGAGTTAGCAGGTTTAATTAAGGTAAGGTTTGAATATTAAACCCTAGGTTTAAGTGGATCCTCTTCCCATTTCTTCTGACATTTTCTTCTCCTCCTCGATTTCTCACGTCGCAGCCCATTTCCTCCTGATTTCTTTTTGCCATTTCTTCCTCTCCACCCGATCTTCGTCGCCGTCGCTATGTCGCTGGAGATCTCCACCTGAGCAGCCGCCTGGTCATCCCGATTCGATGCGCCATCGTCATCAACCTCTCCTTCAACTTCTTCGATGCCCCTTCCTTTGTCGTGAGCCCTCGCAACATCGCCTCATTACTGTGCTCCGTTGATCCAGACGAGAATAAGCACCCTTCTGTGATGGTCGTTGGGTGGTGAGCAAATCCATTATCGTCAATTCGTGATCTAGCATCGAGCCATCATCTCTCAGCCATTGCTTCAAGTATTCGTTGCCTTCTTTGTCACTAAGGCTAAGGAGGAGCTCGACATTGCAATCACGAGAATGACAACTGATCACTCTCCTCGTGCTCAGCCGTGAATCACCCTGCGTCGTTGATCCTTTCTATTGTGCCTCTGTCGACAGCTGAGGATTTTGAGCTCATCATTGTTTTTTTCTTCAATTGATGTGTTGAGCAGCAAATGAATTATCGTCGACCACCTTGGTAATGAGTCGATCCTGCTGGAGAAGGAGAGGTAAGGATGTGGATGATTTGGGTAATCTTTGGATATATTCCTACTAATTGATTGAGGATCCTTGGATTTGAGTATATCAGTAGGTGGAAAAGGGCAATTGGAATAATGGTTTCGGCCAATAAATTTGATCATTTTAGATTTGAATTTCCTAGGTTGGATCAGTGCATCTCCCGTGGAATTTCTTGTTGTCTTCACCATTGATTTGTGGTAAAACCTCTATTATTGTTTTGTATCTTTAGATTAAGGTATTGTGAGAATTGTTGTCATGCCCCGAGAGCATACCGAGCCGAAAATCAAATGGACGGCACCTCCCTTGTACATGGCAATATTTCGGGTTAATACAAGGCCCGTAGGCCCACAATAACAATAACATAACAAATAAAAATACAACAACATAACGAAACACAACGGAAACTAATACAACGACATACCCATAACCCCACATATACAATACATCCACATCATGCATACCGGTATGACTAACACACCACAACCATATACAGTACATCGACAAAATCCGAATCTACAAGTCCACAACACAGTACACTACGAAAACTCCAAATACAATACACGACGGACGCAAAGCCCAAAACCAATACGGGAGCCTCGGAGGTGAGATGAGATGTCAGCCAGCGGTGCTCCAAGCTATCACAAAGTCTTCTACCTGTTACCTGGGCGACAGAAAAACCAAGGGTCTGTGGGGGGTGGTGAGTAAAACTCAGCAGGTAATAGAAAATCATGTATATATGCCATATCACATGTATTTTCAACAACATACTCTAAAGGTACAACAGGTATATCAGCATAGTATATAAATACAAGCATATACCGTCTAACCAAATAAACAACATAAAAATGCAGACATACTTAAAGTCTGCTACGCTACTCCGATCCAACCTGAACATATATCCAACATATATATATATAACAGGAAGAGTAGATCAACTCACAATATACTCTAGCTATAGGTCAAGTTATCTAATGGTTTGTCCAACCCATACCAGTATCCGACACAATCGTATAACAAATGCAAGAAACATGCATGAATATGATGTACACTCAAATGCAGCAATCATAGTACAATCAAATGCAACATCACAATAATCATATATATATAGACCGCATCTATATATATATTAATCTCAACCATCCATATATATATATATACATGCATATATGTATATATATATGGTAATATGCAAAACGCCATAAGATACGGCAATGCAGCATGCATGGTCATGCCTGCTCACCCCTACTCGCTACCACGACCCCAGTGTGGCCTAGGTGGTACGACATAACAACTGTCCCAACTCACACCAACCACTGCTATAGAGTGGCCGAGTGGGCAGTATGATCAAGTAGCATATGAGCGTAAAGAGATCGCTACACAACGGGGGTCCCTGCTGCTGGCCACTCCAACTAACACTACCAATGAGTGGTCGAGTACCACGCACCCAGGACAACTACACGCAACTCCAACTACCACCGTCTATAGTGGTAGAGTGCGGCACAATAGATGCTCTGCCCTCACACCAGTTACTCCTCGGGGAGTGCTCTGGGAGGCAAGATAACTGACGACTCTCTCAACCCTAAGGGAGACTATGTCGTCAGAATGCATGCAAATGACATGTGTATGCTGTCACACGTACAGCCATCTACCACAGACTCTCTGTTCAACAAAGAGTCATACTCATCTAATCAATACTCTCTATCCTGTAGAGAGTTGTACTCAACAGATCGACGAACTCTCTATCCTGTAGAGAGTCGTACTCAACTGATCATAACTCTCTATCTAATAGAGAGTCGTACTCGACTGATCATAACTCTCTCTCTAATAGAGAGTCGTACTCAACTGATCGTCGCACTCTCTATCCGATAGAGAGTCATACTCGACTAATCATATCAAGCTGGGACCACCGGTCCGCAGTGACACTCTAATCACCCTTCACTTAACCATTACACAACTCATGGTTGGTAACAGTATGCAACATACGGGTATTGGAAATAAATCCTACATTTAGGGCGTTACCTACCCATAGATGACTTTTTTCCAATTTATAAATTGGGTCATCCCTCGTACTAACATTTACACCCTACTAAACATCTTGGCCAATTTACATCACATCTATAACTCCTAAATCATGATAGGGTATATGTGATATCAACAATTGAGCATAAATATATCCAACGATAAGTTCAAGCATACGATAATAAGAGCAGGGTCAAGGTAATATGAACACCTAACATGCTCATATCTATGACTAAATCTGAATGTAATACATCTACCCAGACCAGGTAGGAAATTACCCACCTTTTTTGTAGACACCAGTCGTCTCCACGTCCGCGTATATCTCGAACCAAAATCCTGCAAACAAACATATATGATCCAATCATATACCAATTCTAATATTAGGATCAAATCATAATCCTACATCAACTTTATATCCCGATCAACTAGATTGATCTAGTTATCCAATTAACCTAATCAACCCTCCATATTAATCCCTATAACAAGGATCATAGAACGATATTACTACCGTACTTTATAGCATGATCAGGTCAAAACTCACCAAATCTCCAATTCAATTACAACTCAATTCACAGTTAAATCACCTACACCTACACTACAGCCTATGAATAGCCATGCTGCAGCATACAACATGATAAAATCATGGTTCAACACAAACCTCACCTCAACCTCGATCCACCATTCCCATCCACACTACCAACTAAAGCTCCAATTCATAGCCGCACACAGCCGACATAACAACATAGCAACCACACAACAATTATAACTCCAACATCAACTGAAACCATCAAATCAACACTAAATAGCACCTATCTAATGGATCCCACTCCCAACAGCCACACACGATGATCCATGAATATAAACCATTGTAATCTCAACAACATCGACACATCACAGATCATTAAAATAATTACATATGAAACAATAAAGGAGAATGAAGCTTACGGGTCAAAACTTCACCGACAGCCCCCAAACTACCCAGACATCGGAAAGACCCCCCGCTGCCCTAGCTTCGACAGAGATCGCCCAACATCTTCCAAACACCTGCTGCGACCTGAAGAAACCACGAGATCAAAATCAAAATCCCATATCTCGTCCAAAACAAGGAGAGATTCAACTTACCTAGCTCCCTCATCAATCGGGGCAGAGGCGTCTCTCAGTCCAACCACAATACAGCCGCTGTCGATCTCCTTGCTCAAAGAAAGGGGAAAAATCATCGGCGACAGCGGCAATCAAATGTTGCAATGGTGTCGCCGAGCAAAGCTCAGGCGAAGAGAGTCGGCGAACTGTACAGAGGATGAATTATGGCAGTGTGGTCGTGTGGCGTCATCGGCTGCCTCTCGATTAGGCGGTCGACAGTGTGAGGAAGGGGAGGGGTCACAATCGGGAGAGGGCATCGTGGTTGTGGACGGTGAGCGGCTCGAGAAGGCGACCATGGACGACGGCGAGTGGCTAGGTGGCGGAGTATGGTCGTGATGGCGGCGATGCGTTAGGGCATGGCGAGCTCGGCGACGGCGAGCGTGAGCACGCAGAAGGGAGATGCGATCTTTGTTGGGGCAATCAGACCCAAATGATGTTTTTGGTGATTGACAAGGGTTTAAGTCAAGGTGATAATTATGTGTTATCTCATACGGTTGGTTGAGATGTATTTTTAGGAAATCTCTTATAGGTTGAGGACTAGATGCAAGACGTAGAGTCCTGGCAAGTGAAGACCCGGACGTGGAGTCCTGGCAAGTGAAGACCCGGACGAGGAGTCTTGGCAGTGAAGTTCCGGAGGCGTGGCCTCTTGGCAGTGAAGACCCGAACAAGGAGTCTTGGCACGAAGTCCTGGAGATGATTCCTGGCATGGAAGACCTATGAATAGTAATTCATAGGCATCAGGTAAAGGTGGTAGTCGAGGTGACGCTTATACCCGATCGGCGGCGCCTCGGCTAATGCTTGGTTCAACTAAGGTATGCAAGGAGGTGTCGATCGAGAGCTCGGCGCTGCTCCGACAAACAAAGAGTTCGACTATATCGATCGGCGGCGCCTCGACTGAGGTTATTTCTTACGAGCAGAGGCAAGCCACAGTCGGTTGATGTCTCAACTGTGGCTTGTATGTTTGTAGGAAAACCGACAACAGTCGAGGCGGCGACTCGACTAGAGCTTTGATCCAACGAAACAGACACAAGGGACTGTCGACTGGGAGCTCGACTGTTGCTCTGTTCAGTTGGAACCAAAGCCTGCCAGTCGAAGCGGTGACTCGACTAGAGTTTTAATCCAACGAGCGAAGGAAGGGTGTCGATCGAGCTCGACCGCTCGTTCGATTGGAACCAAAGACTGCCAGTCAAGGCGTCGGATCATCGCCTCGACTGGACCTATGTTTTCAACGGAAATAAAACTAATTATGGTCCAAATCTTACCATTGAAGCCATTAATAAATGTCAATTAATGCTCCAGTCGAGGCACCAGCCGAGGCGACTTGACTGGGCGGGCAGAAAAGCCCTAATCAGGCTCGAGCTATCAAGTATTCTGGGCTTATATATTTCAAAGTTAAAAAAGAGAACTTACGACATTTTCTGAAGAAAGACACGAGGGAAAAAGCTTCTTCATTCTTAAAAGCCTTGATCATCCAACAGGAGTGTCAACGATTCTGCAAGCAAAAAGCATTTTCATTCACCCTGAAATCTGTACTCGTTTTACTGCTTCTTCATTGTCTACTGTAAGCTTTCTTGTAACGTTTCTGATAAACTGTGCAAAAGGGTTTCTCCACCTTCGGTGTATCACTGAGAAGGAGAAGTTTATAGTGGTGGTGTGTATCACTAGAGTCGACGAGGGCTCAACCGTGGAGTAGGGACTTGTGTTCCGAACCACATAAAATTGGTGTGTTTGAGTTTGTCATTCTTTCTGTATTCGTTTTCTTGTTTCCGCTGCGTACTAATCATTGTAGAAGGGTACAATGAATCGAAAAGACGAGCGTAGCTATTCATTCCCCCCCCTTTCTAGCGACGCCAACGATCCTACAATTGGTATTAGAGCGAGGTGCTCTTCTTCGGATTCACAACCGCAAGAGCAAGTTCAAATGGTGATGCAAGAAGGTTACAGCACAAATAGGCCTCCATTCTTTGACGGAACGAACTTCCAGTATTGGCGAAGCCGGATGGAGTACTATCTCATGACTGAGATAGATATGTGGTTTTCGGTAACCGAAGGCTTCACGACACCGATGGACGCAGAAGGTAAAGTACTTGAGTCTGGAAGGTGGACTGTAGAACAAAAACACAAGGCACAAGCAAATGCTAAGGCCACTGTGACTCTGCAATGTGGTCTAGCGAAGGATCAACTCAACAAAGTGGGTTCGTTCAACAGCGCACAAGATCTCTGGAATAAACTGATAGAACTGAACAAAGGGACAAGAGACTCGAGGATAGCAAAGCGAGATCTCTACATGAACAAGCTACAAAATCTTGCTATGAAAGATGGCGAGACTGTTGGTGAGTTGCATGGAAGGTTCAAGGAAGTATTGAATGGGCTGCATTCAGTCGGAGAAAATTTGGAAAACAGAGACATTATCAGGTACGTCCTAAATTCTTTTCCCAGAAATGTTTTATGGTCATCTATGGTAGATGCCTACAAAGTATCAAGGGATCTGTCTACTATAAAGTTGGATGAATTATTTTGTGAAATGGAATTACATGAGCAAGCTAACAAGGGTCCAAAAGAAAAAGGTATTGCTTTTGTTGCAGGTGAGCAATACAAGGAGAACAAGAAAAAGGAGAAGAAGAAGGAGTCATCTTCATCCTCATCTGAGACAAATAGTGACAGTGACGATGAGTCCTCATCCATTGAGGTAGCCAATTTCGTGAGGAGGATGATGAGGAGAAGCAGAAAGTACAATAAGAAGGATGTAAAGAAAATCTTCGCAGACAAGAGGAAAGGTAAGTCATCACATAAATTTAGAGGTAAATCTGATGTGGTGTGTTTTGAGTGTAACAGGAAAGGGCACATCAAGAGTGAATGTCCTGATCTCAACAAGAAAGAGGACAAGTCCAGGAAGAAGAAGGCGTTGAGGGCAACATGGGATGACTCTTCTTCCAGTTCCTCAGAAGATGAAGACAGGGCAAAAGGAGCCAAGCATACGACACTAATGGCGTTTGATCACACAGATTCAGATGAGTCTTCACGGAAGGACACATCATCATCATCTGATGATGATGAGGTAACATCTCTTGAACTAGATAAATTGTATGAAATAAAGAGCATGCTTAACTAATGCCTTGAGTAGATCAAAAAATAAAGTTAAGATGTTAAAATCAGAATTAGAGGAGCTTAAAACTCAGGATTCTGTTCCTGCAGAAATTAAGATTGATACTTATGAAATCGAAAAACTTAGGGAAGAAAACAATTTCTTGAGAGCACAAGTTGATGATCTCAAGTGCACACTTGAGAGATTCACAACAAGCTCTCAAACTCTTAACATGATTTTAGATGCCCAAAGGGCAGTTTACAACAGAGCAGGAATAGGCTACAAACCAACAAAAAGGGAATTCAGTTTCATGTCATTAGTCAATAGAACTCATGTTGGTAAAGCAAACACAACTAAGGCTTGGATTCCTAAACAATATGTCATAAATGCTAATGGACCCAAAATCTGGGTTCCAAAAGATCTTGTTTTTCGTGTTTGATTAGGTACCGGTCGAGGGGGAGTATCCAATGATGTGGGTCGTAGATAGCGGATGCTCCAAGCACATGACCGGGGACTCCACAAAGTTTGCTACATTTAAAAACAGGAGTAAAGGTACTGTTTCTTTTGGTAATAGTGGCAAACTAAAAGTCATAGGAGTAGGAGACATAGTAATATCTGAACAATTTAGGATTAAGAATGTTACGCTAGTTAGAGGAATGGTTTTTAATTTGTTAAGTGTCACCAATTATGTGATGAAGGATATAGAGTAGAATTTTATTCAACTAAATGCTTAATTAAACATAATGAAACCGATACTATCATGCTAGTAGGACGAGGAAGGAAAATATCTATCAAGTTCAATTTAGTAGTGCTACTAACTGCGTGAAGTGTTTTTGTCCAAAGAAGATGAATCATGGCTATGGCATCGAGACTAGCACACGCCAACATGAAAATATCAAGAGGTTGGCCAAGGAAGAGCTTGTGCGGGTCTACCATTGCTCAAGTAAAAGGACTAGCTATGTGATGCATGTCAAAAAGGTAAACAAATAAGAGCATCACATAAAAGCAAGAACATTGTAAGTACTTTAAATGCTTTAGATTTATTGCATTTAGATTTGTTTGATAGTAGCTCCACAAAAACCTTGAATGGAAGTAGATATTGCTTGGTAGTAGTAGATGATTATACTAGATATACATGGACTTTCTTTCTCAAACATAAGGATCAAACATTAGAAATTTTTATTCCTTTTTGTAGAAGAATTGAAAATGAGAAAAACTCAACAATTAAAACAATTAGGAGTGATCATGGAGGAGAATTTGAAAATATGAGGTTTAAGGAATTTGGGAAAAAGGCTATAAACATGAGTTTTCCACTCCTAGGACACCACAACAAAATGGTGTGGTAGAGAGGAAGAATAGAGCTTTGCAAGAAGCTGCGAGGAGTATGCTAAATGAGTATACTCTTCCTAGTTACTTGTGGGCTGAGGCAATTAACACTGCATGCTATGTTCAAAACAGAGTTTTGATACATAGATTCTTAGGAAAAACACCTCATGAACTATGGTTTGGAAAACCACCAATAGTCAAACATCTTAGGGTTTTTGGTTGCAAGGTTTTCATTTTAAACACTAAGGATCATCTAGGAAAATTCACTGCAAAAGCAGATGAAGGTGTTCTGTTAGGATATTCTCTCACTAGTAAGGCTTATCGAGTTTACAACAAACGAACAAATTTGGTTGAGGAATCGTCAAACGTGGTTTTTGAGGAATGTAAAGACTAAATTGATTCTAAGGATAATAGTGATGCAGTAAAGGTCGAACTCAAAAGATTAAGTTTGAAGGATGACACAAGTGTAGGGTGAGTCAAATCTGACTTCGAAAATGAAAAATCTAGATCAGAAGGGTCATTGCTTGAGATTGTATCTAACAATGAGGTTCAAGAAACATCTCAAGTACCAAGATCCACTACCAAGTTGTTGGAGACATCCATCAAGGGGTGAGGACAAGATCATACTTTAGAAATGAAGTGAATCAAGTAGCATTAATCTCTGAAATTGAACCAAAAGTAATTGATGAAGCTTTGCTTGATCCGGACTGGATTATAGCAATGCAAGATGAATTGGGACAATTTGAGAGAAGTCAAGTTTGGGATTTAGTTCCAAGACCTGATCAAGATACCATAATAGGAACCAAATGGGTATTCAAGAATAAATTGAATGATAAAGGAGAAATAATGAGAAATAAAGCTAGGTTAGTAGCCAAAGGATACAATCAAATTGAGGGACTTGATTATGGTGAAACTTATGCACCCGTGGCTAGGTTAGAATCCATTTGATTAATGCTAGCATTTGCAGCATATAGAGAATTCAAATTATATCAAATGGATGTGAAGTCAGCATTTTTGAACAGGTTTATAAAGGAAGAGGTCTATGTTGAACAACCACCGGGATTTGAAAATTCTGAATTTCCAAATCACGTGTATAAGCTCAAGAAGTCTCTTTATGGGCTGAAACAAGCACCTCGTGTTTGGTACGAAAGGTTGTCAATTTTTCTAGTTGAGAAGGGTTTTAGAAGAGGTCAAATTGATCCCACACTTTTTCTG
Organism: Wurfbainia villosa; assembly: GCA_025175895.1. Lineage (NCBI taxonomy): Eukaryota > Viridiplantae > Streptophyta > Magnoliopsida > Zingiberales > Zingiberaceae > Wurfbainia > Wurfbainia villosa. The sequence continues at coordinate 8,329,251 of CM045986.1, forward strand.
AAAAGAAACGGTGAAGACATATTTGTAGCTCAGATTTATGTCGATGACATAATCTGTGGTTCAAACAATAGGGATTATCTCAATGAATTTATAGAACACATGGAGAGTGAGTTTGAGATGAGTCTAGTAGGGGAGTTGACATTTTTCCTTGGACTTCAAATCAAACAAACCAAAGAAGGAATTCATGTTTGTCAATCAAAATATACCATGGAGTTGCTAAAAAGATTCAACATGGAAAATGTTAAGGAGGTTGCAACTCCAATGGCACAAAACACTCATCTAGATAGTGATGTAGATGGTAAAACTGTTGATCTAAAGCGTTATAGGAGTGTCATAGGTAGTCTTTTATATCTTACAGCAAGTAGACCTGATATAGTATTTGTTGTGGGCATGTGTGCACGATATCAATCGTGTGCTAAAGAGTCTCATTGGGTTGCTGTTAAAAGAATTATGAGATATCTTAAAGCAACAATATCAGTTGGACTGTGGTATCCCCGAACTGAGTCTTTTGATTTAGTAGGCTATACAGATTCAGATTATGCAGGATGCAAACTAGATAGAAAAAGTACTAGCGGGGGCTGTCAATTCCTAGGTTCAGCTTTAGTTGGTTGGTCAAGTCGAAAGCAACATTGTGTTGCTCTCTCCACCACTGAGGCTGAGTACATAGCCATGGGAGAGAGTGTGTCACAATTGTTATGGATGACTCACACATTGGAGGATTATGGTTTTTCATATAAGAACGTGCAAGTGCTATGTGATAATATTAGCATGATCAACTTAACAAAAAACCCAGTCCATCATTCCAAAACAAAACACATTGAAGTGAGACATCACTTCATTAGGGATCATGTAGCAAGAGGAGATATTATACTCAATTATGTTGAGTCTAAGGCGAATCTTGCTGATATTTTCACAAAACCTCTTCCAGAAAATGAATTTAGTCATTTAAGAAGAGAGTTGGGAATGTGTGCAGCTGAGTGAAAACTCTCCGTGATCATAAGGACTAATTCATAAGTTCAAAAGAAATGGGAAAATAATGTTTGGGATACCTTTGGGAAACATCTCACACAAATCATAAGACTAACTATGCTTGTGTATTGCTAGATAGGGGTGAGATGTTAGGAGCAACCAATTTACTCAAATTGCTTGTTATGATGTATAACTTGAGTAATGCGGTTGAAAACTGCATGAATCATTAAGTTGACCAATTATGGGGAAGACCAATACATAATTCATGTGTATTTGGTTTAAAAAAAAATAATTGGACATTCCAACCAAGTAAAATTGGTTGGACATCTTAAATAATGATAAAACTCAAGTGAAACATCCAATATATGTTTGATATTGTCGATAGAGTATATTGTCACTTTTAAAATGTTTTAAATACCTAAATACAACGAATTTGGAACTTAAAATATCTAAGACAAAAATGAACCTTCAGAATAACAGTCGAGGCATTTCAATAATCACCTCGACTGACAGAGGGTGTGAGCAAACAGAAGCGAGGCACACTCGACTGGCACCTCGACTGATATAATAGTCGAGGTGTTCAACTTACTGCCTCGACTGCGTAACTAAGAAATATATAAGGAAATTCACTTACTGCCTCTCCCAAACTCGCGACTCGCCTCGACTCCTCTCGCCGCATTTTTTCTCTTCTATCACCTGGCTGTCGTCGTTCGAGTCTCCGGCCAAGTTTAACACCGACAAAACCCTGGATTACCTCACTCGCTCCTAAACTAACTTCAAGTAAGTTCTCCAGCCCCTCATTCCCTCTTTTGGTCAATCTCTAACCCTAGACGACGATTTTCTCAAACCCTAGATTTTGCATTTTTTTTTTTTCTAGTGGAGAAGGTGATTTCACGAAGTCATCTTCTTGATCCCACAAGACCGATCAACAACGGAAAAATGGCACCTAAGTAAATTTCTAAACTCATCTCTTTGATTACACAACTTAGTAATATTGGTTAACTAATTGGGTGTTGGTTATTGCCACTCATCATACCATCATATTATTTTTTTTAACATCATTTTGGCATTCATTAGACAAAAACGTAGGATAGGCGAGTCAAGTGAAACACCTCGAGAAAATCCATCTACGGATCCCCGGTTTCCCTCCACACATCATCAACATACCTTTACTGCCCACAAATTTAAGTTGATGCATACTAGATCATTAGATAAAGAATTTTTTGAAAAACATGCTCAACATGTTATACAAATGATCAACTAATATGGGCTCAATAAACTAGTCTATTGTGATCATGACATCAATATAGACTTAGTGAATTCTACAACAATCTACAGCCTACAAGTGATAGGCTCATCTTTAAGAGTAGGGTAGCCAGAAAGGACATATCTTTCACTCCTGATATCCTCAGAGCATTTCTAGAGTGTCGAGAGTCAAACTCAACCCTTGAATGATATCCAAGCATTCAAGAACCTGTTGAGGGATACTCCATAAATGTAATTCATGAGTACTTTAAAAAACCCAGACAACCTGGTCTTACTCTATTTCCGGCCATGGCATTAGTTGCCTCTGATAATGTCCTATATAAGGTCATTGTAGGTTGCATCCTTCCAATTGTTACTAGGGGGCAAGCTAAGATAAGACCACATCATTTACTATCTCTACATCTCTTAAAGCAACGTTTAAACTTTAATGTTGCTTTAAACATCTTTCTCTGCATAGTCCACTTCTCAACTCCTGTCCAAAAGAAAATTTACATGCCTTTTGGTCATATCATCACATTTTGGCTAGAATCCATAGGCATCAACACAAGCAGGGGGAAAATTAGGCAGATGACAGACTTTGATTTCATAAAGTGGAGAAACTTTTCTTTGTCCGGATGTCAAAAGTTGGTAGCACCGTTGAGTGGGCGGATGGACATCAAGCGGGTGAAAGGTGGGATATGGAGGAAGAAGGTGAACAAGAACGTCCCATTTGTTGAACCATCTTCCACCATGTCCGAACAATTTGGGAATCTACGAAAGATCATCCGAGTTCACAAACTCGTTGATACTAAATTCATGGACCTTAGTACGTCAATCGACACTAAATTGAAGAGCTTCACTCAAGCTAGATGCTCGGTTTTAAGTCTACGCAGGAGGAAATTCTAAGTCTCCTTCATGCCATGATGTCGATTCATCAGGACCATCATCTTCAGCAGTTTAGTTTTTGTTTTTCTTTTTATCTGTATGAACAGTTTGAATTCAAGAAAATATATATATCAGGATATTTTGGGTGACTTTTTGGGTGTATGCTTGTATATTTGTTTCTAATATCTCTGTGTATATAGGTTTGTTTTTTTTATTTGAGTTGTCATGAACAGGGATATTACAACAAATATTAAGGAAAATTATGTCAAATTTTTTTCGGTGGTTTATATCTTTCTTTAGAAATGCACGACTGACATTTATCTTGCTAAAATATATTGTTAGTGCATTTGATAACCTAAGGGTAATGAATTCAGGGGGAGTGCTTCTATAAGCAACTCTTCTTTTTGGTTGTTTGCCAAAGGGGGAGAAGATGGGCTTTAAGTTTAATTTAACCTGAAATTAAAACTTTTTAAACTACTCATCTATATCTCTTCTTTGTGCATATTCAATTTATATTGTGCTATAATTTCATCACCTAAACTTAAACCGTATTATCAAACATCAAAAAAGGGGGAGATTGTTGGGGTAATCAGACCCAAATGATGTTTTTGGTGATTGACAAGGGTTTAAGTCAAGGTGATAATTATGTGTTATCTCATACGGTTGGTTGAGATGTATTTTCAGGAAATCTCTTATAGGTCGAGGACTAGATGCAAGACGTAGAGTCCTGGCAAGTGAAGACCCGGACATGGAGTTCTGGAAAGTGAAGACCCGGACGAGGAGTCTTGGCAGTGAAGTCCCGGAGTGGCCTCTTGGCAAGTGAAGACCCGGATGTGGAGTCCTGGCAAGTGAAGACCCGGACGAGGAGTCTTGGCAGTGAAGTCCCGGAGGCGTAGCCTCTTGGCAGTGAAGACCCGGACAAGGAGTCTTGGCACGAAGTCCCGGAGATGATTCCTGGCATGGAAGACCTATGAACAGTAATTCATAGGCATCAGGTAAAGGTGGTAGTCGAGGTGACGCCTCGACTGGAACCTACTGCTCTTGACGAGCAGCAGGTTGACTCATACTAGTCGAGGCGACGCCTCGATTGATGCTTGGTTCAACTAAGCAGACGCAAGGAGGTGTCGACTGAGAGCTCGACTGCTCTAGACAAGCGAGGTTCGTATCGATCGAGGTAGCGCCTGACCGAGAGGTTATTCTTCTGAGCGAGGCAAGCCCGCGATCGGTTGATGTCTCGATCGCGGCTGTATGTTCGTAGGAAAACCGACAACAGTCGAGGCGGTGACTCGACTAGAGCTTTGATCCAACGGAACAGACGCAAGGGACTGTCGACTGGGAGCTCAACTGTTGCTCTGTTCAGTTGGAACCAAAGCCTGCCAGTCGAAGCGGTGACTCGACTAGAGCTTTAATCCAACGGAACAGAAGGAAGGGACTGTCGACTGGGAGCTCGACTGTTGCTCTGTTCAGTTGGAACCAAAGACTGTCAGTCAAGGCGTCGGATCATCGCCTCGACTGGACCTATTTTTTCAACAGAAATAAAACTAATTATGGTCCAAATCTTACCGTTGAAGCCATTAATAAATGCCAATTAATGCTCCAGTCGAGGCACTAGCCGAGGCGACTCGACTGGGCGGGCAGAAAAGCCCTAATCAGGCTCGAGCTATCAAGTATTCTGGGCTTATATATTTCAAAGTTAAAAAAGAGAACTTACGACATTTTCTGAAGAAAGACATGAGGGAAAAAGCTTCTTCATTCTTAAAAGCCTTGATCATCCAACAGGAGTGTCAACGATTCAGCAAGCAAGAAGCATTTTCTTTCTTTATTGCTTCTTCATTGTCTACTGTAAGCTTTCTTGTAACATTTCTGATAAACTGTGCAAAAGGGTTTCTCCACCTTCGGTGTATCACTGAGAAGGAGAAGTTTATAGTGGTGGTGTGCATCACTAGAGCCGACGAGGGCTCAACCGTGGAGTAGGGACTTGTGTTCCGAACCACGTAAAATTGGTGTGTTTGCATTTGTCATTCTTTCTGTATTCGTTTTCTTATTTCCGCTGCGTACTAATCATTGTAGAAGGGTACAACGAATCGAAAAGATGAGCATAGCTATTCATTCCCCCCCCTTTCTAGCGACGCCAATGATCCTACAATCTGGTCGCTTCGAAAAGGAAAGGCGTTCGGGAAGAGACAGGAAGAAGTCGATCGGCGGAGAAGGAAACGGTCGAATCGGGGAAATCGGGAAAAAAATGGAAGAAATATAATAGGCTTTTAATTAAACCTATTAATTTCTTGCAGATAATCTAAACAGGCTTTTACAAAAGCCTATCTACTTTATCCCCATAAAATGCCCATAAAACTTCCGTTTAAATCCAGAAAATTTCTAAAAATTCTTGAAAATTCCATAGGGTATTCTCCCAATTATCCAATATTTTATTTTATTTTGTTTTATAATAATTTTTTTTTCTGTGGTATTTTACATTCTCTCCCACTTATAAAAATTTGGTCCCCAAATTTCGTACTAACAAGTAAAATTACTTCAAGCAAGTTTCCGAAAGGACCACATACTTTCCTCAAGTGGACAGATGAGACTATCGAGCTCGGATAGTATCTTCCAGCTCCCACATAGCCTCCTCATCGGTATGATGCTATCATCCAACCTTTACGAGTCGGATGATTTTGTTTCACTACTGTCGCTCCTTGCGACCCTGGCCCCACCCTGGAATCACCTCGTAAGTTGCATTAGACTGAGGTAGAATTCGGAACCTCTTTCAGAACATGGTCAGATCGTGGCACGTATTTCCTCAGCATTGATACATGGAATACGTTGTGAACACTCGCAAGTGTCGGAGGTAAAGTCAATCGATAAGCTACACCTCCATAATCCACGACACAAGATATGAATAGATCCTCCAACGTTTGAATGTCATGCTCAGACAGTCCATCAGTCTGCGGATGAAATGTTGAACTAATCCGAAGCTCTGCGCCCATAGTCTGGTGCAGACTCTATCAAAATCGCGAGGTAAATCGCGAATCTCTATCCGATATAATACTTAAAAGTACCCCACGCATTCTGATAATCTTTCGGTAATACAACTCTACCGAATGATCCAACAAGTAAGACCCACGAATAGAAAGGAAATGAGCTGATTTGATCAGTCGATCCATAATCACCCAAATCGCATCACGTCCTTTACAGGTTCTAGGCAATCCCGTAATGCAATCAATCGTGATATGCTCCTACTTCCATTCCGGAATCGGAATTGTTTAGAGTAATCCAACGAGTTTCTGATGTTCAGCCTTCACCTACTGGCATACTAAACATCGAGCAGCAAAAATCTACTATAACTCTCTTTATACCGTTCCACCAGTATAAACGTTTCCACTCTGCTATAGGTCTCATAACTTGTTTGAGTGATCCTGAGGTCGAGAATTCGTGCCCCTCTCACCCCACCAGTATAAGCATTTCAACTCTCAGTACATCTGAGTACCTCAAAGGTATATAGCCCATCTCGAATGATGTTCTTTCTGTAGCAACTCTTTCTTAAACACTGCAACTCCGGAACCCACTATCCTTATCAGAGACGGGGAATTATCTTCTCAAAAGAGAAGTCCATCAACCATTCAAAATTCACTCCACCACACACTCTGTAAGTGCATGGGAGACTATAGCGACCAATCTCACAAGTTGCAACTATTCGCATTCCAGCAACTTTATAGTAGCTACCCAGTAGCTAGTTAAAATCCCATGAGCATTCCTGCTCCATGCATCTATAAATCCAGATAATAACTACTAAAGCCTCGTCATGTATATGACAGCCTATCTCGTAGTTTCTTAACTGTCGTAAGCATAAGATACGTCTCACACAACTGCATCGAAATCGCTCCGATCCCTGAAATGATGCATTTGCATACAACATCCTTGTATCCACTCCGGAAGGTTTAACTAATACTCATGTAAAAGTTAACCGCCGTCTAAGTCCTGTAAACTGGTTTCACCAGCTTCCGACTAAATGATTTCCAACATCACTTTTGTCAAACAAGTCCGTGGTATACTAATGCTTAAAAGCATCCCATCCACATTCGTAGGAATAACAAAATCAATACAAGGAAACAACAACTACGGTGGTCGACTGCGCAACTCCAACTACCACTATCAATAGTAGCCAAGTTACGCAACTCCAACAACCACAAACTGATCCAATCATGTCCAGGATACACGATTCTCGAATCCAGTGGCGACTAAATCATTAATTAGTCTAGCAACTTAATCTAAATTCATACAATTCATACCAAGTATGAAATTGTCGTCTCCACACACCTGCATCCCCTTTTTTCTCTAGGCTAATGATATATCAATCATCACAACAACAATGATACTTATATGACACCATGTCACTACCATATCAACTCTCCAGTCGTAAACCAATCCTAGAGTATACACAGGTGTCTTTAGCTGGTCTAAACAGATCATTTATCCACAACGAAGGATATTCATTTACAACAACTACTGTATTCATCATCGATAATCGATGCATAATCTCAAATGTCCATCTCTCTTTCAACAAAGAGTTCTGGATCTTCACAAGGAGGAATACTGGGATAGATAAATATCCCCTCCAACATCTCCTATAGTCACAACTTACATTCTTCCAATTCCTATAGTGTTTAGCAACACTGATACCAACAACACTATCACTCGATATGTGATCTTCGATACCAGAACTATTTCCGCAATCATTTCGATTGCCTACTCCATTTGCCTAAGCAACAGCAAGGCTAAGAGTTCATCCGAAACTACATCCGAATGCTCTCGGATTATACGCACATCTGAGAGACAAAATCATACTATAATCTCAATAATTTGACCATCCGTAAGGATATGTCTACAGTAAAGATATGTATATCCAAGTCTAAGGGTATCCCTTAACTTCTTAATTATTGGTCCACTTCTCACTTGACGGTAGAGATACCACCGACCTACAAGTCGATGTAAAGGACCCTTCCAATCCAAACAAAGAATATTCTAGACAAAGATACCTGTAAACTATAAGTATCTCTCAATATATTAACTCAGAGGGTAAACTAGAGTAATACCCTGAACGATCAATTATCTGTCGATTCGATCCAAAGGCTCCCCACAGGTCTCCGCCTTTCTCCGAAGAGAATAAGATCAAATCCAACAATTCATGACAAAGCGGTCGCATTTCTGCGATGAATGATCCGAGGATCTTGCTAGATCATCTGATCACATCACTTAATCCTACGAGCTACAACTATAGAATACCCAATAGATATAACCATCATCGTATACTCTTTCCTCTGTACAAAGCAAATCATATCTGGGGGTAACTGTTGTTGTCTGCATAAGTCTTCCACGATGTCTTCTGCTGATACTCCTGCATAAGTCACTTCCTCTGGAGGGAAGTATCAAAGACTCCAACCACGCCTGAGGTAGTAGGTTGCTGCTGATGAGATAACCCAATCCTCTGTGATGATCTCTGCTGTCGAGACGATGCTTCTTCCTCCCGGAACACCATCGATAGTCTTCAACTGAGTCTTCAAAGTACACCTCCTCCACTGTACTGGTTGCTCACAATAGCATCAGATGAATTGATCCAACAGATAATCTGACTCCACGTGTCTTCGTAATCTGCACTGTACGCACACAATCCCTTCGAAGTCTTTGTTCTGATTTTGCTGATATCCACGAGAATATCCTGATGATCCATGGTTGGTCTTCTATAATCGAAAAATAGCTCAACGCCTATGACTCCGATCTTGCTCCTTTTATCAACAGTCGAAGACTTCTGACTCTATTAAGTTGACTTGCAATATTTTCTTATCGGTCTCCAACTCTTAAACCCTTGTACGGAGTCATTTCTAAACTCCTGTCTCAATCCAGTGTCTTCCGGCAGGGTCTAATAGAAGATCTCGGCATCCTAATCCAACTATAAGCCAATAACTCTAGGCGGCTTAAATCATCCATTCATCTCCTTGAGCTATTAGGTGGTCGTAACCTCTGCAAGTCTCACGACTCTGCACGGTACACTATTACTAACCAATCACCCTTTTTCTTGAAGCTCAAGAATTCCTTACAATGTGTCACTAAAAGTGACACGGGGAAATACTCTCTTCCAACATCACTAAATAATGATCAAGTGATATATTATTTCTCGAAGATTATTTTCTGCATTTAATACCAAATACCGGCTTGATCCCGATAATGGTATGAAAACAACTCTTCTTTCTCGGTATAACATGAGTTAAGTACTCAAAAGTACTCTCAAAGTTATACAACTCAGTACGAACAACTCAGGGATAAAATCCCTATGAAACACCGCAACCTAGCCTTCCGCTATCTGCATCACAATAGTCTACAAGTCTGTTCATTACCCACAGGTAATGATCTGACTAGCACAGTTAGTGGAAATCTCTAAGACTGTAGTCTCTAAATTCCATAATAAATGTGACGACTTGGCCCCTGTTTTCCGACTCGGTATCAGTCGGCTCTCAGAGGTAAATCACCTCCTCGACACAGGTTCAAGACTCACAGACTCAACAGGTCGTTCCCGTGGTTAACTCATACCACGGTTACGAATAATAACCAACACACTACAGGTTATTCCCTGGTATAAGCATCTAAATGTGTAGCCAACATAACCGGGAGTACAAACCCTAAAGGTCACTCGGTTGGTCCCCTCGGTGGACGACCCCTACTACAAGTCTGCACAGGTGTCATAACTCTATTGTATACACCTACTGATCAAGTTTAGATAAATATCTACTAAACCATAAGCTTTTCAGGAATTCTTACCTCATGCTGCTTGGAGCTCAGGCCGCTGTCCATCTCATCTCAGAAAACCAAAACCGAATAAATCGACTCCCGAGAATCCAAAACTCGACACAAAAACAACATTGTATGGCATCGCAGAACCTTGGGCTCTGATACCACTAAAGTTGTCACACCCCGAGAGCATACTGAGCCGAAAATCAAACGGACGACACCTCCCCTGTACGTGGCAACATTTCGGGTTAATACAAGGCCTGTAGGCCCACAATAACAATAACATAACAAATAAAAACACAACAACATAAAAAACACAACGGAAACTAATACAACGACATACCCATAACCCCACATATACAATACATCCGCATCATGCATACTGGTATGACTAACACACCACAACCACATACAGTACATCAACAAAATCTGAATCTACAAGTCCACAACACAGTACACTACGAAAACTCTAAATACAATACACGGCGGACGCAAAGCCCAAAACCAATACGGGAGCCTCGGAGGTGAGATGAGATGTCAGCCAGCGGTGCTCCAAGCTGTCACAAAGTCTTCTACCTATTACCTGGGCGACAGAAAAACCCAGGGTCCGTGGGGGGTGGTGAGTAAAACTCAGCAGGTAATAGAAAAGCATGTATATATGTCATATCACATGTATTTTCAACAACATACTCTAAAGGTACAATAGGTATATCAGCATAGTATATAAATACAAGCATATACCGTCTAACCAAATAAACAACATAAAAATGCAGACATACTTAAAGTCTGCTACGCTACTCCGATCCAACCTGAACATATATCCAACATATATATATATAACAGGAAGAGTAGATCAACTCACAATATACTCTAGCTATAGGTCAAGGTATCTAATAGTTTGTCCAACCCATACCAGTATCCGACACAATCGTATAACAAATGCAAGAAATGATGTACACCCAAATGCAGCAATCATAGTACAATCAAATGCAACATCACAATAATCATATATATATAGACCGCATCTATATATATATTAATCTCAACCATCCATATATATATATACATGCATATATGTATATATATATGAAGCACTGCTCACCCCTACTCGCTACTACGACCCCGGTGTGGCCTAGGTGGCACGACATGACAACTATCCCAATTCACACCAACCACTGCTATAGAGTGGCCGAGTGGGCAGTATGATCAAGTAGCATATGAGCGTAAAGAGCTCGCTACACAACGGGGGTCCCTGCTGCTAGCCACTCCGACTAACACTACCAATGAGTGGTCGAGTACCACGCACCCAGGACAACTGCACGCAACTCCAACTACCACCATCTATAGTGGTAGAGTGCGGCACAACAGATGCTCTGCCCTCACACCAGTTACTCCTCGAGGAGTGCTCTGGGAGGCAAGATGACTGACGACTCTCTCAACCCCAAGGGAGACTATGTCGTCAGAATGCATGCAAATGACATGTGTATGCTGTCACACGTACAGCTATCTACCATATACTCTCTGTTCAGCAAAGAGTCATACCCATCTAATCAATACTCTCTATCCTGTAGAGAGTTGTACTCAACAGATCGACAGACTCTCTATCCTGTAGAGAGTCGTACTCAACTGATCATAACTCTCTATCCAATAGCGAGTCGTACTCGAGTGATCATAACTCTCTCTCCAATAGAGAGTCGTACTCAACTGATCGATGCACTCTCTATCCAATAGAGAGTCGTACTCGACTAATCATATCAAGCTGGGATCACCGATCCGCAGCGACACTCTAATCACCCTTCACTTAACCATTACACAACTCATGGTTGGTAACATTATGCAACATATAGGTATTTAAAATAAATCCTACATTTAGGGCGTTACCTACCCATAGATGACTTTTTTCCAATTTATAAATGGGGTCATTTCTTGTACTAACATTTACACCCTACTAAACATCTAGGCTAATTTACATCACATCTATAACTCCTAAATCATGATAGGGTATATGTGATATCAACAATTGAGCATAAATATATCCAACAATAAGTTCAAGCATACGATAATAAGAGCAGGGTCAAGGTAATATTAACACCTAACATGCTCATATCTATGACTAAATCTGAATGCAATACATCTACCCGGACCAGGTAGGAAATTACTCACCTTCTTTGTAGACACCAGTCGTCTCCACGTCCGCGGATATCTCGAACCAAAATCCTTCAAACAAACATATATGATCCAATCATATACCAATTCTAATATTATGATCAAATCATATTCCTACATCAACTTTATATCCCGATCAACTAGATTGATCTAGTTATCCAATTAACCTAATCAACCCTCCATATTAATCCCTATAACAAGGATCATAGAACGATATTACTACTGCACTTTATAGCATGATCAGGTCAAAACTCACCAAATCTCCAATTCATTTACAACTCAATTCACAGTTAAATCACCTACACCTACACTACAGCCTATGAACAGCCATGCTGCAGCATACAACATGATAAAATTATGGTTCAACACAAACCTCACCTCAACCTCGATCCACCATTCCCATCCACACTACCAACTAAAGCTCCAATTCATAGCCGCACACAACCGGCATAACAACACAGCAACCACACAACAATTATATCTCCAACATCAACTGAAACCATCAAATCAACACTAAACAGCACCTATCTAATGGATCCCACTCCCAACAGCCACACACGATGATCCATGAATATAAACCATTGTAATCTCAACAACATCGACACATCACAGATCATTACAACAATTACTTATGAAACAATAAAGGAGAACGAAGCTTACGGGTCAAAACTTCACCGACAGCCCCCAAACTACCGGACATCGAAGACCTCCACCGCCTAAGCGACAGAGATCGCCAACACTTCCAAACACATTGCGACTCGAGATCAAAATCAAAATCCCATATCTCATCCAAAACAAGGAGAGATTCAACTTACCTAGCTCCCTCATCAATCGGGCAGAGGCGTCTCTCAGTCCAACCACAACACAGGCGCTGTCGATCTCCCTGCTCAAAGAAAGGGGAAAAATCATCAGCGATAGCGGCAATCAAATGCTGCAATGGTGTCGCCGAGCAAAGCTCAGGCGAAGAGAGTCGGCGAACTGTACAGAGGATGAATTATGGCGGTGTGGCCGTGTGGCATCGTCGGCTGCCTCTCGATTAGGCGGTCGACAGTGTGAGGAAGGGGAGGGGTCACAATCGAGAGAGGGCATCGCGGTTGTGGACGGCGAGCGGCTCGAGAAGGCGGCCATGGGCGACGGCGAGTGGCTAGGTGGCAGAGTATGGTCGTGACGGCGGCGACGCGTTAGGGCACAGCGAGCTCGACGACGGCGAGCACGAGCACGCGGAAGGGAGATGCAATCTGGTCGCTTCGAAAAGGAAAGGCGTTCGAGAAGAGACGGGAAGAAGTCGATCGGCAAATCGGCGGAGAAGGAAACGACCGAATCGTTGAAATCGAGAAAAAAAATGGAAGAAATATAATAGGCTTTTAATTAAACCTATTAATTTCTTACAGATAATCTAAACAGGCTTTTACAAAAGCCTATCTACTTTATCCCCATAAAATGCCCATAAAATTTCCATTTAAATCCAGAAAAATTTCTAAAAATTCTTGAAAATTCCATAGGGTATTCTCCCAATTATCCAACATTTTATTTTATTTTGTTTTATAATAATTTTTTTTTATGCGGTATTTTACAATTGTAGATTGGATATAAAAGTGGATATTGAATTGCAAGTGTTTAGGATACATTGGAGTTGACATTTGGTTTATCCACAGTCCATCGATTTGAGCAGGTCAAAATTCTATTGTATCAAGAAGTCGGCTGTGGTCAATTGATTCCGTGTGAGGTTTATGATTCGAAGCAATTTCTTATATGTGGACAGCTAGCATGAGTCAGAATATCAGGTTGGTGATTTCTCTTTGATTCTTGTGGATCTTAATATTAGTGCATGAACATTGTTAATGATAGATAGAATTATCTTGACTCCACTCTACTTATTCTTATGCTTGATACTTTGCAGTTGAACTTTGAGATACTCATTCGATATCTATATAGTCTCGTTTCATCACTATTGTTGATTATAGATATTATATTTATTTAATATATGAATATTGTATAAGTACATGTAGCTGAGTACAGTTGTTGTCTTTGATTGGTCATCATGTTATATCACTAGAGTTGGTAATGGTTATAAATATAGACTTGGTTGTTTTATTGCATTACCTTGCATTAAGTATCTCCTGTTGATCATGATTACCGTGGATGGTTGAGTGGGTCGTCCGTGGAGTGTTGTTTACGGACTGGAGGTCCTAGCATGATATGTATATATGTCTGTTGTTAATGACTCCCTATGTGGTAGTGTGCATGTCGGAGGGCTTACGTGCAATGGAGTCATCATTACATTGCATGGATGTTGTTGATTATGTCTTCCATGTGGTTGAGAGAGTCATCAGTCATACCTATCCACCCGATCACTGTGGGATAGTGGTTGCGGGAGATATTGGAAGTTGATATCTGCGGCACTCGACCACTGTGGGATAGTGGTAGCTGGAGTTGTGTACAGTTTGTCCTGTCGTGCAACACTCGGTCACTCGTGGGTAGTGGTAGCTAGAGTTGCTTGTAGCAAGGACTCTTATATGTTGCTAGATAGCTACTTACTATCATGCTCCGAGAGTTTGCCGAGCCGAAAAGCAAACAGACAGCATCTCCCCTGTACGTGGCAACATATCCTGTTTATACAAGCCTTTCGACCACAACCACAATAACGTATACAAATGTAAATATAACAAAGCACAGCGGAAACTATCACAACGACATAACAACTACACACAGTGCATACCGGTATGACTAACACAATATAAAGAAAGCATCGTCAAAACCTGAATCAACAAGTGCGTACATCAACAAAGTCAAACACACATCCACCATATAAATCCGGATCGATATACGAAACAACTGAAAACAAAAGGAAACATAAATCCAAGCCGGGACCCTCGGAAGTGAGATGAGAGGTTGTCAGCCAGCGTTGCTCCAAGCCCATCATGGAGTCGAGTACCTATTACCTGAGCGACAAGAAAACTCAGGGTCTGTGATGGTGAGTACAAAATTCAACGGTAATAAGAATAGAAGTGCATGCATAATATATATATATATATATCACATGCAAATCAATAATATGTTGTCTAAAGGTATAACAGGTATACATCAGCATGATATAACAACTGTATAACTAAACTGATCAACAATAATAACATGAGGTGCTGACATACCTGAGATCGACAACGATGTAACTCATACAACCTGAGTATAAGTATCATAATACAACACCTACAACATGGTAGAGTAAATACTGACTCTATAATAATCAAAACTGTCGTACTAACATTTTATGGCTAATACAACCATGAACTGGGTCCATCCCGTATCACCTCAAGGTACTGGTCAAAGGTATACGACAATCTAACCAACTCAACACTGGTAATCCGCACACAACCATACAAGAATATGCAAGTGGAATGTAAGATGATGTATAATCAAATGCAGCAAGCATAGCTCAAACAAATGCAACATCACAATAAGTATATATATAGACTGCATCTATATATATACCAAGCATAGCTCAAACAAATGCAACATCACAACAAGTATATATATATATATATATATATATATATATATATAGAGAGAGAGAGAGAGAGAGAGAGAGATGCAGTCTATATATATGCTTGTTGTGATGTTGCATTTGTTTGAGTTATGCTTGCTGCATTTGATTATACATCATCTTACAAAACGCCATAAGAACACGACAATGCAGAATACATGGTCATGCCTGCTCACCCTAACCGCTACCATGACCCCAGTGTGGCCTAGGTGGCTCGACATGACAACTGTCCTAACTCAACACCAACCACTACTCTCGAGTGACTGAGTGGGCAGTATGAACAAGTAGCATATAAGCGTAAAGAGCAAGCTATACAATGGGGGTCCCTACTGTTGGCCACTCCGACAGTCACTACCCATGAGTGGTTGAGTGCCACACATGCAGGACAACTACATGCAACTCCAACTACCACCGTCTATAGTGGTCGAGTGCGGCACAACAAATGCTCTGCTCTCACACCTGTTACTCCTCCATGAATAACCTGGGAAGCAGGATGACAGACGGCCCTCTCAATCACAAGGGAGACCAAGTCGCTAGCATGCATGTAAATGGCATGAATGCATAGTCACACATACATACATTCACCACAGACTCTCTATCCTACAAAGAGTCATATTCAACTGATCATAACACTCTCTATCCTACAGAGAGTCATACTCGACTGATCAATGCACTATCTATCCTGTAGAGAGTTGTGCACAATTGATCATAACACTCTCTATCCTGCAGAGAGTCATACTCGACTAATCAACACACTCTCTATCCTGCAGAGAGTTATACTCGACTGATCAACACACTCTTTATCCTGCAGAGAGTCATACTTGACTGATCAACACACTCTCTATCCTGCAAAGAGTCATACTCAATTGATCACAACCAAGCTAGGACCACTGATCCGTAGCAACGTTGTATCGACAATCACACATCCATACACGACTACATGATCCATAGTAGATATATACACAACATCAGGATATGATATGAAGACTCAACTTCACCTTTAGAATATCACCCACCCCCGGATGATTTATCTAAATTGTACAATTCAATTTTACAATCGAATTTAGCTACGTACACATAGGTAAACCACTACATGTCCACTTATCATAACATCTATAATTCATAACAAAGATGAATGAATAAATAACAACAATGACAGAGTGTTTAAGTGCAAAGGCAAGTATCAAGCATCAGAAAAAATAGAGTGGAGTCAAGGTCGAAGTGACAACAATATGAAGTTATATACTTCAAGGTTTAGCTACTACCTGACCAGGGTAGAAAATATTACCCACTTGCTATAAAGCTCGAATAAAGAAATCTTCACGGCCGCAGACCTGTCTCGTATCCATGTCCTGCAAATATCATCAACTACAATTACATTTAAGCACACGACAAATATACAAATCCACTACTATATCGTTCCTATATTCACATCCCTTTATCGAATACGAATTAGAAACCCTCGTTCATCAAGCGCAACCCTTCTACAATGTCTAACTAGGTTTAAATCATTAAACCTCTTAAGTACACTCCACCCGAATCACTTAAATGTACTAACTCACATCCGCAACCATCACAGATTTATCCACAGCCCCATTTGTAGCCGAGATCAAAGCATCACACAGCTCGATCAACAACCAACATTTCACACTAATTTAGGAACCTGACCAACCTTGGATGAACACACAGCACACCCAAGTTTTCTTCACTCAACCACAACTCAAATCCCCCAATTCAACCTCACTTCAACTTAACTTACCATCCACAACTCCCTTCACCAGGACTGAGCTTCCCCAACTCATTCCCAGCCCACACACAGAACACACACAACCCTTCACAGCCTTCACAGCCTGTGAACAGCCAACACAGCCTGTTCTATTCACCGAAACAAACCACTCGCATCTTCTCCCCTCACTCACAGCCGCACATAATCCATTTCAAACCTCTAAATCATCTATCTCCAACTCACAGCCACACTACCGAAGGGAAAACCAACCCCACAGCTCAAAACTCAATGGCAGAACACCCAACGTCCAAATCAAATCACGTTGATACACAACA
The DNA here is from genome assembly GCA_025175895.1 of Wurfbainia villosa. Classification (NCBI taxonomy): domain Eukaryota; kingdom Viridiplantae; phylum Streptophyta; class Magnoliopsida; order Zingiberales; family Zingiberaceae; genus Wurfbainia; species Wurfbainia villosa. Next base: position 8,346,898 of record CM045986.1, read on the forward strand.
AAGATCACACACAAAAATTGACATACGCTAAAAGAAAATTTAGATCACACTTACCGGCCCTAAATCCCCACCGACAGCAATTCTTCCCATATACCCTGTTCACCGCACAAGCTCTCACAACCTGCTCAAAACCACATATTCAAGTTGAATGAGGGAAGGATCAGCTAGGACTTAGATCTCGTCCAAAATCAAGGAAAAACCATGCCTCACCTTTCTTCGACGACCACCGGCAGAGATTGCAACGGTAGTTCACCGTCGAAACATCGCCGATTCAAACCCCCCCCCCATTGCTCGCTCGCTACTCTGGCTCGTTCGTGGGCACCGGCGAGGAACTCACTCACCGCCGCTTGCAGTGAAGGGGACAGGCTGTGGTCGGTCGTCTCTTACAGAGAAAGGGAACGGCTGTGGTCGGTCGTCGCTTGAGGAAAGGGGCTCACGAGAAGGAGAACGAGGGAGTCACGAGGGAGAAGAAGAAGAAAAGTCGGTGAAGCAGGAGGAGAGGAATCGCGTCGGGAAGAAATGGGAGAAGCAACGCTCGGAGTTAAGTCGCGATGAGAAATCGCAAACGGAAGGAAAATGCGGCTTGGCGTTAATGGGAGAAATAGATCAGGTTTGGGTTTAAGAGCTAACGGGTCGGGTTCGCATGATTAGAATTAAACCCAAGTTCATTTAATCCCATAAACATTAAGCCCAAGGTTAGGTTTAATTAAATCCCTAACCATTTTTTTCCAATAATAATATTACCCACTTTAGCCATTTTATTTGTGGTATTTTACACTTACTCATACTGCCCATTCGACCACTCATGAGTAGTGGTAGCTGGAGTTAGGACAGTTGTTATGTTTTGTCCACCCAGGTCACACGGGGTCATGGTATCGAGGTGTGCAGGCAGTGACCATGCATATGCATTGTCGTGGAGGTGCATATATTTATTTGATGCATATTGCATATGCTTATGATATGTTGCATATGATTAAGCTATGATTGTTGCATATGTTTGTATATCTTCATGCATACCATTTGTGTGTGTGTTCTATACTGTTGTATGTAGAGTACTTGGGTATGAGTTGGATCGGGTTTGTTTTGTGTATTTGATTAACATTATGATTCCGCATTAGATGCACCAGGTTAGTTTTTACATTTGATTATACGTCGTTCATATGATTATGAGTTGATCATAGGTGTGTTATTATTCATGCATGTTATTTATATGTGTTATGTTGTTGCATATTTGCTCAGGTTGTTATGAGTTGTGTCATTGCAGATTTCATGTAAGTAGTACATTACATTACATTTGGTGGATCGGTTAGTATATGCTTTTATTATTTTTATACTGATGGTTAATTGTTTTTACCTTTAAGATTGTATACCTGTTGATCTCTATATGTTTATTTAATTCATGCACTATCTTTTCTATACCACTGAGTCTTATACTCACTACTACAAATCCTGGGTTTTCCTATCGCCCAAGTAGCAGGTAGATGATTCCTTGGGTGCTCGGAGCTCTGTCAGCTGATCCCATCTCACACCGAGCATTGGATTTTATTTCCTATTTGTGTTGTATTATTTTGGATTATACGTTTTGGATTTTATTCTATATTGCTTCCGCATTTTGGTTATGGTTGTGGTATTGATTTCTATTATATTTTTCAATTATGATTGTGTCAAAATTGCACCGGTGTGTATTTGTGTTTCTTTATATTTCTAATATCTGTCAGGGTTATTTTATTATGATATATGGTTTGTGGGTGTTAGCGGTTATGTAGACCTTGTATCGGTATTGTATCTTATATTGTCACTAGAGAGTACCGTCCGATCGACGGACAAGTATACCTCGGGGCGTGACATTAATTCTATTAAGAGGGACCTTATAGGGTATGTCGGAAGTTCAGCTCGAGAGTGTACTACTTTCAAGACTCCAAGGGGAAGCAGCTCAGTCATCCATGGAATGCTTTCCATCTTCGACCATACGAACTTTGAAGGGATCTTGGGTATATTGACAATCTTGAACTAAACTATTTACTTCCAGTATTGTATAGAATTTTCCTATTTTTTCCATGACATATATAATACAAAGTTTTGTTGCCATAATATTTTCTCTTATGAAAGTTATCGGTTCATATAAAGTTCTCCAAGCGGTTCATCTCAAATTTTTCTTCATCTAGGATAGAGTTGCCTCAAAATTTTCTTTGTCTAGGACAAATTTGTCTCAATATTTCCCCCATTTGAAATGGGGTCACCTCAAATTTTTCTCTATATAGGATGGAGTCGCTCAATCTTTCTTCCGTTTGAAATATAGTTGCCTCTTTCTTCCATTTGAAATAGAGTCGTCTCAATATTTCTTCTGGACGAATTGAAGTCGTTTTAAAGTTTGCTTGTGTTGAACAAGGTCACCTCAATGACATCCTTCTTCTCTTAGAATGGGTTGGCATCTTATCACGAGGTTCAATCATATTTATTTATTTATTTTAAATAATGTCTTTTCTACTAGTGACTAACCTCTCTAAGGACCTCTTTGGCATCCTATTGATGTACACTTCAATCAGTCTTACATGCTTCGACTCCTCAACTTGTCTTTGAAGGAAGGGAATTCATGATATCGTAGGTATCCGACCCATACCAAGTCAACAAGACACACCACATGGTCCAACTCTAAGATATCCAAGTCATCATGTTGAGTTCCAAATCACTTGAGTGGCCAAGCACTCGAGTGTCAGAGTGGTCGACCTAAGTGGGCAAGCACTCGAGTGCCAATTGTGGAGTGCCTAAGCGCCAAGGACTCAAGCACCCAAGAGACTAGAGATAAGTGTCAAGTGTCAAATCTCAAGTTCCAAGTGGATTAGTGCAATCTCAAGCATCGAGGATCTGAATGTCTAAGCCTAAAGTGTCGAGTGTTGAGCACCCGAATACCCAATATCCAAGTTCTCAAGCGCTCGAGTACGTGGATCCAGACTTGAGTACACAAGTGTTTTTGAATGAAGGGCTTAGATCATCAAACGAGAGTGGATAATGGATGCCCCTCTTATAGCATGGATTTTGGTACGAAATGATGGCGCTAATTGCAAAAGGATGCACACTTTGGTGAGGTGTGCCCTTTGAGAAAATGTTGTCTTTCACAACTCTCCTCTCCTATATAAGGTAAAGATACCAACAACGCTAGAAAGGTACATCATTTTTCACTATCCTGTCTATTGGCTACTTTTCTTTTGAGTCTGCATTGAACATTAGAGGGGTTTGGTCAAGATCCACTGTAGCTCCCTTCAACCTTCTCTTATTGAGTGCAAGACATTTATAGTCAGAATGTCATCTTGATTCCAGTTCGACATTCAACTTCTACTTTACTATTAACCTATCATCCCATGAGTATCGCTAACTTGTTCGAGCTCTCTGTCTGTCATCAACCCATTCCAATCTCAATCGAATCATGCACTAACATAAAAAAAAGGAAAATGGAATATTAATTATAAATCATGAAATTGTGCCTTTTTAAAACTTAGTTTAGTAGACTGATATACCAAGCATCAATAGTATGATTAAAATTAGTTAAATTATTTTTATTATCTTTTTCTATAATTCACACCTTTGGCTTTAATTTATACAACTCTAAGTGCATGACAAATTTGTCATAAAGTTGTACCTAGACTGGACTCTAAAGATAAAATAAGTTGTGGTAGTTAACCTTAACTCAAAGGTAGTTATAATTTGTGGTTTGGAATCATCAATTATGATTCAATTCATGATTCATGACAATTCAAGAATATTATTTATATTTTTAATTTTAAAAATTATAAATTAAAAAATAAATAAATAATAAAATAAAAAGGATTTGAACTTATTTAAGTTGCTTCTGTATCTCTTAGAATATAGGAAAATCAAAACTCACATAATTCACTTATCTTTTACCTTCATTATCTTGGAAAGTGGCATGGTAGCTCACTTTAATTTTTCATTCCCAAAGTGATAATTATTTCAGTATCAAATTTCTATGTCGTCTTTTAAAAGATATATTCATTATATTCTTTTTTATAGCTCTTGTCCAATTATTAAGTAATATTTTAGCTTCTAAAGAGTCAAAAGACAAAGCAAATCATCCTTTATCTAATATATTATCTCCTGAACTAAATATGTCACGCCCCGAGACTATGTGAAATTGAAAATCAAAAAGACAATATCTCCTCTGTACGTGGCAACATATCCTATTTATACAAGGCCCTTGGGCCCATAATAACAATAATAAAACACAGCGAAACTAACACAACTACAATACAAATCACACACCATGCATACTGGTATGACTAACACCAAATTAAGAAAACGCCGTAACAAAACCAAAAGGAACGGTACAACAACAGTAGTATCCAACACTACAAATCATCATATAAAACTAAATCCATAATGAAACACCTACGATAAACCCAAAAGCTCAGACCCTCAGAGTTGAGATGAGACGATGTCAGCCAGCGATACTCCAAGTCATCACGAAGACTTCTACCTGTTACCTGGGCGACAGAAAAACCCAGGGTCCGTGGTGGTGAGTATAACTCAGTAGTAATATAAGAGAACATGTATATAGCAAATATCACATGTAATTCAACAATATAACCTACAGGTACATCAGGTATACACCAGTATAGTATATAAATACATGCGTATACTCCCTAAACAAAATGAACAGCATAAAGTGCAGACATACCTGAAAGTCTATCACGCTACATATATCCAACCTGAGCATATATCCATAATATACAACATGGTAGAATAAATCTAACTCTATAAGCGACAAACCACCATACTAACATCCTACGGCAAATACAACGATGAACCGGGTCCATCCCGTATCATCTCAAGGTATTGGTCAAAGGTATACTACAGTCTGACTAACTCATACACAGGTATCTCATACACTATCATATAGCAAATGCAGTAGCATGTATGATGATGTACAAACAAATACAACAAGGACATACATATAGATCATCTATATATATATATATATATATATATATATATATATATATATATATATATATATATATATATATATATATATATATATATATATATATATATATATATGCCAATATGCAAGATTCATAAGACACGGCAATGCAGCATGCATGGTCATGTCGGCTCACCCTAAAGCTACCACGACCCCAGTGTGGCCTCGGTGGCTCAATATGACAACTGTCCCAACTCAACACTAACCACTACTCTCGAGTGGTCGAGTGGGCAGTATGATCGAGTAGCATATAAGCGTAAAGAGCAAGCTACCCGACGGGGGTCCCTACTGTTGGCCACTCCGACAGTCAATACCCATGAGTGGTCGAGTGTCACACGTGCAGAACAACTGTACGCAAATCCAACTACCACCGTCTATAGTGGTAGAGTGTGGCACATCAAATGCTCTGCCCTCACACCAGTTACTCCTCCTATGAGTAACCGTGGAGGCAGGATGACTGACGACCCTCTCAACCACAAGGGAGACCATGTCGCCAGCATGCATGTAAATGACATGAATGCATAGTCACATATACAGACATCCACCACAGACTCTCTATTCTACAGAGAGTCATATCAATCTGATCAACGCACTCTCTATCCTACAGAGAGTCATACTCAACTGATCATAACACTCTCTATCCTGTAGAGAGTCATACCAATCTGATCAATACACTCTCTATCCTGTAGAGAGTCGTACTCAACTGATCATAACCAAGCTAGGACCTCCGATCCGTAGCGACACACTATCGACAATCCACATGACCATACATAATCACATGATCTGAAATGGTACACAATACAAGGATTTAACATAAGATTCAATTATATGTTCAGGACATTACTCACTTCCCAAGATGACCTTTTATCCCATTTATAATTCAAGTCTTCATCCGTACTCTACTAAACACACCTAATTGAACAACTATAGGCTTACATGCATCACATCTATAACTCATAATCATAATGAAGGAAAATGTGATAACAGTAATAGAGTATTTAAAAAGGTCAATAACTAAGTATCAAGCATTAGAAAAACTAGAGTGGATTTAAGGTCAAAGTGATAATACTATGAAGTTATATACTTCAGGATTTAGCTACTACCTGACCAGGGTAGGAAATTGCCCACTTGCTAAATAGCTCATGCTAACTATCCAAGTGTACAAGCATCTATCACCAATCAAGGTCCTACAAAAGAAAACATAGAACATAACTAAGTTCTATCTTACATCGAATGATTGAATCGAATCCTACATCGATCTTTACATCTAACTAATGCAACATTCTCCAACCAGTATCATATATAGCAGACTGACTAATTTTATAATTGACCTAATCAAGCCTCAACACATTCCATATCCTATAACCCCCAATAGAACAACTTCATTCACTAATTATTAATCATTGATTCAATTATAACATTAGCTATAATTATCATACCACAGTTGTAATTCAATGAACACCCAAATCCATGCTTACCTCGCGTCATTCCATTTTTTGAAAGTTCAAATCTGAAATGGCTAGATCCATTAGCCAATCCATCACTCTGATTGCTCTTCTCTACCTAGCAATCACAACATCGTAGCTGACATCTAATTTTTGATCAACTTCCCTAATCTATACTTGAATCAAGCCATTACCTATCCATGGAAGGATGCCCACAGGCTAAGCCAACACCACGGCAAAGACTGAATGCGAGGCATAGAGCGACTGCGGTGGCCACCGTGTGGTCGCTACCGAAAGGCATGTATGCCGGTGATGGCGCTAACATCGACAGTGGTCTCCGAGCAACTGCTCGGGTGAAGATCTTCGACGGCAGAAACCACATCGAGTGAGCTCTAGGGCGACAGGTGGGAGGAGTGACACGTGCGGCTATGGGCGGCAAGCGCGTGACACGCAGGGGTTGTGGTGCTTGGGTGGCTGGCCATGGTGCAGGGCATCGAACGCAAGGCGGTGGAGATGAGGAAGAAGGGGCGTCAAACGCCTTTGATCGGCGAAGAGAGGAAGCCGACGACGGGAGGTCGCGCATGGGAGAAATGAGCAGCGGTGGAGAAATAGGAGGAGTCGTGATGAAGACCGATCGCGTGGAAAAAGAAGAAGGCGGCAACCACAATCTGTCATGCCCTGAGAGTATGCCGAGCCAAAAATAATCGGACAGCATCTCCCCTGTATGTGATACAATTCTCTGATATACATAAAGCCTTCCGGCCACAATCACATAACAAATATATGGACATAATCCATAAAACACAGCGGAAGATACTGACAAATAATAAAGATACAAACGACTTAACTATGCACTCTAGAGTGACTTTGACACAATAAAAATCATAATAGAAATCACATTGAAGGCCAAATATGTTGGACTATCCGAGCTACAAAAACCGCTTTTTGCATTGCGGAAACCTCGGAAGTCGGCCACGGATCCGTGCGAAGATAAACAAAAATTACATGTACATGTTTAAAAAACCTAGATCTACCTTAGATCAACATGAAAGGAGTGTTACCCTTGATGTGACGCCCTTCGCTTATCCCGCTCGTCCAAACGACTTGCCGGAACTCGAGAGTGTCAAGTGTACACTCCTCTATTGGTATCCACACAAGCAATAGGTGGAGAAAAGAAACCTAGAGTGTGCTAGCACCCTTAGAAGCTCACGGCAAGGATGAGGGGGAGAGAGCTTGAGAAGAGAGGAGGAAGAAGATGAAGTTACTCCACTTAACTTCACACTAATCACTCACATAATTGTGGTCGACCCCTATATGGAAGTTATATACTTGCATGTAATACCAAGAGTCATGGCTCTTGGTTTCCCTCATGAGGTGGCACCCCCATGATGATGTGGAACATCATCATTGGCTGACCCATGCCAAGTCATCATGACATGGCATTTGGTCAAGTCAAACTTGATCTTTTATCTCCCATGGTTGATCAAATCCAACCATTTGATTTAAGTCAATTTGATTTAATGAATCTCTATTAATTAGTTTAAATTGACTCGATGAATCAAATCTAAATTAGACTCATTCAACACGAATCAAATTGAGTCCAACTCAATTAGTCTAATTTGGATTACTCTTAATCCAATTTGGTTCATCCCATGAACCTAATACTCATGGTCCATCATATGAACCTAATCTCCATCTAATTACCCTTTGTGTGTGACCCTATAGGTTCTTGTAACGTTAGCAATGCTCCTAAACCGATTTAGAAACATAAGCAATGAGCGGTATCTAGCAACACATCATTGCTACCCAAGTTACAAGAATGTTGAGATCCAATATCACCTTTGTGACTACTAATTATGACTCTCATAATATGTGACAATGTCCCTCTATCCATGACATCTAGATTGACCAATTGAGGCATAGACCGTGTCATCCTCTGTACAATCTATATCTTGAACTCCAAGTAGACTCACTCTAATCAAATGAGCTCAATATCTCATATTGACTCATTTGGGCATGTCATGTACTTAGTGATCTCACTCTAACAAGAATAACGATGTCACTCCCATCATATAGGAGGGATAGATCTCATCTACATCACTCACATCCCTCCGCATAATTTGTTACATACACAGTAATCGCCTTTATAGTCCACCCATTTACGGGTGACGTTTGACGAAGCCAAAGAGTGCAACTCCTTATGTAGGGAACCATGGTGACTTCAGGTCCAAGGACTAATAGTCACATGAGAAAGTATATGACACTCATATAACAATCCTTGATACTTTCTCATGGTGAGTCATTCAGTATACATTCTCCAATGCATACCCATGTGTCAACTTGATATCTCATATCCATGACTTGTGAGATCAAGTCATCGAGTTGACATACATGCTAGTCTCTTCGCATTAACATTGTCCCTGAATGTTAATACTTGACTAGGAATGATTAAGAGTAGTGTTCTCTATATCATCTCATTATCGATTCAACCAATCGATTGATATAGATAAGAACCTTCTACTCAAGGACGTTATTATACTTAGTTATTTGGCACCAATACAAGTAAGTATAATAACCACTAAGAAATGCCTTTATATATATAGGAATATAATACAACAAAGTCCATACAACAATCATCACATGATTATCTCTAGGGCTTTCACTAACAATCTCCCACTAGCATTAGTGTCAATCACTGCAGTATCTAATACCCAATGACCTAGTGTAACCATCATGCTTTTTCTGTGTCAAAGCCATGGTCAAGGGATATGCAACGTTAGCCTCTGTGGGTACTCTGCAAATCTTCACATCTCCTCTATCGATAATCTCTCGAATGAGATGGAAGCGTCGTAGTATGTGTTTGATCCGCTGGTGTGAGCGAGGTTCCATAGCATGCGCAATCGATCCATTGTTGTCACAATAGAGCTCTATAGGATCTGCTATGTTAGGAACCACTCCAACCTCAGTAATGAACTTGCGGATCCAAACTTCCTCCTTTGCTGCCTCTGATGCAGCAATATACTCAGTCTTTATTGTAGAATCAGCAACTGTGTCCTGCTTCGGATTCTTCCAGCTCACAGCGCCACCATTCAAGAAAAATACGAACCCTAACTGTGATCTATAATCATCCTGATCAGTTTGGAAGTTGGCATCGCTGTAACCCTTTACAGCTAGCTCCTCATCGCCTCCAAATATCAAGAAATATTCTTTATTTCTTCTCAAGTACTTAAGAATATTCTTGACTGTTATCCAGTGACACTCACCTAGATCTAACTGGTATCTACTCATCATGCTCAAAGTATACGAGACATCAGGACGAGTACATAGCATGGCGTACATGATAGATCCTATGGCCGATACATAAGGGATCTTATCCATGCGGTCTCTCTCCTCTCTAGAAGAGGGACTTTGAGTCTTCGAAAGACTCACACCATGTGACATCGACAGAAGTCCCTTCTTGGAATTCTGCATGGCAAACCGTAGTAATACTGTGTCAATATATGTACTCTGACTTAGGCCAAGCAATCTCTTAGATCTATCTCTATATATCTTGATGCCTAGAATACAGGCTATTTTACCTAAGTTCTTCATTGAGAAGCACGTCCCCAGCCAAGTCTTCACAGACTATAGCGAAGGGATGTCATTCCCAATGAGTAGTATGTCATCCACATACAATACTAGGAAGATAACTGTGTTTCCATTAACCCTCTTGTAGACACAAGGTTCATCTTCATTCTTGATGAAACCAAACTATTTGATCGCATCATCAAATCGAAGATTCCAGCTCCGAGAAGCTTGCTTTAGACCATAAATGGACCTTTGCAGCTTGCATATTTTGCAGTATGTTGTGGATCTACAAAACCCTCAGGTTGTGGCATGTACACATCCTCGAGCAAGTTTCCATTCAGAAACGTGATTTTGACATCCATCTGTCAGATCTCATAATCGTGGTATGCTGCAATAGCAAGCATGATCCGAATGAACTTAAACATCGCCACTGGAGAAAAGGTTTCATCATAGTCAATACCATGAATTTGCTTAAAACCTTTAGCCACCAATCGGCCCTTATAGGTATGCATAAGTCCATCCATGTCAGTCTTTCTCTTAAAGACCCACTTACACCCAATGGGTTTGACGCCTTCAGGTGGATCAACCAAAGTCCATACTTGGTTGGTGTACATGGATTCCATCTCGGATCTCATGGCCTCTAGCCATTTCTCAGAATCTGGGCTCATCAGAGCTTCCTGATAGGAGGTAGGCTCATTCTCAATGAGCATAACATCATCATGGTCAGACAAGAGAAATGAGTATCTCTCAGGCTGACGACGTACTCTATCAGACCTGCGAAGAGGTAGGTCTACCTGAACAGGTTGTTGTTCCATAACTCTTTGTGCAATAATCTCATCACCCACAACACTTTGTGGTTCCTGTTCAACCTCCATCAAGGCCTCAGTGCTATGGTCCTTATCTTGAATTTCTTCAAGATCGAACGTACTCCTACTAGTTTTTCTAAAAACAAAGTCCCTTTCTAGAAATACCCCAGCCTTTGCCACAAACACTTTATGCTGACTGGGAATGTAGAAGTAATATCCCTTCATTTCCTTGGGATACCCAACAAAATAGCACTTATCGGATTTGGATCCCAGCTTGTCTGAGACTTAACGTCGAACGTAAGCCTCACAATCTCAAATCCTCATGAAAGACATCTTGGGATTTTTCCCTGTCCATATCGTATATGGTGTCTTTATCATAGCCTTGGATGGTACACGGTTAAGTGTGAAGGTTGTTGTGTCTAGAGCATATCCCCAAAAGGATATAGGAATATCTGTGTAACTCATCATAGATCGTACCATATCTAATAGGGTACGATTCCTCCTTTCAGATACACCATTCCACTGTGGTGTTCCAGGAGGAGTGAGTTGGGATAGAATCCCACACTCAGCTAGATAGTCACGAAAATCATGGCTAAGGTATTCACCACCTCGATCTGATCAAAGTATCTTAATACTCTTACTAAGCTAGTTTTGTACTTCATTCTTGAATTCTTTGAACTTTTCAAAGGATTCTGATTTATATGTCATCAGATATACATAACCATATCTATTGAAGTCATCAGTAAATGTAATGAAGTACCTGTAACCACCTCTAGCAGCAACATTGAAAGGGACACATACATCACTATGTATAAGCCCTAACAAGTCTGTTGCTCTCTCGCTATGTCCACTAAAGGGAGTCTTGGTCATCTTGCCTAGAAGGCAAGACTCGCATGTCTCATATGATTCAAAATCAAATGAGTCCAGCAGCCCATCCTTATGGAGCTGGGATAAGCGACTCTCATTTATGTGACCTAAGCGACAATGCCAGAGATAGGTTTGGTTCAACTCATTTGACTTGAACCTTTTGGTACTTATGTTATAGATGGGGCTCTCTAAGTCTAGAATGTAGAGTCCGTTCATCAGAGGTGCACTACAATAAAACATATCATTTAAATAAACTAAACAATATTTGTTCTTTATTATAAATGAAAAGCCTTTCTTGTCTAAACAAGAAACTGAAATTATGTTCTTAGTCAAAACATGCATATAACAACATTCATCTAGTTCTAGTACAAGCCCAGAGGGCAGAGATAGAAAATAAGTTCCTACAACAACAACAACAACCCTTGCTCCATTGCCAACTCGTAGGTCCACCTCGCCCTTTGTCAATGCTCTGCTATTTCTCAGCGCCTGCACATTAGTATAAATGTGAGATGCATATCTGGTATCTAATACCCATGATGAAGAAATAGATAGATTGACTTCTATAACATTTATACCTGAAGTAGAAGTCTCACTTCTCTTCTTCTTAAGATCTTCCAGGTATGCTTTGCAGTTACGCTTCCAGTGTCCAGCTTCCTTACAGTGGAAGCAAGTCCTTTCCTTGGCCACCCCTCCTTTCGGTTTCAGTGTTTTGCCTTTTCCCTTGGCTTAGGACTTTCCCTTACCTTTAGGCTTGCCTTTGCCTTTCTTCTTTTGCACCATCAAAATGGAGTCAGGTTTTCCCTTCTTAAGGTTGAGCTCAGCAATTCTCAACATGCTAAGCATCTCAGGCAATGGCTTATCAATTTCATTCATGTTGTAATTCATGATAAATTGATTATAGCTTTGTGGCAAAGATTGCAAGATCGGGTCAGTGGCCAGCTCTTGGCCAAGTGGGAATCCCAACCTCTGTAGGTTCTCTATGTACCCAATCATCTTGAGTATATATGGACCTACAGGAGTCCCATCTTGCATCTTGGACTGAAATAGTGCCTTAGAGATCTCATATCTCTCATGCCTTGCTTGTCCTTGATATAGTTGACGAAGATGTTCAACCATATCAAAAGCATTCATGAACTCGTGTTGCTTCTAAAGCTCAAAGTTCATGGTCGCGAGCATGAGGCATGACACATCTAATGCATCATCTTGATGCTTCTTTTAAGCATCTCGGTCATCTCATGAGGAAGTGGCAGGAGGTGCCTCCGGAATGGGCTGCTCTAGAACGTACAATTTTCTTTCTTGGGTGAGAACGATTCTCAGATTCCTGTACCAGTCCAGGAAATTAGCTCCATTGAGCTTGTCCTTCTCAAGGATAGAACACAGGGAGAGAGTGTTCATGTTTGTCGATATGGTAATCTACAACATAGACAATGCAGAAAATTAATATCATATTCCATTTATCATTTAATTAGGCCTTTAATCAAATGATGCTCCCACTGAATTATAGGACTTTTATAGAATCAAGTTATGGATATGGTCAAACCACATTATTAGATTCATATAAACTAGCTATAATTCTCGCAGGACAAGATCTACATCATACTACGCCTTGAGTTAGCTTTGGCTAAATCGCCCAAGACTTAGTATGATCGATAGGTAACAAATTACTGATTACATCTCTATGCAACTCTTGTTTATAGGATCAAGATCTACATTTACAAAAGACTTTGAGTTAGCTTTGGCTAAATCGCCCAAGATTTAGTGTAAATGTAATCTTATCCTACCTTTCCAACGGTTGGAATATGCCTATAGTTTTACTCGATCCAATTGAGTTAATTAGTTTTACTCAATCTAATTGAGCTTATTCTCACCCAAGCTATGATAGGCGGAACCAAGATTGTCCCTCCGCACCCTACCAAGATAATATGCGTTGCTCTACTTTGGCAGATTCAACAACAACAAATGATCGAGGTAGTGATGGGTATCAAAACTTGGTAGGCATTTTCGAGTTGATTCGATTAAGATCTAATCTAATCATGAATGTGTATTATATACGCATTAAGACCTTAATTACCCTACACTAGCATGCATCACATACATACAAGCAAAATATACTAGCATGCATCATATACATACAAGCAAAATATCCTAGCATGCATCATATACATACAAATAAAATTTACTAGCATGCATCACATATATACAAGCAAATATATATATATATATATATAAAATTGTGATGAGGTCATGGCCCTACTATGATCTTCTCAAGCCAATGAGAAGATCGGACGGTCAACCTAGGGTTAGCGACTTCTCCAAGCGTCTCCTTTGACCGCCATGTGTCGTCGGCACCCTCCTCGTAACTCCGTCTACTAGTGGACCTTCCACTGCTTCATTTTGTACATTACAAACATGAGACTCGAGTTACATTCGAGTCTAAAACTATTTACAATATGAATATTAAAAGAAGAGACACGACGCGCAGGTCGTATACCATATACAACATGCACAACCACAAAAACGGCGCGCAAGCCGTATTATGAATTACAATACATTTTTGTCCAATCACATTAGGGTTTTTGGGCCATGACCATCACAGTATTATACATAATTCTAAATTATGTATTTTACAGAAATTTCTATAATTTTTCCTTTTTTTTCAATTTTATGAGTCACATCTCCGTAACGGTCTCGCTAAGCGATTTTCGGGCGCGATCGCGGGACAATGCCCCTTACGAGGTTAGGGGCAGCGCCCCTACTCGGAAAATGAATCTCGCAAGTGTCCCATCTTGATCTTATAGCGCCTTAAGTCACTGTCCCAAAAAACTAGAGTGAGAATTCGCCGTTTCGGAGAATTTTCCTCGGTGGTTGAAGCCTACAAGTGTCCCAACACTTGTTGCTTCGACTCTTCGAGAAAAATACCCAAAAAAATCTATAAAATAGGAAATTTACAGAAACTTACAAATATGTAATTTTTATATCTAATACAAAAATTACAAAACTAAACACATACAAGCTTCACCCGTGGCTCTGATACCACTGTTGGACTATCCGAGCCGCAAAAATCACTTTTTGCGTTGCAGAAACCTCGGAAGTCGGCCACGGATCCGTGCGAAGATAAACAAAAATTACATGTACGTGTTTAGAAAACCTAGATCTACCTTAGATCTACATGAAAGGAGCGTTACCCTTGATGCGACGCTTTTCGCTTATCTCGCTCGTCCAAACGGCTTGCCAGAACTCGAGAGTGTCAAGTGTACACTCCTCTATCGGTATCCACACGAGCAATAGGTGGAGAAAAGCAACCTAGAGTGTGCTAGCACCCTTAGAAGCTCACGGCAAGGATGAGGGGGAGAGAGCTTGAGAAGAGAGGAGGAAGAAGATGAAGTTACTCCACTTAACTTCACACTAATCACTCACATAATTGTGGTCGGCCACTACATGGAAGTTATATACTTGCATGTAATACCAAGAGTCATGGCTCTTGGTCTCCCTCATGAGGTGGCACCCCATGATGATGTGGAACATCATCATTGGCCGGCCCATGCCAAGTCAAACTTGACCTTTCATCTTCCCTCTCAAGTCAAGACAAACTTGACCTCTTATCTCCCATGGTTGATCAAATCCAACCATTTGATTCAAGTCAATTTGATTTAATGAATCTCTATTCATTAGTTTAAATTGACTCGATGAATCAAATCTAAATTAGACTCATTCAACACTTGAATCAAATTGAGTCCAACTCAATTAGTCTAATTTGGATTACTCTTAATCCAATTTGATTCATCCCATGAACCTAATCCTCATGGTCCATCATATGAACCTAATCTCCATCTAATTGCCCTTTGTGTGTGACCCTATAGGTTCTTGTAACGTTGGCAATGCTCCTAAACCGATTTAGAAACATAAGCAATGAGCGGTATCTAGCAACACATCATTGCTACCCAAGTTACAAGAATGTTGAGATCCAACATCACCTTTGTGACTACTAATTGTGACTCTCATAATATGTGACAATGTCCCTCTATCCATGACATCTAGATTGACCAATTGAGGCATAGGCCATGTCATACTCTGTACAATCTATATCTTGAACTCCAAGTAGACTCACTCTAATCAAATGAGCTCAATATCTCATATTGACTCATTTGGGCATAACCATGCACTTAGTGGTCTCACTCTAACAAGAATAACGATGTCACTCCTGTCATATAGGAGGGATAGATCTCATTTACATCACTCACATCCCTCCATATAATTTGTTACATACCCAGTAATCGCCTTTATAGTCCACCCATTTACGGGTGACGTTTGACGAAGCCAAAATGTGTAACTCCTTATGTAGGGAACCATGGTGACTTCAGGTCCAAGGACTAATAGTCATACTAATAGTCACATGAGAAAGTATATGACACTCATATAACGATCCATGATGGTTTCTCATGGCGGATCATTCAGTATACATTCTCCAATGCATACCCATGTGTCAACTTGATATCTCATATCCATGACTTGTGAGATCAAGTCATCAAGTTGACCTACATGCTAGTCTCTTCGCATTAACATTGTCCCAGAATGTTAATATTTGATTAGGAATGATTAAGAGTAGTGTTCTCTATATCATCTCATTATCGATTCAACCAATCGATTGATATAGATAAAAACCTTCTACTCAAGGACGTTATTATACTTAGTTATTTGGCACCAATACAAGTAAGTATAATAACCACAAATAAATGTCATTATATATATAGGAATATGATACAACAAAGTCCAAACAACAATCATCACATGATTGGCTCTAGGGCTTTCACTAACAAAATACATACAACACATCTGTATACTATAAATATGGAAATGATACAGGAGGAAATCCCAAAACAGCAGTCCACAAGAAATGCAACAATACGAAATAAATATCCAACCCTTCAGCGTGAGATGGGATCAGCTGGCGGAGCTCTGAACATCCAATGAATCTTCTACCTGTTACTTGGGTGACAGGAAAACCCAGGGTCCGTGGTGGTGAGTATAAACTCAGGGGTAATATGTAGAAAGTGCATGAACAACATTTAGGGATATAGAGATCTACAAGTATACATGTGAAGATCTACAAGTATACAGAATAAGTACAATAGACATACAGTCCTAACTGTAATAACAAGTAACCATAGTATAGTCATACTCAATGCATATACTAAACTGATCAACTGAACATGAAGTAATGTACCAACGTACCTGACGGTCTGCAACACCATAAGCTATATCATCCTGAATAGATATACAATAACATAACCCATAAAACGTATAATGTCAATCCCATATCTGACCAACACTCAGACATATGAACAGTATATAATCACATGTAATAACAACCCGGTCCATACTACACTAAGACATGACGCTAATCAAATGCATACAACAGTCTGGACCAACACATATATCATGCTCAACACACAGCAGTATATAATATGCAAATGACATGTATCATGATGAACAAGCATATGCAGCAAACATAGATCAATCAAATGCAGCATCTCACGGGCATATGTAAAACATATATCAAATACATGCATACATATATATCGGCAATGCATATGCATGGTCATGTCTGCGGACCCGTCCAACCACGATCCTAGAGTGGCCAGGGTGGCACGACATGACTACTATCCCGACTCCAGCTACCACTACTCTCGAGTGGCCGAGTTGGGTAGTATGACTGGTAGCTAGCCGCCATAGAGCTATATGCTACCCTAGGGGTCCCTGCTGCAAGCGACTCTAGCTACCACTACCCATGAGTGGCCGAGTGCTGCACGACAGGACAAACTGTACGCTACTCCAGCTACCACCGTCTATAGTGGCCGAGTGCGGCACATCCAATGCTCTGCCCTCAACCCTGCTACCACTATCCCGAGTGGCCGGGGAGGCAGGATGACTGACGACCCTCTCAATCACAAGGGAGACCTAATCGCCAACATGCATGTAATGTAATGATGCATAGCTCCACATACGTATCCTCGCAACACTCCCTATCCCACGGGGAGTCCTGGTCAACCAAAAGTCAACTATGCAAGGACTACTAATCCACAAGATACTCTCTCTCTACCACACAGAGAGTCATACACAACTGACAGTCAACCACGCTAAGACCTCCAGTCCGTAGCGATATACTATCGACAATCCATATAACCATACACAGATACACGATCCATAATGGATATACAATCATGCTAGGACCTCTAGTCCTTAGCCACATACTGACAACCACACACACTTATCTATGCACAGATGACTAGATCCACCATAGATGCACAACTAATATGTGTCTGATACAGAAATTGACTCCATAATCTAATCCATCACCTAACCCTAGTGATGTAACACAGAAACCCAATCTGAGGTCACAAAGATAACACTAACCACATGTACTTAACTGAACATCCATCAGCTAACACACAATAGGGTTTGTAGTTCATAACCGTGATAGATAAACGATGAAGTAACAGCAATATATCTCAAAGGTCAAGGCTAAGTACAAGCACATGATTAAATAAGAGTGGATCTAAGATCAAAGTAATAGCATAAGTCTAAATTCATACACCAGATTCAGATCAAACTACCTGACCAAGGTAGATATTACCCACCTGATACGAAGCTCGAAATAATCCTCACGGTAGTGGACCTGCTTCGTATCCCATACCTGCACATAATAGCAAACTATGATTAAGTACAAGTCTCTGACAAATATACGAACTAAACACTAATTCGTTTCTATATTCGCATCCTTTCCTTGTCTATGAGTTAGAAACTCGAGCACACACCTCTCGTATCCCCAATCTACATCACTTTACTAACCACAATTCACACATCTATGACATTCACAGCTCCATCCATCAGCATATACAGGGCATCAATCATTCACACATCTCCACTGCATCAACGAAGTCACCACAAACACATCTATTACATTCACCTACCTCCCTATCACAGCAGCACAACACAACCACCATCGTTCACAGCACACCGAATCACAATCGGATACCACTCCATCCCATCCAAAATAAATCAAATACATTAACAACACCTTAATCATTTCACCTATTCATAGATTCACTCAAACATCGACTGAACTCCTCAGCACAATTGAGTGCCAATTAGAGGCTAAATCACAGCTCACGGCTGCCACCACTCCAACCACAGCCGTCATACCACAATCCATCGACAAACACTAAATGCAGCAATTAACAGCTGAGAAGAAAAGGTTGGATCGAGCTTACCTGCCCTAAATCTTCACCGGCAGTCACCCCTCCTTTAACCTCTGTTCACCGGAGAAATCCAAGCTCCAGAACACTGCCTAAAACCACCGATTGAAGCCAATATAAGAAACCCACAGCTAGATCTCACTCTCAGCTTAAGAAGGAAGGAAATTGGCCCCCTTACCTTGCTCCAACGACGATCGGCAATGAGATCCCTCCCTCTCGGCAGCCCACCGCCGCAGCACTCTCAGCTCCCAAATCGGCCTCCACCCATTTCCAGCTTGCTCAGCGTCCTCCCTCCAGCCGGATCTCCGACCAAGTGCGTCGGCAACGGCGGCTTGCGGAGGAAGAAGAAAAGATGAAGAAAATCGTTGATCGCGTGAGATGACAAAGGAGAGGCGATCGCGAAGTGAAGATATGTGGTTGATCGGTTTTACATGGCCCTTTTTAAACATCGTTCGCATTTTTGGTTTACGCCACCCGGTTCAAACCACCCGGTTCAAACCAAGCCCTAATTAATACCAACCTTATTTAAACCTAACCCCTAATTAAACCCATCACTAATTAAGCCTACTTAGTTCATTAAAGAGGTTAAATTTTTTTTTCGATATCTTACATTCTCCCCCACTAATAAAAATTTGATCCCTAAATTTCTGACTTAGGTACGAGTACGAAATGTCCCAACAACCATCTTAGGTATCTGGAGAAAAGTCATCCACCTCAAGTGACTAAATAGGGTACTAAGCTCGAATATTATATTCTAGCTCTTATATACACTCTCAACCGACCTATTAAAAGGTAAATAATTGTACCAAAGTGGAGTTTTATATCCGTAACCGATGGGAGAATTTGCCAGAGTCGTAAGGTGAATCATGAATCACTATCAGAAATGATACTCAAGGATACTCCATGGATATAATTTCATCAAGCGATCCAACGAAGTCCATCTTACGGCTCGGAAGAAAATGAGCGAACCTAGCTAATCAATCATCGATTACCCAAATCACATCAAGTCCTTTCCGAATTCTAGATAATCTCCCAACACAGTCCATCAAACTAAGCTCCCGCTTCTATCCAGGTACGTAACCCTACCGATCACTAATATTCCACCTTTACTTGTTGGCACACCCAAAATCAAATTACAAAGTCAACCATGTCCCATATATCGTTCCACCAACAGGAACGTCTCAATACTCACTATTTTTGGATACACTCTGAATAAATCATCAATCTTGACTAACAAGTCTCCTGGAACAACCCTGCTTAATTTGAATGCAACTCTGTAACCCACTATTCTCCTCGGAGATGGAGAATTTCTTTCTCACAAGAGAAACCAATCTACTATTCAAATCTACGGTAAATACCAAATCAATCTAGGGAAACCACAACTCCCCTCAAGATTGGGAATATATCCATAAATATATTCTCCACAGATATGATGACAATCGATCTCAAATACTCCAAGAGTATTTGATTCCTCAAATCCATGAACGACTAAATCGTCGATAAGTCTAACAACATTATCAACAGCTCATAAAATTCATACCAAGTATGAAATGTTATTTTCTACACACCCGCATTCTTTTTACTCCAAGCAGATGATATCTCAATCATCACACCCACAAGGGTAATTATATGACATCAAGTCACTACAATATCAGCCCTCCAATTGTAAATCAATCCTAGGGTGTACACAGTGTCATTTAGCTGATCTAAACAGATCATCTATCCACAACGAAGGATATCCATTTTCAACAACTACTGCATACCACCATCGATAATCGATGTATAACCCCAAAGGTCCATCCCTCTTTTAACCAAGAGTTTCGGATCTTCTCAAAAAAGAATACTGAGATAGATAAATATCTCATCCAACACCTCCTATAATCGCAACTTATGTTCTTCCAATTCCATAATGTTTAGCAACACTAATACCCATAAAATCATCTCCCGATATGAGGTCCCCAATATCGGAACTATTCCCGAAATCACCCTCAATCGCATATTCCACTTGCCCATGCAGTGGAAAACCTGGGAGTTCATCCAAAACTACATCCGAATACTCTCGAATTATATGCACATCCGAGATACAAGTTATACCCTCATTTTGACAATTTAACTATCCGTAAGGATATGTCTATAGTAGAGGTATGTCTAGCAAAGGCTAAGGGTATCCCTTGACTTCTTGGTTGTTGATCAACATCTCACCTGACGGTAGAGAACAATCACCAACCCACAAGTCGATAGGAACCCTTCTAATCCTATCTAAGAATATTCTAGACCTAGCTACCTGTAACTACGAGTATCTCTCGATATATCCGCAAATACGGTAATCTAAAGTAATACCGCGAATGACCAATTCTTCGGTCTACTATACCTCTTCTCGTGTAATCATGTAAGCTCGCCCAACATCTTTTCTTGACGGCTGAGCTCATGTAGCTGCAAAAGTCTACCATGGAGGACCTGAAATCAACTGCTGAACTGAGATGCAATACCCAAAATGACTGCAATGGAGATGATAAACCCCGTTGTACTGCAAAGAGTACACAACCAGTTGTAAAGTACTGAAGAACTGCCAACATCATAGCACGCTCCAACTCTGCAAATAGTATAGCTGCAACTGGAGAATATAGCATAGATACGACCATCCTCGTAAATGCTCTCCTCTGTATAAAGGATAACCATGCCTGGGGAGGTAATAGTTATCGTCTAGACGTTCGAGTCTTCTGCTGATACTGCTGAGTAAATTGCTTCTCTCGGATGGAAGTATTAAAGAGTTCTAACTGTGTCTGAGGTAGTAAATTGTTGTTGATGTGATAATCCAATCTTCTGTGATGAGCTCTGCTTTCGAGGTTGTGGATCGTCCTCTCGAAAGCATCATCCATAGTCTTCAACTAAGTCTTCAAAGTACATACTCTCCTCGTAGACACTGGCTGCTTATAGTAGAAGCAGATAAAATAATCCATCGGATAATCTGACTCTGCGTGTCATCGTGGCCCGCACTATATGCACATAATCCTTTCGAAGTCTTCTTCTGAGTTCACTGATAAACATGAGAAGATGCTATCGATCTGCAGTCGGTCTTCTATGGTCGGAAAACTCTCCAATAGTAGCTCATGACTCATGACTCCAATCTCACTCCTTTTATCCAACATTTGGAGACTTCGGATTCTAATAATTTGACTTGCAATGTCTGCTTATCAAATCTCCAACTCTTAATCACTTGCTACTGAGTCATTTCATACACATGACTCCGTTTAATGCCTTCCGGTAGGATCTAATAGAAGATCCAAACATCCTAATCAAGATGTCAACCAATAAACTATAGGTGGCTTAAGACATGTCGATCACATTCTTGAGCTATTAGGTGGTCGTAACCCTCGCAGGTCTAACGACTCTGCCTGGTACCTCCGTTACCAAATGATCACCTTACTTGAAGCTCAAGAATTCTCTGACAATTAATCAAAGAAGATGATGTGAGAAAATACTCTCTCACAACATCACTACACCGTGGCCAAGTGATGTGTGATTTCCCGAAGATTATTTCCTACCTCTTCCACCAATTATCGTCTTGATCCTGATAATGGTATGCAACTAACTCCACTTTCTCTGTATAACACGAGTTAAGTACTCAAAAGTACCTTCAGAGTAATACAACCTAACATGACTAACTCAAGGATCAAAATCCCTATAAAACACCGTATACCAAATTCTCCGCTATCTGCATCAGCAATAGTATACTTGCTTAGTCCATTACCCCACAGGTAATAATCTGACAACATAATTAGTGAAAATCCTTAAGACTGTAATCTTTGATTTCCACATGAAATGTGACTACCTAACCCCTGCTTTCCGACTCGGTATCAATCGGCTCTCAAAGATAATTTACCTTTTCAACAGCAGGTCCAAGACACACAGACTCTACATGTTGTTCTCGTGGTCAACTCAAACCACGGTTACGAATAGTGACTACCACACTACAAGTCATCCCTGTTATAAGCAACTAAATGGATAGCCAACAGAAAGGATATATGATAATAGTTAACATACCTTAACCCTAGTATCTCGGAGATGTCCGCAGAGCCAGATCCCAGAACTCACAAAACCAAAACCGAGTAAAACAAAACTCGATGTCCGAACGAAATAAAATCCGAAAGTGGACTTCGCAACCTAGGGCTCTGATACCAATAAAATTGTCACGACCCGAGAGTATGCCGAGCCGAAAATAATCGGACAGCATCTCCCCTGTTCGTGATACAATTCCCTGATATACATAAAGCCTTCCGGCCACAATCACATAACAAATATATGGACATAATCCATAAAACACATCGGAAGATAATGACAAATAATAAATATACAAACGACTTAACTATGCACTCCGGAGTGACTTTGACACAACAAAAATCATAATAGAAATCACATCGAAGGCCAAATACATACAACACATCCGTATACCATAAATACGGAAACGATACAGGAGGAAATCCCAAAACAACAGTCCACATGAAATGCAATAATACGGAATAAATATCCAACACTTCAGCTTGAGATGGGATCAGTTGGCGGAGCTCCAAACATCCAAGGAATCTTCTACCTGTAACTTGGGTGACAGGAAAACTCAGGGTCCATGGTGGTGAGTATAAACTCAGGGGTAATATGTAGAAAGTGCATGAACAACATATAGGGATATAGAGATCTACAAATATACATGTGAAGATCTACAGGTATACAGAATAAGTCCAATAGACATACAGTCCTAACTCTAATAACAAGTAACCACTGTATAGTCACACTCAATGCATATACTAAACTGATCAACTAAACATGAAGTAATGTACCAACGTACCTGACGGTCTGCAACACCATAAGCTATATCATCCTGAATAGGTATACAATAACATAACCCATATAACGTACAATGTCAATCCCATATTTGACCAACACTCAGACATATGAACAGTATATAATCACATGCAATAACAACTCGGTCCATACTACACTAAGACATGACGCTAATCAAATGCATACAACAGTCTGGACCAACACATATATCATGCTCAACACACAGCAGTATATAATATGCAAATGACATGTACCATGATGAACAAGCATATGCAGCAAACATTGCTCAATCAAATGCAGCATCTCACGGGCATATGTAAAACATATATCAAATACATGCATACATATATATCAGCAATGCATATGCATGGCCATGTCTGCGGACCCGTCCAACCACGATCCTAGAGTGGCCAGGGTAGCACGACATGACTACTATTCTGACTCCAGCTACCACTACTCTCGAGTGGCCGAGTTGGGTAGTATGACTGGTAGCTAGCCGCCATAGAGCTATATGCTACCCTAGGGGTCCCTGCTGCAAGCGACTCTAGCTACCACTACCCATGAGTGGTCGAGTGCTGCACGACAAGACAAACTGCACACTACTCCATCTACCACCGTCTATAGTGGTCGAGTGCGACACATCCAATGCTCTGCCCTCAACCCTGCTACCACTATCTCGAGTGGCCGGGGAGGCAGGATGACTGACGACCCTCTCAACCACAAGGGAGACCTAATCGCCAGCATGCATGTAATGTAATGATGCATAGCTCCACATACGTATCCTCGCAACACTCCCTATCCCACGGGGAGTCTTGGTCAACCAAAAGTCAACTATGCAAGGACTACTAATCCACAAGACACTCTCTCTCTACCACACAGAGAGTCATACACAAGTGACAGTCAACCACGCTAAGACCTCTAGTCCGTAGCGATATACTATCGACAATCCATATAATCATACACAGATACACGATCCATAATGGATATACAATCATGCTAGGACCTCTAGTCCTTAGCCACATACTGACAACCACACACACTTATCTATGCACAGATGACTAGATCCACCATAGATGCACAACTAATATGTGTGCGATACAGAAATTGACTCCATAATCTAATCCATCACCTAACCCTAGTGATGTAACACAATAACCCAATATGAGGTCACAAAGATAACCCTAACCACATGTACTTAACTGAACATTCATCAGCTAACACACAATAGGGTTTGTAGTTCATAACCGTGATAGATAAACGATGAAGTAACATCAATATATCTCAAAGGTCAAGGCTAAGTACAAGCACATGATTAAATAAGAGTGGATCTAAGATCAAAGTAATAGCATAAGTCCAAATTCATGCACCAGATTCAGATCAAACTACCTGACCAAGGTAGATATTACCCACCTAATACGAAGCTCAAAATAATCCTCACGGCCGTGGACCTGCTTCGTATCCCATACCTGCACATAATAGCAAACTATGATTAAGTACAAGTCTCTGACAAATATACGAACTAAACACTAATTCGTTTCTATATTCGCATCCTTTCCTTGTCTACGAGTTAGAAACTCGAGCACACACCTCTCGTATCCCCAATCTACATCGCTTTACTAACCACAATTCACACATCTATTACATTCACAGCTCCATCCATCATCATATACAGGGCATCAATCATTCACACATCTCCACTGCATCAACGAAGTCACCACAAACACATCTATTAGATTCACCCACCTCCCTATCACAGCAGCACAACACAACCACCATCATTCATAGCACACCGAATCACAATCGGATACCACTCCATCCCATCCAAAATCAATCAGATACATTAACAACACCTAAATCATTTCACCTATTCACATATTCACTCAAACGTCGACTGAACTCCTCAGCACAACTGAGTGCCGATTAGAGGCTAAATCACAGCTCACGGCTGCCACCACTCCAACCACAGCCGCCATACCACAATCCATTGACAAACACTAAATGCAGCAATTAACAGCTGAGAAGAAAAGGTTGGATCGAGCTTACCTGCCCTAAATCTTCACCGGCAGTCACCCCTCCTTTAACCTCTGTTCACCGGAGAAATCCAAGCTCCAGAACATTGCCCAAAACCACCAATTGAAGCCAATATAAGAAGCCCACAGCTAGATCTCACTCTCATCTTAAGGAGGAAGGAAATCGGCCCCCTTACCTAGCTCCAACGACGATCGACAGCGAGATCCCTCCCTCTCGGCAGCCCACCGCCGCAGCGCTCTCAGCTCCCAAATCGGCCTCCACCCATTTCCATCTTGCTCAGCGTCCTCCCTCTGGTCAGATCTCCGACCAAGTGCGTCGGCAATGGCGGCTCGCGAAGGAAGAAGAAAAGATGAAGAAAACCGTCGATCGCGCGAGATGACAAAGGAGAGGTGATCGTAAAGTGAAGATATGCAGTTGATCGATTTTACATGACCTTTTTAAAGGTCGTTTGCATTTTTGGTTCACGCCACCCGGTTCAAACCACCCGGTTCAAACCAAGCCCTAATTAATACCAACCTTAATTAAACCTAACCCCTAATTAAACCCAGCACTAATTAAGCCTACTTAGTTCCTTAAAGAGGTTAAATTTTTTTTCGATATCTTACATTCTCCCCCACTAATAAAAAGTTGGTCCCTAAATTTTTGACTTATGTACGAGTACGAAATGTCCCAACAACCATCTTAGGTATCTGGAGAAAAGTCACCCACCTCAAGTGACTAAATAGGGTACTAAGCTTGAATATTATATTCCAGCTCTTATATACACTCTCAACCGACCTATTAAAAGGTAAATAATTGTACCAAAGTGGAGCTCTATACCTGTAACCGATAGGAGAATTTGCTAGTCATAAGGTGAATCATGAATCACTATCAGAAATGATACTCAAGGATACTCCATGGATATAATTCCATCAAGCGATCCAACGAAGTCCATCTTATGGCTCGGAAGAAAATGAGCGGACCTAGCTAATTGATCATCGATTGCCCAAATCACATCAAGTCCTTTCCGAATTCTAGATAATCTCCCAACACAGTCCATCAAACTAAGCTCCCGCTTCTATCCAGGTACGTAACCCTACCGATCACTAATATTCCACCTTTATTTGTTGGCACACCCAACATCAAATTACGAAGTCAACCATGTCCCATATATCGTTCCACCAACAGGAACGTCTCAATACTCACTATTTTTGGAAACACTCCGAATAAATCATCAATCTCGACTAACAAGTCTCCTAGAATAACCCTGCTTAATTTGAATGCAACTCTATAACCCACTATTCTCCTCAGAGACGGAGAATTTATTTCTCACAAGAGAAACCAATCTACTATTCAAATCTACGGTAAATACCAAATCAATCTAGGGAAACCACAACTCCCCTCAAGATTAGGAATATATCCATAAATATATCCTCCACAGATATGATGACAATCGATCTCAAATACTCCAAGAGTACTTGATTCCTCAAATCCATGAACGACTAAATCATCGATAAGTCTAACAACATTATCAACAGCTCATAAAATTCATACCAAGTATGAAATGTCATCTTCTACACACCCGCATTCTTTTTACTCCAAGCAGATGATATCTCAATTATCACACCCACAAGGGTAATTATATGACATCAAGTCACTACAATATCAACCCTCCAATCGTAAATCAACCCTAGGGTGTACACAATGTCATTTAGCTGATCTAAACAGATCATCTATCCACAACGAAGGATATCCATTTTCAACAACTACTACATACCACCATCGATAATCGATGTATAACCCCAAAGGTTCATCCCTCTTTTAACCAAGAGTTCCGGATCTTCTCCAAAAGGAATACTGAGATGGATAAATATCTCATCCAACACCTCCAATAATCGCAACTTACATTCTTCCAATTCCATAATGTTTAGCAACACTGATACCCATAAAATCATCTCCCGGTGTGAGGTCCCCAATATCAGAACTATTCTCGAAATCACCCTCAATCACATATTCCACTTGCCCATGCAGTGGCAAACTCGGGAGTTCATCCAAAACTACATCCGAATACTCTCGAATTATATGCACATCCGAGATACAAGTTATACCCTCATTTCAACAATTTAACTATCCGTAAGGATATGTCTATAGTAGAGGTATGTCTAGCAAAGGCTAAGGGTATCCCTTGACTTCTTGGTTGTTGATCAACATCTCACCTGACGGTAGAGAACAATCACCGACCCACAAGTCGATAAGAACCCTTCTAATCCTATCTAAGAATATTCTAGACCTAGCTACCTATAACTACCAGTATCTCTCGATATATCCGCAAATAGGATAACCTAAAGTAATACCCTGAATGACTAATTCTTCGGTCTACTATACCTCTTCTCGAGTAATCATGTAAACTCGCCCAACATCTGTTCTTGACAGTTGAGCTCATGTAGCTACAAAAGTCTGCCATGGAGGACATGAAATCAACTGCTGAACTGAGATGTAATACCCAAAATGACTGTAATGGAGATGACAAACCCCATTGTCCTGGCAAAGAGTACACAACCTACTGTAAGGTACTGAAGAACTGCCAACATCATAGCACGCTCCAACTCTGCAAATAGTATAGCTGCAACTGGAGAATACAGCATAGATACGACCATCCTCGTAAACGCTCTCCTCTGTACAAAGGATAACCACGCCTAGGGAGGTAATAGTTGTTGTCTGGACGTTCAAGTCTTCTGTTGATACTGCTGAGTAAATTGCTTCTTTCGAATGGAAGTATCAAAGAGTTCTAACTGTGCCTGAGGTAGTAAATTACTGCTGATGTGATAATCCAATCTTCTATGATGAGATCTTCTTTCGAGGTTATGGATCGTAACTCTCGAAAGCATCATCCATAGTCTTCAACTGAGTCTTCAAAGTACATACTCTCCTCGTAGACACTGTAGGGGATCGATGTGTATGTGGTTGGCCAGTTAGAGCGGGGTGAATAGCCCTCTTTTGTTCGATGGTGGAATTCGCTTGTCTACAAATAATATTAGCGCAATGGAATATGCAAATACAAACAAAGAAAGACAAAGCAAAGGAAACAAACAATGCTAACACCGAAATATAATGTGGTTCACGACCTCACCACTAATCCACGGTCCGATTCGTCCAAAGTGAATCACTCCACAACCAATTCACTATTGGTCTCTCCCTTTAGCTAATGCAAGGTGGAGGTAAACCTTCTTACAACCCAAACACTCCTTCTTACAATATATGTGAAAGAAAACTAGGAGAAGGAGTTGAAAGCTTGTGGGGTACTTGGATGATCGTTTAGGACTTAAGCATTAGCCATCCAAATCCCAACACCCTCTCTTTTTATAGAGGGATCGCCCTTGGGCCGATCGGCTTGTCGCCACTACAACGACCTTCGAACATGTCGGATCCCGACCGTTGTAGTCCAACGGATCCCTTGGCAGTCGACTGATATATCCATCAGTCGACTGCTGCCTTCGTAGTCGACTGGCCAGTCGGCTACAAGAGGTTATGTGGCTCAAACCCTCTCAACCAGTTGACTACTGCCATCAGCAGTCGACTGATGGTCTTGGCAGTCGATTGCTGAGCCAAAAACCTATCAGTCGGATACCAGTCGAACCCCGTTCGACTCAGAGCAATCGACTACCATTCCATGGCAGCCGACTGATGTCGAGAAATCTCATCCGACACTTAGCCAAATGGCCAAGTTTTACCTAAGAGCACTACCCCTTCCCGGGTTACATTCGCTCACTCTCATCCCTTGGAGTCTCTCGCCTTTGAAGTTGTCTTCATCCGGCCACGTCCCTCGGATGTGCCAAGCGCACAGCTCTACAGCGTCATCCTTCGCGTCTCACCCTGAAGTCTACTTCCTCCGGCTTCACTCCAAGCTCCTCGTCCGGCGGTCCCTCGGATGCTCCAAGCGCACGGCTTCCGCAAAGCCATTCTTCACCGACTCAAGGACCCAGTCATGAGATGTGAAACTCGCCAAGGCTCCATGTGCGAATTACTAAGTCCTGCAAGACTCCAACGCACATATCAAATCACAATAACAACCTAACTTAAACCCTTTTCCACACACATTAAAACCATATCACGGGTTGATTGCCCTAACAATCTCCCCCTTTTTGTTGTGTGGCAATCCGTTTAAGTTAGGTAAAAAAATATTAAGGAAAGAAATCATGTAAATAACATGATTAGCAACTCTCCCCCTTAATACATGAAACTCCCCCTAAATGCATTCCCCCTTTACTTAAACATATATCTTTCTCCCCCTTTGACACCATCAAAAAGATTAAACATGGTTTATATGACATGGCATCAAGTCTAGAGAGAAGCAAAAATCAAAAACACTTAAAAACCTGATAAAATCAGGTTATTGTGCTCGTGCACAGTAGATCAGTCGACTGCTATCAGTATGGCAGTCGACTAGCACAAGGAAATCAGGTTTTCTGATTTTCTGGATGAAATTCAGAAATACCCTATAAATTCTAGAAAATTTGAAAAATAGTGAAATTTGGGGAACACATTTCTTTTAGGGTTCTTCATCAACGAAAAATAGTTTTCCATGAAAAATCATTATATTTTCAAAGATTTGTCAAAAATCCAAAAGCTTCAAAAACAATTAGGTTTTTGATCAAGTTAGTATCACATTTAACACCTAGTTTTGGTTTGAATTGTTTCAAAATATGAACACACAAATTTTAAAGTAAGAGATTGTTTTGAAAACATATGAAATATCCAACCATGATCTTTGGGCAATATGTCTATGAATTAAACATAAGTCTTCCCCATGATTGGTCTATTGTTGCTATTTTGATACTTTAAATGACCATCTAAATGTCATAGGCACTAGTGGACATTTGTATCATCCTAACATCTCACTCATGCTAAGTTTTCAATCAATGTAGCCTATGGTGAGTGTGAGATGTATCCTAAAGGTATTTGTATATACTTAACCATTATTTTCATGCAATTCTATACAAGGTTAAGTATCATCCTAACATCCAACATGATCATAAAGACATATATGGATGAATTTCATATTATGACCATGAAACAAATGTATTCATCAAATTGTGATCATGCATTAGGTATTACATCATGATAATAAGGCAAAGTATCACTCAAAGCATGATTTATCTATTTATGGGTGCATTATCATCACCCAATACTATTTCAAAAATATTATCCCGCCATCATAAGTCAATCAAAGACATGATATAGGTAAATTCCATATGGTTGACTATCCTAGGGTTTTCCTAACCCTTAAGGATGGATTTAGGAATCCAAAATAAATTATTTCCTATGGGGTTCACTAAAAATTCCTTAGGGATCCATTTTCTAGCTATTACCTTCTTTTTGTCTTGACCCCTAGCAATTAAACATTTATAGGCCTTTTCATTTTTCTTTTCCTTATATCCTAGGCCTTTCTTATTGAAACTTGCTCTTTGGCTCTCTATGATCATGTTCAATGTATTTGAGCCAATTGTAAATTTTTCTAGGGCCTTGGTCAAATGATCTACCTTTTCCCTTAGGGCCCTATTTTCATCCATACATGCATCACTAACATTGAAAGGCATATATTCATGTGAGCATGCATTATCATGACTAGAAGAAGTATCATTATTAATATTTAAGCATGCTTTTTCTAGCTTATTTTCTAAATCCTTAATTTGATCTAGCATGCTCTTATTTTTTTTTTTTTTGCCCTAAATAGATCCTTAGTAAGACTAGAAATCATGGAAACTATTTTACTTGGTGAGAGGTTCGTTACCATAGTCTTCATGTCCTCTTCCTCCGATTCCGATGATGGTGAAGAAGCTCCCCCTTCACTAGAGCTCTCCTCACTTGTGCTTGATTCTTCATTTTCGGTGGAGGAGGAGTCTAGATCGTCAAAGGCCATCAAAGCTAAGTTGGTGACAAAAGCATTCTTCTCTTCTGATGATGATGAAGATGATGAAGAGGGGTCATCCTATGTCCTTGCTTTTAGTGCCTTGGCCTTCTCTTTTTCTTTGGTCTTCTTCTCTTCTTCCTTCTTCTTGCTCCCCTTCTTCTTCTTCTTTTCTTCTTTCTTTTTCCTCTTCTCTTTGCTCTTGTTCAAGAGGGGACAATTGTCCCTTATGTGTCCCTCTCCTTGGCAATTATAATAAATCACCTTCCCCCTTGGTCTTCTCCTCCTATCATTAGATTTATTAAATTTAAAATTTCTTAAAGCATGCCTTACCTTCCTTACCATGTAATCTTCTTCCGTGCTATCCATAGAGGAGGATAAGGATGCTTCATCGGAGGAGAAGGGGTTCTCCATCTTCTTCTTCCCTTTGTTTGCCATCAAGGCTACTCCTCTTGAAGGTTGAAACCTTGGATCTTCTACTATTCCTTCGAGCCTTGTTTCGTGGAGCTCCATAGTTGAGAAGAACTCCTCCAAGGTGCTCACTTCTAAATTCTTGGACATGTAGAAGGAGTCCACCATTGAGCTTCATTTTGATGACCAGGGAAAGGCATCAATTGCTTTCATGAGCATGTCCCGGTTCGAAAGTATTTCTCCTACACTCGTTAGCCCAATTAAAATTTCTTTGAATCTAGAATGTAAGGAGATTACCTTTTCTCCCTTTTCAAGCTTGATATTTGTTAGTTGGGAGCGGAGGAGGTCTCTTCTTGCAAGCTTGGCCTCCGAAGTGCCTTCATGAAGCTCTACTAGCTTCTCCCACATCTCCTTGGCACTTGCACACTCTCCTATCCTATTCACTTCTTGTTAGGGGAGTACGTTGTAGAGATGATGTTTGGCTTTTGAGTTTGTCAAGTACTCTTCCCTTTTCCTCTTTCTCCACCTTGATTTCTCCAATGGCTCCCCATCTTCATTCCTAGGCATTTCGAAACCGTTTTCCATAATTAAAAGAATTTCGAAATCGGTTTCGAAAAATATCTCCATTCTCTTTTTCCACTAAGAGAATTCTCCTTCAAACTTTGGTGGGTGAATGTTTGGGCCGGTCATTCTTGAATGTGCTTGTTGTGGTGGTTAGTCCTCGACAAGTTTTCCTCGCTCTGATACCACTTGTAGGGGATTGATGTGTATGTGGTTGGCCGGCTAGAGGGGGGTGAATAGCCCTCTTTCGTTCGATGGTGGAATTCGTTTGTCTACAAATAATATTAGCGCAACAGAATATGCAAATACAAACAAAGAAAGATAAAGCAAAGGAAACAAACAATGCTAACACCAAAATATAACGTGGTTCACGGCCTCGCCGCTAATCCACGGTTCGATTCGTCCACGATGAATCACTCCGCAACCAATTCACTATTGGTCTCTCCCTTTAGCTAATGCAAGGTGGAGGTAAACTTTCTTACAACCCAAACACTCCTTCTTACAATAAATGTGAAAGAAAACTAGGAGAAGAAGTTGAAAGCTTATGGGGCACTTGGATGATCGTTTAGGACTTAAGCATTAGCCATCCAAAGCCCAACACCCTCTCTTTTTATAGAGAGGGTTGATTTCTTCCCGTTGGTCGCCACCAGTCGACTGCCGCCCTTGGCAGTCAACTATCACCACTACAACGGCCTCCGAACACGTCGGATCCCGACCGTTGTAGTCCAACGGATCTTGGCGATCCGATCGATGTATCCATCACCGATCATTGCGCTTCAGAGTCGATCCGCCTCGGCTACAAGAGGTTCTATGGCCCAAATCCTCTCAACCCGATCTGCGCCATGATCGGCGATGGTCTTGATCAGCGCCAATATATAATATCGACAATCCGGGCCAAAAACCTATCAGTCGGATACCAGTCAAACCCCATTCGACTAAGAGCAGTCGACTGTCATTCCATGGCAGTCGACTGATGTCGGGAAATCTCATCTGACACTTAGCCAAATGGTCAAGTTTCACCTAAGAGCACTACCCCTTCCCGGGTTACATTTGCTCACTCTCATCCCTTGGAGTCCCTCGCCTTTGAAGTTGTCTTCGTCCAGCCATGTCCCTCGGATGCGCTAAGCGCACGGCTCTGCAGCGCCATCCTTCGCGTCTCACCCTGAAGTCTACTTCCTCCGGCTTCACTCCAAGCTCCTCATCCGGCGGTCCCTCAGATGCTCCAAGCGCACGGCTTCCGCAAAGTCATCCTTCACCGACTCAAGGACCGAGTCATGAGATGTGAAACTCGCCAAGGCTCCATGTGCGAATTACTAAGTCCTGCAAGACTCTAACACACATATCAAAACACAATAACAACCTAACTTAAACCCTTTGTCACACACATCAAAACCATATCATGGGTTGATTTCCCTAACAGACACTGGCTGCATATAGTAGAAGCAGATAAAATAATCCATCGGATAATCTGACTCTGCATATCGTCGTGACCCGCACTATACGCACATAATCCTTTCGAAGTCTTTCTTTTGAGTTCGCTGATAAACATGAGAAGATGTTGTCGATCTGCAGTCGGTCTTTTATGGTCTGAAAACTCTCCAATAGTAGCTCATGACTCATGACTCCAATCTCGCTCCTTTTATCCAATATTTGGAGACTTCGGATTCCAATAATTTGACTTGCAATGTCTGCTTATCAAATCTCCAACTCTTAATCACTTGCTACGGAGTCATTTCATACACATGACTCGGTTTAATGCCTTCCGGTAAGATCTAATAGAAGATCCAAACATCCTGATCAAAATGTCCACAAATAAATCGTAGGTGGCTTAAGACATGTCGAATACATTCTCGAGCTATTAGGTGGTCATAACCCTCGCAGGTCTAACGACTCTGCCTGGTACCTCCGTTACCAAATGATCACTCTAGAAGCTCAAGAATTCCCTAACAATGAGTCAAAGAAGATGACGTGGGAAAATACTCTCTCACAACATCACTACACCGTGGCCAAGTGATGTGTGATTTCCCGAAGATTATTTCCTACCCCTTCCACCAATTTTCGACTTGATCCCGATAATGGTATGCAACTAACTCCACTTTCTCTGTATAACACGAGTTAAGTACTCAAAAGTACCTTCGGAGTAATACAACCTAACACGACTAACTAAGGGATCAAAATCCCTATAAAACACCGTATACCAAATTCTCCGCTATCTGCATCAGCAATAGTATACTTGCTTAGTCCATTACCCCACAGGTAATAATCTGACAACATAATTAGTGAAAATCCTTAAGACTGTAATCTTTGATTTCCACATGAAATGTGACTACCTAACTCCTACTTTCCGACTCGGTATCAATCGGCTCTCAAAGGTAATTTACCTTTTCAACAGCAGGTCCAAGACACACAGACTCTACATGTTGTTCCCGCGGTCAATTCAAACCACGGTTACGAATAGTGACTACCACACTACAAGTCATCCCTGTTATAAGCAACTAAATGCATAGCCAATAGAAAGGATATGTGATAACAGTTAACATACCTTAACCCTTGTAGCTCGGAGATGTCCGCACAGCCAGATCCCATAACTCACAAAACCAAAACCGAGTAAAACAAAACTCGATGTTTAAACGAAATAAAATCCGAAAGTGGACTTCGCAACCTAGGGTTCTGATATCAATAAAATTGTCACGCCCCAAGAGTATGCCGAGCCAAAAATAATCGGACAGTATCTTCTCTGTACGTGATACAATTCCCTGATATTCATAAAGCCTTCCGGCCACAATCACATAACAAATATATGGACATAATCCATAAAACACATCGAAAGATACTGACAAATAATAAATATACAAACGACTTAACTATGCACTCCGGAGTGACTTTGACACAACAAAAATCATAATAGAAATCACATCGAAGGCCAAATACATACAACACATCCGTATACCATAAATACGGAAACGATACAGGAGGAAATCCCAAAACAACAGTCTACAAGAAATGCAACAATACGAAATAAATATCCAACCCTTCAGTGTGAGATGGGATCAGCTGGCGGAGCTCTGAACATCCAATGAATCTTCTACCTGTTACCTGGGCGACAGGAAAACCCAAGGTCCGTGGTGGTGAGTATAAACTCAGGGGTAATATGTAGAAAGTGCATGAACAACATATAGGGATATAGAGATCTACAAATATACATGTGAAGATCTACAGGTTTACAGAATAAGTCCAATAGACATACAGTCCTAACTGTAATAACAAGTAACCACAGTATAGTCATACTCAATGCATATACTAAACTGATCAACTGAACATGAAGTAATGTGCCAACGTACCTGACGGTCTGCAACACCATAAGTTATATCATCCTGAATAGATATACAATAACATAACTCATATAACGTACAATGTCAATCCCATATCTGACCAACATTCAGACATATGAACAGTATATAATCACATGTAATAACAACCCGATCCATACTACACTAAGACATGACGCTAATCAAATGCATACAACAGTCTAGACCAACACATATATCATGCTCAACACACAGCAGTATATAATATGCAAATGACATGTATCATGATGAACAAGCATATGCAGCAAACATAGCTCAATCAAATGCAGCATCTCACAGGCATATGTAAAACATATATCAAATACATGCATACATATATATCGGCAATGCATATGCATGGTCATGTCTGCGGACCCGTCCAACCACGACCCCAGAGTGGCCAGGGTGGCATGACATGACTACTATCCTGACTCCAGCTACCACTAGTCTCGAGTGGCCGAGTTGGGTAGTATGACTAGTAGCTAGCCGCCATAGAGCTATATGCTACCCTAGGAGTCCCTACTGCAAGCGACTCTTGCTACCACTACCCATGAGTGGTCGAGTGCTGCACGACAGGACAAACTGCACGCTACTCCAGCTACCACCGTCTATAGTAGCCGAGTGTGGCACATCCAATACTCTGCCCTCAACCCTGCTACCACTATCCCGAGTGGCCGGGGAGGCAGGATGACTGACGACCCTCTCAGCCACAAGGGAGACCTAATCGTCAGCATTCATGCAATGTAATGATGCATAGCTCCACATACGTATCCTCGCAACACTCCCTATCCCACGAGGAGTCATGGTCAACCAAAAGCCAACTATGCAAGGACTACTAATCTACAAGACACTCTCTCTCTACCACACAGAGAGTCATACACAACTGACAGTCAACCACGCTAAGACCTCCAGTCCGTAGCGATATACTATCGATAATCCATATAATCATACACAGATACACGATCCATAATGGATATACAATCATTCTAGGACCTCTAGTCCTTAGCCACATACTGACAACCACACACACTTATCTATGCACAGATGACTAGATCCACCATAGATGCACAACTAATATGTGTACGATATAGAAATCGACTCCATAATCTAATCCATCACCTAACCCTAGTGATGTAACACAGTAACCCAATCTGAGGTCACAAAGATAACTCTAACCATATGTACTTAACTGAACATCCATCAGCTAACACACAATAGGGTTTATAGTTCATAACCGTGATAGATAAATGATGAAGTAACAGCAATATATCTCAAAGGTCAAGGCTAAGTATAAGCACATGATTAAATAAGAGTGGATCTAAGATCAAAGTAATAGCATAAGTCCAAATTCATGCACCAGATTCAGATCAAACTACCTGACCAAGGTAGATATTACCCACCTGATATGAAGCTCGAAATAATCCTCACAGTCGTAGACCTGCTTCGTATCTCATACCTGCACATAATAGCAAACTATGATTAAGTACAAATCTCTGACAAATATATGAACTAAACACTAATTCGTTTCTATATTCGCATCCTTTCCTTGTCTACGAGTTAGAAACTCGAGCACACACCTCTCGTATCCCCAATATACATCACTTTACTAACCACAATTCACACATCTATTACATTCACAGCTCCATCCATCATCATATACAGGGCATCAATCATTCACACATCTCCACTGCATCAACGAAGTCACCACAAACACATCTATTACATTCACCTACCTCCCTATCACAGCAGCACAACACAACCACCATCGTTCACAACACACCGAATCACAATCGGATACCACTCCATCCCATCCAAAATCAATCAGATACATTAACAACACCTAAATCATTTCACCTATTCACAGATTCACTCAAAAATCGACTAAACTCCTCAGCACAACTGAGTGCCGATTAGAGGCTAAATCATAGCTCACGACTGCCACCACTCCAACCATAGCTTCCATACCACAATCCATCGACAAACACTAAATGCAGCAATTAACAGCTAAGAAGAAAAGGTTGGATCGAGCTTACCTGCCCTAAATCTTCACCGGCAGTCACCCCTCCTTTAACCTCTGTTCACCGGAGAAATCCAAGCTCCAGAACATTGCCCAAAACCACCGATTGAAGCCAATATAAGAAGCCCATAGCTAGATCTCACTCTCAGCTTAAGGAGGAAGGAAATCGGCCCCCTTACCTAGCTCCAATGACGGTCGACGGCAAGATCCCTCCCTCTCGGCAGCCCACCGTCGCAGCGCTCTCAACTCCCAAATCGGCCTCCACCCATTTCCAGCTTGCTCAGCGTCCTCCCTCCGACCGGATCTCCGACCAAGTGCGTCGGCAACGGCGGCTCGCGGAGGAAGAAGAAAAGATGAAGAAAACCGTCGATCGTGAGAGATGACAAAGAAGAGGCGATGGCAAAGTGAAGATATTCGGTTGATCTGTTTTACAAGGCCCTTTTTAAATGTCGTTCACGTTTTTGGTTCACACCGCCCGGTTCAAACCAAGTCCTAATTAATACCAACCTTAATTAAACCTAACCCCTAATTAAACCCAGCACTAATTAAGCCTACTTAGTTCCTTAAAGAGGTTAAATTTTTTTTTCGATGTCTTACACAATCGATCAGCGAAGAGGGGAAAAGAAAGTGAGGTCGCGATGAGTGACGGCTCAGATCGGGGAAGAGAAAGGGGTGTCGCGGCGTGAGAAGAGGAATCGACGACGAGTGAAGAAAGGGTGGCTATCCATTAAGGAGTAGCGGCTTAAAAATGCACTGGAGAAGTTTGCGGTGAGGAAGAAAACTATCGCGAGTGAGAAACTCACGATCGGGGCTTTTCCAACGATTGTTCTAGGTGATTGAGCTAGCCTAGCTCAAATCCGTGCTAATCCAACTTAACCCCACACCCATTTAGACTTTAATCTTCCTCCTAACGGTCATACAAACTCCTTTTAATTCCAGAAAAATTTATAAAAATTCTTGAAAAAATCCACAAGATAATTCTCAATTAGCAAGGAATTTTTTTTCGATATCTTACAAAATGTCTATTATACAACAATAGTTAACACTAGACAAATTAAAATTTTCTTTGCTATGATAAAAATAATGAGATAACTTTAAGTCTTCTACCACTACTATTGTAAAATATTGAAATCTACTTTGCTATTTATTTAATTGAAATCAAAATAAATTATAAAATAATTCTCAAATTTTTATCCAAACCTGAGGATCTCATAGGCTTTTCGTCCTTTAATATTTGTGTAAGTTTTAAATTATTTTTGCTATTAATATTCTATGTTTTAAATGTTTTACCTTCTATTTGATATTTTAAATTATAATCTTTATGCTAATATTTTGTATGTTAAAAGAAGGATTCGGAGAAGAGAATCTATAAACGGAATTAAAGTATGATAATACATAATTAGCATTTATACAAAATATCTAATTTAAATTTATGATTTGTAGCAAATGCAACTAAATAAATATCCAGAATATAATAAAAATATTTTTTCATATCATTTTTGTTGCTAATAGGGAAATAAAAATTCATTCATAATATATTCATTTAAAATTAAAACTCGTATAAAAATTTATTACAACTAAATAAAAAGTAAAATAATAAACATTAAATAATTAATTATTTACGTTATTAAATACTTCTAAAATTTCACAATACTATTATACATATTATATTGGTGCAAAAATAAATATATATTGATATTATTAACATTTTATAAAAAAAAAATACACACAATAATTCTCTATATTAAAATGAATCTTGTAAAAATTTATTTGTTAAATTTCAAGGTGTTTGTATGTGAAAATGTTTTAAATTTAATTTCATTAATTTTACAAAATCAACTCCATTATTTCATTATATTAGAACGTGGCTCACAAATAAAAAAAATAACAATTATAATTAAAATAATTTAATTTTATAAAATAATTTATCTTGAATGCATAAATTTAAAATGTGATATATACATCAAATATGGAAAAAATAAAGACTGGTGATATATAAATTTAAGTTAATATTAGTGATAATGATATTAAAAATATTTTAAAAGTCAATCCATATTTTTTTAATATTAAACACATAATTGAAATATATTATCAATGTTTCATCAAAAATTCGATATACTAATAAATATTTTTAAATTAATTAAAAGTTATCAATT
Source organism: Wurfbainia villosa (assembly GCA_025175895.1). Classification (NCBI taxonomy): domain Eukaryota; kingdom Viridiplantae; phylum Streptophyta; class Magnoliopsida; order Zingiberales; family Zingiberaceae; genus Wurfbainia; species Wurfbainia villosa. The sequence goes on from CM045986.1 coordinate 8,387,087, forward strand.
TAACAAGTTACACTCATATATAAATGAGTTTGTCAATAGTGACTTTAAATATAACATAAAAATGTGTTATTATTTAATTTATTAAATTTTTTAATTACTTTTTTTATCTTCGTCTTATTGATTTTTTTAATTATATGAGTGAGTATGATTCCGGAAAGATATTTAGTACTTGAATTAAATGATTTTTGATAAAAATCCTCAAATGAACATTTAGATCCAAATATTAAAAGAAAAATATTTGACAAAAATAAATTTAATAAATATTTTTTAAAATTTAATATTAGAATATCTAAATAAACTAGAATCAATACTTCTACTTGTCAATGAAAATCTAAATATTTATGTCTAAAATAATTTGACTCCAAACTGAGTCTCGTACTTCGTTTTGATATTTCACTTCAATGACTCATAACCGTCATCCAATAGAAATTTATAAGAGGTAGTGTAATATTTTTATTTTACATGCATTTCTTTGGATAATAAGAGTATTTTTCTTGAAACATTTAGTAAAAATAAATAATTTTATAGGTAAAATTTTTTGAACTTTAAAAGTTTCATTACTTTTTTTTTTTGCATCTTTACTACTGAGGTTACTATAGTAATTAAAGTCACTATTGTCAAGATTGAAATTTGGACCATAAATTTTCTATCACTTAAATTAAAGAATTAAAGTTAAAAACAATCGAGATTTGAGAACAAAAATAGATAAGGTGTAAAAAAAATAAATTAATGACTTATTTATAGAGTTTGAAAAATAACAGTCAATTAATCACGACTATCGATGAAGAAATGGTTAAATAATCTCGACTCTAAAAAAAATTGCAACAGTTATGTCTACCAATTAATTGGTGATTTCAATAGGTGATTCCATCGATAACAAATTAAAAAAAATACTTAAATCGGTGACTTAAACTGTCAGTTCACAGTTAATTTTGTGTTTAAATCAAAATTGATCTGTCAAATAAGACCAATAAAGTTAATGAATAACTAACTTGCCTAAGGATTAGACGTTGCCCGTGATAGGGTCTATTTTGGACTCAATTTTTTTTATAATTATAAATTTTTAAATTATTTAAAAATATAATTTTATATTTAAAACTAATGGGTTGAGTTTGGTTCGTGGATTGTGCCAAACCCGAACCCATGCCCAGGTGGGCAAGCCCTATATTAGATTTAGGGTTTAGGGTTCGCAAGTTGCACAAGAAATTGACTAATCTAATCAAAACTAAGTGGGGCAAATCTACCATCCAAGGGTAAATTTGTCATTTGGATAAAACTCTATAAGATTTAATCCTTGGGGAGCTACTAGATACTCTAGAACATTGGTAGGACCCAAGTATTAAACAGAGAATGAGGGCAATGGTGGCGGCGAGGGCGACGGCTGGATTTCGACGATTTTTCTCCATCTCTACCTTCTCTCCTCCAACTCCTGTCGCTGCTCCATTGGCCGCAGAGCCCTCCACCAACCTATTCATCTCAGGCAAGGCTTTCTCGCTCTTGCTCCTATATCTCGATGCAAAAGCCTCGACGAGTCCATCTTGTTCTTCTTCTCTGCTAAAAAATCTCCTGATATTGACCTTTCACACAGACACACACACACACACACACAAATTGGTTCCAATTGTCTAACCCTGTCTACCTGTGTTCTATCTGTGTTGTGGAGCATAAAGTGATTAGGTCCAAGACACTGTGGGAACGCTTAAAAAATGGGTAGTGTTTGTCTATTCAATGAGGCAATGTATTGTGAGCTTACTGATTGTTATTCTTTTTGGAGGTTTCTTTTGTTTGAACTATCATCTTTGTTTTTTCAAAGAACCATAAATTTTAGTCAGTGAGCAGTGAGGAGTGTCTGCATCAGGAAATGATGTTTCACTCTAGTTGTTTTTGGCTATAAATGTAAAATACCACAGAAAAAAAAATGTTGGATAATTGGGAGAATACCCTATGGAATTTTTCAGGAATTTTTAGATATTTTTCTAGATTTAAATGGAGGTTCTATAGATATATCGCGACGGGCCTTCTCGTCGGGTGATATCCGCCTCCACGCCGCGCCGCTCGCCCACGCTCGAGCTCGCCCGCCGTCATCGCCATGTCGGGAGTTACCCCCATCATTGTCGTCGTGGGCGACAGTGGTTCCTCCTGATCTCGACGACGCCTCCTCGCCGTCGCCTTCTCCCTTGCGCGCCGTCACACCGTTGCCGCTGCTGCCGCGAGATCCTCTTCGATCGCCAGTGACCCAAGCCAACCGCCACGCCAGTTGTTGTGGCCACGCCGCTGCCACTGCCACCGCGAGTTGGATTAGCTGCTGCCGCCGGTGCCGATCCAGCCCGATCTCCGCCCAATCCAGCACTCGCCGCCGCCTCTGACCAGCCATTGCCGGACGACCTCCAGACGACGAAATCCCTCTAGCCGACGCGCAGCTGCCTTTTGGTCACCGTTGGAGCATGAGCTCAGCTTGTCGTTGCCCTCTTCTGCAGCTTCGTCGCTGCACTGATCTTCGAAGCAGATGATCTACTACAACCTATTTCTCCATTCGAAGATGTCACAGCTCAAATCGGTGCCATCGTTTCCACAGCGGAGCATCGTCAGTATCACTACTCCTCCACAGCATAGTTGTTTATTTTTGGGTTGATTGATGAGGTTTCCTTCATCTTGGATCAGTTCTGCTTTCTTGCCTCTGTTTCCCAGGTTGTTTCCCACGATCTTCACAAGGGACCAGTGTCTAATAGAGATTTGTCGTGGTGATCGGGATCTCTGTGGGGTAAGTCCTATAGATCTATAGTTTCAGTCGGATTTCAGATTTCCACCGTGAATTGGTTGTGGTAATTCTTGACCTATGTTACAATCATTCTTTAAGTTGGTGACGTGTTGAATGTTATGTTTGTTACTCTGTTGTGGGTGGTAAAGTAATGATTCTAGTTGAGCAATGGTGTTATGGAATTGGAGATAGTTGCATGAATGTTGATCCGTTGAAGAGAAGCTGTGGGTTCAATAAAGAACTCAATCAGTGTGAATCGGCCATGGACATATGGGTAGAGGCTGAATTGATTTTAAACAGTAAGAATCTTGAATTAGTGTTATAATGATTGTGCAGGGACATTACTCTTGGATTTAACAAGGGAACTAATCGATAAAGGGTTGTTCCGGTGAATAGAATGGGTTGTATTGGCTATTTAGGGGTTGTTTGTGGTTGTGAGAGTGATTGTGTGCAATTGATGTTGTAATTGAGTTGGAGATTTGGTGAGTTTTGACCTGATCATGCTATAAAGTGCGGTAGTAATATCGTTCTATGATCCTTGTTATAGGGATTAATATAGAGGGTTGATTAGGTTAATTGGATAACTAGATCAATCTAGTTGATCGGGGTACAAAGTCGATGTAGGATTCGATTCGAGGATTAGTTGTTATGCTTGCACTTAATCATAATGTTTGATATTTGCAGGAGGTGGATACGAGACAGGTCCGCGGCTGTGAGGACTTCATTGTTTCGAGCATTTCAGCAGGTGGGTAATTTTTCTACCTGGTCCGGTAGATGTAATTACATTCAGATCTAGACATAGATATGAGCATGTTATATGTTCATGTTACCTTGATCCTGCTCTTATTATCGTATGCTTGAACTTATCGTTGGATGTATTTATGCTCAATTGTTGATATCACATATACCCTATCATGATTTAGGAGTTATAGATATGATGTAAATTGGCTTAGATGTTTAGTAGAGTATAAATGTCAGTACGGGTGATGACTCAAATTATAAATTGGCAAAAATGTCATCTATGGGTAGGTAATGTCCTAAATGTAGGATTTATTTCCAATACCCGTATGTTGCATACTGTTACCAACCATGAGTTGTGTAATGGTTAAGTGAAGGGTGATTAGTGTGTCACTGCGGATCGATGGTCCCAGCTTGATATGATTAGTTGAGTATGACTCTCTATCGGATAGAGAGTGCGTCGATCAGTTGAGTACGACTCTCTATTGGAGAGAGAGTTATGATCAGTCGAGTACGACTCTCTATTGGATAGAGAGTGCGTCGATCAATTGAGTACGACTCTCTATTGGAGAGAGAGTTATGATCAGTCGAGTACGACTCTCTACAGGATAGAGAGTGCGTCGATCAGTTGAGTACGACTCTCTACAGGATAGAGAGTGTATTGATCATATGGGTACGACTCTTTGTTGAACAGAGAGTCTGTGGTAGATGGTTGTACAAGTGACAGCATACTCATGTCATATGCATGCATTCTGATGACATAGTCTCCCTTGGGGTTGAGAGAGTCGTCAGTCATCTTGCCTCCCAGAGCACTCCCCGAGGAGTAACTGGTGTGAGGGCAGAGCATCTGTTGTGCCGCACTCTACCACTATAGACGGTGGTAGTTGGAGTTGCGTGCAGTTGTCCTGAGTGCGTGGTACTCGACCACTCATTGATAGTGTTAGTCGGAGTGGCCAGCAGCAGGGACTCCCATTGTGTAGCGAGCTCTTTACGCTCATATGCTACTTGATCATACTGCCCACTCAGCCACTCTATAGCAGTGGTTGGTGTGAGTTGGGACAGTTGTCATGTCGTGCCACCTAGGCCACACTGGGGTCGTGGTAGCGAGTAGTGGCGAGTACGCATGACGACCACGCTTTGCATATTACCATATATATATACATATATGCATGTATATATATATATGGATGGTTGAGATTGATATATATATATATATAGATACAGTCTATATATATATGCTTATTGTGATGTTGCATTTGATTGTACTATGCTTGTTGCATTTGGGTGTACATCATATTCATGCATGTTTCTTGTATTTGTTATACGATTGTGTCGGATACTGGTATGTGTTGGACAGACCATTAGATACCTTGACCTGTAGCTTGAGTATATTGTGAGTTGATCTTACTCTTCCTGTTATATATATGTTGGATATATGTTCAGGTTGGATCAGAGTAGCGTAGCAGACTTCAGGTATGTCTGCATTTTACGTTGTTCATTTGGTTAGACGGTATATGATTGTATTTATATACTATGCTGATATACCTATTGTACCTCTAGATTATGTTGTTGAAAATACATGTGATATGACATATATACATGTTTTCTATTACCTGCTGAGTTTTACTCACCACCCTAACGGACCCTGGGTTTTTCTGTCGCCCAGGTAACAGGTAGCCGACTTCGTGATGGACTTGGAGCACCGCTGGCTGACATCTCATCTCACCTCTGAGGCTTCCGTGTTTGTCTTGGATTTTCCATATGTCTTGTTATGTATTCGGAGTTTTCGTGATGTTATGTATTATATGATGTACGTACATGTTGGTGCGGGTTTTGGCGAGGTTTTCTTTATGTTCTGGTGTTAGTCATACCGGTATGCATGTGTGTAGGTTGGGATGCTATTGTATCATGTTTCCGCTGTGATTTGTGTAGTTGTTGTTTTCATATATGTATATATTGTTGTTATTGTGGGCCTACGGGTCTTGTATTAATCCGAAATGTTGTCACGTACAGAGGAGATGTCGTCCGTTTGATTTTCGGCTCGGCATGCTCTCGGGGCGTGACAATAAAGAATTTAAAACAAATTAATCATAGCTTCTTTGAACAATCTACTATATTTTGATTTCATAGGTCATTTATATCTTCTTGTTTGAGTTGCTGGAATTTATAAACATTGCTAGTAATTTAATCCTAAAATCACTCTTGGATAATTGGAAAATTCAGGATGTTTTAAATTGAAAACTGGCAAGAACATTGTGCCTATCTTATATCCTGTGAATCTTCTTGTAAGTTAGGACTTTGTTATGAAAATTAAATCATCTATGTAAAATACCGGAGAAAAAAAAAAGGATATTCCTCGGTAATTGATAAAACATCTTGTGGAATTTTTCAGAAATTTTTAGAAATTTTTCTGGATTTAAACGGAGGTCTTATGGATATTTCATGGGGATAAAATGGATAGGCTTTTATAAAGCCTGTTTAGACGGGAATTAAATGGGTTAATTAACCCGATGTTTTCCGTTTTCCCGTCGATTCTTTTCCCCCGACTCTCTTCTTTTCCCCGACTTCTCTTCTTCTTTTCCCGATCGCGCCACGCCTCTTCGTCGATTTCCCTTCTCCTCTCGCGCGCCGGCCACTCTCGAACTCGCCATGGTCGCCAGCCGCTTGCATCGCCGGAGCAGCTAGCGGATCGCGCAGTCGACCGCCGAATCGGGAAGCAGCCCGACGACGCCTCCTCGCCGTCGCCTTGTCCCTCGTGCGCCACCGCTGCTGGCCGCCGCCATTAACGCTGAAGTCGCGGCCGCCGGGTGTCATGATCCGGGGCCGATTCCGACCGCCTGATCCGCCGCCGACATCCTCGATCCCGGCTACGATTTCTGCCCAAGGTCGGGAAGAAGGGGTCAGGAACGACTTCGATCGGGTGTGCTTCGCGCGGATGACCACCGCGGCCCCTGCCGCGCCACGCGGTCGAACATAGCCGTCGTATCTACTCCTTGTTGCCATTCTGTCGGACCGACGGGTTGCTTTTGCCAGATCAACGTCGCTGGGAGTTGACTCAGCCAGTTGTCGCCGGAGCAAGGTAAGGGCCCGATTCTATTAATTCTCGATCTACTTCATAGCTCGTTGTTTTCTCGCGAGCAGCAAGGTGACCCGTCACTGCGATTGGTTGTTCCGATCGGAGGTGGAGCTGTGGTCGGCGAACAGAACAGTTGGGGGTATCGCCGATGAAGTTTCAATTATAGGTATATCAGTTGATTCCCCTTTTCTCTTCTGTGTTTTTCATTTCCGGTAGTTGTTGGTGTTGGATCATGGGTTGAATGAATCGGTTGCAGTGATTGTCGATGTTGAACTGCCTCCAGCGAACAGAGCAGTTCAGTGAGGACGTGTAGCTTGCGATTGTCGTCGGAAGCTGATGATGGCAGTGTCGTGAGGTTGGTTGTTTGGTTCATCTTGGTTCACAGCAGCAATTGGATTTGATTTATCCTTGTTCACAGCCGTGATTGGCTCTGGTTTTGTTTGGTGGTGTTGACGAGCTGTGTCGGTGGTGATGAATGGATGAGCTGGCTGGGGAGGAGCATGAACACGACTGCTCAGGGTGGTGTATAAGCTGTGGATGTTATAGTTTCTGGATAGGTGCTTTTGGATAAGCCGTGGCTGATTCCAACAGTTGAAGGTAAGCTTTAAATTGTATGTTATACATTAGATGTTTAATTCTTGAAGAATGCATAATTGTGTTGCTAGGATAATTAGATTTTGGTTGGATTTATTTGCAGTTAAAAGGGTGGGCAGATCAGATTTCCATAAGTGGATTATTGAAGTTGGTTGTGATTGAAGCAAAGATTATGTAAGTTCTGATCTTGCTATAGTGTGCAGTAGCAAGGTGATTTCTGATTATGGTAGTAGTGTTATTGTAGGATTATATCGGTGATTAGTGGAGACTGGAGTTATTTTGATTATATTGGGATTTTATGATTTCAGGACTTTGATGCGAGGTGAATTCGCGAACATGAAGACAGTTATGGTTTACGTATCAGGTAGGTAATTTCCTACTGGTCGGGTAGATGTAATGATTTTCAGATTTAGACATAGATATGAACATGTTAGGTGTTCATATTACCTTGACCATGCTCTGTTTATCGTATGCTTGAACTTACCGTTGTTATATATGTGTGCTCGATTATTGATAACACATATTCCCTAGCATGATCTAGAAGTTGCAGATGTGATGTAAGTAGGTTTAACTGTTTAGTAGGGTGTAGATGTTAGAGTACGGAGGATGACCTAAATTGTAAATTTGGCAAAAAGGTTCTCTGTGGATAAGTATGACCCTAGATGTAGGACTTATTCCATACCTGTATGTTGCACATTTATTCACCAACCACGGGTTGTGTGAATGGTCATGTGAGTCGTGGACAGTGTGTCGCTATGGACCGATGGTCCTAGTTTGTCATGATTAGATGAGTGACTCTCTACAGGGTAGAGAGTGTGCGTCGATTGGGTGTGACTCTTTGTTGAGCAGAGAGTCTAGGTAGATGTTCAGATGTGAGACAAGACCTCATGTCATTGCATGTATATCGACGACATCGCCTCCCCTTGGGGTTGAGTTGAGAGAGTCGTCAATATCTCGCCTCCCGTGTTACTTCCAGAGGAGTAATCGGTGTGAGGGCATAGCATTTGTTGTGCCGCACTCTACCATTATTGACGATGGTTGTCTGGTGCGTGACACTCGACCGCCATTGGCAATGTCGTCACGGAGTGGCTGCAGGAGGACCCCGTATGCGTAGCGAGCTCTTTACGCTATATGCTACTTGATCATACTACCCAACTCGGTCACCGAGAGTGGTGGCGGTGAGTCGGGATAGTACCCAGGCCACACTGGGGTCGTGGTAGCGAGTAGGGGTGAGCAGGCATGACCATGCATGCCGCATTGCCGTATCATACGGTGTTTTGCATATGATTGTATATATATACATACCTGCTTGTATATATATATATATAGATGATGGTGATTAGTATACATACGTCTGATCTATATGTATACTCACTTTGATGATGCATTTGTATGTTACTATGCTTGTTGCATTTGTTTGTACATATTCATACATGATAATCGCATTTCTGTATGGTAGTAGGTTGATATTTGTATACCTATCGGATATTCACAGTGATACCCTTGACTCAGGTTAGGATATTGTGTAAGTACTATACTGTTATACCCTATGATGTGATTATATGCCCAGGTTGGATCAGGATAGAGTAGCTGACTGCCAGGTATGTCAGCATCGTTGATGTTCAGTTTATTTAGTATATGCATGCATATCTATTGTTATGCTGATGTATACTTGTTGTACGAGTAGATTAAACTGTTGAATGACATGTAATATTGATACATATATTTACATGTTTTCTCGACACTGAGTTTTACTCACCACCTCGACCACAGGTTTTTACGCCGCCAGGTAACAGGTAGAGGTCTTCGTGACGACTTAGAGTTGCGCCGACCAATCCATCCCATCTCCATTTTTCCGATGTCTCCCGAGGAGTTTATTTTGTTTCTCTCTCTTATGGTTATGGATTTTGGTCCTATGTCATGGACCCTTGTTTTGTTATGGACTTGTCATGATGTCGATGTTTTATTTATGGTTTTGACTGTGGACTTGTCAGGTGGTGTACACCTGTATATTTTTGTTATGTATGTTGTGGGTATGCGCTCTTTATTTCCGCTGCTGTTATTTGTTATTTGTTATATATATTGTTGTTGTTGTGGGCCTACGGGCCTTGTATTAATCCGAAATGTTGTCACGTACAGGGGAGGTGCCGTCCGTTTGATTTTCAGCTCGGCATGCTCTCGGGGCGTGACAATCTAGGTAATTTGAAGTACCAAGGTACTAGTTTATATTTGTTCATAAGGAACAACACTACTCTGTCGAACAAGATATTGACATTTACTTCCAATAAATAGGGATTCAATACGTGAATCATTGAAATCTACTTCGCTATTTATTTCATTAAAATCAAAATAAATTATAAATTAATTCTCAAATTTTTATCTAAACTTAAGGATTTTATAGACTTTTTGTCCATTTTATGATAATATTTTTGTAAGTTTTAAATTATTTTTGCTATTAATATTCTATGTTTTAAATGTTTTACCTTCTAATTGATATTTTAAATTATAATTTTTATGCTATTATTTTGTACGTTAAAAGTAGGATTCGGAGAAAAGAATCTAAAAATTGAATTAAAGTATGATATCACATAATTAGCATTTATATAAAATATCTAATTTAAATTTATGATTTGTAGCAAATACAACTAAATAAATATCGAGAATATAATAAAAATATTTTTTCATATCATTTTTGTTGCTAATAGGGAAATAAAAATTCATTCACAATATATTCATTCAAAATTAAACTCATATAAAAATTTATTACAACTAAATAAGAATTAAAATAATAAACATTAAATAATTATTCATTTACGTTATTAAATACTTATAAAATTTAACAATACTAGTATACATATTATATTGGTGCAAAAAATAAATATATATTGATATTATTAACATTTTGTAAAAAAAACACACAATAATTCTCTATATTAAAATTAATTTCGTAAAAATTTATTTGTTAAATTTCAATGTGTTTGTATGTGAAAATGTTTTAAATTTAATTTCATTAATTTTACAAAATCAACGCTATTATTTCATTATATTAGAACGTGGGTCACAAATAAAAAAAATAAAAATTGTAATTAAAATAATTTAATTTTATAAAATAATTTATCTTGAATGAATAAATTTAAAATGTGATATATATATCAAATATGGAAAAAATAAACTATCAATTGACTGATGATATATAAATTTAAGTTAATATTAGCATTATCAAATGCTATTAAAAATATTTTAAAAGTCAATCCATATTTTTTTAATATTAAATGCATAATCGAAATATATTATGAGTGTTTCATCAAAAATTTGATATACTAATAAATATTTTTAAATTTATCAAAAGTAATCAATTTAATAAGTTACACTCATTATCACGCCCCGAGAGCATGCCGAGCCGAAAATCAAACGGATGACATCTCCCCTGTACGTGGCAATATTTTGGGTTAACGCAAGGCCCGTAGGCCCATAATAACAACAATATATATAACAATATCACCAAACAACAACAACATAACAAACTACTACAACAAATACACAGCGGAAACGATACCACAACAATACAATCCCACATATGCATACCGATATGACTAACACCAGAATATAAAGAAAACCTCGACAAAACCCGCACCAACATGTGCATACATCACATAATACATAACATCACTGCCGACCAACCTCCATTCCACAGCCGAGCAACATCCGGCAACTCCATCGACAGAACCCTCCACAACTTCACAAATCACACAAACAACAAATCTAGCAATTTACAGTTAAAAAAGAGGGGATAAAACAAGCTTACCAGCCCTGGACTCCATCGGCAGCCACCCCTTCCTCTATTCGACGGCTCCCAGATCAACTATCCCAACAAGATCCACACTCAACCACAAGGAGAAACATAGCAACCCTAAAATTAGTTTACATCCCTTACAACAATACAACTGCCTTCCCACTGTTCAATACTCTAGGCAGGCAACAATTCAAGCAACAACAGTTGAAAAGGGATGATCAACAGCTATATCTGCACTTGGGATCCAACTGCAATATTTTCCCCCAACTAGCCATGTTCTGTTAGGGATCGTTTGGAACGGCTAGAGGGGGGGTGAATAGCGTCAATGGAATTATTTCACGTTTGTTTCTACAATTTCGTTAGCACAGCGGAAATAGAAAAGTAATAACGATAACAAAATGCACAACACGCTAACACAACGATATAACGTGGTTCGGAACCGCACGGTTCCTACTCCATGGATCGAGCTCTACGAGCTCTAGTGATGCACACGCACTCACTAATGACAAATACTCCTTCTCGACACAAGTCGGAGGTGGAGAAACCCCTTACAAGTAATCTTACAACAATAAGATATAAATACAAGCAATATACAATAATACAATGCAAAACTAGTAAAAAAAATAACTTTACAAATGCCTTTGGATTGCTTGCTTGTTGATCGCTTGAATCGTGGTTGAAGACCCTGATTTGCAATAGCAAATCACCTCAAGACGTCCAAGAAATCGATCGGTTTTTCCTCCATCACGAGCTCCATATATAGCTTCAACCTGTGCTGGAAAAAGTCTATCAGTCGACTGATCGGGACCATCAGTCGACTGATGCCACTGTTGTCATGAGACAACGGCTAGATCCACGCTGGATAAGTCCAACGGAACCTTCATCAGTCGACTGATTGTGACCATCAGTCGACTGATGGAGTCCTCACTTGACCAGTCGAGTCTCGACTCCATGCAGGCTCGATTTCGAGCACCGGTCGGTGATTACGATCGATCATTGCTCGAGCTCATCGATCGGCCCGCCTAACTCGCAATGATCGCTAGGCCATAACCCGTGATCAAACCCTAGTTGACTCGATCCGGTGATCACATGGCACTTGGTAGCACACCTCAAACATGAGGTTTTAACCCAAGTATGGTTCCCCCATACTTGCTAGACCACCCTTAGTCTAGACCTAAGCCTTCTAGCCACCTCCATCAACCTCACGCCTCTCGGATCCCTCCAAGTCATCCATGACTTGTTCATCCATCGCGCTAGCCTTCAGGTGCTTCCATCGGCTATGTCATGCTAACGGTGTCTACACCGCCAAGGCACATTGGACTTACGCCGCCAAGACTCTGCTTGGACTTTACGCCGCCAACTATTGGTCTTATGCTGCCAAGACTCCCACTTGGACTTTACGCTGCCAATATCAAACCCTTGGACTTCTCAAATGCCAAGACTCAAGCTTGGACTTTCCCTTGCCAACCCATGTTGGACTTTTCATGCCAAGACCCATGCTTGGACTTTTCATGTGCCAAGTGTCCCACTTGGACTTTCCATGCCAAGTACTCAAGACTTGGACTTTACTAAATGACAATTACATTGTCATATGTTTTTGTCGAAACATCAAAACATCTCTCGAGTCAAACTCAAGTCCTGGTCAATCGTGACCTGGGCCGATTGCACCAACAATCTCCCCCTTTTTGATGTTTGACAAAAACCAAACAAATTATTGAGTTAGAACACTAACTCAAATCTCTTACCAATTATCCCAAATTGGTAAATACTCTCCAAATGTTCTCCCCCAAACATTCTCCCCCTTTTTGACTAACATCAAAAAGGTTTCCTCCCCAAGAGGGTCAATGTCTCATGTCCCAATGAGATCTTACAATCTCCCCCTTGGTCTAAAAACACTTAGGATGCCTACCATCTTCCTAGTGATAAGTCCAATATCACTCAAGAGAGACAATCCCATTTACTCTCCCAATTTTCAAATTGGGTCTCTCAAAAGTCCCATCAATTTCTCAATTGATGTCATATTCTCCCAATAACTTCTCCTTTTCAAGGAGAAAAACACATCCATCATCCCAAGATGGATACCTCCCCCTAAAGGCTTGCTCCCCCTTGACCATTGCACCAACAATGTCCTTGGGCAGTCCTAAGCCAATAGGAACTCTAAACCATCAAAATTAAGGTTAGAAATTCAACATTGAACTTTCCAACACCTTAACATTGATACAAACCCTAAATAACTCTCCTAATCCATATCCAATGGATTTTCACCCTTTATGATGCTTCCCAAAGCATATCCTAGGGTTAGGAGTGATTAGGGACCTTTACCATGGCTGAACACGGGCTAACCAAACCTAGTTTTCCCGAAATCAGCCTTGGCAGTCGACTCTGTCAGCTACCAGTCGACTGCCACTCAGGGCAGTCGACTGATAACTGAAATTTCCGAATTTCAGTTACAAAATCGAGTTTTGGAAATTGATAAATAATTATACGTTTATCGACAAATCCTGAAAGTTCATACGTATAATACTTATGACACATACAATGGGTGAAAAATATTTTAAAATTATTTTACCCATAAAATAGTGAATTTGATACAAAACTCAAAACCATTGAAATTTTCAATGTTTTGGCCCTATTTTGTATCAACTTCATCAATGGTGATTGCTATCAAAAGATAGACTTCACCAAGATTTTTCAAAATGATTTTAAAATGTTTTCAAAACCTTATTTTGGATTATATTCCTTGGACTCTATGCACATGACTTGTACACAAGCTTTCCCAATGATCCACAATTGAAATTAGATGAGTTTTAGTTCATCTAGATGCAAAAACTATGCACCTTGAACTTAACTCATATCCTAGCATCTCACATGTATCTAGGGTGTATAAATACACATACATGTCAATTGGATGTGAGATGTGGGTTTTGGTTATCCTAATCTAGGGTTTCATGCATTTCCTAGGCAACCCTACTTGATTCCCTTATAAATGGGACTTCAAGTCATGTCATAGTCCTTAATTCAATTTCAACCAAATTATCTTAAATGCATGAATGATTATGGCATTAGAAATGTTATAAATAAGCATATGCTCATAATCATGATGTCATGGCATAAGATGAAATCTAAAAACACATGACATTTGAAACCTTAATCCTAAACATGAATATGACATATAAAATCATAGAACTAGGCATGATGTCATGACATGGCATATGGCAATCAAAGCATGGCATATAAAATATATAGGTATAGTAATACCTAAATTTTAATATTAATTGTCATTTGATATGGTTAGATATATTTTGCCATATTATCATTAATCTCCCTAGTGTGCCAACAACCCAAAATGGCACACTAACACTCTAAACCCTAATTGTGCCAATTTGATCATTTTATCAAACTTCATAACTAATATTGGCACATCCTAAAATCTTTTAGGATTATAATTCAACCCTATTTCCAAGGTATCCATAACCTTGAAAATAACCTAAAATGCTACCTTTATCATGGTTGAGTTAACTACCCATCCACTCAAGGTTGGCACATCCTAAGCCCACCTAGCATGAATCAATCACACTCTTAGGAACCCAAAACCGATTTGAGCTCCTAGGGTTAATTAGGTATTCCTTAGGGATAACCTCCCTAGATACCTTCCTAATGACCTTCCTAGGCTTGTTAGCCTTGGTCATTTGGGTCTTACCTAGGTTGACTCTAGGGGTAACTCCCCTTGCAACCTTCTTAGTGGCCATCCTAGGTTTCCTAGAAACCCTAGCCACTAGGCACAACCTTTTGTCAACCTTAGGGATGACTTCCCTATTGACCTTGGTCTTCCTAGACCTAGTTTGTGTCCCATAATCAAATGGAACACTATGGTAAGCTACCTTAGGCTTAGGTTTGTGACCCAAACCTTGCTTGTCTTTGGTTGAATTTTGACTCTTAGGTCCTTGACTTTTACCATTAGACCCTTTAAATTGGTTTTGTATATTCCTAAGGGTCTTTTCTAGTTTCTCAAGCCTTGACCTCAAGGCTTGGTTTTCTAATTCTAATTGCCCAATTGATTTTTGATTAAATTCTTGGGCATGGGACTTTCTAGGCATATGCCTAGTCCATTTAGGGTTAACATCTAGGTGCTCTTGCACCTTTCTAATTGTCTCCCTAGGTAAAATTGATCTTGAGTTATTTGACCTAGGTTTGTTCTTAGGTAAATTGTTTTTAGGGACATTAGTCCCAAATTTCTCCCTATTTTCTACATGAACTCTCTTTGCTCCTAAGCAAAAATATTTATTCCTATTAGCATGCTTTTCATAAATTGCAAGAGAATTAAAGTTCCTAGCATGCTTTTTAGCATTTAAATTAGAAGATGCATTACTAAAATGTACCTTAGGGTTAGCCTTAGCTCCCCCTACTTGTGATGCTTCTTCTTGGGTCTTTTTGCTCCCCCTAGGACATTGATTCCTATAATGTCCTTTTGAATTACACTTGAAGCATATGATGTGCTCCTTGCCTTTAGGTGTTGGGGAACCGGCATCCTTGACTTTTGGTGCCGGTGGAGCTTTCCTAATCTTCTTTGGGCACTTGCTCTTATAGTGCCCAAATTCCCTACACTCAAAACACATAATATGATTTTTATTGGAAGATAAAGTGTTTGAGTTACCTAGGGTGGTGGTAGGTGCCGGAGTTGAATTTTGAGCTTCCTCATCTTGATCGGATGTTGAAGGCTCTTCTTGAGGTTGCTCCGGTGTAGAGGATGGTCTCTCCTCCTCAATCCTAGAAGTAGATGCTTCTTCCACCTCTTCTACTTCTTCTTTCTCCGATCCGAAAGTTGACTCCATCTCAACTTCCGATTCCTCACTTTAACTTAAGGATGAACTCTCCTCATGGAATCTTGCCAATTTTCTCCATAGCTCCTTGGCATACATGTAATCTCCTAGCTTGCACAAAACATCATTAGGGATTAAATCTTCCAAAAGTTTTGTTACCTTAACTTCGGTCTTGAGCTTTTGGCGTTTCTCTTGGGTCCACTTTTTCAATTTTAGGACATTCCCCTTCTTATCCCTAGGGGGTTCAAGGCCTTCAACGAGGATGAACCAATCCTCTATGTTCATCATCAAGAATGTTTCCATTCTTGCTCTCCACGCCGGAAAATCTTCTGGATCATATGGAGGTGGAGGGTTGATATTCCATCCAAGATTGTCTTGGAATTCCATCTTCACCCTCTAGCCTTTTGTCTTAGCTCCGGGCGGTTAGTCCGTAGAAGAGCCCCGGGCTCTGATACCACTTGTTAGGGATCGTTTGGAACGGCTAGAGGGGGAGTGAATAGCGTCAATGGAATTCTTTCACGTTTGTTTCTACAATTTCGTTAGCGCAGCGGAAATAGAAAAGTAATAACGATAACGAAATGCACAACACGCTAACACAACGATATAACGTGGTTCGGAACCGCACGGTTCCTACTCCACGGATCGAGCTCTACGAGCTCTAGTGATGCACACGCACTCACTAATGACAAATACTCCTTCTCGACACAAGTCGGAGGTGGAGAAACCCCTTACAAGTAATCTTACAACAATAAGATATAAATACAAGCAATATACAATAATACAATGCAAAACTAGTAAAGAAAATAACTTTACAAATGCCTTTGGATTGCTTGCTTGTTGATCGCTTGAATCGTGGTTGAAGACCCTGATTTGCAACAGCAAATCGCCTCAAGACGTCCAAGAAATCGATCGGTTTTTCCTCCATCATGAGCTCCATATATCTTTGGAAAAAGTCTATCGACTGATCGGGACCATCGATCGATGCCACTGTTGTCGTAAGACAACGGCTAGATCCACGCTGGATAAGTCCAACGGATCTACCATCAGTTGACTGATCATACCCATCAGTCGACTGATGGAGTCCTCACTCGACCAGTCAAGTCTTGACTCCATTCTGTGGCCAATTTCTCGAGCATCACGATCGATTACACGATCGATCGCCGAGCCATCATCGATCGCCTAACTCGCAATCGATCGCTAGGCCATAACCCGCAATAAACCCTAGTTGACTCGACCCCGATCGCCACATGGCACCTGACCGGGCACACCTCAAACATGAGATTTTAACCCAAGTATGGTTCCCCCATACTTGCTAGACCACCCTTAGCCTAGACCTAAGCCTTCTAGCCACCTCCATCAGCCTCACGCCTCTCGGATCCCTCCAAGTCATCCATGACTTGTTCATCCATCGCGCTAGCCTTCAGGTGCTTCCATCGGCTATGTCATGCTAACGGTGTCTACACCGCCAAGGCACATTGGACTTACGCCGCCAAGACTCCGCTTGGACTTTACGCCGCCAACCATTGGTCTTATGCTGCCAAGACTCCCGCTTGGACTTTACGCTGCCAATATCAAACCCTTGGACTTCTCAAATGTCAAGACTCAAGCTTGGACTTTCCCTTGCCAACCCATGTTGGACTTTTCATGCCAAGACCCAAGCTTGGACTTTTCATGTGCCAAGTGTCCCACTTGGACTTTCCATGCCAAGTACTCAAGACTTGGACTTTACCAAATGACAATTACATTGTCATATGTTTTTGTCGAAACATCAAAACATCTCTCGAGTCAAACTCGAGTCCTGGTCAATCGTGACCTGGGTCGATTGCACCAACATGTTCGTCGGCCAAAACCTCCACTGCCCTAGCTTTGTCAATCAAACTAATCCCACAGCAACAACATCCAATAGATAACACCTCAAGCAATTTCTACCAAAAAGGAATTTACAGACAAAAAGGGATTAATCTTGCTTACCCAGTGTTGAATTCCGTCGGCAGCAACCTCCCCTGTTTGCCGACCCACCTCCTGCCCAAATCCAAAGATCGGCTTAACCAAGGAAGATGAACAGCAAGGTAAACGGAGGAGAGATCAAACTTACCGACAGTCGGAATGTCACGCCCCGAAGGAGACCCCTCTAAAGCCCATTTACTTTATCCCCGTAAAAATCTCGTACGGACTCCGTTTAAATCCAGAAAAATTTTGGAAAAATTCCTAAAATTCCCTAAAAATCCTGACAAATTTTCAGGATTATTTCCTTAATTCTTTGGCCATTAATTTTACATTTTTAAATTTTTCAGTATTTAACATTCTCCCCCACTAATTAAAATTTGGTCCCCAAATTTCCTACTCAAATGCACAACGAGTAAGAAACACCACAAGTATTGAAAATATACCTCACGTACCTTAAGTAAACAAGTGGGGGTATTGAGCTCTGATCTTTTCCTCGAGCTCCCAAGTAGCCTCCTCGTCGGTGTGGTGACTCCACCCAACCTTGATGAGTCGCACAACCTTGTTCCGCAACTGTCGTTCCTTGAAATTCAAAATCCGTACCGGAACCTCTGCGTAAGTAGCATCAGGTTGAATGGAACCTGACACATCTGACAGAATATGTGTAGAGTCTGGCACATACTTTCTCATCATGGACACATGGAACACATCATGTATACTCGTCAAAGATGGTGGTAGCGCTAGACGATAAACAACTGCTCTGATCCTCTCTAAAATCTCAAACGGACCAATGTATCTAGGAGCTAGCTTACCACGGAGGTCAAATCTCTTCACCCCTTTCGTGGGTGAGACTCGCAAGAATACATGATCACCAACAGAGAACTCCAAAGGTCTCCGTCTACGATCTGCATAACTCTTCTGGCGATCCTGCGCCTCTGTCATCCTACGTCTGATAAATGCGGACCAACTCGCCTCATCTTTGAGCTCTGGGTCCTAGCAACTGGGCCTCCCCCACCTCCTCCCAGAGGATGGGTGTACGACACTGTCTACCATACAATGCCTCATACGGGGTCATTTGGATAGCCGAATGATAGCTGTTATTGTAGGCAAATTCCACTAATGATAAATGATCCTCCCAGTTGCCTCCGAAATCTATAACACAGGACCTCAGCAAATCCTCTAGTGTCTGAATGGTCCGCTCAGACTGTCCATCTGTCTGCGGATGGAAGGCAGTACTAAACCGAAGTTGTGTGCCTAAAGCCTGCTGCAAACTCTGCCAGAACCTAGACGTGAAACAGGGATCTCTATCTGATATAATGCTCAAAGGAACACCATGCAATCTGATGATCTCCCGACAATATAGCTCTACCAACCAATCCAGAGAGTCGGTCTTCCAAATCGATAAGAAGTGCGTGGATTTGGTTAGTCGGTCTACGACTACCCAAATCGCGTCATGGCCTTGACGTGTCCTAGGCAAACCCATCACAAAATCCATAGTAATATGATCCCACTTCCACTCAGGAATAGGAATCCTCAGAAGTAATCCAACTGGTCTCTGGTGCTCAGCCTTGACCTGCTGACAAATCAGACATCTAGCTACAAAATCCGCGATGTCTTTCTTCATACCGTTCCACCAATACAAACACTTTAAATCTCGATACATGCGGGTTCCACCTGGGTGGATCGCAAATCGAGAGTGATGAGCCTCCTGAAGTAACTCCTCAATGACCGGGTGAGGCTGAGGTACGCATAATCTACCTCAGAAATATATAATACCCTCATCATCTCGGGTGAACTCGGTCTGCTGTCCAGAAGTTATCTGACTACCAATGAACTGCAGATACTGATCACTGGCCTGAGCCTCCTGGACTCTCGTCCGGATAGACGACTGAGCAACCATGGTAACCAGAATGCCCTGCTCTGTTGGTCCCTGCTCCTCAAGGCTCAACTCAGAAAAACCTTGAATCAAATCCGTGACTAAAACTCGGAAGGAAGCTAAAGTCCCTCGTGACTTCCGGCTAAGTGCATCGGCAACCACATTGGCTTTCCCTGGGTGGTAGCTGATGGTACAGTCATAATCCTTCAGGAACTCCATCCATCTCCTCTGTCGGAGATTGAGTTCCTTCTGCGTGAACAGATATTTGAGACTCTTATGATCAGTGAGAATCTCAAACGTAATACCATATAAATGTTGCCTCCAAATCTTCAAGGCATAGATAATAGCGGCTAACTCTAAATCATGAACTGGGTAGTTTTTCTCATGATCCTTCAACTGGCGAGAAGCATAAGAGACTACTCTGCCGTGCTGCATCAATACTGCGCCTAAACCCTATAGAGACGCATCTGTATAAAGAACGAAACCATCATCCTCTAATGGTAATACCAGAATCGGTGCTGACACCAATCTCCTCTTCAACTCCTGAAAACTAATCTCGCACGCCTCTGTCCACGTGAACTTCACGCCCTTCCTGGTAAGGCGTGACAATGGCATAGCAATGCTCGAGAAACCCTCAACGAACCATCTGTAATAACCGGCCAAGCCTAGGAAATGAACCTCGAACCTCTGAATCGATTTGTTTGCTCCCAGCTGGTAGTGACCTCGATCTTCTGGGGGTCAACTGAAATACCTCTACTCGAAACCACATGTCCCAGAAAACCGACTGAGTGTAACCAAAATGTGCACTTATTGAACTTCACATATAGCCGCTTCTGTCGGAGCCTATCGAGAACAAGACGAAGATGCTGCGCGTGTTCCTCCTCGGAACGAGAATAGACCAGAATGTCATCGATAAAAACAATGACGAACCGATCTAGGAAATCCATAAATTCACGGTTCATCAAATCCATGAATACCGCTGGAGCATTGGTAAGCCCAAATGGCATTACCAAAATCTCATAGTATCCATATCTGGTACGGAACGTTGTCTTCTGAATATCAGAATCTCTAACCCTTAATTGATGATATCCGGACCGCAGATCAATCTTAGAATAGACTGATGTACCTCTGAGCTGATCAAACAAGTCCTCAATACGTGGCAGGGGATATTTATTTTTGATAGTGACAGCGTTCAACTGCCTGTAGTCGATGCACAGTCTCATCGAACCATCTTTCTTCTTCACGAAGAGAACCAGAGAACCCCAGGGTGATGCACTAGGGCGAATAAAACCTCTGTCCAAAAGTTCCTGGAGCTGAACCTTTAACTCATCCAACTCTCTCGGGGCCATACGATAAGGAGCTTTCGATGTCGGCGACGTCCCAGGAATTAACTCAATCATGAACTCCACTTGCCTTCTGGGAGGCAGACCCAGTAACTCCTCTGGAAAGACATCTGGATATTCTCGTACAATAGGAATGTCCGCGATCTGAGAGTCGCCACTGTCTTCTACATTGATCATAGATAATAGAAAACCTTGGCAACCGTGCAATAAAAGCTTCTGAGGCTGAATCACAGAAATGGTCGTTATACCGTCGTCCCGGATGCCAGTGAAATCCCACGAGGGTTGGTTCGGAGGTCGAAATGTGACCACCCTCGTCTGGCAATCAACTGTAGCATGATATGCTGACAGCCAATCCATGCCAAGGATAATGTCGAACTCGACTATGTCCAGTACCAATAAATCTACTGTAAGAATGATGTTACCGAAATCTAAGGGACAACCTCGGACCTCCTGGGTAACGTCCAATGTATCGTCCGACGGTAGGGAGCCGACTAATCTCTGTGATCTACTAGTAGGTAATCTACCAATCTCTCTCATAAAAGTACGAGAAATAAACGAATGCGAACTACCAGTATCAACTAGCATAATAGCTGAAAATGCATAAAGTGAAATCGTACCGCGAAATACGGATTCGTTGGCTCGCTGCGCATCCTCTCTGGTAATCGCATGAATCCGCCCAGTCTCCGACGGTGGTGGAGGTGGTATCACTGCCAAAGGTGGTTGTGCACGAGCACGGCGATCGAAGGCTGGTGTACGTAGGCCGATCTGGTATGAAGACTACAATCGCATCTGCAGTAGTTGCGATCGGTCTGAACTCGTGGCGGGGCGGTGAATCTGTTGGGTTTCCTTGTGGCGTGTGTGTGTTCGATCATGTTTCGTAAACATGAACACAGCGGAAGCAATAAAAATAATAAATCTACATTTATTACAACACACACAACACACGCATGCATATTACAACAAGTGTAGACATAACCGTAAATTTAAATTTGCAATAAAAGGAAATTTATCTACGTTATACCTTTCGTATGACGTGTAGCGGGAACGGCATCAACCGGAACGATCCTCGCTAGAATCGTCTCTATCCGTATCCACGCCGAGTTCCTCGGGATGACTTCGCTAAGCCATGAGCTTCGTCTTCGTACGGGTTACTAGCCTCGTGTTGAAGACGACGTGATCGAGAGATGATCACGATCCGAATCCAAATTCGGATCCTAATACGAGTTCTCAAAATTCGCTTTTTCGGAGAGGTATTCGTCAACCAATTGACGAATCCTTCGTCCTCCACCTCAGAGGATTACCGGAGATCGAATCCCCGGTAAGTTAGCCGCTGTCGGAGCTCTAACCGCCGTCCAAACGACGCTCCGACGAGAGGAGAAGAAGCTGTCCAGAAAACTGGACAGCTTGGTGGAGGAGTAGGCGCCGGCCAAAACAAGGAAGCCAAGTGCTCACCTTTTCACCGAGGCCTAGGAAGATCACCGGAGGGTCGCCGGAGGGTTCACCGGCTGAAGCTTGGACGCCGGCAAGGAGCTAGACGGCAGCACAACCAGCTGGGCGGCAATGGAGGTTGGGCGGCACAACTAGGTTGGGCGGCAACTCCAAGCTAGGGTTTGGATTAGGGCTTAATTATCCATTAAGCCCTCTTTTATAGAGAACTAATTCTCTTAATGGTTATTTGATCATAACCATTAGGCCCGTTAACCCGCTCCATTAAGATAAGTTAAAATAAACCAAACCATGATGGTTTATTTTAAGTTAAAATGAACCGAACCAACTTTTGGTTCATTCGTTTAAAATAAATCAAACCCTTTGGTTTATTCTCCTCCATTGGATTAGAACCAAACCATTTTGGTTCATCCATTACGTCTTCATAAGACTCGGCCCATCCACTCTTCCATTGTGACTGAAACGATTTCATGCTCGCTTTATGTTTGGTCCAACCAAACCTAGTTTCTCTCGGTCTGAGAATCTCATTCTCAAGCTCGTTTTAAATCCTTTGGATTACGCTCGTTGTGCGTGTGACCAAATAGGTTCTCGGTTTATGTTGGCCGTCTATAATTAACCATTAATTATAGAACGATCATGAGTGGCACCTAGTAGTACATCATGATCCCCAATTAACCGAAAAGATCAACGGTTGATCCAGAACTATTTCTGAAACCCTTCAGTAGATCGAATGAATCGTGCCCCATTCCCTTCACTCATCTTATACCCACTTGGTTCAGGACATGGTCTATTATGTCAGTCCCCACTAGGCTGACTACGTCACACCTAGCCCAAATATCATTTCCTCGTCCTACGGATTCTAGTTACTGCACATGTATCGAAGAGTACTTTATTCTAAACATGTAATGCTTTGGACAAAGACTTTAGTAATAATCCGACGAGAGGCCATGGGTATACATCTCCTCACAAGGAGTGGTGAATCCTTTATAGGCTATTCAAACACCTTCGATCACTTCGACTTATACCCAATCATCCCGAGTCCACATCTCCTTAGAGATGTTTGCTTAAGATGTCAAAGCATAAGTCTCCATGATCAAGATGACTTGAATACCGCAAGTCAAAGGAACATCGCACTTAAGCCACAGTAAGAACTTCATTGACATATCTATATATGCAGAGAACCATATGAAGTCTTATGGCCGGTCACTCCAATGAACTAGTTACCATAACTAGCATCCACGATTAACTCCGGACATCACTATGTCTCCAGCCAGTGAGAATCAGCTGCTTGGATACACCAAGGAGTATACCTCGTGCTAGTCTCGAAAGAATTGATGGTGTCCAAATCCATCAATTCATCGACTAGGGATAATTCCGATACATCACAATTACACATGTAGAGATACTCACTAGTTGTGATCCAATCACAAATTCTCTCATGTTGTGAATCGTATCGTGGACATTCAGTAAATGAGTTTAAGATTCAATCAAATACATAAAACATGTATACTCAAATAGTGAATCTTCATTTATCATATAAATGGTTCATACATAAGGCGATTGTCTTAGGACATCTCTCATATATTACTAACAGACTCCCACTTGGCCTAATGTCAATCGCTACAGTATCCAATACCATAAGCTCGAACATGACCCTCAAACTTATTTTGAGGTAATGCCTTAGTCAAGGGATCCGCTAAGTTCCTTTCAGTGGGAATTTTCTCGATTTGTATTTCGTTCCTACTGATGATCTCTCTAATAAGATGATAGCGGCGAAGCACATGTTTGGATCGCTGATGAGACCTTCGCTCTTTCGCCTGTACAATTGCTCCATTGTTGTCGCAGTAGACCGGTATTGCTTCAACAATGGCCGGAATCACACCAAGTTCATGAATGAACTTTTTGATCCAAACCGCTTCCTTCACGCTGCCGCAATGTATTCTCGCCAGTGGTAGAATCACGCCTTCTTGTTTGGAACTTTTCCAACTCATCGCGCACTCATTCAAGATGAACACGATCCAGCATTGAGACATGAATCATCCTTGTCCGTCTCGAAGTCGCATCCGTATACCGCGTATCACCATGTCCCTTCTCCATATATTAGGAACACATCCTTAGTTCTTCTCAAGTACTTAAGGATCGCCTTAATACCGCCCAATGATCCATTCCTCGATCGGACCGTATCCGCCGTGACACTCGTGAGCATAGCATACGATACATCGGGCCTCGTACATAACATAGCATACATGATAGATCCTATTGCGGATGCATAGGAATCTTACTCATGCAAATCTCTCGCCTTCGTGCAGCGGACACATAGACTTCGAAAGGTGTACCCCATACCGATGGGTAGGAAACCTTTCTTGGATTCCGACATGCTAAACCTCTTTGCACTTTTCGGTCTATATATAGATGAAAGACAAAGCAACCGTTTCGATCTATCTCTATAGATCTTAATCCCGAGGATGTAGGTTGCTTCTCCCAGGTCTTTCATGGAGAATGTCTTGGATAACCAAACCTTCACTGACTGTAAGATTGAAACATCATTTCCTATAAGTAGTATGTCATCGACATACAATACTAGGAACACGACTGCACTCCCACTAACCTTCTTGTACACACAAGGTTCGTCTGGATTTTGTGAGAAATCAAACTTTTCGATTGTCTCATCAAAACGGATATTCCAGCTCCTGGATGCTTGCTTCAATCCATAAATGGACGGTCGCAATTTGCATACCTTGGTTTTATCAACCGATGTGAAACCCTCAGGCTGTATCATATACACGTCCTCGAGCAGGTTTCCATTAAGGAAAGCTGTTTTCACATCCATCTGCCATATCTCATAATCATAATGAGCCGCTATGGTCAGGAGCATCCGAATGGATTTAAGCATAGCTACAGGCGAATAGGTTTCGTCATAATCAACACCTTGTTTTTGACGATATCCTTTCGCCACCAATCTAGCCTTATAGGTAATCACATTACCATCCATGTCGGTTTTCTTCTTGAAAACCCACTTGCACCCTATAGGCTTTATCCATTCAGGTGGGTCAACCAAGTTCCAAACTTGGTTTTCATACATGGAATCCATTTCCGACTTCATGGCACCAAGCCACTTATCCCTTTCTGAACTTGTCAGCACTTCTTCATAACTGGTAGGCTCCTCATCATCAATGAGTAACACGTCGTTCGATTCGCTTACGAGAAATTCATATCTCTCAGGAATATTGCGTGTTCTACCAGATCTACGAAGATGTGGTGTTACAATAGGTCCAGCCGATTGCTCATCACTATGAGTTGTCGGCTGTTGTGCTTCACCAGGTATCTCATCAATGTCTATTTGAGTCTCTCGAGCCTCCTCAAGCTCGACGACACTCCCACTGTTTTCTTGCAAGAGAAACTCTTTCTCTAGAAATATAGCATGCCTTGAAACAAACACCTTTTGTTCCACAAGATGATAGAATTGGTAACCCCTTGTTTCCTTAGGGTATCCAAAAAATAGATATTTATCAGACTTAGCATCCAATTTGTCTGACACAGTCCGCTTCACATAAGCAGGACAACCCCATATCTTCAAGTAAGATACATGAGGTT
Source organism: Wurfbainia villosa (assembly GCA_025175895.1). Lineage (NCBI taxonomy): Eukaryota > Viridiplantae > Streptophyta > Magnoliopsida > Zingiberales > Zingiberaceae > Wurfbainia > Wurfbainia villosa. Next base: position 8,413,069 of record CM045986.1, read on the forward strand.
TCTTACTATTCCATATCTCATATGGAGTAGTTGAGACTACCTTGGTAGGCATTCTGTTTAACAAGTAAACAGCTGTCTGAAGTGCATAGCCCCAAAAGGACTTGGGAAGAGTTGCATGATTCATCATTGACCTGACCATGTCCAACAAGGTCCGGTTACGCCTCTCAGATACACCATTATGCTGTGGTGTATAGGGCGGAGTCCATTGAGACAATATGTCATTGTCTCTTAGATAATCAAGAAACTCTTGACTTAAGTATTCACCACCTCGATCCGATCGAAGTATTTTAATACTCTTGTCATGTTGTTTCTCTACTTCATTTCTGAATTCTTTGAACCTTTCAAAGGCTTCAGACTTGTGTTTCATCAAGAACACATACCCAAACCGTGAGTGATCATCGGTGAAGGTAATGAAGTAGCTATAGCCTCCTAATGCTTGAGTTGACATAGGTCCACATACATCAGTATGTATTAGACCTAGTAACTCTCCCACTCGTTCACCCTTTCCAGTAAAAGGTAACTTAGTCATCTTGCCTTTTAGGCATGATTCGCATGTATCGTATGAATCCAATTCAAAAGATTCCAGAATTCCACATTGGTGTAATTCGGACATGCGTTTCTTACTTATATGGCCAAGACGACAATGCCACATATAGGAGTCTATTTGATTATCCTTTCAAGCACGCATGTTGCTCGCTTCGATATTGAAAATATCACTGGATACGTCCAACGTATAAATGTCATTACTCAAGGTTCCAGTTCCATAAAGTACGCCATTTAAAGTTATATAACAACAATTGTTACTAAACGTCAAATGGAAATTATTTCTATTTAAACAGGAAATAGAAACAATGTTCTTTATCAACGAAGGAACATAAAAGCAATTGTCCAGTTCTAAGACAAGTCCTACAGGGAGTTCCAACAAATACGTTCCGATGGCGAGTGCAGCAACCGTTGCTCCATTCCCAACACGTAAATTTGACTCTCCCCTTGGCGAGTCTTCTTCTATTCCTTAGCCCATGTATGTCATTACATATATGTGAGCCACACCCGAGTATCAAATACCCAAGTGTCTAAGGAAATAGAATGACAATCAATAAGAAGATAGAAGAAGATGGGGCATCAATGCCTTATCCTTCTTCACGGACTCAAGATAAATCTTGCACTTTCTTCATATGGCTCTCCTTGCCATAATGATGGCAAGTTTCCTTTGTGCTAGTTCTACCTTCTTAGCCCTTCTCTTCTTTCCCTTCTCTGTTCCTTTGACTTCCTCTTAGAACCTTTCTTGAGGAATTAACTAGACGACAGTCCTGCTCATGCTTCTCGAAGACTCCCACGGTCTTGACATATTGGCGATACCGCGGATGAACCTTCTAGCATCTCAGAGGTGAAGAGGAGCTTTGAGACTTCGAACCTTTCGAATCTCACTTGCTCATCAACCAACTCACAAAGATGAAGGACTACGATATGAGCATCCATATGCTCATGCTGCTTTCGTAGCTTGGGTTCCATCGCAGCTAGCATGATGCAACTCATTTGTTCAGAATCACTCACATGTTTACGATAGGCCAACAATTGGTCGAGTTGCATTGTCACTAGGAAGCGCGGGAAGAGGCGCCGAGGACATTTTCAAGCTTTTCACCTTGAGAACAATTCTCAAGTTTCTAAGCCGATCCAGAAGTTAGGCCCGGTCGGTTTGTTCAATCCAAAATGGAGCGCAAATTCAAAGACGTCATGATCAATTTATTGACCTAGAAATACAAAACGAGCATATATGAGAAAATGATTTTAAAATGCATCAATATACATTTATAAATCCCATTCATTTTTCGAATTTCAAAAACCCCAAAATCACTTCGGGAGATCGTAGGTCCATCTCCGAATGGGCTGATATCCATCATAGTTATGAACAACCTTGGAGAGAGTCCAACAAGCCATTCATAACTATGACGGTAGGTATCAACTATATCGATTGCATATCACGTATATGCAACTATCACAATGTGCTATCAACTAATTGAATGTTCACACATACATCGGGTTGTTAACACATTAACAAGTATGCATCATATGCATAGCACCTTCACTTCCTTTACATCGACCTTGGAGAGAGTCCAACAAGCCGATGCTCGGGTTAAAGCCAACCCATTAATCGGAAATAGTTTTAATATGGTTAGGCGCATTCAACCAATTAGCCCGGCTTGGAGAGAGTCCAACAACCAAAGCTAATGATTGACCTCGACTCTTACCATATTAGTATTAAACTATTCCATGGTTTGAACATGTTCGAGTTGAGCGGGCTTGGAGAGAGTCAACAACCCAAACAAGAAACGGAACTCTGGTTCTAACCATATTAATGGAAGGTGTAGGCTTTAATATTGTTTAAGGGTTTTATGTCTCATCCTCTTTGCATGCAAATAACTATTATCTACATGGCATGACATACATGGCATACATCTACATGTCACGACACATGGCATAATGTTATGCATCTAATGCAATTACATGGCATACAATTATGTCATGTATATATTTCCTTATATGTCATAACTATTTATGGAAATAAAATATGTTTAAGATTTGATTCTCCAAATCAAATCATAATTAAATTAGGAAACAAATTTCCAAATCTAATCACATATTTTATTCATGGAATTATTTGATTAAGGAAAATCTATTTAGAAACCAATTTCCTAAATCATTAAAACTACTTATGGAAATAAAATATTTTAAGATTTGATTTCCCAAATCAAATCATGATTAAATTAGGAAACAAATTTCAGAATCTAATCAAATATTTTATTTATGGAAAATATCAATTTCCATAAATACTTCAACTTTCAAAAGTGGAAGATTTCCATAAATACTTCTAGACTTTCCAAAATTGAAAAATTTCCATAAATACTTCTAAATTTCCAAAATTAGAAAATTTCCAGAAATACATTATGACTATCGCAAAACCATTTTTACGATTATGTCGAAACACAACTTTGGGCTCTCACGATACCTTTGTTGGGTTTCGGTATCATGGCGTGTGTGTGTTCGATCATGTTTAAGTAAACATGAACACAGCGGAAGCAATAAAAATAATAAATCTATATTTATTACAACACACACAACACACGCATGCTTATTACAACAAGTGTAGACATAACCGTAAATTAAATTTGCAATAAAAGAAATTTATCTACGTTATACCTTTCGTATGACGTGTAGCGGGAACGGCATCAACCGGAACGATCCTCGTAAGAATCGTCTCTATCCGTATCCACGCCGAGCTCCTCGGGATGACTTCGCCAAGCCACGAGCCGTCTTCGTACGGGTTACTAGCCTCGTGTTGAAGACGACGTGATCGAGAGATGATCACGATCCGAATCCAAATTCGGATCCTAAAACGAGTTCTCAAAACTCGCTTCTCCGGAGAGGTATTCGTCAACCAATTGGCGAATCGCCGTCCTCCACCTCAGAGGATTACGGAGATCAAATCCCGGTAAGTTAGCCGCTGTCGGGCTCTAACCCGTCGTCCAAGCGGCGCTCCGGCGAGAGGAGAAAGAAGCTGTCAGAAAACTGGACAGCTTTGGTGGAAGGATGGCGCCCGGCCAAAACAAGGAAGATAAGCTCACCTTGATGCCAAACCTAGGAGATCACCGGAGGGTCGAGGTTCACCGGCTGAAGCTTGGACGCGGCAAGGGTTGGGCAGCGGCACAAAGCTGGCGGACAACTAGGGTTGGCGCCGAAAATTGGCAACTTTTATAGAACTAATTCTCTTAATGGTTATTGGATCATAATCCATAAAGCCCGTTAACCGCTCCATTAAGATAAGTTAAAATAAACCAAACCATGATGGTTTATTTTAAGTTAAAGCGAACGAACCAACTTTTGGTTCATTCGTTTAAAATAAACCAAACCCTTTGGTTTATTCTCCTCCATTGGATTAGAACCAAACCATTTTGGTTCATCCATTATGTCTTCATAAGACCACGGCCCATCCACGCTTCCATTGCAGTGAAACAATTTCATGCTCGCTTTATGTTTGGTCGACCAAACATAGTTTCTCTCGATGCGAGAATCCCATTCTCAAGCTCGTTTTAAATCCTTTGGATTACACTCGTTGTCGTGTGACCAAATAGGTTCTCGGTTTATGTTGGCCGTCTATAATTAACCATTAATTATAGAGCGATCATGAGTGGCACCTAGTAGTACATCATGATCCCCAATTAAGAAAAGATCAGCGGTTGATCGAACTATTTACGAAACCCTTGATGGCTCGAATGAATCGTGCCCCATTCCCTTCACTCATCTTATACCCACTTGGTTGGGACATGGTCTATTGTGCCGATCCCACTAGGTGACTCGTCACACCTAGCCCAAGTATCATTTCCTCGTCCTACAGATTCTAGTTACTCCACATGTATCGAAGAGTACCTTACTCTAAACATGTAATGCTTTGGCCAAAGACTTTAGTAACAATCCGACGAGAGGCCATGGGTATACATCTCCTGAGTGGTGAATCCTTTATAGGCTATTCAAACACCTTGATCACTTGACTTATACCCAATCATCCGGGTCCACATCTCCTTAGAGATGTTTGCTTAAGATGTCAAAGCATAAGTCTCCATGATCAAGATGACTTGAATACCGCCAAGTCAAAGGAACATCGCACTTAAGCCCAGCGGTAAGAACTTCATTGACATATCTATATATGCGAGAGAACCATATGAAGTCTTACGGTGGTCACTCGATGAACTAGTTACCATAACTAGCATCCACGATTAACTCGGACATCACAATGTCTCGGCCCGGTGAGAATCGGTGCTTGGATACACCGAGTATACCTCGTGCTAGTCTCGACAGAATTGATGGTGTCCAAATCCATCAATTCATCGACTAGGGATAATTCCGATACATCACAATTACACATGTAGAGATACTCACTAGTTGTGATCCAATCACAAATTCTCTCATCTTTGTAGATAAATCGTATCGTGGACATTGATAAATGAGTTTAAGATCAATCAAATACATAAAACATGTATACTCAAATAGTGAATCTTCATTTATCATATAAATGGTTCATACATAAAGCGATTGCCTTAGGACATCTCTCATATATTACTATGAGAATCAGACTGGGTCAGCTGTGGTAATCATGTATCGGTATCTATCTGATCTGCATCGCGGTTCTCAAATCAACCCTGTGACACCATACGAATCGTGTACTGCCCATGAATGTCATAGCGACTCTGCAGGGGAGCCGCTCCTCTGCGAGCGCGAAGGTCCGCCGTTGGCCCCTCTCGAGTCCCTGCATCGACGCAACGGTCCTCCCTGGATAGAAACCCCGGAAGCCACATGCTGAGCCTTCAACGAACAATCCCGGCTCAGATGTCCAGGGAGTTTGCAATAATAACAAACTGACTGTCCCAAGGTGCAGGCTGAGACGATATGCTCTCTCGATCCATAACGAGTACAGTGGGTATCACTAGTGGGTGGCCTCCAGCTCTGCTGAGAAGACCGGGAGGGCCCAGCTGAAGATCGTCCTGATTTCTGAGGCCGACTAGATGCCCCAGAATGACTCTGACCAATCGACCGCGCCACTTTGCCTCCAAGAGTCTGGGTCAGGTATGACTCGTGGTTCTATCACCGCTTCCTCTTCCTATCTGTACTAACTCTATGTTGAGCCGACTCGATCAACAAAGCTCTATCCAATGCCTCTCGGTAGGAAGAACTATCAAATCCTGCCATCTTGACCTGTAGATGATCATCTAGTCCCTGAACAAACTGCATCATCCGTGACCTATCCTCAGCAACTAATTCTGGACAAAACCTAGCTAACCGATTAAATTTTGTATTATACTCCATCATGGAGCGATTATTCTGTCGTAGACTCAGAAAATCCTGACGTCGCATCATCTGATATGCCCGTGAAAAATACTGACTCTCAAAAGCCTCTCTAAATCTCGCCCAGGTAACCTGCTGCTCGCCGATAATCGAGCGTTGCATATCCCACCAGATCTCGGCCTCGCCTCGTAAATGGAAGGCCGCCAACTCTGCCTTCTCCCACTCGGAGCAGACCATATAATAGAAGGTACACTCCATCGTCTCGATCCAAGACTGAGCTACACTCGGATCAGTCTCTCCGCTGAATAAAGTGAACCGGCTTTTCATTGACTTTGCCAATCCTGGAATCCGAGCTCGTGCCGCAGCTACATCAGTAGGATAAGTAGTGGTCGATACTGAGTGAGGGCCGACCGGCTACACTGATTGTAAAATACTGAAATTAAAATACAAAATTTAATGGCCAAAATTTCGGGGAAATAATCCTAGAGATTATTTTCGAGATTTTTAGGAATTTTTCCGGAATTTTTCTGGAATTAAACGGACTCCGTACGAGATAATTACGGGGATAAAATAAATAGGCTTTGGTGAAGTCTATTTAAGGGGTTAATAGAGGGTATTACCCTAAACAGAAAACCTATTTGTTTTTTTTTTCTTTTTCTTTTCCCCCGCAGCGCCCGACGACTTCCTCGCGGCGGTTCCACGATTTCTTTTTCTTCGCCGCTCGTCCTTGCGGCCGCCGGCCTCCTCTCGTTTTTCTCCCTTCGCTGCCGACGCTGAGTCCGCCACCGTGTGCCCAAAGGTCTTCGACCAGATCTCCCTGCGCTGTCGCGACAAGACCTCCCCGCGCCGTCGCTCTGATCCTTGGCCAATTTCATCTTCTCTGCACGCGACAGTGAGGAGTAACCTCGCCGGTCTCCACAGTCGAGCCGACGGTGAGTGTGCTCTTCAAGGATCGCCGGTGTGCGGCTAAGCGTGATTCTGTGAGGTTTGACCGGAGCTTTTGATCTCTGCCGTTGGGCGTCGGAGCAAGGTAAGAATCGGGTGTTGTATTTTTCCTTTGACGAAGATCAAAAACCCTAGTCGTAGTTTCCTTTGTTTGGTTTAAGTCTGTGGTTTTTGGCAGTGGTCTTGAACAGGGGAACAAGGGATTGGATTAGGAATGGCTGCCGATGGAGTTGCTAAGGCAGGTATATCTCGTTGTGCATTTTCTTTAAAGGCTGTGTTTGACCTTGGTTGTGGTGACTGTGAATTGGGTTGTAAATGGGAGTGAAGAGTGGTTTTGTTTCAGGCCGTACAGGGCTGTAGTGATGGATTAGGCCTTGAGTTGTGTATTCGGTGGGTTATGGAATGCGTTGGGTATATATTGTGATTTCTAGGTGTGGAAGGTGATCCGAATAGGGATTGCTTGCAAAACAATCTGATTGGTCCAGATTTGATATCTATACTCGGATCAAAGGAGGTTGTCAGGTAAGTGTGGATCAGTTCACGGTATGAAATTGAAGGCCGATTTGTGATGTCTGTTGTGGGATCCAAGTGTTGGATCGAGGTTGAGGTAAGGATTGGTTGAGTCATGTGTATGTCACCTAGAGTTAGGTTAGATTCATATTTATGATCGGTTCTGTAATTATGTATGGAGGATTGATTAGGTGGAATAGGATATATAATTAAATCAATCTAGTGGATCGGATATGAGGTCGATGTAGGATTCGATTCGATCATTAGTTGTGAGATGGATAATATTTTCATATGATGAGTATTGATCATGGTGAGATAAATTGCAAGGATATGTTCTTGGATTGAGGAGTTAATCACAATTTGTGACCTACGGGTTGAGGATCTACTTGGGGATACATAGTAGTAATTTAGCACGTTGTCGTGTACTTGGATTTGATGGATTTATTCTGGATTAATTGGTTATGGAAGGAATCGATTAAGTATTCGATTTGTCGGTGAATGATATTTTGTGCTTAACAATAGTTATGCATTATGCAGGTTTCGGTCACGAGGCAGGTCCCCAGTCGTGACGATTTGGTTCATTCTTGTGGATATATATTCAGGCGGGTATTTTGACTTAACTTTTAGATTAAGTCAAATTGATATGCTAGTAGGATAGCTTACAATAACTTTTTCATGTTTATATGCCTGATATGCTTTTGGTGCCTACTAGATACATGCATGTGATAGGATATGATTCTATTGGGCTTATGGTTAGTGGGTGCATCTATAAGGCTTGGCTATCTCTAGAGGTGGGAGGTTTAAGTTACGAAGTTCCATAGGGATTTTGATCCTTGAGCGGCTTGAGCCTTAGATTGATAACATTGAAGGTACTGATAAGTACCTAACTGGTATTTATATAGGAGTGGAGATAGTTTCTTACTATTGCAATGATCAAGTTGTTTCTTGGTGGAATAAGTGGAAGAAATTTATTTGAGGAAATAACCCATTACGGGATCACGGGTTCAGGATGTTTTCGAGAGACGGTATTTCTCCATGTTATTTTGTATGACTCATTGTTGAGGAATTCTTGAGTCTTAAGTTGAGTGATCAATTGTTAATGGAGTTCACTATAGAGTTTACCCCACTTAATGGTTTAAGATAGTGATTGAGTTGCCTTCGATCACCCCCAATTTATTTGCTTACATTTGGATTAGGATAGTTGGATTTTTTCCATCAGATCCTAGCGAGAGGCATTAGGGTGAGTCATATTTATAAAAATGACTGCAACAAGGGTCTCAAAAGAATAATGTAGTCAATCTAGTGATAATAACCTACACTTCGGATAAGGTAACGGTAGGAGACGTGAACGTGCTTTACTAGCTGAATTCACGTGGCATTATTTCACTCCCATGTTGATGTTCGATATTGATCAAGGCTCTATCCCGGGATGAGAGATGGATGAAACACCTCATTTCCCAGCCGAAAACAGGAATATGGATTTAAGTTTTCTCCTCATATATATGTCGCTATCAGAGGTGGTTTGTGCACTTGTGGAGATATGAGGCTGGTTGTATGGTTCTTGAAGAAAATGATAGGAAGAGGTGTATACACCTAGATGCATCTGATTATCGAATTCTTTTTCTAGATTCTTGTGAAATAGGGAATCCATTAAGAAGCGAGAAGTTGGATTTTACATCTTTACTCGAAAGGAGTTGTAGATGGTTGAAGGATTGATCATTGAGGTTGGTATCGGATGATCAAGGATTGATCATTGAGGTATTACTATAGTTTACCTTTACTTGATGATATATTGAGAGATACAGGTGTTTACAGATATCTGTGGTTAAAACATGCACTGATAGGATTAAAAGGATTTTTTATATTTGGATCATGTGGATTAATAGTGTTTCCACTGATAGGTGAGATGTTGAGATGATTATCGTGATGATTATCCTGTGGTATGAAAATGATTTTGGATGTTTATAGGTTGATTGATGGAAATGTTATATTATAGTGAGAGAGTTGACTTAATTGTTTTATAGTTGACTTGGTTGATATGATGTGAATATCTGGATATTAACTTGGAGGTTATGCTTGTGACATGATGGTATAAGAAGGTCTCTCGAATGCCTGTATAACTCGAGAGTAATCAGATGTAGTGTTAGAGGAACTTCTAGGCTTGCCGCTGTATAGGCAAGTAGAGTAGGCGATCGGAGGGATTTCGAAAATAGTTTCGATATCGAAGATCCCCTACTGTGAGATAATTTATTTGGTACTGAGGTAATGTTATTTTTACGAGCTAATATTTTTACTTATGGTGCGTTGGCTGAGGGCTAGCGTAAAGCGCACAAGGTTGTTAAAGCTCGTGATGTACTCAAGGCAATGTCATTCAATTGGCTGTAAGGCAATCAAGTTGCTATGATACCGTCATCGATCGGTCTTTCAAAGTTGGCAAGGTTGAGGATGCCGAGAGGTATTTGTAAGAATGACGATTTTTCAGGAGATAATTTAGTTGGTAGCAGTGTTGCTGAACACTATGGGAATTGGAAGAATCTAAATTCCAATTATAGGAGTTGTTGGATGGGATATTTATTTGTCCCAGAATTTATTTCTTGAGAAGCTCTGGAACTCATTGTTCAATGAGAGATGAACCTTTGAGGTTATACATCAATTATCGATGATGGAATGCGGTAGTGGTAGAAGGAAATGAATATCCTTCATGGTGGATTGAGGATCTATTTAGATCAGCTATAGGACACCTGTGTATACTCTAGGATTGATTTATGATTGGTGTGTTGATATTGTAGTGACAGGGTGTCATACAATTATCAAAGTTATAGGGATGATTGATATATCATCAGCCTAGAGTAAAGAGGATGCAGGTGTATAGTGATGACAATTTCATACTTGGTATGAATTATATGAGGTTTGATTATCATGTTTGACTTATGACGACTTAGTCGTCCAGGGATTTAGGAAATCGTGTATTCTGGACACGATTGGATCATTTATGATGGTGGCAGTTGGAGTTGAGCACTCGGCCACCGTAGATGATGGTTTTCGGTATTGATTTGATCATTACCATAGATATGGATAGGATGCTCTAGTGGTACTACACCGCTGACGGGTGATGGAATTTATTTGGTCTGAAGCTTGTGAACCTAGTTTGTGGCTCGACGATGGTTGACTTTTACACGAGTCAGTTGTGTGATCATTCTCGGGTGAAAGGAAAGTTAATTTATATGCGGATCGATGTTTCGTAGAATGGAGAGTTTCATTTTTAGTTGATTGAGACGATCCCATGGTTACGTCAAATGAGGAACTACGAGATGGGTTGTCATATATATGACGTAGTCTTAGCAGATGTTATTTTGCTTTGTAGAGGTGAGGAGTAGATATGCTTATGAGGTTTAAGCTAGCTACTGTGTAGTTGCATTTGAATTTAGGAAGAGTTACTATTGATTCGGAACAAAGATAGATTCCTATTGTGGATGATAGAGAGCATCTACAATAGAGTTGTACTTTGCTCTATCGGTTCTAATTAGTGATATTGGAATTTGTATGTAGTAGGTGGCTAGATAGCTACATGGCATCTTGACCGCCATGAGTCCGGCCGTGGTAGCATGTCGCTTGCCCTGTAAGTAGTGCCTTTGCATTACTCGAGAGCCACGAGACTGGTCACGATATTTTGATAGGTATTGTCAAGATTGCAATAGGTTGTATATGTTGCGTATGTTTAAGATTGTATCCGGAAAATAGTAAGTTTTGAAACGCTTCTCGTGGGAGGAACGCATGCGAATATAGTTGATTGTTGAAGTCCGTAAAGGTGGTATATAAATAATCGCAAGGTTCTGTACTCAAGAGAGAAGTGAGCCTAGTATGATGGACTGTTGGGAGATTATTTGAATTCGGAAAGGACTTAGTATGATTAGCTAAGTCCGCCATTTTCATTCGATCCATACGGTGAGTTGGATCGGATAGGTTATACTCGGGCGATTTTTAGTTCATGGAGGATCTTGAGTATCTGATGCATAATCATTCGATTTACTCAGGATTATTGATAGTCTTTAATGTGTCACTGAGCATAAATCTACATAGCAATACGTAACTGGAACGAAGCACAATAAGTGGTCGATATGAAGATACTATTCATATTTTGGAAGAAATTTGCTAGAAGCGAGTGTGATTTGATTTTAAGGGATATCAAGAACCCACTTAGTCACTTGAGGTGTGACTTGTCTCCGGATGCTTGAGATGGTTGTTGGGACATTTCGTACTAATATCTGAGTAGGAAATTTGGGGACCAAATTTTTATTAGTGGGGAGAATGTAAAATCGAAATTAAAATACAAAATTTAATGGCCAAAATTTGGGAAATAATCCTAGAGATTATTTTAGATTTTTAGGAATTTTAGGAATTTTTTAATTTTTAATTAAGCGGACTCGTCTGAGATAATTACGGGGATACAATAAATAGGCTTTGGTGAAGTCTATTTAAGGGGTTAATAGAGGGTATTACCCTAAACAGAAAACCTATTTGTTTTTTTTTCTTTTTCTTTTCCCCCGCAGCGCCCGACGACTTCCTCGCGGCGGTTCTGCGATTTCTTTTTCTTCGCCGCTCGTCCTTGCGGCCGCCGGCCTCCTCTCATTTTTCTCCCTTCGCTGCCGAGCCAGTCATGCCGTGTGCCCAAGGTCTTCGACCAGATCTCCTGCTTATCGCGCTCTCCTCCCCGCCGCCGCTGATCCTTGGCCAATTTCATCTTCTCTCTGCGCGCGGTGAGGAGTAACCTCGCCCGGTCTCCACGGTCGAGCCGACGGTGAGTGTGCTCTTGAAGGAGGCTGCCGGTGCGGCTAGGCTGATTTGCGGCTGGTTTGGCCGAGCTTTTGATCTCTAGTTGGCGTCGGGCAAGGTAAGAATCGGCTGTTGTATTTTTTTCTTTGACGAAGATCAAAAACCCTAGCCATAGTTTCCTTTGTTTGGTTTAAGTCTGTGGTTTTTGGCAGTGGTCTTGAACAGGGGAACAAGGGATTGGATTAGGAATGGCTGATGGAGTTGCTAAAGCGGTATATCTCGTTGTGCATTTTCTTTAAAAAGTGTGTTATGGTTGTGGTAGAATTGGGTTGTAAATGGGAGTGAAGAGTGGTTTTGTTTCAGGCCGTACAGGGCTGTAGTGATGGATTAGGCCTTGAGTTGTGTATTCGGTGGGTTATGGAATGCGTTGGGTTTATATATTGTGATTTCTAGGTGTGGAAGGTGATCCGAATAGGGATTGCTTGCAAAACAATCTGATTGGTCCAGATTTGATATCTATACTCGGATCAAAGGAGTTGTACAGGGTAAGTGTGGATCGGATTCACGGTATGAAATTGAAGGCCGATTTGTGATGTCCTGTTGGTGAGCTGTTGTGGGATCCAAGTGTTGGATCGAGGTTGAGGTAAGGATTGGTTGAGTCATGTGTATGTCACCTAGAGTTAGGTTAGATTCATATTTATGATCGGTTCTGTAATTATGTATGGAGGATTGATTAGGTGGAATAGGATATATAATTAAATCAATCTAGTGGATCGGATATGAGGTCGATGTAGGATTCGATTCGATCATTAGTTGTGAGATGGATAATATTTTCATATGATGAGTATTGATCATGGTGAGATAAATTGCAAGGATATGTTCTTGGATTGAGGAGTTAATCACAATTTGTGACCTACGGGTTGAGGATCTACTTGGGGATACATAGTAGTAATTTAGCACGTTGTCGTGTACTTGGATTTGATGGATTTATTCTGGATTAATTGGTTATGGAAGGAATCGATTAAGTATTCGATTTGTCGGTGAATTATATTTTGTGCTTAACAATAGTTATGCATTATGCAGGTTTCGGTCACGAGGCAGGTCCCCAGTCGTGACGATTTGGTTCATTCTTGCGGATATATATTCAGGCGGGTATTTTGACTTAACTTTTAGATTAAGTCAAATTGATATGCTAGTAGGATAGCTTACAATAACTTTTTCATGTTTATATGCCTGATATGCTTTTGGTGCCTACTAGATACATGCATGTGATAGGATATGATTATATTTTCCTGTTTGATTTGGATCATAGTATATGGATTAGGGATATGTATATATGGTTGTACATATCATTCGGATAGGTATATTATGAGTAGGATTTACATGCTTTAGTATCATGCACCATTTTCGCATGATTGCATGCTATTTGGGCGAGTTCCATTATTGTTGAGCCATGACTAGTTACATAACTTTGCACACACCTTGCCACTCATGGGTTAGTGGTACATCGGGAGGTGTGTGCGGATTGCTCTGTCGAGCTCCATTGGTCCGCTCATGGGTAGCGATGGCGTGGTAGCGGCGAGATCCCTCCTCGGCCTATGACACCGGAGATGATGAGCTTAGCTCCCCACTATGTTTGGGGCGGGAGGATAGGTGTACTCCGGCGCATCCTGTCCACTCGGTCACTCGGGAAGCGATGATGGCGAGTGTCGATTGTCATAGCCCTACCCACTCGGCTTCACCATTGCGTGTGAGGCGGTGGTAGCGTCGAGGTGACCATGTCATTACGGCATGCATTTTTGCGGATTGCATTTTGTATTGTGTTTCTTTGCATTATTGTATTGATGCCTTGGATGTGCATATGATTATGTCATGCATAGGATACATGTTTATATAGTCGGACTCTATTACTTCTAGTCGAGCACATGCTCCTATATCGAGGGTAGGAGATTGAGTAAGTCTGATCATTTTGTATTTCTTGCTTGCATACCCTATTTATGTGGTATCTTGGCATGATATTTTATTATTAGCTATACCTTATTTTGCATATCTACTATACATGAGTTCTTTGAACTCACCCGTTGATTTATATCTATTTCGAGGATGAAGGTATCGGAGAGTCATTGCTCGTAGATGTTTTATTTTTGAATATTTGCTTTATGGTTTGGATATTTTGGTTAGAGGATATGTATAGGTTTGGGGATTGATTTTTTTTGTATTTGGATTTTTGGTGTCCTTATGGACTTCTATTCGGAGTTTCTTCGGGATTGGATTTTAATTGAGTATTCCTGCCCAGATGGCAGAAGGGGTAGGTTTATATGTGATATACTTTTGATTAGGTCATTTGGTTGATGGCCTGAGGCCAAATTATATAACTGCGTGTGAGTTTGGATTCCGGTCGTGTTGACCGATGTATAGTGGCCGTGTAGGCCTTGTATGTAAATTGGGATTGTCACCCGCATGTGGGAGATCTTTGCCGATTTTTGTCCGCGGGTCTCCTTCGGCGTGATAATCGATGGGCCTGTGGTCTGTAGTAGCGTGTCCCATCGTGGTGTCTCGATGTGTAGCGGTCTCCTCACGTACATCGGATACCCCAGCAGTGGGTATCTCGGGAGGAGGATCCGCCGAGGACTGAGGATCCACAACTCCCGCAGCACCATGTAGAACCTGACCCTCATCAATATGCTCACCCTCAGTAGATCTCTCTGGCAAGTCAGTCGCCAAAGATCTCAATGTCCTCTGTCGTGGCCGTCCCACACCACGTCTCGGCGCAGAAGCACGCCCACCTCGTCTCATATCTGTTAAATGAATACAAATATTACCACAAATAAAAACATATCAAATTAATCATCATACCTATTTCACCGTCAGGAGAGGTCCCGTAGTCGCCAAAACCCCATATTGATCTCGTAAAAAATCCTCGAATTTCCGAAACATAAAATTCATTGGAAATCCATACCAATCAAAAAATTTTCCAACTTGCCTCATAAAACCTGCCAAAATATGGCGAACTCCGAAAAAATCCAAAAACCCCTAGGAACTCGAAAACCTAGGCACTCTAATACCAAATAAATTGTCACGCCCCGAAGGAGACCCCTCTAAAGCTCATTTACTTTATCCCCGTAAAAATCTCGTATGGACTCCGTTTAAATCCAGAAAAATTCCGAAAAAAATCCTAAAATTCCCTAAAATTCTCGACAAATTTCCAGGATTATTTCCTTAATTCTTTGGCCATTAATTTTACATTTTTAAATTTTCCAGTATTTAACACGGAATCTCCCCCTAATTTGCTTGGTTCGTCGGACACTCCAACTACAACGTCGCTGCCCTTGCTTCGGCAGAAAATCGTGGCTTCCAACAGAACTTGCCGTCCCCCGAGCGGAACTATGTGTAGCCGTCGCCGACGCAAGTTTCCAGTCGCGCGCACCTTACTGCTCCGGCGATGATCGGACAGGGAAGCTCCTAATCCGGCCGCGTGAAACCGCTGCCGATCCCTGGCTTCCAAGATCGAGGACGCTTGGCGGAGCCCGATCGACGGTCTTCCCCTCCCACTGGCTCTCCCACCGAATGGCACCGCCGACACCTTGCTGGATCACAGAGACGCAAAGGCGTCGATCGGTAGGACTCCATCGAGAGGGAAAATAGCTTCGGCGTCGGAAAATGAGCGGGGCGCAGCGGGAGGATGCGATCCCCTGCTCCCAGCCGTCGTCCAGCCGTAGTCGCCGCTTCTCCGTGCTCCGGCGAGTCACGGTCTCGGAAATCAAGCGGTCGCGAGATCGTGAGAAGAAGAAAAGAGAGTCGTCGCGGGGTAAATGAAACCGACGGGGAAACGGAATTAATTAAACCCATTTAATACCTCAATATAAACAGGTTTTACAAAAGTTTGTTCGCTTTATCCCCACGAAATATCCATAGAACCTCCATTTAAATCCAGAAAAATATCTAAAAAATCCTGGAAAATTCCATAGGGCATTCTCCCAATTATCTAACATTTTATTTTATTTTGTTTTAATTTTTTTTTCTGCGGAATTTTATACTCATATATAAATGAGTTTGTCAATAGTGCCTCTAAATATAACATAAAAATGTGTTATTATTTAATTTATTAAATTCTTTAATTACTTTTTTTATCCTCGTCTTGTTGATTTTTTAATTATATGAGTGAGGGTGGCTTCGAAAAGATAATTAGTACTTGAATTAAATGATTTTTGATAAAAAAAAATGCCTCAAATGAACATTTAGATCCAAAAATTAAAAGAAAAATATTTGACAAAAATAAATTTAATAAATAATTTTTTAAATTTAATATTAGAATATTTAAATAAACTAGAATCAATACTTCTACTTGTCAATGAAAATCTAAATAGTTATGTCTAAGATAATTTGACTCCAAATTGAATCTCGTACTTCGTTTTGATATTTCAATTCAATGACTCATAACCGTCATCCAATAGAAATTTATAAGAGGTAGAGTAATATTTTTATTTTACATGCATTTCTTTGGATAATAAGAGTATTTTTCTTAAAATATTTAGTAAAAATAAACAATTTTATAGGTAAAATTTGTCGAACTTTAAAAGTTTCATTACTTTTTTGTATCTTTGCTACCGAGGTTACTATAGTAATTAAAGTCACTATTGTCAAGATTGAAATTTGGACTATAAATTTTCTCTCACTTAAATTAAAGAATTAAAATTAAAAACAATCGAGATTTGAGAACAAAAATCGAGAAGGTGTAAAAAAAAATAAATGAATAACTTATTTATAGAGTTTGAAAAATAACAGTCAAATTAATTACGACATCGATGAAGAAATGGTTAAATAATCTCAACTCTAAAAAAAATTGCAATAGTTATGTCTACCAATTAATTGGTGATTTCAATAGGTGATTCCACCGATAACAAATTTAAAAAAAAACACTTAAATAGGTGACTTAAACTGTCAGTTCATAATTAATTTTGTGTTTAAATCATAATTGATTTGTCAAATAAGACCAATAAAGTTAAAGAATAACTAACTTGTCTAAGGATTATACTTTGCCCATGATAGGGTCTATTTTGGACTCAATTTTTTTTATAATTATAAAATTTTAAATTATTTAAAAATAGAATTTTATATTTAAAACTAATGGGTTAAGTTTGGTTCGTGGATTGTACCAAACCCGAACTCATGCCTAGGTGGGCTAGCCCTATATTGGATTTAGGGTTTAGGGTTCGCAAGTTGCACAAGAGATTGGAAAATCTAATCAAAACTGAGTGAGGGGCAAATCTAGCATCCAAGGGAAAATTTGTCATTTGGACAAAACCCTATAAGATTTAATCCTTGGAGAGCCGCTATATACTCCAGAATAGTGGCAGGGCCCAAGTATTGAATAGAGAGCGAGGGTGATGGCGGTGGCGAGGGCGATGACTGAATTTCGGCGATTTTTCTCCATCTCTACCTTCTCTCCTCCAACTCTTGTCGTTGCTCCATTGACCACAGAGACCTCCACCAACCTATTCATCTCAGGCAAGGCTCTCTCGCTCTTGCTCCTATATCTCGATGCAAAAGCCTCGGGGAGTCCATCGTGTCCTTCTTCTCTATTAAAAAATCTCCTAGTATTGGCCTTTCACACACACACACACAAAAAATGGTTCCAATTGTCTGACCCTACTTACCTGTGTTCTATCTGTGTGGTGGAGCATAAAGCGATTAGCTCCAGGACACTGTGGGAACGCTTAAAAAATGGGTAGTGTTTGTCTATTCAATGAGGCAATGTATTGTGAGCTTACTGATTGTTATTCTTTTTGGAGGTTTCTTTTGTTTGAACTATCATCTTTGTTTTTTCGAAGAACCATGAATTTTAGTCAGTGAGCAGTGAGGAGGAAATGATGTTTCACTCTAGTTATTTTTTGCCATAAAGAATTTAGAACAAATTAGCTTCTTTGCACAATCTACTAGATTTTGATTTCATAGGTCATTTATATCTTCTTGTTTGAGTTGCTAGAATTTATAAACATTGCTAGTAATTTGATCCTAAAATCACTCTTGCATAATTGGAAAATTCAGGATGGTTTAAATCAAAAACTGACAAGAACATTGTGCCTATCTTGTATCCTGTGAATCTTCTTGTAGGTTAGGACTTTGGTATGAAAATTAAATCATCTAGGTAATTTAAAGTACCAAGGTACTAGTTTATATTTGTTCATAAGGAACAACACTACTACTCTGTGGAATAAGATGTTGACATTTACTTCCAATAAATACCGATTCAATATGTGAATCATTGAAATCTACTTCGCTATTTATTTAATTGTAAAATAATTCTCAAATTTTTATCTAAACTTAAGGATCTTATAGACTTTTTGTCCATTTTTATGATAATATTTTTGAAAGTTTTAAATTATTTTTGCTATTAATATTCTATGTTTTAAATGTTTTACCTTATAATTGATATTTTAAATTATAATTTTTATGCTATTATTTTGTATGTTAAAAGTAGGATTCGGAGAAGAGAATCTATAAATGAAATTAAAGTATGATAATACATAATTAGCATTTATACAAAATATCTAATTTTAATTTATGATTTGTAGCAAATGCAACTAAATAAATATCGAGAATATAATAAAAAAAAATTTCATATTATTTTTGTTGCTAATAGGGAAGTAAAAATTCATTTAAAATTAAAGCTCTGTATAAAAATTTATTACAACTAAATAAGAAGTAAAATAATAAACATCAAATATCTATTCATTTGCGTTATTAAATACTTCTAAAATTTCACAATACTATTATACATATTAATTGGTGCAAAAATAAATATATATTGATATTATTAACATTTTGTAAAAAAATACAAACAATAATTCTCTATATTAAAATGAATCTTGTAAAAATTTATTTGTTAAATTTCAATGTGTTTATATGTGAAAATGTTTTAAATTTAATTTCATTAATTTTACAAAAACAACTCCAATATTTCATTATATTAGGACGTGGGTCACAAAAAAAATAACAATTGTAATTAAAATAATTTGATTTTAAAAAATAATTTATCTTAAATGCATAAATTTAAAATGTGATATATACATGAAATATGGAAAAAATAAACCATTTATTGCATGGAGACATATAAATTTAAGTTCATATTAGCATTATCAAATAATATTAAAAATGTTTTAAAAGCTAATTCATATTTTTTTAATATTAAACACATAATAGAAATATATTAGGAGTGTTTTATTAAAAATTTGATATACTAATAAATTTTTTTAAATTTATCAAAAGTTATCAATTTAACAAGTTACACTCGTATATAAATGAGCTTGTAAATAGTGACTCTAAATATAACATAAAAATATATTATTATTTAATTTATCAAATTTTTTAATTACTTTTTTATCCTTGTCTTATTTTTTTTAATTATATGAGTGAGTGTGGTTCCGAACAGATATTTAGTACTTGAATTAAATGATTTTTGATTAAAAAAAAACCTCAAATGAACATTTAGATCCAAAAATTAAAAGAAAAATATTTGCCAAAAATAAATTTAATAAATAATTTTTTAAATTTAATATTTAAATATTTAAATAAACTAGAGTCAATTCTTCTACTCGTCGATGAAAATCTAAATAGTTATGTCTAAGATAATTTGACTTCAAACTGAGTCTCGTCCTTCATTTTGATATTTCACTTAAATGACTCATAATTGTCGTCCAATAGAAATTTATAAGAGGTAGTATAATATTTTTATTTTACATGCATTTCTTTGGATAATAAGAGTGTTTTTGTAAAATATATAGTAAAAATAAACAATTTTAGAGGTAAAATTTTTCAAACTTTAAAAGTTTCGTTACTTTTTTGCATCTTTGTTACCGAGGTTACTATATAATTAAAGTCACTATTGTCAAGATTGAAATTTGGAATATAAATTTTCTTCCACTTAAATTAAAGAATTGAAGTTAAAAACAATCGAGATTTGAGAACAAAAATAGAGATGTAAAAAAATAATAATAAATGAATAACTTATTTATAGAGTTTGAAAAATAACTGTCAATTAATCACAACTATCGATGAAGAAATGGTTAAATAATCTCGACCCTTAAAAAAATTGCAACCGTTATGTCTACCAATTAATTGGTGATTTCAATAGGTGGTTCCAACGATAACAAATTAAAAAAAAAAACTACTTAAATCGATGACTTAAATTGTCAGTTCACAGTTAATTTTATATTTAAATCATAATTGAACTGTCAAATAAGACCAATAAAGTTAACGAATAACTAACTTGCCTAAGGATTAGACGTTGCCCGTGATAGGGTCTATTTTGGACTCAATTTTTTTTATAAAATTTAAAATTATTTAAAAATAAAATTTTATATTTAAAACTAATGGGTTGAGTGTGGTTCGTGGATTGTACCAAACCCGAACCCATGCCGAGGTGGGCTTGTCCTATATTGGATTTAGGTTTTAGGGTTCGCAAGTTGCACAAGAGATTGGCCTAATTTTTCTTCTCATATTTTCACAATTTTTTTTTCTTAATTAATATATACTATAAAGTGCTTGTTTAAATAGATCCTCAAAATATTTGTAGATTTTCATGGGCTTAAAATGCAGGGAATAATAAAAATCCAGCATAAAATCTAATCAAAACTGAGCGAGGGGCAAATCTAGCATCCAAGGGCAAATTTATCATTCGAACAAAACCCTATAAGATTTAATCCTTGGGGAGCCGCCAGATACTCTGAACATTGGCAGGGGCCGAGTATTGAATAAGGAGCGAGGGTGACAGTGGGATTTTGGCAATTTTTCTCCATCTCTGCCTTCTCTCCTCCGACTCCTGCTGCTGCTCCACCGACCGTAGAGCCCTCCACCAACCTATTCATCTCAGGCAAGGCTCTCTCGCTCTTGCTCCTATATCTCGATGCAAAAGCCTCGGGGAGTGCATCTTGTTCTTCTTCTCTATTAAAAAATCTCCTGATATTGGCCTTTCATACACACAAAAAAAAATGGTTCCCATTGCCTGACCCTTCCTGCCTGTGTTCTATCTGTGTTGTGGAGCATAAAGCGATTATGTAAAATACGTAGGAAAAATATATAGATGTTTAATGTGGATTGGGGTTTAAGTGGGAATTGGGTTTAACTTAGGTTGAACTTACCTAAGTTTGGCTCAGCCCAAAGTCGACGGCGTGCAAAGGACCCAAGTTGATCACTCGCGCAATTTCCTTTTCTTTCTCTTCCTCACTGCAGATTCTTCTTCTCCCATGCATTTCACAGTCGCTACCCCTTAATGTCAGCTGCGTTCTCTCTTCAACCATCGCCGAACCTCTTTATTCCGAGCGTTTTCCCCATTCGCGGCAACTCCTCTTCCTCTCTCGTGATCCTCTCTTCTGATGCTTCTCGTTGTTTCCTTCCTTCCCTCGTTCTTCTTCCTCACGATGACTTGGCTTCCTCTCCTCGCCTAGATCTCGTTCCCTTCCAACCATCGGCCTCGACGATCTTCACGGACGAGCAGGAGAGGTGGGCGAGCAAGGGTCGGGAAGATTGGGTCGGCGAGGCTTCAATCGGGAGTTGTTATTCCCGATCGAAGCTGAAGCGAGGTAAGGAGTTGTTCTTCCTTGTTTTCCTCGATTTCTGAAGAGATCCATCTGTGAATGTGTTTATTGTGCGTTTAACATAGATTGCCATAGAAGCTAGGGCAGCGGCGTTGTCGTTCGGTTTTTCGATGAACCGAACAGATTAGGGGGGGTTCCACTGTCGTTTGTTGTCGGGGATAGGTAAGTGCCAATTTTCTCCTTACCTTGGATGAGATTTAAGTGTTGTTGTGGTTTTCCTTCGCTAAGCTTGATCTGTCGATGTGGGCAGTGATCTGGAGTCGGTGAACAGGGGTAAGGGGAGGTTGGTTGCCGAGGGACTTCTAAGGCAAGTAAGCTGTTAATACAGCTTTGATTTTGGTGTTGTTCAAATCTTTTTCCTTGATTGATCTAGTCAATGTTGGAGAATTGATTATTGGGATGTTTGTAATGGATTGCTGGCTGTGAATGGGGCAAATGGGTGGTTGTGCAACTATGAGCAAAGGATTTGTCGGTTGTGCTGCCATGAGCAAAGGATTTGCCAGCTGTGCGGCTATGAGAAGGGAATGGCCAGCTGTGAATGGTTGAGGATGGAGTTGGGTTGCGATGAGGATTTCAATTAGGGTGGTTAGATCCCTAAATTGGTGAGATTGTGAACTGTGAGAATTGTGGTGGATTGATTTATGAAGAAAGAAGTATAATGAGCTATAGTTGGTTGTGTTGTTGAGTTCGATGTGGATAGATGTGTGTGTGATAGTGAATAGGCCATGGATAATTGAGGGTTTCTAATTCGTATTCAATAAAAGGAGGCAAATATAGGAACGATATAATAGCAAATTAGTATGTTGTTGTATGCTTGAATTTAATCGTAGTTGATGATATTTGCAAGACGTGGATACGAGACAAGTCTGCGGGCGTGAAGATTTTATTATTTCGAGCCTTATAGAAGGTGGGTAATATTTTCTACCCTGGTCAGGTAGTGGCTAAACCCTATATATAGGTGAGTGTGATGAGAGTATATATAGATATAGTCTATATATATGATCGTTGTTGTCACGCCCCGAGAGCATGCCGAGCCGAAAATCAAACGGACAGCACCTCCCCTGTACGTGGCAACATTTCGGGTTAATACAAGGCCCGTAGGCCCACAACAACAACAATATATATAACAAATAACAAATAACAGCAGCGGAAATAAAGAGCGCATACCCACAACATACATAACAAAAATATACAGGTGTACACCACCTGACAAGTCCACAGTCAAAACCGTAAATAAAACATCGACGTCACGACAAATCCATAACAAAACAAGGGTCCATGACATAGGACCAAAATCCATAACCATAAGAGAGAAACAAAATAAACTCCTCGGGAGACATCGGAAAAATGGAGATGGGATGGATCGATCGGCGCAGCTCCAAGTCGTCACAAAGGCGTCTACCTGTTACCTGGGCGACAGAAAAACCCAAGGTCGGAGGTGGTGAGTAAAACTCAGCAGGTAATCAGAGAAAACATGTAAATATATGTATTAATATTACATGTTATTCAACAGTCTAATCTACTCGTACAATAAGTATACATCAGCATAACAATAGATATGCATGCATATACTAAATAACTGAACATCAACGATGCTGACATACCTGGCAGTCAGCTACTCTATCCTGATCCAACCTGGGCATATAATCACATCATAGGGTATAACAGTATAGTACTTACACAATATCCTAACCTGAGTCAAGGGTATCACTGTGAATATCCGATAGGTATACAAATATCAACCTACTACCATACAGGAAATGCAGTATCATGTATGAATATGTACAAACAAATGCAACAAGCATAGTACATACAAATGCATCATCAAAGTGAGTATACATATAGACTGTATCTGTATGTATACTAATCACCATCATCCATATATATATATATATATATATATATATATAAGCAGGTATGTATATATATATAATCATATGCAAAACACCGTATGATACGGCAATGCAGCATGCATGGTCATGCCTGCTCACCCCGACTCGCTACCACGACCCCAGTGTGGCCTAGGTGGCACGACATGACAACTATCCCGACTCCAGCCGCCACCACTCTCGAGTGACCGAGTTGGGTAGTATGATCAAGTAGCATATGAGCGTAAAGAGCTCGCTACAATGGGGGTCCCCGCCGCCGCCACTCCGACGACATCGCTAATGAGCGGTCGAGTGCCACGCACAGACAATGCACGCAACTCCAACAACCATCGCCGATAATGGTAGAGTGCGCACAACAAATGCTATGCCCTCACAGCTTACTCCTCCGAAGTAACTCGAGGCGTGGATAGACGACTCTCTCAACCCCAAGGGGAGACGATGTCGTCGCCGATGTATCAATGACATGAGGGTACGCCTCACATACGTAACATCTACCCTAGACTCTCTGCTCAACAAAGAGTCACACCCAATTGATCGCGTACACTCTCTACCACAGAGAGAGTCACTCATCGATCATGACAAGCTAGGACCATCGGTCCGTAGCGACACAGACCATTCACACAACCCGTGGTTGGTGAATAAATGTGCAACATACAGGTATAGAATAAGTCCTACATCTAGGGCCATACTTATCCACAGAGGACCCTTTTTGCCAAATTTACAACTTAGGTCATCCTCCGTACTCTAACATCTACACCCTACTAAACAGTTAGACCTACTTACATCACATCTGTAACTTCTAGATTATGCTAGGGAATATGTGTTATCAATAATCGAGCACACATATATATCAACGGTAAGTTCAAGCATACGATAAACAGAGCATGATCAAGGTAATATGAACATCTAACATGTTCATATCTATGTCTAAATCTGGAAATCATTACATCTACCCGACCGGTAGAAAATTACCTACCTGATACGTAGCTCGTGCTGATTGTCTTTGCGTCCGCGAGCCTGCCTCGTATCCATGTCCTGCACGTATCAAACATTATGATTAAGTGCAAGTATACGACAAATACACAACTTAATTACCACGTCGTTCCTATGTTCACATCCTTTCCTCGTCTACGAGTTAGGAACTCGAGCACACATCTCTCATAACCTCATATCTACATTCCTCCTCGATTGATACACCCAACCAAACTCTTCATAACACCACATCAACAATCAAAATATGCAAATCACCACCATACATCCCCCTATCCCCTAGTTAACGTATCAGCTAACCACGGAACCTCAAAGTCTTTGCAACGAATAAACTACACGTCCCTTATGGCACCACTTTATCTCACTGCCATTACAACTCAATTCACAACTATACATAATTCATCATCCAACTAACAGCATACTTCCATTAGTTATTAATCAACAAACCAATAATAACTAACTATAATCTAGCATCACATCCATAGTCCAAATCCATGCTAAACATAGTAACACAACCACAGAACACCTCCAATTCCTATATACGTCATACTATTCACCAACATTACTCATCTAACAATTATCATAAAGATAATGAAACTCACAACCAGCTAATTCTCCCAAACAGCACCATCCCACAGGCTCCATCGACAGTAACCCAAGGTCCAGATCAAATCACGTTGATACACAACAACTACAACCACACCCAGCAATTGACAGATGGAAGCAAGGGTTAGATCAAGCTTGCCGACCCCAAATCTCCACCGACAGTCAATCTCCTCCTTCCATCCCCAATTCACCGGCCAAAGAAACACCACCCAACAACAAATTCACAGCCACAGACAATAAGGATTTACAACTGCGATGAATGAAAAATCAACACCGATCGACTTACCAGCGGTTGGAACCTCCACCGGCAGCACTCCCTATTACCGACAGTCGTGTTCACCGGTTGCAAACGGGGCTCACGCTCCCTGCCCAGGACACCAAAATCTCGTTCAACCAAGGAAAATCATAGCAGAAGATTAGACAAGGAGAAGTTGGCCCTTACCTAATTCCGACGATCTCCGGCAAGGCAAATCCTCAAAGCCGGCAGCACCCCCCCTCCTCACGGATGCACAACCCCGGCGACAATCGGCCAGGGTAGCTCACTCGTGCTCGAAGAAGGCCTTATCTGACTGCTCGAGCGGCATTCTAGCCTCCAGCCGGACCTCTCACCGGAAGGAACCATCAGCGATCGCGGGATCACGGAGAAGCAAGGTGTCGACCTCCTTCCCCTCCGATTGGTTTTCCCACCAAGACGCTGTCGAGGCTATCCGTGGTGGCCGGAGACGACGCCTGGCGGTGGAGAAGCGACGGAGCGAAATCTCGCTCGGGCGACGGCGACGAAGAAGCGAAGCGGAGGGGAAAAGGAGAGATCGGGATCGGGATCGGGAAATAAGAAGTCACAACTAAATAACCGACGAGAACGAAAAGTCGCAAACAAGATTCAGATTAATTAGTCTAAACAGGCTTTACAAAAGCCTGTTTGCTTTATCCCCATGAAATATCCACAGAACCTCCATTTAAATCCAGAAAAATATCTAAAAATTTCTGGAAAATTCCATAAGGTAATCTCCCCATTATCCACCATTTTATTTTATTTTATTTTATTTTGCAGTATTTTACATTCTCCCTACTTATAAAAATTTGGTCCCCAAATTTCGTACTTAAATATGAGAACCAACTCAAGAAATTTCTTGAACTACTACATGCCTCAAGTGAACAAATGAGGATATCGAGCTCGGATAGTATCTTCCAGCTTCATATAGCCTCTTCATTGGTATGATGCTGTCATCCAACCTGTAACATCCCAAATTTTAATTCCTATTTTTATTAGAGAAAAATAGAAATAAGAATAAGAATAAGAATAATAAAAATAGGAATAGAATAATAATAATAATAATAATAATAAATAGAAATAATTGGTTCGTTAGTCGAGACTTGAACCATGAACCGTTGGTTTGGGAGAATAGACTTCCCACTACTAAGTCATAAGATTACCAATGGATAGGATATAACAAAATATATCTATAGGCGAAAAAAAGAGGAAAGATTGGTTAATTTGACTAATTATTTAAAGGGGTAATTAAATGAAGAAAACTCTAATTTATATATATATATATATATATATATATATATATATATATATATATATATATATATATATTATTTTATTATAGAATCTCTCTCTCCTCTCCTTTAAACCGCCGCCGAATCAAAGAAAAAAAAGAAAGAAAGAAAGAGCCTCCATAATTTCTTCCTCGTGGATTAATTCAATAGGAAATTTTTCAAAAAGGGGTGAGTCATCAAAAATCCAATAAAAATTTTATATGATTAGGGAGAAGTCACGAATTTAATTGAAGAAGGAATTAATTCTGTTAAAGAGAGAGATTTAAGGAAATTTATAAGGGAATAGGTTAAGCCTTGACGGTTATAAATTTAACCTCCCTAATACCCTAGAGGACACCTCTCTACTCTCTCTTGGTCCCTCCACCGCCGAACCTCACATCAAGGAGAATTTTCTCCTAGGGTTGTCTTCTCCGCCGAATCCAAGGAAAGGTGGGATTCAAGAGACCTCAGAGGGCAACTGCTAGGGCGGGATAGAAGGTTGCATCTCATTAGGTTTTACAAATATAAGTTAAAGCAATCGAAGGTAAGTATTGCTCACTTGCAGTATAAGTAGTTATCGTATATCATTGATATGTTTTTATGTGCATGTTATTTTCAGTTATGCATGGTGTTTTCAGTTACGTGATTTTACCGTTATGTTATGGGTAATTCAGCATCATGTTTAGATCCATAATAAGAATGTGATTTATGATCATGCATGTTGTAGATGAGTTGTAGCTTACAATTATATGCATAATGTAGAGTAAGATGTAAAAATATTTCCTTTATAAAGAAAATTCAAAAATGCTCCCCGTTCGAATTGGGGATTAAGAGCACAACGATCTTCAGTATGCTCCCCATTTCAGTTTTGGGGGTCAAGAGCATAATGATCTTTATGGTGCTCCCCATTCGTGCTTTAGGGGATTAAGAGCATTTCCTTCAGTATGTATAAGAATATAAGTATAAAGGAAGTATTTTACTTTTTGACAGGGCATGTACCGGGCATCAGTTTCGCCCACGGGCCGAGGCCCTCAGTTTCAGTTACCCTAGTAGGTTCGGTGGTTGGCCACCCCGGCCTATTAGGAATGCGCGCATTGGTACTATGTCGGGCCCATATCCAGGATGATTATTATTTTGAAGTATCAGTATAAGTATAAGTAAAAGTTTTCAAAATTAATCATTTCAGTTCAGATATACTGTTTACAAGTTTTAAAATACTTAAGAGCATGATTTATACAAGAGACAAATAATCAGAGTTATGATTTTCAGTTATGTTTGCATGTGTATCAATGTATCCAGGGCAAGAGAACTAGTTGCATGATTTCATACAGTGCATGTTTTTGTGAGCATAGAAAGTACTTACTAAGCGTTGTTGCTTATAGTTTGCATTTCCTTATACTGCAGATAAAGGTAAAGAAAAGCTTCAGTAAGGTGGCATGGCGGATGAAGTGCTGGGTGTGTGTGGCGACGGAACAGTGGAAGTAAAAGATCCTAAGTGCAGATGTCTAAATCAGATTTTTAGTTTCTTGTTTTCTTTTGAAATTGTTGAAGTTCAACTGGATTATTTATGGTTGAGACCAAAGAATGCTAGAGTCATATTGGGTTAGTTTTCATACTTGCATGTTAGGTGAAGATCTTGAAATGATTATTATTTAAGTGATCTAAAAGTCTTTATGATTATTTTAGTTGTTAGCATATTGCATTAGTATATTGCATGAATTAAAGATAGAGACAGTAAAGTAGTGACATCTCCCCTACAAGAGAGTGGAAAGACTAGGGGAGTGTTACAAGATGGTATCAGAGCGAGTTTCCACCCTTCCGTCACACACACATCGAGCATCAGTCCTGCCGCCTCTAAGTAAGCAAGTATTTATCTGCTTTATTTACTTTATGAGTAGTAAGGAATGTTTCTTTTAAGTTAAACATGCTCAATTAGAATGTTCTCTTTGAGTTAAACATGCTTGCATATATATATATATATGAAGATGATAGACAGTACGTAATAGAGTATACCTAGATATGTATGTGAAGATGAAAAAAAAAATAGTGATAATAGCCTGATAGTGGTTTCACTTGATCATCTTATGATGAGTTCACGGAGTTCCGACAAGGGGATTTATCAGTAGATGAAGCGGTAAAAAAAAAAAAGTTCAATAGGTTGGCTCGCCTATGCCCGGAACTGGTCAGTACTGAGAAGGAAAGAGTTAGGTTGATGCTAAAGATGTTGAGACCGAAGATAGCTTTGAATGTAGTTAGTGGAATTAATAGATCACAGACCACTGAAGAGCTAGTCAGTAGTGCTCTAATCATGGAGCATTAGATGAATAGTATCAAGCACCAAAAGCTAGCCCCGATAGAAAGCACAATCCAGGGAAGTTCAGGAGGTCAGAAACCTCAGAGGCGGTAATTGAGCTAGGCGAAACAACAATGGAATAATGCAAAGGGAGATTCAGCCAGTAAGCAGCCTACGTATCCTACATGTTCTAAGTGTGAGAGGAAGCATCCAGGAGTTTGCCGCCAGGGCGTGAACGGGTGTTATATATGTGGTGTCGAGGGACACTTCGCCAAACAGTGCCCCACTAAGACCAATCTGCCTCTGCCACAGTCTATTCAGTATGGAGGTAGACCTGCCCAGCTACATCAGATGCAGGGAGCACTGGAGGGTCCTTACATCAGCCAAGGAAGATTAGAGGCTCCATCAGTTACACCTAATGGCCGGATCTTCTCCCTCACCAAGGAAGAGGTAGCAAATGCGGTGGTTACAGGTCAGATACCTATCCTTAGTCAGCATGCTACCGTATTGTTTGATACTGGGGGCAACCCATTCTTTCATGTCTATGACATTGCTAAGAAGATAGATATAACTCCGGATACCTTAGATATTCAGTTTTTAACGACCCTACCTTCGGGTGAAATAATGACATCTTGCGTCTTGCTGTAATTTGCAGAGAGAGCTTTATAATGATTTAATATTGTTAGACATTCATGACTATGATGTCATCTTTGGAATTGAATTTCTTAGCAAGTACGGTGCTTCCATTGATTGTAGTAAGCGAAGGGTAGTATTCCAACCCGAGACCGAGGCCAAATTTGAGTTTATTGGAGAACCAAGGAAGAAGACTAAGAAGTTCTTGCCCGCCATGGAAGCTTAGAAGATGTTAGCTAGTGGATGCACTGGGTATTTAGCACATCTAGTTGATACTAAGCAAGAAAGAAGCCAAAAGTTGGAAGAAGTCCCAATCGTATGTGACTACCCAAAAGTATTTCCTGACGAGCTACCAGGACTAGTACCTAGAAGGGAAGTTGAGTTTGAGATTGAACTTATTCCTGGTACCAACCCAATCTCAAAAGCACCCTATCGTATGGCTCCAGCTGAATTGAAAGAGCTTCAGGAACAATTACGGGAGTTATTAGACAAGGGATTCATCCGCCCTAGTCATTCCCCATGGGGAGCTCCAGTGTTGTTCGTGAAAAAGAAAGATGGATCTATGAGGATGTGCATAGACTACCGAGCCTTAAATCAAGTGACGATCAAGAACAGATATCCTCTGCCAAGGATAGAGGATTTATTTGATCAATTGAGGGGAGCCACAGTTTTCTCTAAGATTGATTTGCGGTCAGGTTATCATCAAGTAAGAGTTAAAGAGGATGATATACCGAAAACAACCTTCCAAACGAGGTATGGACACTATGAGTTCGTGGTCATGCCCTTCGGAGTGACAAATGCACCCGCTATGTTTATGGACTTGATGAATCGGATATTTAAGGAGTACCTTGACAATTTTGTGGTCGTTTTCATTGACGACATCCTTATCTACTCGAGAACCCAGGAAGAACATGTCGAACACTTGAAGACAGTCTTGCAGACCCTTCAGCAAAGACAGTTATATGCAAAGTTCTCCAAGTGTGAGTTTTGGCTTGATCGAATATCATATCTGGGTCATGTTATTTCAAAAGATGGAGTTATGGTAGACCCGACAAAGATAGAAGCAGTCAGTAATTGGGGTCAACCAAAGAATGCCAGTGAAGTCAGAAGTTTCCTCGGATTAGTAGGGTACTATCGAAAGTTTGTGGAAAACTTCTCAAGGATAGCTTCACCGTTGACGGTTCTTACTAGAAAGAATAAGAAGTTCGAATGGACCGAAGATTGTGAAAAGAGCTTCCTTGAATTAAAGAGGAGACTCACAAGTGTTCCAGTGCTTACCCTTCCAGAAAGTAATGAGGGATTTGACCTGTATAGTGATGCATCCAAGATGGGACTCGGAGCAGTACTTATGCAGAAGGGTAAAGTCATTGCTTATGCATCTAGACAACTCAAGGACTATGAAAAGAATTACCCCACTCATGACCTTGAGTTGGCAGCAGTGGTCTTTGCTCTGAAGGTTTGGAGACATTACTTATATGGAGTCCAATGCAAGATTTACACAGATCACCAGAGTCTGAAGTACTTCTTCACTCAGAAGGATTTGAATATGCGACAGCGTAGATGGCTTGAGCTAGTAAAGGACTATGACTGTGAAATCCACTACCATCCTGGAAAGGCAAACAAAGTAGCAGACGCGCTGAGTAGAAAATCATGCGCCACCTTGATGTCCCTAGCAACACTATCCCAACCACTGGAGAAAGAGATAATGAATTTTGGAGTTGAGATCATTTCTGGACAGCTTTCCGCCTTGACCATAGTACCTACACTATTTGAGGATATATTAGCGAGACAGGACAAAGATCCTAGCATCCAAAGGATCAAGCAAGAGATCCAAGAAGGGAAGGATGAAGGATTCCGTGTCTCTGATAGTGGGGTATTATATTTGGGTGAACGCCTATGTATCCCCAACGACCCAGACTTAAGAAAGAAGATCCTAGAAGAAGCTCATGGGACCCCATATTCGATGCATCCTGGATCCACCAAGATGTATCAAGATATGAAAGGGAAATTCTGGTGGCTTGGTATGAAGAGGGACGTGGCTAAGTATGTTAGCACTTGCCTGACATGTCAGAGAATGAAAGACGAACACCAGAGACCAGGAGGAGTTCTACAACCTATCCAGATTCCAGAATGGAAGTGGGAGGAACTAGCCATGGATTTCATAGTAGGGTTGCCCAAAACAACCAATGGCTACGATTCTATTTGGGTAGTTGTCGATAGATTGACAAAGTCTGCTCACTTCATGCCTATCAGAATATCATACTCCATGGAGCAGTTAGCCCAGTTATACGTCAAGGAAGTGATTAGACTGCATGGAGTACCTAAAACCATTATCTCTAATAGAGACAGTCGCTTCACTTCACACTTCTGGGAGTGTGTTCAGAAAGCCCTCGGCACTAAGTTACAATTCAGCACTGCATTTCATCCTCAAACAGATGGGCAAACAGAAAGAGTGAATCAGATATTGGAGGACATGCTCAGAGCTTGTGCCTTGGATTTTAAAGGAAGCTGGTGCAAATATTTGTGTTTGGCAGAGTTTGCCTATAATAATAGTTATCAAACCACAATTGGAATGACACCTTATGAAGCCTTGTATGGAAGGAGATGCAGATCGCCTATCTGTTGGTATGAGGGTGGTGAGAAGAAAGAAATGGGACTCAAGACTGATTTTATAGATGACACCACCAAAGCTATAAAGAACATATGTCAAAGGATAGAGACTGCTCAAAGTCGGCAGAAGAGTTACGCCGATGTCCGACGCAGACCCCTAGAGTTCCAAGTCGGAGATTCAGTTTTCATTAAGGTAGCTCCTATGAAAGGGGTAATGAGATTTGGGAAGAAAGGCAAGTTAACTCCCAGATATGTAGGCCCCTACCTGATCACCAAGAGAGTTGGTAAGGTATCTTATGAGCTAGAGTTACCATAGGAAATGTCAGCTATCCACAATGTATTTCATGTTTCAATGCTTAAGAAGCACGTCCCAGACACCAACCAAGTGATTGAGCCACAGACGGTACAGATTCAGACAGATCTAAGTTATGAAAGTCGACCTATTCAGATAATAGATCGAACAGTCAAGAAACTAAGAAACAAAGAAATACCGTTAGTAAAAGTCTTATGGCAAAGTCAAAGGGTTGAAGAAGCAACCTGGGAACGTGAGGATGACATTAAGCAAAAGTACCCTGAGCTTTTCTAAGTTTCGAGGACGAAACTTTTATAAGGTATAAGGGATTGTAACATCCCAAATTTTAATTCCTATTTTTATTAGAGAAAAATAGAAATAAGAATAAGAATAAGAATAATAAAAATAGGAATAGAATAATAATAATAATAATAATAATAAATAGAAATAATTGGTTCGTTAGTCGAGACTTGAACCATGAACTGTTGGTTTGGGAGAATAGACTTCCCACTACTAAGTCATAAGATTACCAATGGATAGGATATAACAAAAATATCTATAGGCGAAAAAAAGAGGAAAGATTGGTTAATTTGACTAATTATTTAAAGGGGTAATTAAATGAAGAAAACTCTAATTTATATATATATATATATATATATATATATATATATATATATATATATATATATATATATATATATATATAGATTATTTTATTATAGAATCTCTCTCTCCTCTCCTTTAAACCGCCGCCGAATCAAAGAAAAAAAAAGAAAGAAAGAAAGAGCCTCCATAATTTCTTCCTCGTGGATTAATTCAATAGGAAATTTTTCAAAAAGGGGTGAGTCATCAAAAATCCAATAAAAATTTTATATGATTAGGGAGAAGTCACGAATTTAATTGAAGAAGGAATTAATTGCTAAAGAGAGAGATTTAAGGAAATTTATAAGGGAATAGGTTAAGCCTTGACGGTTATAAATTTAACCTCTCTAATACCCTAGAGGACACCTCTCTACTCTCTCTTGGTCCCTCCACCGCCGAACCTCACATCAAGGAGAATTTTCTCCTAGGGTTGTCTTCTCCGCCGAATCCAAGGAAAGGTGGGATTCAAGAGACCTCAGAGGGCAACTGCTAGGGCGGGATAGAAGGTTGCATCTCATTAGGTTTTACAAATATAAGTTAAAGCAATCGAAGGTAAGTATTGCTCACTTGCAGATAAGTAGTTATCGATATCATTGATATGTTTTTATGTGCATGTTATTTTCGCTATGCATGGTGTTTTCGATTCCACGTGATTTTACCGTGCTATGTTATGGGTAATTCAAAGATCATGTTTAGATCCATAATAAGAATGTGATTTATGATCATGCATGTTGTAGATGAGTTGTAGCTTACAATTATATGCATAATGTAGAGTAAGATGTAAAATATTTCCTTTATAAAGAAAATTCAAAAATGCTCCTGCTCAATTGGGGATTAAGAGCACAACGATCTTGATGCTCCCATTTCAGTTTTGGGGTCAAGAGCATAATGATCTTTATGGTGCTCCCCATTCGTGCTTTAGGGATTAAGAGCATTTCCTTCAAGATGTATAAGAATATAAGTATAAAGGAAGTATTTTACTTTTTGACAGGGCATGTACCGGGCATCAGTTTCGCCCACGGGCCGAGGCCCTCAGTTTCAGTTACCCTAGTAGGTTCGGTGGTTGGCCACCCCGGCCTATTAGGAATGCGCGCATTGGTACTATGTCGGGCCCATATCCAGGATGATTATTATTTTGAAGTATCAGTATAAGTATAAGTAAAAGTTTTCAAAATTAATCATTTCAGTTCAGATATACTGTTTACAAGTTTTAAAATACTTAAGAGCATGATTTATACAAGAGACAAATAATCAGAGTTATGATTTTCAGTTATGTTTGCATGTGTATCAATGTATCCAGGGCAAGAGAACTAGTTGCATGATTTCATACAGTGCATGTTTTTGTGAGCATAGAAAGTACTTACTAAGCGTTGTTGCTTATAGTTTGCATTTCCTTATACTGCAGATAAAGGTAAAGAAAAGCTTCAGTAAGGTGGCATGGCGGATGAAGTGCTGGGTGTGTGTGGCGACGGAACAGTGGAAGTAAAAGATCCTAAGTGCAGATGTCTAAATCAGATTTTTAGTTTCTTGTTTTCTTTTGAAATTGTTGAAGTTCAACTGGATTATTTATGGTTGAGACCAAAGAATGCTAGAGTCATATTGGGTTAGTTTTCATACTTGCATGTTAGGTGAAGATCTTGAAATGATTATTATTTAAGTGATCTAAAAGTCTTTATGATTATTTTAGTTGTTAGCATATTGCATTAGTATATTGCATGAATTAAAGATAGAGACAGTAAAGTAGTGACATCTCCCCTACAAGAGAGTGGAAAGACTAGGGGGGTGTTACACAACCTTTACGAGTCGAATGGTTTTTGTCTCACTATTGTCGCTCCTTGCAACCCAAGATCCACCTTGGAATCTTCTCGTAAGTCTCATTAGACTGAGGTAGAATTCGGAACCTCTTTCAGAACATGATCAACATGCGACACATATTTCCTCCGTATAAAAACAGGAAATACGTTGTGAGCACCCACAAGTGTCGGAGATAAAGCCAACCGATAAGCTACACCTCCATAATCCACGACACAAGATCTGAATAGATCCTCCAACGTTTGAATGTCATGCTCGCACCCATTAGTCTCATGGATGAAATGTTGGCCGGCTCGCGGCCCATAGTCCGTGCGCATTTCGCCAAAATCGCGAGATAAATCGCGAATCTCTATCCGATATGGTACTTAAAAGTACCCCCACGCAATCTGATAATCTTTCGGTAATACAACGTTGTCGGACGATCCAACAGATCCGACCCACAAATAGGCAGAAAATTAACTGATTCGGTTAGTCGATCCATGATCACACAAATCGCATCATGTCTTTTACGGGTCCTAGGCAATCCCGTAATGCAATCAATAGTGCTATGCTACCACTTCCATTCCGAAATTGGAATTTCCTGGAGCAATCTAGCGGGTTTCTAATGTTCAACCCTCACCTGCTGGTATAGTATATATCCAAAGAACAAAGTCTAGTATCTCTCTTCATACCAATTCCACGATAAACGCGTCTCATATCCCGGTACATCCCAATACCACCAGGATGTATAGTAAATCCCAAATAATGTGTCTCCTGTAGCAACTCTTCCTTAAACACTGCAACTCCGGAACCCACAATCCTTATCAGAGATGGGGAATTATTTTCTCAAAAGAGAAATCCATCAACCATTCAAGATCCCCTCTACCACACACTCTGTATGTGCATGGAAGACTATAGCGATCAAATCTCGCAAATTACAATTATTCGCGTTCCAGCAACTTCATACTAGCTACCCAGTAGTTAGTTAAAATCCCATCAGCATTCCTGCTCCATATATCACTACAAATCCAAACAATAACTACTAAAGTCATGTCATGTATATGATAGACTATCTTGTAGTTTCTTAACGGACTTAGGCATAAGATATGCCTCATTCAACTGCATCGGAATCATTCCGATCCCTGAAATGACGCATCTGCGTACATCATCCTTTTATCTACTCCGGAAGGATTAACTAATACTCGTCTACAAGTTAACCGCCATCTAGGTCATGTAAACTGGTTTCACCAGCTTTCGACTAAATGATTTCCATCACCACCTTTGTCAAACAAGCCCGTGGTATACTAATGCTTAAAAGCATCCCATCCACATTCGTAGGAATAACAAAATCAATACAAGGAAACAACAACTACGGTGGTCGACTGCGCAACTCCAACTACCACCATTAATAGTGGCCAAGTTACGCAACTCCAACAACTACCAAAAGGATCCAATCGTGTTAAGGATACACCATTCTCAAATCCAGTGACGACTAAATCGTTAATTAGTCTAACAACTTAATCAAAATTCATACAATTCATACAAAGTATGAAATTTTCGTCTCCACACACCTGTATCCCCTTTTTTTCTTTAAGCTGATGATATATCAATCATCACAACGACAATGATACTTATATGACTCCATGTCACTACCATATCAACTCTCCAGTCGTAAACCAACCTTAGAGTATACACAGGTGTCTTTAGCCGATCTAAATAGATCATCTATCCACAACAAGGATATTTATCACAACAACTATTGTTTTCCATCATCGATAATCGATGCATACTTTCAAAGGTCCATCTCTCTTTCAACAAAGAGTTCCGGATCTTCTCAAGGAGGAATACTGAGATAGATAAATATCCCCTCCAACATCTCCTATAATCGCAACTCACGTTATTCCAATTTCTATAGTGTTTAACAACACTGATACCAACATAACTATCACTCGATATGTGATCTTCGATACCGGACTATTTTCGCAATTATTTCGATCGCCTACTCCACTTGCCTAAGCAACGGCAAAGCTAGGAGTTTATCCAAATTACATCCAAAGACTCTCGGATTATATACACATCCAAGAGACATACCATACCATAATCTTAACAATTTGACCATCCCTAAGGATATGCCTACAGTAAAGATATGTCCATCAGGGTCTAATGGTATCCCTTGACTTCTTAATTGTTGGTCCACATCTCACCTGACGGTAGAGATACCACCGACCCACAAGTCGATGTATAGGAACCCTTCTAATCAAAACAAAGAATATTCTAGACAAAGATACTTGTAAACTACAAGTATCTCTCAATATATTAATCCAGAGGGTAAAACTAGAGTAATACCCTGAACGATCAAATATCTGTTGATCCGATCCAAAAGGCTCCACGCAGGTCTCGGCCTTTCTCCGAAGAGAACATGATCAGATCCAACAGCCATGACAAAGCGGTCATTTCGCGACGAATGCCGAGATTTTTTCCTAGATCATCTGGTCTCATCACTAAATCCTACCAACTACAATTGTAGGATACCGAATAGATACGACCATCGTCGTATACTCTCACCTCTGTACTAATCAAATCACATCTGGAGGTAACTGTTGTTGTCTGCTGAATCTTCTAAGATGTCTTCTCGCCGATGTCGCTTCAGGCCGATCTCGCCAAGGGGAGTATCAAGGAACTCCAACCACGCCTGAGGTAGTAGGTCGCTGCTGCCGAAATAACTCAATCTTCGGTGTCGATCTCTGCTGTCGAGACGGTGTATCATCTTCCCGGAATATCCCGGATAGTCTTCAACTGAGTCTTCAAAGTACACTTCCTCCACTGTACTAGTTGCTCACAATAGCAACAGATGAATTGTTCCAACTGATAATCTGACTTCGCGTATCTTCGTGATCTGCATTGCACACCCACAATCCCTTAGGAGTCTTTGTTCTGGCTTTGCTGATATCCTCGAGAATATCCTAATGATCTGCGATTGGTCTTCCATAATCAGAGAGTAGCTCAAAGCCTATGCCTCCGATCTTGCTCCTTTTATCCAATAGTCGGAGACTTCTGACTTTAATAAGTTTACCTGCAATATTTGCTTACCGGTCTCCAACTCTTAAACTCTTGTACGGAGTCATTTTTAAACTCCTGTCTCAATCCAATGTCTTTCGGCAGGATCTGATAGAAGATCCCGACATCCAAATCCAACTATAAGTCAATAACTCTAGGTGGCTTTAATCATCCATTCATCTTCTTGAGCTATTAGGTGATCGTAGCCTATGCAAGTCTCACGACTCTGCACAGTACAATATCACTAACCGATCACCCTTTCTTGAAGCTCAAGAATTCCTTACAATGCGTCACTAAAAGTGACACGGGGAAATACTCTCTTTCAACATCACTAAACCATGATCAAGTGATATATTATTTCCCGAAGATTATTTTACAGATTTATCACCAAATACGACCAACTGATAATGGTATGCAAATAACTCTACTTTCTCGGTATAACAAGAGTTAAGTACTTAAAAGTACTCTCAAGGTTATACAACTCAGTACGAACAACTCAGGGATAAAATCCCTATGAAACACCGTAACCTAGCCTTCCGCTATCTGCATCAACAATAGACAATTTGTCTTGTCCATTACCCAACAGGTAATGATCTGACTAATACAGTTAGTGGAAATCTCTAAGATCGTAGTCTCTGATTTCCATAATAAATGTGACGACTTGACCCCTGTTTTCCGACTCGGTATCAGTCGGCTCTCAGAGGTAAATCACCTCCTCGACACAGGTTCAAGACTCACAGACTTAACAGGTCGTTTCCGGGGTCCACTCATACCACGGTTACGAACAATAACCAACACACTACAGGTTATTCCCTGTTATATATACTAAAAGCATAGCCAACTAAAACCGGGAGTATAAACCCTAAAGGTCACTCCAGTTGGTCGCCTCGGTAGATGACCCCTACTACAAGTCTGTACAGGTATCATAACTATACTGTATACACCTACTGATCAAGTTTAGAAAAATATCAACTAAACCATAAGTTATCAGGATTTCTTACCTCGTGCTGCTTGGAGCTCAGGCCGCTGTCCATCTCATCTCAAAAACCAAAATCGGATAAATCGACTCCCGAAAATCCAAGACTCGACTCAAAAACAACATTGTATGGCATCGCAGAACCTTGGGCTCTGATACCAATAAAGTTGTCACGCCCCGAGAGCATGCCGAGCCGAAAATCAAACGGACGGCACCTCCCCTGTACGTGGCAACATTTCGGGTTAATACAAGGCCCGTAGGCCCACAACAACAACAATATATATAACAAATAACAAATAACAGCAGCGGAAATAAAGAGCGCATACCCACAACATACATAACAAAAATATACAGGTGTACACCACCTGACAAGTCCACAGTCAAAACCGTAAATAAAACATCGATGTCACGACAAGTCCATAACAAAACAAAGGTCCATGACATAGGACCAAAATCCATAACCATAAGAGAGAAACAAAATAAACTCCTCGGGAGACATCGAAAAAATGGAGATGGGATGGATCGATCGGCGCAGCTCCAAGTCGTCACAAAGGCATGTCGTCACATAGGAACGGAGGTGGTGAGTAAAACTCAGCAGGTAATCAGAGAAAACATGTAAATATATGTATCAATATTACATGTTATTCAACAGTCTAATCTACTCGTACAACAAGTATACATCAGCATAACAATAGATATGCATGCATATACTAAATAACTGAACATCAACGATGCTAACATACCTGGCAGTCAGCTACTCTATCCTGATCCAACCTGGGCATATAATCACATCATAGGGTATAACAGTATAGTACTTACACAATATCCTAACCTGAGTCAAGGGTATCACTGTGAATATCCGATAGGTATACAAATATCAACCTACTACCATACAGGAAATGCAGTATCATGTATGAATATGTACAAACAAATGCAACAAGCATAGTACATACAAATGCATCATCAAAGTGAGTATACATATAGATCAGATTCAGATGTATACTAATCACCATCATCCATATATATATATATATATATATATAAGCATATATGTATATATATATAATCATATATATAACAATGATATATATATACGATGCAAAGATGCATGGTCATACCTGCTCACCCCTACTCGCTACCACGACCCCAGTGTGGCCTAGGTGGCACGACATGACAACTATCCCGACTCCAGCCACCACCACTCTCGAGTGACCGAGTTGGGTAGTATGATCAAGTAGCATATGAGCGTAAAGAGCTCGCTACG
The DNA here is from genome assembly GCA_025175895.1 of Wurfbainia villosa. NCBI lineage: Eukaryota > Viridiplantae > Streptophyta > Magnoliopsida > Zingiberales > Zingiberaceae > Wurfbainia > Wurfbainia villosa. Next base: position 8,453,316 of record CM045986.1, read on the forward strand.
CAACGGGGGTCCCTGCTGCTGGCCACTCCGACTGACACTGCTAATGAGCGGTCGAGTGCCACGCACTGACAATGACGCAACTCCAACAACCATCGTCGATAATGGTAGAGTGCGGCACAACAAATGCTATGCCCTCACACCAGTTACTCCTCTGGAAGTAACCTGGGAGGCAGGATGACTGACGACTCTCTCTCAACCCCAAGGGGAGACGATGTCGTCAGTATGCATGCAATGACATGAGGGTACTGTCTCACATACAGAACATCTACCCTAGACTCTCTGTTCAACAAAGAGTCACACCCAATTGATCAGTACACTCTCTACCCTGTAGAGAGTCACTCATCTGATCATGACAAGCTAGGACCATCGGTCCGTAGCGACACACTGTTCACGACTCACATGACCATTCACACAACCCGTGGTTGGTGAATAAATGTGCAACATACAGGTATAGAATAAGTCCTACATCTAGGGCCATACTTATCCATAGAGGCCCCTTTTTGCCAAATTTACAACTTAGGTCATCCTCCGTACTCTAACATCTACACCCTACTAAACAGTTAGACCTACTTACATCACATCTGTAACTTCTAGATTATGCTAGGGAATATGTGTTATCAATAATCGAGCACACATATATATCAACGGTAAGTTCAAGCATACGATAAACAGAGCATGATCAAGGTAATATGAACATCTAACATGTTCATATCTATGTCTAAATCTGGAAATCATTACATCTACCCGACCGGTAGAAAATTACCTACCTGATACGTAGCTCGTGTTGATTGTCTTTGCGTCTGCGAGCCTGCCTCGTATCCATGTCCTGCACGTATCAAACATTATGATTAAGTGCAAGTATACGACAAATACACAACTTAATTACCACGTCGTTCCTATGTTCACATCCTTTCCTCGTCTACGAGTTAGGAACTCGAGCACACATCTCTCATAACCTCATATCTACATTCCTCCTCGATTGATACACCCAACCAAACTCTTCATAACACCACATCAACAATCAAAATATGAAAATCACCACCATACATCCCCCTATCCCCTAGTTAACGTATCAGCTAACCACGGAACCTCAAAGTCTTTGCAACGAATAAACTACACGTCCCTTATGGCACCACTTTATCTCACTGCCATTACAACTCAATTCACAACTATACATAATTCATCATCCAACTAACAGCATACTTCCATTAGTTATTAATCAACAAACCAATAATAACTAACTATAATCTAGCATCACATCCATAGTCCAAATCCATGCTAAACATAGTAACACAACCACAGAACACCTCCAATTCCTCTATACGTCATACTATTCACCAACATTACTCATCTAACAATTATCATAAAGATAATGAAACTCACAACCAGCTAATTCTCCCAAACAGCACCATCCCACAGGCTCCATCGACAGTAACCCAAGGTCCAGATCAAATCACGTTGATACACAACAACTACAACCACACCCAGCAATTGACAGATGGAAGCAAGGGTTAGATCAAGCTTGCCGACCCCAAATCTCCACCAACAGTCAATCTCCTCCTTCCATCCCCAATTCACCGGCCAAAGAAACACCACCCAACAACAAATTCACAGCCACAGACAATAAGGATTTACAACTGCGATGAATGAAAAATCAACACCGATCGACTTACCAGCGGTTGGAACCTCCACCGGCAAAGACTCTATTACCGATGTACTCGTTCACCGGTTGCAAACGGGGCTCACGCTCCCTGCCCAGGACACCAAAATCTCGTTCAACCAAGGAAAATCATAGCAGAAGATTAGACAAGGAGAAGTTGGCCCTTACCTAATTCCGACGATCTCCGGCAAGGCAAATCCTCAAAGCCGGCAGCACCCCCCCCCCTCCTCACGGATGCACAACCCCGGCGACAATCGGCCAGGGTAGCTCACTCGTGCTCGAAGAAGGCCTTATCTGACTGCTCAGTCGGCGTTCTAGCCTCCAGCCGGACCTCTCACCGGAAGGAACCATCAGCGATCGCGGGATCACGGAGAAGCAAGGTGTCGACCTCCTTCCCCTCCGATTGGTTTTCCAACCAAGACGCTGTCGAGGCTATCCGTGGTGGCCGGAGACGATGCCTGGCGGTGGAGAAGCGACGGAGCAAAATCTCGCTCGGGCGACGGCGACGAAGAAGCGAAGCGGAGGGGAAAAGGAGAGATCGGGATCAGGATCGGGAAATAAGAAGTCGCAACTAAATAACCGACGAGAACGAAAAGTCGCAAACAAGATTCAGATTAATTAGTCTAAACAGGCTTTACAAAAGCTTGTTTGCTTTATCCCCATGAAATATCCAAAGAACCTTCATTTAAATCCAGAAAAATATCTAAAAATTTTTGGAAAATTCCATAAGGTATTCTCCCCATTATCCACCATTTTATTTTATTTTATTTTTCGCAGTATTTTATAGTTGTGATGTTGCATTTGTTTGAGTTATGCTTGTTGCATTTGATTGTATATTATCTTGCATTCTACTTACATATTGGGGACCAAATTTGGGGACCCAAGCCGATCACTCGCGCCATTTCCTTTTCTTTCTCTTCCTCACTGCAGATTCTTCTTCTCCCGTGCGTTTCACAGTCGCTACCCCTTAATGCCAGTTGCATTCTCTCTTCGACCGTCGTCGAACCTCTTTACTCCGAGCGTTTTCCCCATTCGTGGCAACTCCTCTTCCTCTCTCGCGATCCTCTCTTCCGCACGCTTCTCGCTGTTTCCTTCCTCCCCTCATTCTTCTTCCTCACGGCGACTCGGCATCCTCTCCTCGCCCAAATCTCGTTCCCTTCCATCCATCAGCCTCGACAATCTTTGCGGATGAGTAGGAGCGATGGTCGAGCAAGGGTCACGAAGATTGGGTTGTCGGGCTTCAATCGGGAGATGTTCTTCCCGATCGAAGTTGAAGCGAGGTAAGGATCTGTTCTTCCTTATTTCCCACGATTTCGGAAGAGATCCATCTGCGAACGCATTTCTTGTGTGTTTAACACAGATTTTCGCGGAAGCTAGGGAAGCGCCGTTGTCATTGGATTTTCCGACGAACCGAGCAGATTAGGGGGGTCCACTGTTGTTTGTCGTCGGGGATAGGTAAGCGCTGATTTTCTCCTTACCTTGGACAAGATTTAAGTGCTACTGTGGTTTTCCTTCGCTAAGCTTGATATGTTGATGTGGGCAGTGATTTGGAGCCGGTGAACAGGGGTAAGGGGAGGTTGGTTGCCGAGGGACTTCTAAGGCAGGTAAGCTATTAATACAACTTTGATTTTGGTGTCGTTCAAGTCTTTTTCCTTGATTGATCTAGTCAATGTTGGAGAATTGATGATTGGGATGTTTGTAATGGATTATTGGCTGTGAATGGATCAGATGGGTGGTTGTGCGACTGTGAGCAAAGGATTTGTCGATTGTGCTGCCATGAGCAAAGGATTTGTCGGCTGTGTTGTCATGAGCAAAGGATTTGCCGGCTGTGCGACTGTGAGCAGGGAATGGCCAACTGTGAATGGATGTGAATGGTTGAGGATGGAGTTGGGTTGCGATGAGGATTTCAATTAAGGTGGTTAGATCCCTAAATTGGTGAGATTGTGAACTGTGAGAACTATGGTGGATTGATTTATGAAGAAAGAAGTATAATGAGCTATAGTTGGTTGTGTTGTTGAGTTCAATGTGGATAGATTTGTGTGTGATAGTGAATAGGCCATGGATGATTGAGGGTTTCTAATTCGTATTCAATAAAAGGAGGTGAATATAGGAACGATATAGTAGTAAATTAGTATGTTGTCGTATGCTTGAATTTAATCGTAGTTGATAATATTTGCAGAACGTGGATACAAGACAGGTCCGCGGGCGTGAAGATTTTATTATTTCGATCCTTATAACAGGTGGGTAATATTTCCTACCCTGGTCAGGTAGTGGCTAAACCCTGATGCATATGATTTCATATTGTTGTCACTTAGAGCTTGACTCCACTCTAGTTTTTCTGTTGCTTGATACTTGCCTTTGCACTTAAAATGCTCTGTCATTGTTGTTACATGTTTATTCATCATTGTTATGAATTATAGATGTTATGGTAAGTGGACCTGTAGTGGTTTACTTATGTGTACGTAGCTAAATTCGGTTGTAAAACTGAATTGTGCAATTTAGATAATTCATCCGGGATGAGTAATGTCCTAGAAGTAAAGTGGAATTTCATATCATACCCTGATGTTGTATATATACCTACTACAGATCATGTAGTCGTGTATGGACGTGTGGTTTGTCGATAGAGTATCGCTACGGACTGGAGGTCCTAGCTTGGTTGTTGTCAGTGTAGGGTTTCATTGATCCGTGAGGGGAAATTTCGGTTTCCACTTCAACTCGGTCGCTTGTTCATGGCGATCCAATCAATGTTCCCGGATTAAAAATTTAATCCTAGACAAAAGGGAACACCCAAGCAACCTTGTCATCGTCATGCTATTCGTTTAGAGAGGTCACTTGAACAAACTTGTTGTTCAAGCGACCAACCTCTATTCTACGAGTAGCCGCGGAATAGACGATGTACGGATCGCCGACTTTTGTGTTTATGTTGAGGATTCAAGTATTATTTAGCCACAAACAGAATATATCATGCTCATAATTGATAAACAAAAATAAACATGTAACATATGAAAATAGAGAATCGATATACCTCTCGATCTTCTATTGTATGACCTTCCTCCTTTCGGACATCGTGTGGGCGATGATCTACCAAAAGTTGAAGCTCCTAGATTGCCAATCTTCCTTCCTTACTCGTTCCAAGCAAGAGGGAGAATAGAAACAAGGCTCTTTTCCTTCTTTCAACCAACCACCAACCTCCAAGGATGGAGCTTGCCGCCGGCCAAGAAGGAAGAGGAGATTATGATGGAAACCGGCCAAGACACCAAGGGAAAGCCCTAAATCTTGTTACCACCGGCCAAGGAGAAGGAGAAGGGAAGCTTTTGCCATCGGCCAAGGTGAGGAAGGAGCTGTTTGGCCGCCGGCAAGCTTGAGGAAGAAGGAGATAAGGAAATAGATTCCTTATTTGGTGTCGCCAACCCCTATTCTTCTTGCCACCCAAAACCCTAGTCCTTTCTCTATTGGAATTTTTTTCCACGCCAACCCCTTGTTCTCCTTTTATAGAGTTAGGGATAAGCCTCCTTTAATCTCCACCATTAGTTCTAGGGATTTAATCTCAACCGTCGGATCTAGAGATTTAATCTCTACCTTTGGATCTAGAGTTTTTTTTCTATCCATTGGATCTAAGCTTCATGAGGTGTTAATAGGCTACATTAGGGACCATGAGGAGGAGTTGGATCTTGGCCACCCATGGATCAAGCCCATATAAAGTCCGATCCATTAATGATAATCCAATCCACTAAAGAATTATCATTGATCTACCTCACCAACCCCTATAAGATAATATGGGCTCCATATATTATATGTATATTTTCTCCCCGTGTTTAAGATCTCGAATGTCCGTCGATTAATTAATTTACTGACCATTAATTAATCAACATCTAACTCCATGAGTAGTACCACTCAACCTTTTCATCATGCCTTGACCAAGTCCACCTGCAGGGTTTACATGATGAACCTTTTGAGCTCCTCAAGGGGACATCATCATCCTAATATTTAGGACACGGTTTCCTCCTATAATCAACGGCATACCATATAAATAATAACATGTGATTCTTATTTCAAAATAAAGATGTTCATACAAAAGATAGACTTTTCAGTATACATCCCAACAATCTCCTACTTATACTAAAAGACTATGCTGTCCTCAAACTGTCATACATCTGATCCCCATTCCCTCCACATGTCTATCAAAAGCTCTCGCCAGAAGGGCCTTAGTGAAAGGGTCTGTCAGGTTATCCTCCGATGCAATCTTGGTCACAGCAACTTCTCCTCTCTTTATGATTTCTCGTATCAGGTGGTACTTGCGCTCTATGTGCTTACTTGCCTTATGGGCTCATGGTTCCTTCGAGTTTGCAACTGCACCACTATTATCACAATAAATTGTGATAGTTCTGGGCAAACTAGGAATCACATCTAAGTCCATCAGGAAGTTCCTGAGCCACACAGCTTCTTTGGCCGCCTCAGAGGCTGCCACATACTCAGCTTCCATGGTAGAGTCCGCCACGCATTTCTGCTTGACACTCCTCCATACAATTGCTCCACCTCCCAAAGTAAACACAAAACCTGAGGTAGACTTACTATTATCCCTATCTAATTGGAAGTCAAAATCCGTGTAACCCACAGGGAGTAATTGGTCTGCCTGGTAAACTAGCGTATAATCCCTAGTCCTTCTTAGGTACTTCAATATATGCTTTACCGCAGTCCAATGTCCCTGTCCTGGATTACTCTGATATCTGCTGACCATGCCCACGGCATAGCAGATATCTGGTCTTGTACATAGCATCGCATACATGAGGCTTCCTACCGCCGAAGCATAAGGAACCGCCTTCATCTCCTCTATCTCCTCAGATGTTCTAGGACACATCTCCTTAAATAAAGGAACTCGATGCCTGAAAGGTAGAAAACCCTTCTTGGAGTTCTGCATGCTAAAACGATTCATAATCGTGTCTATGTATGAAGCTTGGGATAAGCACAACATCCTTTTCCTGCGATCCCTTATAACCTTAATCCCAAGGATGTGTCCCACCTCTCCCAAGTCCTTCATATTAAACTGTTTGGACAACCATACCCTTAAGTCTGATAACACCTTGATATTGTTGTCAATCAACAAAATGTCATCTACGTATAGTACAAGAAATACCACTACGTTTCCGTCACATCTCTTGTATACACAAGACTCATCCGGACTTTGAATAAATCCATAAGACTGGATTACCTCATCAAAGCGGATGTTCCAAGACCTCGAAGCTTGCTTCAATCCATAAATGGACCGATTAAGCTTACATACAAGGTACTCTTTGCCCTTAGCAATGAATCCCTCTGGTTGCTTCATATAGATGTTTTCCTCAAGACTTCCATTAAGGAAAGCAGTCTTGACATCCATCTGTCACACCTCATAATTCATATGAGCTATTATGCATAAGAGAATCCGGATAGACTTAAGCATGGCTACCGGCGAAAAGGCAGTTGTGCGTCGGCTGGAGGGATTTCGTCGTCTGGAGGTCGTCCGGCAACGGCTGGTCAGAGGCGGCGGCGAGTGGGAAGGGCCAGATCCGACGAAAAGGTCTCCTCATAATCGTAGAGGACATACTGCGATTTGGGTGATCGTGGATCGATTAACCAAATCAGCTCACTTCCTTCCGATACGTGAGACGGACTCATTGGATCGTCTAGCGGAATTGTACTGCCGAGAGATCATCAGATTGCATGGTGTACCATTGAGTATCATATCTGATAGAGATCCGCGCTTTACTTCCCGATTCTGGCAGAGTCTGCAGCAGGCCATGGGCACAGAGCTTCGACTCAGTACAGCCTTTCATCCGCAGACAGACGGACAGTCCGAACGTACCATTCAGACTCTGGAGGATCTATTGAGATCTTGCATCATGAATTTCGGTGGCAGTTGGGAGGATCACATTCCTTTAGTGGAGTTTGCCTACAACAACAGCTACCACTCTTCTATCCAGATGGCTCCTTTCGAGGCATTATACGGCAGACCCTGCAGATCTCCTGTGTTATGGGAGGAAGTTGGAGAACGACAGATATTGGGGCCTCAGAGTATTCAGCATGATGCAGAGTTGGTACGAGTGATCAGATGACGGTTATCTGAGGCCCAGGATCGGCAGAAAAGTTATGCGGACCGGAGGCGAAGGCCTTTGGAATTTTCAGTCGGGGACCATGTATTCCTACGAGTGTCACCCACCAAAGGAGTCAAGAGATTTGGGCTAAAAGGAAAATTAGCTCCACGCTACATTGGGCCATTTGAGATATTGGAGCGGATTGGAGGTGTTGCTTATCGGTTGGCTTTACCTCCGACACTTGCGGGTGTTCACAACGTATTCCATGTATCTATGCTGAGGAAATACGTGTCGCGATCTGACCATGTTCTGAAAGAAGTTCCGATACCACTCCAGGCGAATGCGACTTACGAGGAGACTCCGGTGCGGATTCTGGGTCGCAAGGAGCGACAGCTGCGGAACAAAACCATCCGACTTATAAAGGTGGGATGGCAGCATCATACAGATGAGGAGGCTACATGGGAGCTGGAAGATACTATCCGAGCTCGATACCCTCATCTATTTACCTGAGGTATGTGGTTATTTCGGAATATGCTTGATCGAATTTTAGCATTTAAGTACGAAATTTGGGGACCAAATTTTTATAAGTGGGGGAGAATGTAAAATACCACGAAAAAAAATAATAGTATAGTTAGGAGTTAATTACATTTAACCTAGCTTAAGAAATTATATTAGTTCAATTAACCTAGATTTAATTAAATCTAGGGTTAATGGTTTAATGGGTTTAAAGCCCAACCCACTTAAAATCAAACCCGTTAAGAAGCCACCCGAACCGTTAATCCCCTTTAACGCACGTCGTTCGCCATTTCATCGTCGAAGCTTTTCCCGAGCGTTTCGATGCCGAAAATTCTGATTTTTAATGCTTTCGCCTCGCGACAGCACCCCCTTCACCGAGCTTTACCTTTCCTTCTTCACGCGCGACGATGCCCTGGGGTCCTCACAGTGCGATCTCTTCCTCACGTTTCTGCATCTCGCCGGCTCCTCCTCCCGACTGAAGGCGGCGACGATCACGCTACTCTCGGTGGTCTCTTCGAAGGAGCGTGCGTAGTGGGTGTACGAGGGGAGGGGAGTTTGAATCGACAACTTCTCCGTCGTTCGTTTCCCCTATTTCGAGAGAACCCATTGATCAAGCCCCTCGACGGCCTCCGCAGCTTTTCCTCGCCGAACCGTCAATTGCCGACGCTGTCCTGTGCTCGGTGAAAGGTCCGGCTGGAGGGAGGAGCACTGACCAAGCATCAGTGGGTGTGGTCCGGGCGAGTGCTTAGTGGAGCCAAGGACCGACAGGGTCGTCGTTTTGCTTGAGTGTGAATTGATTTGGCCGATCATCGCGGGAGCTAGGTAAGCTGTCGATCTCTCCTTACCTTGTGAACGAGAGTAAGATGTTCTGTGAATTGCGTTCGGTATGGATTTCATACGTGACCTAAATTGTGATTTGGGCAGTGTTGGTTTCCGGTCGACTGGGGATTTTGGAGGATTGTTGTCAGTGAAGCTCCTACTATCGGTAAGCCTGATTTTCCCTAGTTTCCCATGGGTTATTTCCTTGGCTGAGACAATTTCGATTTAGGGCAGAGATTTCCTTCGGCAAATTGAGGAATTTGGGAAGGGGTTGGCTGCCGATTTTGGGGGGTTTGAGCTGCCGATGGAATTACAACTATAGGTAAGCATGAAACTCTTCCCTGTTCAATCCAGTTGGATTAGTCATATTACGATGTAAATGTGTTTCCTGTCATGAGTATTGAACGGTAGGAGCTGTGGTAGTATGGTAGTAGCTTTGCTTAGACTACGAATGGAGAAATGTATCGGTGTGAATATGGGTTAGATTTATACTTAATTTGTTGGTGATCCTGTTGCATCAAATAAGTATAAAAAGATTAAATCTACATGGGATTGATTTGGTTGAATGGGTATGGAGTTGGATGAGTAGGTTAGCACTTTTGCTAATTGAAACGGTGAGTTAAATTAAATAGTCAAGCTTAACTATTTGAGCTTCTAATTCGTATTCGATAAAGGGACGCGAATATAGAAACGATAGAATAGTAAATTATATATCTATTGTCGTATGCTTGAACATAACCACAATATTTGAAATGTGCAGGACGTGGATACGAGACGGGTTCGCGGCCGTGAGGACTCTATTACCACGCGCATTGACAGCAGGTGGGTAATTCCTACCCTGGTCAGGTAGTTAATGCATACAGATTTAGATGCATGATCATCTTAAATGATCATGTTACCTTGACCCTGTTCTATTTATCTTATGTTTGATACTTTATCCGTTGGCTATTAACTCCTTTGCTGCTATCATATTTATTTTACCATGATTAGGAGTTATACATATAGATGATGTAAATAACTTGGAATTTATTTAAGTACAAGTAGTAAAGTCCGGATGACAACCTGATTGTAAATTGGGCAAAAAGGTCATCCGTAGGTAGATGATGTCTTGAACCTAGAGTAAATGTAACGCCCATAAAATTCCTAGCAATTTTACAAGAATTTTTGGCTTGATGATAATGGGCTTTATGTGGGCCTTTTCAAAAATAAAAGAAAATAAGTCAAAAAGGGGTGCAAGGCCTAGGAATTGAACCCCAAACCTCTAGAGATAGCCAAGCCCTATAGATGCACCCACTAACCAGAAGCCCAATAGGATTATATCATTAGAGGAATAAGGGAAATTATGGTTAAGTGTAAGGGAGATTAAGGGACTCTTTAGGTGAATAAATAGGGGGGGATGAGGAGGCATGAGTTAGCAACTTCACTTTCTCCTCTTCTCTTCTTCTTCTCACCGAATTCTAGAGACTCTCCCTCTCCATTTCCACCCCTTGGCCGAACCTCATCCAAGCAAGAAAGCAAAGGCTAGGCTTGGTTCCTTAGGTTATCTTCACACTACAAGCAAAGCGAAGGATGTAAGTATCCCTCACCTGCATACGAGTAGCTTCGATTGCTATTTTGTGAAAGAAACCTATAATATACATTCGGCCACCCCTAGATCTTGATGATTCAATGAAGTTTAATCCATGTTTTTGTAGGATTATGATGTTGTTGTTATGTTAAAATGAATTAGGTTAAAGGTTAACCCTAAAGACCTACATGGACCATTCGGCCACCCCTAGATCTTGATGATTCAATGAAGTTTAATCCATGTTTTTGTAGGATTATGATGTTGTTGTTATGTTAAAATGAATTAGGTTAAAGGTTAACCCTAAAGACCTACATGGACCATTCGGCCACCCCTAGATCTTGATGATTCAATGAAGTTTAATCCATATTTTTGTAGGATTATGATGTTGTTGTTATGTTAAATGAATTAGGTTAAAGGTTAACCCTAAAGACCTACATGGACCATTCGGCCAACCTATGTTTTTGGGTGACTAAATGAAGTTTTAATCCATGTTTTATATGCAAATGAAGTTGTTGTTATGTTAAATGAATTAGGTTAAAAGATAACCCTAGTAACCCCTATGGATCATTCGGCCACCATGAATTTTGGGTGATTAAATGAAGTCTAATTCATGTTTTATATGCAAATGAAGTTGTTGTTATGTTAAATGAATTAGGTTAAAAGATAACCCTAGAAAACCCTATGGACTATTCGGCCACCATGAATTTTGGGTGATTAAATGAAGTCTAATTCATGTTCTATATGCAAATGAAGTTGTTGTTATGCTAAATGAATTAGGTTAAAAGATAACCTTAGAAAACCCTATGGACCATTCGGCCAACATGTATTTTTGGAGATTAAATGAAGTTTTAATTCAAGTCTTATGTGCATATGAAGTTGTTGTTAAGTTAAATGAATAGGTTAACATGTGTTTTATGTTGGGTGAATTCATGTTGACTTGTGATATTAAATAATGCTAGATGAAGATAACATGCCTTAGATTAGTGTTTACTTACTTTTGATGCCATGCCTATGTGTATGCGATATTTAAAATATGTTATGAAATGGAAAAAGATAAGATTATGAAATGAAACAAAACGATATGTTCACGACATGAATATGACATGATGATGAAATGAAGAATGATATGTTACGAAATGAAGAATGGTATGTTTACGAAATGAAAGATGATATGTTCATGAAGGGAAGCATGATGTGTTATGAAATGAAGTATGCTATGTTTGCAAAATGAAATGAGCTATGTTATAAAATAAGCATATAAGTATTTTACCTTCTGCATGGCTTGTACCAAGACCCTAACAGGGTCCAAGAAGGGATGGGCTCCTAAGATGTCCTAGGTCGATGGAATAAGACTCGGGCCTAGGACGGGCTTCTATGTATGATTGCCCCTAGGTCGATGGAATAAGACTCGGGCCTAGTACGGGATAGGCTCCAAGATGCCTTAGGTCGATGGAGTAAGACTCAGGCCTAGGATGGGCTTCTACGCTATGACGATTGCCCTAGGTCGACGGACTAAGATCGGACCTAGTAACCTATTAGGTTTGAGACTTGCTACCTCGGGCCTATTTAGGGATGCGCGCTATGATAATGAAGAAGTGGTACAATGTCGGGCCCAAATATGTTGAGATTTATGTTTACGTACCTATAAAATATGTTTTCAAAAGCATCCTGCATATGTTACATGATTAGATTGTTATGTTCACATGCTATGTTGATATGTTACATATGATGTAGGTTATGTTTGATATGTCATGTTTATGCCACTATGTTACATATGATGTAGGTTATGTTTGATATGTCATGTTTATGCCACTATGTTACATATGATGTAGGTTATGTTTGATATGCCATGTTTATGCCACTATGTTACATATGATGTAGGTTATGTTTGATATGCCATGTTTATGCCACTATGTTACATATGATGTAGGTTATGTTTGATATGTCATGTTTATGCCACTATGTTATATATGATGTATGTTATGTTTGATATGTCATACATATATGTTGTATGTTATGTTGATTTGCTATGTTACGTATGTTATATGTTATGTTTGATTAAGTCATATATTTACATGATATGCTGCTATGTTATAGATGATACATGTTATGCTGCCATGTTATGGATGATACATGTTATGTTTACTCACGTTACTTATGCTACATGTTAAGTTGATTACGCCATGTATGTTACATGTTATATTGCTTATATGTTATGAATGTTACATGACATGATTAATGTCGATGTATAGTTTTTGTGAGTAGGACAGGATCTTACTAAGCCTATGTGCTTATAGTTTATCTTTCCCTCGTACTGCAGATAAGGGTAAGGGATGGATAAACTAAAGGGAGCAGCAGGAGGGGCCAAATGTGTGTGGTAGTGGCATGGTGGAGAGGATCCGTTAGGTCTATATATATATGTTTACCTATGATGATGATGTCTATGGATGTCCTTACTTATGTCTCCTTATGACGATGATGTTTATGAACCTGAACTAAGCACTAAGTATCTATATATATGATGCATGCTCTATGTTGATAAGAAGAAGTAAAGAAGAAGTAAGAAGAAGTATCTATACATGTTATGAAGCATACTCTATGTTAAAAAGAAGTACATATATATATATGTATATATATATGTCAATGCATGTTTATGTTTTAAAAGAAAAAAAAAATAGGTCTAAAGTCTTCCGCTGTAAGAATTAAGAAGTATGTATAAAGTCTTCCGCTGTATGTAATGTATGTATGTACGGTCGCGTCACGCGCCGCCCCTTCCGGATTCTGGGTCCGAAAAGGGCGGGCGTGACAGGTTGGTATCAGAGCGGATCTGCCTTTCCACTACACACACATCAAGCTCCAAATCCTGCCGCTCCAAGTAAGAATTCTATGTCTGCTCTAATTTTGTAAAAAAAAATTTCCATGTATGATAGGAAATGCTTCTAGCTTAAATATGCATGAAAATATGTATGATACCCTTATGCTTGTTCATGTATGATATAAAATACCTTAAGCTTAAACTATGCATGAGAACATGAATGATGCCTTAAGCTTAAAATGACTTTATGCTAGCTTTAGTCTAATTATGCGTAGGTAAACGAACGAAAAACTTATACTAGCTTCACAAGAAATACTTGTGATTGGTCAAAGGTAGACAAGTTAGGTAAAAAACTAGCTTCACAAGAAATACTTGTGGTCAAAGGTAGACGAGTTAGGTAAATCAAAATTGATCAAAAAAAAACTCCTAAAATTATGAAGAGTTGATTTTCGTAATCAATTGTGTGAGGTCTATGCTCATATAAATTGAATTGCGGTTTCGCCGTTAGTCGGTTTAGATCGACTTCATTTATTTCAATTTCAGATGGCACGGACGATGACTACAATGACCCGTCGTGATGTGTTACGAAACAAATTGAGGGAAGCTATTGAAGAGATAGTTTATAAACCTAATGGTGGGGTCATCGGACACATAAAAAGGCTCGATGGTCTTTTTAGGAGACTCGAGCAGCAGGAGTTTCCGTTACTAGACAATTATCGGATATGGGCCTTGGTACGCTCTCTTCCAAATGATTTCATGGTAGTTGCACATCACGTATGGGGCCGCTATGAAGGGCGGATAAAATATGTTGAGTTGTGCTATGAACTACTGGAGCACAAGGTTCAAGAGAATCCTATGGTAGCTGGCCTCGAAAAGAATGAAGAGAGTTCTACAAACAGTCAACTTATTGGCCAGCCTGAGACTACCCTAATGAGGCCAAGGAAGATAGGACTAAAAATAATTACAATTGCACTAGGGTTTGTCCTAGTGCGAGTCGTAATAAACTATCTTCTCAAGTAGTTTTGTTCCGATTAGAAATAAGGAATGTTATATATTAACATTTTTCTTTTCTGAACGTATGAATAAGAAATGATGAGCTCGTTTCCTATGAGCTCGTTTCCTTTGAAATTAGTGATTAGTTCATTGCATGGGATGTATGTGGTATAGTTGATTAGATTGGGGACATACGAATGATGAGTGGAAACGAAGTTGCCGCTTGATGTTGTAACCCAATTCAATTTGACATTGAGTCAATCAGAGACTGCATGTGACCTATCGGTCAGCGAAGCCGTGAAGAGATTCAGCCGACTCGCATGCCTATACCCAGAGTTGGTCAGCACGGAAAGAGAAAGGGGCAGACTCATGCTGAAGATGCTCCGACCAGAAATAACTCGGAATGTGGCCGGCGGAGCTCATAGACCGCAGACCGCAGAGGAGCTGTTCAGTAGTGCCCTGATTACCGAGCATTACCTGAACGTGAGACAGCGCAGATGGCTCGAGCTCGTCGATTATAGATATGGCGAGATTCTCTACCATCCGGGGAAAGCTAACAAGGTGGCTGATGCACTCAGCAGGAAGTCCTGCGCCACCTTGATGTCTCTATCAGTGTTATCTCGGCCCTTAGAAAGAGAGATTATGCATTACGGGGTTGAAATCATTTCCGGGCAGCTCTCGACCATGACGATAGCACCGATGATATACTGGAAAAGCAAGCCCGTGACCCAAGCCTTCAGAGGATCAAGCAAGAGGTCTTAGAAGGAAAGGACGACGGGTTTCGGATCTCTGATAGTGGAGTACTCTACCTCAGGGATCGCTTATGTATTCCCGACGATCCAGAATTACGGAAGGAGATATTTGAGGAAGCTCACAGAACTCCTTATGCGATGCATCCTAGAACCACCAAGATGTACCAAGACCTGAAACGAAAGTTCTGGTGGTTCGGAATGAAAAGAGATGTGGCTCAGTATGTCAGTACCTGCCTGACCTGCCAGAGGGTTAAGGCAGAACACCAGAGACCTGGAGGAACACTGCAGCCGATCCAGATTCCAGAATGGAAATGGGAGGACATTTCTATGGATTTCATCTCAGGATTGCCCAAGACGACAAGCTGATGCTATATGGGTAATTGTGGACAGATTGACGAAGTCCGCCCATTTCTTAGCAATCAAGATGACCTATTCGACGGAGCAACTGGCTCAGTTATATGCTAGGGAAATTATCAGACTACATGGAATTCCTAAGACCATCATTTCTGACAGAGATGGTCGCTTTATTTCCCATTTCTGGGAATGTGTTCAGAAGGCCCTAGGCACGGTTATTGTTCAAGATCGCCTTCCATCCCCAGACTGACATGCCGAAAGAGTAAATCAATCTTGGAGGATATGTTACGAGCTGCGCCTCGGATTTCAAAGGTAGTGGTGCCGATACTTATATTTGGCGAATTCGCCACAATAATAGCTACCAGCTACTATTGGAATGGCACCTACGAGGCTCTATATACGGGAGGAAATGTAGATCTCCCATATGCTGGTACGAGGGTGGTGAAAAGAAGAGGATGGGACTCCAGACGGATTTCATCGACGACACCACCCGAGCTATACGGAACATCCATCAGAGAATTGAAACTGCTCAGAGCCGACAAAAGAGCTATGCGGATATGCGGCGTAGACCGTTAGAATTCGAAGTTGGGGACCTAGTATTCCTCAAAGTGGCTCCTATGAAGGGAGTGATGAGATTCGGAAGGAAGGGTAAACTGAGTCCACGCTACGTGGGATCGTATCCGATATTGCAGAGGATTGGCAAGGTAGCTTACAAGCTAGAGCTGCCTCAAGAGATGTCGACTATTCACAACGTGTTCCATGTCTCTGTGCTCAAGAAATGCATTTCCAGTACGGACCAAGTGATCGAGCCACAAACAGTACAAGTTCAAGAGGACCTGAGTATTGAAAGTCGGCCTATCCAGATACTAGACCGAGAAATCAAGAGGCTAAGGAACAAAGAGGTGCCCTTAGTAAAGGTCCTGTGGCAGAATCAACGGTACGAGGAAGCTACCTGGGAACGCGAGGAGGACATGAAGCAGAAGTACCCAGAATTGTTCTAAGTTTCGAGGACGAAACTTTTAAAAAGTATGAAGGATTGTAACGCCCGTAAAATTCCTAGCAATTTTACAAGAATTTTTGGCTTGATGATAATGGGCTTTATGTGGGCCTTTTCAAAAATAAAAGAAAATAAGCCAAAAAGGGGTGCAAAGCCTAGGAATTGAACCCCAAACCTCTAGAGATATCCAAGCCCTATAGATGCACCCACTAACCAGAAGCCCAATAGGATTATATCATTAGAGGAATAAGGGAAATTATGGTTAAGTGTAAGGGAGATTAAGGGACTCTTTAGGTGAATAAATAGGGGGGGATGAGGAGGCATGAGTTAGCAACTTCACTTTCTCCTCTTCTCTTCTTCTTCTCACCGAATTCTAGAGACTCTCCCTCTCCATTTCCACCCCTTGGCCGAACCTCATCCAAGCAAGAAAGCAAAGGCTAGGCTTGGTTCCTTAGGTTATCTTCACACTACAAGCAAAGCGAAGGATGTAAGTATCCCTCACCTGCATACGAGTAGCTTCGATTGCTATTTTGTGAAAGAAACCTATAATATACATTCGGCCACCCCTAGATCTTGATGATTCAATGAAGTTTAATCCATGTTTTTGTAGGATTATGATGTTGTTGTTATGTTAAAATGAATTAGGTTAAAGGTTAACCCTAAAGACCTACATGGACCATTCGGCCACCCCTAGATCTTGATGATTCAATGAAGTTTAATCCATGTTTTTGTAGGATTATGATGTTGTTGTTATGTTAAAATGAATTAGGTTAAAGGTTAACCCTAAAGACCTACATAGACCATTCAGCCACCCCTAGATCTTGATGATTCAATGAAGTTTAATCCATGTTTTTGTAGGATTATGATGTTGTTGTTATGTTAAATGAATTAGGTTAAAGGTTAACCCTAAAGACCTACATGGACCATTCGGCCAACCTATGTTTTTGGATGACTAAATGAAGTTTTAATCCATGTTTTATATGCAAATGAAGTTGTTGTTATGTTAAATGAATTAGGTTAAAAGATAACCCTAGTAGCCCCTATGGATCATTCGGCCACCATGAATTTTGGGTGATTAAATGAAGTCTAATTCATGTTTTATATGCAAATGAAGTTGTTGTTATGTTAAATGAATTAGGTTAAAAGATAACCCTAGAAAACCCTATGGACTATTCGGCCACCATGAATTTTGGGTGATTAAATGAAGTCTAACTCATGTTCTATATGCAAATGAAGTTGTTGTTATGCTAAATGAATTAGGTTAAAAGATAACCCTAGAAAACCCTATGGATCATTCGGCCATCATGTATTTTTGGGGATTAAATGAAGTTTTAATTCAAGTCTTATGTGCATATGAAGTTGTTGTTAAGTTAAATGAATAGGTTAACATGTGTTTTATGTTGGGTGAATTCATGTTGACTTGTGATATTAAATAATGCTAGATGAAGATAACATGCCTTAGATTAGTGTTTACTTACTTTTGATGTCATGCCTTATGCCATGTCTATGTGTATGCGATATTTAAAATATGTTATGAAATGGAAAAGGATAAGATTATGAAATGAAACAAAACGATATGTTCACGACATGAATATGACATGATGATGAAATGAAGAATGATATGTTACGAAATGAAGAATGGTATGTTTACGAAATGAAAGATGATATGTTCATGAAGGGAAGCATGATGTGTTATGAAATGAAGTATGCTATGTTTGCAAAATGAAATGAGCTATGTTATAAAATAAGCATATAAGTATTTTACCTTCTGCATGGCTTGTACCAAGACCCTAACAGGGTCCAAGAAGGGATGGGCTCCTAAGATGCCCTAGGTCGATGGAATAAGACTCGGGCCTAGGACGGGCTTCTATGTATGATTGCCCCTAGGTCGATGGAATAAGACTCGGGCCTAGTACGGGATGGGCTCCAAGATGCCTTAGGTCGATGGAGTAAGACTCGGGCCTAGGATGGGCTTCTACGCTATGACGATTGCCCTAGGTCGACGGACTAAGATCGGGCCTAGTAACCTATTAGGTTCGAGACTTGCTACCTCGAGCCTATTTAGGGATGCGCGCTATGATAATGAAGAAGTGGTACAATGTCGGGCCCAAATATGTTGAGATTTATGTTTACGTACCTATAATATATGTTTTCAAAAGCATCCTGCATATGTTACATGATTAGATTGTTATGTTCACATGCTATGTTGATATGTTACATATGATGTAGGTTATGTTTGATATGTCATGTTTATGCCACTATGTTACATATGATGTAGGTTATGTTTGATATGTCATGTTTATGCCACTATGTTACATATGATGTAGGTTATGTTTGATATGCCATGTTTATGCCACTATGTTACATATGATGTAGGTTATGTTTGATATGCCATGTTTATGCCACTATGTTACATATGATGTATGTTATGTTTGATATGTCATACATATATGTTGTATGTTATGTTGATTTGCTATGTTACGTATGTTATATGTTATGTTTGATTAAGTCATATATTTACATGATATGCTGCTATGTTATAGATGATACATGTTATGCTGCCATGTTATGGATGATACATGTTATGTTTACTCACGTTACTTATGCTACATGTTAAGTTGATTACGCCATGTATGTTACATGTTATATTGCTTATATGTTATGAATGTTACATGACATGATTAATGTCGATGTATAGTTTTTGTGAGTAGGACAGGATCTTACTAAGCCTATGTGCTTATAGTTTATCTTTCCCTCGTACTGCAGATAAGGGTAAGGGATGGATAAACTAAAGGGAGCAGCAGGAGGGGCCAAATGTGTGTGGTAGTGGCATGGTGGAGAGGATCCGTTAGGTCTATATATATATGTTTACCTATGATGATGATGTCTATGGATGTCCTTACTTATGTCTCCTTATGACGATGATGTTTATGAACCTGAACTAAGCACTAAGTATCTATATATATGATGCATGCTCTATGTTGATAAGAAGAAGTAAAGAAGAAGTAAAGAAGAAGTAAGAAGAAGTATCTATACATGTTATGAAGCATACTCTATGTTAAAAAGAAGAAGTACATATATATATATATATATGTATATATATATGTCAATGCATGTTTATGTTTTAAAAGAAAAAAAAATAGGTCTAAAGTCTTCCGCTGTAAGAATTAAGAAGTATGTATAAAGTCTTCCGCTGTATGTAATGTATGTATGTACGGTCGCGTCACGCGCCGCCCCTTCCGGATTCTGGGTCCGAAAAGGGCGGGCATGATAGTAAATTCTAGTACCCTTAGATTGCATGTTTCTACCGACCATGCATTATGTAAATGGTCGGGTGAATGGTATTTAGGGTGTCGCTACGGACCGGTGGTCCTAGTCTGATACGATCAGTTGAGTACGACTCTCTACAGGATAGAGAGTGCGTTGATCTGGTTAGTATGACTCTCTGTAGAATAGAGAGTCTATGGTGGATGTCTGTTTGTGAGACATTACATTCATGTCATTTGCATGTACGCTGGCGACGATGTCTCCCTTGTGGTCGAGAGTGTCGTCAGTCATCCTGCCTCCACGGTTACTCATAGGAGGAGTAACCAGTGTGAGGGCAGAGCATTTTGGTGCCGCACTCTACCACTATAGACGGTGGTAGTTGGTTTTGCGTGCCATAGTCCTGCGTGTGTGGCACTCGACCACTCATGGGTAGTGACTGTCGGAGTGGCCAAAAACAGGGACTCCCATCGTGTAGCTTGCTCTTTACGCTTATATGCTACTCGATCATACTGCCCACTCGGCCACTCGAGAGTAGTGGTTGGTGTTGAGTTGGGACAGTTGTCATGCTCAAGTCACCGAGGCCACACTGGGGTCGTGGTAGCTTTAGGGTGAGCCGACATGACCATGCATGCTGCATTGCCGACTTATGGCATTTTTGCATATTACCATATATATACATATATGCATGTATATATATATATATGGATGATTGTGATTAGCATACATATATAGATGCAGTCTATATATATATGCTTATTGTGATGCTGCATTTGTATGTACTATGCTTGTTGCATTTGTTTGTACATATTCATACATGTTATTACATTTTCTGTGTGGTAGTAGTCCAGCACTTGTATACTTGTTAGTTATTCACTGTGATACCCTTGACCCATATCAGGATGTAGTATGAGTTAGTTCTATTCTTTATACCATATGTTGTGAATATGTGCTCAGGTTGGATAGGTGTAGCGTAGCAAACGTTCAGGTATGTCTGCATTTCATATTGACTTTTGGTTAGAAGGTATATACATGGATATGCTATCATGCTAGTGATACCTGTAGATTTTCTGTCGAAATACATGTGATATTAATGTACATGTTTATCTATTACCTACTGAGTTTTACTCCCCACCCCAACGGACCCTGGGTTTTTCTGTCGTCCAGGTAACAGGTTGAAGTGTTCGTGACGGCTTGGAGCTGCACCGGTGATCCATCCCATCTCCGCTTTCTGAGTCTCCCGAAGATTTGTGTTTGTGTTATGGATTTTTGATTCTATGTTATTGACTCGAGTTTATGTATGGACTTCGTTGTTATGTTGTGAACTTTGTTTTGTGTCGATGCTTTATGTACTATTTTAGTATTGTAGTCTTGTCAGGTGGTGTACACCTCTATGTTTTTGGTATATTGGTTGTGGGTATGTGTTTATGTTTCCGCTGTGTGTTTGATATACTTATATTTGTTTATTATGTTGTTGTTTTGGGCCTACGGGCCTTGTATTAACCCGAAATGTTGCCACGTATAGGGGAGATGTCGTCCATTTGATTTTCGGCACGGCATACTCTCGGGGCGTGACATAAACAATTTAGAAATCGAAATTAAATTCTTTCTAAATAAAGGTACATAAAGGCAATTCTTAAGAACCAAAAGTTTATTTTTCTCAAAAGATAAATGAACGTCTCCCACTGCAACAGCTGCCACCTTCGTGGCATCGCCCAAGTACACGGTAATCTCCCCTTCAGCCAGTCGTCTGATTTCCTGGAACCCCTGCAAAGTATTGCAGACATGATCAGTGGCTCCTGTATCTACACACCAGGTGCCGGTAGATAACACCGCTAAACATGTTTTAACGACTAGACCAAAAGATATACCTTTGTTCTGCTTGCGGTTGGGGCAGTCCTTCTTCCAGTGTCCAGTCTGCTTACAAGTGAAGCACTTGCCTTTCGGCTTCTTCACTCCTCCCTGAGTACCTCCCACCTCCTTTGCCCCAGTTTGTTTCTTCTTCTTCTTGCCTTTCGGCTTAGAAGTAGAAACCTTTGGGTCACCATGGCATGTGCCTGAGCACTCTGACGAAATAGCCCCTCTGCCGCCTGGAGTTCTGTCAGAAGCTCCGCCAACGAATACAACCTCTTGTTCATGTTGTAGTTCATGCGAAACTGCTCAAAACTCCTAGGTAGAGACTGGAGTATGATATCGACCTGGGTTTCCCCATCGATCTCAGCTCCAAGGACCTCCAGCTCATTCAAATGAGCCATCATCTTGAGAACATGATCCCTTACGGGTGTTCCCTCGATCATGGTGGTCGTCATCAAGTTTCTCATGGCTTCTTGCCTCGCAGCCCGATTCTGGTGTCCGAAAAGCTCTTTGAGATTGAGCATCATATCATAAGCAGTGAGCATGGCTTGATGCTGATGTTGCAGTATATTTGACATAGATGCCAAAATGTAACATCGCGCCATCTCATCGGCCTTGATCCACTTCTTATAACTCTCTCTCTCCTTTTCCTCAGAATCATCTACAGGCTTAGGAGGGTACTCTTCGAGGAGTACATATTTGTATTCCTCAGCAGTCAAGAGAATGTCTAGATTCCTCTTCCAATCAACATAGTTGGGTCCAGTAAGTTTATTCTCTTTCAGTATCACAGCAAGCGGGTTGAAAGTCATTTTGAAAGAAAACCTAAGAATCACATAGATCAAAACATTAGATTTCAAAAATTATTGATTCCTCAAACAATAAAATTTTAAAATCAACCAACACCTCAAAACACCGAGAATATCGTATGTCACGATAGTGTGGACGTATACGAATTCTACATTTGTAAGAGGAGATTTTACCCATTAATTTTACTATCTTGTCAACCTAACTTTTTGACAAGTAAAATTAATAGTTGGTTCCTCTTTGGCCCTATAAATAAAAGCAATGACTCCGATGGGGAGGATACTTATATTTGTATCTAAGTGTTCACCATTACTCGGTACCAAGGTAATTATCTCGGGTTATGTGCCTTCTGATGGGGAAGTACACACGCTCCTTAATAATTCCCTATAACCATATCCGACCTTGTGATCCGCAAACAAACTCATCCGATGGGGAGGAAGGCACTCAGAGCCAACGCGCAAGTTTGTTTGCATCACTTGTCAAATCGTAATGGAGGCCGTGAGAATTTATAAAAATATCCCTCTCTCACTTAGTAATTTGAAAATGAGGAATTTTTTAGCCTACGATATCAAACAATAAGCAATATGTCTCTCGTCGCATCACCTTCTCGTTCGCTCCTCCTACGCCATGTACGAGCCATCCGGAGATCCGAGACGAGAATAAAATCTATTTTAATTTACACCCATCGATCATATACTCTACGAGGGAGTGTACATGAAATCTAGATCGAAAGTAAACTAAAATAAAAAAGAGTGACTAAACAATGTCGTATCTAATTTACAAAAAATTAAATACTAGCCTCATCAACCCCGAGGATTCAACAAACTATACTATTACACACATACAATCACATACACACATATGGCCATAATAGTCGGATCTTATGCCTGCAACCAAAGAGTTAACCTACGCATATCCTACTATTATCCGGCACATATAATATATGGAAAAAATGCATAAGAGTAACCGAATCCTAAACAGACAAAATCAAAAACCTTGGCTCTGATACCAATTGTAGGGTTTCATTGATCCGTGAGGGGAAACTTCGCTTCCCACTTCAACTCGGTCGCTTGTTCATGGCGATCCCATCAATGTCCCCGGATTAAAAATTTAATCCTAGACAAAAGAGAACACCCAAGCAACCTTGTCATCGCCGTGCTATTCGTTTAGAGAGGTCACTTGAACAAACTTGTTGTTCAAGCGACCAACCTCTATTCTACGAGTAGCCGCGGAATAGACGATGTACGGATCGCCGGCTTTTGTGTTTATGTTCGGGATCCAAGTATTATTTAGCCACAAACAGAATATATCATGCTCATAATTGAAAAACAAAAATAAACATGTAACATATGAAAATAGAGAATCGATATACCTCTCGATCTTCTATTATATGACCTTCCTCCTTTCGGATGTCGTGTGGGCGACGATCTACCAAAAGTTGAAGCTCCTAGATCGCCAATCTTCCTTCCTTACTCATTCCAAGCAAGAGGGAGAATAGAAACAAGGCTCTTTTCCTTCTTTCAACCAACCACCAACCTCCAAGGATGGAGCTTGCCGCCGGCCAAGAAGGAAGAGGAGATTATGATGGAAACCGGCCAAGACACCAAGGGAAAGCCCTAAATCTTGTTACCACCGGCCAAGGAGAAGGAGAAGGTAAGCTTTGGCCGCCGGCCATGGTGAGGAAGG
Organism: Wurfbainia villosa; assembly: GCA_025175895.1. Taxonomy (NCBI): domain Eukaryota; kingdom Viridiplantae; phylum Streptophyta; class Magnoliopsida; order Zingiberales; family Zingiberaceae; genus Wurfbainia; species Wurfbainia villosa. The sequence goes on from CM045986.1 coordinate 8,477,468, forward strand.
AGCTGTTTGGGCGCCGGCAAACTTGAGGAAGAAGGAGATAAGGAAATAGATTCCTTATTTGGTGCCGCCAACCCCTATTCTTCTTGGCGCCCAAAACCCTAGTCATTTCTCTATTGGAATTTTTTTCCACGCCAACCCCTTGTTCTCCTTTTATAGAGTTAGGGATAAGCCTCCTTTTAATCTCCACCATTGGTTTTAGGGATTTAATCTCAACCGTCGAATCTAGAGATTTAATCTCAACCATCGGATCTAGAGATTTAATCTCTACCTTTGGATCTAGAGTTTTGTTTCTATCCATTGGATCTAAGCTTCATGAGGTTTTAATAGGCTACAATAGGGACCATGAGGAGGAGTTGGATCTTGGCCACCCATGGATCAAGCCCACATAAAGTCCGATCCATTAATGATAATCTAATCCACTAAAGGATTATCATTGATCTACCTCACCAACCCCCATAAGTTAATATGGGCTCCATATATTATTTGTACATTTTCTCCCAGTGTTTAAGATCTCGAATGTCCGTCGATTAATTAATTTACTAACCATTAATTAATCAACATCTAACTCCATGAGTAGTACCACTCAACCTTTTCATCATGCCGGACCAAGTCCACCTGCAGGGTTTACATGATGAACCTTATGAGCTCCTCAAGGGGACATCATCATCCTAATATATAGGACACGGTTTCCTCCTATAATCAACGGCACACCATATAAATAATATCATCTCCCAACTTACCGAGCCTACCGATTTAATCTATAAATCTCGCCCATTGGTAAATCAAAGAGATGAATACTAAGTATATGTGCCCGTTATTATATCGGGATTAAGAGTATGTACAATATAATATCTGAGGTCTGATTCGATTATGTAGTCAGCAATAAATCGAATCACCTCTAAGTCGGTCCTGCTCAATACACACGAAGTGCACTAGTGTGATTCTATGGTCAAGACAAATCAATCCCAAATCACACTATAACCATTCCAATGGTTTGTCCAAAGTCATCTCGGTTGTGAGCCTTTACTTATACTTCACAAGGAACCGATAACATGATCTCTCGTGTGACACCACACACCATGTTATCTACAATGTAATGTATTAGACAATATGCATAACCATAAAAATATGCAAACAATGATCATGTGATTCTTATTTCAAAATAAAGATGTTCATACAAAAGATAGACTTTTCAGTATACATCCCAACAGTCAGTTGTATATTCCTCTTTATAGAATAGAGAGTGTGTTATCGTGCATTCATTCCATTTACATGCATACTGGCGACTTGGTCTCCCTTGTGGTTGAGAGGGTCGTCAGTCATCCTGCCTCCCAGGTTACTCGTGGAGGAGTAACTGGTGTGAGGGTAGAGCATTTGTTGTGTCGCACTCTCCCCACTATTGACAGTGGTTGTTGGAGTAGCGTGCAGTCGTCTTGGGTGCGTGGCACTCGACCACTCATGGGTAGTGACAGTCGGAGTGGCCAGCGGCAGGGACCCCCGTTGTGTAGCCTATAGCTTTTCAGCTTATCGTTACTTGTTCATACTGCCCACTCGACCACTCGAGAGCAGTGGTTGTTATTGAGTTGGGATAGTTGTCATGTCGTTCCACCTAGGCCACACCGGGGTCGTGGTAGTGAGTTGGGTGCGCAGGCATGATCATGCATCTGCATTGCCATGGTTGATAGCGTTTGTATTATATATATATATATATATATATATATATATATATATATATATATATATATATATATATATATATATATATATATATATATATATATATATATATATATATATATATATATATATATATATATATATATATATATATATATATCTATTGATCTCTGCAATCATCCATGACCCGTCATGACGTTCGCCATTGCCCGCCGTCGCCGGCCACTGCCTCGTGCCGGACTGGCGCGATCGATGCCAGTCGCCGGCTGCTCGGGCCGGCGGATTCGCGCGGTCGGTCGGAATCAAGGAAGGATCGCCGCGGTCCTTCCTCGCCAATCGCCGAATCGCCGATCGCCGAACGGCGCGTGCGCCAACCGCGCCGATCCGGCGATTCGCGGCCGAATCGACGCCTCCGAGCGGTCGAACCGACACTGGGCGTTGATCGCGCCAGTCCGGTCGAACGATCGGCGGCACGATGCAGGAAGAAGGTCGACGCATATATATATATATATATATATATATATATATATATATATATATATAAAGAGAGAGAGAGAGAGAGAGAAATTTTCTCATGCACGACCCATTCTTACGTGCCCGTCCGCTCCACGCCGACCCCGCGCCACTGTCGGCGTCGCCGCCGCACCGTCCAATCACCGCCGGCCACCGGACCGGACACGATCGACGCGCAACTCGCCGACGGTCCGGCGGGGCTCGGTTTTCGGCCAGTTAGCACTCGGAATCCGGGGCAAACCGGTTGGAAATGATCGAACCACGCGGTCGGCAATGGCACGGCCATTGTCGGCCACGATCGAGCAGGAATCCGACGCCGAACGGACCGACAGCCGACGTCGGTCCGTCCGGTATAATCGGTCGGTCGTCCGTGTGTGGGCCGGATTCCGGCCGAATTGCGGCCGGATTCCGGTCGAATTGCAACCGGAATTCGGCACTGGACGGGCCGGCATCGGCTGCCAGTCCGTCCGCCGCCGAATTCCGGTCACAATTCGGTCGGAATCCGACTCAATCACGGCCGACAGTGGGTGCGCCACTGCCGGCCGCGTGGCGCAACGAATTTTCAGCCGTTAGCGCCAGATTCCGACGCTAATCGGGGGCGCCGCCACGGATCGCCGCCGAGTTCAGCGTCGATCGCGTCGGATTCGGCCGGCGGCGGAATGGGTCGCGCACGAGAAAATTTCTCTATATATATATATGAGAGTATATATAGATATAGTCTATATATATGATCGTTGTGATGTTGTATTTGTTTGAGCTATGCTTGCTGCATTTAATTGTACATCATCTTGCATTCTACTTGCATATTATGTATGGTTGTGTGTGGATTACCAGTGTAGAGTTAGTTGAACTGTTGTATACCTTGGACTAGTATCCTGATGTGGTATGGGATAGATCCGGTTCATTGTTGTATTTGACATAGAATGTTAGTATGGTGGTTTTGTTGATTACAGAGTTAGTATTACTCTACCATGTTGTAGGTGTTGTATTATGGTATTTATACTCAGGTTATATGAGTTGGATCATTGCCGATCTTCAGGTATGTCAGTACCTTATGTTGTTATTAGTTGATCAGTTAGTTATACAGTAGTTATATCATACTGGTATATATCTGTTGTATCTATAGATAGTATATTATTGACTCGCATGTGATATATATTATGCATGCACTTCTTTTTTTATTACCGCTGAGTTTTATACTCACCATCACAGACTCTGGATTTTCTTGTCGCCCAAGTAACAAGTAGCCGACTTCATGATGGGCTTGAAGCATCGCTGGCTGACATTATCTCATCTCACTTCCGAGGGTCCCGGCTTTGGATTTATTTTTCCTTACGTTTCGGATGTTTCTTATTGTGATCCGGATTCATACGGTAGTTGTTGTGTTGGACTTTTGTTGATGTACGCACTTGTTGATTCGGGTTTTGATAATACTTTCTTTATGTTATGGTTAGTCATGTCGGTATGCAGTGATTTCGAGTTTTTAACTCTATATAGGTGATTTCCGCTGTGATTTTGGTTATATACATATATATGTTGTGTGGTTGTGGCCGAAAGATCTTGTATCAACAGGGTATTACATTGTCATATAGGGGAGATGTTGTCCGTTTATCGACTAGGCATACTCTCGGGGTGTGAAAGATTAGGTCCAGGACACTGTGGGAATGCTTAAAAAATAGGTAGTGTCTGTCTATTCAATGAGGCATTGTATTGCGAGCTCACTGATTGTTATTCTTTTTAGAGGTTTCTTTTGTTTGAACTATCAACTTTGTTATTTCGAACAACCATGAATTTTAGTCAGTGAGCAGTGAGAAACGTTTGCATCAGGAAATGATGTTTCACTCTAGTTGTTTTTGGCTATAAAGAATATAGAATAAATTAATCATAGCTTTTTTGCACAACCTACTAGATTCATAGGTCATTTATATCTTCCTGTTTGAGTTGCTGGATTTTATAAAGGTTGCTAGTAATTTGAACCTAAAATCACTCTTGCATAATTGGAAAATTCAAGATTGTTTAAATCAAAAAATGACAAGAACATTGTGCCTATCTTGTATCCTGTAGGTTAGGACTTTGATATGAAAATTAAATCATCTAGGTAATTTGAAGTACCATGATATTAGTTATATTTGTTCAGAACAGTACTACTCTGTCGAATAAGATATTGACGTTTACTTCCAATAAATAGGGATTCAATACGTGAAGAATGGGAATCAAGGATGGTGGCAAATCATATGTTTCTGCTATTATTTGGTTGAATTGATAAACACCAACTCTTATGTATTGACCTGAACAGTATTTAAACTGCATGCACACATTATTCTTTTGTTAGGATGTGAGATTGAAGTACAAACAGCTCACTAGGAATTATTCAATATTAGTTCTACTCTGATTCTGGATGGAGAAGGTTAAGCTCTATTTGCCTTATCTTTTGAGATTTTTCCACTAGGAGCAATACTTTAATTGAGTGTAATGTGATTCTCAATGAAAATTATCTTTCTCACTCTATTTTTTGTGCATGAATTATGTCGGTGAGTTAGAAACTTCGGGTTTTCTATGCTATTATCACTTTTTTATTTACAAATGCAGTTTCTGTATCCATGACAAGACTTCTCTGCCCTAATTTGATAAATTTCCTTTGGGCCTATTAATCGATGCGTGCCAGCTCTGATGGTGCATTTTCTTTAACTTTCTTAATATGTAAGCCATGAAACATGGCAATCATATGCATTTGTTTTTTTTTCTGTATGCTAATTCAGACTTAATGCATTTCTGTTTGGGATCCATTTATTATCCACATAAGCTGGAGGTGTCTTAGTTGAAGACCTTGCTACCAACTTAGTATGTTAACTTTTCAACAATTAATGCACAAGACAAGAAAGGCATTCACCATGAAAGATTTGTTCTTTTAGAAAAATGAAATTCAAGAGTTAAAAGACCACATTCAAATGTCTTCTTCTTCTTTTTTTTTCTTTTTTAATGTTGTAAATATAATGATATCTTTTGCAAATCTTATCCAACATGTTAGGTCTTAACACTTGGGAGGCCTTCTCAAAATTTGGACAAGTAATCAATGGTGTGGCCTTCTCTTAAATGGTTCATTTTGAGATCACATCAGGGATGCTAATTGTCTAAATCCATGTTGCATACAGCTCGCGTTGTGACGGATCGTATCTCAGGATATTCTAAAGGGTTAGGTTTTGTTAGATACGCAACGCTCGAGGAAGCTGAAGAAGGAATCAAAGGCATGGATGGCAAGGTGAATCCAGACTCAAAGGAGGAGAATGGAACCTCAATTCTTCCATTAGACATTAACTTAAATACTTCATGCATTTTCTTTCTTTCGTTCCAGAAATGATTCCATTAACACGTTACTTTCGTTCCGTTCCGTGTAGTTTTTGGACGATTGGGTTATTTTTGCGGAATACGCAAGACCTCGACCACCTCCACCAGGACAAACACAACCTCAGATGCAACAGTAACCACCGTCGGTTATGGACTCAACCGTAAACTACCAGTAGAACATGTCATAAAGTTTATGGGATCCTTTACCTACACTATCATTGTGTTCTTCCCTGTTATGTTATCTGATATTCATGGAGAGTCGCATTTAATTTTGGAAGTTTTGGTAGTGATCTATGGATTGTATGCTGGATGGCTATGGACTTGCGTTATGTCTTAGCACTGTGAACTATATTTTTTTTTCATTTTTCTAAAACTTTATCATTGATGTGATAAAAGATTAATATAGAATGATATCGTGCAGAATTTTACAATAAAATAGTAGATGAATATTTTTTTTTAACTTTATAGTTAAAATAACTAATATAAACTTCTATTCTTTATTCATTGCTTCACCAATTGAATCATGGTTGTTTGATATTTGTCTCAAGTAATAAATGTTCCTTTCATCCTTTAATTTTCATTACATCTCAAGTATATAATGTTTAAATAGCTATGGAAAACAGTTATTTCTTTGGCAATCATGATGAGTAATGCTTTAAAAAATTTCATATCCCTTCATTTCATACGATTCCAACAAAACCAATTATCAAATCATACGAACCTTATACAGTATGGAATGTTACTAGAGGAATTAACTCTAGATTGATAACTAAAACTTGGATCCCTAGAAGACATGTAGTTAATTAAATTGGACCTAGCTTGTTTTGGTTCCAAATTCATAGTTTCATTAATGCACCAAGGAATGAGACAATAATGGTCAGAAAATTATTCATGTTCCCGTGGGTTGATAAATTCACTAGATCTTGTTCATGCTAGTATTGTGCTTCGTTCATATTTATAATTACATATATTGGAATTATGAATTTTTTTTTGCTGATATCTTGCAGGACGCATGCGCGATGCTCATTATGAATTTTTGTTTGTGAAAATGCATAGTATTTTTTTTGAGCGAGCTATAATCAATTTTTAAATTCGTCGGATTACCGACGTTCTCAGCGCCAATAGCAGGCATACAATCGAGATCGGATCACAACTACAAGATCCCGTCCAATTACAACTGTGATCGGATCAAATTCCGACTGCGATCGAATTAAAATTCGATCGGAGTCAGAATCCGACCAAATCGAAGCCGAAGGCCACGATATCGACGGTCACAATCAAGTCGAATTTCGACTGCAATTCGATTGAACTTCGACTCTGACTTAACTACATCCAAATTTCAACTAAATTACGATCAAATTCAACCACTCGATGACAATGCCAGACAACTTGAGTACAAATGCTCAAACAAAATTACTGTATCAAACTCGCTTAAGTATATTAACATGTGATTTTAAAATTTTCAAATAATTATTTATGTGTTTTTAAATTTAAGACTTGAATTTACAGAATCCAATTGCTAGTAGCTCAGATAACAATTCAATTGATTGAGCGGCATGACTTGCTTAAAAGAATAATAATGTCTATTTCAGAATGTGTGTCATGATGATCATACCATAATTCTTCATTATAATGTTGGAATGCCTTATAAAACATCATACTTTTTTTTTATCAAATTTATTATCCAAAGTAAAAGCACAATTTCATTGTATTCACTATAAGATCGAGTATGAGAAACAACATTGGGCACCAGACGAAGTTCAAGTGGAATCGATCAAAGGAAAGAAAAAGCTCATGGAAAAAACCGCTAAAAAAGAGAGAATGGACGAACACTGAACAAGTAGGAACACCACTTGTATGGTATTTTTAAACAATGACTGTTCCATTATTACTTGCTTGCAAGGGTTCGCAGAAAATTGATCCTGCCGAAACATAATAAAGAGCAACTGATGGGAAAATCAGTAAACCATCAATCATCCTCCGATCACTTCAATTTCTCAAAAAGCTTAAGTGCAACCTGCATTTGATTCAAGAAAGAAGAAATTTCAGCTTATGCATGTTTGATGACTCCGTCGTAGTAGAGAAAATAAATCAAAGAATGCATACACATTTATCAACACACTGCCAGTAATCGAAGTACTGCCCAGTACAATGCTTCTGTCCGGATTCATCCCCTTGGATTCTCTTAACGCACGCCTGCTCACAGAGTTGAGCACGTATATTTATGATGCTAATTAGTTCTTGAAAAACAGATGAGGAAATAATCAGTGCAGGAGATCTAGTAAGTTGCCATGATTAATTTTAGCATCAAGGGGAAAGAGAGAATAAGAATATTGAATTCATAAAGAAAAGCCTAGTTAACACACTATATTTTATTCTAAAACACAGTAGGTTAGGTAGAAAATGTATGGACAGAAGCAAGGAAGCGATCTTAAAATGACGGAATCAATTATGTTACAACTGGAAAATGAAAGGTGAAAACAAAGAGTGGAAGAATGATTTATATGATCACAGAGACTACCAAACAGAATAGTAATACTAAGTGTCTGCCGGATAGTAATTTTATCTGACAACAACACCCCCCCCCCCCCCTCTCTCTCTCTCTCTTCCTCCTCCTCCCCCCCACCCCCACCCCCCAAGACCTCCTATTCCCTTTTTCGTAAGTTTCTTTTGCATTATTAGTGTTGTTTTATTGTTGTCTGGGATTCATACATTAAGGTTTTCTTCTAGCAGCCCTCTTCAACTTCTGGTGGCCAATTCTCTCACCGTCAGTGCCCATACAAGGTTCAAAAACTCAAACCGTGACAAGTTTCTATCTTTGACTAGAACAATATTATTTTAGTATTAAGCTGACATTCCGATGTGCGGTATCGGTGTCAAAGTAGAGATAAAAGGAGAATAAGATGAAGAAAAAAAAACTATATGCTTAAATTCAAATTTTGTTTTCTATCTGCAATGGTAAAATTTTAACTGCATCTTGTATGAAGACAAATAATAAAAAAATAACAACATTATCTTAATATTTTAGCATACCAAAGGGTATCAAATGATGGCATAAAAAGATACTATTAACATGATTAACACAATGACACGGGAGACATTGTCTATGCCGAATAATATGGAATTTCGATCATTTATTTGAATAATACATCTCAACCATTTCACTCGAGATGATATGAGATTTCAAACCATGTGGCCAAGTATATTTTATTATTGAGTTTTATAGGTCATTGCTTGTTTATGATTGAGTTATTAGATGACCTCCTTTTGGTAGGATCCTATTGCATTGTTAGAAAGGGTATGGAATTTGATTGATTTTCTTTGTGGATTGGGATCAAGATAAGTTTCTTTGGTGTTATATAATATAAATGTTATTTTACTATGAGTTAAGATTACTTTTGGTTGCTATCTTGTAGTAATAACCTTTAGTGAAAATTAAGGAACACATTAGAAATGGTTTGGTTGCAAATTGAGGTTTCTTCTACGAGGTCAGTATTTCTTGCTTGTTTCTTTCTGTAAGGACATTGTCCATGAATAAAATTATGAAACAATTTATTACTTCTAAGATGTTGTCCTATTTTTAAAAGGGAAATAAAGTGATATTTTAAGTGTTGAACTAGGGTAAAAATAATATTTATAAAGTGGCATTACTAAAATTTCATAATAATTAGTGAACAACTTTTTGCAATGTTTATATTCTATCATGAGGATTGAACATGAGAAATATAATTTGGCAATGTTCAGTTGAGAATATCATTTAGTTCATTGGCACTTGCCATTTCATGATGTGTGCGCTTAATCATTGAGTGAATACATAAAAATTAATGGTACACCAGGACCAAGGCTGGCTCGATGGTTTGCAACCACGAGCATTATGAGCATTATTCACACTCAATTGATCACCAATGAGCGTGCAAACTGCTAATGCTACAACAATCATATCCTCGTTTGTGTTTATTCAATGAACCTCTCCATAATGTTAGAGAATAGGGGACAACCCACTGATCCAACACTTTCTATATAATCAACTGTCTGACAAAGTGATAAATATGATTAAAGACAATTGGTAAATAATGATAACCTATGATGGTAAAAGTTTACTTGATCATGTTTAAGATACCAAATGAACAAAGATGGAAAGTGGTGAATTCTATAAGCAAGACTATAACAGTGGCTCACAATGTTCTTAGATGGGATTCTAGCCCATCTATATGTTAGCTGCGGCTCCAATCAAGTGCATTGGTCATGGCTCCAGACTATGTAATATAGATACACTCTCGCAGTTGGTAGATTTGGTTAGAGGTTATACTTACTTTAAAAGATGATAAATTGTGAAATCTAGAAGTGATAAAGCGTGATCAATTATAGTTGGATAATCAGTTTTAAGATAAGGTTTCTCATTGATGACTACATAAAGTTGAAAACTAGCATTGAAAACAAAGCTTGTTAATTGTAATTCAAATTCATGTTTGGAGAATTTTAGAGCCCTGGACATCTGTTATTGGCTCATTTTGCACAACGGTGCTTGCTCCTTTTTGTAGTTATTTTTGACCTCTAGTTACAGGTTGATTACTGAGTTAGTGGCATCATTGATTCTCTAATCTCATACGAGGTTCACATGTGTCAAGTGAAGCTTGCCTCTTGGTACCAAGATAGGGTAGGCATGACAAACAATGAAATAAGACAATAATAATGCTATAATCTTGAACGAACACAAAGTGGATCAGATCTGGAAACGATGTTTATCTTTTGTAGATAATGAAAAAGAAACCTCCAATTGATTTAAAAGAATACAGTAAGCATTAGCTTGATAGTAATAAGTTTGCCGCTAAAAATAGCTGAGTAGTTTCCAGGAACATAATCAATATCACTAAAACACACTTGGGAACGAAGATAAGCAAGGCGCTACATGGGCCACTCAAATGAGGATTGATCACCTTATTGCACAAGTGAACTTTATGTAGAATGGTCTCTTGAGTCAGTTTTATGTTATATAGAGTTTCCTTCACTCTAATTCATTGAAGTTATAGCTATAGAATTGATTTGTTGTATTTGAGAAATATTCATGTTAGTTTACTTGTTTTTACCAAATTTATTATTAATTGAAAGTAAAACCTAACTACTCTCAGATAGTAATTATTTATTTATTCATTTATCTTAAGTCTTATATTTTTCAGGTTTTTTACCCACCATCTAAGCATTTCTGTCTTTTATTTACTGTCCTTAAAAGAATAACAATGTTTGAATGCATTAATTTCTAATTGCTCAATGGATCACCTCATAGAGTATGGTTAAGCCTATCAGTCATATAAAATCCTTCCTTTGAGCACAAATGGGAAACAGTGATTGAACAAGTCTCCTATAAGGTCGCTTCATTTTAAAATGTATTGAAGAGTAAGGATTTAAGCCCAATTGTGCATATCTTCAATAGAAAGCTATGTGTACTGTTTTACTTCGTCCTTACATCAAAACATAATTTATTATGCAATTTTTGTAAATACAAAGCAGAGAGATCAACCTCTTAGTGACGTCTTTATTGAATAGAAATGCAACACTGTCAATTTAAGTAAAGACAGACAAATTTGATCTTCTATCCTTCCCTCCCACCATAATTCTTTTCCATATGTAAATGGCATAGGCTTCATATTGACAAAAAAATATAACTTAATTATTAAAATATACACATATATTGATCATTTTTAGGAAAATAGGTAGGCTACTATGCTTGAGCACAGGAACTCGGTGATTATCAAGCTCAAGTGTAGCGGTGCACATGCTATCCACCTCAAAAGTTTGAGAAAATGATGAGAAGCTAATGAAGCACTCTATAATCCAGTGTCTACAAAAGGGAGGTGCACTCGAGAGGTTCCATAGAGCACACTAGGCATATCAACTGATTAGCCAATTAAGCTCCAAGTTACACGTCCACACTAGAAACCATAGTTGGCTTTTTAGCAAAATCAGCCAATACCAATTCAAATTGCCTAAGTTGGATCAACATGAAAATGGTCAATCCAATCTTTTAAACACTATCTTATCAATCCCAAAACCTAGCCTTAGTCCTTTATTAAATGTATCTAGTTTTATAAAACTCATCTACACCTTTGTTAAATGGAAAAGAGTCTACCAGACTACATATTCTTCTACAATATAGTCAAACATGAAGCGCTATGGAATGACGCATGCTATGCACTTTAAGTACCTGATATTCCCAAAAAGGTCTTACACACTTTGGTTTGCAAGTTTCCTCAAGATAAAGTTTTGGATCAGTGACTTCCTCATCCGCCCTAAAGTTACAGCAAATGATGAGATTGATCAACTACGCAAATACAAAAACATTTTAAACAAAAAGTGAATGTTACTCCTGCAAAATTTAGTAACAAGATAATAAGTAATAATTGGCTAAACATAACACTTACATTTTAGTTCCCTGAAAGTGATATACTGCACCTATAATGGACAAAGAAACAGATGCATTAGATTATTACACTTGTCATTATTTTACGTGAGCGAGTGGCCAACAATAGCCACTAAAAAAAGGATCTTTGGTAAAATAATATAGATCGGACAAAATCTCCGTGGTTTTAATAGTTAATACAATCAACAACATAATGAAACAACAAAGGAATACAACAAACAATTGCAAGAAACCTAAAGGAAAACGATACTATGAGAAAGACCATATCAGAAATCGCAGAATGCTCAATTTCAATAACGCGAAAAAAGGGGGGTTTTCACAGGGATCCGAAATTCAAATGCATACCTAATAATAAAAATCTAGAAAAACTCGAAAACAGCGATTCAATCTGTTACATGAAGCAAAAGCAAGATGCAATTCTAAGAAAATGAACTTCAAAATTAGTCAACAGATCCGAGTAGGGAGAGATTACAGAAGCTAAAGCTGCAAAAGCAAAACCAGGATACCAAGTAATCTGAAAGAAGACGGAAGGACGACGATGTAGCTGTGAGGGAGATCAAGCAGCCGCCAGGAACAGAAAGCGGAAAAGCACGACCCCTATTGCAGGTTTCTGTGTTAGGTTTATATATGATTATTATATTATCAAACGAAACTTTTTCATATTGCCCCGATTGCCAATTCTCCACGTATTTTCATTCCAATTTTTAGATGATAATTTAATAGGATTTTTTTCCATTTCATAAATTAATTAAATCGATTTTTAATTATTTAAAAGAGATATACAAATTTATTTTTACTATTTTTTAATGATAAATTTAAAAGGTAAAATTAAAGGTGTTATCAGCGAGCAAATCAATTTTTTTTTATTTAGGAGTAATGATCTACGTCATGAAAAACTTTGAAATGTCTCGTCAACAGCAAAGTCCGATAAAGTCAGAGCACAAATGATCTTCACCGTCTACCAAGAGGAAATTAGGAAAGTGTTCGTAACTTTTTCACGGTTCAGTTCGGACTTTACAGTCGCGCTATTCCTGAACGACGATCCAACGTTGAAGTCATACTCTATCCACCGAACAAACTCCTGAGTCTCAGGTCGTCCGAATAGATTTTTTTTAATTTCGCCATCGAATAATATCGCAATAGAGGATCGAACTGCATTCTCCTATGGGATGTCTCTCCATTTTTGTCGCTGCACCGTGCTCCTGGTTCTTAGTACAAAAGATGATGCATTCACTTCATACACTCTTCATCATCGATCCCACAACTAGATAAGATAGATAAATCACGGTTAGTCTTTGATCGTATCGATGTCTAACACAATAGAAGGCAAGTACTCTCACGAACGTGGCTGATTGATCTTGCTCATTTGGTATAAATTTATATTATACTAGTCATCCGATTTTATCCGAGTACTTTTTTTTATTCTTGAAAATTAAGTTAATCGTTTATCTAAAATTTATATTATTTTTAACAAATCATAAATATTTTTTAAATTATAAAAATTTATAAATTAAAATGTTAAAATAAAAATTAAAAATATATATAATTAAATTTTATGCAGTTTAATAAATTCATTTATTTATAAATTTTGTTCATGCAAATTTTCTCGTGTAATTATAAATATTATCATGCACAATTTATCCATGAATACCTTTATTATCCATTGTCCGATCCATGACACAAGCTATATATAGCTCGTGCATGAAAATGAGGATGCACATTAACTTCTATTGTCGCCCGAGTAAGTACAATAAATAAGAAATGCACAGTGACTTCCCATCGGAGATCTCGGTCGACATCACCGCCCCTTGACTGGATTTCTGCCGCAATCCGATCAACACTAGAGTCCAGCCAAATTGCGACTGAATTCTAGGCGGATCACGGCTGGAATCCATCGTGATTGCGATCGCAGCTAGTGGCTACAAATCTGATCGAATTTCAATCGAATTGTAGTCGGAATCCAACTGCGCTCTGGTCGAACATTGAGTCTAACCGAATCGCTATCGGATTCCGACTGCAATCCTATCGAAATCCGACCACAGTCTGGTCAGACTTCGTGTCTGGTCAAATTGCGCTCGGATTCCAATTGGATTATGGTTGGAATGGGCACGATTACGGTGCCAGCGGCCATAATTCAGTTGTAATTCGATCGCAGTCCGATCGGATAGACAATGATGGCGATGTCGACAATGACCCTGAGGGTTCAGAGGTTGGGCTATAATGTTCATCGAAGAAAAACATCGTACAGCGGAGTACTGTGTATTCTCCATTTATTGTTCAATCCCTATAAATCAAATGGAGATCGGATGGTTGTGTGTGAGATCGAACAATTGTGCACATGAGAACATCCATGAGCATCTTCATTATCTACCGCATGATCTTTTAGTGTGTGACTCATATGTGACAATGGAGAATACACAGAAGCTTCGTCGCCCTGAGCCCTCGTTTTCCATGCCCCACGCTTTGAGCACTTGTTGTCATTTGCATCGCTGCCGAGCAGTCAGATTTCGATCACGATCCGATTAAAATTTAACCGCGATCCGATCGGCATCAAAGTCCAACTGGACCGCGGTCAATTTTCGACTACAATTCGGTCAGAATCTGGCCGTAATCCGATTGAGCTTCGAGCCCGACCGGATCATGGCCAGGATTCGACGTGATTGTGGTCGCCAACGACCGCAGTGCTAGTAGCCACAATTCGACTCCAATCCGACCGAAGTCAGTTGGAGGATTTACGATGATGATCTCGATGGATTTAGAAGCTAGACTATAATGTTCATTGGAGAAGAAGGTCGTGGACGATAGAAGTATTGTGCATTTTTCATTACTGTGCAATCCCGTTTGATCAAACAATGGAGAAAGCAGTAGCGCACACGCGCACATCGATGGTCGCCCAGCATATTAGCGATATATATAAAAAAAAAATATTATCCTACACAACTTATCCGTGAGCACCTCCATTATTCATCATCCGATCCTTTAGGATTCGACGATTGAGCTATAGTGTCCACCCGATCAGACGATGAATAATGGAGATGCTCACTGATGAGGAGGATCATTCTTTCTATATATAACTCTTTTCGTGAGCATCTATGGGCACATTCGTTATCCGTCATCTGATCTTTTAGGGTTCAAGAATTGAGTTATGTTAGGGCAATCAATCCATGTATAATGTGGTTTTGATGTGTATAGCAAAAGATTTAAGTTAGGATGTTTATGGATTTGATATGTGTGTTGAAGTCGTGCAAGACTTAGTAATTCACATATTGTGATAGCATTGGTGAGTTCACCATCTTATAACTCGGTCCTTGAGTCGGTGAAGGATGACATTGCGGAAGTCGTGCACTTGGTGCATCCGAAGGACCGCCGGACGAGGAGCATTAGAGTGAAGCCAAGGAAGCAGACTTCAGGGCGAGACGCGAAGAATGACATTGCGAAGTCGTGCACTTGGTGCATCCGAGGGACGTGGTTGGACGAAGAGAGCTTCGAGGCGAGGGAGATGAGAGTGAGCGATTGTAACCCTGGACAGGGTAGCTCATAGATAAACTTGGCCAAATGGCTAAGTGTCAGATGCTCAATCGAGAGAGTTGAGGTTTTACTCGACCGTCGGATGCTCAACCAAGGTTGGTTTGAGGTTTTACCCGACATCAGTCGATTGCCATGATATGACAGTCAATTGCTCCAAGTCGACTGAAAACTCAACTGGTGTTCGAGTTTGGTTTCTAGTCTATCAGTCGACTGCCAAGGGATGACAGTCGACTGATGAAGGTGGTCGCGAGCACAGAGGGTTTGAGAGTTGACTGATCGATCTGATCACTCGATTGTTGGCTCCATCAGTCGACTGATGGGGATGACCAGTCGACTGATGTGGGAGTCATTGGCTGGAAGCCAATGTGGATAAGACCGTTGTGAGGCAACAACTACAGCAGCAATCGACTGATGACTACATTAGTCGACTGCTCGGTGCCCAACGAGAAGAATGACCTCTTCCATATAAGAAGAGGTCTTGGGTCACTTTGGGAGGTTAATGCTTGAACTTCAATCATACTCCCAAGTGCCTTAAACGTTTTCTTCTTTCTTACTTACTATTATTTCAATCATATTGTAAAGAGGGAGATTGTGTAAGAAAAGTTTACCTCCACCTTACTTAGTACAAAAGAGAGACTAGTGAATATTTGGTTGAGGGAGTGATTCGCCATACGAATCAGTCATGGGTTAGCGGCAAGGGCCGTGAACCACGTTACAAAATTGTGTTAGCGATTGCAATACTTTTTACTTGTTGTATTTAGCTTAATTGTCTTGTATTAGCATATTCCACTGCGCTAACTTTGCTTGTAGACGATTAAGAGCGATCGACTTCCATCGTAAGTGATAAAGGGTTGTTCACCCCCCCTCTAGCCAGCTACCGATCCTCCAACAAGTGGTATCAGAGATAGAAGCTTATCGATGACTAATCGCCAACACAAGCACGACAAGAGATGTCGGCTCCAATATTCATCCACCCAAGTTCGAGAGCGAATTTGCTTGGTGGAAGAAGCGCATGGAGGTATTTTTTGAGACCGACTTCGATATCATGTTAATAATGGAATCCGATTTCGATATACCTAGGGATGAAGAAGGGAAGCCTATAGAAAAGTCAAGGTGGACCAAGAAGCAAAGAGATGAGTACTTGACAAATTCAAAAGCAAAACATTACCTATTCAATGTGCTTCCTCAACAAGAGATTAACCGGATCGGAGAATGCGCAAGCGCCAAGGAGATGTGGGAGAAATTAATAGAACTTCATGAAGGCACCTCCGAGGCAAAACTTGCAAGAAGGGACCTCCTCCGATTACAATTAAGCAACATTAAATTAGAAAAAAGGAGAAAATGTACTTTCTTTACGTTCTCAATTCAAGAAAATAATAACCGATTTAACAAGTGTAGGAGAAAAACTTTCGAACCGGGACATGATCATGAAAGCCATAGACGCCTTCCCCCGATCTTCAAGATGAAGTTTCATGATAGATTCATTCTATATCTCCAAGAATCTAGAGGTAAGTAGTCTAGAAAAATTCTTTTCGACTATGGAACTTCATGAGACTAGGCTTGAAGGCATAGTTGAAGAACCAAGCATAAAAGCCAAGGGGAGCAGCATTAGCAGTGGAAAAAGGAAAGAAGAAGAAGAAGGAGACTTCACCCTCCTCATCCGATGATTCATCTTCCTCCTCCATGGATAGTAATGAAGAAGCCTACATGGTAAGGAATGTGAGACGTGTTTTAAAGAATTTTAATTTTAATAAATCTCATGATAGGGGAAGAAGGAAAAGGAGAAAAATTATTTGCTACAATTGCCAAGGAGATGGACACATAAGGGGTGATTGTCCCCTCTTGAACAAAAGCAAAGAAGAAAAGAAAAAGAAAGAATACAAGAAGAAGGGGAGCAAGAAGAAGGAAGAAGAAAGAAAAGAAAAAGAAAAAGGAAAGGCCAAACCACACAAGGCAACATGGGATGATTCATCATCATCTTCGGAGGGAGAACAGACATTCACAAGTCTTGCCCTAATGACAATAAAAGACTTAGACTCCACCTCCTCCGAAAAAGAAGAAACAAGCTTAAGTGAGGAGAGCTCAAGTGTAGGGGGAGCATCCTCATCGGAATCGGAGGAAGGAGAAGATATGGTGAGTATGGTAAAAAATCTTTCTACTCAAGAAATTATTTCAATGATTTCAAGTCTTACTAGGGATTTGTTTAGGGCTAAAAGGAAAAATAAATGCATGTTTAATGAAATTAAAGCCCTAGAAGGAAAATTGAAAAATGCACGCTCACATGTTAATGATATTACTTCTATTGTAAATGATGCATGCTTAGTTGAGAAAAATAAGACTTTAAGGGAAAAGGTAGAATTTCTAACTAAGGCCTTAGAAAAAATTACCATTAGCTCCAACACCCTAAAACGATCATTGAGAGTCAAAGAGCAAGCTTTAATAAGAAAGGTCTAGGATATAAGGGATCCAAGAATGAGAAGGTCTACCATTATTTGATTGTTAGAGGACAAGGCAAAACTACAATGGTAGCTAGGAAATGGATCCCAAAGGAATACTTCGTGAACCCTATTGGAAAAAATCTATATTGGGTTCCTAAGTCAATCCTTAAGGGTTAGGAGAACTTAAGAAAGTCAACCATAATTGAACTTTACTTATATCATGTTAAATGGTTGACTTAGGATGGTGTGAGTGATAATTTCTAACTTAGTGTTGGGTGATAATAATGTGTAACCCGTAAATTGAATGTTTAAATCATGATTTATGCTTAATTTTATACTTGAAAAATGATCATGATTTATGTTTTAGATGATAATATATGATTTATGATCATAATGTGCAATTAGTGATAATACATGTGTTATGATCATAATGGGTGTTTATGCATGATACTTAACTTTGTATAGAATTGCATGAAATTATGGTTAAATATAAATACCTTTAGGTTCATCTCACACTCACTATAAGCTAACTTGATTGATAACATAGCATTGGGTGAGATGTTAGGATGATACAAATGACTCACTTATGATTATAACATTTTGATGAGTCATTAGGTGTATCATGACATAACAATCATAGACCAACTATGGGGAAAATAAATGTTTAATTCATAGACATATTACTCAAAGATCATGGTTGAATATTTCAAATGTTTTAAAACTATTTTATGTTTTATAAACTATAAGTTTATGTTTTAAAACAATTTAAGGCAAAACTAAGCTTTCAAGTTGATAAAAACTTGAGTGTTTTTCAACATCTTTGAGTTTTTGCCAAACTTTCAAAAATTGATTGAATTTTCATGAAAAACTATTTTTCACTGATAAAAGAACTTATTATAATTATGTTCGCCAAATTTCATGATTTTTTAAATTTCTTAGAATGTTTAATGCATTTCTGAAATCAGGTTTCGAAATTAGAAAAGATTGTTTTTAGGATGCCAGTCGACCAACGTTCTGACGCAATCGACTGATGTACTGTGCATGAGCACAGTAACTTGTTTTATCAAGTTTTAAGTCAATTTTTGGTGATTTTTATTCCCTAGACTTAATGTCATGCTTGTATAACATATGTTAATGTTTTTGATGATGTCAAAGGGGGAGAAATATGTAGGTTTAAGTTAATCATGCTATGAGAAAATTAGCATGTGATAAGGGGGAGTTTGTATGTATTAAAGGGGAGGTTTGATTTCCATGTTTGATTTATATGCTTATATTTCTTATGTGTTTTTATAACTGTTTTACCTAACTTTAAAAGATTGTCACACATCAAAAAGAGGGAGATTGTTAGGGCAATCAACCCATGTATGATGTAGTTTTGATGTGTGTGACAAAAGGTTTAAGTTAGGATGTTTATGGATTTGATATGTTTGTTGAAGTCGTGTAGGACTTAGTAATTCACACATGGTGATAGCATTAATGAGTTCACCATCTCATGACTCGGTCCTTGAGTCGGTGAAGGATGTCATTGCGGAAGTCGTGTGCTCGGTGCATTCGAGGGACCGTCGGACGAGGAGCATTGGAGTGAAGCCAAGGAAGCAGACTTCAGGGCGAGACACGAAGGATGACATTGCGAAATCGTGCGTCTGGTGCATCCGAGGGATATGGCCGGACGAAGAGAGCTTCGAGGCAAGGGATTCCAAGGGAGATGAGAGTGAACGATTATAACTCGGGACGGGTAGCTCATAGGTGAACTTGACCAAATAGCTAAGTGTTGGATGCTCAACCGAGAGGCTTGAGGTTTTACCCGACCGTCGGATGCTCAACAAAGGTTGGTTGAGGTTTTACCCGACATTAGTCAACTGCTCCAAGTCGATTGAAGACTCGACTGGTGTTCAAGTCTAGTTTCTGGCCTATCAGTCGACTGTCAAGGGATGACAGTCAACTGATGAAGGTGGTCGTGGGTACAGAGGGTTTGAGAGTCGACTGATCGGTCTGATCACTCGACTGTTGGCTCCACCAGTCAACTGATGGGGACGATCAGTCGATTAATGTGGGAGCCGTTGGCTGAAAGCCAACGTGGATAAGGCCATTGCGAAGCAACAACTACAGCAGTAGTCGACTGATCACTGCATCAGTCGACTGCTCGATGCCCAACAGGAAGAATGACCTCTTCCTTATAAGAAGAGGCCTTGGGTCACTTTGGGAGGTTAATGCTTCAACTCCAATCATACTCCCAAGTGCCCTAAATGTTTCCTTCCCTCTTTCTTGCTATTATTTCAATCATATTATAAAGAGGGAGATTGTGTAAGAAAGATTTACCTCCACCTTGCTTGTTGCAAATGAGAGACTAGTGAAGATTTGGTTGAGGGAGTGATTCGCCATACGAATCGGTCGTGGATTAGCGACAAGGGTCGTGAACCACGTTACATAATTGTGTTGGCGATTACAATCCTTTTTTACTTGTTGTATTTAGCTTAATTGTCTTGTATTAGCATATTCCACTGCGCTAACTTTGCTTGTAGACGATTAAGAGCGATCGACTTCCATCGTACGCGATAAAGGGTTATTCACCCCTTTTAGTCGCCCACCGATCCTCCAACAAATTATAGTGCACACCCGATCAGACGATGGATAATGGAGGTGTTCACGAGTGCTCACGGATGAGTTATATAGGGAATTATTCTTTTACACACACACACACACACACAAGAATGTTACCCACATAACTCGTCCATGAGCATCCATAACCACCTTTTATTATCTATTGTCCGATCTCCTAGGGTTTAAAGATTGATTATAGTGCTTACCCAATCATACGGCGGATAATGAATGTACTTACGGATACTCGTAGATGAGTTGTATAGAGATCATTCTTTTATATATATGGATAATGGAGGCACCACACAACTCTTTTCTCATGTGCGATACTAAATCAGTGACGACTTGCGCACGTGAGGGGTTGTGCACAGTGATTTCATTGTGCACAGCACAGTGAAATCACTGTACAAAAGAGGAGGGAGACGCGCATAAGCACGAATGGAATGATGCACAAGAGATTATATATATATATATATATATATATATATATATATATATATATATATATATATATATATATATATATATATATATATATATATGTCTGACTTTGTCGTCCCGTCACGACAGCTCGCTCGATCGAGCCACGCGATTGTGAAATGCATGACTCGTGCGACACTCCGGCGCACCGCATTGTAACCGGCCGTCGACCACCTCGGTCCGCGGGCCGAGTCGTTAGGCGCACCTCGCATCGTCCGATCGAGCTCGGTTTCCGGACGGATTGCGATCGGAAGCCGGTGCAAATCAGTCGCGATTCGGTCGGATCGCGGTCGATTTTATCGGCTTTCGATGATCGGCCGAAGCCGAGCCATCCGTCGGCCAGTGCGCTTCCAACGCACCCGATCCGACGGCCGGAGGTGGCCGGATAGCGTACAGCAACTATATATATATATATATATATATATATATATATATATATATATATATATATATATATATATATATAAAGTATTTTGATACAATGTGCACCGGCTCAATTCCTTTATATGTGTATTGACGCTCACTTAAAAACATTTTAATATTCACAAATGCACACGAAGTACACGCAAAAGGGGCACACTATAATATTTCTTTTTCTATAAAAAAAAATATTACCCTATATAATATATATCTGTAAATATTCTATATTTATTTTTATTATCTATCGTCCAATAAAGTGTCTATGGTCGTGGTGGCCTGGCTTCCAAACCCTCGGTAAGCCTCCCGTCTTCTCCGCTGCTTCTGCTCGATGGAAGGCGGCAACAGGGGCCCGTGTCCTTTAGACATGGAGTTTTCCACTCAAATTGCCGGTCTTCTTTCAACGCCATCCGCTGAATCCGTCAAGGTTGAGTTTCACTCTCTTTAAATTGGATACTCGTAGCCGCAGAGTAGCCTTCTTCGCTGTCTCTTGAAAAGTTGATGCTTGAAAATTAGATTTTTACGAACCATGAGATCGCTTGGATGGATGCATTTTCTTTCTTATAGGAAACTGGATTTTTACGTAGCCCGCCTGTCGTTTCATTATTGTATTATGTTTTGGTTACACTGTGGTTCTCAGAGTACAGGATTTCTCTGTGTTAGTAAATCGGTTACTTTGCACACATTCTCAATTTAGATGGAGAATCCTAATCGTCTAGTTCAACATGTAATGCTTGCAAAGGATAACGAGGAAAAAAGAGGCTGCTTAATGACATATGAGTTACTGATTCAAGCTTGTGATTGTAATTGGTGTTTGGAAGTCGGAAACAAATTTAAATGCACCTTTTTTGCTAAATTATCCTTTTTTTGATGCTATATACCTGATTGCTCGATATGGTTATGATATATTATAGGGTATTTAGCTATAATATACCTGAAGTTTAAGGGCTGTTTCCTCAAATCAATCCAAAAGCTTCACCTACTTCCAATTGATACCTCAAATCTCCAAACCATTTCAATTTTTATCTAAATTTAACATAACATCTTAAATTTTAATAATCTTTTATTCTGTGGGCTGGATAATGATTCAAAATATTTCTCTGTAGAAAATTAAAACATTGTTATTCATTAATGACTTATTTGGATCAAAAAACATTTTAAGAGAACAAAATGAAGTATTATTCTATGATTACATATTAGTTGATTCTAAAAAGAGTTAAACCAGATAAAAATATACCAGTTAAATTGAAATAGCTTTGTCAATTTTGAGGAAAGGAAATATTATGTTGCTTCATGTTATAAAAGGATAATTATATGTATATATATGATTCAATGCAAAAAATCTTAGACCTAAAATACATTGCGGGATTGAACCCCCTACTTAAAACCTTATCATCTAATACCCTTACTACTCCTATTTGAGATGAAAATAGATACTATTTATGTCAACTTATTTGAAGAACAGGAAACAGACGAAGGCTTGAATATAATGAAATGAAAAATATAATTATTTGAATGTAGTCAAACAAAACTTGAGGAATGTAACAAACAGCCAATGATTCCTTGAACCTTGGATTAACAAATATCCTACAATTGTTTATGGAGTACACATGCGATGATCCCTCAAAACATAGATTAGCTGACGTATCTATAAAAGAAAATAAAAAAAAAGATGAAATGAAACTTGGATGATGAAAGATCTCATGAACAAGTCTCGTAAGTGGGCTTCTCCTTAAAGAGGTGCTAGCAACAACATGCAATAGGTTGAGGGAATAGGATAGCGCTTGAGGGTCTTAGAGGAAAGATAGGTAGCACAACTTGAGCCTTTGCTTGACATAACAAAATGAAAACAAGACATTTTATCTATTCAAGTCTCTACTATACATGGATAACACAATTTGACCCTTTTCTAAATCTAGCAAAATAAGAATAAGACATTTTCTTTTATTTTGCATATGACCCTCCGTTTGTCATATGCACCTGCAAGTGAGAAATCATGAGGAGAGAAAAGGAGGGTAAAAAAGGGATATATACACACAAATTTGGACATCAGGAAGAAGGAAAACAAATCTGATGGTAAAGAAGCCGACAAGTAAGACTGTTGGTCTTTTATGAAGGAGAGTAAGAAGACATGAAGACTGTGCAATAGAGTTCTTAGATCTAAGTTCTATGTTGATAATACTTGTGATTGTGACATGTCAACAGAGGACAGGCAACTGTGACAATAGAACCCACAATAATGCTAGCAATCGAGCTGGAGAATGCAACAATAAAGGTGTTAGAGAGTCTTTTCCAAATATTGGCATCGAAGATGGTGATTTACCAACAATAATTCTGCATTCAATGGAAAATTTGCATACAAATAAGGTGATCATCCTTGAAAACTACCGCATAAGAAGCTACAGCAATCGGAGGATTCAGTGACACTACAACTGAAATGTGGCAGTGGATGTGGGGTGTGTCGAGCAAGCAAGCAATGGGATGGTCAATGTTTCTTTTGATGCTCACTACTAGCTCCAACTGTGATGCCTCCATCACTTTGTAGATGGTTGGCGGTGACACAATGGTGGGCCATATTTTTCAAGATGTCAAGGGTGTATGCCAAGAAGAGGTCGATGGTGATGTTCAATTCATCTAGGCAAATCACTGATGCAGTGAAGATGGCAAAGCAAAGTTGCCAAGACTAGGCTTTCCATTGAACAAGAGTTTGCATAGGCAGACTCATTATAACTTGGGTCATGGAGAAGATAACAATAGAGACAAGGGAGGAGAGAAATGATCAAAGGATGAGGGGGGAGGGTCTGAGGTGGCCTTCCCCAAGTGGAATACTTCTTTGCAAAACCCTAGACCCCAAGAGGCATCTATTATACCATGTAGAATCAGCGAAAAGTAAATATCATACTATTTAATGTTGTAAAAGGATAATGCATGTGGGTATATTTACAGGACTCATTGTAGAAACCCTAGATCAAAAATCCAACATAGAACTAAACCCACTACACCAATATCCTTCTTACTTAACAATCTTAGCAAGTGTAAAAGGTTTAGCTATCAATTTGAAGTGGAAGTTTTGAATAGAGTTTTCTTTAAAAAAAATGTAAAAGGCCAGTAATTTTAGCTAGTTATTAAATATAAAAAAAATCATGTAGTGTAGATAATGTGATGATAATTTGGGTGGCAATTATGGATAATATTTTTTCCTTTTATGGTGAGCAAGATAATTATATCTTATATTCTCTTCCATTTTATCATCTTTCTAATATCTAAAGCAAATTTATATTTCAACCTGTAAGTCACCTTTATGTTATTTCAGGATTACTATGATGAGCTTATTGCAATAAGAAAATGCCCTGGCCTGAAGATTAACTTCAACAATGAGAGTGGCAAAGGTATGATTGCCCAATTTGTATGCGCAACATTCTTATTAACCGTGTTTCTACACATGCTAGTTGGAGCTGTCTAAATGTTGATGATTTAACTCTGCAATTTGTTTTAAACATGTAAAGCTTCCTTGTGTAATATATCCATCTTATTGACATTACTTCTTGGAATTTGTTGTATTGGTAATATCATTGGCTGGTACATGGTACTTCATTCAGTTGATATAACTCTGGGATGCATTATTACTTGGGAAATTTCATTATGGCCATTATCAATTTTTTCCTTGACCTTTAGGGGAGCATCCAGTAAATTATGCGTTTTCAACTTTTTCAAGCCCCCTTTTATCGCTGCAACATGATGTAGAAAGTCGTCACAAACTAATGTAGTCTATATAAACTTTGTCCCCACTTATTTTCATTTAAATTTGGGTTTCAAATCATCATATCACAATACAGAATGGCCTTTGCTAAAAGCTTCTTGATGTACGTTTCACTGTTTTATTGGCATGATAGATGAGACCATCTATACCAGTTATTTACAGCTCTTGTATCTTAATCTTTAACCAGAACAAATTTAGCCATGTCCAAATCCCAAACTGATTCAGCGATTCAGTCAAGCCAGATTAATCTGGCTACACTAGTTGTGATGTTGGAGAAAGTCTTGCCCGGATGTGTGTTTATAGCTCTTGATTAGGACAGTACCTGCTCTAATTTTAGATGGTTCAAACAAGGGTAAGAGTTATCTTGATGGAATTAATAGTTTTAGTATCTTGATGGAATTAATAGTTTTAGATTGTCAAAGGGTATGGCTCCCTTTGACTATCAGGTACCTTTCAATCTGGAACTCATTCGCTGCTGTATGTGCAGATACATCATTGGGTCATCTTTAGGATTTGATTATAGTGTATTTTAAACCA
This sequence comes from Wurfbainia villosa, assembly GCA_025175895.1. NCBI lineage: Eukaryota > Viridiplantae > Streptophyta > Magnoliopsida > Zingiberales > Zingiberaceae > Wurfbainia > Wurfbainia villosa. The sequence goes on from CM045986.1 coordinate 8,503,179, forward strand.
AAGCAAGAAGGGTAATGGTCAATTTCATGTAATTCATAAATTTATAAATTTGCTCCATCCATGTTCCCAATTAAACTTGGGGTTTGTTTCAACAGGTTTCCAACATGTAATTCGTTCCCAACTCCTCCCCCCCCCACCACATCACCCCAACACCCCCCACCCCACAACCATTATAACACACACATTCAAAGCTGTCATTTATCCTCTTGATGCAGCAAAAGGTGATTCGTTCGCCTCCAGCGTCTTCGTCAGTCGGTCCCACAACCAACACGAAGGAGGTCACGGGGGGGGGGGGGGGGGGCTATGTCCCTTGAGCCATTGGCCAGAGCAGCGGAGGGCTTTTGAGCTTGGGTGAGGGTTTTAGATGCCACGTTGAGATTCGATTCCTGCCCATTGCAGCAGGTCATTTACCCCCTCGCACTTTGAAATCTTTGTCAACATGCCCCCTCATTTAATTGCTAATAGAGCTAACAATCTTGTGCGCTACTTATGACATAATATACAATTGGTTGATTTTTAAATAAACTTACGGGTGGATATCTTTTATCAAAATATTTTTTTAGCAAAAAATCTTCATATGTGCCTCTAGCGATGGAAATAGTTGCAGGGGCCTCGGGTGTTAATAAAGTTTCTCAAACAGGGAGAAACTCTAGGCTAGTCTGTCCATCTACAAGTGAAGATCTCGAAGAAGAGGATCTTATCACTATTCACTTATCAACTTATTTTATTGTGAACTTAACTGTATAACACTAGTCATAATTTTCATTGTTAGATATTGTAGTTCGATAACTCTAATCATAAATTTGCTATGCAATATCATAATATACGATTAAGAATTTATGATTGTAAATTAAATGTATAGGTCTATTTTAATAATATTTTATTGTTGACATCTTGGTCACACTTATGATATAATTATGGGTAGTAGGTGGTTTAGAATTTATAGTACCTTGTTTCGTACAAAACTTATGATATAATTATGGTTTGAGGTGTTGAGCCATGTTGGTTGGCATAGGCCAATTTTGACATTCTACAGAGGAACCATATACCATCAACTTTGGTATAGGCCAAAACAAAGAGGGAGAGAAGGGAGGAGAGCCAAGAAAGAGAGGAACATTAAATATAAATTTTGATTAAATTTCTCTAAGAAATAACTAGCATTGATCGTGACATTTTGATTAAATAAAAATTTATTTAAGTTAAGAAATTTATTTATTTATTTTTATTTCGTAATTTTTAATTCATTTCATTGGAATATTATTGAAGATGCATTATAATTGAAATAGATGTTCACTGAATGGATTAGATTTTTTTTTTAAAAAAAATATCTAGACCAATTTGAAGTTAAAAAAAATTTTCGAATTCAATGTTGATTTATAAAAAAAAAATCTTGAATCTAAAATTTTCAAATTTGATTGAGTCGAATTCCATTTGAATTTTATTCTTTTTCTTTTTAGAAATATTATGTTTATAAAATTAAATAAATTTAATTATAAAATTTAAAATCTAATTTAAGTCTAAAATATAGTATTGTAAATTTCAAAATTTAAAAATCTAATGTCTTTATTTTTTAATTCTGATAACTGTAGTTTTGTAAAAGAAATAAAACCAAATTATAATTTTAAATTGTTTCATTTTATCAAACAAAATATAAGAAAAAAATGATAATGTTCAAATTTCTTATTAAATGCTTATAAACATGTTTCAAATACAATTACATACACTTATAAAATATACATTCATTTTAAATAAAATTACATTCTTTACAATAAAAACCTCTCTCGTCTTTAAATTTGAAATTTCTCTATTGTTGTAGAAGTCGAAAGCAAAATATGCCCTAAATTACAGGGGACCAAAGGAGGGAATGTATTATAAGTTTGAATCATTATAAAGAGAAAGAAGTAGGCAATTTAAAGCAACTAAAGTTAAAAATTAAAACGTAATTAGTTACAAACATTTTTGTTAGCAATTTAATTAATTATTAAATAAAAGAAAAACTTAATTAAAAGATATAACATGTATAAGTAAAATTAATCATATTATTATAATTATTTAATTAAATAAGTATCGGTATGAATGATACAACTGTATACTTTCAGTTAGGGACATAAACTCTGACATGACCCGAAATTTAAACTTTAGATATAATTGTCATGTGACTCAATGGAGGAGACATTTTGACATGATTTCGACAAGGGTTTTAAAGTCTGGAGGGGTACAATGATAACTTTAAAATTATGAGGGACATTTTGGAAAAGTCAATTTCATATCATGGAGTAGCTACCCTCTCTTTTTTTCCTTGGATGGCATGTTCTATATTTTGGAAAATATCTGTATTTTTTCTTGAGCGGAATTAATCATCTAAGTCTTGGCTTTCACTCTGAAATCCTATCATAATAAATGACAATAATCCTTAATTTTTTTGTCCTGATTTTCTGACTATTTCTATCGTAACTATTGACTCCCATGGCATTTACCCTACCACTTCAATCTTATGAAGGAGTCTGATGCATTAGTGTTTTTGAGTTGCAGCTGTTTCTGCTGTCAAAGAATTTGAAGAAGGAGAACTTGTTTTAAAGGATTCAGTACTTGTGGCAGCTCAACACACTACAAATAAGGTTTTAATCATTATCACATTCTTATATGTCCATGTTACTTGATAATTGTTTTTTTTTTGGCATTTGCAGGTTGATTGCCTTGTATGTAGTCATTGCTTTCGATTTATTGGTTCCGTGGAACTTCAAATTGGCAGGAAACTTATTCTGCAAGATTTGGGCCTAACTGATGATAATGAAAAAGTTTGCACAATGGCATCACACGATGTGGGAACAGATTCCCTTTCTAATAGAAAAGATGATACAGGCACAAGTACTTACCAAAATTTGAAAGAAAAATACATATCTGGAGAAGTGCTAGAATCACTTGTCAGGGGCAATCTATCTTTGCCTTTCTCAAATATATTTTCTTTACCTTCAGTTTTTGATTGTCCTGGCGGGTGCAAAGAAGAGCACTATTGCAGGTTAGAAATAAAATTGTGTTTTTTCCATGTCATTGAAACGTTTAGTTAATTGATGAAAATTTCAAACAAAGCAAGTAATGTAATCATCAGAATTTTTCAGTCATCCGTTCAAGTATGATGATGAATAACTGATAGGGTAAAATGACTGTTAAAGGGTCATGTTCATATGCTTAAGGCACTCCTGTATCCAATTTTACATATTTACTATCTTGATTTGCTAAATCAGATTATATTCTAACCCTCCTTATTAAATGGCTTGCTTTCTTTTAGCAAATCATGTGCAGATTCAGATTGGGAATCCGTTCATTCTATACTCTGCACTGGGAGGAACAAAGAACCATCGCAAAGGGATGCAATGATCAAGTTCATAGAACATGCAAACAGTAAGTTAACTATGGTTTGAAATTTCGCAATGTGTCAGATAATACGGTTTAAATGCATCGTTCAGATAAATTATCAAAATTTGATAAATTACTAACAGATATTGTTCAATCAGTGTTACATCATGCGGACATTTGATATCTCTCAACATGCTACATTACATGTTCAGATGAATTAAAATGTTATTCGTATTATTATTGTTTTTCTAATTTGTGTTTATACAACACAATATCAAAACTATGCCATTTTAGATGGAACATAAAGTTCAAACTTAGGTATATAGCTGTGTTCTTTTCTTTTCTTCATCTCCTTTCTTTCCCCTCTAATTTGTCATCGATAGTCTTTGTTTACTATATGTGAAACTTGAACCTTGAAGTTAACTAAATGAAAATTCATTGCTTGTTACCTCATCATATTAAGATGGATATTAGCTAGTTTTCTTTGTTTATTTGCACATATACTGAAATTGACATTATGTTGATTTTCCCCTTTTCAATTCTGTTACTAGTCACTCTTGAGAGGAGATGTATCCACTGGTAATCCAGTGTACATTTAATTATCATTGCAAGCACCCTTTACTAGTTTAGTATACATTGTTAATAGGATAAAAGTTTTGAGCAATACCTTTTGAATAATCATTCAAGCTTTTTGGGATAAGTGGCTATCTATCTCATTTAACATGGTTTATACTTTTATGCCATGAGATTAGGCTAGTCTATCTAGCCCTCCTGTGCACGGTGTAACCATGTTATGTGATTAGGCTAGTCAATGTAGCCCTCCTGTGCGCATTGTGAGTATCTAGATAAATTGCTTTTATAACAACTTAAGCAGAAAGTGGTTAAAATTGGTGAAACCTTTGCATCTTTTAGTGTCATTTAATGTAATTTTCTTCTTGTCAATCTTACAATGCAGTTACTTTATCTTATTCTGATTTAGCCTTATTCTCTTTATTAGGTACAAATGACATTTTCATTCTTGCTGCAAAGGTATCATATTAGTTTATTCTTTATTATCTAATCTTTAATTACCATACTTTTAAATGTCATATGAAGTTCTGACAAACTTATCAATTTCTCATGGGCTTTACTTTCATGTTGCTCCACTTTATTCACCTGACTAAAAACTTGTTTAGCTAGTGGTTTTGACCTCCTACTCGATTTTGATCTACGTCCTTGTTGGCACCATGACTTTGTCAGATAGCTAGAATGGACATCAAGTTCTAGGTTCTAGTTTCGAGTGGCAACTAATGCTCTTTGGATTCATAATTTTTAAAATGGGTTGTTTTCATTGGATAGTTTCTTTAATGATTAGTATTGTAATATACATTATGTGGGTAAAATTTCTCTTTGAAGATTTTACCATGGCTCATTTCTTTTATTCCACAATGATTTATGGATAGCCTCTAGATTAATACAAACATGCCGGCTTGCATTAGTCACTTAGTGGCGTGATACACATTATGCATAAGAGCAACTTGGTGCATGAAACTCCCGCCAACGTGGGGTCCTGGAGAAGAGTTTATTGTACGCAGTCGTACCTTAATTTGCAAGAAGTTGTTTTCGTAATTCGAACCCATGCCTTCCATATCACAAGACAACAATTTTACCATTATGCCAAGACTTCCCTTTGTGCTAGCATTACACATGGCCTAAAAATAATGTAGCAATGACTCTTCTCTCAAAGAAGCTATGCGTTAGCAATAATTGAACCTTTTAGAAGATGTTTAAGCTAGAGCATGTCCATAATCAACATGCTTAAGTGTATGTGAACTGGTTTACGGCTTTAGAATTTTCGTTCACTATTAGAATGTTGAAATTGAAGGGGAGCCTTGATGCAATGGTAAAATTGTCACCGTGTGATCTAGTGATCACAGGTTCGAGTCGCAGTAATAGTCTCTTGCAATGCAAAAACTACGTACAATATATCAAATGTGATCTAATCCTTACTCGGGGACTTAAGACCCCGTATCGATGGGAGTTTTATGCATGGGACTACCCTTTATTATAAGGATGCAATTGTTAGACGTTGGAGAGGCTAGGGGGTGCTAAATAGTGTGTTAGCACTTTGTCTTTGTTTTAGAAAAAACTGACTGAAATATATAAAGAAAACAACAAGAACAAAGAGTAAACTTGACTAGGCAGCCCTAGCTCCTAGTACACGGCCTATGATCCTTCAAATGGATCACCCTTTGGAATTTCATTATAATTTTCTCCTCAGATACCTTTCGGAGGAGACAAACCTCTTGCAAATCTGAGCTTATAATGGTGACAACAAAAGATTACAATTTGTTAAACAAATAACAAGAACAACACAAGAAATGTTTACATAGTGAAAATTTTCTTCCTCTTGTTGTTGCTTCCTTTCTTTTACTCTAGATTGCTTAAGATGGCTTTGGAATACTGCTACATTCATTCAAGAACTGCAAGCTTTCTCCAAGCCCTTGTCAAAATCCCAAACCTTTCCTCTTTTTATAGTCTGCTTGTTTTCTGGAATCCATTGATCAGTTGACTTGGAAATTTACTTTTGGATTGCTTTAAATGTCCTTAGTTGATCGTTGTTGTGTAACTTTTTGATCAACGAATTTTCTTGCTTTCCACGTGTAGCATTAGTCGATTCATATCCCTTATTAGTCGGCATCAGACCAGTCCACTCCACTAACCAATTGTCTGATTCTTGAAGAGAAACATTCTATCTGTTGGCAAAGCAACCTGAGTTTATTTCCTATTTGACTCGATCATCAATCAATTGAATACTTTAATTCAGCCACCTCAAGCTTGAAGGCTTATTGTGCTAAGGTTCCCCTTGTTTTCCTTGGCAACCTATTACAAGTCAACCTCACCTCGATTTACCAAAATTTTAGTGCCTCTTGGACTTCATCCATTGCTTAGTATCGGGTTGACCTCGATCTACCGAGACTTTATTCTTTACTCATTCTTAAATCAACCTTGACTTTTCAACACGTCCAGTTGTATAGAGGTTATTGCTCTGGAACTTCAACCTTGTCTCACATCCAATCAACCTCATCTTGTCGAGGCTTCTGTTAATTGTTAAACATAGTCCTCCTTTATGCGTTTGTACTTTCATTGTCAGCACATGCTAAACTTGTTTCTTACCAATTCTGTATTGACTTTTTACATGTGCCAACACTTATTAGATTTTCACCGTTGCTAACCCCTTTTGGACTTTAACCATTGTCAATACCCAATTGAACTTTCACCACTACCAATTATTTGTTGTACTTTTCCAATGTCAAGTATCTAGTCAACCGTCAACCTTCACCTTTTTGACATATCCAACCAACAAACGTATTGTTCACATAAACTTTAAGATTGCTACCACGCCTTTTAAGTTTTTAACCTTGTTAGGCCTTCAATCCCTCAGAAGCACTAAGCTTCTCCAGCTTGCTCCATATCTTCTCTTCATCTCCAATCCCTAGAGTCCACTTTGTTAGACCTTCAGTACTTCAATGCACCAAGTTTGTCATCTTTCTCCTTGCCTCCAAGTTCACTTTATTACAGGTCACCCTCGCCCTACAGTTCACCTTGTCAAGCCTTGAATACCTTAGATGCAGCAAACTTTGTGAACTTGCTCCATATCATCCTTATTACCTCTGAGTTCATCTCATACTGAGCTTCTGAGCTATTGAACCAACAACTATTCAGTGATCCTTGTTCGAGAGCCCATTTCACCAGCCTTCGGTACCCTAGATGAATTAAGTTCTTTGAGCTTGTTTTATATCATCCTTCTTCTCTTGTCTCTAAGTTCACTTTGTACCGAACTTTTGAGCCATCAAGCACAAACCAAATCTAATTCGACCTTGTCGAGTCAAATTGCTCTGCGAGTTGGATGTGCACTATGTCCATTCCTTTATACCTGATCTATACATCAGGAACACAATTAAAAACTAACGTAATCTTTTGTTAAACACATCAAAATAATCAAACTAAAGGCGATCAAGTCTGGCCACTTGGTAGGATCCTTTCTTCAACATTATGGACATGGAATTTTCTGATTTCAAAGTAAATGGTTGTACTATTCTTAACTGGAAACTTTCCAGATTTATAAGGGGTAATAGGAATGAAACAGTTTAAGGAATGTTTGATGGGCGATGAATGTTACTTGGTTACTAATAAACAACATGACTATGTGTAGCTGTGAAAAATTCCTCAAGCTGGAAAATATATGCATGTCTTACAACGAGCATTATCATTAAGCAGTACCATTGTTGTTGGTGCAATCGGCCCAGGTCACGATTGACCAGGACTCGAGCTTGGCTCGAGAGATGTTTTGATGTTAGACAAAAATATATGACAATGTAATTGTCATGGTAAAGTCCAAGTCATGAGTATTGACATGGAAAGTCCAAGTGGGACACTTGGCATTTGGGAAAGTCCAAGCATGAGTTTTGGCATGAGAAGTCCAAGGGGTTTGGTATTGGCGGCGTAAAGTCCAAGCGGGAGTCTTGGCGGCGTAAGTCCAATGTGCCTTGGCAGTGTAGACACCGTTAGCATGACATAGCCGATGGAAGCACCTGAAGGCTAGCGCGATGGATGAACAAGTCATGGATAACTTGGAGGGATCCGAGAAGCATAAGGCTGATGGAGGTGGCTAGAAGGTTTGGGTCTAGGCTAAGGGTGGTCTAGCAAGTATGGGGGCACCATACTTGGGCTAAAACCTCATGCTTGAGGTGTGCGGTCGGCCCAGTGCCATGTGACGATCGTGGCGTAATCAACTAGGGTTTAGCTGCGGGGAATTGCCCTAGCGATCATTGCCATTGATCGGCGGTCGGCCCGATCTTGTGATCGATCGGCCGATCACCGATCGATGCTCGATTTTGGGGGCACGTAACGGAGTCTCACTGATCACCGCGACGAGCAATGAGTGATGGCTCATCACCGACCGATGCTCGCGATCACCGATCGATGCCCTAGCCGCTGATTTTTCCAGCGGATTACACCGCTGTCTCACAAAGAATAGCGCGATCCGATCGATGGTCCCGAGCAATGATCCGATCGACTTTTTTCAAAGACAGTCAAGCTTATAAAAGGAGCTCGTGACGGAGAAAAAGTTATCCGCTTTTTCGAGAGCTTTAGGGCGATTCTGTCGCAAATAAGGTCTCCAAGTGCTAATCAAATAACCAAGCATTCAAGCAATTAAAAGCAAGAGTCAGAAAAGTTCTTCTTTACTTGTCTTTCTTCATATAAATTGTCAGAATTGCTTGTTTTAGTTTCATCCGCTGTAAGATTACAGTAAGGGGTTTCTCCGCCTCCGACTTGTGTCGAGAAGGAGTGTTTATCATAGTGGTGTGTGATTGCATCGCTTAGGGTTCAGATTTAACCCAACTGCGGAGGAAACCTTCGCCCGAACCACGTTAAATATTTGTGTTTGGCTTGTTGTTTATTTCGCTATTGCTTATTACTATTCTCCGCCGCTAACGAAATCAGAGACAACCACGATCAATTCCAACTACGAACTAACACTACGCTTATTCACCCCCTCTAGGGCTTCAAATATCCTACACCGTATCGAGCCCTCGGGCTCTTCTACGGATTAACCGGGAGCTAAAAGGCTAGAGGGAAGATGGAATTCCAAAACAAGCTTGACGGGACATCAATACTCCACCGCCATACGATCAAGAAGACTTCGCTGGAGAACAAGAATGGAGATATTCTTTATGATGGATATAGAGGATTGGTTCATCCTCGTAGAAGGTTTTGAACCTCCTGATAGAAGGACAAGTCCTCAAGTCAAGAAATGGACCCAAGAGCAACGACAAAAATTCAAAATCAAGCCAAGGTAACAAAACTTTAAAAGATTTGATACCTAATGATGTTTTGTCTAGGCTAGGTGAATATCTTGATGCCAAGAGCTATGGGACAAACTAGTCAAGTTCAATGAGAAGCCCCACTGCACAAGTAGAAGAAGATAAGGAAGAGGATGAAGAGAGTTCATCTTCTCACGAGCAAGTGAGGAATCGGAAGTCAAGAGGAGTCAACTTCGGATCGGTGGAGAAGAAGAAGTAGAAGACACCACCACCTCTAGGATCGAGGGGGAGGAAAGAATTTCCACTTCGGGGCAACAAGAGACAGCTTCGACAGCTCGTCAAGATGAAGAAGCTCCAATTCCGGTCTCAATTACCCTAGGTAACTCAAACACTCTAATTTCAAATAAAATCCATATATTGTGTTTTAAGTGTAGGAGTATGGGCACTACAAGAGCAAGTGCCCAAAGAAGGTTAAGAAGACTCCTCCGGCGCCTAAAAGTCAACAAAAGTCAAAGGATGCCGGTTCCCCATCACCTAAAGACAAGGAGCACATCATTTGCTTCAGATGTCGGCAACCAGGGTATTACCGAAATCAATGTCCTAGGGGGAGCAAAAAGACCCAAGAAGGAGCATCACAAGTAGGGGGAGCTACTAAGGCAAATCCTAAGGTATATTTTCATAATGCTCATTCTTTAAATTCCAAGCAAAAGCATGCTAGAATTAATTCAAATAACTTTGCTATTACTCATGAATCAAAGCATGCTAGGAATAATAACTCTAGATCTATTTCAAAGAAGGAGAAATTTGGGACTAATGTCCCTAGAAATGTCATTCCTATGAAAGCAATTAAGAAAATCGAAAACCATTTAGGTATTAATCCCAATAAGGGTAGACATATGTCTAAGGTGAATGGTAATGCCCAAAAACCTAATCAAAAATCATTTGGGCAATTAGAATTAGAGAACCAAGCCTTAAGGTCAAGGCTTGAAAAACTAGAAAAGACCCTAAATAAGATACAAAATCAATGTCAAGGGTCAAGATTTCAAAGTCAACATCTAGGACCCAAAAGACAAAAGTCAACCAAGGGCAATCAAGGTTTGAGTCACAAACCTAAGCCTAAGGTGGCTTACCATAGTGTTCCATTTGATTATGGAACACAAACTAGGTCTAGGAAGACCAAGGTCAATAGGGAAGTCATTTCTAGAGTTGACCAAGGTTTGTGCCTAGTGGCTAGGGTTTCTAGGAAACCTAGGATGACCATTAAGAAGGTTGCAAGGGGAGTTACCTCTAGAGTCAACCTAGGTAAGACCATAATGACCAAGGCTAACAAGCCTAGGAGGGTCATTAGAAAGGTATCTAGAGAGGTTATCCCTAAGGAATACCTAATTAATTCAATGAGCTCAAATAGATTTTGGGTTTCAAAGAGCGTGATTGATTCACATTAAATGGGTTAGAATGTGCCAACCATGATTGGATGGGTAGTTAACTCAACCATGGTAAAGGCGACACTTTAGGTTATTTTCAAGGTTATGGTTACCTTTGAAATACATTTGAGCTTTAATCCTAAAAGATTTTAGGATGTGCCAATATATTTTTGAAATCATGAAAATCAATAAAATTGGCACAATCTAGATTTAGAGGTCATAGTGTGTAACCTTGATCTTTGGCACACTTTAGGAATCAATGTATCAAGAGAAGTGTGTTTAAGATGTAGAAGTAACATCAAGAGTGATACTCAAGTGCCACACACCTTGATGTCTTGCACTTACCATGCTTCATGTGTTTCACCATGTGTTTGCATGAAAGGAATGTCTAGGGTGGATTGCATCTCACAAAACAAGTCTTTTACCTTGATTGTGTATTTCAACACTTAGAAAGGGTGAGATGTTAGGATTTTGAAACCATTGGATGTTAATGTTTGTTAAAATGAAATAAAATATCAAAATACATTAACAAATACATGAATATAAGCATAACATCAATATATTCGATATACAAGATTAAACATGAGAAAATGGAATAAGTTAGATAAAGAAAAATCAAGATTTTCTGAATTTTAATCGAAATCGATATCACCGATCGATCACACGATATCGCCAAATGAAAGTGCTTCCGTGACTCGCTCAGATATCACTGATCGATGGTACTGTTCATCGAGGCAGAGGATCATCAGTCGAGTGCTCACGATCACCGAGCGCGGTGTTCACATCACCGATCGATGTTATCAGAGCTCGACATGTAAGGTTCAGCTTTAGTGCCGAGCCCAACAATGATCACGGCTCAAGAAACCGCCGATAAGCCGCATCACCGATCGATGTCGCGACATCGGCCGATCGACATCGCGATTTTAGAATGTCGAACCGCTAGGGTTCGACGTCTTCACGCGTCTACCTCTCATTTCTCTCTTCTCTCCGGTCGCTACTTCTTTCTCCGACAAGTTTTTCCGACCGTGCCGGCCACCTAAGTCCTAGGTTTGATAGCCACTCTCTTCCACTCATGTTTTCACTCATCTCACAACCCTAATCCACTCATTTCCAGCGGTTGTTTCCTCTTTTTCGATTAGGGTTCCGGCGTCCAGTCCTCCGACGAACTTTCCGGCGGCCTTTTCAGCGATATCCGAGTATTCTCTCATCATCCCTCCAAATGGCGCCAAAGTAAAATTTTCTTACTCAAAAACCCTAATTTTTCCTTTCCATTATAATCTATTATAATCTAATCGGGTATTGGTGCCCTTGCATTTCATGTCGTTGCATTACATTCATATAGGAGATCCCGTAGAAATGACCCACCCGAGGGTGAATCACGATTGTACCAAACCATGTTGGTTAGGTACATCGATAGGGACTTCTTTACACGTTACTGTAGTGACGTCATGGACATATTTGCATATTATCATTTTATGAAAATTGTGTTATGCACACATACCATCAATGATGATCTCCTTAAGGAGTTCTATCAGAACTTAAAGAAGGTAGACGATGCCCCTACCTACACTACTCGCGTTGCAAAACTGCGATATTGCAGGAGTTTCTTGAGTGTAAGCCATCGGATGACACCTTCATTTTCCCCCTTTACCCGAGCCCTTTCGACCATATCTCTTCGACTCTACGACGAGCATGTTTTCGTCATATCCTCGCCCACCACTCTAATTTATTTCCTATTATCTTTATTTCAGACCGATAACGACGACTCTAAGGTCATTGTTGGGTGTTTTCTTCCGATCGTGACTGGGTCCGCCAAGATCTCGGCCTCCCATCTCTTTCTTCAGACCGTGCGTAATAAACTACATAAACATCGCATTGAATATGTTTCATCAGATTGTACATTTCATATCCTCATAAGGGAAAGTCGCATATGCCTTATGACGGACTACATTATCACCGTACGGTTAGAGTCGAGAGCATCAACATTCTGATCACCGAGGGCGCTATCCGAGGTGTACGATCGCGATATTAGTTCGTAACTTCGTTGGCGGCCGCGATGGGCGTGGCGGATGAAGTTGGCGCACTCGACCTCCGCCTGTGGCACGTGGAGAGTCGCCTCGGTGCCTAGAGACCGCAGAGGACTATGAGGATCCAGTGACGATGAGGAGGATCGGATGCCAACAGATGCATCGCCGGTGGGTCCATCGATCGGCTTGGCGGATGGAGGCGATTCCAGACTATCGCCAGACAAATCGACTACGATCGCCGTGAGCTCTTAGTAAAGGCAAGCCTCCACGGGCGTACATCTTAGTCGGATGGAGGAGAGATACATTGATTCGCAGAGTCCCAGAGCCGTGATCGAGCAAGTCGGCCACCAATGTATGAGATGATGCGGACCTGGACTTTGAGCCAACAACCTCCTCCACCTCCACCTTCTGCAGATGACTAGATCTAGAGGATGTTAGAATTTTTGTTTTGATTTTTAGCCAGAGTGAGATCGAGCATATCAAATCTCTATTTTGGATGTAAAATCAAATCTTCTTAAATTGAATGAAATTTACATTTGTGAAAATCATGTGTTTGATTATGTATTTGTATTAATGTATTGGTTTACGAAAGTTGCTATATCACGACATGAAATTTCATCTTATCATATAACATGTACGCCATCGATTATGATTATTTTAGATGTCGTATGTTGGTTTTAGATTATATCACATGTCACGACATCATGATTATCGCGTTATTATTATTGTTATAATTTGTGCCATGATCATTCATGCATTTATTTTGACTAGAATTGATTCAAGGAAAAATGGCATGACTTGGAGTCCTATTTATAAGGAAATCAAGTAGGGTTGCCTAGAAAATACATGAGGCTATAATAATCCTAATCCCACATCTCACATTTAAATTGACATGTATGTGTGTGTATACACCTTAGATAACATGTGAGATGTTAGGATAATGAGTTAGGTTCAAGGTGCATAGATAGTGCATCTAGATGAACTTAACTTATTTCAATCATCACTAAGAATCACGAGGAAAGCTACTATACAAGCTATGTATATTTAGCCAATAAACCATGGTTCAAAATAGGTTTTCAAAAACATTTTCAAATCAATTTAGAAAACCTTGGTGAAGTCTATCTTTTGATAGCCATCATCACTGTAGAAGTTGATACAAAGTAGATCAAAAACTTTAAAGTTTTAATAGTTTTTGAACTTTGTACCAATCTCCTATTTCAATGGTAAAAATATTTTTCCAAATTTTTTCACCGATTGTATGTGTGATAAGTAATATACGTATCGAATTTCGTGATTTTTTGATTTACATAGAATTACTTATGAATTTCCAAAAGTCGAGTCTGATATCTGAAAATCAGGTTTTCAGTTATCAGTCGACCGCTCTACAGGCGCCGATGGGCGCTTGACTCGATCGACAATAAGAGATCACTCATCGCCGCTTCGTGCGGTCGATTGATCACGGGCACATTAGTCGATCGGTAGGCAGAGTCGATCGTTAATGCCGATTTCGGAAAACTAGGGTTGTTTAGCCCGATTTGATTCTGATTAAGGTCCCTAATCACTCCTAACCCCAGGATATGCTTTGGGAGGCATTATAAAGGGTTAAGATCCATTGGATATGGATTTGGAGAGGTGTTTAGGGTTTGTATCAAATTTAAGGTGTTGGAAAGTTTAATGTTGAATTTCTAACCTTATCTTTGATGGTTCAGAGTTCCTATTGACTTAGGGCCTTCCCAAAGACATTGTTGGTGCAATAGTTAAGGGGGAGCAAGCCTTTAGGGGGAGGTATCCATCATGGGATGATGGATGATATTTTTCCTCATGAGGAGGAAAATAAAATTTTGAGAGACCCAATTTGGAAATTGGGAGAGCATATAGGATTGTCTCTCTTAAGTGATATGAGACTTATCACTAGGAAGATGGTAGACATCCTAGGTATTTTTGGACCAAAGGGGGAGATTGTAAGATCTCATTGGGACATGAGATATTGAGCTCCTTGGAGAGTTAGCCTCTTTTTGATGTGTGTCAAAAAGGGGAGAACATTAAATCACCAATTTGGGATAATTGGTAAGGAGTCTCTGAGTTAGATAGTCTAAGTCAAATGGTTTGTTTTGTTTGGTTTTTGTCAAACATCAAAAAGGGGGAGATTGTTGGTGCAATCGGCCCAGGTCACGATTGACCAGGACTCGAGCTTGGCTCGAGAGATGTTTTGATGTTGAAAACATACGACAATGTAATTGTACGGTAAAGTCCAAGTCACGGTACATGCGTGGCATGGAAAGTCCAAGTGGGACACTTGCATTCGGGAAAGTCCGGCATGGGTCTTGGCGTGAGAAGTCCAAGGGGTTTGATATTGGCGGCGTAAAGTCCAAGCGAGTCTTGGCGGCGTAAGTCCAATGCCTTGGCGGTGTAGACAGATTAGCACGACATGCCGATGGAAGCACTGAAGGCTAGCGCGATGGACGAAGTCATGGATGACTTGGAGGGATTCGAAGCATAAGGCGATGGAGGTGGCTAGAAGGTTTGGGTCTAGCAGCTAAGGGTGGTCTAGCAAGTATGGGGCACCATACTTGGGCTAAAACCTCACGCTTGAGGTGTGCCCGATCGTGCCATGTGGCCGATCGTGGCATAGTCAACTAGGGCTGCGGAATTGCCTAGCGATCGCCATCGCCATAGGGCGGTCGATTGATTGAACGATCGATCGTGATCTTGTGATCGATCGTGATGCTCGGATTCAGAATGGAGTCTCACTCGATCAGGAGCAATGACGATCGTCGATGCTCGCGATCGATTGTCCTAGCCGTTGAATTTTTCCAGCGTGGATTACACCGTTGTCTCACAGCAACAGTGTGATCAGTCGACTGATGGTCCCGAGCAGTCGACTGATCGACTTTTTCCAGCACAGGTTGAAGCTATAAAAGGAGCTCGTGATGGAGAAAAAGTTATCCGGTTTTTGAGAGCTTTAGGGGCGATTTGTTGCTGTAAATCGGGTCTCCAAGTGCTAATCAAATAACCAAGCATTCAAGCAATTAAAAGCAAGAGTTGTAAAGTTCTTCTTTACTTGTCTTTCATATAAATTGTTGTAATTGCTTGTTTTAATTTCTTACTGTTGTAAGATTACTTGTAAGGGGTTTCTCCGCCTCCGACTTGTGTCGAGAAGGAGTGTTTATCATAGTGGTGTGTGATTGACATCGCTAGGGTTCGTACGAACCCAATCCGTGGAGTATAAACCTTTCGGTTCCGAACCACGTTAAATATTTGTGTTTGCGTTGTTGTTTATTTCGTTATTGCTTTCATTACTATTCCGCTGCGCACTAACGAAATTGTAGAGACAACCACGATCGAATTCCAACTACGAACGAACACTACGCTATTCACCCCTCCTCTATCGGCTTCAAATATCCTACAATTGTCAATCATTTTCAGTCAGCTGCATGAATCTTATCCCTCTATTGACATTTCTTAAATAGATTAAGTTGACTAAATTTTTCTTATGCCTCCTCTACCATACACCTTGAACTTTAATTAATTTAACTCGGGTGTCTTGTAAAGAGTAATGAGTGAAAATTCTTAGCGAGGATTTAGGCTTTAAATGTCTTAGCATTTCCTTATCTTTGTTTGTTTGGAAGTGAAATCCTCTTAAGAATCAGAAGTGTTGTTCAAATGAAGGCATTAAATGCCTTGTATTTCTAGCTGATCAGACATAAGATGGTCGATTGTTGTCTATGAAATGGCATGCACTGTTTATATGTTATTCGTTTGTTTTCCAAAGGAGAATATGAGGCATCTGCCTCCTAAGATGCATATTTCATTCTTCCCATTTTGTATTTAGGCTACGTTTGGTACGAAGTAATGTAATCAACCTTATAATGTAATTAAGTTTGTAATGTAATGTAATGTAATGTGTATTACATTACTGTGTTTGATTAGCGGTAGGTGTGTAATCTTTGATTACAAAAGTGATTACATTCGTTTGTTTGGTATCCATATTTGTTATAAGGAATGTAATTCATATTCTTATAAAATGACAAAAATACCCTTGTAATTTCTCCTTGAGGTAATATAATTCTTAGTCGTCGATCGCCGGTCGCTGACCATCAGTCGGTCGTCGGTTGTCGGCCAATCGCCGGCCATCAACAGGTCACCGATCGGTCACCGGTTGGTCGCCGGCCGGTCGCCGGTCGCCGATCGCCGATCGATTGCCGGTCGCCAACCGGTCGGCCCGGTTCGACGGCTGCACGATCGCCGGCCGGTCGTCGGCTTGGTCCGGCCGCCGGTCGGTCGGTTGCCGCTGATCACGATCACGGGCGGCCACCGCTGGTCGATCGTTGATCGTCCGATCGCCGTGGTCAGGCCGATCGTCGGTCGCCAGCCGATCATCGGCCGGTCGTCAATCGTCGGTCGCTGACCGATAATCGTTGCCGGTGGTCGTCGTTGATGAGCACTGGGAAACAATGAGAAAAATAAAAGAAGAATATATTTGTCATAATAAATATTGAGTCCGTAATGTAATCGGATTACATAGCTTTTCTTTCGTAATCGAGATTACGGATCTTGACTCTTATTTTGTAATGCAATTACATTACATTACATCTTTGAAATATTACCAAACAAAGTAAATCATCTGATTACATTACAAGCCTGATTACCCCGTACCAAACATAGCCTTAGTTCTAATATGTTAACTGAACCATATATGTTAACTAGTTTTCTGCAATCTGCATTATTCATGGCCATCAAATATAGGCCTTGATATGATTTCATTTTGAGCAAACTTAGATGGATTATTTTGTCAGATGATCTCATACGTGATTCTGTGATTCAGGAAACTGAACCATATATGTTAAGTAGCTTTTACAACCTTCATGCCAATCTAATATAGGCCTCGATATGGTTTCTAATAAGAAATGATATCTTTATTTGTTCATTTTTAGCAAACTTGAGATGGCTTATCTTGTCAGGTGATCTCGTACGTGATTCTGAGATTCAAGAAACTAAAAAAGCTATTTTTAAAAAAGAATGAAAATTGCACTAAACTAGTGGGAATTAACTTCCCTTTGTTATTGGAAGCTTGGAAGCCAGTGTCAATGGGTTTCAAAAAAAGGTGATTTAACTAGTTCTACTTTTCTTTTATGCATTAACTTCTTGGAGTAAAAAAACCTTTTTTATGTATCTTTTTCCTACTGCAATAGTTTTTATTAAAAATGGGCCAATCTGTTCATAAGCCATTGACAAATGTGAGGTCTTCAGCAATTCAAACCAACATTAGAGCAATGCATGTGCAAAACTTATATGAATGGTCAATTGATGGTTCAGAACGTGCAAGTTTCTGTCTTGATTTCCCCATCACCATTACACTTTTGTTGGCTCTTTCGATCTTGTATTTAATACCATGTAATTTGAAAGCTTCAAGTTGTTACTCTAGATTTTTCTAAGTCAGAAGCTTTCATTATCAGTTGCATACTTTTGTTAGGAAATTTATTGCTTGGTAGACTGACAAAATTAGTTGATGCAGCACCGAAATCAGAAGTCTGGGAGGAAATCAATGAGAAAAAGGTAACTATCTCACACTGAGAAAACAAATGCACATAAATATTGAAAAGTGGAGTAGCTTCATAATACAATGAGACACTACATTTTTAGTCTCATGTTGATTAAAATAGGAAAGAAATAGCACTGAGAAACACAAGAATCCTAATGTACTCGTACCAAATCAAAGAACTCATGCCAAAACTAAAAGATACACATTGAACTACTGCCAAACCTTCAACACCTAAAATAGAAAAATTACCCAAATTACAAATTTGACACTCACAATTGAAATCAATTTTGTAGTTACATCATTTCCTCTGTTAGAAAGGGAGTCTTGACGCAACGTTAAAGTTGTTGCCTTGTGACCTAGAAGTCACGAGTTTAAGTCTTGGAAACAACCTCTTGCAAAGAAAGATAAGCTTGCATACAATAGATCCTTCTTCGAACCCCGCATGACGGGAGCTCTGTGCACTGGGCGGTTATTTTTTTATCATTTCCTTTGTTAAGAACTTGACTCAGATGAGTTGTCGATGTCTTTTGTTAAATTGCCATTTCAATTATAGGAATAATTTCTGCTCAAAAATTCCTTGAATGTCTTTTTTCTTTGGATCCTCTTTCCAAAATTGTCCACCTTATTCTTTCTTTTGTGTTTTGATCAACTCAAATTTCACCAAACAAATAAGCATATCCTTCAATTTGGAAATTAAATGAGTGTGCAAATAAGTTGGAAAGTCAAATGAACAAATATTGTAATCAATTTTTCCAACAATATGACTAAATAAATTATATACTTAGTATATAGATGCTTCTAAAGTAGATACCATAAGAAAATTTAAATTTTTGAATGCAACAATCAGTATCTAATAATTATTATTCAATTAGATTTAATTGATTTGCAAACTTTAAAATTGATGTCTTGCATTCTTAGTTCATTTTGTTTGTGTTGTTCAATTTTCACTTTAAGGGCGTGTTTCCTACATGGGAAGAAAAATAGCAAGGAAATAAGATGAAAAAGATTTTCCTAGTGGCACTTTTTCTCTAGTTTGTTATGTGGAAATAAGGGAGGAAAGGAAAAGGCAGTGGAATATTTCCCCAGATCTCCTTTATACACTGTTATTCGATTTGAGCAAGAAACTCACTTTTGCTTGCAATGAAGCTCAAATCCAATCTCAAAAACATATTTTTTTTTCTTTTTCAAATCCATTTTTTGTAGATGTTTGAAATACATAAAGTTTTAAAATTTAGGTTTTCCTATCACTTTTCCTTCCCTTGAAGTAAACAGTCAGATGAAAAATATTTCATATTATTCTCCTTATGGATTTTTTTTTTCTCCTACCCCCTTTTCTATTCCTAAGGTGTAGTTAGAGAACTCTTTTAAAATGTTTTGAGGACTTTCCTATGGTTGAATTATGAGAAGGATTTTTGAATCGAACTCCTTTATGTGAACTATAAGTTCTTTGATTGTGAGTGAAGTACCATGCTTTGGTTGATGTTGATTGGTTTAGTTAAGGAAGATTCTTTTGTGTGTAATGCGGTGGGACATATTTTTCCCATCAATTATCTTTTCTTTTAATGCCAATATGTGATTAGTTCTTGTTCATATTGGTTTGGTTTGGATACATCACCAATATTTTTTATCGGATCTATCAATTTTGAAATTGACAAATTACCCGTTTAATAGAGGACATCTCATGCTAGTCAAAGTAGATTTACATTTTCATTATCCAGTCAAGAAATGCAATGCATAAGGATTCCTTCTTTCATCAAAAACAAAGGCCTGTTTCCTAATATCTTTAGGCATATAAAGATTGTTGTTTTCAAGAATGTGACTTAAGTTTTCCGAATATGAAATAATGTAATTGTGAATTTGTCCACATGTTATTTCTGGTTCAGAAGTGCATGCAAAATTAATATCTATTAGAATCATTAGAATATTTCATTCTAATTTTTATAAATTTAAGCTCACCTTTTAGAAGGTAGTGAGATCTATGTCTCCTATCTATCATGTACCTTGTAGTTCTGCTGTGTGATTATTAAAAGCAAACTAAGGTGGAACTAAAAGATGCATATTATTTTTTTATGTACAATGATTAAACTAAATAAGAAACTATGATCGAATTTGTTTCATGAGTTCATGCTGATATACAAAAAATTGTGAGAAAAATTAAATGTAAGAAATTTATATTTACCAACTAAATAAGTAAAAAGAGAACAGAGAGAATATGATTTTAGTGGGATTATGTAAATTGATTCCAATGTTGAAAGTTGAAATTGCCACGAGGTCATCTCATTAATGATGGTTAGTGTTGTCTTTGCAAATCTCAAACAAAACTTATATTGGATTAAATTTGCTTGTTGAACTAGATCAAAATCTTGGATTTGATCTCATATCCACAACCCTTTTCCTTTTTCTTACTTTTTTTTCACTGTTTTTTTTTCTTTTTCCACACAAGAGAACACTTTTTTGTCTTCTTCCCAAGGGCTACAGTAATCCCTTTTTTCTTGCTATAGTAGCCACCACTATGTTCATTTTCTTAACAAAGGGACTAAGCATTAAATAGTGGTGGTAAAATCTCAAATCTGATCAACTTTACGGATGGGAATGGGACTCATCATGGTTGCAAACTTCAAGTGAGGCTATGACTGCAAAGTGGTTAGGTTGCTAATGATCAGCAACCTTGGAACCAGTGGAACAAATTGGGCCTGGATCACGCAATGATGGAGCTGAAGAGGGCGTACAATGCTAGTGTCACAACGGTGACGTCTTCATGCATGGTTGGTGGATGCAGGGTAGCATGTAGGCAGCAATACTGCTCATGAAAGCAGAGGAAAGGAATGTTGTGGTGCATGAACCAAAGATGGAAGATGGGAGATGGAGTATTCAAATAAAATTTGGCTTTTATACCAATTGTTGCGACTTAAAATCAAACTCTTAAATCACATAAGATTCACACAATTAACGAAGCAAAAAACTCACAAAAGTAAAATATTTCACAATCAAAAGCTTCACAATAACACTTCTATAGATTCAATATCAACTAAATTAGGAAAAAAAATACCATTAGTTGGGAAACACAATAAAGGCAATGTACTTATACCAAATCAAAGAACTCCCACCAAAATAAAACATATCCATTAACCACAAGAATGGCAATGTACTTTCACTAACATTTCCATTTAGTCATGTCTTTGTTCTTGCTTGCATTGACATTGACCACAAGATGCTCAAGCTTCAACAATCCACCATGGACAAATGTCTCAGCTACCTGATGTGGATGATCTGTTGAAAAAATGATTTGGATGTCATGATCTATGCATGTTTTAGCCTATATTACTCTTACTTGTCTACAAGTATTCAGCACGTTGAATCTAAGTGTTGACACAATTGATTCTAAAAATTTTGTACATGATCAGTTGGGCCCCTGGTTGATTTGGAATGCTGTGTCAGTGATAGTGTGGTCATGAGTACATAGGTTAGTCGAGTATAAATACCTATTGATGTCTCAAGGAGACTTATCATTCTTTTATTCTCTGTGATAGCTCATTGTTTAGTACTTTAGTTACAGTATAGAAATCTGTTAATCTAGAAATATCTGTGATACTGACTACTGTGTCAGTTTCTTTTTCTTGCAGGTGGTGGGACTGTATTGCTTTGCCAGATGATGTTGATGCAGCTGATGAACAATCATTTAGAATGCAAATAAGAGATCTTGCTTATACTGTATGCATACTATTATAGTAATTTTATGGGCTACCTTTTCTACTAAATTAAATTTGAATTGCCAGACAGTTGCTGCTATTGAGGGTCTATCAATTGTAGGATAGATTATTTGTTAATTGGATAATATAATAAAGTTAATTCGGTGCCTATCCTTTTGAATTTCTTTTTTCTTTTCTTTTTCTTTTTTGTACTAGCAAGATTCTAATATAATTTCCATGTCGCACTGGAAAGTGAAAAAAAATCGAGCTAGTTTCTCATTGACTTGTTTTGCCTGTTTTGTTGATTTGATGATCAGTAGGATTTGATTGCTTATACTGTTTGCTAAGTATCTAGTTCTTAGCTGTCAGGCAGTTTCAATGAGCTAAACTATTAGTGAAATCATCCATACATGTGCAAGTAGAGATGGAGCTCTTCTTAACTCTTAAAATAAATCTGAAACGATGCTATTTTTGCAGTCTCTACTACTTCTGAAGAAATCAATTTTTGAGGATGAATGTGCTCCTTGTATCCTTTTTTGATAATTTGGGTAGGATTCTAATTATTTAATCGCTCTTTGTTTTAGTTTTTACTATCCTTGACCAGACTAAGTATTCTCACTTGAGATATATGGGCATATTATTGGCATGTTTGAGCTGAATAATCTGTGAGTAACGACACCTTCAGATACTTTGGTTTCAATAATTGATGCTTTTCTTGTTCAAGGATACATAGTCCACCTTAGTAGTTATTTCATATTGGCAGTATATTGCTTTTGTCTGCACCTTTTATGAATTTCTTTGCAAAATGTTTCCAGTATGGCTTCATTACAAATGGACCTGAATTTCTGAATACAGTGATCTAATTGTGGCTTCACCAGTTGAGGATTATTTCATCTACATTGATGAACTTCCTTCTCCAGACAAGGTAAGCAAATGCACATGCTTCTTTTGCATAAATCAAGGTTCAATCCTTCTAACTAAGAGAGTGAAACTTTTGCAGGAAGAAGCCGAGAAACTAACACGACCATTCCTAGAGTCTTTAGGTGATGAATATTCTGTTTGTTGTCAAGGTACGGTGGGATGAATTCCAGTTTTTTTGCCTTTGGTGAAGATTTTTTTGTTCAATATTTTTATCCTGTTTTCCTTCTATCAGGCACCGCATTCTACCCTCTACAAAGCTGTATGAATCATTCTTGCCTCCCCAATGCCAAAGCATTCAAAAGAGATGAGGTAAGTTGGAGTTGTAATTATTCTAGAGGTAAATTGAAACGGCAATATTCATGAGTTTTATATGTTCAATTCAAAGAAAAAGACAATGTCTCTATCTGCTGGTATTACTAGTAGATTGTATGCTGCACATAATCACACACACTCAGGACTTAAGTTTATTTACTTGATTGTAGGATCTTTCTTTAATTGAACCAGTCACTCGACTTAGATTTATATTCGAACAGTCTCCAAGTGCAAGTGATCCTTACAGTTTGAGCTAAGATAATGAGAAATTTTAACTTGTCTCTCCGTTGCTGCATGTTAGATAATAACTTGGAAAATGATGATTTAATCGAGTAATTGTGGTGTTGTCTTGTTCCACTCCATAATATTTTGAATTTGATTCTAGATAAATGAGTAATCCAAAACTGCAGTTTAACTCTGTACTAGTTTTTTTTCCCCCTCTAAAGTTTCCTTGTCTAACTGAATTTTCCAGAAACATTGAGGCTTCATGTATAGAAGTGACATTGCCTTCAAAATGTCATTATATGCCATTTCATTGTGACTAGTGACGATTTTCACTTCAATTGCAGGATAAAGATGGCCAAGCTGTCATAATCGCAGTGCGCCCCATACTTGAAGGGGAGGAGGTATTGCATCATGAAAGATTCATTTCTGAAAATTTTATCATCTTTGCATTCTACTTAACTCCGCCCGTCGTGGTTGGTCTCAAGCTCGGATAAAGAAGGAGGGTTGCGTTAGGTTGTCAGCCAACGTTAAACTAAGACAAATGTTCAATGAATTGATCCATCAAACTATTGTGTTAATGCTTGGTTATTTTCCGGAAGAAACGCATTACAGGGTTCAACTAAAATATCTCGACAAGGACTGCTACATCTCCAGAACTCGAGTATAGTGGTAAATATGTAAGAGTTTGCGTTACAGGATCCGACTGTAATGTATCGACAAGGACCGCTATTTCTCCATGAGAATTTGGGTGTAATGTTAAATAATCAAGAGTTCTCACACCATAGGTTGGGTAAGAACAAATATTATAAAAAAACTAATAGTTTAAGATTTGGTACATAGAATATAGGAACCCTCATTGGAAAGCAATGGAAGTAGTAGATACGATGATTAGGAGAAGAATTACTATGTTGTATGTACAAGAGACAATGGGTAGGCGATAAGACAAAGATGATAGAGAACTCGAGTTTTAAGTTATGATATACAGGAAAGAGTAAAACAAGAAATGATGTGAGTATTATTGTAGATAGTTCATTAAAGGATGAAGTTATAGGAGTAGTTAGAAAGAGAGATAGAATTATAGCTCTCAAAATAGTAGTGAAGAAAGAAACTATAAACACAATTAGTGTATATACACCTCAAGCATGATCAGATGAAGATACCAAATTAAGATTTTGGGATAACCTATATGAAATATTACAAAATATTCCATCAAATGAAATGATTTTTATAGGAGGCGATTTAAATGTGTATGTCGGAGTGAAAAATGAGGAATTTGAGAGGGTGTATGAGGGTTATTGGGTTGAAACAAGAAATGAAGAAGGCAAAACTATATTAGATTTTGCAATAGCATATGATCTTATACTAACTAATACATTTATAAAGAAAAAAGAAGAACACTTGGTCATGTTCAAAAGTGAAAATAATAAATTACAAATTGACTTTTTTATGGTTAGGAAGAGAGATAGAAAGATTTGTAAAGATTGTAAGGTCATCCATAGAGAAAACTTAATTATCCAACATAGGTTAATGGTATTGAATATATGCCTTAAACATATTATTAATAGAAGGAAAATATACACGACTCTTAGAATTAAGTGGTGGAAGTTAAATGATGGAAAACAAACCATATTTAAGGAAAAGGTAGGAGTACAAGTATTAGATGAAATATATGATGACTCTATACGACATGAGATAAGATGATATCAAAGTTGAAAATAGTAACCAAGAGTGTACTCGGTGAGTCTAAGGGGTATGCATCAATAAGGAATCTTGGTGGTAGAATGAGAAAGTATAAGAGAAAGTGAAGGGAAAACGAACAACCTATAAGGAAATTATATATTTGTAAGAACGAGGAAGACTTGAAAAAATATACAATAATCAAGAAAGAGGCTAAAAAAGCAGTAAATGAAGCTAACAATGAAACTTTTGAACAGTTATATTGAAAATTAGATTAAAAAAAGGTAAAAGAGACATTTATAAAATAACTAAAATGAGAGAGAGGAAGTCAAAAGATCTTAATGTATTAAAGATGAATGCAATAGGGTATTAGTAAATGATGAAATAAAAGAGAGGTGGAACAAATATTTTCATCAACTTTTTAATGAAGGTTTGGATGACCAACTTAATTTAGGTAATTTAAGTAGGTTAAATGAGTATAAAAATTTAAATTTTTATTGTAGAATTCAAATTTCAGAAGTAGAACAAGCTTTAAATAGAATGCAAAATGGACAAGTCGTTGGACCAGATGATATTCCGATAAAGGTATGGAAGTGTCTAGGGAAAAAAAATATTGAATGACTTACAAAATTATTTAACATGATATCGAAAACAAAAAAGATACCTGATCAATGGAGGGTAAGTACTCTAATTCTCTTATATAAGAATAAGAGAGACATACAAACTTATGCAAACTATAGGGTATTAAACTAATGAGTCATGCCATGAAATTTTGGGAAAGAGTAATAGAAAAAAAATCAAGAAAGGAGACCATAGTTCTTGAAAACCAATTTGGGTTTATGCCAGGAAGGTCGACAATAGAAGCAATATCTTCTCAGGCAACTAATTGAAAAGTATCGGGAGCAAAAATAGGATTACACATGGTATTCATTGACTTAGAAAAAACTTATAATAGAGTCTCAAGAGAAATTATATGGAGAATTCTAGAAAAGAGAGGAGTTAGCGTAACATATATTGAACTAATTAAGGATATGTATGAGGAAGGAACGACCAGAGTGAAGACTTTAGACAGATTAATTGAACATTTTCAATAAAGATAGGATTACATAAAAAATTAGCTCTAAGTTCTTATATTTTTATACTAATTATGGATGAACTCACTAGACATATTCAAAATACAGTCTAATGGTGCATGTTGTTTGTAGATAATATTGTTTTGATAAATGAGACGTAAAGGAGTAGATGCTAAACTAGAATTTTAGCGGAAAATACTAGAAGTGAAATGTTTTAAGCTTAGTAGAGTAAAGACAATATATGAAATTTAAGTTTAATAATATTATACGTAATGAGACAAGTGTTAAGATAGGAGATGACGAGTTGTCTGAAACTGAGAGCTTTAAATATTTAGAATAATTTTTGCAATGTAATGGAGGGATTGAGAGAGATGTCTTACATAGAATACAAGTAGGATAATTGGAATAGAAGAAAGCGTCGATTGTTTTATGTGATTGTAAAGTACCTCTAAAATTGAAAGGGAAATTCTAACGGTGGTTAGACTTGCTATGTTATATGACGTTGAATGTTGGATTACGATTCGAGCACATGAGTAAAAGATGAGAGTTCAGAGATGAGAATGTTAAGGTGGATGTGCAGATATACGAGAATGAACAAAATAAGAAATGAGAACATTAGAGAGAAAGTCGGAGTTGCATCTATTGAAGGAAAGTTCCGAAAGATACGTTTAAGATTATATGAACATGTATTTAGACGACCAATAAATGTTCTAATTTGACGATGTGAAATAATAATAAATATATACATATATCAAACGAGGAAGAGGAAGATAAAAAAAGATTTGGTTAACAATAATAAAACAAGATAAAATTTATTTAAGTATAGATAATGATATAGTAGGGATAGAGTTCAATGACATAGAAGGATCCATATAGCCAACTCTATCTAGTGGGATAAGACTTGATTATTATTGTGCATTTTACTTCCATCTTTTTTATGCTATTTCTGATGTTCGCTGTTAGAACCATGCTATTTCTAATAGTCTCTTCAGATCTCTATACGTAATTCTTCCATCGTTCTTATGCTATTTCTGATGTGCGCTGTCAAAACCCTAATGCACGGATCAATTTATGTAGATTACCATTTCGTACATCGACGAGGATCTCCCTTATGAAGAAAGGCAATCACTCCTTGCAGATTATGGCTTTAAATGCATGTGTTCGAGGTGTGCAGAAGAGATGCCAAGTGATCAACTCGAAGAGGAGATTGTTTTGACAACTTGAACAGGACATTGTAGATTATATTAGATAGCCTAGTTATTTTCGACCTTTTATAAGCTAAATGAATCAGTCACTGAAGTTAAAAATGTTTTGAGCACAATCTCCTGATGCAAATTTAGAAATTTCTTATTGGGATTTTAATTTCTTAGATGGTGTTTGAAATTTAGGCCATTTGCTATATACCTAATACAAAACCATTGGAAGGAAGGACGACTTAGAAAGCTACTTTTCTGGAAACCTGATGGAAGAATCAACAGGTTGGAAGAGGCCCGAGGACGAGACAGAGAGTTTGAATTCCGGCTGACAATTGGTGAAGGTGGAAGAGAGGAGAAAGACATCAGATAAGGAAAAGATGACAAAGACGAACAATAATATATATATATATATATATATATATATATGGGATATATTCTGTCAATTATCAAAATAAATTAAGAAATATTTGCATGAATAATTAATCCTTACAATGTTCTTAGTTTATCATTTTATTTGAAATAAAAATTTGTAAATGCATAAGATTAAATCGCGAGAGCAATAATAACAATTATGCAGGCCATGAGAGGTAATCATGGATTTTCCCACACCATCTATGTAAAGTTTTGCAATATGTCCTAAATCCATAAAATTTATGTCCAGAAAATAAACCATGCATATGATGAAAATTTTCAGATAACTACAATTATCAAATTAATGCCTCCAGTTGAGAAAATTTCAGATAATTACATTTATCAAATACATGCTTCCAGTTGAGGTAGCAAACTGTCATGCTTCCAAAATTATTGTGATGATTTGAAGCTCAACCCGTGGTACTGGATTTCAGGACAATTATTGAAAAAAAAATACACACAAATTGATCAAATGGTGGTGTCGAATGGATTAAATTAAAATTCATTTTTTTAAAAAATTAATTGGATCGATCGTTTTTTTTTTAAAATGAATCAACTGGATCGATAGAAACTCGATTAATTCATTTAAAAATTAAATTTTCAAAATCAATCATCTGATATTATAATATTAGTCGACCGAAATTATAATTTTACAAAATTGATACTACAATGTCAATCAATCGATTGATGCTATAATTTATTATATATCAGTCGACTAATGATCTTCAGTTCGATTTTATCGATTAAATTGATTTTTTTAATTTGAAATTCAACAAAAATGATGGGTTCAGAGGTTTTTGTACTTATGTTGGAAGTATAGCATGACAAAATATTGTAGTTGCCTGAGTTCAGGACGACATTCTATATAGATAATTGTAAAATTTAATTCGATTTTGCTTTTCCTAAAAAGGAAAAACTTATGTTGAGTTCAAGGATTTTTATACTTATGTTGGAAGTATAGTATGGCAAAGTATTGTGGTTGCCCAAGTTCAGTACGACATTCTTTATAGACAATTGTAAAACTTCATTCGACTTTGCTCTTCAGTTTTACTTAAAAAGGAAAACTATTGATGCAATCGGTCCAGATCATGATTGACCAGACTCGAGTGAGACTCGAATAGTATTTTGACATTTGTTAATACGGTTGACTATATGAGTTTGACCATATGTTGACCATATGACAAATGGATGTTTGGGACATCTAAGGTTATATGAGAGAGTTTGTTTAAGGGGGAGATTATTGAAGCAATCAACCTCGGGTCAAGGTTAACCATACTCGAGTGAGACTTGAGAAGAAGTCCAAGTTAGGAGATTTGGCAAGGGAAAGTCCAAGCATGGTCTTGGCATGGAAAGTCCAAGCATGGTCTTGGAATGGAAATCTAAGTTTGGATATTTGACATGGAAAGTCCAAGAATGGTTTTGGCATGAAAGTCCAAGTTTGGATACCTGACAAAGAAAGTCCAAGGATGGTCTTGGCATGAAAAGTCCAAGTTTGAAATTTTGGTTACATAAGTCCAAGTGTATAGTCTTGGCGATGAAAGTCCAAGCATTGAGGCTTGACAATCGAAAAGTCCAAGGGTGAGATTTTTGGCAGCGTAAAGTCCAAACATGTAGTTTGGCGGTATAAGTCCAAATGAACCTTAGCAAAGGAGATCCGGTTAGCATGACATACCCGATGGAAACACCTGAAGGCTAATACGAAGGGTAAAGGAGTTGTGGAGGACTCGGATAGACCCTGAGGGCGTGAGGATGATGAAGGTAGCTAGAAGGCTGAGGTCTAGACTAAGGGTGATCGATCAAGTATGAAGAGATTATACTTGGGTTAAATCTCATGGTTGAGTTCTATCAGTCGACTGAGACTTTGGGTCAGTCGACTGGTCGAGTTTTCAATACTCGAGAGCCTAGTCAACTTAGAGCAGTCATCTGAGATTATGACCAATATATTGGTCGCGTAGTCTACTAAGGCTTGACTGCTGACTAAGTGTTTTGACAGTCGACTGGTGGCCTGAACCAGTTGACTGGTCCACGACAGTTGACTCCCAATGATGGACAGTCGACTTATGGTAGTGGACACGGACACAAAATATCTAGTGGTCGATTGGTCAGAGGACTACTGGCTTGGCAACCGACTGCCGGTAAAGGCAATCGGTTGTTAGGGTATCCATTGGAGTAATCCAACATGGATTAAGCCGTTCTAAGACAATCTATCTTGTGACCGATCATTTGTTAAGTAAAACGGATCATGACGAAAAATCAACCCAAGCTCAGCTTTATAAGGAGATTTCGTGGAGGATTTGGAGTCGTCGATTCTTGAGCATTTGGGAGGAATTTTGCTGTTACATTCCATACCTTCCAAGGTATTCAAAGCATCCAAACAAGTAAGTGATCAAAAGTATTCTCTTGTAAAGTGTTCTTTGCATTTTATTTGTATTTACTTTTGTAGTTGTTGTATTTGGTTGTATTACTGTTGTAATTCATATTATAAGGGGTTTCTTCACCTCCAGATTGTATTTCGAGAAGAAGACGATGTTTAGTGGAGTAGACACTAAAGCCTGACTGTGGAGTAGGACTCATAATTCCGAACCATATAAAATATCATATTGTTATATTCCACTGCGTATTAACGTTTTGTAGACAAGCAATCATGATCGAAGCACGAAATCGAAGAAATACTATTCACCCCCTCTAGTGCACGACAAATTGATCCCTATAATTGGTATCAGAGCGAGGACGCTCTTCAAGGACTAACTGCCAAGAGAGCACACACTAGAGGTTTAGAAGAAGAATGTAGTTGCCTAAAGGTGGATTGGGCTATGACATCATGGTTCCACCTATCTTCAACGATGAAGACTTCGCTTACTGGAAAGGTAGGATGACATACTTTTTAATGGATGTCTTTGACAATTGACTTTACATTGTGCATGGATTTGATCCCCTCAAGGACAAGAAAAGAAGAGTTCTCAAGAAGAAGAAGTGGATCGAGGAGCAAAATCGAAAATACAAAATTAATAAAAAAAGTAATGTTAATGTTAGCTAAATCAATTCATAAGGACTTATTATATAGCCTAACAGAATTCTATGACATAAAGGAGCTGTGGAGCAAATTGATCGAGTTCTACGAAAAATCCTCACCGGCCTAAGACGACAAGGAGGATTAGAGCAAGGAAGAATGCTCAATGGCCCAAAGTGGAGATGACGATAAGACCAAAGAAGCAAGTTCATTATCCTCTCAAGAGCGTGAAGTATTAGAAGTTTGGCGATGAATTTTGGAAAAAAAATCATTGCAAAAATTTTTTACAACAAAATTTGCAACGAAAATTTTTTCGTTGCAAATAATTCGCTGTCAAATTTTGTAACGAAAAATAAAAATTCATCGTCAAATTGCAACGAATAATATATTCGTTACAAAATTCGTCGCCAAATTTGGCGACGAATACATTTTTCGTTGCAAATTTGGCGATGAATTGTACTTTTCGTCGCCAAATTTACGACGGATGATATTTTTCGTCACCAAATTTACGACGAAAAATATATTCGTCGCAAAAATCTAATAAATGTACTTCAACGAATAAAATTAAATTTGGCGACAAATATACTTTTGGTCGCAAATTTGTGACGAAAAATATTTTTCGTCGCCAAATTTGCGACGAAAAATATATTCGTCGCAAAAATATAATAAGCATATTTCAACGAATAAAATTAAAATTGGCGACGAATTTAGTTTTTGTTGCAAATTTGGCGACGAAAAGCAAGATTCGCTGCCAAATTTTTTAATATCAGTCGACTGAATATACGACCAGTTGGACTGATCGGTTGGCTACTAAAGGTTCTGTGACATACTACAGTAATGACAGTTGATTGGTCATATTCATCAGTCGATTTCCAAGTGAGTAGTCATTGCTCGTTCGCTCTGAAACATTCAATAATAAGCTCGATTACCATTAGTTGGTGATAATATTGATCGATCATGATGTTGAAAATATATTTTAAAGCCGCAGTTTTTCATGTATCAGTCAACTGATTGTTTATATCAGTCGACTGATGCATCTATTTTTGCAACGAAAATTATATTTTCGTTGCAAATCTGGAAAAATAAAAAAAATATTTTTATAGATTATCCTTTTCCCCATGTTTTACAACAAATACACAACAATATTAACAAATTTAGACATCAAACATTAATACGGAATTAATATATATATATATATATATATATATTAACACAGTAACCCTAGTGATGTAACACAGTAACCCAATCTGAGGTCACAAAGATAACCCTAACCACATGTACTTAACTGAACATCGATTAGTTAACACACAATAGAGTTTGTAATTCATATCCGTGATAAATAAATGATGAACTAACATCAATATCTCAAAGGTCAAGGCTAAGTACGAGCACACGATAAAATAAGAGTGGAGTCAAGGTAAAAGAATTCAGTATAAATCCAAATTCATACACCAGATTCAGATCAAAACTACTTGACCAGGGTAGATATTACCCACTTGATACGAACTCAGAATAATCCTCACGACCGTGGACATGCTTCGTATCCCAAACCTGCACATAATAACAAACAATGATTAAGTACAAGTGTCCGACCAATATACGAACTAAAAGCTACATCGTTTCTATATTCGCATCCTTTCCTCGTCTACGAGTTAGAAACCCTGATTATCCCAACCTGATACACTATCGCCATACTCGATCCCACATCAACAAGATCACTATATAGATCTAAACAACACTCAAATAGCTATCCAATCATCTAAATCACCACAGCCAAACAAACCAGCTGCCCCAAGAACAATTAGAACACAATTTCCACAAATTAGA
Organism: Wurfbainia villosa; assembly: GCA_025175895.1. NCBI lineage: Eukaryota > Viridiplantae > Streptophyta > Magnoliopsida > Zingiberales > Zingiberaceae > Wurfbainia > Wurfbainia villosa. The sequence continues at coordinate 8,535,677 of CM045986.1, forward strand.
TAGGTAAACCCTAAGCAATTCCTCTACTGGTTACCAATCTAAGCCAATCATCCCAGCTGCAACTTCAAATGCATCCCTAACACATTCTACAGCCGTGGCAGCTCCAACCCCAACAACAGATCAATCAACAATCCACATCCTCCAATCATCCACAAAATCGATCAAGGAAACAGAATTGAACACTTGAATCAGGGTTGTAATGGCAACTTACTTCAAGATCAATCTATCATCGCCAATCAATTCACACACACCCACAGATCAACCACCACCCAACACATAATAACTACCATCGAACAGAAAGGGTAACAAGAGCTTACTAATCAAATCTCCTCCGGCAGCACCCCCTGTTTTCCGGTGCAACACCAACTCCAACACTGCCCAAAATCGATCCAAGCTAAACAAGCACCCATAGCTAGCTCTAAGGGAAATCAACAATTTAACCCAAACCAAACAGATCGCAACACCTATGTCGATGATGAAATGACGGAAGAGGAGAGGCGATGGTGAGCTGAGCTCGAGTGACGGTGACGATGAGCAGCTCCGACTGGGCCGGCGACGAAGAGCTCCGACTGTGGTGATAAGGCAACATCGGGCGGAGATCGGCTAGCTCAGTGTCGACGATGGCAGATCATTTGGAAGAGGTGAGCTGCGGCAACGAAACAGGGAAAAGCAAAGCTGTGCGAACGGGAGAAGAATGGCTACCGGCTGGAAGGGAAGAACCCTTGCGTGGCCGGCACTAGAGAACTCTGGTAGCGACGAGTGGAAACACAGGGAAGACGCGATCGGAAATGAGGAAGCATCGGTGATGGAGAGGAAGAGACGGCAGCGACCACAAATTGAGCTCGCATCGGTCGCGATGACCGAAGAAGTTGACGGTGTCACGTGCGATCGGGAAGGCTACGACGGCGAAACGAGGAAGAGAAGAAAAGAATCGGATTCGGAAAAGAGGGATCACGGTTGGAGGAAGAAATCTCGCGATGAAGAGAAGAGGGAAGAAATCGCGAGGAGGGATGCGGCGTGAGAAAACCGGGATCGGGACTTAAGGGGTCGACCAACTCTAACTTGAGCTAGGCCAAGTTTAGCCTAAAACTAATCTAGGTTTAACTCTAAAACCCAATTAGGCTTTAATCTTCTTCGTATGAACTCCTTTTGAATCCAGAAAAATTCCTATGAACTCCTGAGAAATTATATAAGACGATTTCTCAATATAATAAAGGATATTATTTTTTTCTATATCTTACATTCTCCCCCACTAATAAAAATTTGGTCCCCAAATTTTTGACTCATGTACGAGTACGAGATGTCACAACAACCATCTCACATATCTGGAGAAAAGTCACACACCTCAAGGGACTAAGTAAGAACTGAACCTCTAAAATCTATCATGGATACTCTCAACAACCCCTTCGTAAGTCTGAATACCACATTCCTATGGAGCATCTACCAAAAGGTAAATAATCATACCAAAGTGGAGCTCTATATCCATGACCTGTTAGAGACTTTGTCAGAATCGTAAGATAAATCATGAATCACTATCAGAAATGATACTCAAGGATACTCCATGGATATAATTCCATCAAGTGATCTAACGAAATTCATCGTACTAGGCTACCACTTCCATCTCGGTACGTAACCCTTCTGGTCACTAATATTCCACTTTTACATCTTGGCACACCAACATCATGCTACAAACTCAACCATGTCTAACATGTATCGTTCCACCAACAAGGATGTTTCAACACCCTCTTTTCTTTGGAGACAGAGAATTTCTTTCTCACAAGAGAAATCAATCTACTCTCCAAAATCCACTCTACCACACATACTGGGAGACTATAATGACCAAACTCGCTAGTTGTATCTATCCATGTTCTAGCAACTCTATAGTAGTTACCCGGTAACTAACCAAAACTCTATGAGTACTTCCGCTTCATACATTTACAATCAAGATAATAACTGCTAAGCTCCACATCATATATATGATAGCTTATATCGCAGTTCCTCAACTGACGTACGCCTAAGATACGTCTCAATCAACTGCATCAGAATCGCTCCTAATCCTTGAAATGATACATCTGTGTACATTACCCTTCCAACCACACTGGAAGGATTAACTAATACTGATGCAAAAGTTAACCACTGTCTAGGCCTTGAAATCGAGCTTCACAAGCTTCCGACCAAGTGATTTCCATCACCTTCTTGGTTCAACAAATCAACAATATAGTAACGCTAGAGCATCCTATCAACATATATGGTAAATACCAAATCAATCTAGGGAAACCACAACTTCCCTCAAGATTGGGAATATATCCATAAATATATCCTCCATAGATATGATGACAATCGATCTCAAATACTTCAAGAGTACTTGATTCCTCAAATCCATGAACGACTAAATCATCGATAATTCTAACAACATTATCAACAACTCATAAAATTCATACCAAGTATGAAATGTCATCTTCTATACACCTGCATCCTTTTACTCTACGCTGATGATAGCTCAATCATCACACCGACAATGATAATTGTATGACACTAAGTCACTACAATATCAACCCTCCAATCGTAGATCAACCCTAGGATATACACAGGTGTCCTTTAGCTGATCAAAATAGATCATCCATCCACAATGAAGGATATCTATTTTCAATAACTTTCGCGTTCTAACATCGATAATCGATGCATAACCTCAAAGGTCCATCTCTCTTTTAACAAAGAGTTACGAGTCTTCTCAAGAAGAAACACTAGGAAAGATAAATCTCCCATCCAATACCTCATATAATCGCAACTTACGTTCTTCCAATTTTCACAGTGTTTAACAACACTGATACCAATAAAATTATCTCCCGGTATGGGGTCTTCAATATCGGAACTATTCCCAAATTTAACCCCCCAATTGCATATCTCACTTGCCCATGCAATGACAAGCCCAGGAGTTCATCCGAAACTATATCCGAATACTCTCGAATTATATGCACATCCGTGATACATGTTATACCCTCATTTCAACAATTTAACTACCCGTAAGGATATGTCTATAGTAGAGGTATGTCTAGCAAAGGCTAAGGGTATCCCTTGACTTCTTAGTTGTTGATCAACATCTCACCAGACGGTAGAGAAAAAATCACCAACCCACAAGTCGATAGGACCCTTTCTAATCCTATATAAGAACATTCTAGACAAAGATACCTGTAAACTACCAGTATCTATAGATATATCAGGAAATAGGATAATCTAAAGTAATACCCCAAATGCCCACTTCATCGGTCTTTTATACCTCTTCCCGAGTAACCATGTAAACTCGTCCAACTTCTGCTCTTGGCGACTGAGCTCATGTAGATGCAAAAGACTACCATGAAGGAATTGAAGTCAACTGCTAAACTAAGGTACAAACTAAAACAACTGCAACGGAGATGGTAAACACTGTTGTACTAGCAAAGGGTACACATCCGATTGTAAAATACTGAAGAACTGTCAACATCGTAGCACGCTCCAACTCTACAAATAGTATAACTGCGTCTGAAGAATACAACATAGATACGACCATCGTCGTATACTCTCTCCTCTGTACAAAGCATAACCACGTCTGGGAAGGTAACAGTTGTCGTCTGAACGTCTAAGTCTTCCAAGATGTCTTCTGCTGATACTGCTGAGTGTATTGATTCCTTTGAAAGAAAGTATCAAGGAACTACACTATATCTGAGGTAATAGATCGCTGCTGATGATAATCCACTCTTCTGTGATGATCTCGACTTTCGAGGTTGTGGATCGTCCTCTCGAAAGCATCATCCATAGTCTTCAATTGAGTCTTCAAAGTACATACTCTCCTCGTAGATATCGGCTGCTTATAGTAGAAACAGACAAAATAATCCATCAGATAATTTGACTCTGTGTCTCGTCGTGACCCGCATTGCACACACATAATCTCCCTTCGGAGTCTTTCCTCTGATTCCACTGGTAAACATGAGAAAATTCTGACAATTTACAGTCGGTCTTCCATGATCTGAAAACTCTCCAATAGTCGCTCGTGACTCATGACTCCAATCTTGCTCCTTTTGTCAAACATTCGGAGACTTCTGATTCCAATAATTTGACTTGAAATATCTGCTTATCAAATTTCCAACTCTTAAACATTTGCTATAGAGTCATTTCTATACACATGACTCGGTCTAACGCCTTCCGGTAGGATCTGGTAAAAGATCCAAACATTCTGATCAAGATGTCAGCCAATAAATCATGGGTGACTTAAGATATGTCGATCACATTCTCGAGCTATTAGGTGGTCGTAACCATCGCAAGTATAACGACTTTGTATTGTACCTTCGTTACCAACCGATCACCCTACTCGATGCCCAAAAATTCTCTGACAATGAGTCAAAGAAACGACGAAGGAAAATACTCTCTTGCAACATCACTACACCATGGGCAAGTGATGTGTGATTTCCCGAAGATTATTTCCTACCTCTTCCACCAAATACCGGATTGATTCCGATAATGGTATGCAACTAACACTACTTTTTTTGTATAACACAAGTTAAGTACTCAAAAGTACCTTCAAAGTTATACAACCTAGAACGACCAACCCAGGGATCAAAATCCCTATGAATATCATTCACTAATTTTCTACTATCTACATCAGCAATAGTATACTCGCTTAGTCCATTACTCCTCAGGTAATAATCTGACAAGCATAATTAGTGAAAATCCTTAAGACTGATTTTTTTTCTCCACGAGAAATGTGACTACCTAACCCCTACTTTCCGACTCGGTATCAGTTGACTCTCAAAGGTAATTTACCTTTTCGACAGTAGGTCCAAGACACACAGACTCTACATGTTGTTCCCGTTGTCAACTCAAACCACGGTTACGAATAGTGACTACCACACTACAAGCCATCCATATTATAAGCAACTAAATGTGTAACCAACAGAAGGATATGTGATAATAGTTATCATACCTTAACCCTTGCAGCTCGGAGATGTCCCGCAACAGCCATATCCCAGAACTCACAAAATCAAAATCGAGTAAAGCAAAACTCGATGTCCGAACGAAATAAAATCTGAAAGTGTACTTCACAACCTAGGGCTTTGATACCAATAAAATTGTTACACCCCGAGAGTATGCCGAGCCGAAAATAATCAGACAACATCTCCCCCGTACATGATACAATTCTCTGATATACATAAAGCCTTTCGGCCACAATCACATAACATATATATGAACAATACTAAACAATACATCCACAACAACACAAAGGTGCACACCGGTGCGACTCTAACATACTAAACAGAAAAAAATATACAAACCAAAAGCCAAATACAACACTGATTATACGTTGAAAACCCCAATTGTTCGGTGTGAGATGGGATCACCGTGAGCTTTGAGCGTCAAAGAAATCTTCTACTGCACTCAGGCGACGAAACCTGTGGTCCGGGGTGGTGAGTATAAACTCAGGGGTAATATATAGAAAGTGCATGAACAACATATAGGATATAGAGATCTACAAGTATACATGTGAAGATCTACAGGTATACAGAATATGTCCAATAGACATACAATCCTATCCAAATCTAATAACAAGTAACCACAGTATAGTCATACTCAATGCATATACTAAACTGATCAACTGAATATGAAGTAATGTATCAACGTACTTGACAGTCTGCAACACCATAAGCTATATCATTCTGAACAAATTTACAATAACATAACCCATATAACGTACAAAGTCAATCCCATATCAGACCAACACTCAGACATATGAACAGTATATAATCACATATAATAACATCCCGGTCTATACCACACTATGACATGATGCTAATCAAATACATACAACAGTCTAGACCAACACATATATCATGCTCAACACATAGCAGTATATAATATGCAAATGACATGTATCATGATATACAAACATATGCAGCAATCATAGCTCAATCAAATGCAGCATCTCACAGGAATATGTAAAACATATATCGAATACATGCATACATATATATCAGCAATGCACATGCATGGCCATGTCTGCGGACCCTTCCAACCACGACTCCAGTATGGCGTGGGTGGCATGACATGACAACTATCCCAACTCTAGCTGCCACCACTCTCAAGTGACCGAGTTAGGTAGTATGAAATAATAGCTAGCCGCTATAGAGCTATATGCTACTCACACGGGGGTCCCTGCTGCTAGCCGCTCCATCCCTACCCATGAGTAGACGAGCACCGCATTCAGGACAACTGCACATCACACGATCACCGTCTATAGTGGGTGAGTGCGCTAACTACCACTCCGCACAGTGGCCAAGTGCACATCTCCAGCTACCACCATCCATAGTGGCCGAGAACGACACGCACAGCAGTGCTTTGCACTCAACCTTGCTACCACTACCCCGAGTGGCTGGGGAGGCAGGATGACTAGCAATCCTCTCAACCACAAGGAATACCTAATCACCAGCATGCATGCAATGTAATGATGCATAACTCCATATATGTATCCTCGCAACACTCCCTATCCCACGGGGAGTCCTGGTCAACCAAAAGTCAACTATGCAAGGACTACTAATCCACAAGATTCTCTCTCTACCAAACAGAGAGTCATACTCAACTGACAGTCAACCATGATAAGACCTCCAGTCCGTAGCGATATACTATCGACAATCCATATAACCACACACAAATACATGATCTATAATGGATATAACATCACGCTAGGACCTCTAGTCCATAACCACATACTGACAACCACACACTTATCTATGCACAGACAACTAGATCCACCATAGATGCACCACTGATATGTGTATGTTATAACAATCGACTCCATAATCCAATCCATCACCTAACCCTAGTGATGTAACACAGTAACCCAATCTGAGGTCACAAAGATAACCCTAACCACATGTACTTAACTGAACATCGATCAGCTAACACACAATAGGGTTTGTAATTCATATCCGTGATAAATGAACGATGAACTAACAACAATATCTCAAAGGTCAAGGCTAAGTACAAGAACATGATAAAATAAGAGTGGAGTCAAGGTAAAAGAATTCAGTATAAATCCAAATTCACACACCAGATTCAGATAAAAACTACCTGACCAGGGTAGATATTACCCACTTGATACGAAGCTCGGAATAATCCTCACGGCCATGGACATGCTTCATATCTCAAATCTTCACATAATAACAAACAATGATTAAGTACAAGTGTCCGACCAATATACGAACTAAAAGCTACATCGTTTCTATATTTGTATCCTTTCCTCGTCAACGAGTTAGAAACCCCGATTATCCCAACCTGATACACTATCACCATACTCGCTTCCACATCAACAAGATCACTATATAGATCTAAACAATACTCAAATAGCTATCCAATCATCTAAATCACCACAACCAAACAAACCAGTTGCCCCAAGAATAATCAGAACACAATTACCACAAATTATATAGGTAAACCCTAAGCAATTCCTCTACTGGTTACCGATCTAAGCCAATCATCCCAGCTGCAACTTCAAATGCATCCCTAACACATTCTACAGTCGTGGCAGCTCCAACCCCAATAGCAGATCGATCAACAATCCACATCCTCCAATCATACACCAAATCGATCAAGGAAACAGAATTGAACAATTGAATCAGGGTTGTAATGGCAACTTACTTCAAGATCAATCTATCATCGCCAATCAATTCACACACACCCATAGATCAGCCACCACCCAACACATAACAACTACCATCGAACATAAAGGGTAACAAGAGTTTACCAATCAAATCTCCTCCGGCAGCACCCCCTTTTTTTCGGCGCAACACCAACTCCAACACTGCCCAAAACCGATCCAAGCTAAACAAGCACCCATAGCTAGCTCTAAGGGACATCAACAATTTAACCCAAACCAAACAGATCGCAACACCTATGTCAATGATGAAACAAAGGAAGAGGAGAGGCGAAGGTGAGTTGAGAACGAGTGTCAACTGTGGAAGATCTAAGCTCGAGCGATGGTGACGACGAGCAACTCTAACTGGGCCGACGACGAAGAGCTCCAACTGTGGTGATAAGGCAACATCGGGCAGAGATCGGCTAGCTCAGTGTCGACGGTGGTAGATCATCAGAAGAGGTGAGCTGCGGCAACGAAACAGGGAAAAGCAAAGCTGTACGAATGGGAGAAGATTGGCTACCGGCTGGAAGGGAAGAACCCTTGCGTGGCCAACGCTAGAGAACTCCAGCAGCGACGATTGGAAACACAGGGAAGATGCGATAGGAAATGAGGAAGCGTCGGTGATGGAGAGGAATAGACGAAAACAACCACAAATTGAGTTCGCAGCGGTCGCGATGACCGAAGAAGTCGACGTCGTGTGCGATCGGGAAGGCTGCGGCGGCGAAACGAGGAAGAGAAGAAAAGAATCGGATTCGAAAAAGAGGGATCACAGAGGGAGGAAGAAATCTCGCGATGAAGAGAAGAGGGAAGAAATCGCGAGGAGGGATGTGGCGTGAGAAAACCGGGACCGGAGCTTAATGGGTCGACCAACTCTAACTTGAGCTAGCCCAAGTTTAACCTAAAACTAATCTAGGCTTAACTCTAAAACCCAATTAGGCTTTAATCTTCTTCGTATGAACTCCTTTTGAATCCAGAAAAATTCCTATGAACTCCTGAGAAATTATATAAGACAATTTCTCAATATAATAAAGGATATTTTTTTTTTCATATCTTATAGATGGTCCCGATCAGTTTAAAAGGATCACGAAGGGAAGATTTTGGATAAAGGTTTCTTGAGGAGTTTTGGGATGATTTGTTGCTGCAATTCGAGGTCTCCAAGTGCAACTCAAGCAACCAAACAAGCAAGTCTCCAAAAGATTGATTGTAATATTTTCTTTGCATTCTTTTGTTATATTTCATTTATAATTGCTTGTATTTCATTTTTATTGTTGTAAGAACTATTGTAAGAGATTTTCTCCACCTCTGGATTATTCTGAGAAGGAGTTATTGATTAGTGGTTGCGTGTGTATCACTAGAGCTCATTTAAGCTCAATCCGTAGAGTAGGAACTATACGGTTCTGAACCACGTTATATTTGGTGTTGTTCTTGTGTTCGTATTGTATTTGTTTTATTGTTATTATTTCTGCTGTGTATAACAAGTGTTGTAGACAAGCACACGATCAAATTCTGTCAAGCAAACAACGATGTGCTATTCACCCCCTCCTCTAGCGGGCGCATATGTCCTAACAAGTGGTATCAGAGCTTTGAGCTATTTTACGGACTAACACCCAGGAGCAAGATCGCTAGAGGGAAGATGGAATTCGAAGAAAGACTAGGATGAGACGCCAACACACCAATTTCGTACAAATTCTATGGACAAGAAGGATTCAACCAATGGAAGGCAAGAATTGAAGACTTCTTGATGATGAGGGACCTTGAGGAGTGGTCCACTTTGATGGAAGGATTTGAATATCCTAGAGGACCAAATGGAGGTTTCCTTAAGATGAAGAGATGGACCGAGGAACAACTCCAAGGGTTTGATAAAAATAAGAAGGTAATGAAATTTTTGATTGATTTAATACCTAACAATATTTTGTCTAATTTAGGGGACTACATGGATGCCAAGGAGCTATGAAGTCAAGTGGCAAGATTCCATGAGAACCCTCAATCGGTCCAAGAAGAAGAAAAAGAAGAGGAAGAAGGGGAGTGTTCATCCTCTCAAGCTTAAGAAGAAGCAAGCACATCTTCATCCCAAGAGCTCGAGAATTCGAAGGTTGATAGGGAATCAACATCTGGATCGGAAGAGGAAGAAGAGATGGAAGAAGCCTCCACTTCAAGATTTGAGGGGGAGGAGAGACCATCTACTTCGAGCAAGGGCAAGAGAAAGGAGAGCCATCTACTTTCGGGAGAAGTGATGAACAAGCTCAAGAGGCCCTCACCGCCACTCTAGGTAACTCAAGCATTCAAATTAAAAATAAAATCCATATTATATGCTTTGAGTATAGGGAAGCTATACACTATAAGAGTAAGTGCCCTAAGAAGGTCAAGAAAGGTCAATAGGTACCAAAACCTCAAGAAAAGACCAAGGATGTCAGTCCCCCAACACATAAAAGCAAGGAGCACATCATTTTCTTCAAGTGCCAACAACTGGGGTATTTTAGGAGTCAATGCCCTAGGGGGAAGAAGAAGGTCCAAGAAGGAGCTACACATGTAGGGGGAGCCTCTAAGGCAAACCCTAAGGTAACCTCTAATTTTGCTCCTTCCTTAATTAATTATCAAAAGCATACTAGAAGTAATCTTGCAATTATCCATGAAAGGCATGCTAGGAATAATAGGTTTTATTGTTTAGGAGCTAAGCATATCCATTTTAGTAATAAAGAGAAATTTAGGACTAATGTCCCTTAAACAATTTTACCTAAGGACAAATCTAGATCAAACAATTCTAGACCTATCCTTCCTAGGGAGACTATTAGGAAGATAGAGGATTACCTAAGTTTTAACCCTAAATGGACTAGGCATATGCCTAGGAAAAACAATTCCCAAAGGACATATGAAAATTTAAAATTGGGAAAATTAGAGTTAGAAAATCAAGCCTTAAGGTCAAGGCTTGAGAAACTAGAAAAGCCCTTGCAAAATGCAAGATCAAATTCTTGGGTCAAATGATCAAAAATCTAGGTCAAGGAGTCAAAACCTAGGTTTTAGGAAACAAGAACCATCCAAGGGCAAGCTTAAGCCCAAAAAGACCTATCATAATATTCTATTCGATTATGGAACACAACCTAGGTCTAGGAAAACCAAGGTCAATAGGAAAGTCATCCCTAAGGTTGACCAAGGTAGATGCCTAGTGGCTAGGGTTTCAAGGAAACCTAGGGAAACCACTAAGAAGTTCAAAGGGGGAGTTATCTCTAGAGTTGACCTAGGCAAGACCCAAATGACCAAGGCTTCTAAGCCTAGGAGGGTCATTAGGAGGGTATCTAGGAAAGTTATCTTTAGTGAATACCTAGTTAATCCAAGGAGCTCCAATAGGTATTGGGTTCTGATGCACACGAATGCGACCTCAAATCTCACGACGGAGATCGTCGAGGACTCAAAACACCGCTCGCGCTCAACGCCCGCAAGTGCACGGATGTCATTAAGTAATAAAGATTATCGATCCCACAGAGACTGGGATTCGAATACCAACATATTCAGTGGTTGTAATTGTTCGGACGTAACTCTAAGAGGTTTCTATTGGTGAGGGCTGTCGGTGGACTTTACTCTATACGGTGTCACACGGAGGAGGAAAGGAGTGTGCCGAGGTCTTCAAAGGTGATTCTAGGACTTCGGTTTCGCTTGTGCATCACAAAACAATATTGTCAATTGGTGTTGTCTAGACGTTTAGCTATGGTTTTGTGGAAGGGACATCATACACTCTCCCGCAGAGCCGCCGCATCTACTGGTAGCTATCTTCGCCTAAAAGGACGGGATAGACAGTACGAGGATGCCAAATCAATCCCTACGGTGAACCGTTTCCGATTCCACCGCACCCTTCTACCCACAGTTACAGGAGATTAGGTTTACCCCTAGGTTCCTTATATAAAATCCTCTAAATCTTAGATACGAGGGCTGTCACCCCTCGTATCGCCTAAGCACAACAGATAGAAAACCAAACACGCATAAATATAGTAAAAACAACTACCAATTGTCAAATCAAACTCAAAGGCAGAATTTAACATGAACCAACACTGTATGTGTATACAAGCTACTCCCTAATCCTAGAATCGAAAATACTACTCCATGTATATGAAGGAAGAATCACAGAGCATGTCTATGTTTGAATACATAAGGAATAAAACGCAGGAACAAAGAATTACAATGCTTTTGTGGTCTTCTCTTCGACATTGAAGTGCAAGGCATGGACCTCCGGCGGCGTTCCTCCTCTCCGTTGCGAGTTACCGAAGCTTTTTAGGGTTTCGGCATGCCGTCCTAGCCGTCGTGCCTCCTCCCTAGGGTTTGGGCGGAGCCATCCTTATATAGACATCACCTTGGACCACTACAAAATCCGAAAAAAGGCCTAGTCGTGCAAATCTGGTGGGCCGCCACACGACCGTGTGTTTCCACATGGCCAGGCCATGTGCGGCCTTGGGGTGCTGATCTCGTCTATTGGGCATGACCGTGTGAATCCACACGCCCTGGCCATGTCCCACTCTGCGTCTAGCTGTGAAATGTTCTTCTTTTGCTCCAAAAGTGCATCTTTTTAATCTGAAATGCTAACCTGCACACAAAAGTCCAACGAGCAAACCTCCAAACCAGAAAATAGGAAATGCGCACAAAATAGAGTAACATATGCATGAAACTAACATAAAATGTAACAAGATGTGAGCAAAAACTACTCCTAAAACCCTATATGTTTTGCTCACATCAGGTTCCTAGGGGCGTGATCGATTCACGCTAAATGGGTTAGGGTGTGCCAACTTTAAATGAATAGGTAGTTAACCTAATCATGGTAAAGGTGACACTTTAGTTCATTTTCAAGGTTATGGATATCTTGGAAATAGGTTTGAATTTAAATCCTAAAAGATTTTAGGATGTGCCAATATTATTTAAGAAGTTTGATAAATTGATCAAATTGACACAATTTAGGTTTAGAGGTTGAGGCATGTCATTTTGGGTTTTTGGCACACTTGGGATAAGTTAGTAATATGGCAAAATAAACTTTAATTCCAACAAATGGCAAGTTAAGCTTAACAATTAGGTATTACATACCTAAATATTTTATTTGCCATGATTTATTTGCTATATACCATGTCATGACATCATATTCATTTAAATCATATAAATATCATGATTATGCTTAGGGTTTATCTTTTTATGTCATGTATATTTAGATTATATCATATGTCATGACATCATGATCATTGTCCATGTTTATTTATGTTATCTTTTATGCCATGATCATTCATGCATTTATGAAAATTAATTTAAGGACAATTGACATGACTTGAAGTCCCATTTATAAGGGAATCAAGTAATGTTGTCTTAGAAAAATGCATGTGACCCTAGTTTAGGATGAACAAAATCCACATCTCACATCAAATTGACTTGTATGTGTTTTCATACACTTTAGACATATGTGAGATGTTAGGAAATGAGTTAAGTTCAAGGTGCATAGTTTTTGCATCTAGATGAACCCAAACTCATCTAAAATCATTGATGAATCATTGGGAAAGCTTATGTTCAAGCCATGTACATTGAGCCTAAAGAACATGATCCAATATAAGGTTTTAAAACAATTTGAAAAACCTTGGTGCAATCTATCTTTTGATAGAAGTCACCATTGATGATGTTGATACAAAGTGAGCTTAAATATTGAAGTTTTTCTTCACTTTTGAATTTTGTATCAATTTCACTATTTTATAGGTAAATTATTTTTCCAATATTTTTCACCCATTGTATTGCTTATAAGTAATGTACATATGAATTTTCACGATTTTTCAAAATAAGTAGAATTACTTATGATTTTCCAAAATTCATTTCTAATAATTAAAATTCAAAAATTTCAGTTATCAGTCGACCGCCGCTTAATGACAGTCGACTGATGTATAGGGCAGTCGACTGATGATTATCAGAGTCGACTGCCAGAGCTGATTTCGGGTAAACAAGGATGTTTAGCCCATGTTTCAGCTATGTTAGGGCTCCCTAACTGCTCCTAACCCTAGGATATGCTTTGGAAAGCATTAGAAAGGGTGAAAATCTATTGGATATGGATTTGGAGAGTTGTTAGGGTGTGTATCAATTTAAGATGAGTGAAAGTTCAAAGTTAAACATTTAACCTTATTTTTGATAGTTTAGAGTGCCTAATGGGTTAGGGACTTCCCAAGGATATTGTTGGTGCAATGGTCAAGGGGGAGCAAGCCTTTAGGGGGAGGTATCCATCATTGGATGATGGATGTGTTCTTCCTCATGAGGGGGAGAATTGAAAATGTGAGATGCCCAATTTGGAAATTGGGAGAGTTTGTAGAATTGCTTCTCTTTAGTGATATGAGACTTATCACTAGGAAGAGTGAAGGCATCCTAGGTGCTTTTGGACCAAGGGGGAAGATTGTAAGATCTCATTGGGATATGAGACATTGACCTCCTTGGAGCGAACCTTTTTGATATATGTCAAAAAGGGGGAGAAAGTGAAACTACCAATTTGGGACAATTGTGGTAAGGAGATTTGAGTTAGGGTTTAGGCCTAACTCAAAGGTGTTTGGTTTTTGTCAAATATAAAAAAGGAGGAGATTGTTGTTGCAATCGACCCACATCACGATTGACCAGACTCGAGTTTGACTCGAATAGTGTTTTGATGTTTGACATTGATCTCTGACAATGTGTTGGGGAGATTGTTGGTGCAATCGACCCAGGTCATGTTTTGATGTTTGACGATGGTTTGACCATTGTCATGGGAGAAGTCCAAGTCTTATGTACTTGGCATGGAAAGTCCAAGCATGGGTCTTGGCAAGGGAAAGTCCAAACTTGAGTCTTGGCATGGAAAGTCTAACATGGGTTGGCAAGGAAAGTCCAAGCATGGGTCTTGGCAATTGGAAAGTCCAAGGGGAATATTGGCGGTGTAAAGTCCAAGGGTGGAGTCTTGGAAGCATAAGTCCAATGGTTGGCGGCGTAAAGTCCAAGCGGGAGTCTTGGCAGCGTAAGCCCAATGTGCCTTGGCAGTGTAGACCACATTAACATGACAATAGCTGATAGAAGCACCTGAAGGCTAGCGTATGGATGAACAAGTTATGGATGACTTGGAGGGATCCGATAGGCGCGAGGTTTATGGAGGTGACTAGAAGGCTTAGGTCTAGGCTAAGGGTGGTCTAGCAAGTATGGGGGCACCATACTTGGGGTTAAAATCTCATGGCTATTTATTTGATAAATAAAGATTCACTATTTGAGTACACATCTCATATGTGTTTGATCGGATCTTAAACTCATTTATTGAATGTTCGCAATACAATTCATAGCATGAGAAAATTTGTGATTGGATTACAACTAGTGAGTATCTCTACATGCGTAATTATGAAGTATTGAAATATTCCCTAGTCGATGAATTGATGAGTTTGGACATCATCAATTCTGTGAGACTAGCACGGGTTATACTCCTTGGTTTATCCAAGTAATTGCTTCTCACTGGCTAGAGACATTTTGATGTTGAGAGTTAAACGTGGATGTTGGTTATGGGTAACTAGTTCATTGGAGTGATCTTCTATAAGACTTCACATGGTTCTCTACATATAAGATATGTCAGTGAAGTTATTATTGCAGCTCGAGTGTGAGTTTTTTTTTGACTTGAGGTATTCAAGTCATCTTGGTCATGGAGACTTATACTTTGACATCTTAGTCAATACATCTCTATGGAGGTGTGGGTAAGGGATGAATGGGTATAAGTTGAAGTGCCCGAAGGTTATTGAATAGCCAACAAAGGATTCACCGCTCCTTGTGAGGAGATGTATACTCTATGGTCACTTGTCGAATTGTTACTCAAAGTCTTTGGCCAAAGCATTGCATGTGAAGAGTATGGTACTCTTGGATACATGTTGAAGTAATTAGAATCCACTGGATGAGGAAGTATTACTTGGGCAAGGTTTGACGTAGTCAACCTAGTGGGGACTGACACAATGACCATGTCCTGAACCAAATGGGAATAAGACGAGTGAAAGGAATGAGACATGATTCATTGTAGCTGTTGAAGGATTCGAAAATGGTTCCGAGATCAACCGTTGATTTTTCAGTTAATTGGGGATCATGATATACTACTAGGTGCCACTCATGATTGTTCCATAATTAATGTTTAATTATAGATGATCAACATAAACCGAGAACCTATAAGGTCACACGCATAACGAATCCTTCGAAGAGACTTAAAGACGAGTTTGAGAATTGAATTCTCAAGATCGAGAGAGATCAAGTTTGGTTGGACCAAACACATGACAAATTTGGAAATATTTGTCAAGTCGAAAATGCGAAAGGAGCACATCTTATGAAGACGGGTTGGACATTAAAAGGTTTAATTATAAACCAAACCCGTTTGATTTTAATTAAGTGAGCCTTCTTTTGGTTAAAGGCTCAATTAAGATTTAATGAATGAGATTAAGCCTTAATGATTATGGATTTATGGATTTGATTCACTAACCCATAACTCATTAGGTTTAGAGCCTATATAAAGAGTTATAAAGGCTAACCTAATTAATAGTCGTGCTTAATCCCCTTCTCTTCCTCCTTGTCGCCTACTCCTTCACCTTCCTCTTCTTGCCGCCAACAAGAGTTGTTGGGGTTTTCCTTGTTGTCGGCCCTAGCAAGTCTATCTCTTACTTTAGGTTCGACCAACTCCTCCCCAAGGGAGTGGGAAACTTCAGCTAAGGCTTGGAACAAAGGTTTCTTCCTTTGTGCCCTTGGCCGAACCAAGGAGAGTTGGGTTTTGGAGTTTGCCATCGACAACCAAGGAAACAAGAGTTGTTTCCTATTTTTGTTGGACTGACTTTCTTGCTCTTCGATCACCCGACCTTCTTGCTTCGTCTAGTAGCTAAGAGAAGGTCAAACTCATGGTTTAGAGAAGTCGTCCCTTCAAAGATTCTACGTGGACACGAGTAGAGACGAAGCTCTGCGACCGTTGTACGGTTGATGCCCTTCCGTCTCAACATCATCCGAAAGGTATACCTAGGATAAAATTGGTTTTATTCTTAATTTAATGTAAATTTTTATTTGACGGATATGTCCGCACGTATTGTAATCTTGTATGCGTGGATGCGTGTGTTGTAATAATTTAGAAAATTATTATATTTTATTCCGCTGCATTCGTTTATGAAACGAAAAAAACACATCTTCGCGTCGGTCGTAATCCAATAGTGGTATCAGAGCCAGACTGTGCTTCGACATATTCATAAAATAGATTTTACAAAATCATAGTTGATCGTAAAATTATTTTAGAAAATTTCCTATTTTGGAAAAATTTCCATTTTTGGAAAGTTTCATAATTTGTTAGGAAAAATTCCAAATTTAGAAATTTTTTAATTTTGGAAATTATATTTTTGGATATATTTGATCAAGAGAGATATTAATTTGGAAATTATTTCCTAATTAATTGGATTTTCTTGATAGGTATTTATTTCTTTAAATAAAGTATGTGCTAAATTTGAAATTATTTCCTAATTTAATTTTGGAATTTTGATTTATGGAAATCAATATTCTATAACATATTTTATTTCTGAAAATAGTTTTCAAATAAAATATGAAATTAAATTCGGAATTAATTCCTTATTTAATTAGAGAATCATGATTTATGGAAATCAAGATTCTAAATCATATTTTATTTCTAATATATATCCTAGATAAAATATAATACTTGATGCGGTGACGGGGAAGAAGGTCTGCTCACTTCCTTTCAATGCTGTGGGGCGCGAAGGAAGCTTAGGGGGGTCTCTCCGGCCGCAACAGAAAAATGAAACGTGAAGCAGAGAAACACAAGCCAACACAAGCAACGAACAAAGACACAGGATGTAACGTGGTTCGGAATAAGGATTCCTACTCCACGGGGGTGAGCTCTCCCACCAGTGACTGTGCCAAAGCACTTTTACTATGAACTTCCTCCTTCACGGAAAGAACTTCCGGAGGTGGAGGAGAAAACCTCTTACAATTAGGTCAATACACAGGAAGCAGTATAAAAAAGATGGGGCTCCCTACTCTTCGTAGCTCCTTCTCCGGCGATGTGGTTGCTCTCCCCTCCAGAATGTGCCTTCGTCTCTTACTGGTTGGAATGATGCGGATCCCCCTCTCTCTTGCCCTGCTTCTCCCTTTTATCCTTTTCCTCTAGCCAGCTGTTGCATCGTAAGCCTCCTTCGTCGTACACGTGACCACTTTGCCCATCTGGAGAATCATTCTGTTACAGACACGAGGAGAAACGGCTTCTCGGAATATTATGTGGGGGCCCCCTTCTGTTGTGTAACAACTTCTCATCTATATTTCGGGAAATATGCTAGCCTATCCCTTTTAGCCATTTTCCTTCGACGAAACTAACCTAAACCTACTGCTCATGTGTAGCCATTAGGCTCTTCCCAATAGCCCGAACCAGCTCCTCTTTTTCCCGTACCGAACCATTTTCGAGCCTGCTAGACTGAGCCGATTCTTATCTGCCCCGTACTAAAATGATCTCCGCAATCGCCCTGCTGTTCCAACTACCTCAAACGGTCCTCCCGTTCCAATTGCCCCAAACTATCGTGCCCGAACCATTCTACCTTGCTTCCCTTGCCGAACCGGTTACTCGGTTCGGATAGTGTTTTACATGCGAGTATTCTTACCCGGTTCACAGAAAATAGGTAACAACAGTATCATTAGCCAACCCCCAAAAATAGTCAAGCGAAGTCATAAGCTTGACTTTCTAAATGTATGAAGCCTCTAATTTACCCTTTGCTCACCGATTTAAACTCACTCTTTTCTTGTGGTCCTACTCCATATGTTCGAAGAGGCTTAATGGGTCAATGGGCCCCACTTCTCTTTTTCTCTTAGATAGTCGAAAAGTTACACAAAACCCTATATAAATCTTCGCCCTTTCCTTTTATGCATAACTTAGCATGCCTAACAATCCAGTCCTTTCCACTTCTCCTTTTCAGTGATTTTCTCCGACAACGTTTCAGTGACCTAGCCCCCTCTTTCACAAACGTTCCTCCTTTAACCCTCAAGTAAGTGTTCTTCCCTGTTCTGTACCTATGGCCCCTAAGACCTTGTCCTCATCTCCTTGGTATGAGCACACCATCACCCAACTAAACAGCGAACATTATTTCTTTAACCTTAGGAACCAATTCATAGACCCTTCCATACAATGTCGTTTCAATACTAAGACTTACCGACCACATCGTCCTCCCCCCGATCTGACTTGCTTCTTTTCTGAACAATTCTTTAATGGCTTGTTTTTACCCATGCCCTCTCCCTACTTAGAAATCCTAGATTTTTATGGGCTGCCCTTAAATCAATTTACCCCCAATTCCTTCCGTATTTTATCGGGGGTCATCATAGTATTTCGACACTTAAACCTCCATTTGTCCCCCCAAATATTCCACTGTTTCTTCCAACTAAAATCTTTTAAGGCGGGCCTTTTCTACCTCTCCAGCCGCATGGACTGCCAATTCTTAGTGAATATGCCCTCTTCCCATAAAGGATGGGAAGAATTATATTTCTTTGCTCAGCTTCCAACACCCCTCCCCTACTCAGATACCTGGAAGCTAGATCTTCCCGAGCTACCTCCCTTTTGCAAAATGAGGATCCAATGTCCCTTCTCGGAGGTTTATAAAGTGTTGGGAGAATCCCACTATTGCTCAGACCATTTAATGAAACCTCCTCTCCTCAGTCACTTCAGGCTATCCCCTTTTCCTCTAATGACCTCGACCGCCATAGGTAGGACAATGTTTGCATTTGATATAACTCATTATCTGGATCAACCTATCTTTCTTAACAATGGGTTTTGCAGATAACCTAATGCAGAACGCTTTTGTAAAAGGCGAGGAGGTTGATGCAGTTAGCAAAAAGAAGACCTCCACGAAGCGAGGTAAATCTGCGCTTGCCCCCTCTTCACCTCGGAAGAGATTGCATCCCATCAGGGAAGGAGTCCCCAGTTCTTCATCCCTACCCGCATCCTCTTCTGCCCGTTCCTCTCCCCCATCATCCCCTTCCAATATGGAGAAACACCAACGCCTAGTCATCTACGAACTGAGGGTGAGGGATACCACATTGGCCGCCCCATCCTCTTCCCCCCAAGGGGGAAGATCTCCTTCCCACTCTCCTGTTTCATCCCCCATTCCTCTTGACTCTCCTACATATTCCCCGACTGAATCTATCCCATCCACTGTTCCTCCCGAAGCACATCCTTCTTCAGCTCCTTCCCAGATTATGAGTCCCTCTCCCCTTTCGGAGGGGAGAGATCTTCTCGTCCCAAATTCTCCCTTATTTACACTGGGGTCCTCCCTGAAGATCTGCCACCTGTAAGAGGTAAAATTTTTCAACCAATCAGGTGTGCAGGGTCCTTGCGATCATATGAGCAAACTGCTGGCCGAGGTGATTGTTCTTTTTCTTTATCTTCAGCATATATAGATAGGTATGCCAATGCTTAACATTTGTCTCTTCTTTCTTCAGGTATCGACCACTTATAATAAAATGATGTCCCACGTGGCCCAATTTCAAACTAACGTGGAGACGTGCCATTTCACTTCCCTGGCGCACCAGAAGCAACTCACCCAACAGCTGAACGAAAATGAGCAGAAGGAATCTGATTTAATCACCCGATGTGAGGATTCCATGACCCAATTGGCCCTGGCTCAGAGCGAGGAGGAGCTCCAACGGAAAAATGAAGACCTCGAGCAACAAATATTCTTGCAGTCTAGCCAACTTTAGCAGGTGGACCTCCTTACCCACGAGCTGACCGGGTATAAAAGACAACTTGCGGATGCAATTATTTAGGCTACTGATTCTTCAGCTACCATCTAGCAGTTGCAGCAAGAACGTCAAGCATGGGAGGCCACCCAAAAATCCTGCTTGGAGAGGTGCGAAGAACTCTCTTCACTGGTGGCTACCTTCCCTGAAGCCCTGTCTTCTATGACTCGGCAGCAACAAGAGCTTCATCGAGAATATACTGAAGATTTATCTGCTTTGGGTCAGCGGGCCATGACAGCAGCAACAGAAAGAGATTCCCTGGCAGCTCAATTAGCTGAATGCCAGGCTCAACTTGCCGTCTGTCAGTCCCAATTGAAAGAATAGGAGGCAGATCTAAAGGGGCGTTACGTTCAGAAGGGGGTGGACTTATTCATACTGGGCTTCGATGGGTCTTCGGCTTTAAACGCCGAACGATGATACCCTCGTCCTGGTATGGACACCAGCTACTTAAATCCCGCAACAATTTTATCTAAATGCCCCCCCTGAACTCTTTGAGTTGTAATTTGTCATATCTGCTCTTTGTAATGACTGCTCCTTCGCTATTAAAGAATATTTGCATTGATACGACTTTTTGTTATTTTTCATGTATGTCTTGATGTGGGTCTGGTATTTTGGGTCTATTCTATGTTTCTTTCTCTTCACAATTACTGCCCATTTTCTGCCTTGTATGACGTTAAATGAAATGATGACGCTTTTTGCTTGGGAATCCGTTCAGAATATCCCCAGAGTGATCTTCTTCCTGCCCGAACCAATTTTGGCTCGGCCAACAATTAACTTACTTCAGCCTCTTGATCTTATCAAGCTACCTAGCCGCTCCGGAAATGATATCTCGATGATTTTCTATGCTGACGCCATTATGATGTTAGTCTTTTCCTCTTCTTCTCCTTCCCGAGGACAAATGCAGTTCCTCCTCCCTCGATTATAAATTGTCATCCCAAGTGTCTTCAGCCTTCCATCTCACTCTCATGGCTTCCGCGGAACACCCCATCGATATCTCTTCGAATTTTGACTCTTTTGAATTGCATGACTGGGCCGCAGAAGACACTGAAGAATCTGAAACGCAATCGACTGCAACTTCAAAATTTCGTTTGTTTCTGACTCCATCATCGACCATTGCTTCCCCTCTTAATCCAGGGAGATCCTTCCGAGCCCCCTTCATTTCATTCCACAACCGGGTCTGGAATCCTCCCTTGATGTGGGAATATACGGTAGGAGATCCTCGGGCCTCTGATGAACTTCTTCCGCTTCCGTCGGCCCTAGCATTCGTTCCAGTCCCTCCAGCGGGGACATATCTGCCCCCTTTTGATGAAGCTCCACCAGCAGCACCTCCGGCTCAAGGCGACCTCTACAGAGTCGTCTTGGCGCCTTCCCCTCTAGAGGAGTCCTCTGATAATCCTCCTACTAGTGATAACCATAAAAAGCTTGTATAATGATTAACTTAAATGATGTAGCTGTTATCGAGAATATTAATAAAAAGAAAAAAGGGGGTACTGAGACTTCTTTTTGTCGCTTTCCTGTAAATGTAAAACAATTGCCACCAGAAAAGACTGCAACCCTATCTAGACATACTTCCCCTTACTTCTTCCATGTAATTTGAACCATCCTTCTCAGAGCTATTGCAC
The DNA here is from genome assembly GCA_025175895.1 of Wurfbainia villosa. NCBI lineage: Eukaryota > Viridiplantae > Streptophyta > Magnoliopsida > Zingiberales > Zingiberaceae > Wurfbainia > Wurfbainia villosa. The sequence goes on from CM045986.1 coordinate 8,557,721, forward strand.
TAACAACTCTCGCCTACTGTCTTTACGTTTCTCCTTCTTTACTAGCATTTATTATTTTTACCTCCTTCGCAAGTCAATGCACCTTCTTCCTTCGCCATTGTAAGGACCCCAAACCATCATTTGGTTAACATTCATCCTCTCTTCGCCATGGAACAAACCTCTGAACAAGGCAGCAACTCTTTCCCTTCTAAGGAAAAGACTGAGGAACAACGCTACATCGCCACTTTGGACACTTTGGAGGAATAGGTCGGATATCTGCAGCGATGTTTGAGGGAGGCTTCTACCAGCAACTACTCCTTGCGCCAGCAACTGGCAGTATCCCAAAAGGACTTATCCAAGCACATCTTCATACAACAGTCTTACCTCCGGCAGCTACTATGCCAACCCGAGCCACGTAAAGAGGCCCCTTCCGTACCTCCCAATAAAGAACTGTAATGCCCTACGAATAGGGGCTTCTTTTGTTATTCTCTTCCTTTGGGGAAGTTGTGATATGTAGCTCTTTCAGAGTAATGAACTTCTTTAGTATGAGTTTTCGCCTACATCCTTCTTTGTTCCTCCTCACTTTTCGGCCCTCCTGCTGCTGTGCCAAACTTTGCACTTCTCTTAAATAATAAGAAAATTAGACAGACGTTCAACTTCTTCACCTTTCCCTTGCGCAAGGATGATATATGCACTTCCACTGCATGAGGATAAAACAATCTACAGCTGAGGGCATACTCAGCTCTTCCGTTCCACCACCACACGGAGATAAAAATCATAGATAACTGAGGAATGCTCAATTCTTCCGTTCCACCACCGCATGGGGATAAAAATAATGGATAACTGAGGAATGCTTAGTTCTTCCGTTCCACCACCGCACGGGGATAAAAATAATAAATAACTAAGGAATGCTCAGTTCTTCCTTTCCACCACCGCACGGGGATAAAAATAATAGATAACTGAGGAATGCTCAGTTCTTCCGTTCCACCACCGCACGGGGATAAAATAATAGATAACTGAGGAATGCTCAGTTTTTCCATTCCACTATCGCACGGGGATAAAAATAATAAATAACTGAGGAATGCTCAGTTCTTCTGTTCCACCACCGCACGGGGATAAAATAATAGATAACTGAGGAATGCTCAGTTCTTCCGTTCCACCACCGTACGGGGATAAAATAATAGATAATTGAAAAATCCTTAGTTCTTCCGTTCCACCACCGCACGGGGATAAAATAATATATAGTTGAGAAATAAACTCAACTCTTCCGTTCCGCCACCACACGGGGATAAAATAATAGATAACTGAGGAATGCTCAGTTCTTCCGTTCCACCACTGCACGGGGATAAAATAATATATAATTGAGGAACAAACTCAACTCTTCCGTTCCACCATCACACGGGGATAAAATAATAGATAACTGAGGAATGCTCAGTTCTTCCGTTCCACCACTGCACGGGGATAAAATAATATATAGTTGAGAAATAAACTCAACTCTTCCGTTTCGCCATCACACGACGATAAAATAATAGATAACTGAGGAATACTCAGTTCTTCCGTTCAACCACCGCACGGGGATAAAATAATAGATAACTGAGGAATGCTCAGTTCTTCCGTTCCACCACCGCATGGGGATAAAATAATATATAGTTGAGGAACAAACTCAAACCTTCCGTTCTGCCACTAAACGAGAATAAAATAATAGATAATTAAGGAATGCTCAGTTCTTCTGTTCCACCACCACACGGGGATAAAATAATATATAGTTGAGAAATAAACTCAACTCTTCCGTTCCGCCATCACATGGGGATAAAATAATAGATAACTGAGGAATGCTCAGTTCTTCCGTTCAACCACCGCACGGGGATAAAAATAATGGATAATTGAGGAATGCTCAGTTCTTCCGTTCCACCATCGCACGGGGATAAAATAATATATAGTTGAAAAATAAACTCAACTCTTCCATTCCGCCACCACATGAGGATAAAATAATAGATAACTAAGGAATGCTCAGTTCTTCCGTTCCACCACCGCACGGGGATAAAATAATATATAGTTGAGAAATAAACTCAACTCTTTCGTTCCGCCACCACACAGGGATAAAATAATAGATAACTGAGGAATGCTCAGTTCTTCCGTTCCACCACTACACGGGGATAAAATAATAGATAATTGAGGAATGCTCAGTTCTTCCGTTCCACCACCGCACGGGGATAAAATAAAATATAGTTGAGGAACAAACTCAACTCTTCCGTTCCGCCACCACATGGGGATAAAATAATAGATAACTGAGGAATGCTCAGTTCTTCCGTTCCACCACCGCACGGGGATAAAATAATATATAGTTGAGAAATAAACTCAACTCTTTTGTTTTGCCATCACACGGGGATAAAATAATAGATAACTGAGGAATGCTCAGTTCTTCCGTTCCACCACCGCACGGGGATAAAAATAATGGATAATTGAGGAATGCACAGTTCTTCCGTTCCACCACCGCACGGAGATAAAATAATATATAATTGAGAAATAAACTCAACTCTTCTGTTCCGCCACCACACGTGGATAAAATAATAGATAACTAAGGAATGCTCAGTTCTTCCGTTCCACCACCTCACGAGGATAAAATAATATATAGTTGAGAAATAAACTCAACTCTTCCGTTCCACCACCACACAAGGATAAAATAATAGATAACTGAGGAATGCTCAGTTCTTCTGTTCCACCACTATACGGGGAAAAAATAATAGATAATTGAGGAATGCTCAGTTCTTCCGTTCCACTACCGCATGGGGATAAAATAATATATAGTTGAGAAATAAACTCAACTCTTCCGTTCCGCCACCACACGGGGATAAAATAATAGATAACTGAGGAATGCTCAGTTCTTCCGTTCCACCATCGCACGGGGATAAAATAATATATAGTTGAGAAATAAACTCAACTCTTCCGTTCCGCCACCACACGGGGATAAAATAATAGATAACTGAGGAATGCTCAGTTCTTCCATTCCACCACCGCACGAGGTTAAAAATAATGGATAACTGAGGAATGCTCAGTTCTTCCGTTCCACTACCGCATGGGGATAAAATAATATATAGTTGAGAAATAAACTCAACTCTTCCGTTCCGCCACCACACGGGGATAAAATAATAGATAACTGAGGAATGCTCAGTTCTTCCGTTCCACCACCGCACGGGGATAAAATAATATATAGTTGAGGAATAAACTCAACTCTTCTATTCCACCACCACACGGAGATAAAATAGTATATAGTTGAGGAATAAACTCAACTCTTCCGTTCCACCATCACATGGGAATAAAATAATATATAACTGAGGAATGCTCAGTTCTTCCGTTCCACCATCGCACGGGGATAAAATAATACCGACCAACTCCAATTCACATAAAAAATGTGCTAACTTGACCCAAGATCTGCCTTCATACTACCATCGTTTCTTCATTCATCTTGAAGTTGGATACCCTCATTCATTTCTTCATATGAAGACAAGGGTTTTAGCAGATAGAAGGCTATTAGAGGAATAAATCATCAATTCCTTTTTTCCTGGGGCCCCTTTTACAACCTAGTAGCCCAATTGACATCACAAGCCCATTTAACACCCCCTTCTATATAAAATGCTTCATCTTTCCTCCTCTTCACTTTCATCTTCTCTATTTACCTTTTCGTCTTCTCCTTCTTCTTTGTCCTTTTTTCTTTCCACCGCCATCCTTCGGCGTTCCAGCCATTAACTCCAGTGCTTCTTTTCTTTCTTTGGCAGGCAGGATGTATTTCTTTTTCCAATAGGAAATGGCAAAGCACTTCCCAGAATCCAGGTGGAATGAGGGCCAATAGCTAGCAGCACCTTCGCCTTCACCTTCACCTTCTCCCTTACCTTCATCCTTCACCACCATGTCTGTCCCATCTCTCCCTTCTCCTCCTTGTTCTTCTGAAACCCTTGTCTCTACCGCTCCAGATGAGACTAGGGTAGCCGATCAATCCTCATCTCCAATGTTGCTTGTAAACCCTAACTCTCTCGTCTTTTCCCCTTCTGCCTTGGGTATCCACAAATCACCCCCTTCCTTATCACAGCCTGAGGCTGAATACAGAGAAATGGTGCGCCAACACCTATCGACAACAGACGTCCCTGCGTCCTCTCCTTCTCCTTCCCCAGAGCATTCTCTTGCACCCGAACCCATGGTAGTTGAGATTCCCCCCTCGCCATTTTCCCCCGATGCTCATAATTTGGGAGGCCTTTCTCCTCCCTTGGATACAAACCAGGGCCCTTCTACTTTTCCCCTTCCCAGCGAAGAGTTTTCAATCCCAGTGCTCTCTATATCTTCCTCACTAAACTCCTCACCGAACCAATCCCCTTCTGTAGATTCTTCCATGCCCATTTCACAGCCAACCATGTTAAGTCTTCCACCCCACACTTCTGCTTCTTCTCTCTTGGCCCCTATCTCTTTGAGCCTCCTAACGAGAGCTCTTTCTTCTCTTCCTTCTGAACCCCCCGACATAACCCCTGGTTCCAATCTTTCCTTCCCCCATCATAAGTGAACCTTCGCCTCTGGTGTTATCCATCCCTTCTTCTTCTTCTACCCGGGGTCTTCGGATCTTAAACTTAGAAGAACTAATCCCCCAGATGGAAGGTTTGCGCCACGCTCTGGAATTGATATGTTCCTCAAACTGGCTTCTCTAATTTTCTTTACTTAATGACTTCTTTTTGATAAACAATCTCCAGGTCTTAACCAATTATTGGGAACTGGACCGCTCCTTCCAGCAATATCAAGCCCAGTCTCTAAAGTGGGAACAACAGTGGCTGGAGGACCAAACTGTTGCCCAGAATCGGGAGTGTTTCTTGTCACAATAGTTGGAACAATGTCAGGAGCAATTGGCAAAAGCTCGCTGCCAACACCGGAAAGATGTCGAAACTATAGCGGCATTACAAGCACAAAAGCGGTCTCACACAAAATCGCTACCTATTCGGCAGGACGTTCAGCCAGAACAGTCTGACAGAGAGACTCCCCCTCTTCAAGAACTAACAGACCTCCGAGAGAAAGTAGCGGAACTCCTTCGGGAGAAACAAAGGGACTCTGAGATCATCGCGAACCTGTGGGTTCAACACTAGAGAGCGGAGGACAAAATAGGAGATCTCCGCACCCGCCTGTGCAAGGAGGTACAAGAAAACTCCTCCTTAATAACCTCTAGGGCGCATGCTCACGCCCGTATCCGCAGGCAAGAAACGTCCCTCCAGAGGTTGAGCAGTGAGCTTGTTCACACCATATCCCACACAGAGGCGGTAGAGGGAATTTCGGCTTCAATATGCCAAAATATAATGGACATGATGAGGCTCCTTCAACAGGACCAAACTTCCCGAGCGGATGACATCTCGGTCCTGGCGAATGCTATTATGGAAATATCCTAGCGTTATAGTGAAATGCGTCGATCTCTCCGGAAGCATCAAGAGAATTGTCGCAGGCTCCATCGTAATCGAAGTCCAGATGACCCGAGCCGACGCGAACAACTAATAGCCCTGATGCGTGTTGCCTTCCAGGATAGATTTAATGAAGCGGTTTGGTAGTATGCTGACCAAGGACTACCCCCTGCGAACCATCCTGCTCTTTCCTTACATTAGGAAACCGACTTTCGACTGTTGGAATGTATACTGAAAGCCTAGCTCTTTTTGTATGAACATTTTTATTTTGAAATAAGAATCACATGATCATTGTTTGCACTTTATATTTATTATATGTGTGCATATTGTCTAATATTTTACATTGTAGATAACATGGTTCTTGGTGTGGCACAGAAGATCATGTTATCAGTCCCTTGTAGAATATAAGTAGAGGCTCACAACCAAGATGGTTTTGGACAAACCATTGGCATGGTTGTAGTGTAGCTTGGTATTGTTTTGTCTTGAACATAGAGTTACACTAGTACACTTAGGTGTATTGAGCAGGACCAACATAGAGGCGATTCAATTTATTGCTGACTACATAATTGAATCGGACCTCGGATATTATGTTGTACATGCTCTTAATCCCGATATAATAATGGACACATGTACTTAGTATTTATTTCTTTGATTTACCAAAGGGTGAGATTTAGATGGATTAAATCAATATGCCCGGTAAGTTGGGAAATGATATTATTTACATGGCGTGCCGTTGATTATAGGAGGAAACTGTGTCCTATATATTAGGTTGATGATGTCCCCTTGAGGAGCTCATAAGGTTCATCATGTAAACCCAGCTGGTTAACTTAGTCAACATGGTGATAAGGTTGAGTGGTACTACTCGAGGAGTTAGATGTTAATTGATTGATGGTCAGTAACTCAATTAATTAATGGACATTCGATATCTTAAACACGGGGAGATGGATGTACAAATAATATATGGAGCCCATATTGATTTATGGGGGTTGGTGAGGTAATTCAATGATGATCCTCTAGTGGAATGGAACATCATTGATGGATCAAGTTTGTGTGGTTTCGATCCATCGGGTGGCCAAGATCCAACTCCTCATGGTCTCTATCGTAGCCTAATATAATCCTCATGAAGTCTAGATCCAAGGATGGAAAACAAAACTCTAGAACCGACGGTTGGGATGAAACCCTAGATCCGACGGTTGGGATGAAACCCTAGATCCGACGGTTGGGATGAAACCCTAGATCCAACGGTGGAGATTAAATCCCTAGATCTGACGGTGGAGATTAAAGGAGGCTTAAGCCATACTCTATAAATAAAGGGCTAAGTCTTGGGCGGCAAACTAATGCTTGGGAGATTAGGGTTTTGCCTATCTAAAAGTGGGCGGCAACAAGCCTTAGAGAAGTTAGGGTTTTGGGCGGCTAGGGTTTTGGAGAAGTTGGGCGGCTAGAAGTGGGCGGCAAAGCTTTGTTCTCCCTAGGGTTTTGGCCGGCGCCCCTCTTCCTCTTCTCATTCTTTGTCGGCGCTCTTCCCTTCTTCCTTTTCTCCTTGGCCGGTGGAAACAAGGGCTAGGTTTTATCCTTGGAGCTCTTGGCCGGCGCCCTCTTGCTTTCTCCTTGGTGGCCGACGACAACTCTTCTTGAAGGTTGGCCGACGCTCAAGAAGCTACTCCTTGGCCGGCGGTTATATCAAGCTCCTTGGCTTGGTGGCCGGTTCTAGATAAGGAGAAGGAGTTTTTGTTTGGTTCTTCTCTTTGTTAGGATAGAGCAAGGAAAGGAAGAACGTGATCTAGGAGGCTTCTACTCGTGGAGGATCTTCGCCCACACGACATCCACGAGGAGGATAGGACATACGATAGAAGATCGAGAGGTATAAAAATTTTACAACTTTTATTGATCTTTGCATGTTCTTATCTTTATGTTAGTATGTGTTGATTATACTAGTTTGCATTTGTATGTATTTGTATAATCATGGACCCACGAAGACAAACATAAAAATCGGGGATTCGTCCGTCGTCTCTTCCGCGGCTAACCAACTAGAAGAGTTGGGTTGCTTGAACAACTAGTTTGTTCAAGTGATCACTCAAGTTGTTAGCACGACGATGAATTGGTTGTGCTTAGGAAACTCATCCCATCCGAATTAGTTTTTTCATTAGTGAAAATTTTAATCCGGGGACATGGGAGCCAATGAGCCTCCGAAGCAATTCCTACAAATTGGCATCAGAGCCACGGTTTCTGATTTTGTGTGTTTTGGATTCGGTTACTTTCATGCACATATCATATATTGAGTATGCCGGATAATAGTAGGATGTGCGTAGGCTAACTTTTTGGTTGCAGGCATAAGATGTTAGGGCAATCTCTTGCCGTAATATGGTTTTGATGGTGTGGCAAAGGGTTTAAGTTAGTTTGATATATTGATTTGATATGTGCGTTGAAGTCGTGCAGGACTTAGTAATTCGCACATGGAGCCGTGACGAGTTTCACATCTCATGACTTGTGCCTTGAGTCGGTGAAGGATAGCTTTGCGGAAGCCGTGCGCTTGGAGCATCCGAGGGACCGCCGGACGAGAAGCTTGGAGTGAAGCCGGAGGAAGTAGACTTCGAGGCAAGAGACGCGAAGGAGCATTGCAGAGCCGTGCGCTGATCTTTGCTAGGGATGTGGCGAGCGAAGAGAACCGAGGCGAGGACTCAGGAGATGAGTGGCGATTGTAACCCGGGAAGGGTAGCTCTTAGGTGAAACTTGGCCATTTGGCCAAGTGTCGGATGGGTTTTCGACACGATCATTGCCATGTCATGGCGATCATTGCTCTCGAGTCAGTGAGATTGGTATCTGATTGGATTGTAGCGTGATCGACGCCATCGTGGCGCGATCATTGCCAAGACCATCGATCGGCTTCTGAAACATCGATCGGTAGTCAATAGGGTTTCGACCGCGAACCGTTCGTAGCCGTAGGCGATCGACTACGGAGCGATCGTGATGAGGTCCATCGATCGCCAAGAGTTCCGTTGGACTACAGCAGTCGGGATCCGGCGTGTTCGGAGGTCGTTAGTGGACGATCGATTGCCGGCGGCCCGGTCAGTGGCGTAACGGAAGAAATCAGCCCTCTCTATAAAAAGAGAGGGTGTAAGCCTTTGAGAGGCTAATGCTTATGCTCTAAGTAATCTTCCTAGTGCCCCACAAGCTCTAAACTCTTCTTACTCACTTTTACTCCATTCTATTTGTAAGAAGAGTGATCTTGATTGTAAAGGTTACCTCCACCTAGCTTGGTGCAAAGGAGAGACCATTTAGTGGATTGGTTTAGCGGAGTGATTCACCGAGGATGAATCGGGGACCGTGGATTAGCGGCGTAGCCGTGAACCACGTTACATTCTTTGTTAGCGTTTGTTTTCTCATATTTCTATTTGCTTGTCTTTATTAGTCTTCCACTTGCGCTAATTAGTTTTGTAGACGAGCAAATACCGGCATCCAAACGAAAAGGGCTATTCACCCCCCTCTAGCCGTGTCGATCCCTACAAGTGGTATCGAGCCAAGGAAAGCTTGTCGAGGACTAACGCGCAACAAGCAACTTTCAAAATGGCCGGCTCAACATCCATCCTCCAAGTTTGAAGGAGAATTCGCTTGGTGGAAGAAGCGAATGGAGGTATTTTCAAAGCAGTTTTGACATTATGATTACAATGGAATCCGGTTTCGTTTTGCCTAGGGATGAAGAGGGGAAGCCAATAGAGAAATCTAGGTGGACCAAAAGGCAAAGGGAAGAGCACCTTGCAAATTCAAAAGCCAAGCATCATCTCTTCAATGTGCTCCCCCAACAAGAAATCAACCGAATAGGAGAATGCCTAAGCGCCAAGGAGATGTGGAGAAGCTAATTGAGCTTCATGAAGGCACATATCTGGCCGAAGCTAGCAAGGAGAGATCTCCTTCGCTCCCAACTATCAACATTAAATTAGAAAAGGGAGAAAAGGTAACTTCTTTGCATTCTAGATTCAAAGAAATTTTAAATGGACTAACAAGTGTAGGAGAAAGGCTCTCAATGATAATGAAGGCCATAGATGCTTTCCCCCAATCATCCAAGTGGAGTTCAATGGTGGACTCATTTTACATTTCAAAGAATCTAGAGGTAAGTACTCTAGATGAATTTTTCTCCACTATGGAATTACATGAATCTAGGTTGAAGGAATACAAGAAGAGCCAAAAATACAACCTTCAAGGGGAGTAGCATTGTTGGCAAATAAGGGGAAGAAGAAGATAGAGATCTCCTCCTCCTCCGATGACGAAGCATCTTCCTCCTCCTCCATGGATAGCACCGAAGAAGCCTATATGGTAAGGAGGGTAAGACGTGCTTTAAAAGGTTTTCATTTTCATAAATCAAATGATAGGAATAGGAGACCAAGGGGGAAGGTCATATGCTACAATTGCCAAGGTGAGGGGCACATAAGGGACAATTGTCCTCTCCTAAACAAGAGTAAGGAAGAGAGGAAAAAGAAAGAAGAAAAGAAGAAGAAAAAGGGGAGCAAGAAAAAGAAGGAAGAGGAGAAGAAGACAAAAGAAAAGGGGAAGACCAAAGCTCTAAAGGCAAGAACTTGGGATGACCCATCCTCATCCTCCTCATCATCATCGGATGAGGAGAATGCCTTTGTCACCAATTTGGCCTTGATGGCCTTTGATGACTTGGATTGCTCTTCATCCGAAAATGAAGGATCAAGCTCAAGTGGGGAGAGCTCAAATGAAGGGGGAGCTTCTACATCCTCATCATCCGAAGAAGAAGAGGACATGAAAACTATGGTAACGAAAGCCTCTCCTAAGAAAATAGTTTCCATAATTTCTAGTTTAACTAAGGACTTATTTGGAATGAAAAAGAAAAATATAAGCATGCTTAATCAAATTAAGGCTTTGGAATATAAGCTAGAAAATGCATGTTTAAATAATAATGATGCCTCTTCTTGCCATGATGATGCATGCTCACATGATTATATGCCTTTGGATGTTAATGATGCATGCATAGAGGAAAATAGGGCATTAAGGGAAAAGGTAGATTATTTAACCAAAGCCCTAGAGAAATTCACAATTGGCTCCAACACCTTAAATATGATCTTAGGGAGCCAAAGAGCTAGTTTCAACAAGAAAGGCCTAGGATACAAAGAAAAGAAAAATGAAAAGGCCTATAAATGCCTAATAGCTAGGGGACAAGATAAAAAGAAAGTAATTGCTAGGAAATGGATCCCCAAGGAGTATTTAGTGAACCCAATAGGAAAGAACTTATTTTGGGTTCCAAAATCCATCCTTAAGGGTTAGAATAACCCTAGGGTAGTCAACCACATGGACCTAACCTATATCATATTTTGGTTGACTTAGGATGACGGGACAACATTTTTTAGATAGTGTTGGGTGATGATAACGTACCCATAAATAGATAATATTGCTTAAATCATGATGATTAATGTAATTGCTATGTATGTTTGAAATCATGATTTATGATTTTGATATTTGGCACATAATCATAGGAAATAGGGTTGAATCATGCTTTAGGTGATACTTTGTGTATTATCATCATATAATACCTAATACATGATTATAATTTAATGAAAACATGTATTTCATGATCATAATGTGAAATTAAATCATATATGTCATTATGATCATGTAGGTTGTTAGTTTGATACTTAACCATGATAGATTTGCATGAATATATTGGTTAAGTATATACAAATACCCCCTAGGATGCATCTCACACTCACTATAGGCTAACTTAATTGCAAACTTAACATGGGTGAGATGTTAGGATGATACAAATGTCCACTAATGCCTATGGCATTTAGATGGTCATTTAAAGTATCAACATAGCAATAATAGACCAATCATGGGGAAGGCTTATGTTTAATTCATAGACATATTGCCCAAAGATCATGGTTGGATATTTCATATGTTTTCAAAACAATTCCTTAATCTAAAATCTATGTATTCATGTTTTGGAACAATTCAAAGCAAGACTAGGTGTTAAAATGGATACTAACATGCTCAAAAACTAGTGGTTTTTTCAAGTGTTTGGATTTTTGGCGAATCTCAGAAAATATAATGATTTTTCATGAAAAACTATTTTTCCTTGATAGATATACTTAATAGAAATATGCTCCTCAAATCTCATGATTTTTCAAATTTTCTGGAATTTTTAATGCATTTACAAATTCGCGGAAAATCGAATTTGAATCAATTGTGCGGTCATTTGCCATCTTGATAGCAGTCGATTGCTCACCTGAAAATCAGCCTGCAATTTTCTGATTTCATATTTTAATCATGTTTTTGGTATTTTCCCTCCATTATACTTGATGCCATGAGCTTATAACTTAGTGTTAATCTTTTTGATGGTGTCAAAGGGGGAGAAATAATTTATGTTTAAGTTAATTATTTTAGGGGGAGAAATATATGATAGGGGGAGAAAATTTGCATAGGGAGTTTCATGGATTAAGGGGGAGTTGCATGTTGCTATATCATGTTTATCTTTACATGCTTTCTTACCTTAGAATTTATATCAAATGTTTTTACCTAACTTAAACGGATTGCCACACATAAAAAAGGAGGAGATTGTTAGGGCAATCTCTTGCCGTAATATGGTTTTGATGGTGTGGCAAAGGGTTTAAGTTAGTTTGATATATTGATTTGATATGTGCATTGAAGTCGTGCAGGACTTAGTAATTCGCACATGGAGCCGTGGCGAGTTTCACATCTCATGACTCGTGCCTTGAGTCGGTGAAGGATAGCTTTGCGGAAGCCGTGCGCTTGGAGCATCAGAGGGACCACCAGACGAGAAGCTTGGAGTGAAGCCGGAGGAAGTAGACTTCGAGGCAAGAGACGCGAAGGAGCATTGCGAGCCGTCGCTTTGATCTTTAGGGGCGTGGCGAGCGAAGAGAACCGAGCGAGGACTCAGAGAGATGAGAGTGGCGATTGTAACCCGGGGAGGGGTAGCTCTTAGGTGAAACTTGGCCATTTGGCCAAGTGTCGGATAGGTTTTCGACACGATCATTGCCATGTCATGGCGATCGGTTGCTCTAATCAGTGAGTTCGGCCGGTATCTGATTGGCCCGGATTGTAGCGTGATCGGCCATCGATCGTGGTCATTGCCAAGACCATCGATCGGCTGCTGAAAAGCGATCGGTAGTCAATAGGGTTTTGGCCACAGAACCGTTCGTAGCCGACTGGGCAGTCGACTACGGAGGCAGCAGTCGACTGATGAGGTCCATCAGTCGACTGCCAAGAGTTCCGTTGGACTACAACGGTCGGGATCCGACGTGTTCGGAGGCCGTTGTAGTGACGGCAGTCGACTGCCAAGGGCGGCAATCGACTGATGGCGGCCAATGGGAAGAAATCAGCCCTCTCTATAAAAAGAGAGGGTGTAAGCCTTTGAGAGGCTAATGCTTATGCTCTAAGTAATCTTCCTAGTGCCCCACAAGCTCTAAACTCTTCTTACTCGCTTTTACTCCATTCTATTTGTAAGAAGAGTGATCTTGATTGTAAAGGTTACCTCCACCTAGCTTGGTGCAAAGGAGAGACCATTTAGTGGATTGGTTTAGCGGAGTGATTCACCGAGGACGAATCGGGGACCGTGGATTAGCGGCGTAGCCGTGAACCACGTTACATTCTTTGTTAGCGTTTGTTTTCTCGTATTTCTATTTGCTTGTCTTTATTAGTCTTCCGCTTGCGCTAATTAGTTTTGTAGACGAGCAAATACCGGCATCCAAACGAAAAGGGCTATTCACCCCCCTCTAGTCGGCCGTATCGATCCCCTACATAAGATCCGACTATTATGGCTATATGTGTGTATGTGATTGTTTGTGTGTGATTGTATGTATATTATTTGAATCCTCGGGGTTGACGAGGCTAGATTAGTATTTAATTTTTGTAATTAAATACGACATTGTTTAGCCACTCATTTTATTTTACTTTCGATCTAGATTATTTGTACACTCCTTCGTGGAGTATAGGATCGATGGATGTAAATTAAAATAGTTTATCTCGGCTCGGATCTCTTTAGTGACTTGCGCACGGGAAAAGGTGGAGCGGACGAGGTGGCGACACGACGGAACGCATATTGGAGAACAATGTCATAATAGTTGGGAAAATTCTATTTTTTTTATATTTATTGCTGATTTATTTTATATGCATGTTGTGTGTGCTTGAAAATTCCTCATTGTCAATTTACTAAGTGGGAGAGGGACATTTTAATTAATTCCCGCGGCCTCCATTATAATTTGACGTGTGATGCAACAAACTTGCGCGTCGGCTCTGAGTGCCTTCCTCCCCATCGGATGGATTTGTTTGCGGATCACTAGGTCAAATAATGGCTATAGGAAATTATTTAGGAGCGTGTGTACTTCCACATCGATAAGACACATAATCCGAGATAATTCCCTTAGTATCGTGTAATGATGCACACTTAGATGCAAATAAAAAGTATCCTCCCCATCGGAGTCACTGCTTTTATTTGTAGGGCCAAAGAGGAACCAACTATTAATTTTATTTGTCAAAAAGTAAGGTTGACAAGATAATAAAATTAATGGGTAAAACCCCCTCTTACAAATGAAGAATTCGTATACGTCCACACTATCGCGGCATGCGATATTCTCGGTATTTTGAGGTGTTGGTTGATTTCGAAATTTTATTGTTTGAGGAATCAATGATATTTGAAATCTAATATTTTGATCATTGTGATTCTTAGGTTTTTCAAATGGCTTTCAACCCACTTGCTGTGATATTAAAAGAAAATAAACTTACTGGAACAAATTATATTGATTGGAAAAGAAATTTGGATATTGTCTTAACTACAGAGGAGTACAAATTTGTACTCTTCGAGGTCTGCCCTCCTAAGCCCACAGATGACTCTGATGAAAAGGAGAAAGAAAGTTATAAGAAATGGATCAAGGCAGATGAGATGGCGCGGTGTTACATTTTGGCATCTATGTTAAATGTGCTGCAACATCAGCATCAGGCCATGGCCACAGCTTATGACATGATGTTCAATCTCAAGGAACTTTTCGGACATCAGAGTAGGGCAGCTAGACAGGAGGCTATGAGAAACTTGATGACGACCACCATGATTGAGGGAACACCCGTCAGGGATCATGTTCTCAAGATGATGGCTCATCTTAATGAGATGGAAGTCCTCGGAGTTGAGATCGATGGGGAAACCCAGGTCGATATTATTCTCCAGTCTCTGCCTAGGAGTTTTGAGTAGTTCCGCCTCAACTACAACATGAACAAGAGGTTGTATTCGTTGGTGGAGCTTCTGACAGAACTCCAGGCGGCAGAGGGGCTTTTTCGTCAAAGTGCTCAAGCCATGGTTGCTCAGAAGGTTTCTTCTTCTAAACCAAGGTAAGCAGAAGAAGAAGCAAGGTGGAGCAAAGAAAGTGGCAGTATGACCTCAGGTAGGAGTGAAGAAGCCGAAAGGCAAGTGCTTCACTTGCAAGCAGACTGAACATTGGAAGGCGGACTGTCCTCGCTGAAAGAACAAAGGTATATCTTCTTGTTTAGTTGTTGAAATATGTTTAGCGGTGTTATCTACGAGTCGATCGATCATGTCCGCAATACTTTGCGGGGTTCGAGAAACCCGAGACTAGGCGAGGAGAGATTATCGCCTTCATGGGCAATGCTTCAAAGGTGGCAGTTATTGCGGTGGGAGACGTTTATTTATCTTTTGATAGGAATAAAGTTTTGGTTTTGAGAAATTGTCTTTATGTACCTACTTTTAGAAAGAATCTAATTTCAGTTTCTAAATTGTTTATGGATGGATATTCTGTTTCTTTTAATGATAAAGTGGTAATAAAAAGGAATAGGGAGATTATCTGTTCTGGTACATTGGTTGGCAATTTGTACACTCTTGAACCGAAAACTCCCACGATGCATATAGAAGTAAATAACTCATCTTCTAAGTCTAATAAGAGAAAAGAACCTTGAAAATGAACGGACATATCTTTGGCATCTAAGGCTTGGTCATATTAACTGAGTAGAATTCAAATGTTGATAGGTGATGGACCTTTGGGTTCATTAGTGGTGGAGGATCTCCCAACCTGCGAATCTTGCTTGGAAGGTAAAATGACCAAGAGGCCTTCAAGGCCAAGGGTATAGAGCCAAAGATGTGTTAGAATTGGTTCATTACGATTTGGCGGTCCTATGTCTATCCAGCTAGAGGTGGTTTTGAATATTTCGCCTCTTTTATAGACGATTATTCAAGATATGGATACATTTACTTGATGCCGCAAGTCTGAATGCTTTGTGAGTTCAAAGAATTCAAGGCGATGTGGAGAACCGTCAAGGTAAAAGTATCAAGACACTACGATCGGATCGTGGTGGCGAGTATCTCTTGGAGAGTTTAGGAGTTATTTATCGAGGTGAGATTCAATCCCAATTGTCCGCACATTGCACAGAATGGTGTGGCGGAGCGAAGGAATAGGACTCTTATGGAGATGGTTAGATCGATGATGAGTTATTCGAGTTACCGATTCGCTCGGGGTTTGCTCTCGAAACGGCGGCACACATTACGAACTTGGTTCCATCTAAGTACGCTCTACTCCCCATTGCACTGTGTGGTGGGTAAAGCCTAGTCTAAGATATATTCGGTTGGGGTAGTCCAACATAGTCTTTGAAGGGAGATCTGGTAAGTTGGAATCTCGCATGTATGCACGCTTGTTTGTTGGCTACCCTAAGGGAACGAAGGGTGGTTTGTTCTATAGTCCTAGAGATCAGAAGGTGATCGTGAGTACGAATGCCAGATTTCTAGAGGAGGACTATGTGATGAACCACAAGCCCACGAGTAGGATTGTTCTTGAGGAGTTGACAGGGGAAATCACGACTTCAGTACCACCGGTACAAGAGGAGATACCACAAGTCATTGCACCGCGTGTCACAGAGCATACACAGGAGGCACCTCGTCGTAGTGGGAGGGTTGTTAGACAACCCGAGAGATTCATGTTCTTGGGAGAGTCTTCGGACTTAGTCCCTGGTGAACATGAACCTGATCCCTGGACATATGACGAGGCACTCCAAGATAGAGATGCGGTATCTTAGCAAAGAGTGATGAATTCAGAGATAAAATCTATGGATTCTAATCAGGTCTGGGAGCTAGTAGAGCCACCCGATGGTGTAAAAGTCATTGGATGCAAGTGGATCTACAAGAGAAAGAGAGGGGTAGACGGGAAGGTTGAGACCTTCAAAGCTAGGCTTGTTGCGAAAGGGTATACTCAAAAAGAGGGTATCGATTATGAGGAGACCTTTTCGCCGGTAGCTATGCTTAAGTCTATCCGAAATCTCTTATCTATAGCTGCTCATATGGATTATGAGATTTGGCAGATGGATGTCAAGACAGCTTTCCTTAACGGAAGTCTTGAGGAGAACATCTATATGCAGCAACTAGAGGGATTCATTGCTAAAGGCAAAGAGAATCTTGTATGTAAGCTTAATCGGTCCATTTATGGATTGAAGCAAGCTTCTAGATCTTGGAACATCCGCTTTGATGAGGTAATCCAGTCATATGGATTTATTCAAAGTCCGGATGAGCCTTGTGTATACAAAAGATGTGATGGAAACATAGTGGTATTTCTTGTACTATACGTAGATAACATTTTATTAGTTGGCAACAATATCAGAGTGTTATCAGACGTAAGGGTATGGTTGTCCAAACAGTTTGACATGAAGGACTTGGGAGAAGTGGAACACATCCTTGGGATCAAAGTTATAAGGGATCGCAAGAAAAGGATGTTGTGCTTATCTCAAGCTTCATACATAGACACGGTCCTAGCTCATTTTAGCATGCAGAACTCCAAGAAAGGTTTTCTACCTTTTAGGCATGGAGTTCCTTTATCTAAAGAGATGTGCCCCAAAACATCAAAGGAGATAGAGGAGATGAAGGCGGTTCCTTATGCTTCGGCAGTAGGAAGCCTCATGTATGCTATGCTATGTACGAGACTAGATATCTGCTTTGCCATAGGCATGGTTAGCAGATATCAGAGTAATCCTGGACAGGGACATTGGACTGCGATAAAGCATCTATTGAAGTACCTGAGAAGGACTAGAGATTATATGCTGGTTTACCGGGCAGATCAATTAGTCCCTGTGGGTTACACGGATTCTGATTTCCAATCAGATAGGGATAACAGTAAGTCTACCTCGGGGTTTGTGTTTACTTTTGGAGGTGGAGCCATAGTATGGAGGAGTGTCAAGCAGAAATGCATGGCGGACTCTACCATGGAAGCTGAGTATGGCATCTGAGGCGACCAAAGGAAGCTGTATGGCTCAGGAACTTCTTGATGGACTTGGATGTGATTCCTGGTTTGCCCAGAACTATCACAATTTATTGTGATAATAGTGGTGCAGTTGCAAACTCGAAGGAACCACGAGCCCATAAGGCGAGTAAACACATAGAGCGCAAGTACCACCTGATACGAGAGATCGTAAAGCGAGGAGAAGTAGCTGTCACCAAGATTGCATCAGAGGATAACCTGGCGGATCCATTCACTAAGGCCCTTCCAGCGAAAGCGTTTGATAGGCATGTGGAGGACATGGGGATCAGATGTATGGCAGTGTGATGACAACATAGTCTTTTAGTATAAGTGGGAGATTGTTGGAATGTATACTGAAAGCCTAACTCTTTTTGTATGAACATTTTTATTTTGAAATAAGAATCACATGATCATTGTTTTCACTTTATATATTTATTATATGTGTGTGAATATTGTCTAATATTTTACATTGTAGATAACATGGTGCTTGGTGTGGAACAGAAGATCATGTTATCAGTCCCTTGTAAAATATAAGTAGAGGCTCACAACCAAGATGATTTTGGATAAACCATTGGCATGGTTGTAGTGTAGCTTGGTATTATTTTGTCTTGAACATAGAGTTACACTAATACACTTAGGTGTATTGAGCAGGACCGACATAGAGGTGATTCAATTTATTGCTGACTACATAATTGAATCGGACCTCGGATATTATGTTGTACATGCTCTTAATCCCGATGTAATAACGGGCACATGTACTTAGTATTTATTTCTTTGATTTACCAGAGGGTGAGATTTAGATGGATTAAATCAATATGCCCGGTAAGTTGGGAAATGATATTATTTACATGGTGTGCCGTTGATTATAGGAGGAAACTGTGTCCTATATATTAGGTTGATGATGTCCCCTTGAGGAGCTCATAAGGTTCATCATGTAAACCCAGCTGGTTGACTTAGTCAACATGATGATAAGGTTGAGTGGTACTACTCGAGGAGTTAGATGTTAATTGATTGATGGTCAGTAGATCAATTAATTAACGGACATTCGATATCTTAAACACGGGGAGATGGATGTACAAATAATATATGGAGCCCATATTGATTTATGGGGGTTGGTGAGGTAATTCAATGATGATCCTCTAGTGGAATGGAACATCATTGATGGATCAAGTTTGTGTGGTTCCGATCCATCGGGTGGCCAAGATCCAACTCCTCCTCATGGTCCCTATCGTAGCCTAATATAATCCTCATGAAGTCTAGATCCAAGGATGGAAAACAAAACTCTAGAACTGACGGTTGGGATGAAACCCTAGATCCGACGGTTGGGATGAAACCCTAGATCCGACGGTGGAGATTAAAGGAGGCTTAAGCCATACTCTATAAATAAAGGGCTAAGGCTTGGGCAGCAAACTAATGCTCGGGAGATTAGGGTTTTGCCTATCTAAAAGTGGGCGGCAACAAACCCTACAGAAGTTAGGGTTTTGGGCGGCTAGGTTTTTGGAGAAGTTGGGCGGCAAAGCTTTGTTCTCCCTAGGGTTTTGGCCGGCGCCCCTCTTCCTCTTCTCATCCTTTGCCGGCGCTCTTCCCTTCTTCCTTTTCTCCTTGGCCGGTGGAAACAAGGGCTAGGTTTTATCCTTGGAGCTCTTGGTCGGCGCCCTCTTGCTTTCTCCTTGGTGGCCAGCGGCAACTCTTCTTGAAGGTTGGCCGGCGGTTATATCAAGCTCCTTGGCTTGGTGGCTGGTTCTAGATAAGGAGAAGGAGTTTTTGTTTGGTTCTTCTCTTTGTTCGGATAGAGCAAGGAAAGGAAGAACGTGATCTAGGAGGCTTCTACTCATGGAGGATCTTCACCCACACGACGTCTGATCGAACGATTTTTAATGTCGCAATACCGTTCCCAAATTATTTACCGAACCCCCTAACTACACTAATGCAGTATAGGACTGACTCGGGTCATCTCCCAATGAACCTAATGGCTGGACGTTTGTTTTTAAACAGAAGTAAACATTGGGGGTTTTCTGAATTTATTAAAATGCAAAATCAAAAGCGAACATGGGAATTGAATATACAAAGAGTAACTCTAACTACCAAATAATGAGTAACAAACAACTATTCTAATGAACAAAAGAAAGCGACCAAGCACCGCACTGTCACTATACGGTACACTGATCAAACAAAGGTGAACAACCCAACCATGCACCGCACTGTCACTATACGACACAGTGATCAAACAGTCACTAAAAATTGCAATAAACGAAATGCAATAAGCAAAGCGATTCAACCACATACTTTGTCACTATACGGCAACTGGTCGAATGTAAATGAACTCTAACCTAATAATGAAAGCACTCCAACCAAAACACCATACTGTCCTATACGATACCTTGATTAGACAATTTTAATGGATGGGGTTAGTACAT
The DNA here is from genome assembly GCA_025175895.1 of Wurfbainia villosa. Lineage (NCBI taxonomy): Eukaryota > Viridiplantae > Streptophyta > Magnoliopsida > Zingiberales > Zingiberaceae > Wurfbainia > Wurfbainia villosa. The sequence goes on from CM045986.1 coordinate 8,577,803, forward strand.
TAGCAACAAGAAATTAAACTAACCTACAACTAAATAACAAATGCCAATATTAAATCTAATAAAAATGCACGATGAATGTAATTAACAACTAAGCATAACAAGCGATAGAAATAGCATTGCATGTAAATAAATCAACAATTAACCAAAACAAACCTAATCAACTACTAACAATTGCATAATTGCCTTTGGAATAAAATCACGAATGTAATTAACATGAAATCCGAATGTTTAACACAAACACACTCGTGTAGCAAAATCGAATAAAATAACGATCGGTAACCACACGGCGGTCACAACAAACCGAACAGCCACTCCGGCGGTGAATGCGAAGCTGCCCCGATCGGCGTCTGGCAGGAGGAAGGGCGGATGGATGATTGCGGTCCTTTGCTCAACGAATCTGGATTCAGGACGGTGGAATGGGATTCTTCTCGTGGTGAAAATGGGATTGTCAATCGGCACAACTGTGGTGACTCGGCAAGATGGAGCGGCCTATCAGTGCCGGGAATGAAGGAGAAATGCCGGTGAAGGATGAACTGCGGAATCTGGCGGCTGCCGTCGATCGCTCGTGGAGTCGCCCGTCGCGCGCTCACGAGGAAGAAGAGCGCGCCATAGCTGTTACATCGCGCCTCGCTTTGGAGCTGGGAAGAAGTTGGTTTATTAAGTGATTTTCCTGAACCGTCCGATTGTGCCAAATCTGATCTCAGCCGCCCAAATATAGCTAGGTTAAATGAATCCAATTAATCTCCTAAGCATCTTTGTGATCCAGCGGTGTGATCCATCCGATTGCGATGGGCGGATCGATCCGTGCGGAAGGTATAATAACGATCCAGCGGTCGGATGAGCGGCCAAGGCGTGTAGATCTTAATGTACGGGCGGATCGCTCCAGATCGGATGGATGGCTCAAAATCAATCACTTTCCTCGACGGTCCATAATGCTCGATTGATCGGATCGACTGTGATTGCTCCATTTAGATCCTCATTAGATGTTCCTACAAAATCACATGAAATTCATGAAAAATACTGAAATTATAGGAATTAATGTAATTAATCGCAAATAGGCTCAATATGTAAAAACATCCCAAATAACAATAATTATCCCATCAAAGAGCCTAAAAGATCTAATCAACAAGTAAAAAGCCGCGATAAAAAATGCGATTATCAAATTCCCCACACTTATTTTGCGCGTCCGTGCAATAACAAAACAAAGAAACACTAACTCCTAACTCATTCCCTAGTAATACCTAGATCAATAATTGAGACGAAAAATAAGTTACTTAGGATCACCAAATTTATCAGGATCTAGGATATTCAAAAGATCCGACTCCTACAACAGTCAACATGTTTGATGATTTACAGTCAAATCAAATAAACCAAGCCTGATACAAAAACCTCCCAAATGGATATTTGCACTCATGCTCACATAATGATCGTAGGAGTGGGGTACCCTCAAAACATCATGTAATCTTGTCCTACCATATGCTTGCTTATCATCTATTTCTCTACTGCTATCAATACATCCATACATGAATCAAAAGGATTTATCGACAATCAAACATGATCAGAAGTGGGTTGCAATAGAGAAATACAAAGAAGATCAAGATGAAATGAATAAGACAATAGTAGAATTGGAAGAATAAACCTGATTAGTTGCAATTAGGAGTGTAGGGAGAAAAAATAAAACAGCAATTTCCAAAAACACGTGGCCTTAGCTCCTCAATGATTAAATCCCAATCATGAATTCTAGAACTCTTCCTTGAAATATCAAGGCTCCATCCGTTCTTGCCTTATACCAATTTCATACATTTTTATTGAGGTAGATTTGATCTTTCTTTGGCATCTAAAGCTTTTACTGGGTTCCATCCAAGCTCATCGTCATTCTGACCATCTCCTCTACCAGACCATTCATCCTTTCCTGAACTTTTCTCATTTTCCCAAGTAGATGTTTGATCTTTGGCAATTGATTTATTGCCACAACTCTGCCAATTCTTCTAGACTGTAATTTTAGAATCGCCATTATCTCTATGCTAACTAGGAACTGAGCATAGTACTTGCCACTTGGAAATCATCCCTATCATTTACAAATGCCCAATACATTGATCCCCATTAGAGTTCTTGTTCCATCCACCAACACTGAGATCCATTTCCCTGTCCCAATTCACTTCTTGACTTTAGAAGCGTACCAAACATCATTGACTTTCACAATAGCAGCGTAACCATCCAAGCCTCTTATCCGGACCGTATCTAGCTATCTAAACGCGATTTGATTAATATCTGCGGTAAACAAGAACCCTACAATTCAATTTATATCTTAAATTACCCAATCAATATTGCGAAATGTTCAGAACCTACATTTCATTTGAAGTTTGACTTTTGAAAGGATCTTTGGAAGATTATAAGAAAACCAACATCTTTAGATAACTCTGGTAAAACCTGTCCAGCTTCAATAACAAATTTCCAACCTAATACACATCAGTAATTCCAAGTCTTAGTGTGAACTCTGCTCCACCCAATCTACGAATTACATGATTTTATCTCCGAATGTGAAACTTCCTTTAATCCAACCTTGATCTGATCCAGTCCTTGAATTCACGTGTCCAGCTGCAGTAACAAATTTTCTTGTAGCTTGGTGATTCATGCATTTTCCCAGAAATTTTTTTTCAGACTGTAACTAACTCCTCTATACTTACACGTGCAGCTTCTCCAAGGTTACAATTCCTTGACAATATGCGAGTTTTCATGAAGTGAACATGCATTATCTCTACACGCAGCAGTCGACTTGGCAAAAATAACCAATCCGTGTAAGCCACTGACCTCTTGGATCTTTGATGACTCATGCATTTTTCAGAATTGCATCTATCATATTTTCTCTTTTCAGAAATTGAATGCTCAGAATATTTTGCAGCCGACCAGCAACCACTCTTTGCAACTCAACCAACTTTCTGAAACCATTTTTCAAACCGACCATATAGCATCCACGAATTTCAATTTCGACTTCCAAACTATGAAGCCTTTCACCTATTAGCACCCTACCCTGCTTGCTCTAACTTTATGAAAACCATGCTATTTCTTATCGGGATCTCGATTTGCTTTACGAGATTCATGAAGCAAAACTTGTTGGTCAATGTATTGAATCCTCCATTGCTCCAAGTATCCAGCTAACCAACATTTATTCTGCAGCTAATAACCCAAATTCTCACGCCCTTCGTCTACTACGACAAGAGAAGGCGATCTTGAGAAATGTCGAAAAATGGTAAAACCATTTAAATGAGTTAAGTGAACTTCACTAACGAGAACTTGATGCCAATCACTTTCTTCCTTGGTATTTGCATGTTGCTTCTTTAGAAACATCTTTGCTCGAAATCTTTTCTGATTGAACGTTTTGAGTAGGCATCAATTTTCCTAAAATCCCTCATCTGCCTACTACTGGATTTTGATTGTTGAGCGGTGGGCGCCAATTTGATTCAACCCAATTCAATCCGGATCTTGCATTACAACTCACGGAAATCGATACAACCAACACATTCAATCCATTCCTAAGATCGACTCCATAAGCGAAATTTTAACTTGTTGGCCTTGTAATCTACCGACTTATCAATTTCCCGCGGGCTGTTGCACCCTTATTGAGGTTGAAATTGGGCTTCACGTATAGGTAAGGATGCTATTATTTTTTTCTCGCAAATTCCCGACTAACCACATTTGTCTGCGGTAGATGACCATAAATTACATTTGTCAAGTTTTACGCACCCTTGATTTCTTGATTCAAAACTAAGATTCACCAAGCAATCAATTCAATTTCCATAAACTCTGCTTCTTTGATCCCAACTTCTTACTCAAAATAGCAATTCTGCATCCTTCCAAGTCTCAACCGATGCAGCATCAATTTAATCCATGAATCCAGATGGCCATATTGCTCTGCGATTATCCTAATTTTCTTAATATCAAGCTTTGTGATAGACTTACGTACAACAAGCGTGCTTGACCTTACAATTAGCTCCAAGTCAAATTTTTGTATCTAACTCACGGTACTTGAATAAAACACTACCTCCTCCCCCACACTTAAGATTTTTTTTTTTTTATCTCGAACAAAGCAACTTATCAAGTTATTCTTCCAATGTGAGAACAAAAGATGGTAGAGGTAATCCACAAGACAATGAAAAATAAATGAATAGGAATGACAAGTATGACAACATGAAAATATCAAGTGGATTAGACAAGCAACACAAGTGAGGAAAAGAACCAGGAATGAACTCCTTTATCATATTCATGCGAATAAATGCTATTGCAGTTTTGAAAAGACTCAAAGCAAGTTCTAGAGTAACAAGTATCACACGTGTATCACACTAAAGTGGGTAAATGATTGACATGGCTTAAACCTCACTAGGTAAATAAAAATCAAGCTTGGTCTATCAATAAAAAGTTCACCATCATAACAAGTGACTGCATGCAAGTGAAGTCTCCTATCATACACAAAAATCCATAATTTAATGATCAAACTTAACTAATTTTTACCACCTCTGAAATGCTACTAAGGCATACATAGGGGAATATTATTTGACTCAACGAAAACAACTAAACAACCTAGGCAAACAGGCAAATACTAAACAAATAAACAACAAGTTATTTCCGAACATGAGAAGGAAGAAAATACAGTAAACAAAAGAACACACTCCCCTGTCATGTCGGAGAAGAAGCATCCTCAAGGTCTACTATAACTTCTCTCGACCCTTCATGAAATATCTTGAGGCGGTGTCCATTTACTCTGTAAGTGTTCCACTGAAGAAAGTTCTGCACCTCTACAACACCATAGGGCAACACATTAGTAACACTAAAAGGATCTCCCCACTGGATCTCAACTTACCTCCGATCAACTCGAGACGAGATGGTATAATAACACTTTGTCGCCAATATGGAACTCCTTCCTCACAAGCTTGTCATGAAAATTTTTAGTCTTCTCCTTGTAAATGCGGGAGTTCTCATATGCTTCTAACCGTATTTCTTCAAGTTCCTGAAGTTGGAGTTTCCTCTCTCTCCCAGCTCTGTAAGCCTCCATGTTGCAAGCTTTTACTGCCCAATAAGCCTTGTGCTCAATCTCCACCGGCAAGTGACATGCTTTGCCATAAACTAATCTGTAAGGGACATGCCTATGGGAGTCTTATAGCGATCTGCAGGCCCACAGAGCATCCTCCAACCTTTTGCTCCAATCTTTCCCCCCACTGTCTTCTCCAATATAGATTTGATCTCCCTGTTTGATACTTCAGCCTGCCCATTTGTCTGAGGGTGATAAGGAGTAGAAATCTTATGAAACACCCCATACTTGCTCAGCATGGCTTTCATGTGTCTATTGCAAAAGTGAGACCCTTGATCAGATGACGCCAGGTACCCCAAATCGCAAAATATGTGAGACGACAAAATTCACAACAAGCTGGAGAATCATCACTGGTGGATGGCCTCCACCCATTTGGAAACATAATCAACAGCCAAAAGAATGTAAGAAAATCCAAAAGATACAGGAAAAGGTCCCATAAAATCGATACCCCAAACGTCGAAAATCTCACAGAATAACAAAGATTGTTGAGGCATTTCATTTCTACGTCCAATATTCCCTGTTCGTTGACATCTCTCACAAACTTTATAGAATTCATAGGCATCATGAAATAGGGTGGGCCAATCTGACTGGACTCTAAAACTTTCCTAGATCCTTTGGGGTCCAAAATGCCCCCCACAAGCCAGAGAATGACAAAAAGTAAGTACAGAATGAAACTCATAGTCAGGAACACATCTCCTAATAATCTGATCACTACAAAACTTCCAAAGGTAAGGATCATCCCATACATAATACTTGGCATCACTTTTCAATTTCTGGACTTGTGCATGCGAAAAAAATGAAGGTACAACACGGGCAACTAAATAGTTAGCAATATCTGCATACCATGGTGTCTTACCCTGCAGGTGAAAAAACTGCTCATCTGGAAAAGAATCTGCTATGGGGGTGGAATCTATCTCTGTCACTATCCTGCTCAGATGATCTGCAACCAGGTTCTCCCTCCCGCTCCTATCGCGTATCTCTACGTCGAATTCTTGAAGCAGAAGCATCCATCTAATCAGTCTTGGTTTTGCATCAGGCTTCTTCAGGAGGAATTTCAAAGCTGCATGATCAGAAAAAACAACCACATGAGAACATAGCAAGTAAGATCGGAATTTATCTAAAGCAAAAACAATAGCTAAAAGCTCTTTTTCTGTGGTGGTGTAGTTGGATTGTGCAGCATCCAATGTCCTCGAGGCGTAGCAGATCACATGAGACGCCATGTCTACTCTCTGCGCCAAGACAGCTCCTACCGCATAGTTCGAGGCATCACACTCGAACGGCAGAGTCCAATCTGGTGGTCTCAAGATCGGTGCTGATATCAAAGCTTTCCTCAGGTGGTTAAATGAATCCTTGCACCTCTGATCAAACTGGAATACCACCTCCTTTTGCAATAAGTTAGTCAAAGGTAAGGCAATCTGACTGAAATCTCTGATGAAACGTCTGTAGAAACCTGCATGTCCAAGAAAAGCACGAACTTCCCGCACAGAAGCGGGGTAAGATAGAGCAGAAATAACATGAATTTTAGCAGGATCTACTTCTATACCATGTAGAGATAATATTACCTAGGACTATCCCATGCCCTACCATGAAATGACATTTCTCGAAATTCAAAACCAAATCCGTATCAATGCATCTCCGTAAAACTCTCGACAAACTATCCAGACATGAATCAAAAGAAGAACCGTACACAGAAAAATCATCCATAAACACCTCCATGCAATGCTCTAATAAATCACCAAAAATACTTACCATACATCGCTGGAATGTACCGGGGGCGTTGCAAAGTCCGAAAGGCATGCGTCGATATGCATACGTCCCGAAGGGCAAGTGAAAGTGGTCTTCCCGATCCTCCGAGCAATACAGATCCGAAATACCCAAAGGTAACCATCTAGGAAGCAATAATGTGACTTGCACCGCCAACCTCTCTAGCATCCGATCAATAAAGGTAGGGGTAGTGGTCTTTCCTGCTGGCCTGATTAAGCTTCCTGTAGTCTACACAAACTCTCCAAGAGTTCTGAACTCTGGTGGGAATCAACTCATTATCTGCATTGGCAACCACTGTAATACCAGACTTCTTCGGAACCACCTGAACAGGACTTACCCAATTGCTATCTGAAATAGGATAGATAATGCCCGGCTGTAGAAGCCTCACCTCTTTCTTTACTACCTCAAGAATCGCTGGGTTAAGTCGCCGTGGTTGTCTAACGGTTTTACATCCTCTTCCAAGTGAATCTGTGCATACAGATCGAAGGATCGACCCGGATATCGCGGCTCCACCCAATCGCTTCTATGCCGCCTCGGAAGATCTACTAATCTGTATTCACGATCCGACTCTAGATCTCGCAATAATAACGGTCGCCGTCGTCCTTATCCAAATACACATACTTTAAATGCTCAGAAGGGTTTTAATTCAAGGCTGTGGTTGCACATTTGATGGAAGTGATTCTGGGCGTTGCTGAAAATCGCAAGTCCTACACATTCCATGTCCTCGCCCAAATCAGGGCCCACAGATAGGTCCTATCATATCATCAATAATATCGAATCGTCAGAATCACTGAAATTACTACACAAAATAGACGGTATAGAGATATCCAACTGAAAAACAGACTCAGGAATGAAACCCATGCAGTCCAGCTCATCCTCTAAATCCATGCTGAGAATAGAATGATCCTCCATCGGATGCTTCATCGCATCTAAAATCCGGAACTGAACTACAGTATCTCCTACCTCCATGGAAAGTGTACCTGCATGCACATCAATCTTGGTCTTGGCAGTCTTGAGGAAAGGCCTGCCCAGAATAAGCGGAGCTCTGCTGCTCTGTGAATCACCCTCCATGTCAAGAATATAGAAATCTGCGGGAAATATCAGCTCTCTCACCTTAACCAACACATCCTCGATCACCCCAGCTGGGTGAGTCTGACTGCGGTTAGCTAACTGAATCACTACACCTGTTGACTGTAAGGGTCCAATACCTAATGAACGGAAAATAGACCTTGGCATCACATTAATGGAAGCTCCTAGATCTAGCATAGCATCCTCGAACACATGGCTCCCAATCACGCAAGGTACAGTGAAAACTCCTGGATCCTCGCACTTCTGGGGCAAAGGCTGAATAAGTGCTGAAACATTCTTTCCAACTCTGATTAACTCATTTCCTTTCAGCTTCTTCTTATGCACACACAATTCTTTCATAAACTTGGCATACTTGGGAATCTGCTCGATCATAGTCAATAAAGGGACATTAACTTCCACCTTACTAAACAAATCCACAAGCTCCTGGAATTCCCTAGCCTTTTCTTCACTAACCCCCTTCCTAGGTCAGACCGGGCCTCGAGGGAAAGGTAATGGAACCGTGACTGATCGTCAGCGGTGTGGATCCTGCTCGCCTGCCTCGTGACCGCTAGCTAATCGAAGAATCGGATCAGTGCAGTGGTCCAAGCCCGGGAGTCTCAAGTAACTCTACCACTCCGCAGTTGTAATCGAATCGATGTTTCCTTTAGGATTCGGGATGGTCGAGATGGTAGTGACTAGATCCTGGATCGGTGGTTAATGTTGGATGCAGCCGCTAAGTTGTCTCTCTATGTTGAATAGATGCATCCGGTCTTATAAATGCCGTATTTCCAAAAATTGCTGCACAAGATCCTCCATCTTTGGATTTGAACTCGAACTGGGATACTCAGCTCTAATCGGGCCGAATGAAGGTCGACTGTCTTGGGTTACTCGATGGCTAGGGTCTCGTGACTGCGATCTCGGTAAACAATCTTGATAAAATGAATTCCCATACCTCGATTTGGATGATCTCTCCATCCCGGATTATAAGTGCGGACATCGGATCATATCCGGAATGTTGCTCATCGAGGCCGAGCATCGATGTCGTCTGCCGATGATATGGAGGATGATCGAGGCCGAGCATCGAGGTCGGAAGGAAACTGATTTGCCGCCGCTACTATTTCATCTTCTTTGGAGTGAAGGACATGAATCGAAGGATGCTCGGACTCAACAAATACCACAAACTCTCATAGGCTGCATAGGCACTATAGAAGATTGGCATGCCTGGTTCAGAGCCAATTGCCTAACTAAGGATGTGAGCTCCTGTATAGAATTCTTCATCTCCGCCTGATCAGTATAAGCCAGGTGAGCCTCACTCACCCCTCTAGTCACTATAGCTCGCTCCCAAAGCTCGTGAGTTCTCTCGCCATGTTTGCAATAAGCTCTCGGGCCTCACTGGAGTCTTGTTAACTAATGCCCCTCCACTAGCCGCATCTATCATACTCCGCCCATGGGAAGCGATCCCTCATAGAATCTTGAGCGAACGAGCAGTCTGTGATCGATCCGGGGACAACTGGAATATAGTTTCTTGAATCTCTCCCAGTACTCATACAATGTCTCTCCAGTAGACTGCTGGATACTGCAGATACTTTTCCTGATGGTAGCAGTTCTGGATGCTGGGAAGAACTTTTCCAAGAATGCTTTCTTCAATTCAAGCCAACTGTTGATACATCCAGGTGGAAGATAGTATAACCAATCCTTAGCTGCTCCAGCCAATGAAAATGGAAAAGCTCTCAATTTTATATCTTCCTCTGAAATGCCCTGTGGCTTCATAGTAGAGCACACCACATGGAACTCGTGCAAGTGCCTGTTGGGATCTTCACCAGACAATCCATGAAACTTAGGAAGCAAATGAACTGTACCTGATCTGAGCTCAAAATCCTCCTCTAAAGCTGGGTAGCTAATGCAAGAATACTGGTATGTCGCATCAGGGGCTGCAAGCTCCTTCAGAGTCCTGTTGTTATCTGCCATGACTATCTGCAACTCTGATGGATCAGAATCGTATCGGTGACACGCCTGGTTTCTCCGCATGATCGTGAAAAGTCCTATCAATCTCCGGATCCAGCTCAAAGAGTTTATCGCCTGAAGACCTGGTCATTTTCAAAACAAACAACACAATGAGTACAGATAGAAAAGATAGAAATAATAGGAAAGACACAAATACAAAAGCAAACAAAACAAAACAAACTACTACAGTTTAAAGACAAACTACTACAGTTTAAAGACAAACGAACCCATTAAAGTTCCCCGGCAACGGCGCCAAAATTTGATCGAACGATTTTTAATGTCGCAATACCGTTCCCAAATTATTTACCGAACCCCCTAACTACACTAATGCAGTATAGGACTGACTCGGGTCATCTCCCAACGAACCTAATGGCTGGACGTTTGTTTTTAAACAGAAGTAAACATTGGGGGTTTTCTGAATTTATTAAAATGCAAAATCAAAAGCGAACATGGGAATTGAATATACAAAGAGTAACTCTAACTACCAAATAATGAGTAACAAACAACTATTCTAATGAACAAAAGAAAGCGACCAAGCACCGCACTGTCACTATACGGTACACTGATCAAACAAAGGTGAACAACCCAACCATGCACCGCACTGTCACTATACGGCACAGTGATCAAACAGTCACTAAAAATTGCAATAAACGAAATGCAATAAACGAAAGCGATTCAACCAGGCACCGCACTGTCACTATACGGCAACTGGTCGAATGTAAATGAAATCTAACCTAATAATGAAAGCACTCCAACCAAAACACCATACTGTCCTATACGATACCTTGATTAGACAATTTTAATGGATGGGGTTAGTACATTAGCAACAAGAAATTAAACTAACCTACAACTAAATAACAAATGCCAATATTAAATCTAATAAAAATGCACGATGAACAGAATTAACAACTAAGCATAACAAACTGATAGAAATAGCATTGCATTTAAACAAATCAACAATTAACCCAAACAAACATAAACAACTACTAACAAATTGCATTTGGAATAAAATGCGGAATGTAATTAACATGAAATCCCGAATGTTTAACACAAACACACTCATTAGCAAAATCCAAATAAAATACGACCGGTAACCACACGGCGGTCACAACAAACCGAACAACCACTCCGGCGGTGAATGCGAAGCTGCCCCAATCGGCGTACAGCAGGGAGGAAGGACAGATGGATGATTGCGGTCACTGCTCCGACGAATCTGGATTCACCGGACAGTGGAATGGGATTCTTCTCCGGCGGTGAAAATGGGATTGTCCAATCGGCACAACCTGTGGGTGACTCCGGCAAGATGGAACGGCCTATCCCAGCCGCCGGAATGAAGGAGAAATGCCGGTGAAGGATGAACTCGCCGGAATACTGCTGGCCTGCCGTCGATCGCTCGTGGAGTCGCCGGTCGCCGCGCTCGCGAGGGGAAGAAGACGCCGCCCGCACTGTTCTGTCGCGCCTGTTCGAAGCTGGGAAGAAGTTGGTTTATTAAGTGATTTTCCTGAACCGTCCGATTGTGCCAAATCTGATCTCAGCCGCCCAAATATAGCTAGGTTAAATGAATCCAATTAATCTCCTAAGCATGCTGTGATCCAACAGCTGTGATCCATCTGAATTGCAATGGACGAATCTGATCCGTCTGAAGGTATAATAACGATCCAACGGTCCAGATGAACGGCCAAGACGTGTAGATCTTAATGTACGGGCCGGATCGCTCCAGATCCAGATGGATGGCTCAAAATCAATCACTTTCCTCGGACGGTCCATAATGCTCAGATTTGATCTGGATCGACGGCTGTGATTGCTCCAATTAGATCCTCATTAGATGTTCCTACAAAATCACATGAAATTCATGAAAAATACTGAAATTATAGGAATTAATGTAATTAATCGCAAATAGGCTCAATATGTAAAAACATCCCAAATAACAATAATTATCCCATCAAAGAGCCTAAAAGATCTAATCAACAAGTAAAAATAGCACGATAAAAAATGCAGTTATCAACGTCCACGAGGAGGATATGACATACGATAGAAGATCGAGAGGTATAAAAGTTTTACAACTTTTATTGATATTTGCATGTTCTTATCTTTATGTTAGTATGTGTTGATTATACCAGTTTGCATTTGTATGTATTTGTATAATCATGGACCCCGAAGACAAACACAAAAACCAGGGATCCGTCCGTCGTCTCTTCCGTGGCTAACCAACTAGAAGAGTTGGGTTGCTTGAACAACTAGTTTGTTCAAGCGATCACTCAAGTTGTTAGCACGACGACGAATTGGTTGTGCTTAGGAAACTCATCCCATCCGGATTAGTTTTTTCATTAGTGAAAATTTTAATCCGGGGACATGGGAGCCAATGAGCCTCCAAAGCAATTCCTACACCGACGCTATCCTCCAGATCGTTTTAGATTATAACTTGATGTATTGCTTCGGGACACGACTCCCTCTTTATCTTCTTTTCTTTTCATAGCCCGCCAAAGAGAATTTAATGTTAATATAAATGATTCATCAATCAAATTTGGGTTTGCCATACATCTAATCGACATAGTGAATTGTCAAATACATTTCCCAAGAAACTTCTTAATCCTTTTTTCCATCCACCCTCTCTTACACAGTATAATAATATTTCAAGTGTACAGCGTTCCAGGGTCGAGGGAATTCCTTGCCCTGACATCTTTCAGATAATACGCTGATCCTGCCACACGACGCGTCACTTTGTAGGGTCCTTTCCAATTTGGAGCTAACTTTTCAGGATCTCCAGTGGGATTAACTTTGTGCAAAACCAAATCCCCTTCTTGAAATCTTCGGGGCATTACCCTTTTGTTAAAGGCTTGTTGTACCCTCTGTTTGTAAAATTTTGCTCGCCTCCGCGTCTGTTCCCTTTTTTCTTCCACCAAGTCCAGCTCGGTGCTCTGAATAATTTGGTTCTACTCCGACTCATAAACTTCCACGCGGGCATTGCTTAAAAGGGCCTCCATCAGAATAATGACCTCTATTCCGTATACCAAGCTGAAAGGAGTTTCACCTGTTGCAGTTTTTGGTGTGGTTCAGTAGGCCCACAAGATCCCCGACAATTCCTCCACCCAGTTTCCTTTCTGAGCCCCCAGTTTAGTCTTCAATCCTTGGATAAGGATTCTATTAGTTACTTCGACCTGCCCATTAGCTTTAGGATGAACCACCGAAGTAAAAGCTTGTTGGATGTTAATACTTTGGCACCATTCCTTGATTTTCTTGCCTTGGAATTGCCACCCATTGTCACTAACTAACCTCCGGGGAATACCATACTGACAGACAATATTCTTCCACAGGAATTGTATCACAACATTCTCAGTAATTTTGGCAATGGGCTCTGCTTCCACCCACTTGGAGAAGTAATCCACCACCACCAATAAGAATTTTTTCGACAAAGGTGCTACAGGCATGGGACCCACTATATCCATCCCCCACTGATCGAAAGGGCATGAAGCAACAACAACTTTCATTAATTCAGCCGGTCGTTCAGACCGGTTGCTATGCTTTTGATAGGTCGAGCAAGTTTGCACTATATAAACTGCATCTTGTTGGAGGGTGGGCCAAAAGTATCCTGCTAACAAGACTTTCCTCGCTAAGGCTCTCCCTCCCAAATGATTGCTGCAGCACCTTCGTGGATTTCCTGGAGTACCCATTCAGCATCTTCCTTTCCCAAACACTTCAGCAGGGGCCATCCAAAAGATGTCTTGTACAAATCTCCGTTTAGGATGGTGAACCATTTTGCTCTGTTCATTAAAATAGATGTCGCCCCTCTTTCTTCCAGGACTTTTCCTTACTGTAGATATGTTATAATGTCAGTCCTCCAATCAGGGATCAGATCTGGCTCAGGTACAGTTTCCTCCACATTCTATATCACCAGAGAAGTAGGGACTTCCACACAAACCATTTCAGGCTGCTTCACCCCTTCCATCGTTCTAGCCAACCGAGCCAATTCATCCGCCTTCCCATTGTTCTCCCTTGGAATCTGCTTTAAGAGGACTTGGTGAAAATGAGCCTTTTCTTTCTCGAAAGTCTTCAAATATTTTTGTAACCTTTCTTCCCGAACCATGAAAGAGCCTTGAAGTTGTGATACCGCCAATTGGGAATCCGAATGGATTATAATGAAGGTTGCTCCTACAGCCCTGGCGGCTTATAACCCTGCTAAAATAGCTTTATATTCGACTTCATTATTGGACACCCGATATCCCAGGCGCACGACTATGCGAGTTTCTTCTTTCTTAGGGGATATCAATAGGACTCCCACCCCGCTACCTACAGACCCAGAAGAGCCATCCACAAATACATTCCATGCCTCCGATCCTTCTTCTTTTGCCGACGAGCTATTTTCTGAACCAACAGGTACCTCAGCTAGAAAATTAATGAGAGCCTGAGCCTTGATAACGGTTTGGGGTTGGTAGTGAATGTCATATTCACTTAGTTCTACGACCCATTTAGCTAGTCTCCCAGAAAAATTAGGCTTAGTAACCACCTTGCCTAATTCACTGTGAGTCAAAACATTGATAGGATGAGCTAGAAAGTATGGCCTCAACTTGCGGGCTGTCAAGACTAGAATATACGCCAACTTCTCCAGCTCTGTGTAATGGGATTCAACCCCTTTTAGGATATGGCTAGTATAATAGATAGGCTGTTGATGAGAACCTTCTTGCTTCAACAAAACTGAACTAATGGCTCCTTCTGAGACAACTAAATATATCCACAATGGCTCTCCTGCCACTGGCTTGGCTAACAGCGGAAGTCCAGCTAGATACTTCTTCAGCTCTTGGAAAGCCTGCTTGCATTGATCATCCCATTGAAATTTAGTAGCCTTGTGCAAAATCCTGAAGAAAGGTAGCCCCTTGTCCGCCGATCTGGCTATAAATCGAGACAAGAAAATAATTCTCCCTACTAGCTTTTGAGTCTCTCATAAATTAGTGGGTGACTTCATATTGCATAATGCTTGTACCTTCTCCAAGTTAGCCTGCAGTCCCTTCTCAGTTACTATATATCCCAAAAGTTTCCCGCTTTTCATCCCGAACAAACAATTTTTAGGGTTCAACTTCATGTTATATCACCTCAAGGTAGCGAAAGTTTCATCTAGATCCTTAACCAAATCCCGAGTGGTTTTTGATTTGACCAGGATGTCGTCCACATAAACTTTCATATTTTTCTCTTTTTGTTCTACAAAGATCTTATCCATGAGCCATTGGTATATAACCCCCGCATTTTTTAGGCCGAAGGGCATTACCACATAAGCATATAACCCTCATGCCGTTACAAAACTAACCCTCTTCTGATCTTCTTTGGCTAGTGGTATTTGATGATATCCCTGGTAAACATCCATTAAGGACACCACCTCAAATCCTACCGTAGAGTCCACCAACTGATCAATGCGAGGCAAGGGGTAGCAGTCTTTAGGGCACGCTTTATTTAAATTGCGGAAGTCAATACACATTCTCCACTGCCTAGAGGGCTTGGGGACCAGGACTACATTGGAGACCCACTTGGGGAATTGAATTTCTTTCACATGACCCGCTTTCAACAATTTATCTACTTCTTCAGCTATCACCTTGTCCTTTTCGGGTCCAAAATATTGCCGCTTCTGTTGGACGGGTCGGGCTCCTCTGGTAATGTTGAGGTGATGTTCAGCAATGCGAGGGTCGATTCCCATAAGATCATGCACATCTCCTATAAAAATGTCTTCATTCTTCTTTAGACAGGCCACCAACTCCTCTTTGGCCTCCAGCTTCTGTGCTACCCGAGTGGCCTTTCCGAGAGCTATCTCCACCAGCTCTCCTTCCTCTATTTTGTCCGCCTTGGGGGGAGATTCTTCTAGCACGCAGACGTTCGAAATTACGATGGCTTTCCCTTTGAGGTCATCGGTTCGGGCCTTCTTTTGGTCATCCCTGACCATTTGCACGTAGCAGCTCCTTGTATCCTTCTGCTCGCCTCTGACCTCTCCGATCAGCTGCCCGATCAGAAATTTCACCTTTTGGTGATATTGAGAAGCCACCGCCTGAATAATGGAAAGGAAGGGGCGACCCAAAATTGCCTTATAGGTGGATGGAGCATCCACAATAAGAAAAGGAACTATATTGGTTTGTTGGTTGGGCTTTGTGCCCAGAGTCAGGGGCAATGAAATCTGCCCTGTGGGGTGGACCACATGTCCCGCAAATCCGAAGAGAAGTGTGGCCACATCTTCTAATTGGGCATTTCCTAGCTGTATCTGTCCGAAAGCCTCCTGGAAGAGGATGTTAACAGAACTCCCCGAATCAACTAGTACCCTGGCCACTTCATAGTTGTCCAGGGAAATATGGATCACCAAAGCATCCGTGTAAGGCAGCAGCAGCCTCGGAGATCTTCTTGTCCGAACGAAATCGGCGGCGCAGTCTGGACAGCCTGATCAGTGATTATAGCCAGGATCTCCATGAGACAGGTGTACGATTTTCATGCCCGATTAGAATCTCCATCAGTGGGTCCTCCTATAATAACGTGAATAACCCCCCGTGTGGGGACGTTATTCATATCAGATGATGGGCCCTCACCTGATGGGCCCCCTTGTGATATACCCTCCTGGGCCGGAGTCTGAGGGTCTGGAGGAAAAGTAACCTACGACTATTGGTTATATGGCCCCGGACGAGCCACATTGGGTCGTTAGCCTCGCCATGCTGGTCCTCTAGTCTGAGGCCGCAGCTGTGGGTAAGCGGCTCGGAGGCGCTCCAGTTCTTCTTGCAATTTAAAACATCGACCACTAGCGTGGCTGTATTCCATATGGTACTGGAAAAAGAACGGAGTGGGAGGGTTGCGAGGCACTCCCCTATACCCCATTGGTTGCTGTAGAAGACCTTGCTAATCATAGAATTCCATCTCCCGCTCCTTCCAAGTCCTCGGGGGAGGGATAACATCGGTGGCTATGATCTGCAACGGCTGTGTGGGGCGAGCGCCCTGTAGCAATAATCGAGGCCTAGGAGCCTCCGGTAGGAAGGGTCATGCATATTCCCATCTGGGAGGTGCTCGAGGAGCTACGGGGCAATTTCTTTTAGCAAGGACCATTGCGGAGGCTCGTTCGGCTCTCCGAACTTTTAGCCCTTCTTCCTTGTTGATATACTTCTCCGAACGGCTCAACAACTCCTCGTAGCTGTTCGCGGGCTTCCTCAAAAGTGAGCTGAGGAAGGGACCCTCCCTTAGCCCGTGCGGAATGGCCACTCTGAAAGCATCCGACCTTGCTGAAGGGATGCTCCGGGCAGTGGAAGTGAACCGATGAAGATACCCTCTGAGCGGCTCTGAGGGCCCCTGTGTAATGTGCAACAGGATGGAAGCGTCGTGCTTGTACGCCTTGCAGCTGGTGAAATCTTGGCGGAACATCTCCTGAAAATTAGCAAAATAAGTAATAGACCCCGGGAGCAGGATGTTAAACCATTTTTTGTGCCGAGACGGTTAAGGTGGTCCGAAAGACCCGACACTTGAGAGTGTCGGTATAGCAATGGAGCGAGGTTGCTCTGGCAAATTGCGATAGGTGTTCTTCCGGATCCGTTGTGCTGTCGTACTTGTCTACTTGGGGATTCCTGAAGTATGACGGCGGGACTTCAGAAAGGATGTCTATGGTGAAAGGGTTGGGTTCATAAATCTATGGAGCCCTAGTCGATCGGCTTTTGCCCTGCTCTTCTCGCCGATTCTGGGTTAATGGTAAAGTGGTTTGATGAACACGCCCCCCAGCCCCTCTCCAGGCAATGCTTCAATGTTTGTGGTTGTACGAGGTGGAGGGGGTATCTCTGGTGGCGGTCCACGAGAGGAAGGTTCACCAGAATGAGGATGAAGATACCCCATCCTTCTCCTTTCTCTAGCGAGGGCTTCAGCAACGACATTGTCCACCATGGCTCTCAGTTGTGACGATAGTATCGTGATGGGGTTTTCCTCCACAGCGGAGGCTAATGGGTGTTGTATCTCTTCCGGCTGCATCTCTACGTCTTGCTCAAAGTTTTCCACAGACGGTGCCAACTGATGTGGTGACGGGGAAGAAGGTCTGCTCACTTCCTTTCAATGCAGTGGGGTGCGAAGGAAGCTTAGGGGGTTCTCTCCAGCCGCAACAGTAAAATGAAACGTGAAGCAGAGAAATGCAAGACAATATAAGCAAAGAACAAAGACACAGGATGTAACGTGGTTCAGAATAAGGATTCCTACTCCACGGGGGTGAGCTCTCCCACCAGCGACTGTGCCAAAGCACTTTCACTATGAACTTCCTCCTTCACGGAAAGAACTTCCGGAGGTGGAGGAGAAAACCTCTTACAATTAGGTCAATACACAGGAAGTAGTATAAAAAAGATGGAGCTCCCTACTCTCCTTAGCTCCTTCTCCGGCGATGTGGTTGCTCTCCCCTCCAGAATGTGCCTTCGTCTCTTGCTGGTTAGAATGATGCGGATCCCCCTCTCTCCTGTCCTGCTTCTCCCTTTTATCCTTTTCCTCTGGCCAGCTGTTGCATTGCAAGCCTCCTTCATCGTACACGTGGCCACTTTGCCCATCTGAAGAATCATTCTGTTACAGACACAAGGAGCGAAGGCTCTTTGGAATATTATGTGGGGGCCCCCTTCTGTTGTGTAACAACTTTTCATCTACATTTCGGGAAATATGCTAGCCTATCCCTTTCAGCCATTTGCCTTCGACGAAACTAACCTAAACCTACTGCCCACATATAGCCATTAGGCTCTTCCCAATAGCCCGAACAAGCTCCTCTTTTTCCCGTATTGAACCATTTCCAGGCCTGCTAGACCGAGCCGATTCTTATCTACCCCGTACCAAAATGATCTCCACAATCACCCCACCGTGCCAACTACCTCAAATGGTCCTCCCGTTCCAATTGCCCCAGACTATCGTGCCCGAACCATTCTACCTTGCTTTCCTTGCCGAACCGGTTACTCGGTTCGGATAGTATTTTACATGCGAGTATTCTTACCTGGTTCACAGAAAAGAGGTAACAACAGTATCAATACTAAATTTGGATTTAAATCCTTTTTTAATTAAAGAATCATGATTTATGAAATCTAGTTTCTAAAATATATTTTATCTTTAATATTTTTTTCTAGACAAAAATATGATATTAAAATTTGAAATTATTTCCTAATTTAATCAAGGAATGTTGATTTATAGAAGTCAAATTCTTAATCATATTTTTATTCCAAAATAATATAATGACAACTATGATATAATCATGTCATATCACATGTCATGTAGTATGCCATGATTACATGCATTTTGCTATGCGTGTGTTGTGACATGTCATCATATATGTCATGCGCGCAATGTCATATAGGTAGAACATATACATGAGGATGAGACCTAAAACCCTTATACAAATTTTAAACCTTACACCTACCTTTAGTATGGTAAGAACCAGTGTCTAATTTCTTGTTTGAGTTGTTGCCTCAAGTCAGGCTCAACCTGAACTTATATATGTTCAAACCATAGAGATACGATCTCATGATTAATGGGTTGACTTTAACTTGAAGCATTAGCTTGTTGACCTCACGCCAAGGTCAATGTGGATAGAGGTGAATTCGGGTGATATACATTTGATGTATACTTGTTAATGTGTTAACAACCCGATGTTTATGCGAACATTCAAATAGTTGTAGCATAATGTAATAGTTACAATACGCGATATGCAATTGATATACTTGATACCTACCACTATAGCTAAGAATAGCTTGTTGGCCTAATGTCAAGGTTGTTCTTATTTACAGTGGATATCAACCCACTCGGAGAAAACCTACGATCTCCCAAATTCAAAGTAAGGGCTCTTGAATTTAAAAAGTGAGTGAGAGTCTAATATGTAAATTGTTTACATATCAAATCATCTCTCTTACATTCTTGATTTTGTATTTCTAGGTGAATCATTTTATAATATCGTCTATTAATATGTGTTCAATTTTAGAATCAAACAAGCTGACTGGGCCTAACTTCTTGGACTAGTTTCGAAACTTGAGAATTGTTCTCAAGGCTGAGAAGCTTGCTTATGTCCTTGAAAAGCCTCTTCCCACCAGTCTGGAACATGATGCAACTCTGGACCAAATGTTAGCCCATCAGAAGCATACGATTGATTCTGAGCTTGCCAGTTGCATCATGCTAGCAACGATGACTCATGAGCTACAAAAGCAACACGAGCATATGGATGCTTACACGATGATTAACAATCTTCGTGAACTCTTCAATGAGCAGTCGAGATCCAAAAGGTTCGAGGTCTCGAAGCTTCTCTTTAGGTCAAAGATTGAGGAGGGTTCATCTGTAGTACAGTTTGTACTAAAGATGAATGGGTACATCGAGCGGCTAGGATCACTAAGGTTTGCGATGAATCATGAATTAAGTATTGACTTAATTCTGCATAGTTTTCCCAAGAGTTACTCACAATTTGTGATGAACTATCGGATGAACAATCTTGAATCCACCATTCCCGAGCTGATCAATATGCTCAAGACTGTAGAACCTTCTGTGACTAAAGAACAGAAGACGGTAATGTTGGTTGACTCATCGAAGAAAGGTTCTAAGAGGAAGTCAAAGCAACAACCAAAGGGGAAGAAGAGGAAGGCCAAGACTGGAGAGTCAGCTCCAAAGGGCACATGCCATCACTGTGACAAGATGGGTCATTAGCGAAGGAACTGCAAGATCTATCTTGAATCTTTGAAGAAGAAGCCGACATCTGATACCCCATCCTCTTCAGGTATCTTCATTATTGACTGTCATGCTATTTCTTTTTACGCTTAGATATTTGATACTGGATGTGGCTCACATATATATAATGGCATACAGGGGCTAAGGGATAGCATAAGACTTGTCAAGGGAGAAGCGAATCTGCGAGTCGACAATGGAGCAAAAGTTACAACTATCACCGTTGGAATATATTTGCTGAAGCTTCCTAGTGGACTTGTCTTAGAACTAGACAATTGTTATTTTGTTCCTTCATTAATAAAGAATATTATTCTATTTCTTGTTTAAATAGAAAGGGTTACCATTTGACGTTTAGTAACAATTGTTGTTATATAACCTTGAATGACATTCTTTATGACACTGAGACTTTATGCAATGGTATCTACATGTTAGATACATCTAGTGACGTATTCAATATCGAAGCAAGCAATAAGCATACTCGAAAGGATGATCAATTAACCTCCTATACGTGCCATTGTCGCCTTGGCCATATAAACAAGAAGCACATGTCAAAGTTACACAAGAGTGGAATTCTAGAATCTTTTGAATTGGATTCATTTGATACATGTGAATCATGATTACAAGGCAAGATGACAAAGTTGCCCTTTTCTGGAAAGGGTAAACTAGTGGAAGAGTTACTTAGTCTCATACATACTGATGTATGTGGACCAATGTCAATTCATGCTCAAGGAGGTTACAACTACTTCATTACCTTTATCGATGATCACTCATGATTTTGGTATGTATAGCTTATGAGATATAAATCTGAAGCCTTTGAAAAGTTCAAAGAATTTAGAAATGAAGTAGAGAAACAACTTGGTAAAAGTATTAAGATACTTCAATCCGATCGAGGTAGCGAGTACTTAAGCCAAGAGTTTCAGGATTATCTAAGGGACAATGGTATATTGTCTCAATGGACTCTGTCTTATACACCGCAACATAATGGTGTATCAGAAAGGCAAAATTGAACCTTGTTGGACATGGTGAGATCGATGATGTATCATGCAAGCCTTCCTAAATCCTTTTGGGGTTACACACTTGAGACAACTATTCACTTGTTGAATAGAGTTTCGACTAAGGCAGTCTATGCTACTCCATATCAGATATGGATTGGTAAGAAAGCCCAGTTGTCTTATTTGAAGACATGGAGATGTTCTGCTTATGTGAAGAGGACTACATCAGACAAGCTGGATGCTAAGTCTGATAAGTGTCTATTTATTGGATACCCCAAGGAAACGAGGGGATACTAATTCTATCATCCCTTGGAACAAAAGGTGTTTGTTTCAAGAAATATTATATTTCTAGAGAAAGAGTTCTCTTGCAAGAAAACAGTGGGAGTCATCTTGAACTTGAGGAAGTTCAAGAAACTCTAATAGGCACTAAAGATACGCCTATACCGGATCTATAATCGATTATTCATGATGATGAGATAATGACTGAATCTATCGTTACACCACATCTTCACAGATTTGGTAGGTCACATAAGATTCCTGAGAGATATGGATTTCTCGTAAGTGAATCTAATGATGTGTTACTCATTGAGGATGAGGAACCTACTAGTTACGAAGAAGTTCTGAAAAGTTCAGAAAAGGATAAATGATTGGTAGCCATGAAATCAGAAATGAATTCCATGTATGAAAATCAAGTTTGGAATTTGGTGGATCCACCTCAAGGCATCACACCTATTGGGTGCAAGTGAGTTTTCAAGAAGAAAACTGACATGAATAGTAATGTGATTACTTATAAAGCTAGATGGGTAGTAAAAGATTATCGTCAAAAGCAAGGTGTTGACTATGACGAGACCTTCTCATCAATTGCCATGCTTAAATCTATTCGGATACTCCTAGCTATAACAACTCATTATGATTATGAGATATGACAAATGAATGTGAAAATAACTTTCCTTAATGGAAACCTGCATGAGGATGTGTATATGATACAACTTGAGGGTTTCACATCGTTTGACAAAACCAAAGTATGCAAGCTTCAACGGTCCATTTATGGACTGAAGCAAGCATCCAGGAGTTAGAATATCCATTTTGATGAGGCGATCAAAGAGTTTGATTTCTCACAAAATTCTGACGAACCTTGTGTGTACAAGAGGTTAGTGGGAGTGCAATAGTGTTCCTAATATTATATGTCAATGACATATTATTCATAGAGAATGATATATCTGTCTTACAATCATTCAAAGTTTAGTTATCCAAAATGTTCTTCATGAAAGACATGGGAGAAACGACCTACATCCTCGGGATTAAGATCTATAGAGATAGATCGAAAAGGTTGCTTGGTCTTTCGCAGTCTACATATATAGATAGAGTGCTAAAGCGATTTAGCATATCTGAATCCAAGAAAGGTTATATACCCATGAGACATGGGATTCACCTTTCAAAGTCTATGTGTCCATGCATAGAAGATGAGAGGATTTGCATGAATAAGATTCCTTATGATTTTGCAATAGGATCTATTATGTATGTTATGTTATGTACGAGGCCCGACGTATCATATGCTCTGAGTGTCACGAGCAGATACTAGTCAGATCCAGGAATGGATCTTTGGGTGGCTGTCAAGGTAATCCTTAAGTACTTGAAAATAACTAAAGATATGTTCTTGGTATATGGAGGAGGTGATGTGGTTAAACGTGAGTATATAGATGCCAGTTTCCAAACAAACAAGGATGACTTCAAGTCATAGTCTAGGTACATATTCACACTGAATGGAGGCATAGTGAGTTGGAAAATTTTCAAATAAGACATAGTTGCTGATTCTACAATGGAGGAAGAATACATTGTAGCTTTTGAAGTAGCAAAGGAGGCAGTTTGGATCAAGAAGTTCATCTCCGAACTTGGGGTGGTTCCATCCATTGTTGAAGCATTACTAGTTTACTGTGACAACATTGGAGCTATCGCATAGGCAAAGGAACCCAGGTCTCACCAACGATCCAAACATGTGCTTCGGCGATATCATATAATTAGAGAAATCATCAGCAGGAAAGAAATACAAATCAAAAAGATTCCCATAGAAAGGAACCTATCGGATCCTTTGACAAAGGCTCTATCATAAAGTAAGTTTGAGAGTCACATCACGGACTATGAGATTGGATACCATGGCGATTGGCTTTAGGCCAAGTGGGAGTCTGTTATGTTTGAGAGCTGTCCTAAGACAATCAACTTATGACTATTTATTTGATAAATAAAGATTCACTATTTGAATTCACATCTCATATGTGTTTGATTGGATCTTAAACTCATTTATTGAATGTCCGCAATACAATTCATAGCATGAGAAAATTTATGATTAGATCACAACTAGTGAGTATCTCTACATGTGTAATTATGAATTATTAAAATATTCCCTAGTCGATGAATTGATGAGTTCGGACATCATCGATTCTGTGAGACTAGCACGGGTTATACTCTTTGGTTTATCCAAGTAGTTGCTTCTCATTGACTAGAGACATTGTGATGTCGAGAGTTAAATGTGGATGTTGGTTACGGGTAACTAGTTCATTGGAGTGATCTACTGTAAGACTTCACATGGTTCTCTATATATAAGATATGCCAGTGAAGTTATTATTGCAGCTCGAGTGCGAGTTTCCTTCGACTTGAGGTATTCAAGTCATCTTGGTCATGGAAACTTATACTTTGACATCTTAGTCGATACATCTCTATGGAGGTGTGGGTAAGGGATGATTGGGTATAAGTTGAAGTGCTTGAAGGTGATTGAATAGCCAACAAAGGATTCACCACTCCTTGTGAGGAGATGTATACCCTATGGCCACTTGTCAGATTGTTACTCAAAGTCTTTGGCCAAAGCATTACATGTGAAGAGTATAATACCTTGGATACATGTCGAAGTAATTGGAATTCACTAGACGAGGAAGTATTGCTTGGGCTAGGTGTGATGTAGTCAGCCTAATGAGGACTGATACAATAAACTATGTTCTGAACCAAGTGGGTATAAGACAAGTGAAAGGAATGAGACACGATTTATTATAGCTGCTGAAGGGTTCAAAAATGGTTCCGAGATTAACCGTTGATTTTTCGATTAATTGGGGATCATGATGTACTACTAGGTGCCACTCATGATCATTCCATAATTAATAGTTAATTACATACGATCAACATAAACCGAGAACTTATAAGGTCACACGCATAATGAATCCTTTGAAGAGACTTAAAGACGAGTTTGAGAATTGGATTCTCAATCGAGAGAGATCGAGTTTGGTTGGACCAAACACATGACAAATATGGAAATATTTGTCAAGTCAAAAATGCAAAAGGAGCACATCTTATGAAGATGGGTTGGACATTAATAGGTTTAATTATAAACCAAACCTGTTTGGTTTTAATTAAATGAGCCTTCTTTTGGTTAATGGCCCAATTAGGGTTTAATGGATGAAATTAAGCCTCAATGGTTATGGACTTATGAATTTGATTCACTAACTCATAATCCATTAGGTTTAGAGCCTATATAAAGAGTTATAAAGGCAAAAACCTAATTAATGGTCGTGCTTAATTCCCTTTTCTTTCTCATTGCCACCTACTCCTTCTTCTCCTTCCTCTTCTTGCCGCCAACAAGAGTTGTTGGGGTTTTACTAGTTGTTGGCCCTAACAAGTCCATCTCTTGCTTTAGGTCCGGCTAACTCCTCCCCAAGGGAGTAGGAAACTTCAGCTAAGGCTTGGAACAAAGGTTTCTTCTTTTGTGCCCTTGGCCGAACCAAGAAGAGTTGGGTTTTGGAGCTTGTCGTCGGCCACCAAGGAAACAAGAGTTGTTTCCTATTTTTGTTGGGCTGACTTTCTTGGTCTTCGATCATCCGACCTTCTTGCTTCGTCTAGTAGCAAAGAGAAGGTTAAACTCATAGTTTAGAGAAGTCGTCCCTCTGAAGATTCTGTGTGGATACGAGTAGAGACGAAGCTCTGCGAGCATCGTACGGTTGATGTCCTTCCAGCTTAACATCATCTGAAAGGTATACCTAGGATAAAATTGGTTTAATTCTTAATTTAATATAAAATTTTATTTGGTGGATATGTCCGCACGTGTTGTAATCTTACATGTGTGGATATGTGTGTTGTAATAATTTAGAAAATTATTATATTTTATTCCACTGCGTTCGTTTATGAAATGACAAAAGCATATCTACGCGTCAGCCGTAACCCAACAATTGGTGTAATGGTCGCGAAGGAGCAAACTTTTAGGGGGAGTTTTGTCCATCTTGATATGATGGATAACCTTTGATTACAAAGGGGGAGAAGTGAGGGTTAGGTAAACCTTCATTGTTGATTGTCTCTCATTTAGTGATATGAGTCTTATCACTATGAATAGTAAAAGCATCCTAGATTATTTTGGACAAAGAGGAAGAATGTAGGATCTCTTTGGGAGATGAGGCATTGAAAACCTTGGTAGGCTTTTTGATGTATGTCAAAGGGTGAGAAGTGAGGGTTTAAGTTAGTAAACCTTCATTATGCTTTGATATAAGAAGAGTTAAGTTGGGTTATGGGATACCCTAACTTAAAGGTATTGTCAAACATAAAAAATGAGGAGATTATTGGTGCAATCGACCCAGGTCACGATTGACCAGACTTGAGTAGTGTTTTGATGTTTGCCAATACAATTGACTATATGGGTTTGACCATATGTTGACCATATGACAAGTGGATGTTTGGGGCATCCAAGGTCATATTGGGGAGTTTGTTTAAGGTGGAGATTGTCGAAGCAATCAATTTTGGGTCAAGGTTAACCAGACTTGAGTGAGACTTGAGGGTAAGTCAAAGTTTGGAGACTTAGCAAGGGAAAGTCTAAGCATGGTCTTGGCATGGAAAGTCCAAGCATGGTCTTGGCATAGAAGTCCAAATTTGGATACTTGGCATGGAAAGTCCAAGAATGGTCTTGGCATGGAAGTCCAAGTTTGGATACTTGGCATGGAAAGTCCAATTGAATGGTCTTGGCATGGAAAATCCAAGTTTGATGTCTTGGTCACGTAAGTCTAAGTGTGTAGTCTTGATGGCGAAAGTTCAAGCATTGAGGATTGACAATCGAAAAGTTCAAGGGTGAGATTTTTGGCGGTGTAAAGTCCAAACACGTAGTCTTGGCGGTATAAGTTCAAATGAACCTTGACAAAGGAGACTCGGTTAGCATGACACGGTCGATGGAAGAACCTAAAGACTAACGTGAAGGGTGAAGGAGTCATGAAGAACTCAGATGGACTCTGAGAGCATGAGGCTAATGGAGGTGGCTAGAAGACTTAAGTCTAGGCTAAGGGTAGTCAATCAAGTATGAGGGGATCATACTTGGGTTAAACCTCATGGTTGAGGTTTGTTAGTCAACTGATCGAGTGTTCAACACTTGAGAGCCTAGTCAATTTGGAGCAGTCGATTGAGATTATGACCAGTCGACTGGTCGTGTAATCGCTAAGGCTCGACTACTGACTAAGTGCTCTAGCAGTCGACTGGTAGCCTGAACCTGTTGATTGATCCACGACAGTCGACTATCAATGATGGGCAGTCAACTGGTGGTAGTGGATACAGGCACATAATGTATGGTAGTCAACTACTGGCTTGGCAATCAACTGTTGGTAAGGACAGTCGATTGTTAGGGTATCCGTTTGAGTAATCTAACGTGGATTATGTCATTGTGAGACAACGATATTATGACCAGTAGAATGCTAGGTAAGAGTAGTCAACTGGATGATGAAAAATTAGCTCGAGATCATCTTTATAAGGAGACTTCATGGAGGATTTGGAGCTGTCGATTCTTGAGGATTTGGGAGGGATTTTGCTGTTGTATTATAGACCTTCCAAGGTGTTCAAAGCAACCAAACAAGCAAGCAATCAAAAGCATTCTCTTGCAAAGTGTTCTTTGTATTTTATTTGCATTTGATTTTGTAGTTGTTGTATTATTGTTGTAATTTATAATGTAAGGGGTTTCTTCACCTCCGAATTGTATTCCGAGAAGAAGACGAGGTTTAGTGAAGTAGACACTAAAGTCCGACCGTGGAGTAGGAACTTTAGTTCTGAATCACATAAAATATCGTACTGTGATTGTATTGCCTTTGTGTTTATTTATACTCGTATATTTTGTATTCCGCTGCGTATTAACATTTTGTAAACACATAATCATGATCGAAGCATGAAATTAAAGAAATACTATTCACCTCCCTCTAGCGCATGACAAATCAGTCCCTACATGAACTTATGATGGGTTTAGGGGTTTTTATGCTTATGTTGGAAGTATAACATGACAAAGTATTGTGGTTGCCCATGTTCAGTACGACTTTCTTTATAAATAGTTGTAAAATTTCATTTGACTTTGCTCTTCAATTTTACTATAGAGGGAGAACTTATGATGGGTCTGGGATTTTCAGCATGAGGTAGTGTTTGTAGTATGTTTCCTGAGTTCGATAAGAACCAAGCAGAATTAGAGTTTAGTATTGTTAAGTATCTGTGCTAAGCATCCAACATATGTATTTTTTGATCACCATATGTGTTTCTCTAGTATGGAAGGGCCGAGTATCATAGTTAAGACAGATTAATGTATCCTTATTTGTGCTGAGCACCGTATGGGTTTCTTGAGTATCAAGTATGGTTCCAGAGCACAGAGGAGTTGAGTATTATAGTTGGTTTAGAATCTGTGTTATGATCTGTGATGAGCTATGTGTATTTTCCTAAGTACAGAGGGGTTAAGTATTACAGTGAGTTTAGAATCCGTGTTATGATATGTGCCGAGCACCATGTATATTTCCCAGTACAGTAGGGTGAAATTGTGTAGTTCAGTCAAAATTTAGTGTTATAGTGTCTGTACTGAGTACCTATGTATTTCTCGAATACTATGTATATTTCTTGAGTACAATAGGGTCAGACAGTGTAGTTCAGTCAGAGCTTAGTGTTGTAGTATCTGTGATGAGCACATATGTATTTCTTGAGTATCATGTATATTTCCTGAGCACCATGTGTATTTCCCAAGTACAGTAGGGTCAGATAGTGTAGTTCAGTCAGGGCTCAGTGTTGTAGTGTCTGTGCTGAGCACCTATGTATTTCTCGAGTACCATGTATATTTCCCGAGTATCATTTATATTTCAGGGCATAATAGGGTTAGATAGTGTAGTTCAATCAGAGCTCAATGTTGTAGTGTTTGTGCTGAGCACCTATGTATTTCTCGAGTAACATGTATATTTCCTGAGTACAACAGGGTCAGACAGTGTAGTTTAGTCAGAGCTCAGTGTTAAGTAGTGTCTGAGCTGAGCATCTATATATTTCTCGAGTGTCATGTATATTTATCGAGCACCATGTATATTTCCCGAGCACAATAGGGTCAGACAGTGTAGTTCAGTCATAGCTCAGTGTTGTAGTGTATGTGCTGACCACCTATGTATTTCTTGAGTACCATGTATATTTCTCGAGCACTATGTGTATTTCCTGAGCATAATAGAGTCAGATAGTGTAGTTGAGTCAGAGCTTAGTATTATAGTATTTGTGCTGAGCACCTATGTACTTCCCAAGCACTCTGTTCATTTCTCGAGCACCGTAAGAGTGAACGTAAGGGAAAGTGATAGGGGTATTCTTGAGTACAGTAAGATAGGATGTTAAGGAATTTTTTGGATAAGGAATATGATGGGAAAGGAATATTTCTTATTATTGTTTATTTATTTAAAATTTGTATTTATTTTTTAGGTAATTAACAAGAAAGAAGAAAGGATACATGGAAGATATAGATGGAACCATTTTTGAAAGGAGCGAAAAGTGGTTATGTTTCAACGGTTTGATAGGGGTTTTAAGTTAAATTAATTGAAGCAAGACGGTGCTAATATTCTATAAAAGGGATAGAGATTGGATGAAAGGGGGTTGGGTTTTTCCTCTCTATTCAGTATACAAAAACTCTCTTCTCATTTCTTCTTGTCAATTCACTATTCTATTCTCTCAATTCTAACTTGAGCGTTGGAGGGGTCGCGTTGACAATGTCGGCCCACCTTTAACATTCCTTTTTGTGACAGATCTAACATTCAGGAAGGAGATCCAATGTCTCCATATTGTGACAGATCTAGCATTCAGGAAGGAGTTCCAAGGTCTCCACGATGGTTCATAAGAAAGAGGAAGGGGGTCTGACGGTACTAAAAGAGAGGATACCATCAAATTGGCGCAATCTATGGGAACCTGAACAAAAAGTTGCGATGGTTAATACTAGGAGAGCAATGAAGGAGCAATTAGCAGAGGAGAAATCAATAATTAGTACATCCCGGGGAGGTGCTAGTAGGAGGATGCATGGGTGTATATGTAAGGAAGACCTCATTCAGGTAGTGATTGCTGTAATGGATCACATCTCACAACGGGTTGTGTCTAAAGAAGTGAAGGAAGATGATACATCTGAGGATGATTCTGAAGAAGCCTTGATTAAAGTATCTAAGCAAAAAGATGAATCTCCTCGTTTCTGTAAGCATTCAAAGGGAAAGGAGAAATATACAACTCCTCAGTTGAAGGAACAATTTGGTTGAGGATGTCCTTTTATGGGAGGTAGTGTTGTGAGGAGTGGGGAGGAATAGAGGCCCTTCACAGAAAATATTTTAAATGATGAGTTGCCTCATCATTTTCTAGTTCCTTATATTCCTGAGTATAATGTCTCTTCGGATCTTCAGGATTATTTAAGTATATTTGAGAATGCTCTATTATTACATCAGTATATTGAAGGAGTTAAATGTCGGATTTTTCTTACTACTTTGAATGGATCTGCTCAACAACGGTTTGATACTTTAAGGCCACAAAGTATTGCTTCATTTAAGGATTTTGCTACGCTATTTCTGCGACATTTCTCTAAGTATAAGAGATACCCTTCTCCTCCACTTAGTTTTTTTAATATTCAGCAAAGGGGTCAGGAAACATTACGACAGTGCGTGCAAAGCTTTACTCAAGCCGCATCGGAATTCCTGCAGTAGCACCTGGAATGTTGATGGGAGCATTTACTCAGTGATTGTGGGAAGGAGATTTTTTCTGGTCTTTATCTAAGACGCCACCTATGGATTTTGATATGTTAGGACCTATGCACCTGATAGAGGGGGGTGAATAGCGTATTCGTCGTTTATAGATGGAAATTGATCATGTTCGTCTCTACAAAACTTGTTAGCGTAGTGGAAATATTAAATACAATAATGAAAGATGACAAACACAACCACAACACACAAATATAACATGGTTTGGAACCTTATGGTTCATACTCCACGGATTGGGCTCGAATGAGCCCTAGCGATGCAAACACACACTACTACTCAAATACTCTTTCTCGACAATAAGTCGGAGGCGGAGAAACCTCGTACAAAGATTACAAAAGTAATACAAGAAGTAAACAAGCAAATACAAAATGAATACAATAATCTATGTAAAGAAAACTTTACAAATGCTTGCTTGTTGATTCCTTGAACCGTGCTTGAAGACCTTGATTTGCACCAGCAAATTGCCTCAAAGATGCCCAAGAAATCGCTACCAAAACCTCCCCTTCAAGCTGCCTTTATAACCTGCACTCGGATTATTTTCGCACCTGACAGTCGACTGCCATAAGGCCCTAGTCAACTACCAACACTGTTGTTGTGAGACAACGACTCGATCCACGTTGAAAAAAAATCTAACGGGTCTCTCACCAGTCGACTGCTAACAGTGGTAGTTCGACTGCCATCACCCATAGCCGATTGCCCGATCGACTACCAAGCTTTCAGTGCTTGCAACATCAAACCATCAGTCGACTGACATCAGTCGACTGCTCCAATGAGTAGTCGACTGCTAAGGCTTTTTCGACCCTAAATCGTAGTCGAGCACTAGTCGACTCACAACAGTCGAACTGGTCATAATCCCAGTCGACTGTTGAAGGTTGACTCAGTTGCCAAGTGTCAAACACTTGACCATCTGACGGGTATAAAGCCTCGGTCAATTGATAACCTCAAACATGAGGTTTAACCCCAAGTATGGTGCCCCCATACTTGCTAGACTACCCTTAGCCTAGACCTAAGCCTTCTAGCCACCTCCGTCAGCCTCGCGCCTATCAGATCCATCTAAGTCATCCATGACTTGTTCATCCATACATTAGCCTTCAGGTGCTTCCAACGTCTATTGTCATGCTAATGGTGTCTACACCGCCAAGGCACATTGGACTTAGGTTGCCAAGACCACGCTTGGATTTTACATCACCAACCATTGGACTTATGCTGCCAAGACTCCACCCTTGGACTTTACGCCACCAATATTCCCCTTGGACTTCTCAATTGCTAAGTACCCATGACTTGGACTTTCATCGCCAAGACTACACCCTTGGACTTACGTGGCCAAGACTACACCCTTGGACTTTCCATGCCAACTCCATGTTGGACTTTCCAATTGTCAAGACTCAAGCTTAGACTTTTCCTTGCCAAGACCCATGCTTGGACTTTTCATGCCAAGTACACAAGACTTGGACTTTCCCAAATGCCAAGTGTCCCACTTGGACTTCTCCATCATATGGTCAACCCCAAGTCAACCATATAATCAAACAATGGTCAAACCATCATCAAATAGCTAGTCAATCATGACCTGGGTCGTTTGCACTAATAATCTTCCCAAATATTGTCAAACATCAATGTCAAATATCAAAATACTACTCAAGTCAAACTCGAGTTTGGTCAATCGTGACCTGGGCTGATTGCACCAACAATCTCTCCCTTTTTGATGTTTGAAAAAAACCAAGCACCTTTGAGTTAGGCCACCTAACTCAAATCTCCTTACCAATTATCTCAAATTGGTAATCCCATAATTCTCCCATGTCAATTCTCCCCCTTTTTGACATACATCAAAAAGGTTCTCTCCCCAAGGGTGTCAATGTCTCATATCCCAATGAGATCTTACAATCTCTCCCTTGGTCCAAAAATACCTAGGATGCCTTCACTCTTCCTAGTGATAAGTCCCATATCACTTAAGAGAGACTTCCTATAAACTCTCCCAATTTCCAAATTAGGCAACTCATATTCCCGTTTCTCCCCCTCATGAGGAAGAACACATCCATCATCCCATGATGGATACCTCCCCCTAAAGGCTTGCTCCCTCTTGACCATTGCACCAATAATGTCCTTGGAGAGTCCCTAAGCTTATAGGAATACTAACCCATCAAAATTTAGGGCAAAAGTTCAAACATGAACTCTCACACACCTTAAAATTGATACACACCCTAAACAACTCTCCTAATCCATATCCAATAGATTTTCACTCTTTCTAATGTTTTCTAAAGCATATCCTAGGGTCAGGAGCAGTTAGAGTAACCTAACATAGTTGAAACATAGACTAAACATCTTTGTTTACCCAAAATCAGCTCTGGCAGTCGACTATGATAGAGATCAATCGACTGATGTTGATGTCAGTCAACTGCCAACAATGGCAGTCGACTGATAATTGCAAAATGCAGTTTTCAACTTTCAGAATGAATTTTTGAAAATCATAAGGAATTATGCATAATTTGAAAAATAGTGAAACTTCATACGTATAATACTTATATCAAATACAATGGGTGAAAAATATGTGAAAAATAATTTACCCATAAAATAGTGAGTTTGATACAAAGTTCAAAAATGAGAAAAACTTCATTGTTTTGAGCTCACTTTGTATCAACATCATCAATGGTGACTTCTATCAAAAGATAGACTACACTAAGGTTTTTCAAAATGATTTTGAAATAGTTTTAAAACCTTATATTGAACCATGGTCTATGGGCTTGATGAACATGACTTGTACATAAGCTTTCCTCATGATTCATCCATGGTATAAGTTGAGTTTAAGTTCATCCAGATACAAAAACTATGCACCTTGAACTTAACTCATTTCCTAACATCTCACATGTGTCTAGGGTGTATCAATACACACACATGTCAATGTGATGTGAGATGTGAGTTTTATTCATCCTAAACTAGGGTTTCATGCATTTTCTAGGGCAATACTACTTGATTCTCTTATACATGAGACTTCAAGTCATGTCATAGTCCTTAAATCAATTTTAATTACTTTAAATGCATGAATGATCATGACATAAATGATAGCATAAATAAACTTTGCCAATGATCATGATGTCATGACATAAAGATGAAATCTAAGCATACATGACATTTAGGGATGAAATAGACTATAGGGATGTACCAAAAAAAAGTTCATTTCATTAATCACGAAGTTAAAAGGCAGCGCCTTACACATGTAAAGGAAAACAAACAAAAGAAAATCAAAATACAATGGGTGGCTATCTAAGATGTAGGGTCATTAGTGTCCATGGTCGTAGACTGTGAACCACTGGCAGTAAGCAGATGTCTGAGTGCAGGAGGGCGGAGAAGCGCTAGGAGCTCCTATTGCTGCCGGTCCAATGTCTCCAGTTGGGAGATGACCAAAGACTGGAACTCCTGATGCTCCTGGCAAAATGTCTGGTGCTCTAGACGAAGCTCCTCATACTCCAGATGAAGCTCCGCAAAATGGGTATATATCACCTCCTTAAATGCACCGAGGCGTGCTACAAAGACCGAGTCTGGCACAACGTCATCCACTGCATCAGCACCCACTACAGCGTCACCCTCTACAACATCACCCTCAGGTGTTGGAGCACCGCCTGCCGTTTAGTGGCCCAGGTCATGGATCCCTCAAATGGCTTGAAGCCTACTAAAAAAAACTCCGTTCATTCATGCGGTCATACTTGGTGGATATGGGCTTGATGACCCCTTTGGTTATGTCGATGCTGACGGAACCAAGCCACTCAGTGAGCACGTGACCAAAGGGCATGTGGACTTTGCCACTGTTTGGCTTAATGAAATGAATGATGCAATGGAATGTGTTCAGACTAATATTCATATATACCCTTTGGCGGAATGCATGCATAAGAAACATATGTGGGGGTCGAACCGAAGCCAACCCACGAATGACTATGGGAAGGATACAATGAGCAATGACCTTATAAAGGACATTGTCAGGAGCAAAAAGATTGTTTGAGGGGAAAAGATTAACATTTAATGGACGGGGACTGTGATAGAATTGATCATGAAGGGATTCTAGGGAAATGTCCTCAAAAGGGGACATAAGAGGCTCACCCAAAGAAGGATAGAAAAGAAACTCACTCTCGGATGGGCGACATCCGAGGAAGTCAGCCCAGATCTGGGGAGTGAAGTCCAGATCGCATTGAGCAATGCGAGTCCGGTACCTCCCCTCTCCAACCGGTCGTAAGTTATTGAAAAATTCTAAAAGGAAAGTAGAATTGGCCGAGTGTTCACAAAACACCAAAGACTCGAGATTGTAGAAATGGATGATCTGGATAATGTCAAAGCAATGGTCTTGAAAGAATTTGGGGTTCAATGCTTGAGGAGAAATGAGTTGAAATTTGTTTTTGTGAAATGCAAGCTCATGGCCCAAAGTGGGAAACCGATCATCAATAGAGGGTTGAAGGTTCGACGAGCCCTCAACGACAAGTGGTGGACGGGTACGTTTAGATGCAAAAATGCTTAATTCTAAGTATGCATATTGAAAGGAAGGAAGAATGCAGGTCAAGAATGCATGATAATGGATAAATGCACAACAAAACAAAGAAAAACAGTGATTAGTGAATGTATAGATAGATAAACAATGAATCCAAGACTAGGGGTTAGAGTTTACCTAGGAGGCATGGTTGACAGTGGTGGAAGGTTAGAAATGACCCCGAGAGTCGAGGTTCAGTGAAGCCCTAACCGAAAGGGCGGGCTGTGGTGGAGACAAGGGCTTGGAAACATTGAGAGGAAAAGGTTCTCGAGCCAAAAGGGACTCGAAGCGCGAGAACGACCAGCGGGAGCACCGAAAAGAGAGAGAAGGGCGAGAAGAACTCGGTGGAGGAATGCGGCGGAGGAGGAAATAGGAAGGGCCTCGGGTTTTTCACAAGTCGAATCGGGACGATTTACCCTAATATCCACGGCATCAGTCTAACTGATGAAATACACGATCCAATCGATGGATATCGATTGAATCGCTTGATTAACTCTGAAGCATTACGTGGGTGAGGCGATAACTAATGAATATCGACGATCGATGTAGCTTAATGAATCGGTCGACGGCTACGAGCA
The DNA here is from genome assembly GCA_025175895.1 of Wurfbainia villosa. Lineage (NCBI taxonomy): Eukaryota > Viridiplantae > Streptophyta > Magnoliopsida > Zingiberales > Zingiberaceae > Wurfbainia > Wurfbainia villosa. Next base: position 8,613,502 of record CM045986.1, read on the forward strand.
TTATATGGGTGCGACGATCGCCTTAAGTGGCGGTGCTCGATGAATCGGATGACTGGTCAGAGACACTTATCATCGAATCGGTGACAAACGCGTCGATCGATATCGATCGATAGATTTTTTAGCTAGGTTGGTAAATACGTAACTAATTCAAGAAAGGTAAAAAATTCACGATATTTTGCGGACACCCTTTTTAAGTCATTTACTATCAAGGAAAAATAATTTGAAAAATATATCTTTTTCAGATTTTAATATTGACACAAACTTGAAATCTAGCAAAAGCTTTAAGGTTTTCATAAATTTGTACCACTTTTGCTGATCAAGTACAAATTGTTTTTCAAAGTATGTTTAAAATAAACATGATGTCATGACATGACAAGGCAAACAAAGCATGACAAGTATAAATACTAAGGTATTAAATACCTAAGTTTTAATATTAATTGTCATTTGTTGTTATTTAGTCCATTTTGCCATATTATTACTTATCCCCTAAGTGTGTCAAAAATCTAAAATGGCACACCTTAACCTCTAAACCTAAATTGTGCCAATTTGATTGATTTTTCACTTTTATAAACGGCATTGGCACATCTTAACAACTTTTAGGATTGAAAATCATCCTTATTTCTAAAGTACCCCATTACCTTGCAAATGACTTAAAATGTCACCTTTACCATAGTTAGGTTAACTACCTATCCATTCAAGGTTGACACATCTAATCCTATTTAGTGTGAATCGATTACGCTCCTAGGAACCCAATACCTATTGGAGCTCCTTGGGTTTACTAGGTATTCGCTAGGGATAACTTCCCTAGATACCCTCCTAATGACCCTCCTAGGCTTAGAAGCCTTGGTCATTTGGGTCTTGCCTAGGTTAGCTCTAGGGGTAACTCCCCTTGTAACCTTCTTAGTGGCTTCTCTAGGTTTCCTTGAAACCCTAGCCACTAGTCATCTACCTTGATCAGCCTTAGGGATGACTTCCCTATTAACCTTGGTTTTCCTAGACCTAGGTTGTGTTCCATAATCGAATGGAACACTATGATAAGTCCTTTTGGGCTTAGATTTGCCCTTGGATGGTTCTTGATTCCTAGTACCTAGATTTTGACCATTTGACCCTTTAATTGAATTTTGCATCCTTGCAAGAGTCTTTTCAAGTTTTTCAAGCCTTGACCTCAAAACTTGGTTCTCTAACTCTAATTTCTCTAATTTTGTGGGCCCATTATTTCTTTGAGTAGGGTTGTTCTTTCTAGGCATATGTCGAGTCCATTTAGGATTGATTCCTAGGTGATCTTCTATTTTTCTAATACTTGCCTTAGGTAAAATTTTCTTAGGGACATTAGTCCCAAATTTCTCTTTATTCTTAACATGGCAAGACTTTGCACCTAAACAATAAAATCTATTATTTCTATTAGCATTCTTTTCATGATGAATTGCAAGTGAATTAAAATCATGCTTTTGCCTATAACTTAAAGAATGTGCATTAATAAATTTTACCTTAGGGTTTGCCATAGAGACTTCCCTTACATGTGATGCTCCTTCTTTTCTCCTTGGGCATTGACTTTTATAGTGCCCCGGTTGTTGACATTTGAAGCACACCACGTGCTTCTTGCTCTTAATGGTTGAGGCACCGGATTCTTTGGTCTTTGGCACCGGTGGAGTCTTCTTAATCTTCTTAGGGCACTTGCTCTTATAGTGCTGAAATTCCCTACACTCAAAAAACATAATATGATTTTTATTTTGAATTAATGTGCTTGAGTTACCTAGGTCAATGGTGGTGGAAAGGGCCTCTTGAGCTTGTTCATCACTTCTCCCGGAAGTAGATGGCTCTCCTTGCTCTTGCCCTTATTCCGAAGTAGATGGTCTCTCCTCCCCCTCAAACCTTGAAGTGGAGGCTTCTTCCATCTCTTCTTCCTCTTCCGATCCGGATGTTGATTCCCTATCAACCTCCAAATCCTCAAGCTCTTGGGATGAAGATGTGCTTGCTTCTTCTTGAGCTTAAGAGGATGAGCACTCCTCTTCTTCCTCTTCTTCTTCTTCTTCTTCTTGGACCAGTGATGGACTTTCATGATACTTTGCCAATTCGCTCCAAAGCTCCTTGACATTCTTGTATTCACCTAAGCTACACAAGATATTGTTAGGAATCAAATCGACCAAGAATTTTAATTACCTTTGTATTTTTCTCAAACTCTTGGATTTGTTCCTCGGTCCACTTCTTCATTTTGAGGAAACCTCCCTTCAGCCCTCTTGGATAATTAAATCCTTCCATCAAGATAGACCATTCTTCAAAATCCCTCATCATGATGAAATCTTCAATCCTTCCCTTCCATGAATTGAAGCCCTCTCGTCCATAGATTGCATATGAGACTGGAGTGTTGATGCCCATCAAACTTTTTTTCAAATTTCGTCTTCTTCCTCTAGCAGTGCTCTCTTGGTTGTTAATCCTTGAAGAGCGGCCTCACTCTGATACCACTTGTTAGGACTTATGCGCCCGCTAGAGGGGGGGGGGAGTGAATAGCGTATTCGTCGTTCGTAGATGGAAATCGATGGTGTTCGTCTCTACAAAACTTGTTAGCGCAGTGGAAATATGAAATACAATAATGAAAGATGACAAACACAACCATAATACACAAATATAATGTGATTCGGAACCTTAGGGTTCCTACTCCATGGATTGGGCTCGAATGAGCCCTAGCGATGCAAATACACACCACTACTCAAATACTCCTTCTCGACAACAAGTTGGAGGCGGAGAAACCTCGTATAAAGATTACAAAAGTAATACAAGAAGTAAACACGCAAATACAAAATGAATACAACAAGTTATGTAAAGAAAACTTTACAAATGCTCTTTTGAATGCTTGCTTGTTGATTGCTTGAACCGTTCTTGAAGACCCTGATTTGCACTGGCAAATCGCCTCAAAGACGCCCAAGAAATCACTGCTGAAATCTCCTCTTCGAGCTGCCTTTATAACCTACACTTGGGCTATTTTCATGCCTGGCAATCGACTGCCATAAGGCCCCAATCGACTGCCAACACTATTTTTGTGAGACAACGACTCGATCCATGCTGGAAAAAATCCAACGGGTCTCTCACCAGTCGACTGCCAACAGTGGTAGTTTGACTGCCCAGTCGGCTACCGAGCATTCTCTGCTCGCAACATCAAACCATCAGTCGACTGCCAAGGCTTTTTCGGCCCTAAATTGCAGTCGAGCACTAGTCGACTCACAGCAGTCGAACTGGTCATAATCCCAGTCGACTGTTGAGAGTCGACTCGGTTGCCAAGTGTCAAACACTTGACCATCCGACAGGTATAAATCCTTGGTCAACCGATAACCTTCAACATGAGATTTAACCCCAAGTATGGTGCCCCCATACTTGCTAGACCACCCTTAGTCTAGACCTAAGTCTTCTAGCCACCTCCGTCAGTTTGCGCCTATCGGATCCCTCCAAGTCATCCATGACTTGTTCATCCATATGTTAGTCTTCAGGTGCTTCCATCGACTATTTTCATGCTAACGGCGTCTACACCGCCAAGACACATTGGACTTACGCTGCCAAAATCACTCTTGAACTTTACATCGCCAACCATTGGACATATGCTGCCAAGACTCCACCCTTGGACTTTACGCCGCCAATATTCTCCTTGGACTTCTCAATTGCCAAGTACCCATGAATTAGACTTTCACCACCAAGACTACACCCTTATACTTTCCATGTCAACTCCATGTTGGACTTTCCAATTGCTAAGACTCAAGCTTGGACTTTTCGTGCCAAGTGCACAAGACTTGGACTTTTCCAAATGTCAAGTGTCCCACTTGGACTTCTCCATCATATGGTCAACCCCAAGTCAACCATATAGTCAAATAATAGTCAAACCATTATCAAACAGTCAATCATGACCTGGATCGATTACAACAATAATCTCCTCAAACATTGTCAAACATCAATGTCAAACATCAAAACACTATTCAAGTCAAACTCGAGTCTGGTCAATCGTGACCTGAGCCGATTGCATCAACATGATGTTCTATTGACTTAGGCAGAAAAATTTATTAATCTGAAGGAAGCTCATAGGGCTCGCCAAAAATCTCGGGAGTATAGAATGATTGAAATGTCTAATCGTTGAGCTGATTGGGGGAGACCTACTTGTTCATTGAGTGAGAAGCATTCTTCATATGATCCTCAATTGCATATTTCTAAGGAGCAAGCTATGAATATCTGTGAAGAACAACAGTTGCTGAGAAGTTTAGTTGGAGCTGCTCGGGGGCCTTGAAGGCCATTTGCTCCTACTTTCTGTTCTTATCATCAGGAATATGGGCATAGTACACAGGATGCCAGCAACTGGATTATGAATTACAGAGGGTAATGGGAGCTCATCCGAGAGTTAGATCAATGATTATAAATCAAGCTCCTTATCAATAGAGACCTTGGGTTAGAAATTATGCCATGGGAAATCAATCGGGGCCTCCTATTAATCGAGCCTCTCAATCTTCTCATCCAAGGGGAATATCCTCTATAGGAATTGTTCTTGTGAATCAACCTCATGTAAGAGGTGCTATTAATATGATTTCTAGAGGTTCCACTAATGGAGATTCTAATAGAACTCGAAAATGGCACGGTTGTGAAGAATGTTTTGCAGTAACCACTATGTCTAATCAGGTAGGACCTATTTTGGGATTTGATCTCAATGATCTTGAGGGAGTAATAGTTTCTCATATAGATGCTTTAGTAATTCAAGCTCTCATTGCTAATTTTGATGTGGGGAGGGTGTTTGTGGATCCAGATAGTTCAGTAGATATTTTGTATTGGTCAACCTTAAAGCAAATGGGGATGGGGGTAAAGGATTTGTAGCCAGTGGTTACTTCTTTATTTTGATTTTCTGGGCATGAGGTATAGTCTATGGGGCAAATCAAATTACCCTTATCGTTAAGGGCAGAACCAAGAAGTAAAATAATACTTATTAATTTTACAGTAGTACATTTGCCTTCTTCTTACAATGTTATTTTGGGCGGGTCGATTTTGGGAAGTTTGCAAGCAGCTGCCTCCCCTTATCATCAAAAGATTAAATTTCCTATTGGAAATGAAGTAGGGGATGCTAGGGGGGATCAACAACTTTTCAAAAGATGTTATGTAGATGTTATTCGAACTGGGCAAAAGGGGAAAGCTTTACAAAGACCTTTAAGGAAGTTAGGTCAATATGGGGATATAGTATGTGTGATCCAGAAGGGGGCTCTAATGATATAGGAGAATCAGATAAGGAAGTAGCCAGGATTGATTCTAATCATCATGAACATACTACTTTTATAGCTAGGGAGATTCTAATACAGCTAAAGGCTTCCTTAATAGAATGTCTCATTAAAAATGTTGATGTTTTTGCATGGTCAACTCAGGATTTGACCGGAATTGACCATACTATCAAGGAGCATAAGTTACACATTTTACCTACAATGACACCAGTTAAACAAAAGAGTCATCACTTTGGAGTTGGAAAATATGCAATTATTAAGGAAGAGGTGCATAAGTTATATATTCGGGAAGTGCATTATCCATCCTAGTTATCCAATGTGGTCTTAGTACCTAAGCCATTGGGAAAATATGAATGTGTGTAGATTTTAGGGATTTGAATAAGGCGTGTCCTAAGGATTGTTATCCATTGCCTCGTATAGATCAATTGGTAGATTCTACAGTGGGACATCAATTTATTTCTACAATGAGCGCTTATCAGGGATATCATCAGATACCTTTAGCATTAGAAGATCAGGACAAGGTTAGTTTTATTACAGTTGAAGGTTCTTTTTATTATATTGTCATGCCCTTTGGGTTAAAGAATGTTGGGGCAACTTTTTAGAGATCGATGGATAAAAGTTTTGAGAAACAGTTAGGGAGAAATGTTGAGGTGTATGTTGATAATATCCTTGTTAAGACTTTACAGGCTGAACAATTAATATCTGATTTATAGGAGACTTTGGTACTCTACAAAAATTCTGGATGAAACTTAACCTGGAAAAAAGTGTGGTTGGGGTCACTCAGAGACGTTTTCTTGGGTATGTGGTGACTGAACTAGGTATAAAGGATAATCCTGGAAAGATTGATGCTATTCAGCAAATACAACCTCCAAAATATTTAAGGGAAGTATAGAGAGTGTTAGGGATAATTACTGCTTTGTCTTGATTTATTTCCTAGTTGACTGATAGAAGTCTTCCCTTTTTCAAGATATTGAAAAAGCCACCCAGTTTCAATGGAATGAGCACTATGATAAGGCTTTTCAATCCATAAAGGAATATCTGTCTGAGTCACCTTTTTTGGCTAAGCCACATCTTGGAGAAGTACTGTGGGTCTACTTGGCCCTTTCAGAAGTTGTTGTAAGTTCAATATTGATACGACAAGAACAAGATAAACAACATCCGATTTATTACACTAGTTATATGTTAAAAATCTAGAAATTCATTATACTAATTTAGAGAAATTAACTTGGGGTTTGATTTTGATTGCTCGAAAATTACGTCCTTAGTTTTTATCACATCCATTGGTAGTGCTCACTGATACCCCTCTAGGTCGCATGTTCACTCAGCCGGAGACTACTAGAAAGCTTATTAAATGGGATACTGAGCTCAGTGAGTATGACATTATATACCGGCCTTGTATTTCTATTAAGGTACAAGCTTTGGCTGAATTTTTTACTAGAAACTATACATAGAGAGGATCATGATCCGTGAGTTGTGTATGTAGATGGGTCCTCTAAGAAAGAAGGTTGTGGAGTGGAAATAATTTTGATTTCACCGCAGGGAGAGGAGGTTAAGTTAACAGTCTGATTGCATTTTCGAGCTTCTAATAATGAAGCTAAGTATGAAGTTTTACTTATAGCTCTTCAAGCTACTAGAAATGTGGAGGTAGAGAGAGTAATAATCCATATGGATTTTTAGCTAGTGGTGCAACAAACGAGTGGAGGGTTTGAAGTCAGGGATGATAAGTGTCAGAATTATTGTGAGTTGGTGGAGAAAGCTAAGGAATATTTTATGGAAGTGTTGTTGGAAAAGGTTACTCTAATAGAAAATCAGTGAGCGGATGAGCTTACTGAATTAGCAGTTCTTTGGGTAATTGGAGTACTCGAGAGGTAATTGCGCAGATAGAGTTGTTGCCTCAGGGTGAGAAGTGAGAGGAATTATTATAGGATGATTGGAGGAAGGAATTATTGTTATTTTTTCAAACAAATAAAATGCCCGATGATCTTGTACGTGCTCGACAATTCAGGCAGCAAGTTACCCATTTCTATGTGTTAAGAGATGTTCTGTATAAAAGAGCTAGTGTCGGGATTTTATTGTTGTGTTTGGGGAAAAAAGAGGTTGATTATGTGTTGCGAGAGATACATGAGGGAGCTTGCGGGAGTCATATGGGAAGTAGATCACTTATTCGGAAAGTATTATTAGCTAGATACTTTTGGCCTACATTAACAAAGGATGCTACTCAATTGGTGCAACAATGTGAAAGTTGTCAAAGGCACCATAATTGGAATTATCAGTTGGCTGAACAAATGAAGTTAGTAGTATCAGCTTGTCCTTTTGATCAATGGGGTATGGATATAGTAGGATTGTTTCGGGTCGGGACAACTCAGAAAAAGTTTCTGTTAATATCCATTGATTATTTTTCTAAGTGGGTAGAGGTTGAACCTTTAGCCTGTATTACAGAACACATGGTGTTGAAATTTTTATGGGAAAATATAGTATGTCATTTTGGTATACCTAGACGATTAATATTGGATAATGGACAACAATTCCAAGGTAAAAAATTGGCAAAATGATGTTAGGATTTTAAGATTGAGCAAGTATTTATATCAGTAGCATATCCTCAAAGTAATGGGTAGACTGAAGTTACTAATAGAGAGTTGGTAAATGGGTTGAAGACTAAATTGGGGCATGTTGGTGGTAGTTGGGTAGAAGAGTTGCCGAATGTGTTGTGGTTTTTTCGTACTACTCCTAGGTGAGTTACAAGGAATAGAAGCAGTGTTACTTGTAGAGATAGGGATGGAATTTGCTCGAGTGACAGCTTATACTCCAAATAGTAATGAAGTGACTCGGCATATTGAGTTAGACTTGATTGAGGAAAGAAGGGGTCAAGATTTTTATCATGTTGAGAAATATAGATCATAAGTGGTAAGAGCTTATAATAAAAGAGTAGTACCATGTTTTTTCAAGTAGGGGATTTAGTGTTGAGAAAGGTGCTACTTGAAGGGTGTAAAGGTAAGTTAAGTCCTAAGTGGGAGGACCCTTTTCAAGTGGAAAGTCGTGCAGGGATAAGGGCTTATTATCTGAAGGATGCACATGGGAAGCTGTTAGCTTGACCCTAGAATGTGTATAATTTGCGTCCTTATTTTAGTGGTTAATTTGGTAAGAATTGTATGTTTTTTTTAAAAAAAGTGTATTTGGAAAAATTGGTAATTGTTTCGTAATAGAAAGCATGTATTGAAACAAATACAAAGTTTACATCTTTTTAGTATTTGGTTTAAAAGGGAAAGACAACAGGTCAGGAGGAGTACGATCAATAGTTTTTCCTAAGTCCAAGAAGGAGGTGGTATGGCCAGGAGGAGGATAGCCTGTTGTTTGAAATTGATTTACACAATCTTGGAAGCCCCATTGTAGAAAAGCAAAGCCTCGATCAAGAAGAATGTCATTGATTTTGGTGGAGGACTAGACGAGTGTTTCTTGAGTTATACTTTTTCCTTCTTTTGTTGACGATTGAACTTGAAGGGTATCTAGGGTATTTTGTAAATAGGTTATTTGAAATCGAAGGGATGATAATTTTGCTCGATCAGCTTGTGCCTTTATATAGGAAGCTTGTAGTTCTCTATCAAGTCCCTTATAAGAATGTTGTAGGGATGTTTTACGAGCATACATGTTGGTGCAATCGACCCAGGTCACGATTAACCAGACTCGAGTTTGACTCGAGTAGTGTTTTGATGTTTGACATTGATGTCTGACAATATTTTGGAGAGATTATTGGTGCAATCGACCCGGGTCATGATTGACCGGACTCAAGTTTGACTAAAGAGGTATTTTGATGGTTGACTAGGGTTGACCATGTGATGAAGAAAGTCCAAGTCATGGTACTTGGCATGGAAAGTCCAAGTGGGACACTTGGCATTTGGGAAAGTCCAAGTCTTGTGTACTTGGCATGAAAAGTCCAAGCATGGGTCTTGGCAAGGGAAAGTCCAAGCTTGAGTCTTGGTAATTGGAAAGCCCAACATGGAGTTGGCATGGAAAGTCCAAGGGTGTAGTCTTGCCCACGTAAGTTCAAGGGTATAGTCTTGGCGGTGAAAGTCCAAGTCATGGGTACTTGACATTTGGGAAGTCCAAGGGTTGATATTAGCGGTGTAAAGTCTAAGGGTAGAGTCTTGGCAGCATAAGTTCAATGGTTGGCGGCGTAAAGTCCAAGTGGGAGTCTTGACAACGTAAGTTCAATATGTCTTGGCAGTATAGACACCGTTAACATGACAATAGCCGATGGAAGCACCTGAAGACTAGCGTATGGATGAACAAGTCATGGATGACTTGGAGGGATCCGATAGGCGTGAGGATGATGGAGGTGACAAGAAGGCTTAGGTCTAGGCTAAGGGTGGTCTAGCAAGTATGGGGGCACCATACTTGGGGTTAAAACCTCATGGATGTGGTTATCAGTCGACTGATGGGAGTCGACTAGAGTTTGACTGTAGGAAATGGCCTAGCAGTCGATTGCCAGCATTGGGTAGGCGCCTGATGGCCTGATTAGTCGATTGTCATGGATGGCAATCGACTGCTGGTCGAGTTTTCGAGGATAGAAAGTTTCCGAGTCAACTGTTAGGGTTTGACAGTCGAGTTCTGACTCGATCAGTCGACTGATGGTCTATTCGTTGGAACTTATCCAATGTGGCTCATGCCGTTGTAAGACAACAACTACAGGAGCAGTCGACTGATGGTCTTGATCAGTCGACTGCTAAGTGAAAATCAGCCCAAGTTGTAGGTTTAAAAGGAGCATGAAGGGAGGATTTTTTACAGTGGTTACTAGAGAAATTTGGGGTGATTTGCTGGTGCAATTCAAGGTCTCCAAGTGTAGCTCAAGCAACCAAACAAACAAGCATCCAAAAGTGTATTTGTAAAGTTTTCTTTATGTGTTTTTATGTATTGTATTTGTATTTGCTTGTTGTACTTTCATTTATTATTGTAAACTCTTGTACGAGATTTCTCCACTTCCGACTTATTGTCGAGAAGGAGTATTTGTGATTATAGTGGTGTTTGGCATCACTAGGGCTCATTCGAGCTCAATCTGTGGAGTAAGAATCTTGAGGTTCCGAACCACGTTACATCTTTGCGTTGTGGTTGTGTATCTTGTTATTTGTCTTTGTTATTATTATTTCGCTGTGCTAATAAGATTGTAGACAATCAAACTCAAACGAATTCCATCGAACCAACGACAATGCTATTCACGCCCCCTCTAGCGGGCGCACAGGTCCTAACATAACATTGAGCTCATTGAGTGTTCAAATGAGTCATGCTTTTGAAACCCTTACACTACAACAAAAATGCTAAAAGACAACACCTTAAAGAAAATGGTTTTAGGAGAAACCATTGTCTTTTTGTTAAAAGACAACGGTTTTTGACAAAACCGTTGTCTTTGAGCGGCCATATAACACAAAAGACAACGGTTTGACAGTATCCGTTGTCGTTGAGCATATTTTTTTTTAAATCAACAACACATTTTACAACGATTTTCCAGAACTGTTGTCTTTAAGGTTTTTTTTTATCTCAACAACAGTTGGGACAACGGTGCAATCAACCGTTGTCAATGAGAATTTTTTTGTTGTCGTTGTGATAATATTACAACGGTTTTAAACCGTTGTCAATGAAATTTTAAAAGTTTATAATACTATTAATACTATTTTATTATTATAATACAACGGTGAAATTATTTTTTAAATTATTAATACTATTTTTTTTTAAATTATTGGAAATAAGTTTTTTTTTTAAAATTATAAATATATACATTTACAACAATATATTTAAAAGTTTATATATATTTTTTAAACAATATTTACAACAATATTTTTTTTAAAAGTTGTTATATATATTTAAAAATTTGTTAGGTTAAATAAATCTTCCCTAAACTTCTCGTTTTCTTACTTCAAAACCTCCGCGGTTCCTACTTCCCAAAAAACCTCCCCCGTTCTCCGTTGCGCGCTCGTCCATCCCATCTTCTTCCGTGCTGCATTCTCACGGTTGGTTGCCCTCTGTTCATTCTCTTCCTTTTCCGTCGGCCATTGCTCGACCTCCGTCCGTCGGCCTTCGTCCATCGTTCAGCGTCCTGATTCCGTCCCAACAGGTTCACCGTCATAAACTCTTGGTTTATGGTTATCATGTTGTGCCTTCAAACCTTTATTGGTTAAGAAGGTTTGAGTTGGATTGTTTCTATCCATTGAACCTTAATCTCATTGTCACAGATAATCCGGTATCTGCACATACAGAAAATCCAGTTATGTTCCAACCTTATTCTTCATGAAGATTATTCACCTTATATCATCGTTTGTACATCGTATTTATCTATTCTAGAAGCCATTCTCTCGGTATTCTATAATATAAAATGTTTGTTTATAAATTTAGTTTAAATTTTTTACTTTATAGTACCTTCCAACACAAATTTATGCAATTGCTTTGTCTGTATTTATCGTTAGTTTCTACTTAAATTTATATTTTATTCACTGAACAGCTGCTTTGTTTGTACTTTCTAACTTTAGCTTAGGTGGACAGCTAGATCATATACAAATTTAAGTTACTTCATATTACCTTCTTATCCTGGAAATATAAGTTTGATACATCAAGCATCTCGCTACTTTATTAATGATCTAGTGGTGTTAAGTATTATGAAGGTTTATTTAATTGTCATTTAATGTTTTTATGCACTAGAATGGACAAAGAATGGATGTTCAAGGATAGATTATCACCTGAGTATGCGTATGGAGTAGAGTCCTTCTTGCAATTTGCAGTGCAAAATTCTGGTGATTCTAATGCAATATCTTGTCCATGTGCCATGTGTGGTAACCTAAGAAGGAACAGTATTGATGTCACAAGGGCTCATTTAAGAAGTAATGGTATGGATTTAACATACGTAGTGTGGATATGACATGGAGAAAAACCCTCATTTACCAACTTAATGAATGATAGTGAACAAGGCCAACAAGGTGAACAGAATTTCTTTGATGAGAAGCTTGTAGATATGGTAAATGCGACATATGAATATGATGAGAATCCAACTACATTCAATAACCTACTCCATGATGTTGAGAAACCTTTATATCCTGGATGTACAAAATTTACAAAGTTATCTGCCATTGTTAAATTGTACAACTTGAAAGCCAAATATAGTTGGAGCGATAAAGGATTCACAGACATTCTTTCTTTGTTGGGAGAAATGCTTCCAGATGGTAATGAATTGCCTTTATCAGTATCTTTGCGAAAAAATCCTTGGTCAGATTGGGTATGGAATATGAAAAAAATCCATGCATGTCCTAATGATTGTATCTTATATCGGAAGGAATACGCAGATTGTATCAATTGTCCTACTTGTGGGTTTTCAAGATGGAAGATATGCAAGAATTCAAAAGTAAATGAAGGAGTTCCTGCAAAGGTCCTCTAGTACTTTCCACCTATTCCAAGATTTTGAAAAATGTTTAGAAACCAAGAAACCTCTAAGGTGTTAACCTGGCATGCTGATAGTAGAACTTGTGATGGTTATTTGCGTCATCCAAACAGATTCACCCAATTGGAAGGTAGTCGACCATAAGTGGCCGATTTTGCTATTGAGCCAAGAAATTTGAGATTGGCCATATCGGCAGATGGAATAAATCCACATAGATTGATGAGTTCTACGTATAGTTGTTGGCCAGTTTTGTTGATCACTTACAATCTTCCTCCATTTTTGTGTATGACGAGAAAATTTATGATGCTTACTTTATTGATATCGGGTCCTAAAGTGGAATGATATTGATGTTTACCTAGCACCTTTGATTGATGACTTAAAGCAGTTATGGGAAGAAGGTATTGAAGCATATGATGCATATCGACAAGAAAGATTCACCCTTAAGGTAGTCTTATTATGGACAATTAATGACTTTCCGGCATATGGAAACCTTTATGGATGTCGCGTGAAAGGATATAATGCATGTCCTATCTGTGGTGAAAACACATGTGCAAAAAGATTGAAACATAGTAGAAAAATGTCATTCATAGGCCATAGAAGGTTTCTTCCTGAGAACCATCCTTATCGAAGGCAAAAGAAAGCATTTGATGGGAAGCAAGACTTTAACATTGCACCGAGACCATTGAGTGGTCGCGATATTTCCAAAACAGTTAATAAAATTAATTGTCGTTGGGGAAAAATGAACAGAAAACTTCAAGCATCAGAGGATGGTAGTCATCCATATTAGAAGAAGAAATCAATATTCTTTGAACTTGCATATTGGGAGCATCTACATGTCCGACATGTTCTTGATGTGATGCACATCGAGAAAAATATATGTGAAAGCCTGGTCGGCACATTACTTGGCATTCCAGGGAAAACAAAAGATGGATTAGCAGCACGCCTAGACCTTGTGGATATGAATGTCAGGTTGGAATTGGCACCAAAGGAGGGGCACAAGAAACTTTTTCCAATGCATGTTATACATTAAGTAAAGATGAGAAAAGAAAATTTTGTAGCTCCTTGTTGGGAATGAAGGTTCCTACAGGTTATTCATCCAATATTAGAAGCCTTGTATCAATGAAGGAATTGCAACTTTTTGGTATGAAATCACACGATTGTCACACTTTGATGCAACAGTTACTTCCAGTTGCCATTCGTGGTGTCTTACCCAAACATGTTAGATATACTATCACTCGATTGTGCTTTTTCTTCAACAAGTTGTGTAGCAAAGTGATAGATGTCTCGAAGTTAGATGATATGCAAAGAGATATTGTGACAACATTGTGCTTACTTGAAAAATATTTTCCTCCTTCATTTTTTGATGTCATGCTCCATTTGACTGCTCACCTCGTGACGTGAGGTTAAATTGTGTGGACCACTTTGGTATAGATGGATGTACCCATTTGAAAGATTCATGAAAACATTGAAAGGTTATGTAAACCGCAATCGAATTCAAGGTTGTATAGCCAATGTTATATTGGCCGAGGAGGCTCAGAATTTTGCCTGGGACTACATGTTTAATGTGCACACTGTTGGCATCCCAACAAGGAATCGTCAATTGGAGTTTACCAGACCTTTATCACGAGATCGAGTGCACTCCACCAATCATGAGGACTGGGAGCAAGCACATCGTCACGTATTAGAAAGTAATGATGAGATAGAGCCATATATCGAGTAATTTCTCCAACTCATTGCTACTTTCAAATGCGACATTAAATTCTAGTATCTAATCATTTCTTCAACAGCAAACACATGGCTCATTTGAAGGCAACATTTCATCAGAAAGCAAAGTCAAAAAAGTGGTTACAAGATGAGCACAATCGGACTTTTATTCCATGGTTGCGTGATACTGTAAGTTACATGTAAATTAATGGGTGTATTTATAATTTATGAAGATTAATATATAATTCAACTTTTGCATTTTGCAATTTATAGGTTGCAAATGCAATTAACCATTCGACACATCAAATCTCTGAACAATTAAAGTGGTTGGCGCATGGACCTAGCACGCGAGTATTCAAGTATTCTGCATATTTAATTGTTGGGGTTACTTATCACACAAAAGAGGGGTAGTGCAAAATTCTGGAGTAAGCTTAGTTGCAAAGACTATGCAACTTTCTAGCGCAAAGGATAGGAATCCAATTGTGTCAGACATGGTATTCTATGGCGTTATTGATGAAATATGGGAGCTCGATTACCATCTCTATCGAATTCCAGTGTTTAAATGTAGTTGGGTTGATAATAATGGTGGTATTAAAGTAGATGAACATGGTTTCACATTAGTAAACCTCAAAAGGATAGGGTTTAAATCTGATTCATTCATCTTAGGTAGTCAAGCGAAACAAGTTTTTTACCTTGAAGACCCTGAAGATCCCACATGGTCTATTGCACTTGCAACTCCTAGTAGAGACTACTTTGAAAATATTATTGGTGATAATTTGGAAGAAACTGCAACCAACTATCAATGTTTTTCCCGAGGGCTCCCAATAATGGATGTTGATGAATTAGATGACAATGAACCACCGTGCATGCGTGAAGATTGTGACGGAACTTGGGTTGATGATGTTTTACCTTAGTGTAGAAATTATATTTAAATTTAAATCCTACGTTAATGTTTTGGTTTGTCTTTGTGTCACCTTGTGTTACTTTGGATTGGAATTATATTTTTTTCCCATAAATTTGCTATATCTTATGGGATTGCTTTATTTTATTTGTCACTCGATTATTTCTATTTTGGTAGATGATACTGCTTTATCTATTATCTGTTATCTGTAAATGATACTCTTTATCCCATAAATTTGATGATGGTTTACCACACCGGCATCAAACTGCAGTTTTAAATGATACTGCTTTATATGTCAGATAATTTTGCAACACAATAATGAAATGCCAGTTTGATCCTTTGTGATAGTCGCTGCATCTCCAAATTTATCAACCCTTACAGGAGATTGTAAAAATTTCAACTTTGTGTTGCTTACTTGTTATTTGTTTTTCTTAATATTTGCATATATTTTAGCAAGCTCAACTACGTGTGGACTGCAACATGATTATATTCCTGTTGAAAATAAACTTGCTTATTTGTATATGAGTTCTGTTCATGAACTTTTATATAATTAAGGATACTAAGCATGCCAATTGTAGATTATATTAATCTAAAGTTGAATTTTTTGTTGTCAACTCACACAAGACAGAAGTTACAAGTTTAATATTTGTTGTTATCTCCATCAGTAATTTATGATATTTACCTTATATTTGCAAAGTGCAGATTTTGTGATTAATAGGTTGCCAACTCTATGACAAAAAATCAAAGCAAACGAGGAGGTACAAACCCTGAAAAGGGTAAGGAAAAAATTGGCGCTGATTTATTAGACGAGGAAAATGTTGGCTGCACACAGGATTCCACTGCAACCCAATCAAACAAAATGAGTAGAGGTCCTACACATATGGACAGTATTTCAAGGCTAAGGAATAAGGGCATTATACTGAAAGTTGAATTCAATAATCTGGGACAGCCTATTGGGGAAAATGCAGTTAAAATGCAAAGTTCACTTGGCCAGATTGTTCGAGAGAAAGTACCAATAACTTACAATACTTGGAAGCATGTTCCTATTGACATCAAGGAGCGTGTGTGGGAAGCCGTGAATGTAAATATAAATTACCATACTTTTATTCTTCAAATATAAACTAATACCTTTTTTTGTGTTTATTAACATTTGATGTTTATCCATTTTTTTATGGATTTGTAGTTGGCGTACAAGGTTGATGTTGCTTGGAAAAAGGGATGTTTGAGCTCGGCAAATGATAAGTGGCGCCAATGGAAAAGCAGTCTCACGCAAAACTATATTTATTCCAATTGCAAAACTCCAGAGAAGTTGCATATGCCACCTCCAGGATCAAATATTCTAGCAGACATATGGAGCAAGTTCGTGATAAGTCGTTTGTCTAATGAATTTAAAGTAAGATTTTTAAATCTCATGTCTCAAATAATTAACTCTTAATAGAATATTGTGATTGGTAATGCATTGTTGTCTTGTTTATTTTTTAAGGAACTAAGTGAGAAACAACAGGAAAGGAGAGCCCAAAACAAATACCCCCATCGACTTTCTCACAAAGGATATGCACGCCTAGCTGAAGAAATAGTAAGTAATATTTAATTATCACTTACAATAAATTTGATACCTTAACGAAGAGGTATTTAAATAATATTGATTCATTTGTTATTGTTATTAGAAGGATGAATTATCTAATGATAATGAAATAAACCGAGCTATCCTTTGGAAGAAAGGCCGACTCAATAAAGAAGGGGAGTTTGTTGGTGATCAACTGAAGGCAACAACCTCAAAAATTGTAAGTAAATGTTTTAGATTTTGGCTTGTTATGTTAATGGTTCCCATCCAAATATTAGTCAATATATGTTTTTGTGCATTGCAGGATGATGGTATCTTACAAAAGAGGGAGGGAAAGTTAATGCTTGGTGAACCGACACAAGACATTCTATGATTGCACTTGAATCTAAGGAACATGGTGGGCGTATAAGGGCAGTTGGAGCTTACGTCACTCCAAGTACATACTTTGGCTTGTCAAAATGGGGGTCTCACGTTCAGCAAGCTGTATTTAATGATCAACAAAATATGTTGTTGGAGCAACATAAAAAAATTTTAGAGCAGGAGGATCGGATAAACAAGTTAGAAGCAATGGTTTTCAAAAATGGCAAATGCGAGATTGAGAATGATGAGAAGGGAAGTTGTAGTGTGAAGTTTCCTCCAACCTTGCAGGAAAATGAGTTTAACTATGATCATGGTCTATCAAATGAGATGAAAGCAGACAGTGATGCCGATGTGGAGTTTATTCACGAGGCAGAGCCTTTACAGGTATCTTTAATCTTTAATGATATCATTGAAATTGTCCAATTTAAATACATTTATTTTTTATACAAGCATTATGTTTTGTCTTACAAGGGTCAATTAGTTGCATTGAGTGTGGAATCTGGCATCCATGTAGCTTTTGGTACAATTGTTAGTATTGGGGGAGATGATGAGCATCTTAATGGTGATCCAAGTAAGCATACGAACCATTGTTTCGTAATGGTTGATGAAGCATTGGATGAAACCGCCCCTTTGCCAATTCCAACCCCTGTGTGTCAAAGCATTGGTGATGCTATCGGATCACATGTAGCTTGGCCCAGACACTTGATGCAAACACAAGATTCTTCGGTAAATGCTACAATCTATTTAAATTTAGCTATACAAGTGCCTAACAAGTATATGTTTTCATAAACTAGAAGGTCAAGGGGAAAAAACCTGACTGTGCCAAAAGGAAGCATCGATTGCAATCACCAAATGTGCAATCATTAACAGTGCGATCATCAAATATGCCTAGATCACTATGGCTGTTGTATTGTTATTGCAAGCGTGCTCTTCATGATCACCAGTCTATGAAATTTATGTTGGAGTATGATGTATTGGGTGGTAAGTTCGAAGCCAGTGTTTGCCTTCAAGACATCATTCCTTTCTGCAACTTGGCACCAATTTCATACAATTGCATAGTTGTGTACATATGGTACGTATATTGTTTTCATGTACTAACACTTTGACTATTGATTTATGAGTTTTATTTATCCTGGTCTTATGCATTTTGTTGTATGTTTAAATGGTAGGCATTTATATAAAAAGATGAAGGAGGAAAATAAGCTGGAGAGGTTTAGATTTGTGGATCCATATGTTGTTGGGTGTCACTTCACATTAGTTGATAAGAGGGCCCTTGGTTTGGCAGCTAGGTTGAATGGCACACCACCAAACCAGCTAGTTTTGGTTCCAGTTAACATAGGGTGTGTAAAATAGAGGTGGAATGCTAATTTTTTTTACTTTGATAAACACTTGCTTAATTACATGCATTACTATTGTGTATATATGTAGTTTCCATTGGATTTTGACTGTCATCGATCCTCACAAAGAGGTTGTTTCGTTGTTGGATCCTCTCAGTCAGCGTAATCGTGATGAGACTTGGAAGAATGTTGTGAAGATGTAAGTTTTAGTAGAAAAATATTGTCAATATTTATTATAATTGTTTTATATATACTATATGCACTAAAAGCCTATAATCTTTTATGATTTTATGAAGGGCCTTGAAATTTTTTAACACAGAGATTGGCAAGCACGGGAAGAAACACCCTTTGTGGGAAATAATCAAGGTATGTTTTACACCATGTAGTTTTTCACATTTCGTGCTCCTACAATGTTTTCACTTTGACAAATCTAGTTTATCATCATCAATGGCTGCAGAAACATGATTCCAACAATAGCCATTGTTGTTGTTGTCCAAATTCAGTTCAATCAAGTGCAAATCACATCTTCGAGTCGATCCTCATCATTTTCTTCATCTAGATCTTTATTGTTCACAATTAGCTTACCTAGGCTACTGCTCCTGCTTCGGTGCACCATTTGTGTTGGGATATCATTTTCCACGTCACAAATCAGATTCCATGGCTCATTTTCTGTTTCTTTTGTTCTTTCAGTTACTAGAAATGCCTCAAGCTGGCACCTCAATTGGTCAACACCTGCATTCTTCTCTTCATATTGATATTTGGCTTCAGATAACTTCATCTGAACTCTTTCTTCACGCAACTCATCTACGAGCTGAAGCATTTGTCTCTCCTCGTCCAGCTCTTCACGTGCCTTTACAAACTCCCACTTCAGTTCTTCTACTTCATCCTTGTCATCACCGATTTCTTTAATCATCTGACCACAGAATTGTTCAATAATTTTCCTTGTTTTCCTCTCACTTTCCAGCTTTTCACATGCTTCTACCAGTGAAGAATTAACTTTTTCTAGTTCAACTCTGAGCCTTTCATTCTTGCCCTCAGCTCTTCTTCTTAATTTTCTTTCATTCTCAAGGCCCTCAATTATAGGCGGAAAAGAAAGTCTTATTCCTTCTCGTTTCTTTTTCTTCCATGTTCCTTTTTCTTCCATAATCTGTTTCAAAAGATGATGAAATTTACTTTCCTCGGATTCTTTCTCATGGATAAGTTGATCAACTAAGACAAGGGCCTGACTTAATTAGTGGCGTAAATGATTCTAGCAAGAGAGATTGTGTGGCTTTACTTTCCTCGATTCTTTCTCATGGATCGCTTCTTGGTAATGGCTAAATTGACATTGTGCTCTGATCGGCCTACTTACTCCAATCTACTCTGGAGTGTTTTGCCAACCGACATTGTGTTTTGGAGCAAATTGACATTGTGCTCTGAATTGGCTGCGATGCTGATTCCTGGAGCAAAATGACAGTGTGCTATGAATTTCCTGCGATACTGGTAGTACCCTTCTAATTTGCATTGCAATAATTTTCTCACTATCGCTCTTAATTGTTGCATTTTTTAAAATAGAATCCAGCTTGAAAATCATCATGTGATCAGGTGACTTTATGGCACAAGGAATTTCGGGAAAGATCATGTAAACTGTTTACATCCTATATTCTCTCGCGAAAAAAACAAATGATAAAAGTTGTGTAGGACTATCGTAAAAGTAAATTCTTATTACAAATTTATTATTACTTCAATGTAAGCAAAGGTTGTGTAGGCCTGTCATAACTTTTACTAAATCATTAAAAGAAATATGCAAATCTTCTTTGCTCTAGATCTTGTCATTAGTTATTCTATTAAACTCAGATAAATCTCACTTTGATGCAGTGTTATGATAGAAAATGGCATCTAGTTCCTAAAGAGAATACCACTTTCAATCATGACAGTTTCATACTCAGAGTGTTTTAGGATTTACTAGAATAATGCACTGAAGTAATAGAATAGTGTCACAAAATCTGACAACGGTTACTAGTGAAGCTCAAGGAGGAGTTAAATTCCAAAAGACTTTTACTCGTACTAGATGTTGCTCAAGGAATAACTACCAGCTTTTTTTGAACTCAAGTAGGGAAATTAAGGAGGTTATTAGTGTTGGTGCAATCGACCCAGGTCACGATTGACCAGGACTCGAGTTTGACTCGAGTAATGTTTTGATGTCCGACAAAAACATATGACAATGTAATTGTCATGGGAAAGTCCAAGTCTTGAGTACTTGGTATGAAAAGTCCAAGTGGGACATTTGGCACATGAAAAGTCCAAGCATGGGTCTTGGCAATGTAAAAGTCCAACATGGGTTGGCAAGGGAAAGTCCAAGCATGGTCTTGGCATTTGAGAAGTCCAACATGGGTTGGCAAGGGAAAAGTCCAAGCATGGGTCTTGACAATGTAAAAGTCCAACATGGGTTGGCAAGGGAAAGTCCAAGCTTGAGTCTTGGCATGAGAAGTTTAAGGGGTTTGATATTGGCTGCGTAAAGTCCAAGCGGGAGTCTTGGCAGCATAAGTCCAATGGTTGGTGGCGTAAAGTCCAAGTGGAGTCTTGGCGGCGTAAGTCCAATGTGCCTTGGCGGTGTAGACACCGTTAGCATGACATAGCCGACGGAAGCACCTAGAGGCTAGCGCGATGGATGAACAAGTCATGGATGACTTGGAGGGATCCGAGATGCGTGAGGCTGATGGAGGTGGCTAGAAGGCTTAGGTCTAGGCTAAGGGTGGTCTAGCAAGTATGGGGGCACCATACTTGGGTTAAAACCTCATTTTTAAGGTTGGCAGTCGACTGGCATTATGGCCGGTTCGACTGCCGTGAGTCGACTTGAGTTCGACTGCCAATTTAGAGCTGGAATTGCTCTGGGCGATCATTGCTCATTCGCGATCGTGATATCTGGCGATCGGCAGGTCGGCGATCATTGCTAAGTTCTATGTCGAGCCGCGAGCGCCGTGCGCCGGCGATCGACTATGGGCGTTGGCAGTCGACGGCCAAGAGTCCCGTTGGAACTTATCCAACATGGATTGAGCCGTTGTCTCACGGGCTACTGATCTTGTGATCGATTGAGGACTTATGACGATCGCTGGCGGAAATCGGCCCGATGGAGGATAAAAGCAGCTGTTCGTGGAAGGCTCAAGCATCAGTTCTTTGGGGGCTTTGGTGAGGCGATTTGCAGGTGCATTTCAGGGTCCTTCAAGCTCATCCAAGCAATCGACAAGCAAGCGCTCAAAACCCTAGTTTGTAAAGTGCTCTTTACATTTTCACTTGTATTTGCTTGTTTACTTTGTATTACTTGTTGTAATTCATTGTACGAGGTTTCTCCACCTCCGACTTGTTGTCGAGAAGGAGCTTTATTGTTTAGTGATTGCATTGGCGTCGCTAGAGTTCGTTAGAGCTCAATCCGTGGAGTAGGAACCATTCAGTTCCGAACCACGTTATATCCTTGCGTTTGTGTGTTTGTGTTTTCGTTATTGCTTTATTATCTTTGTTTCCGTTGCGCTAACAAAAATTGTAGACAAGCACACGAACGTTTTCCATCTACGAACGGTCAAACGCTATTCACCCCCCCTCTAGCGGCGTCAAATCTTCTACAAGTGGTATCAGAGCCCGGAGCTCTTCTACGGACTAACCGTCGGGAGCTAGGACAAAGAAGCTAGAGGGTGAAGATGGAAGAACAATTGGGATGGAACATTAACACACCAATCCCTTACTCCTTCTATGGACAAGAAGGGTTTAAGCAATGGAAGTCAAGAATTGAAGACTTCCTAATGATGAGGGACTTCAAAGAATGGTCTATCTTGATGGAGGGTTTTAGCTATCCAATAGGACCAAAGGGAGGATTCCTCAAGAAGAAGAAGTGGAGTGAAGATCAACTCCAAGCCTTCGAGAAAAACATGAAGGTAGTAAAATTTATTCTTGATTTGGTCCCTAATGAGATTGTGTGTATGGTAGGGGACTATATGGACGCTAAGGAGTTGTGGAGCCAAGTGGTAAAGCTCCATGAAAACTCATCATTGGTCCAAGAAGAAGAAGAAGAAGAAGAGTGCTCATCCTCTCAAGCTAAAAAAAAAGCAAATACATCTTCATCCAAAGAGCTTGAGGATTCGAAGGTTGATAGGGAATCAACATCTGGATCGGAAGAGGTGGAGGAAGTGGAAGAAGCATCCACTTCTATGATTGAGGAGGAGATTAGAGTTTCCTCAACACCGGAGCATCAAGAAGAAGCTTCCACATCCGGTCAAGATGAAGAAGTTTCAATTCCAACACCTTCCACCACCATAGGTAACTCAAACATGTCAATTTGTAATAAAAATCATATCATATGTTTTGAGTGTAGGGAAGCCGGGCACTACAAGAGCAAGTGCCCAAAGAAGATTAGGAAAGCTCCACCGGCACCAAAAGTCAAGGATGCCGGTTCCCCAACACCTAAAGGCAAGGAGCACATCATATGCTTCAAGTGCAATTCAAAGGGGCATTATCGGAGTCAATGCCCTAGGGGGAAGAAGAAGGGGCAAGGAGGAGCATCACAAGTAGGGGGAGCTTCTATAGCTAACCCTAAGGTATATTTTAATAATGCACCTTCCAAATTTAAAAGTCAAAAACATGCTAGAAATTTTAATTCTCTTGCAATTCACCATGAAAAGCATGCTAGAGATAAATATTTTTGCTTAGGAGCCAAGAGGGTAAATTTTTCAAGAAAGGAGAAATTTGGGACTAATGTCCCTAGAAAAACTCTTCCTAAGGAAAGCATTAGGAAAATAGAAAACCACTTAGGCATTAACCCTAAGAAGGGTAGGCATATGCCTAGAGAAAATGGTAATGCCCAAAAACTTAATCAAAAATCAATTGGGCAATTAGAGGTTGAAAATCAAGCCTTGAGGTCAAGGCTTGAAAAACTGGAAAAGACCCTTAGGAATATACAAAATCAATTTAAAGGGTCTAATGGTCAAAGTCAAAGGTCCAAAAGTCAAAGTCAACACCAAGGACCTAAGAGTCAAAAGTCAACCAAGGGCAAGCAAGGTTTGAGTCACAAACCTAAGCCTAAGGTAGTTTACTATAGTGTTCCATTTGATTATGGGACACAAACTAGGTCTAGGAAGACCAGGGTCAATAGGGAAGTCATCCCTAGAATTGACCAAAGGGTGTGCCTAGTGGCTAGGGTTTCAAGGAAACCTAGGGTGGCCACTAAGAAGTTTGCAAGGGGAGTTACCCCTAGAGTCAACCTAGGTAAGACCCAAATGACCAAGGCTAACAAGCCTAGGAGGGTCATTAGGAAGGTATCTAGGGAGGTTATCCCTAAGGAATACCTAATTAACCCTAGGAGCTCAAATCGGTTTTGGGTTCCTAAGAGCGTGATTGATTCACTCTAGATGGGTTTAGGGTGTGCCAACCTTGATTGGATGGGTAGTTAACTCAACCATGATAAAGGTGGCATTTTAGGTCATTTTCAAGGTTATGGTTATCTTGGAAATGTGGTTTGATTTGAATCCTAAAGGTTTTTAGGATGTGCCAATATTAATTGAGAAGTTTTGATAAAATGATCAAATTGGCACAAGTTGAGTTTAGAGGTTAGTGTGTCATTTTGGGTTTTTGGCACACTAGGGAGATTAATGATAATATGGCAAAATATATCTAATTATATCAAATGGCAATTAATATTAAAATTTAGGTATTACTATACCTATATATTTTATATGTCATGCTTTGATTGCCATATGCCATGTCATGACATCATGCCTATTTCTATGATTTTATATGTCATGAGTATGTTTTAGGATTAAAGTTTTAAATGTCATGTGTTTTTAGATTTTATCATATGTCATGACATCATGATCATTGGCCATGTTTTAATAATGCTATTATTTCTGCCATGATCATACATTCATGCATTAACTTGATTAAAATTGATTTAAGGACTATGGCATGACTTGAAGTCCCATTTATAAGGGAATCAAGTAGAGTTGCTTTAGAGGATGCATGAAACCCTAGTTTAGGGAGAACAAAACCCACATCTCACATCTAATTGACATGTACGTGTATTTATACACTCTAGATACATGTGAGATGCTAGGATATGAGTTAAGTTCAAGGTGCATAGGTTTTGCATCTAGATGAACTCAAACTCATCTTATATGATTAGTGGATCATTAGGAAAGCTTGTGTACAAGTCATGTGCATAGAGCTCAAGGAATATGATCCAAGACATGGTTTTGAAATCATTTTAAAATCATTTTGAAAAACCTTGGTGAAGTCTATCTTTTGATAGCAATCACCATTGATAGAGTTGATACAAAATAGGGCCAAAACATTGAAAATTTCAATGGTTTTGAGTTTTGTATCAAACTCACTATTTTATGGGAAAAATAATTTTCAAATATTTTTCACCCATTGTAATGACTATAAGTAATATACGTACCAAATTTTATGATTTTTCAAATTACATAGAATTCCAAATCTCGATTGATAGTTGAAATTGAAATTTCAATATCAATGATCGCCTTTGGTGTCGGACCGACATCGCCGTAAGTCGATCGCAGTCTGATTTCGGGTTAACAAGGTTTGTTTAGCCCGTGTTCAGCTATGGAAAAGGTTCCTAATCACTCCTAACCCTAGGATATGCTTTAGGAAGCATTATAAAGGGTGAAAATCCATTGGATATGGATTAGGAGCTGTGTTAGGTCAAAGTATCAAATTTAGGTGAGTGAAAGTTCTATGTTGAACTTAGAACCTTAATTTTGATGGTTTAGAGTTCCTATTGGCTTAGGGCTTCCTAAGGACATTGTTGGTGCAATGGTCAAGGGAGCAAGCCTTTAGGGGAGGTATCCATCTTGGGATTGGATGTGTTTTTCTCCTCAAGAGGAGAAGTACATCATCAATTGGGAAATTGATGGTTTGATACCCAATTTGGAAATTGGGAGAGAATAGATTGCCTCTCTGAGTGATATGTGACTTATCACTAGAAGATGGTAGGCATCCTAGGTATTTTTGGATCAAGGGGAGATTGTAAGATCTCATTGGGACATGAGACATTGACCTCCTTGAGAGAAAACCTTTGATGTTAGTCAAAAAGGGGAGAATGTTTGGGGAGAGGAGAGAGTTTACCAATTTGGGATAATTGGTATGGATTTGAGTTAGGTTCTAACTCAAATGTTTGTCAAACATCAAAAAGAGGAGATTGTAAATCGCCCGTGTCACGATTGACTGACTCGAGTTCGATTTGAGTGATGTTTTGATGTTCGACAAACATATGACAATGTATGTAATTGTCATGGGAAAGTCCAAGTCTTGAGTACTTGCATGAGTCCAAGTGACACTGGCACATGAAAAGTCCAAGCATGGTCTTGAAAGTCCAACATTTGGGGGAAAGTCCAAGCATGGGTCGAATGTAAAGTCCAAGCATGGGTCTTGGCAAAAGTCCAAGCATGGGTCTAATGAAAGTCCAACATGGTCTTGGCAAGGAAAGTCATGGTCTGCATGAGAAGTCCAAGGGTCCATTGAAGCTGGAGTCCAAGATCCAATGCCAGAAAGTCCAAGCGGAGTCTTGGCAAGTCCAATGTGCCTGGCGTAGACATAGCAGTTAAGAGCATGACATTTAGCAAGCAGAGGCTAGCGATGGATGAACAAGTCATGGATGACTTGAGGGATCCGAGATGCGTGAGAATGGAGGTGGGCTTAGGCTTAGGCTAGGGTGGCTATGGGGCACCATACTTAAAACCATTTTGAGGTTAAGCAACCTCACCGCATTTTTGTTTGACCATCGGGCCCGACTTGAGCGACGGTTCGACCTTCGACCATGATCTGTGATCTTAATTCCAATCGAGGCATTCTATACCGTCCATTGCCCGTACTGAAATGCCGTCAACCGCCATTGAGCCGATCGATAATCGCAATGACGAGAGCAACGATGCGTCTTCGAGCACGTACGCCGACCGCCGATGATGGCACGATCGATCGAAGAGTCCGCTGGAACTTGTTCAACGTGATCGAGCCTTGTCTCATTTCAAGAAACAGTAAATCCGACTTATGGCAAAAATCTCTCACGAGGTAACAACTGAATAGAAGTGAGAGCAATACGCAACTGAACGACAGTTCTTTGGGGGCTTTGGTGAGGCGATTTGAAGGCGATTTGCAGGTGCATTTCAGGGTCCTTCAAGCTCATCCAAGCAACCGACAAGCAAGCGCTCAAAACCCTAGTTTGTAAAGTGTTCTTTACATTTTCACTTGTATTTGCTTGTTTACTTTGTATTACTTGTTGTAATTCATTGTACGAGGTTTCTCCACCTCCGACTTGTTGTCGAGAAGGAGCTTTATTGTTTAGTGATTGCATTGGCGTCGCTAGAGCTCATTAGAGCTCAATCCGTGGAGTAGGAACTGTTCGGTTCCGAACCACGTTATATCCTTGCGTTTGTGTGTTTGTGTTTTCGTTATTGCTTTATTATCTTTGTTTCCGCTGCACTAACGAAAATTGTAGACAAGCACGCGAACGTTTTCCATCTACGAACGGTCAAACGCTATTCACCCCCCCTCTAGCGGCGTCAAATTTCCAACAATTAGATATATAATTGAAAATAAAACAAATGTAACAATTGAAATTAATGACAATTTTTTTTCCCTTATGCCAACTTTTTTTATGTCGTGTATAATTTATGTATCAAATTTTACTATCAGAATAACTACTATAATTTTTTTCCATCACAGGTTCCCCTTCAACCGGATGGAGCTCAATGCGGGTATTTTGTTTTACGATATATGAGAGAGATAATTGAAGGCGCCGCATCCTTTGACAAGTCTTCCCTACGATCAATAGTAATATTAGATATATTTTCAAATTTTCTTATTGATACCATAGCGTTTAATTACATTTTCATTTTTTCACATGCAGTTCGCAAATTCTGTGATAGCTGCAAAGGAAATTGATGAGGTACGTTCGGAGTGGGCTGATTGCATACAAGATCACATATCTGATGATTAGGAGAGATTTAAGT
Organism: Wurfbainia villosa; assembly: GCA_025175895.1. Taxonomy (NCBI): domain Eukaryota; kingdom Viridiplantae; phylum Streptophyta; class Magnoliopsida; order Zingiberales; family Zingiberaceae; genus Wurfbainia; species Wurfbainia villosa. The sequence goes on from CM045986.1 coordinate 8,641,018, forward strand.
GCATGTACATACATCTTTTGGTTCTGGTCTTGACTGGAGTTCTCCCTGCTCTAATACTATCTTTAATCATTTCTTCCCCGTGAAGGACTAGGCTGAGTGTTTTGCTATGCAAATACTTTTGGTGCATATGATGTGTAGTTGTTTTGCCACAGTACTTTTTAATATATATCGGTAAAAGTGATCATTTAAAATGTAATGTGACCTTGTACTTTACATTGCTACAAATGCGAGTGTATATATGTGTTTTCTATAATTCTTTTTGATGTTGTATGATTTATATTAAAAATGCAACACTAAATCTACAATGGTTTATTATGTTATAGAGTAACCGTTGAGAAATGACAATGCTGAAAAACCATTGTCTATGAGCAAAAAAACTGTAGTAAATCGAAGTGGTTCGAAGAGACACGGTGAAAAACCGTTGTAGATTTAAGGAAAAGACAATGGTGAAAAACCGTTGTCTATTAGAAAAAAATCCGTAGTAAATCGACCCGTTGTGATTAGTGATTTGGTCAAAGACAACGGTTAAAAACCGTTGTCTTATCTTTGAAACGACAATAATTTTTTACCGTTGTCTTTGACCAAACCACTAATCACAACGGGTCGATTTACCACGGATTTTTTTCTAATAGACAACAGTTTTTCACCGTTGTCTTTTCCTTAAATCTACAACGGTTTTTCATCGTTGTCTATTCGATTTTTTGTTGTAGTGTTAAAAGTTAAAAATAAATAATAATTGGAGATAAAAGGGATATATAGTACTAACCTGGTTAATGCTGTGGAGAAGGGGACTTGGTAGTTCTTTTGTTGATGGTGAAGGGAAAAAGGCTAAAGGGATAAGATTGACTTGGGTTCGAAGTTTGGATGAAGTAGGAGTATTCAAAGATATGAGCATGTGGGAGGTAGGATTCTTTGGAGTTTTATTTTTTGTTAAGGGTTTGGAAGAAGGCTCTGAGTGGTAGGGGTGGAGGTGAATTGAATTAATTTGTGGAGGTGATTGGATCTTGATAGAGGCTTATAATAAAAGTGATTCTGTAAAAAAAAATGTGTAAAGGTTTTATGAATTCATAAAAATACAGTTATTGAGGAAAGTACCTAGAGTATCAATCGACTGGGAGGAATAGCAGTTCATCTTGACTAGTGTAAGTATTGATTGGGTGAGTAATCTACTTAGATTAAATTGTTCTTCTGATAGTAATGAAGCGATCATTTGATACTCGTCATTATTTTGATAATGACCCAAGGAAATGTGGGGAGGAAGAGTATGGAGTCAGGTAGGTGTTGGATCGAGAAATGCTAGAGGGGGGTGTTGGTGCAATCGGCCCAGGTCACGATTGACCGGACTCGAGTTTGACTCGAGCGATGTTTTGATGTTTGACATGAAGGTTTGACATTGATGTTTGATGTTGATGTCTGATAATGTTTTGGGGAGATTGTTAGTGCAATTGACCCGGGTCATGATTGACCAAACTCGAGTTTGACTCGAGGGGGATTTTGATGGTTGACTAGGGTTGACCATGTCATGAAAAGTCCAAGTCTTGAGTACTTGGCATGTAAAGTCCAAGCATGGGTCTTGGCATGGAAAGTCCAACATGGGTTGGCAAGGAAAAGTCCAAACTTGAGTCTTGGCATTTGAGAACTCCAAGGGGTTTGATATTGGCAGCGTAAAGTCCAAGGGTGAAGTCTTGGCAGCATAAGTCCAATAGTTGGCGGCGTAAAGTCCAAGTGGAGTCTTGGCAGCATAAGTCCAATGTGCCTTGGCGGTGTAGACACCGTTAGCATGACATAGCCGATGGAAGCACCTGAATGCTAGCGTATGGATGAACAAGTCATGGATGACTTGGATGGATCTGATAGGCGCGAGGCTGACAGAGGTGGCTAGAAGGCTTAGGTCTAGGCTAAGGGTGGTCTAGCAAGTATGGGGGCACCATACTTAGGGTAAAACCTCATGTTTGAGGTGTATCAGTCGACTGAGACCTATGGGCAGTCGACGGGAGTGAGTCAACTAGGGTTTTCACGAGTGCCCTAGCGATCGCGAGGTGGGCAATTCTTTGGCCAGCGATCAATCGATCTTGTGTTCAGTCGACTGGTTCTTGGTATTTTAAGCATAGAATGGAGTCGAACTCGACTGTTGGGATTAGCAGTCAAGTGAAGGCTCGATCAGTCGACTGATAAACATGATCAGTCGACTGATGTCCTATCCCTTGGATTTTTTTAGCGTGGATTACACTGTTGTCTCACAGCAACAGTGTCATCAATCGACTGATAGTCCCGGCGATCGGTCGATAAAGCGAAATCGGCCAGTAGCGGCTTTAAAGGAGCTCGTGGAGAGATTTGTAGGTTCTTGGGAGCTTTTGGGGCGAATTGCTGGTGTAATTCAGGGTCTCGAAGTGCATTTCAAGCAACCAAAGAATCAAGCATTCAAAAGCGAATTTGTAAAGTGTTCTTTATGTGTTCTTGTGTATTTCAGTTATATCTTCCTTGTATTCTTATTGTATTACTTTTGTAATCACTGTAAGAGATTTCTCCGCCTCCGACGTATTGTCGAGAAGGAGTTTATTGTTTAGTGGTGTTTGTGGCATCGCTAGAGCTCTTTAGAGCTTGATCCATGGAGTAGGAACTGTTCGGTTCCGAACCACATTATATCTTGTGTAGTGTTTGTGATTGTGTCTCGTGTATTGTTTTTATTATTATTATTCCGCTGCGCACTAACACTATTTGTAGACGCAATTGCGAACAAATTCCATCGATGCATCCTAAACGCTATTCACCCCCCCCTCTAGCGGTCACCGAATTCTCAACAATTGGTATCAGGGCTAGGAGCTCTTCTACGGATTAACACCCGGGAGCAACACCGCTAGAGGAAGAAAGATGGAGGTTCAAGAGATGTTGGGATGGGATATCAACACGCCGGTCCCATATGCTTTCTATGGACTAGAGGGCTTCAATCAATGGAAGGTAAGGATTGAAGACTTCTTGATGATGAGGGATTTTGAGGAGTGATCCATTTTGATGGAAGGATTCGAATATCCAAGAGGACCAAAGGGAGGCTTCCTCAAAAAGAAGAGATGGACCAAGGAGCAACTCCAAGCCTTCGAGAAAAATAATAAGGTAATAAAATTCTTGGTTGATTTGATTCCTAACAACATTGTGTGTATGTTAGGTAATTACATGGATGCTAAAGAGCTTTGGAGCGATTTGGCCAAGCTTCATGAAAATCCCGAACCGGTCCAAGAAGACTTGGAAGAGGAGGAGACCGAAGAAGAAGCTTCATCATCCTCACAAGAAAGTGAGGAGTCGGAAGTTGAGAGGGAGTCAACTTCCGGATCGAAGGAAGAAGAAGTAGAAAAGGTGGAAGAAGCCTCCACCTCTAGGATTGAGGGGGAGGAGATTAGGGCATCCTTGATAACTGTCATTTTGTTGTATTATTTTGGTCCTTAATATCACTGTTTTTATCCTCTCGAGTGATTTATTATTTATTATTTGCATGTTTTATGAGTTTGGATTCATTTTGGACCTTTTTGTAAATTCTCCTATATTTTGGACTTATTTGCGAATTTTATCTTTATTTGTAGGAGATCGAGATGAGTCACTGGACTAGACTCAAATTGGATCAAATATGGCTTCATCTGGGTCATAATGGACATTTCAAGATGATTTAATCTGAGTCCTTCATCCAGATCAGAAGACAAATGAAATTAAGGGTTCAGATCTGAGCATTAATCCTCAATACCGGAGCAACAAGAAGAACCATCTACATCCAGTCGAGAGGAAGAGCAAGCTCAAGAGACCCTCACCACCACCCTAAGTGACTCAAACACTTCAAATTCAAATAAAATTCATATAATGTGTTTTGAGTGTAGGGAGTTTGGGCACTATAAGAGCAAGTGCCCAAAGAAGGTCAAGAAGCCTCCATCGGCACCAAAAGTCAAGGATGTCGGTCCCCCAACAATCAAAAGCAAGGAGCAAGTGATTTTCTTCAAATGTCGACTACCGAGTCATTACCGGAGTCAATGCCTAAAGGGGGAGAAAAAGGCTAAAAAGGGAGCATCACATGTAGGGGGAGCTAAGGCTAACTCTAAGGTACATTTTAGTAATGCTCCTTTTAATTTAAATGTCAAAAAGCATGCTAAGAATTTTAATTCTCTTACAATTTATCATGAAAAGCATGCTAAGAATAACAAATACTTTTGTTTAGGAGCTAAAAATGTCCACATTTCAAATAAGGAGAAATTTAGGACTAATGTCCCTAGAAAGACTTTACCTAGGGCAAACATTAAGAAAATCGAAGACCACCTAGGTTTTAACCCCAAATGAACTAGGCATATGCCTAGAAAGAATAATACCCAAAGATTAAATCAAAATTCAAAAATTGGACAATTAGAGTTGGAAAATCAAGTCTTGAGGTCAAGGCTTGAGAAACTTGAAGAGACCCTTGCAAAAATGACAAATCAAATGCAAAGGTCAAATGGTCAAACTCTAGGGTCTAGAAGTCAAAGTCAAAACCTAGGGCATAGGAGACAAGAGTCAACCAAGGGCAAGAAAGGTTTGGGTCACAAACCTAAGCCTAAAGTGACTTATCATAATGTTCCATTTGATTATGGAACTAAACTTAGGTGTAGGAAGACCAAGGTCAATAGGGAAGTCATCCCTAATATTGACCAAGGTAGGTGCTTAGTGGCCAAGATTTCCATGAAACCTAGGAAGACCACTAAGAAGGTTACTAGGGAGGCAATCCCTAAGGTTAACCTAGGCAAGACCACAATGACCAAGGCTAACAAGCCTAGAAGGGTCATTAGGAAGGTATCTAGGGAGGTAGATGGATTTAGGTTGTGCCAACTTTAAATGGATGGGTAGTTAACCTAACCATGGTAAAGGTGGCATTTTAGGTCATTTTCAAGGTTATGGTTACCTTGTGAATGTGTTTTGATCTTAAATCCTAAAGGTTTTTAGGATGTACCAATACTATTTAAGAAGTTTGAAAAATCAATCAAATTGGCACAATTTAGGTTTAGAGGTATTAGTGTGTCATTTTGGGTTTTTGGCACACTTGAGAAACTTGGGTAATATGAAAAAATATACTTAATTATATCAAATGGCAACAAATATTAAAATTTAGGTATTATTATACCTATACATTTTATTTGTCATGCTTTGTTTGTCATATAACATGCTATGACATCATATTTATTTTTAATCATTCAATATGTCATGAATGCTTAGATTTCATCATATGCCATGACATCATGATCATTGGTCATGCTTAATTTTGTTATCATTTATGTCATGATCATACATGCTTGTAATTTGATTAAAATTGAGTTAAGGACAATGGCATGACTTGAAGTCTCATTTATAAGGGACTCAAGTAGTGTTGCCTTAGAAAATGCATAAGGCCTTAGTTTAAGATAAACCAAAACCCACATCTCACATCTAAACTGGCATGTATGTGTATTGATACACTCTAAATACATGTGAGATGCTAGGATATGAGTTAAGTTCAAGGTGCATAGTTTTTGCATCTAGATGAACTAAAACTCATCTTTTACTAAATGTGGATCATTGGGAAAGTTAGTGTACAAGTCATGTACATTAAGCTCAAGAAATATGATCCAATATAGGTTTTCAAAATCATTTTAAAATCCTTTTAGAAAACCTTGGTGAAGTCTATCTTTTGATAGCAAACACCATTGATGAAGTTGATACAAAGTGAGCTAAAACATTGAAGTTTTTCTTCACTTTTGAACTTTGTACCAATTTCGATATTTTATGGGTAAAATATTTTTTTAACTTTTTTCACCCATTGTATTGGTCATAAGTAATATACGTATGAATTTTCATGATTTTTCAATATACGTAGAATTACTTACACTTTTTTGAATTTCATTTCTAATAACTGAAATTCTGATTTTTCAGTTATCAGTCGACTGCCCTTGTTGGCAGTCGGCTGTCAGGCTAATTTCAGAAAAATCAAGATTGTTTAGCCCATTTTCAGCTATGGTAAAGTTCCCTAACCACTCCTAACCCTAGGATATGCTTTGGGAAGCATTATAAAGGGTGAAAATCCATTGGATATGGATTAGGAGAGTTGTTAGGGTGATGTATAAAATTTAAGGGGTTGGAAAGTTCAATGTTAAACTTTGACCCTTATTTTTGATGGTTTAGAGTTCCTATTGGCTTAGGGACTTCCCAATGACATTGTTGGTGCAATGGTCAAGGGGGAGCAAGCCTTTAGGGGGAGGTATCCATCATGGGATGATGGATGATATTTTTCCTCATAAGGAGGAAATGTGAATTTTAAGATACCCAATTTGGAAATTGGGAGAGTTTATAGGATTGCCTCTCTTGAGTGATATGAGACTTATCACTAGGAAGATTGTAGGCATCCTAGGTATTTTTGGACCAAGGGAGAGATTATAAGATCTTATTGGGACATAAGACATTGACGTCCTTGGAGAAAACCTTTTTTATGTTAGTTAAAAAGGGGAAGAATGTTTGGGAGAATTTATGGTATTACCAATTTGGGATAATTGGTAAGAAGATTTGAGTTAGTGTTCTAACTCAAAGGTATGTGTTTTTGTCAAACATCAAAAAGAGGGAGATTGTTGGTGCAATCGGCCCAGGTCATGATTGACCGGACTTGAGTTTGACTCGAGCGATATTTTGATGTTTGACATGAAGGTTTGACATTGATGTTTGACGTTGATGTCTGATAATGTTTTGGGGAGATTTTTGGTGAAATCGACCCGGGTCATGATTGACCGGACTCGAGTTTGACTTGAGGGGGATTTTGATGGTTGACTAGGTTTGACCATGTCATGGAAAGTCCAAGTCTTGAGTACTTGGCATGTAAAGTCCAAGCATGGGTCTTTTCATGGAAAGTCCAACATGGGTTGGCAAGGAAAAGTCTAAGCTTGAGTCTTGGCATTTGAGAAGTCCAAGTGGTTTGATATTGGTGGCGTAAAGTCCAAGGGTGATGTCTTGGCAGCATAAGTCCAATGGTTAGCGACGTAAAGTCTAAGCAAAGTCTTGGCAGCGTAAGTCCAATGTACCTTGGCGGTGTAGACACTATTAGCATGACATAGCCGATGGAAGCACCTGAAGGCTAGCGTATGGATGAACAAGTCATGAATGACTTGGAGGGATCCGATAGGTGCGAGGCTGACGAAAGTGGCTAGAAGGCTTAGGTCTAGGCTAAGGTTGGTCTAGAAAGTATGGGGGCACCATACTTGGGGTAAAACCTCATGTTTGAGGTGTATCAGTCGACTGGGACCTATGGGCAGTCGACTGGAGTGAGTCAACTAGGGTTTGACTGCGGGGAGTACCCTAGCAGTCAACTGCTAGAGGTGGGTAGTCGACTGCTGGACCGAGCAGCCGACTGATCTTGTGATCAGTCGACTGGTGCTCGGTATTTTGGGCATAAAATGGAGTCCGACTCGACTGCTAACCCCAGCAGTCGAGTGAAGACTTGATCAGTCGACTGATGTCCTATCCGTTGGATTTTTCTAGCGTAGATTGCACCATTGTCTCACAGCAACAGTGTCATCAGTCGACTGATGGTCCCGAGCAGTCGACTGATAGGCGAAATCAAGCCCAGGCAGCAGCTTTAAAGGGAGCTCGTGGAGGAGATTTCGACAACCGGTTCTTGGGTGCTTTTGGGGCGAATTGCTGGTGTAATTCAGGGTCTCCAAGTGCATTTCAAGCAACCAAAGAATCAAGCATCCAAAAGAGAATTTGTAAAGTGTTCTTTACGTGTTCTTGTGTATTTCATTTATATCTTGCTTGTATTCTTATTGTATTACTTTTGTAATCACTCTAAGAGGTTTCTTCGCCTCCGACGTGCTGTCGAGAAGGAGTTTATTGTTTAGTGGTGTTTATGGCATCGCTAGAGCTCTTTAGAGCTCGATCCGTAAAGTAGGAACCATTCGGTTCCGAACTACGTTATATCTTGTGTAGTGTTTGTGATTGTGTCTCGTGTATTCTTTTTATTATTATTATTCCGCTGCACACTAACACTATTTGTAAACGCAATTACGAACGAATTCCATCGACGCATCCTAAACGCTATTCACCCCCACCCCCTCTAGCGGTCACCGAATCCTTAACAGGGGAGGTAAATAGTGTTCGAAAACCTTTCTTTTCGTCATTTAAAATAAAGTGCACAGTGAAAATTAAAGTAAAAACACAAGGGACAAGTTTTATTTTTACTTTGTTTACAACCAACCGATTGCTAGACCAAGGCCCTGCGATCCTAGATCGCTTCCGAAGGGCAATCGACTAAAAGGGTCTCATCCTTGTTAGAGGTAAGAGACAACAATTACAAAAGGAATATAGAGGAAGAGGTAACAAGCCTACCTTTCCTCTTAGCAATTAAAACCACAAGAAAAAGAATAAGAAAAACTACAAAAGAAACTACTGACTTAAGAATGCGAAGTTGTGCGTGTTGTCGGTGTTACAATGACATTGCATTGTTGAAGAGAGCTTGGATTCGTCAGAGCACTTTGGCAGCCTTTTTAGATGATAGAAAGAGGTGAATTGCTCCTCCTTTTATAGCCATTGGAACCCTATCTTGGTGAGATCCAGATCTGAGTCAAACCTTCACATCACCCCACTTTTGATGGATCTTATCTTGACTCTCCTTGAAGTGATCATCTTGATTAGCAGTCGATTGATGCCCCACAACAGTTGACTGATGGTAGTTCAGTCAACTGTCATTTACCTCCAGTCGACTAATAGCTTGATAACTCACTTGTAATACATGGTTAGCACAAGAATCTTTATTGATGGTAAATTTGATGGTCTTTTACCATCCGACTGTTGGTGCAGTAGGCACCTAAGTCGAACCTGAGTTTTGATTATAGCAAACGATACAAAGTTAAGCTCATGTCGTTATCTCACGAGCTGAATCGAGTGTGCAGAAAATTGCTATAGTTGGAGCTGAAGGCTAGCGACACCCGGAGGAAGCCGCGGTGGTCGGGTGAGACTCGAGTGACTTCGGAGGGAGCCGAAGGAATCGAGTGGAAGGCCGGAAGCGAAAGCGACACAGTAAGTATCGAGGTAAGCTCGTGAGTGTGCGAGAGTAAGTGAGGTTGTATCCTCTTTACGGGGATGATCTTAGGCGTAGATCTAACCAAAGACATCCTATAGGTGGTCTAGGTCGAGATCGGATGGTCGGAGGCCATCGAATTAATGTTTTTGTTAAGCTAACTTTGCCTTGCAGCTAGCATCAGTCGACTGCCAGCTTGGAGGACTCGACTATCGTCCAACGATCGATCATTGAGAGGTCGACATTCAGCGATCGCCATCGCCATCGATCGATGGTCAAGGATCAGCCTCGAGGAGTCAAGACTTATCACCTCATTTCAAGGGGAGTGGTGCTCAAATGTGATTGGCTAGGGTTCCTCTCGAAAAGGGGCTCAAAGGCTATAAAAGGAGGGTCTATCCTAGGGTTTCTTCATCAATTTTTAAGCTTCCAAAAGCCTCCGCAAAGCTACAACTCTCCGACAACGAAGTGCTTCTTCTCCGACGTCTAGGTTTAATTTATTTTAATTTTCTTTTACATCGGTATAAGCTTTATATCAGTTGTTTCTTTACTTTTTTGAAGCTTTTCTATCGTAACGAGGAGAGGGGGAGTGTCCCTCTACCTCAAGTTTTTTGTGTTCTTGTATCGATTAACTCCTACCTCTAACAAGGAGGAGTTTTTTTAGTGTTTTGCCCTCCGTGCTTGGTCAAGGACCACTAGGGCCTTAGAGTAGTAGCCGAAGGCTACGAACCAAGTAAAAAATATCTTGTCTCTTTTATTGTTTCATTTATCTTTCCACTACACTTAATTGTTTTGAAACGAATTCGAAAGAAAGAAAAGTTTTATCGCTATTCACCCCCCCTCTAGCGATCCGCTTCGATCCAACAATTGGTATCAGAGCCGGGGGTTGCTAAGATTTGGTGAAACCACCGATCTAGCTTTTTACAGATTTTTTTTCTTTTTAATTCTTTTTATTTCAGATTTATTTCATTTGGTTAGTTTTTCTCCCGCACTACTAATCCAAGACGCGAGTCTTGGTACATTTTCGTGTGTTTTTGTCGTTGCTAGGTTTTTCGTCTTCATCTCCTTGTTTCTTTTGTTTTAATGGCCCATCTCGAGGGTTTTAGCACCGTCCGACCTCCATTTTACAAAAGAGATGACTTCCATTATTGGAAGGGTCAGATGGAATGCTTTCTGAAAACCCAAATCGAGATGTGGATCATAATTCAAACGGGTTTTACACTTCCGACTAACGAAGTGGGTGAATCCTTGGGTTATGACCAATGGACCATTGCGACAAAACGACAAGTCGAAGCCGACGCCAAGATAACTCAAATCCTCCAATGCGGTTTGTCCAAGGAGGAACTAAATCGTGTCGGCCCCTTCATCAGCGCAAAGGACCTTTGGACAAAGCTAGTGGAGCTACACGAAGGGACCGATGAAGCCAAGGTATGTAAGCGAGATCTTTTATTTAATAAACTATATAATCTAAAAATGCAGGAACATGAGTGCGCGACACAACTTCACGCCCGCGTTCAAGACATAGTCAACAATCTACACGCAATTAGGCAAAAGGTTGAAAACCGCGACCTTATAAGGTATGCTCTTAATTCCTTTCCGAGAACTACCTTGTGGGCATCCATGGTCGATGCCTACAAGGTCTCCACGGATCTTTCGAAACTTAGGTTAGATGAATTATTTTCCGATTTTGAACTTCATGAGCAGTCTAATTCGGGACCCGAGAAGGGTATAGCACTTTTTGCAAGTTCAAGGAAGAAAACCGCAAGCAAGGTACCTCCGAAGGAAGAAGAGGATGAGTCCGATTCAGAGGTCGACACAGAAATGGAGGCCGAACTAGTCAACCTAGTTCGGAGGATAGTCAAGGGCCGAAAATGAATCGTCACTCGACCCAACGAAGGTAAGACTAAAAGTTCAAATATTAGATGCTATGAATGCAACAGGTTTGGACATATCAAGTCCGAATGCCCAAAACTCAAGAACAAAGCACCAAAACATAAAAAGGCACTCAACGCTACTTGGGAAGAAGCATCCGAGGAAGAAGATAAGGATCGTGTTCTCATGGCTAAACCGGTGGAATCGGAGACGGAGTCAGAACCGAAACTTGAATCGGAAACCGAAGACGAGTCGGACTGCGAAGCACTATTCAAGACGAGCCACGGATACACATCGGGTTCAAAAGATACCCTCAAGGTAAGTCGGTCTCTTATTACTACACTTTATAGTGCAATTAAGTTTTTAAATAAAAAGTTAGCTAAGTCCGAGTCCAAGGTCGAGACCCTGGTTGAGGAAGTTAAACTCCTCAAACACGAGGTCTCCCTAACCTCTTCGACTAGTCGAGTTCAAGAGGAGGACTCAACTCGGGTTGAAAAACTCGAAGTTGAGAACTCACTCTTGAAGAGTCAAGTCGAAGATCTTAGGAATACGTTGGAAAGGTTTACTTTAGGATCCAAAGGACTTGACCTCCTACTTGGATCGCAAAGGGCCATGTACAACAAGGCCGGGCTAGGGTTTAGCTCAAACACGACCAATAAGTCGTATATGTCAATCGTAAGTCGACATAAAAAATGTGTCCAAGCATGGGTCCCTAAGACCACCTTGATTTCAAACTTAGGATCAAACCAGTACTGGGTTCCCAAGGACCAAATCCACTATGTGGAGAGACCGAATCGATTCAACGGTCCAGGGGGAGCTAGTATGAAACTTGTTTGTGTTTTAACTTAGAAATTGCATGCTTAGGTTTTTATTTAGTTTGATTTTCCTTTTTAGAATGGTTAGATAGGAATATAACTCGTCAATACTTGATAACATAGTACCAGGATGCGGCGAGATGATAGTACGCTAGGAAAGCGGAGTCTTGTGTATTCGGGCTAGATAAGGCGTATCTAGTTCGGTGCACTTGACTGAGCGGAACTAGCTGAAGCTACCTCGCCGTATCCTAGACTAGTTAGACCAGGAAGTGGTCTTAGGTAGTCAAGTCTCTATTTTCTTTAAAATGGCTTTGTATAAGGAAGTGGTCGTTGTTCCGATCAAAGAAGGCCTCTGTGCCTCGCCACGACCTAGAAGCCATGATCTTGAAAAGGTGACTTGATGAGCCTAAGGTCAAATCCGAATCTAACGCAAGGTTGACAAGTGTTTAAGTCATTAAATTTAAATCAAGTAAAATTGGAAGTCATCTCACAAGAACATATAGGGTTAACGTGTTTGATCATGTAGACATGGGTGAGATGATTTAGGTTAATAATTTTCAACCAATCTTTAATAAATCCAATATCCGATCCAACTACCTTGCGTGTATGATCAATGGATGTTAGACAGCGGTTGCTCCCGACACATGACCAGGGACCAACTCAAGTTTTCGAAGCTTCGATTCAAATGACAAGGATCGGTAGCCTTCGGAAACAACGACAAGCTCAAAATCATCGGATCAGGTGATATTGAGCTCAACTCAAATTTTGTTATTCAAAATGTTTTATTAGTAGAAAATTTTCAATATAATTTACTTAGTGTAAGCCAATTGTGTGATAATAACTATAAGGTCATATTTCTATAAAATGAATGCGTAATTAATACAAATGAAACTTCTAAAACAATTCTTAAGGGAACTAGAAATAACAATATTTACACTATTAACTTAACTAACTCCTCAACTAAGTGTATTATAACACGGCAAGAGGAATCATGGTTGTGGCAACGACAGCTCGGTCACTCACACCCAAGACTCATCCACAAGATGAGTCAGAGTGACTTAGTCAGAGGTTTGCCTAACCTCAATAACTTGGATAATAAAATATGTAATGCTTGTCAACAAGGTAAACAATCTAGGACACAACATCAACTAACTAATCAAGAACGAACCAAAAGTGTGCTTGAGCTCCTACACATGGATCTATTTGATTCATACGGAGCTAAGTCACTTAATGGAAGTAAATTCTGCTTAGTCATAATTGATGACTATTCTAGATTTACTTGGGTTAGGTTCATCAAACATAAAAGTGATACCCTAGATCAATTAATCAACCTATTTAAATTAATAGAAAATCAACAAAGCATTAAAATCAAAAGACTTAGGACTGATTATGGTGATGAATTCGAGAACCATAGGTTTACAGAATTCTATAACCTAAATGGATACCACCATGAGTTCTCTTGCCCTAGAACTCCACAACAAATGGCCTAGTTGAACGCAAAAATAAAACCCTACAAGAAGCCGCTAGGACAATGTTAAACGAGTATAACCTACCCGATAGGTTTTGGGCGGAAGCCGTGAGTACGGCATGCTATGTCCAAAATAGGATCCTTATGGTAAAGAGGCACCTTAAGACCTCATACGAGATTTATCACAGCAAAATACCTAACATCAAGTACTTTAGGGTATTTGGGTGTAAGGTACATATCCTAAACACTAAGGATTACCTAGGGAAATTTACATCCAAAACCATGATCGGAATCTTTCTAGGATACACGACTACAAGTAGAGCTTATAGAGTATATAACTATGACACCCTTAGAGTCGAGGAGACTATCAATGTAGTATTTGATGAAGGACACGAACCTACAAAACCCCCGGCAACCCCAATTAGCGAGCCGATTCATACTAGACCTAATTCTGATTCGGAGATCAGGTTTAGTGTTAATCCTAACCTAAGTCAACCAAGTCACTCTATCGACCAAATGATAGATGACTCCAATCAAACTAGAACTCAAACGAGTCATCCTATGGATCAAGTTGTAGACTCAAACCCAAATCCAACTATGACTCAAACGAATCATCCTATCGACCAAGTGATAGGTGATCCAAGTCTAGGAGTTCGAACTAGAGCCTCTTACAGAAACCTTAGTCAAATCTCCTTGATTTCTAAAATTGAACCCAAAACTATTGACCAAGCTCTTCTTGATCTCGATTGGATTATTGCAATGCAAGAAGAGCTGACTCAATTCACTAGGAACGAAGTATGGGAATTAGTACCATCACCTAAAGATAAAACAATCATTAGAACAAGGTGGGTGTTTAGAAATAAACTTGATGATAAAGGTGAAATAGTTAGAAATAAAGCTAGATTAGTCGCTAAAGGGTTTAGTCAAGTTGAAGGCTTAGATTACGACGAGACTGTTGGATCGATTTGAAATGCTAGAGGGGGGGGTGAATAGCGTTAAAACTTTCTTTTTGTTCGTTCATTTAAAAACCGAGTAGATAATTAATTTGCAGCGGAAAAGATAAGCAATAAAAAGAGAAGACAAATATTTTACTTGGTTCGTAGCCTTCGGCTACTACTCCAAGGCCCTAGTGGTCCTTGACCACGCACGGAGGGCAAAACACTAAACGAACTCCTCCTCGTTAAAGGTAGGAGTTAATTGATACAAGAAAGAACAAAACTTGAGGTAGAGGGACACTCCCCCTCTCCTCGTTTACGATAAAAGCTCCGAAACAAGTAAATAAACAACTGATATAAAGCTAATACCGACGTACAAAAAATAAAGAAAATTAACCCTAGACGTCGGAGAAGAAAGACTTCGTTGTCGGAGAGTTGTAGCTTTGCGGAGGCTTTTGGAAGCTTGGAATTGATTAAGAAACCCTAGGATTGACCCTCCTTTTATAGCCTTTGAGCCCCTTTTCGAGAGGAACCCTAGCCAATCACAATTGAGCACCAATCTCCTTGAAATGGGGTGATAAGCCTTGACTCCTCGAAGCTGATCATTGACCATCAGTCGACTGATGGCCATCATCAATCGACTGATGGAAGCATCAGTTGAGTCGACCTCCGTGATCGGCGATTGTGGCAATCGAGTCCTCCAAGGCGATCGTGATGCTGCAAGTCAAAGTTAGCTCAAAGAAAATATTATTTCGACGGCCTTTGACCGTCCGATCTCGACCTAGACCATCGATGGGATGTCTTTGGTCGAATCTATGCTTAAGACCATCCCCATAAGGAGGATACGACCTCACTTACGATCGCACACACGAGCTTACCTCGATACTTACCATGTCGCTTTTGCTTCCGGCCTTCGACTCGATTCCTTCGGCTCCCTCCGAAGTCACTCGAGTGTCGCCCGACCACCGCGGCTTCCTCCGGGTGTCGCTAGCCTTCAGCTCTAGCTATAGCAATCTTCTGCACACTCGATTCAGCTCGTGAGATAACGACATGAGCTTAACTTTGTATCGTTTGCTATAATCAAAACTCAGGTTCGACTTAGGTGCCTATTGCACCAACAATCTCCCCCTTTTTGATTTATGGCAAACCCACATACAAAGTTAAGTAAATAGCAAGCATGAAGAATAATGTGCATTAGAAACAAACAAAAAATAAAGAAGATTAAGTTGGAGTAGTAAGAATTTTCTTCAAGTACTCCCCCTTGAGGAAACCTCCCCCTTGACCGAGGGTGAGTCTTGAAGAAAGACCTTAATCCTCCCCTTTGAGGGTTGCTTTAAGTAATTAACATTACTTAAAGTTGGCCTTAGTAAAATGTTTAAGTTAAGAGTTATTCTTAACTTGGCCCTTTCTCCCCCTTATGTTTAAAAATAAGTAAAACGTTGATGGCATAAATAAGTTTAAGTTAAGAATTCTCTTAACTTGACCTTTAATAAGTTTACTTTTGGTTTAAATATAAAGTAAGAGTTAAGTTATCAAAAAAAAATTTGACTCCTTAACTTTGGCCTTTTTCTCCCCCTTTTGCCATATATCGAAAAGAGTGAGGGTGTGTATGGAAAACAAAAATAAGTGTTAAATTTAAAGTCCAAGCATGTTCCACATTATTTTGAAAATAATATACTGAAAATAAGTTCATCTATAGAATGTTCGACTCATATTTGGCTTGATTGATATAAAAGATCAACCATCTAGTCGTAGCTGCTAGTATGTATGATTATACTCCGTGGTTCATGGCGATGCACTAGCTCTACATCTGGAACCAGGAGTAAGGTCCTAACATCTCACGCCCATCTACGTGGCTAAGTACACAAACACATTAGTCCTATGTGTTGTGAGATGTATTGGCTCCTTAAATCTATAGGTGCATGATATCTAAGGTATGTCCTATCTAGTTCCATAAAAATGAAATTTAAGAAATAGTAGTAAGAAAATATAATTTGCAAGTTCCTATTCTACTACGCACATGCCCAATTTTCGTCTTAATAGACTAAATTCGGCTTCGGGTAGGGGTTTAGTAAATAGGTCTGCTAAGTTAGACTTCGATTCGATGTATTCGAGTTGTATGGCTCCGTTGGCCACATGTTCTCGAATGAAATGGTGTTTTACCTCTATATGTTTGGTCCTAGAGTGACATATCAGATTCTTAGTAAGATTAATTGAACTAATGTTATCTACGTGAAGTTTAGTATTCGTAAAGTCTAACTTAAAGTCGCGGAGAGTGTGCTTCATCCAAAGAAGTTGAGCGACACACTCACCCATCGCGATGTATTCGGCTTCGGTGGTAGATAAGGCAACACAGTGTTGCTTCCTACTGCACCAACTCACTAGACTCGAGCCGAGAAGTTGACAACAACCACTCGTGCTCTTTCTATCGAGCTTACTACCGGCATAGTCCGAATCGGAGTAGTCGGTTAGTTCGAACTCGGTAGATCTAGGATACCAAATACCTACATTAAGTGTACCCTTTAGATATCTAAGGATACGCTTGACTAGAGTTAGGTGAGACTCCTTGGCACAGGTTTGAAACCTTGCGCACATACTCACTGCAAATAAGATATCAGGTCGGCTTACAGTTAAGTAAAGGAGACTCCCTATTATGCTCCTATAGTATTTTAAATCAATTGGGGTTCCAATTACATCTTCTTCTATATTAACATTAGTTGCCATTCGGGTATTAATAATTTTAGCGTCTTGCATTCCAAAGCGTTTAATTAATTCCCTAGTATATTTGCGTTGATGTAGGTATATTCCATCTTTAGTTTGTTTAATTTGTAATCCTAAGAAGAAACTTAATTCGCCTACTAAATTCATTTCAAATTCACTTTCCATAAGTGAAATAAACTCATTTAGTAGGATTGAGTTGGTGGTTCCGAAAATAATATCATCTACGTAGATTTGGGCTATGAATATGTCTTTACCTAAGGTTTTACGAAAAGAGTTAGGCTTAATCACACCTTACTAAATCCTGATCAAGATACACCGAAGTTCAATAAGCTCGAGGAGCTTGTTAAGTCCATAGAGAGTTTTTTAACCTAAGGACATGATCGGTTTATTCAGGCTTTCAAACCGGGCTGAGTAATACGTGGAACTTCTTCTTTAATGTATCCATTTAAGAATGCAGATTTCACATCCATTTGAAACAACTTTAATCCTCGATGTGCTGCATATGCTAATAGCATTCGAATGGACTCTAATCTAGCTACTGGGGCATAGGTCTCGTCGTAATCTAAACCTTCGACTTGACTAAACCCTTTAGCAACTAGTCTAGCTTTATTTCTAACTACTTCACCTTTATCATCAATTTTATTTCTAAACACCCACCTTGTTCCAATAATTGTTTTATCTTTAGGTGGTGGTACTAATTCCCATACTTCGTTCCTAGTGAATTGAGCCAACTCTTCTTGCATTGCAATAATCCAATCGGGATCAAGAAGAGCTTGGTCAATAGTTTTGGGTTCAATTTTAGAAATCAAAGATATTTGACTAAGGTTTCTGTATGAGGCTCTAGTTCAAACTCCTAGACTTGGATCACCTATCACTTGGTCGATAGGATGATTCGTTTGAGTCCTAGTTGGGTTTGAGTCTACAACTTGATCCATAGGATGGCTTGTTTGAGTTCTAGTTTGGTTGGAGTCATCTATCACTTGATCAATAGAGGGACTTGGTTGACTTAGGTTAGGATTAACACTAGACCTGATCTCCAGATCAGAGTTAGGTCTAGTATGAATCGGCTCGCTAATTGGGGTTGCCGGGGGTTTTGTAGGTTCGTGTCCTTCATCGAATACTACATTGATAGTTTCCTCGACTCTAAGGGTGTCATGGTTATATACTCTATAAGCTCTACTTGTAGTCGAGTATCCTAGAAAGATTCCGGTCGTGGTTTTGGATGTAAATTTCCCTAGGTAATCTTTAGTGTTTAGGATATGTACCTTACACCCAAATACCCTAAAGTACTTGATGTTAGGTATTTTATCGTGATAAATCTCGTATGAGGTCTTAAGGTGTCTCTTTACCATAAGGATCCTATTCTGGACATAGCATTCCATACTCACGGCTTTCGCCCAAAACCTATCAGGTAGGTTATACTCATTAAGCATTGTCCTAGCGGCTTCTTGTAGGGTTCTATTTTTGCGTTCTACTAGGCCATTTTGTTGTGGAGTTCTAGGGCAAGAGAACTCATGGTGGTATCCATTTAGGTTACAGAATTTTGTAAACCTATGGTTTTCGAATTCACTACCATGATCAGTCCTAAGTCTTTTGATTTTAATGCTTTGTTGATTTTCTATTAACTTAAATAGGTTGATTAATTGATCTAGGGTATCACTTTTGTGTCTAATGAACCTAACCCAAGTAAATCTAGAGTAGTCATCAATAATGACTAAACAGAATTTACTTCCGTTAAGTGACTTAGCTCCGTGTGAATCAAATAGATCCATGTGTAGGAGCTCAAGCACACTTTTGGTCCGTTCTTGACTAGTTAGTTGATGTTGTGTCCTAGATTGTTTACCTTGTTGACAAGCATTACATATTTTATTATCCAAGTTGTTGAGGTTAGGCAAACCTCTGACTAAATCACTCTAACTCATCTTGTGGATGAGTCTTGGGTGTGAGTGACTGAGTCGTCGGTGCCACAACTATGATTCCTCTTGCCGTGTCATAAGACACTTAGTTGAGGAGTTAATTAAGTGGATAGTGTAAATGTTGTTATTTCTAGTCCCTTTAAGAATTATTTTAGAGGTTTTGTTTGTATTAATTACGCATTCATTTTCTAGAAATATGACCTTATAGTTATTATCACACAATTGCCTTACACTGAGAAGATTATATTGAAAATTTTCTACTAATAAAACATTTTGAATGACAAAATTTGAGTTGAGCTCAATATCACCTGATCCGATGATTTTGAGCTTGTCGTTATTTCCGAAGGCTACCGATCCTTGTCGTTTGAATCGAAGCTTCGAAAACTTGAGTTGATCCCCGGTCATGTGTCGAGAGCAACCACTGTCCAACATCCATTGATCCTACATGCAAGGTAGTTGGATCGGATATTGGATTTATTAAAAATTGGTTGAAAATTATTAACCTAAATCATCTCACCCATGTCTACATGATCAAACATGTTAAGCCTATATGTTCTTGTGAGATGACTTCCAATTTTAGTTGAATTAAATTTAATGACTTAAACACTTGTCAACCTTGCGTTAGATTCGGATTTGACCTTAGGCTCATCAAGTCACCTTTTCAAGATCATGGCTTCTAGGTCGTGGCGAGGCACAGAAGCCTTCTTTGATCGGAACAACGACCACTTCCTTAGATAAAGTCAATTTCAAGAAAATAGAGACTTGACTCACCTAAGACCACTTCCTGGTCTAACTAGTCTAGGATACGGCGAGGTAGCTTCAGCTAGTTCCGCTCGATCAAGTGCACCGAACTAGATACGCCTTATCTAGCCCGAATACACAAGACCCCGCTTTCCTAGCGTACTATCATCTCGCCGCGTCCTGGTACTATGTTATCAAGTATTGACGAGTTATAGTCCTATCTAACCATTCTAAAAAGAAAAATCAAACTAACTAAAAACCTAAGCATGCAATTTCTAAGTTAAAACACAAACAAATTTCGTACTAGCTCCCCTGGACCGTTGATACGATTCGGTCTCTCCACATAGTGGATTTGGTCCTTGGGAACCCAGTACTGGTTTGATCCTAAGTTTGAAATCAAGGTGGTCTTAGGGACCCATGCTTGGACACATTTTTTATGTCGACTTACGATTGACATATACGACTTATTGGTCGTGTTTGAGCTAAACCCTAGCCCGGCCTTGTTGTACATGGCCCTTTGCGATCCAAGTAGGAGGTCAAGTCCTTTGGATCCTAAAGTAAACCTTTCCAACGTATTCCTAAGATCTTCGACTTGACTCTTCAAGAGTGAGTTCTCAACTTCGAGTTTTTCAACCCGAGTTGAGTCCTTCTCTTGAACTCGACTAGTCGAAGAGGTTAGGGAGACCTCGTGTTTAAGGAGTTTAACTTCCTCAACCAGGGTCTCGACCTTGGACTCGAACTTAGCTAACTTTTTATTTAAAAACTTAATTGCACTATAAAGTGTAGTAATAAGAGACCAACTTACCTTGAGTGTATCTTTTGAACCCGATGTGTATCCGTGGCTCGTCTTGAATAGTGCTTCGCAGTCCGACTCGTCTTCGGTTTCCGATTCAAGTTTCGGTTCCGACTCCGTCTCCGATTCCACCGGTTTAGCCATGAGGACTTGATCGTTATCTTCTTCCTCGGAAGCTTCTTCCCAAGTAGCGTTAAGTGCCTTTTTGTGTTTTGGTGCCTTGCTCTTGAGTTTTGGGCATTCGGACTTAATGTGTCCAAACCTGTTGCATTCATAACATCTTATGTTTGAACTTTTAGGCTTACCTTCGTTGGGTCGAGTGACGACTCATTTTCAGCCCTTGACTATCCTCCGAACTAGGTTGACTAGTTCGGCCTCCATTTCTGAGTCGACCTCCGAATCGGACTCATCCTCTTCTTCCTTCGGGGGTGGCTTGCTGGCGGTTTTCTTCTTTGAACCTGCAAATAGTGCTATACCTTTCTCGGGTTCCGAGTTAGACTGCTCATGAAGTTCGAAATCATAAAAAAGTTCATCTAATCTAAGTTTAGAGAGATCCTTGGAGACCTTGTAGGCATCGACCATGGATGCCCACAAGGTAGTCCTCGGAAAGGAGTTTAGGACATACCTTATAAGGTCGCGGTTTTCGACCTTTTGCCCGATTGCGTGTAGATTGTTGACTATGTCTTGGACGTGAGCGTGGAGTTGCATTGTCGTTTCATGTTCCTACATTTTTAGATTATATAATTTATTAAATAGAAGGTCGCGCTTACATACCTTGGCTTCATCGGTCCCTTCGTGTAGCTCCACTAGCTTTGTCCATAGGTCCTTTGCGCTGATGAAGGGGCCGACGCGATTTAACTCCTCCTTGGACAAGCCGCATTGGAGGATTTGTGTTGCCTTGGCATCGGCTTCGACTTGTCATTTTGTCGCAATGGTCCATTGATCATAACCCAAGGATTCACCCACTTCGTTAGTCGGAAGTGTGAAACCCGTTTGGATTATGATCCACATCTCGATTTGGGTTTTGAGAAAGCATTCCATCCGACCTTTCCAGTAACGGAAATCATCTCCGTTGTAAAACGGAGGTCGGACGGTGCTAAAACCCTCGAGATGGGCCATTGGAACAAAAAAAACAAGGAGACTAAAACGAAAACCTAGCAACGACAAAAACACACGAAAGTACCAAGACTTGCGTCTTGGATTAGTAGTGCAGAAGAAAATCTAACAAAAAGAGATAAAACAGAATTAAAAAATAAAAAAATCTGTAGAATGGCTAGATTGGTGGTTTCACCAAATCTTAGCAACCCCCAGCTCTGATACCAATTGTTGGATCGATTTGAAATGCTAGAGGGGGTGAATAGCGTTAAAACTTTCTTTTTGTTCGTTCGTTTAAAAACCGAGTAGATAATTAATTTACAGCAGAAAAGATAAGCAATAAAAAGAGAAGACAAATATTTTACTTGGTTCGTAGCCTTCGGCTACTACTCCAAGGCCCTAGTGGTCCTTGACCACGCACGGAGGGCAAAACACTAAACGAACTCCTCCTCGTTGGAGGTAGGAGTTAATCGATACAAGAAAGAACAAAACTTGAGGTAGAGGGACACTCCCCCTCTCCTCGTTTACGATAAAAGCTCCGAAACAAGTAAATAAACAACTGATATAAAGCTAATACCGACGTACAAAAAATAAAGAAAATTAACCCTAGACGTCGGAGAAGAAAGACTTCGTTGTCGGAGAGTTGTAGCTTTGCGGAGGCTTTTGGAAGCTTGGAATTGATTAAGAAACCCTAGGATTGGCCCTCCTTTTATAGCCTTTGAGCCCCTTTTTGAGAGGAACCCTAGCCAATCACAATTGAGCACCAATCTCCTGGAAATGGGGTGATAAGCCTTGACTCTTGACTCCTCGAAGCTGATCATTGACCATTAGTTGACTGATGGCCATCATCAATCGACTGATGGCAGCATCGATTGAGTCTTGACGACTCTGGCGATCGGTGATTGACGGCAATCGAGTCCTCCAAGTGGCGATCGGTGATGCTTCTTTGCAAGTCAAAGTTAGCTCAAAGAAAACATTATTTCGACGGCCTTTGACCGTCCGATCTCGACCTAGACCATCGATGGGATGTCTTTGGTCGGATCTATGCTTAAGACCATCCCCGTAAGGAGGATACGACCTCACTTACGCTCGCATACACGAGCTTACCTCGATACTTACCATGTCGCTTTTGCTTTTGGCCTTCCACTCGATTCCTTCGGCTCCCTCCGAAGTCACTCGAGTGTCGCCCGACCACCGCGGCTTCCTCCGGGTGTCGCTAGCCTTCAGCTCTAGCTATAGCAATCTTCTGCACACTCGATTCAGCTCGTGAGATAACGACATGAGCTTAACTTTGTATCGTTTGCTATAATCAAAACTCAGGTTCGACTTAGGTGCCTACTGCACCAACAGAGACCTATGCCCCAGTAGCTAGATTAGAGTCCATTCGAATGCTATTAGCATATGCTGCACATCGAGGATTCAAGTTATTTCAAATGGATGTGAAATCAGCATTCTTAAATGGATACATTAAAGAAGAGGTTTATGTTAGTCAACCTCCCGGTTTCAAAAGTGTAGATAAACCCGACCATGTCCTTAGGTTAAAGAAAGCCCTCTATGGACTTAAACAAGCTCCTTGAGCTTGGTACGAGAGACTTTCGATTTATCTTAAGTCTAAAGGATTTAACCAAGGAGTAGTTGACCCAACCCTTTTCGTAAAAACCTTAGATAAAGACATATTCATAGCCTAAATCTACGTAGATGATATTATTTTCAGAACCACCAACTCGATCCTACTGAATGAGTTCATTTCACTTATGGAAAGTGAATTTGAAATGAATTTAGTAGGAGAGTTGAGTTTCTTCTTAGGTCTACAAATTAAACAAACTAAAGATGGAATATACCTACATCAACGCAAATATACTAGGGAATTAATTAAACGCTTTGGAATATAAGACGCTAAAATTATTAATACCCCAATGGCAACGAATGTAAATATAGAAGAAGATGTAATCGGAAATTTAATTGATTTAAAATACTATAGGAGCATAATAGGGAGTCTCCTTTACTTAACTGCGAGCCGACCTGATATCCTATTTGCAGTATGTGCGCAAGGTTCCAAACTTGTGCCAAGGAGTCTCACCTAACTCTAGTCAAGCGTATCCTTAGATATCTAAAGGGTACACTTAATGTCGGTATTTGGTACCCTAGATCTACCGAGTTCGAACCAACCGGCTACTCCGATTCGGACTATGCCGGTAGTAAGCTCAATAGAAAGAGTATGAGTGGTTGTTGTCAACTTCTCGGCTCAAGTCTAGTGAGTTGGTGCAATAGAAAGCAACACTGTGTTGCCTTATCTACCACCGAAGCCGAATACATCACAATGGGTGAGTGTGTCACTCAACTTCTTTGGATGAAGCACACTCTCCGCGACTTTAAGTTAGACTTTACAAATACTAAACTTCACGTAGATAACATTAGTTCAATTAAGCTTACTAAGAATCTGATATGTCACTCTAGGACCAAACATATAGAAGTCAAACATCATTTCATTCGAGAACATATGGCCAACGGAGCCATACAACTCGAATACGTCGAATCGAAGTCTAACTTGGCAGACCTATTTACTAAACCCCTACCCGAAGTCGAATTCAGTTTATTAAGACGAAAATTGGGCATGTGCGTAGTAGAATAGGAACTTACAAATTATATTTTCTTACTACTATTTCTCTTTTCATTTTCATGGAACTAGCATAGGACATACCTTAGATATCATGCACCTATAGATTTAAGGAGCCAATACATCTCACAACACATAGGACTAATGTGTTTGTGTACTTAGCCACGTAGATGGGCATGAGATGTTAGGACCTTACTCCTGGTTCCAGATGTAGAGCTAGTGCATTGCCATAAATCACGAAGTATAATCATATATACTAACCGACTCTGACCAAGACTGGTTGATCTTTCATATCAATCAAGCCAAATATGAGTCGAACATTTTATAGATGAGCTTATTTTCAGTATATTATTTTCAAAATAATGTGGAACATGCTTGGACTTTAAATTTAATACTTATTTTTTATTCCACACACCCTCACTCTTTTCGATATATGGCAAAAGGGGGAGAAAAAGGCCAAAGTTAAGGGATCAATTTTTTTCATATGGCCAATGTTTACTTAACTTTAAGTTAACTTGTTTTTGGTAACAAAACAGAAGTAAAGGCTAACTTAAACACATTTACTTAACTTTAAGTTAACTTATTTTTTGTTAACAAAACGAAGGTAAAGGCCAAGGTTAAGAAATCAATTTTTTTGATTTCTTAACTTAAAACTTATTTTAAACACTATGGTCAATATTAAGTAATTTCGGTTACTTAATTCTTGTTTAGTAGTAAACATCAAGGGGGAGAGTTAAAACTCTTTCTCGAGTACTCACCCTCGGTCAAGGGGGAGGATATCTCAAGGGGGAGCACTTGAAAAAGAGTTTTTATATACTCCTGCTCATTCATGCATATCTCATACTCATTTTGCTTAATGCACTTAATTTATTTTTCTTAACTTTGTATGTGGGCTTACCATAAATCAAAAAGGGGGAGATTGTTGGTGCAGTAGGCACCTAAGTCGAACCTGAGTTTTGATTATAGCAAACGATACAAAGTTAAGCTCATGTCGTTATCTCACGAGCTGAATCAAGTGTGCAGAAAATTTCTATAGCTGGAGCTGAAGGCTAGAGACACCTGGAGGAAGCCGCGGTGGTCGGGCGACACTCGAGTGACTTCGGAGGGAGCCGAAGGAATCGAGTGGAAGGCCAGAAGCGAAAGCGACACAGTAAGTATCGAGGTAAGCTCGTGTGTGTGCGAGAGTAAGTGAGGTCGTATCCTCTTTATGGGGATGATTTTAGGCGTAGATCCGACCAAAGACATCCTATAGGTGGTCTAGGTCGAGATCGAACGGTCGGAGGCCATCGAATTAATGGTTTTGTTAAGCTAACTTTACCTTGCAGCTAGCATCAGTCGACTGCCAGCTTGGAGGACTCGACTGTCGTCCAACAGTCGACTGCCTGAGGTCAGCATTCGACTGATGCTGCCATCAGTCGACTGATGATGGCCATCAGTCGACTGATGGTTAAGGATCAGCCTCGAGGAGTCAAGACTTATCACCTCATTTCAAGGGGAGTGGTGCTCAAATGTGATTGGCTAGGGTTCCTCTCGAAAAGGGGCTCAAAGGTTATAAAAGGAGGGCCTATCCTAGGGTTTCTTCATCAATTTCTAAGCTTCCAAAAGCCTCCGCAAAGCTACAACTCTCTGACAACGAAGTGCTTCTTCTCCGATGTCTAGGTTTAATTTATTTTAATTTTCTTTTACGTCGGTATAAGATTTATATCAGTTGTTTCTTTACTTTTTCGAAGCTTTTCTATCGTAACGAGGAGAGGGGGAGTGTCCCTCTACCTCAAGTTTTTTGTGTTCTTGTATCGATTAACTCCTACCTCTAACGAGGAGGAGTTCTTTAGTGTTTTGCCCTCCGTGCATGGTCAAGGACCACTAGGGCCTTGGAGTAGTAGCCGAAGGCTACGAACCAAGTAAAAAATATCTTGTCTCTTTTATTGTTTCATTTATCTTTCCGCTGCACTTAATTATTTTGAAACGAATTCGAAAGAAAGAAAAGTTTTATCGCTATTCACCCCCCCCCTCTAGCGATCCGCTTCGATCCAACACTAACCACGACTTAGATTTTCCTTCGGAAGCCCTAGTTGGATCATCGCCTACAGTCATCCTCATATGGAGGACACACTCATACCATCACTCTACACCTAGATCTTACCTTTGATCCTTTTGACCTGTTGCTTAGCTTCTGGTCACCACTGAGGTTCCTCGACTCCCCGAGGTTCTCCTAGTGTCGTCCGACCACCAAGGTTTCTCGTTCTAAGATTCTCCTAGTGTCGTTGACCTTAGCAAAGTTTAATACATTACTTGCACACTCAACACGACATGTGAGATAACAAGAATGACTTAACTTTGAATCTTTGCCATCATCAAAACCTAGATTCGATTATTTAGTGCCCCTGCACCAACAATCTCCCCCTTTTTTATCTATGGCAAACCAATTCAAAGTTAAGGAAATAGTAAGCATTAAACAACTTTATTTTTTTCAAAACCTCCCCCTCAAGGTTACCTCCCCCTTAACCCTATGTAAGTTTTGAAAAACTTTTGCTCCCCTTTTAACTTCAAGTTTTGAAAAAACCTTTTTCTCCCCCTTAATATTTCAACTTTAATCTCTACTCCCCCCTTTGTCATATATCAAAAAAATGAGGGGTGTATTTATAATGTTTAAGCGTTTATAAAGAGAAAAGAACCTTTATAAGTCCAAGCATGTCCCTTTTATTTAAAAAATAATAGTTTCAACATAATTAATCTAATACAAATGTTCAATTCTTTTTGACTCGATTGATATAAGATGATCAATAAGTCTTGATTAGAATTGGTAATTTTGAAAAAATTATACTCCATGATTCATATTGATGCACTTGGTCTACATTTGGAATCAGGAGTAAGGTCCTAACATCTCACGCCCATCTACGTGGCTTAGTACACAAACACATTTAACCTATGTGTTGTGAGATGTGTTGGCTCCTTAAAACTATAGGTGCATACTTTCTAAGGTAAGCCCCAATCTAGTTCCATGTAGCACAAAAGAAAAAAGCTAGATTATAAGTAAAAAATAGGTCCTACTCTACTACATACATTCCTAATCTTCGTCTAAGCATATTGCACTCTGCTTCGGGTAAAGATTTTGTAAAGATGTCCGCTAGGTTTGATTTCGATTCCACATATTCAAGCTTTACATTTCCATTAGCTACATGTTCCCTTATAAAGTAATGTTTTACTTCTATGTGTTTAGTTCTAGAATGATATATCGGGTTTTTAGTTAAGTTAATTGAGCTAATGTTATCAATTAAAATTTTAGTATTACTAAAGTTTAATTGGAAATCTTTGAGAGTATGCTTCATCCAAAGAAGTTGAGCTACACACTCACCCATGGCTACGTACTCAGCTTCGGTAGTAGACAAAGTAATACAATATTGCTTTCTACTACATCAGCTGACTAGACTCGATCCTAGGAGTTGGCAACATCCACTCATACTCTTCCTATCGAGTTTACTACTGGCATAATCAGAGTCAGAGTAGCCGACTAGTTCGAACTCATTTGACCTGGGGTACCAAATTCCTATGTTTTGTGTTCCTTTTAAGTATTTAAAGATTCGTTTAACTAAGGTTAGGTGTAATTTTTTGGCACAAGATTGAAATCTTGCACACATACTTACTACAAAGAGTATATCAGGTCGACTTGCAGTTAAGTACAGAAGGCTACCTATCGCACTCCTATAATATTTTAAATATATAGTTTTTCCCTCTAAGTCTTCTCCAATGTTTATGTTGGTTGTCATAGGTGTTAGTAATATATGAGAGATGTCCTAAGGCAATCGCCTTATGTATGAACCATTTATATGATAAATGAAGATTCACTATTTGAGTATACATGTTTTATGTATTTGATTGGATCTTAAACTCATTTACTGAATGTCCACGATACGATTCACATAGATGAGAGAATTTGTGATTGGATCACAACTAGTGAGTATCTCTACATGTGTAATTGTGATGTATCGGAATTATCCTAGTCGATGAATTGATGGATTTGGACACCATCAATTCACGAGACTAGCACGAGGTATACTCCTTGGTGTATCCAAGCAGCTGATTCTCACTGGCTGGAGACATTGTGATGTCCGGAGTTAATCGTGGATGCTAGTTATGGTAACTAGTTCATTGGAGTGACCAGCCGTAAGACTTCATATGGTTCTCTACATATATAGATATGTCAATGAAGTTCTTACTGTGGCTTAAGTGCGATGTTCCTTTGACTTGCGGTATTTAAGTCATCTTGATCATGGAGACTTATGCTTTGACATCTTAAGCAAACATCTCTAAGGAGATGTGGACCCGGGATGATTGGGTATAAGTCGAAGTGATCGAAGGTGTTTGAATAGCCTATAAAGGATTCACCACTCCTTGCGAGGAGATGTATACCCATGGCCTCTCGTCGGATTGTTACTAAAGTCTTTGGCCAAAGCATTACATGTTTAGAGTAAAGTACTCTTGATACATGTGGAGTAACTAGAATCCGTAGGGCGAGGAAATGATACTTGGGCTAGGTGTGGCGTAGTCGACCTAGTGAGGGTGACACAATAGACCATGTCTGAACCAAGTGGGTATAAGATGAGTGAAGGGAATGGGGCACGATTCATTCGAAGCATCGAAGGATTTGAAATAGTTCGGATCAACTGCTGATCTTTTCGGTTAATTGGGGATCATGATGTACTACTAGGTGCCACTCATGATCGTTCTATAATTAATGGTTAATTATAGGCGGCCAACATAAACCGAGAACCTATTTGGTCACACGCACAACGAGTGTAATCCAAAGGATTTAAAACGAGCTTGAGAATGGGATTCTCAGACCGAGAGAAACTATGTTTGGTTGGACCAAACATAAAGCGAGCATGAAATTGTTTCAGTCGCAATGGAAGCGTGGATGGGCAGTGTCTTATGAAGACATAATGGATGGACCAAAATGGTTTGGTTCTAATCCAATGGATGAGAATAAACCAAATGGTTTGGTTTATATTAAACGAATGAACCAAAGGTTGGTTCGGTTCGTTTTAACTTAAAATAAACCATCATGGTTTGGTTTATTTTAACTTATCCTAATGGAGCGGGTTAACGGGCTTTATGGATATGATCCATTAACCATTAAGAGAATTAGTTCTCTATAAAAGAGGGCTTAAGGGATTGTTAAACCCTAATCATCCAAAACCCTAAACCTAGTTGCCGCCCAACATATTGTTGCCGCCCAGCTTGTGGTGCCGCCGTCCAGCTCCTTGCCGGCGACCAACCTTCAGCCGGTGAACCTCCGGCGACCCTCCGGTGATCTCCTCTAGGTTCGGTGATAAGGTGAGCTTCCATCTCTCCTTTGCCGGCCTCTATTCCTCCACCAAAAGCTGTCCAGTTTTTCTGGACAGCTTGTTTCTTTATTGTTGGAGCGTCATTTGGATGACGGTTAGTGCTCCGATAGCACCTAACTTACCGGGGATTTGATCTCCGGTAATCTTCTGAGGTGGAGGACGAAGGATTCGTCAATTGGTTGACGAATACCTCTCCGGAGAAGCGAGTTTTGAGAACTCGTTTTAGGATCCGAATTTGGATTCGGATCGTGATCATCTCTCGATCACGTCGTCTTCAACACGAGGTTAGTAACCCGTACGAAGACGAAGCTCGTGACTTAGCGAAGTCATCCCGAGGAGCTCGGCGTGGATACGGATAGAGATGATTTTTACGAGGATCGTTCCGGTTGATGCCGTTCCCGCTACACGTCATACGAAAGGTATAACGTAGATAATTTTCTTTATTGCAAATTTTAATTTACGGTTATGTCTACACTTGTTGTAATAGCATGCGTGTGTTGTGTGTGTTGTAATAAATATAGATTTATTATTTTTAATTGCTTCCGCTGTGCTCATGTTTACGAAACATGATCGAACACACACACGCCGCGGTGCCGGAAACCCAACAGTGGTATCATAGCCCAGGTTGTGTTTCGACATAATCGTAAAAATGGTTTTGCGATAGTCATAATGTATTTCTGGAAATTTTCTAAATTTTGGAAATTTAGAAGTATTTATGGAATTTTTCAATTTTGGAAAGTCTAGAAGTATTTATGGAAATCTTCCACTTTTGGAAAGTTGGAAGTATTTATGGAAATTGATATTTTCCATAAATAAAATATTTGATTAGATTCTGGAAATTTGTTTCCTAATTTAATCATGATTTGATTTGGGAAATCAAATCTTAAAATATTTTATTTCCATAAGTAGTTTTAATGATTTAGGAAATTGGTTTCCTAAATAGATTTTCCTTAATCAAATAATTCTATGAATAAAATATGTGATTAGATTTGGAAATTTGTTTCCTAATTTAATTATGATTTGATTTGGAGAATCAAATCTTAAACATATTTTATTTCCATAAATAGTTATGACAAATAAGGAAATTATGTACATGACATAATTGTATGCCATGTAATTGCATTAGATGCATAACATTATGCCATGCGTGTCGTGACATGTAGATGTATGCCATGTATGTCATGCCATGTAGATAATAGTTATTTGCATGCAAAGAGGATGAGACATAAAACCCTAACTCAATATTAAAGCCTACACCTTCCATTAATATGATTAGAACCAGAGTTCTATTTCTTGTTTGGGTTGTTGGACTTACTCCAAGCCCGGCTCGAACCTGAACATGTTCAAATCATTGGAATAGTTTACCTCTAATATGGTAAGAGTCAGAGGTCAATCGTTAGTTTGGGTTGTTGGACTCACTCCAAGCCTGGCTAATTGGTTGAATGCGCTCTAACCATATTAAAACTATTTCGTGATTAATGGGTCGGCTTTAACTTGGAGCATCGATTTGTTGGACTCACTCCAAGGTCGATGTGAAGAGAGGTGAAGTTGGGTGCTATGCATATGATGCATACTTGTTAATGTGTTAACAACCCAATGTATGTGTAAACATTCAATTAGTTGATAGCACATTGTGATAGTTACATATACATGATATGTAATCGGTATACTTGATACCCACCATCATAGCTAAGAATGACTTGTTGGACTCACTCCAAGGTTGTTCTTATCTATGATGGATATCAGCCCATTCGGAGATGGACCTACGATCTCCCGAAGTGATTTTAAGGGTTTTTGAATTCGAAAAATGAATGGGATTTTGTAAATGTATGTGGATGCATTTTAAATCATCTTTCTCATATATGCTCGTTTTGTATTTCTAGGTTAATCTCTTGATCATGATGTCTTTGAATTTGCGCTCTATTTTGAATTCGAATAAATTAGTGAGCGAACTTCTTGGGTGGCTTAGAAACTTGAGAATTGTTCTCAAGGTGAAAAAGCAGTATGTCCTCGGCGTCTCTTCCCCCGTCCTAGTATTGATGCAACCACCGGACCAATTTGGCCTCGAAACATGTGAGTGATTACGAGCAAGTGAGTTACATCATGCTAGGGGCGATGGTACCCATGCGAGCGGCATGAGCATATGGATGCTCATATACTATCTTTATGAGTTGTTTGATGAGCAAGTGAGATTGAAAGGTTCAAGTCTCCAAGCTTCTCTTCACCTCACGAGATGCAAGAAGGTTCATCTGTGGTATCGCTCAACATCTTTGAAAGGCTGTGGAGCCTTACGAAGCATGAGTAGGGGCGGTGTTGTTAGTTGATTCCTCGAAGAAAGGTTCTAAGAGGAAGTCAAAGGAAACAGAAGGGAAAGAAGAGAAGGGCTAAGAAGGTAGAACTAGCACAAGGAAACTTGCCATCATGATGGCAAGGAGAGCCATTGTGAAGAAAGTGCGAGATTTATCTTGAGTCTGAAGAAGAATAAGGCATCGATGCCCCATCTTCTTGAAATCTTCGTTATTGATTGTCATTCTATTTCCTCGGACACTTGGGTATTGGATCTGGGTGTGGCTCACATATATGTAATGACATACATGGGCTAAGGAATAGAAGAAGACTGTCGAGGAGAGTCAAATTTACGTGTTGGGAATGGAGCAGGTTCTTTGCACTCGCCATCAGGAACTTATTTGTTGAGACTCCTAGTGGACTTGTCTTAGAACTGGACAAGTGCTTTTATGTTCCTTCGTTGATAAAGAACATCATTTCTATTTCTTGTTTAAATAGAAATGGGTACCATTTGACTTTTAGTAACAATTGTTGTTACATAACTTTGAATGGAGTTCTTTATGGGACTGGAACTTTAAGCACTGGTGTTTATACGTTGGACGTATCCAGTGACATTTTCAATATCGAAGCGAGCAACAAGCGTGCTCGAAAGGATAATCAAATAGACTCCTATATGTGGCATTGTCGTCTTGGCCATGTAAGCAAAGCGCATGTCGAATTACACCGATGTGGAATTCGGAATCGTTTGAATTGGATTCATACGATACATGCGAATCATGCTTAAAAGGCAAGATGACCAAGTTACCTTTTACTGGAAAAGGTGAACGAGTGGGAGAGTTACTAGGTCTAATACATCCTGATGTATGTGGACCTATGTCAACTCAAGCTTTAGGAGGCTATAGCTACTTCATTACCTTCACCGATGATCACTCACGGTTTGGGTATGTGTTCTTGATGAAACACAAGTCTGAAGCCTTTGAAAGGTTCAAAGAATTCAGAAATGAAGTAGAGAAACAACATGACAAGAGTATTAAAATACTTCGATCGGATCGAGGTGGTGAATACTTAAGTCAAGAGTTTCTTGATTATCTAAGAGACAATGGCATATTGTCTCAATGGACTCCGCCTATACACCACGGCATAATGGTGTATCGAGGCGTAACTTAGGACCTTGTTGGACATGGTCAGTCAATGATGAATCATCGACTCTTCCCAAGTCCTTTTGGGGTTATGCACTTGACATTTTATTTACTTGTTAAGCGGAATGCCTACAAGGTAGTCTCTACTACTCCATATGAGATATGGAATAGTAAGAAACCTCATGTATCTTACTTGAAGATATGGGGTTGTCTGCTTATGTGAAGCGGTGTATGTATCGGACAAATTGGATGCTAAGTCGATAAATGTCTATTTATTGGATACCCTAAGGAAACAAGGGGTTACCAATTCTATCATCTGTGGAACAAAAGGTGTTTGTTTGAGGCATCTTTGTGTTTCTAGAGAAAGAGTTTCTCTTGCAAGAAAACAGTGGGAGTGTCGTCGAGCTTGAGGAGGCTCGAGAGACTCAAATAGACATTGATGAGATACCTGGTGAAGAACAACAGCCGACAACTCATAGTGATGTGCAATCGGCTGGACCTATTGTAACACCACATCTTCGTAGATCTGGTAGAACACGCAATATTCCTGAGAGATATGGATTTCTCGTAAGTGAATCGAACGACGTGTTACTCATTGATGATGAGGAGCCTACCAGTTATGAAGAAGTCTTTGACAAGTTCGAGAAAGGGATAAGTGGCTTGGTGCCATGAAGTCGAAATGGATTCCATGTATGAAAACCAAGTTTGGAACTTGGTTGACCCACCTGAAGGCATAAAGCCTATAGGGTGCAAGTGGGTTTTCAAGAAGAAAACCGACATGGATGGTAATGTGATTACCTATAAGGCTAGATTGGTGGCGAAAGGATATTGTCAAAAACAAGGTGTTGATTATGACGAAACCTATTCGCCTGTAGCTATGCTTAAATCCATTCGGATGCTCCTGGCCATAGCGGCTCATTATGATTATGAGATATGGCAGATGGATGTGAAAATAGCTTTCCTTAATGGAAACTGCTCGAGGGCGTGTATATGATACAACCTGAGGTTTCACATCGGTTGATAAAACCAAGGTATGCAAATTGCGACGATCCATTTATGGATTGAAGCAAGCATCCAGGAGCTGGAATATCCGTTTTGATGAGACAATCAAAAAGTTTGATTTCTCACAAAATCCAGACGAACCTTGTGTGTACAAGAAGGTTAGTGGGAGTGCGATCGTGTTCCTAGTATTGTATGTCGATGACATATTACTTATAGGAAGCGATGTGTCAATCTTCTGATCGATTAAGGTTTGGTTATCAAGACATTCTCCATGAAAGACACAGGAGAAGCAACCTACATCCTTGGGATTAAGATCTATAGAGATAGATCGAAGCAGTTTGCTTGGTCTTTTCGCGGTCTACATATATAGGCCAGTGCTAAAGAGGTTTAGCATGTCGGAATCCAAGAAAGGTTTCCTACCCATCGGGCATGGGGAACACCTTTTGAAGTCTATGTGTCGCCATACGAGAAGGCGAGAGGATTTGCATGAGTAAGATTCCTATGCATCCATGATAGGATCTATCATGTATGCTATGTTATGCGAGGCCCGATGTATGCGTATGCTCGAGTGTCACGGCGGATACGATCCGATCGAGGAATGGATCATTGGGCGGTATTAAGGCGATCCTTAAGTACTTGAGAAGAACTAAGGATGTGTTCTAATATATGGAGAAGGGACATGGTGATACGCGGGTATCACGGATGCGGCTTCGAGACGAGACAAGGATGATTCCATGTCTCGATGCGGATCGTGTTCACCTATGAATGGGGCGCGATGAGTTGGAAAAGTTCCAAACAAGAGCTATGGCGGATTCTACCGCGGCGAGAATATATTGCGGCTTGAGCGGCGAAGCGGTTTGGATCGAAGTTCGTTCATGAACTTGGTGTGATTCGGCCATTGTTGAAGCAATACCGGTCTCTGCGACAACAATGGAGCAATTGCCGTGAAAGAGCCAAGGTCTCATCAACGATCAAACATGTGCTTCTATCATCTTATCGGAGAGATCATCGGTAGGAGCGAAATACAAATCGAAAATTCCCCTTTGAAAGGAACTTAGCGGATCCTTTGACTAAAGCATTACCTCAGTAAGTTTGAGGTCATGTTAGCTTATGGTATTGGATCTGTAGCGATTGGCATTAGGCCAAGTGGGAGTCTGTTAGTAATATATGAGAGATGTCCTAAGGCAATGCGCCTTATGTATGAACCATTTATATGATAAATGAAGATTCACTATTTGAGTATACATGTTTTATGTATTTGATTGGATCTTAAACTCATTTCTTGAATGTCCATTCGATTCACGGCATGAGAGAATTTGTGATTGGATCACAACTAGTGAGTATCTCTACATGTGTAATTGTGATGTATCGGAATTATCCTAGTCGATGAATTGATGGATTTGGACACCATCGTGATTAGATTCACGAGTATACTCCTTGGTGTATCAAGCGGTGATTCTCCTTTGGTGGAGACATTAGTGATGTCGGAGTTAATCGTGGATGCTAGTTATGGTAACTAGTTCATTGGAGTGACCGGTAGTAAGACTTCATATGGTTCTCTGCATATATAGATATGTCAATGAAGTTCTTCTTGTGGCTTAAGTCGATGTTCCTTTGACTTGCGGTATTCAAGTCATCTTGATCATGGAGACTTATGCTTTGACATCTTAAGCAAACATCTCTAAGGAGATGTGGACCGGAGATGATTGGGTATAAGTCGAGTGATCGAAGGTGTTTGAATAGCCTATAAAGGATTCACCACTCCTTGCGAGGAGATGTATACCCATGGCCTCTCGTCGGATTGTTACTAAAGTCTTTGGCCAAAGCATTACATGTTTAGAGTAAGGTACTCTTGATACATGTGGAGTAACTAGAATCCGTGGGACGAGAAATGATACTTGGGCTAGGTGTGGCGTAGTCGACCTAGTGAGGTGACACAATAGACCATGTCTGAACCAAGTGGGTATAAGATGAGTGAAGGAATAGGGCACGATTCATTCGAGCATCAAGGGTTTCAGAAATAGTTCTGGATCAACCGTTGATCTTTTGGTTAATTGGGGATCATGATGTACTACTAGGTGCCACTCATGATCGTTCTATAATTAATGGTTAATTATAGACGGCCAACATAAACCGAGAACCTATTTGGTCACACGACAACGAGTGTAATCCAAAGGATTTAAAACGAGCTTGAGAATGGGATTCTCAGACCGAGAGAAACTATGTTTGGTTGGACCAAACATAAAGCGAGCATGAAATTGTTTCAGTCGCAATGGAAGCGTGGATGGGCAGTGTCTTATGAAGACATAATGGATGGACCAAAATGGTTTGGTTCTAATCCAATGGATGAGAATAAACCAAATGGTTTGGTTTATATTAAACGAATGAACCAAAGGTTGGTTCGGTTCGTTTTAACTTAAAATAAACCATCATGGTTTGGTTTATTTTAACTTATCCTAATGGAGCGGGTTAACGGGCTTTATGGATATGATCCATTAACCATTAAGAGAATTAGTTCTCTATAAAAGAGGGCTTAAGGGATTGTTAAACCCTAATCATCCAAAACCCTAAACCTAGTTGCCGCCCAACATATTGTTGCCGCCCAACATATTGTTGCCGCCCAACTTGTGGTGCCGCCGTCCAGCTCCTTGCCGGCGACCAACCTTCAGCCGGTGAACCTCCGGCGACCCTCCGGTGATCTCCTCTAGGTTCGGTGATAAGGTGAGCTTCCATCTCTCCTTTGCCGGCCTCTATTCCTCCACCAAAAGCTGTCCAGTTTTTCTGGACAGCTTGTTTCTTTGTTGTCGGAGCGTCGTTTGGACGACGGTTAGTGCTCCGATAGCGCCTAACTTACCGGGGATTTGATCTCCGGTAATCCTCTGAGGTGGAGGACGAAGGATTCGTCAATTGGTTGACGAATACCTCTCCGGAGAAGCGAGTTTTGAGAACTCGTTTTAGGATCCGAATTTGGATTCGGATCGTGATCATCTCTCGATCACGTCGTCTTCAACACGAGGCTAGTAACCCGTACGAAGACGAAGCTCGTGACTTAGCGAAGTCATCCCGAGGAGCTCGGCGTGGATACGGATAGAGACGATTCTTACGAGGATCGTTCCGGTTGATGTCGTTCCCGCTACACGTCATACGAAAGGTATAACGTAGATAATTTTCTTTATTGCAAATTTTAATTTACGGTTATGTCTACACTTGTTGTAATAGCATGCGTGTGTTGTGTGTGTTGTAATAAATATAGATTTATTATTTTTAATTGCTTTCGCTGTGCTCATGTTTACGAAACATGATCGAACACACACACGCCGCGGTGCCGGAAACCCAACAATAGGTGTACTGATTTCTTTAGCATTTTGCATTCCAAATTTACTAATTAATTCCTTAGTATATTTACATTGATGCATGTTAATTTCTTCTCTAGTTTGTTTTATTTGTAACCCTAAGAAGAAGGTAAGTTCACCTACTAAGCTCATTTCAAATTCACTTTCCATTAGTAAAATGAACTCATTTAAAAGTGTTGTGTTGGTTGTTCCAAAGATTATATCATCTACGTAAATTTGTGATATAAAAATTCCTTTTTCTATGGTTTTTACAAATAGAGTTGGGTCAACTAATCCTTGATTGAATTCTTTAGACTTTAGATAGATTAATAGCCTTTCATACCAAGCTCTAAAAGCTTGCTTTAATCCATATAAGGCTTTTCTAAGTTTAAGTATATGGTTAGGCTGGTCTAAGCTTTCAAATTCTGGTGGTTGGCTAACATAAACTTCTTCTTTGATTAATCCATTTAGAAATGCTGACTTGACATTCATTTGAAAAAACTTAAAACCTTGATGTGCAGCGTAAGCTAAAATCATTCTAATTGATTCGAGTCTAGCTACAGTTGCATATGTTTCATCATAATCTAATCTCTCTACTTGACTAAACCCTTTAGCTACTAACCTAGCTTTATTCCTTATAACTTCTCCTTTTTCATCAATTTTATTTTGAAATACCCACTTTGTTCCAATGATCGTTTTTCCTTTAGGTGGGGGTACCAATTCCGAAACTTGACTTCTAGTGAATTGAGCTAACTCTTCTTGCATAGCAATGATCCAATCTGGGTCAAGAAGAGCTTGCTCTATGGTTTTGGGTTCGATTTTAGATAAAAGTGAGATTTGACTTAGATTCCTATAGGATGCTCTAGTTCGAACCCCTAAATTTGGATCACCTATCACTTGGTCAATTGGATGATTAGCTTGCAATCTAGATTGATTCGGGTTAGGGTCTACACTAGATTCGTTTTGTGGTTTAGGTTCAGGTCTAACATTATTTTCTACTTCTTCATTATTCAATTTTACTTCGGATTTTGTAGACTTATTTTCTTCATCAAACACTACATTAATTGTTTCTTTTATTTTTAGGGTTACATTGTTATACACCTTATAAGCTCTACTAGTAGTTGAATACCCTAGAAATGTCCCGGTAATTATTTTAGAGGTAAATTTTCCTAAGTAGTCTTTTGTGTTTAGTATGTGTACCCTACATCCAAAGACCCTAAAGTACTTAATGTTAGGCAATTTTTCGTAATAAATTTCATAGGACATTTTTTGGTGTCGTTTAGCTAATAAAGTTCTATTTTGGGCATAGCAGGCAGCATTGACTGCTTCTATCCAAAACCTATTAGGTAGAATGTATTCATTTAGTATGGTCCTAGTAACTTCTTGTAGGGTTCTATTTTTATGTTCAAGTAGTCCATTTTGTTGAGGGGTCCTAGGGCAAGAGAACTCATGGTGGTATTCGTTTTGATTATAAAAATCGGTGAACTTATGACTTTCTAATTCACCACCATGATCACTTCTAATTCTCTTAATCCTTAGGTTCTTTTCATTTTCTATTAGTTTACATAAATTAGTGAGTTGGTCTAAGGTTTCTCTCTTATGTTTTAAGAACTTTACCCATGTGAACCAAGAGTAGTCATCTACTATTACTAGGCAATACTAACTTCCGTTTAGTGACTTGGCTCCATGAGAGTCAAATAGGTCTAAGTGTAGGAGCTCAAGCACACTTTTAGTTCTTTCTTGATTAGTTAGTTTATGTGAAGTTCTAGTTAATTTTCCTTGTTGACAAGCATTACATATTCTATTCTATTTTCTAGGTTACTTAGGTTAGGTGGACCTCTAACTAAACCATTTTGACTTATTTTATGTATGAGTCTTGGATGGGAGTGGTCGAGTCATCGGTGTCACAACCATGATTCCTCTTGCTGTTTCATTAGACACTTGGTCAAAAAGTTAGGTAGATTTATTGTATAAATATTATTTTTTCTAATTCCCTTAAGTATAGTTTTTGAACAATCATTATTTTTAATCAAGCACTCATTAGGTAAGAATATAACCGTATAACTATTATCACACAATTGACTAACACTTAAAATATTAAATTCAAAATTTTCAACTAACAGTACTTGACATATTATAAAGTTCGAGTTTAGCTCAATATCACATGATCCAATGATTTTGAGCTTCCCATTGTTTCTAAAGGCTATCGATCCTTGGTTTTTGAATCTGAGTTTCGTAAATTTTAGTTGGTCTCCGGTCATATGTCGGGAGCACCCACTATCCAACATTCATTGATCCTACACATATAGTAGTTGGATTGGATATTGGAATTTTAAATTAAGTTGAAAA
Source organism: Wurfbainia villosa (assembly GCA_025175895.1). Lineage (NCBI taxonomy): Eukaryota > Viridiplantae > Streptophyta > Magnoliopsida > Zingiberales > Zingiberaceae > Wurfbainia > Wurfbainia villosa. Next base: position 8,680,487 of record CM045986.1, read on the forward strand.
TTTTAACCTAGGATTCATCTCACCCTTTCTACATGACCAAACATGTTAACCTTATATGTTTTTGTGAGATGACTTCAGTTTTACTTAGTTAAATTTAGTGATTTGAAGACTAATTAACTTTGAGTTAGATTCAGATTTAACCTTTTGTTAGTTAAGTGAACCTTTCAAAAGATGGCTTCCAGGTTGTGGCGAGGAATAGAGACCTTCTTTGATCAGAACAATGACCACTTTCATGGACAAAGCTAATCTTAAGAAATTGCTCACTTAATTCACTTAGGGTTACATCATGTTATAACTAGTTTAGGATATGGTGAGGTAGCTTCAGCTAGTTCCACTCAGCCGAGTGCACCAAGTTAGATATGCCTTATCTAGCTTGAATACACAAGACCTTGTTTTTCTAACGTACTATCATCTTACCGCATCCTAATATTATGTTGTCAAGGTTGATTAATCATTGGTACTATCTAGGTATTCTAAAAATTAAACAACTAAGCATGCAAAGTTACACTAATCATGAGATTGAGCACACAAGTTTTGGATTATCTCCCCCTAGATCATTGAACCAATGTGGTCTATCCATATAGTAGATTTGATCCTTGGGAACCCAATACTTAGTAGCACCTATTTGTGAATTTAAAAAGGGCTTAGGGACCCATGCTTGGACTCTTCGATTATTACGATTAACAATTGACATGTAAGACTTATTTGTTGTTGTTGATCTAAATCTGAGTCTGACATTATTGTACACGGCTCTTTGCGATCCAAGAAGTAGGTCATGACCCTTGGACCCCAATGTGAACCTTTCCAACGACTTTCTAAGCTCTTTCACTTGTCCTTTCAAGAGAGAATTCTCTTCCTCAAGTTTTTCAACTTGTGTTGAGTTTCCCTCTCGAACTTGACTAGTCGAAAAGGTTAGGGTAATCTCATGCTTGAGGAGTTTAACCTCCTTAAGCAAGGACTCCACCTTAGACTCAGACTTAGCTAAATTTTTATTTAAGTACTTAATTGCATTGTATAAAGTATTGATTAAAGATCAACTTACCTTGATTGAATCTTTTGAACCGAATGCGGATCCGTGGCTTGTCTTGAATTGAAGCTCGGTGTCGGATCTGGAGTCGGACTTGGTCTTGGACTCGTAGTTGGCTTCGGTTTTGGATTCAAACTTGGACTCGGTTAGTCTCGCCATGAACACAAAATTTTTGAGTTCTTCTTCTTCCTCCGAGGACTCTTCCCAAGTTGCGTTAAGTGCCTTCTTGATTTGTGATTGCTTGTTCTTTAGCCTCTGACACTCGGATTTTAAGTGACCTCTCTTGTTGCATTCGTAGCACTTGTAATTTTGATTCTGATTGGGTCTCTTCTCCTTATTTTGCTTGATGGGTCACCTTCTACTCTTGATCATCTTCTGAACTAGGTTGACTAGCTCGGTCTCCATTTCATCATCTACCTCTGATTCATACTCTTCTTCTTCTTCGGGAGTGATGCACGCGAGGACTCAAAGCGCGTGCTCGTGCTCAATGCTCGTAAGTTCACAGATGTCGTCAAGTAATAAAAGATTATCGATACCACATGGACTGAGATTCGAGTACCGATTGGTTTAGTGGACATTATTGTTTGGAGTTCCGTTCTAATGGTTGTGATGATGAGGGTTGTCGGTGGTCCTAACTCTAGTACGGTGTCACACTGAGGAAGAGAAGGGTTGTTATAAGTCTTTTGAGGGAATTCTAGGATTTCAGTTTCGCTTGTGTGTCACAGAACACGCTATCAATTGGGTATTATCTAGACGCCTAACTATGGTCTTGTGGAAGGGACATCATACACTTCTCCTATGAGCCTTCGCATCTATCGGGAACTACCTCTGCCATACTAGGTCGACCCCTAGCTTTAGGATGGGATAGGCGGTACGAGGATGCTAGATCAATCCCTATGATGAGTCAGAACGTGTCACGTTTCCGACTCTATCATACCCTTCTATCTACGGTTACCGAAGATGAGGCCAACCCCTAGGTTCCTTCTTAATTCTCCTAAATCTTTGATACGAGGGTTGTCACCACTCGTATCGGCTATGCACAGTAAATAGAAGACCAAAACAAATAGCTATCGATCTAAACAAACACCAATTGTAGATATGATTTCAAGAACAAAAATATATTTGAAATAACATGTTCTATGCACATAAACTACTCCCTAATCCTAGAATAGGAAAATATACTCCATAAATACGAGAAGAGAAACACAAAGTATATTAGAGTTCATAGAAACAATGTAAATTGTGCAAAGAACGTGAATTACAATGCACTTTAGCTCTCCTCTCCGATGTTGATGTGCAGAACTCAATCCTCGAGCGACCTTCTTCCTCCCCATTGTGAGTTTTCGAAGCTTTTTAGGGCGTCAGAGTGTTGTCCTAGTCGTCGTGCCTCCCCTCTAGGGTTTGGGCGTAGCTTCCTTTATATAGACATTAAGTCGGATCTTCCCGAAACCTGGAAAATAACTGAATCACGTCGAAATCACCCAATGCCACACGACCATGTGGAATCACACAACCAGGCCATATGTGGCGCTGGGGTGCAAGCCGTGTGGATTAACAGGGCCAAGGAGTGTGCCCTTCTTTTCTAGCTATCAAATGTCTTCTTTTTGCTCCAAAAGTGCGTCATTTTCCCTGTAGAATGTTGTCCTGCACACAAGAGTACAAAGATCAAATTTTCGAACCAGAAAATAGGAAATGCATGCAAAATAAAGTGAAATATGCAAGAATAAAATATAAAATGCAATGGGATATGAGCGAAAACTACTCCTAAACCCCTATATGTTTTGCTCACATCAATTCCCCCAGACTTAAGTCTTTTCTTGTCCTCAAGTAAACCTCAGTGCCATAATTTTTTTTTAAAAGGCATTGTCCCATACTTAGCATGTTAACTAGATTTATCAAGTGGTATTTTCAATCAACGCAAAATATATATGTTCTAAAAATTCACTAAGTTAGCTTTTCGTGTATGTGTTAAGCGAATCTTCTTAAAGGATACTCGTTTCATGGTAAGTTAAGTCGTCATTCTATAGCTTTCCTAAGGTCTCCAACTCTTAGGCACTTACCTGCCCAAAGTGAGGGTCATTCCCTAGATCCAGCACAAAGTCTCAAAGGCATGCTCGGTATTGAGAGAAATTGGTAGGTGTTTCCCCAGTAACCTAACTCGGTCTCAAAGGAGCACCTAACCATTTCCACCCACGAAAACTATTTTTTTTATCCCTCGTAATCTTTTTTTAACTTTCTTTTTCTTTTCTCTTTTTTTTTTTATTTTGATTTTTTCAAATAGGCCTCCACAATTCGAGCATCTCCAGTAACTAAAATGCTAAATCTAGAGTCACCTATGGATTCCAAAGTACTAGACTTCTGAGATGAATCATAACTAGGTACATACTAGATTTTTCCTTTCAGAATGTTTGTCATGTGTAGGTGTAAAAATAAAAGCTAACCAATGTAAGTTTAGAATATTCATTAGAGTAAATAAAATAAAATACCATGAGGTAAATGAAGCTAAGCTACCCATGGAAACAACCCATGAAGAAAACCTTAAAAATACTACTGAGGCAGCTTATAGATAGCAAAAATTAAGTGTTGAAAGAAACTAAACAACCTATGCATGAACAAATGAATGCTAACTAAAATGCAAATATCAGGAAAGAAACTACTACTAGAAACAAAATAAGTCAAAACTTGGGGTATCCCCCCCAAACTTAATCGAAGCATACCTCTAATATGGTGGACGAGGTGGAAAGTCTGGTAGCCTCGACATATCCGACTCCTGGGAGAACTGGTGCTCAGCCGCTGATGCCACATGTACATGTGGTCGATCTGAGAGTTGGTGGATGCAACGACTGCTCTGTGCTCCTCCTCCCTAGCACATTGTGCTTGTTGGGCGCACATGTGCTGCCTGACCTCCTGACGGTAGGCATCCTCCTCCTAGCGATGGCTAGCCTCTTCCTAGAAGTATATATGGGCCTCGTCGTTGAACTCCTCAGCCTACTGGAAGTGCTCCCGTAAGCCATGAAACTCCGTCTGTGTGTAAGCACTCTGCTCCTCCCATTGCTGCCTCTGCATCTATTGCTCGGCATATATGTCCTCGAGGCACGATCAAAACTATGAGAAGTCATAGGTGGATGTATCTGCATCCTGCTCAAAAGTAGAATAAGGTGGTGGTGTAGGTGCAGGCTCATGTCGATGTGGGCTAGGTGGGCTCCTATACATGTGTGGACTAGAGGGAGAGTGATGTACAGGGAGAGAGATGGGTGCCGAAGTGGAGGGTCCCTCATATGGTGGGAACTCCACTATCATGTCCAAACGCCAGTTGGTACGTGTGGTGATGGTGGTATGATCGAGGTCGGAGAGCCTAAGGGATGATAAGTTTTTCCTTACAAAGCACAAGGAGTGCCCCTCGCTCACGATCATCTTCATTGTCATACACACTCTTAGGTCGATCCTAGGGCTCCCCTCTACTCTGTCTAGTGCAATGTAGTCGTACCCAATCCTATGGCAAATGTGGGTGATTATCCCTCCCAAGATAATCTCTCCTCTCGCCGCTTTACCCATTTTCACTAGATGTCTAATGAAATGGGACTCTACATTGATACTACTCCATTCTTGTAGCATGTCCCATAGGCAAAGCAGCTCACTCACCCTCACTACACCATCACTCTCTCCTCTCCCAAAGATGGTTCTTGCCATGACCCGGTGAAGATACCAGAAGATTGGGTTTTGGAGGTGTGAGGCTTTAGCCCTAGAGGGATCATAGTTATGTTCCCCCATTAAGTCGGACCAAAAAATCTGCACATTGAACCCATTAGGAGTCCTCCACTCTCCTCCACTAGGCAATCCAAAACAATTATTCCATTGTGTAAAGTTCACTCGTGTTCGATATTAAATAACCTAAATGTGATCCTTCCTTCATTTCCCTCTCTTCCCATTAGAATCTCTGCTTCTAAAGAACTAAAAAATTCTAAAACTATCCTAGGGTATGTTGAGTGTCTTATTCCCATGATCTTTCCCCACCCTATTTTTGAAAATAGGGCATGAATATCGCCCAACAAGCCTAGGGTTTCTAGGAGTTCTTCATCTGAAAAGTTAGATGCAGTGATTTTACGAGTAGAAAGCACATTATATCTATCTCTATGCTCATTATTGCGAAAAAAGAAGGGTTGGAAGAGCGTCACCTTCCTCCGGAGCTTGTGGGGCATCTCTTCTCCTTCCTCTTCGCTCCGAGGTAGCGGATCGGGGCAGCACTTGCCTTGTCCTTCTCATCCTTGATTCTATTGGGCTTCCTTGACAATTGGAGAGGCTCCTAGGTGGTGGGGAAGACGATTTCACACAGCTAGGGCAAAGGAAATCAAAGCACACAACGCGTTTTGGGGAAAAATGCATGGCGTGGCCTACTTATACCCCCACGCGCCATGGCCGTGTGAAAACACACGACCGGGTTATGTGAAAACACACGACCAGGCCGTGTGCACTGCTGGAAGTAAGGACACGACCAAGTGAAAACACACAACCAGGCCATGTGCCACCCATTTCTCTCCCATGGTGAACAATGGTCCAAATTCTCCTTACATGCTCTGTTGTGTAGGTTCAAAAATGATTTTCGTGGCTACCTAGCAAGTCCTTTCTAGTCCTAATTTAAATGCAACATGCTAAAAGAATATAAATCAAAGTTCAAAACAAACAAATGCAACAAACTAATAGGAAACAAACATAAAATTTAAACTTGAGTTGCCTCCCAAGAAGCGCTTGTTTAAGGTCTTTAGCTCGACCGTACCCCTATGTCTCATCTTGACCCTAGTAGCCCAAGGAGATTTTTCTTCCTCCCCTTCTTGATGCATTTGAATCTTGCTCATGGGGGAGCAAGATATTTGCTCACTTTATGCCTCCTACCTTGTGACATCTCTCATATAAATTTCCTTGCGAGGAGATGTATACCCATGGCCTCTCGTCGGATTGTTACTAAAGTCTTTGGCCAAAGCATTACATGTTTAGAGTAAGGTACTCTTCAATACATGTGGAGTAACTAGAATCCGTAGGACAAGGAAATGATACTTGGGCTAGGTGTGACGTAGTCAGCCTAGTGGGGACTGACACAATAGACCATGTCCTGAACCAAGTGGGTATAAGATGAGTGAAGGGAATGGGGCACGAATCATTCGAGCTGCTGAAGGATTTCAGAAATAGTTCTGGATCAACCGTTGATCTTTTCGGTTAATTGGGGATCATGATGTACTACTAGGTGCCACTCATGATCGTTCTATAATTAATGGTTAATTATAGATGGCCAACATAAACCGAGAACCTATTTGGTCACACGCACAACGAGCGTAATCCAAAGGATTTAAAACGAGCTTGAGAATGGGATTCTCAGACCGAGAGAAACTAGGTTTGGTTGGACCAAAAATAAAGCGAGCATGAAATCGTTTCAGTCGCAATGGAAGCGTGGATGGGCCGAGTCTTATGAAGATGTAATGGATGAACCAAAATGGTTTGGTTCTAATCCAATGGAGGAGAATAAACCAAAGGGTTTGGTTTATTTTAAACGAATGAACCAAAAGTTGGTTCGGTTCGTTTTAACTTAAAATAAACCATCATGGTTTGATTTATTTTAACTTATCTTAATGGAGCGGGTTAACGGGCCTAATGGTTATGATCCAATAACCATTAAGAGAATTAGTTCTCTATAAAAGAGGGCTTAAGGGATAATTAAGCCCTAATCCAAAACCCGAGCTTGTTGTGCCGCCGTCCAGCTCCTTGCCGGCGACCAAGCTTCAGCCGGTGATCCTCCGGCGATCCTCCGGCGACCCTCCGGTGATCTCCTATAGGTTTGGCATCAAGGTGAGCCTTTTCTTCCCTTGGTTGGCCGGCGCCTATCTCCTCCACCAAAGCTGTCCAGTTTTCTGGACAGCTTGTTCTCCTCTCGTCGGAGCGTCGTTTGGACGACAGTTAGAGCTCCGACAGCGGCTAACTTACCGGGGATTCGATCTCCGGTAATCCTCTGAGGTGGAGGACGAAGGATTCGTCAATTGGTTGACGAATACCTCTCCGAGAAGTGAGTTTTGAGAACTTCGTATTAGGATCCGAATTTGGATTCGGATCGTGATCATCTCTCGATCACGTCGTCTTCAACACGAGGCTAGTAACCCGTACGAAGACGAAGCTCGTGGCTTAGCGAAGTCATCCCGAGGAACTCGGCGTGGATACGGATAGAGACGATTCTAGCGAGGATCATTCCGGTTGATGTCGTTCCCGCTACACATCATACGAAAGGTATAACGTAGATAAATTTTCTTTTATTGCAAATTTAAATTTACGGTTATGTCTACACTTGTTGTAATATGCATGTGTGTGTTGTAATAAATGTAGATTTATTATTTTTATTGCTTCCGCTGTGTTCATGTTTACGAAACGTGATCGAACACACACACGCCGTGGTGCCGGAAACCCAACATAAACCGAGAACCTATTTGGTCACACGCACAATGAGCGTAATCCAAAGGATTTAAAACGAGCTTGAGAATGGGATTCTCAGACCGAGAGAAACTAGGTTTGGTTGGACCAAACATAAAGCGAGCATGAAATTGTTTCAGTCGCAATGGAAGCGTGGATGGGCCGAGTCTTATGAAGACGTAATGGATGAACCAAAATGGTTTAGTTCTAATCCAATGGAGGAGAATAAACCAAAGGGTTTGGTTTATTTTAAACGAATGAACCAAAAGTTGGTTCGGTTCGTTCTAACTTAAAATAAACCATCATGGTTTGGTTTATTTTAACTTATCTTAATGGAGCGGGTTAACGGGCCTAATGGTTATGATCCAATAACCATTAAGAGAATTAGTTCTCTATAAAAGAGGGCTTAAGGGATAATTAAGCCCTAATCCAAAACCCCTAGGCTAAGGTTGCCGCCCACCTCCTCCTTGGAGCTCTCGGCGCCAACCTATTGCCACCGCCCAAAGCTCCTCCAACCGGCGTCCAGAAGGCTGCTTTCTTCCCCCTCGCCGGCGTCGAGCTGCTGCCGGTTAGTGCTCCGGTGATCTCCTTCAAGTTTGGCATCAAGGTGAGCTCTATCTCCCTTGGTTGGCCGGCGCCTATCACCTCCACCAAAGCTGTCCAGTTTTCTGGACAGCTTGTTCTCCTCTCGTCGGAGCGTCGTTTGGACGACGGTTAGAGCTCCGACAGCGGCTAACTTACCGGGGATTCGATCTCCGGTAATCCTCTGAGGTGGAGGATGAAGGATTCGTCAATTGGTTGACGAATACCTCTCCGGAGAAGCGAGTTTTGAGGACTCGTATTAGGATCCGAATTTGGATTCGGATCGTGATCATCTCTCAATCACGTCGTCTTCAACACGAGGCTAGTAACTCGTACAAGGACGAAGCTCGTGGCTTAGCGAAGTCATCCCGAGGAACTCGGCGTGGATACGGATAGAGACGATTCTAGCGAGGATCGTTCCGGTTGATGTCGTTCCCGCTACACGTCATACGAAAAGTATAACGTAGATAAATTTCCTTTTATTGCAAATTTAAATTTACGGTTATGTCTACACTTATTGTAATATGCATGCGTGTGTTGTGTATGTTGTAATAAATGTAGATTTATTATTTTTATTGCTTCCGCTGTGTTCATGTTTACGAAACGTGATCGAACACACACACGCCGCGGTGCCGGAAACCCAACAGGGTTGTCACCACTCATATCGGCTATGCACAGTAAATAAAAGACCAAAACAAATAGCTATCGATCTAAACAAACACCAATTGCAGATATGATTTCAAGAACAAAAATATATTTGAAATAACATGTTCTATGCACACAAACTACTCCCTAATCCTAGAATAGGAAAATCTACTCCATAAATACGAGAAGAGAAACACAAAGTATATTAGAGTTCATAGAAACAATGTAAATTGTGCAAAGAACGTGAATTACAATGCACTTTAGCTCTCCTCTCCGATGTTGATGTGCAGAACTCAATCCTCGAGCGGCCTTCTTCCTCCCCATTGTGAGTTTTCGAAGCTTTTTAGGGCGTCAGAGTGTTGTCCTAGTCGTCGTGCCTCCCCTCTAGGGTTTGGGCGTAGCTTCCTTTATATAGACATTAAGTCGGATCTTCCCGAAACCTGGAAAATAACTGAATCACGTCGAAATCACCCAATGACACACGACCATGTGGAATCACACAACCAGGCCATGTGTGGCGCTGGGGTGCAAGCCGTGTGGATTAACAGGGCCAAGGCGTGTGCCCTTCTTTTCTAGCTGTCAAATGTCTTCTTTTTGCTCCAAAAGTGCGTCATTTTCCCTGTAGAATGTTGTCCTGCACACAAGAGTACAAAGATCAAATTTTCGAACCAGAAAATAGGAAATGCATGCAAAATAAAGTGAAATATGCAAGAATAAAATATAAAATGCAATGGGATATGAGCGAAAACTACTCCTAAACCCCTATATGTTTTGCTCACATCAATTCCCCCAGACTTAAGTCTTTTCTTGTCCTCAAGTAAACCTCAGTGCCATAATTTTTTTTTAAAAGGCATTGTCCCATACTTAGCATGTTAACTAGATTTATCAAGTGGTATTTTCAATCAACGCAAAATATATATGTTCTAAAAATTCACTAAGTTAGCTTTTCGTGTATGTGTTAAGCGAATTTTCTTAAAGGATACTCGTTTCATAGTAAGTTAAGTCGTCATTCTATAGCTTTCCTAAGGTCTCCAACTCTTAGGCACTTTCCTGCCCAAAGTGAGGGTCATTCCCTAGATCCAGCACAATGTCTCAAAGGCATGCTCGGTATTGAGAGAAATTGGTAGGTGTTTCCCCAGTAACCTAACTCGGTCTCAAAGGAGCACCTAACCATTTCCACCCACGACAACTATTTTTTTTATCCATCACAATCTTTTTTTAACTCTCTTTTTCTTTTCTCTTTTTTTTTATTTTGATTTTTTCAAATAGGCCTCCACAATTCGAGCATCTCCAGTAACTAAAATGCTAAATCTAGAGTCACCTATGGATTCCAAAGTACTAGACTTCTGAGATGAATCATAACTAGGTACATACTAGATTTTTCCTTTCAGAATGTTTGTCATGTATAGGTGTAAAAATAAAAGCTAACCAATGTAAGTTTAGAATATTCATTAGAGTAAATAAAATAAAATACCATGAGGTAAATGAAGCTAAGCTACCCATGGAAACAACCCATGAAGAAAACCTTAAAAATACTACTGAGGCAGCTTATAGATAGCAAAAATTAAGTGTTGAAAGAAACTAAACAACCTATGCATGAACAAATGAATGCTAACTAAAATGCAAATATCAGGAAAGAAACTACTACTAGAAACAAAATAAGTCAAAACTTGGGGTATCCCCCCCAAACTTAATCGAAGCATACCTCTAATATGGTGGACGAGGTGGAAAGTCTGGTAGCCTCGACATGTCCGACTCCTGGGAGAACTGGTGCTCAGCCGCTGATGCCACATATACATGTGGTCGATCTGAGAGTTGGTGGATGCAACGACTGCTCTGTGCTCCTCCTCCCTAGCACATTGTGCTTGTTGGGCGCACATGTGCTACCTGACCTCCTGACGGTAGGCATCCTCCTCCTAGCGATGGCTAGCCTCCTCCTAGAAGTATATATGGGCCTCGTCGTTGAACTCCTCAGCCTATTGGAAGTGCTCCCGTAAGCCATGAAACTCCGTCTGTGTGTAAGCACTCTGCTCCTCCCATTGCTGCCTCTGCATCTGTTGCTCGGCATATATGTCCTCGAGGCACGATCAAAACTCTGAGAAGTCATAGGTGGATGTACCTGCATCCTGCTCAAAAGTAGAATAAGGTGGTGGTGTAGGTGCAGGCTCATGTCGACGTGGGCTAGGTGGGCTCCTATACATGTGTGGACTAGAGGGAGAGTGATGTACATGGAGAGAGATGGGTGCCGAAGTGGAGGGTCCCTCATATGGTGGGAACTCCACTATCATGTCCAAACGCCAGTTGGTACGTGTGGTGATGGTGGTATGATCGAGGTCGGAGAGCCTAAGGGATGATAAGTTTTTCCTTACAAAGCACAAGGAGTGCCCCTCGCTCACGATCATCTTCATTGTCATACACACTCTTAGGTCGATCATAGGGCTCCCCTCTACTCTGTCTAGTGCAATGTAGTCGTACCCAATCCTATGGCAAATGTGGGTGATTATCCCTCCCAAGATAATCTCTCCTCTCGCCGCTTTACCCATTTTCACTAGATGTCTAATGAAATGGGACTCTACATTGATACTACTCCTTTCTTGTAGCATGTCCCATAGGCAAAGCAGCTCACTCACCCTCACTACACCATCACTCTCTCCTCTCCCAAAGATGGTGCTTGCCATGACCCGGTGAAGATACCAGAAGATTGGGTTTTGGAGGTGTGAGGCTTTAGCCCTAGAGGGATCATAGTTATGTTCCCCCATTAAGTCGGACCAAAAAATTTGCACATTGAACCCATTAGGAGTCCTCCACTCTCCTCCACTAGGCAATCCAAAACAATTATTCCATTGTGTAAAGTTCACTCGTGTTCGATATTAAATAACCTAAATGTGATCCTTCCTTCATTTCCCTCTCTTCCCATTAGAATCTCTGCTTCTAAAGAACTAAAAAATTCTAAAACTATCCTAGGGTATGTTGAGTGTCTTATTCCCATGATCTTTCCCCACCCTATTTTTGAAAATAGGGCATGAATATCGCTTCATCTGAAAAGTTAGATGCAGTAATTTTACGAGTAGAAAGCACATTATATCTATCTCTATGCTCATTATTGCGAAAAAAGAAGGGTTGGAAGAGCGTCACCTTCCTCCGGAGCTTGTGGGGCATCTCTTCTCCTTCCTCTTCGCTCCGAGGTAGCGGATCGGGGCAGCACTTTCCTTGTCCTTCTCATCCTTGATTCTATTGGGCTTCCTTGACAATTGGAGAGGCTCCTAGGTGGTGGGGAAGACGATTTCACACAGCTAGGGCAAAGGAAATCAAAGCACACAACGCGTTTTGGGGAAAAATGCATGGCGTGGCCTACTTATACCCCACGCGCCATGGCCATGTGAAAACACACGACCGGGTTATGTGAAAACACACGACCAGGCCGTGTGCACTACTGGAAGTAAGGACACGACCATGTGAAAACACACAACCAGGCCATGTGCCACCCATTTCTCTCCCATGGTGAACAATGGTCCAAATTCTCCTTACATGCTCTGTTGTGTAGGTTCAAAAATGATTTTCGTGGCTACCTAGCAAGTCCTTTCTAGTCCTAATTTAAATGCAACATGCTAAACGAATATAAATCAAAGTTCAAAACAAACAAATGCAACAAACTAATAGGAAACAAACATAAAATCTAAACTTGAATTGCCTCCCAAGAAGTGCTTGTTTAAGGTCTTTAGCTCGACCGTACCCCTATGTCTCATCTTGACTCTAGTAGCCCAAGGAGATTTTTCTTCCTCCCCTTCTTGATGCATTTGAATCTTGCTCATGGGGGAGCAAGATATTTGCTCACTTTATGCCTCCTACCTTGTGATCCTCCATCACCACATCTCTTAAATCTTGCTCGTGGAGGGATAAGATATTTACTAGCTGCCTTCTTTGGTTCAAGATTGAATATGCTTATCTTCACAGAATTATCAGTAGTTTGATCATAGTATTCCATTTTATCCAAATGTTGTAAATAATATAACTCACCACAAATATCCTCATCAAAAGATTGATCGCCCGATTCTCTTATGTCAAATGAAATTTTATCATTACAAATCACTAAATGAGTTTCGTTATTGGTAGCTAAAGTTTCGGTGAGGGTTAAGGTAGGCTCTTTTAGACCCTTGAGGTTAGGAGGTGTTTTGATTAAAGCAATGCACTCCTCGATTAAAATATCAATTATATAATCCTCAAGTTCTTCTTCAAGTGGTGATTGAATGGATTTTCCTTCTTTAGTTCCTATTTCATCCACGTCTTCCTCATCCGTTTGTTCAAAGTGAGTCTTCGCCATATTAGGGATAATCCAGTCATCTAAGCCACCTTCTCGTCGTTTGGTTTCTTCTCTTGCTAGATCTTGTTGCATAATCTCCGCAAATTGTCGGTTATGCTCTTCGCATTCCCTAGTAAAATCGGCTAGCAAGGATTCTAGTCGGGGACTTAGTTCTGGATAAAATTTACATGATGATTCATAGCTCCCGTGCTCACTTGGAAAATAATATTGAGGGTTCAAGTAGCCAGGATCATAACTATATGAATAATAATTATCTCGTGGCTCCTGGTTGTAATCGTAAGTGACATCTTCTTGCTCAAATTGCGAAGGTTCAAATATATTCGGACAATCATTAATGGTATGTCATGTTTCACCACAATGTTCACAATAAATGTTATCAAAACTCACAGCATTAACTATTCCATAATCATGAGAAAAATCATGCATGTTTATCTACAAGAAAATATGAATAAGGAAAGAGCAATAGAATGAACAAAACTGAAATAAAATAAAATAAAACAAGAAAAGTAAATCTAGCCTAGGAAATTAGTAAAGACTAGGAAAATAACCCTAAACTGAATAGAGATAACAAAAATTTAAAACTATATAAACTAGAATAAAGTAAACTAGAAAGTAAATCTACTCTAGGTCCAATCCAACTGTCCATTTTTTATTCAATATTGAATCAACAGTCCCCGGCAACGGCGCTAAAAATTTGATGCACGTGAACGTGACCTCAAATCTCACGATGAGAATCATCGTGGACTCGAAGCGTGCACTCATGCTCAATGTCCGCAAGTTCACAGATATCGTCAAGTAATAAAAAAATTATCGATCCCACAGGGACTGAGATTTGAGTACTGATTGGTTTAGTGGACATTATTGTTCAGAGTTCTGTTCTAATGGTTGTGATGATGAGGGTTGTCGGCGGTCCTAACTCTAGTATGGTATTACACGGAGGAAGAGAAGGGTTGCTATGAGTCTTTTGAGAGAATTCTAGAATTTCGGTTTTGCTTGTGTGTTGTAGAACATGCTATCAATTGGGTGTTATCTAGACATCTCACTATGGTCTTGTGGAAGAGACATCATACACTTTCCCGATGAGCCTTCGCATCTATCGGGAACTACCTCTATCATACCAGGTCGACCCCTGGCTTTAGGACGGGATAGGCAGTACGAGGATGCCAGATCAATCACTATGACGAGTCAGAACGTATCCCATTTTTGACTCTATCACACCCTTCTATCTACGGTTACCGAAGATGAGGCCAACCCCTAGGTTCCTCCTTAATTCTCCTAAATCTTTGATACAAGGGTTGTCACCCCTCGTATCGGCTACGCACAGTAAATAGAAGACCAAAATAAATAGTTATCGATCTAAACAATCATTAATTGCAAATATGATTTCAAGAATAGAAATATATTTGAAATAACATATTCTACGCACACAAACTACTCCCTAATCCTAGAATAGAAAAATCTACTCCATAAATACGATAAGAGAAACACAAAGCATATTAGAGTTCATAGAAACAATGTAAAATTCACAAAGAACATGAATTATAATGCACTTTGGCTCTCCTCTCCGGCGTTGATGTGCAGAACTCGATCCTCGAGAGGCCTTCTTCCTCCCCGTTGTGAGTTTTCGAAGCTTTTTAGGGCATCGAAGTGTTGTCTTGACCATCGTGCCTCCCCTCTAGGGTTTGGGCGTAGCTTCCTTTATATAGACATCAGGCTGGATCTCCCCAAAACTTGGAAAATTACTAAATTACGTCGAAATCGCCCAATGCCACACGACCGTGTGTATTCACATGGCCAGGCTATGTGTGGTGCTGAGGTGCGACCCGTGTGAATTCACAGGGTCAAGGCATGTGTCCTTCTGTTCTAGTTGTCAAATGTCTTCTTTTTGCTCAAAAAGTGCATCATTTTCCCCGTAGAATGCTGTCCTGCACACAAGAGTACAAAGAGCATATCTCCGAACCAGAAAATAGAAAATGCATGCAAAATAAAGTGAAATATGCAATAATCAAATATAAAATACAACGGGATGTGAGCGAAAACTATTCCTAAAACCCTATATGTTTTGCTCACATCAGGGAGGTGATGTGCTCTTTGTCTTTCTTCTTTGTCCTGCAACCAAAGCTACACTTTTCTCGATCGGGGTCGGGTTAGATTGTTCATGTAATTCAAATTCTTAAAACAATTCATCTAATCTAATTTTCGAAAGATCTCTAGATACTTTGTAAGCATCAACCATGGATGCCCACGAAGTGGTCCTAGGGAAAGCGTTAAGTGCATACCTTATGACGTCTCGATTTTCTACTTTTTGTCCTATGGAGTGGAGGTCGTTCATGATATCTTGGATCCGCACACAGAGTTGAGTTGTCGTCTCATTGTATTGCATGTTTAGATTAAACAACTTGTTTAGGAGTAGGTCTCATTTAAATACCTTAGTGTCGGTCATCCCTTCATGTAACTCAATGAGTTTGTTCCAGAGGTCCTTGGCACTGATGAAGGGGTCAATGCAGTTGAGTTCTTCCTTGGATAGACCACACTGCAAAATTTGAGTGGCATTCGCATCGGCCTCTACTTGTCACTTCATCGTGTTTGTCCACTTGTCGCAGTCCATGAACTCTCCTTCTTCATTTGTCGACACTACAATAAAAATATGAAAAGACAACACCACAAAGACAGCAATTTTTAGAGAAACCATTGTGATTTTGATAAACAACAACGGTTTTTGACAAAATCGTTGTCTTTGAGTGTCCATATAACACAAAAGACAACGGTTTAACAATATCCGTTGTCGTTGAGTGTAGTTTTTTTTAATTAACAACACAATTTACAATGGTTTTTCAAAATTATTGTAAATTGTTAATTTTTATTTTTATTTTAACAATAATTGGGACAACGGTGCAACGAACTGTTGTCAATGAGTAGTTTTTCATAACATTTGGTACAACGATAAAACACCGTTGTCGTTGTAATACTAATACAACGATTATAAACCGTATATATATACGGTCGATTCCCTTCCTCATTCAGTGGGTTCTCACGACATTACTTATCCTCAGGTCATTCGGTATTTTAGGTATACAATATTTTCTAATTTTGATAGTTTATATCGATCATTTTTCATGGAATATTGGTTTCGATTCAATTGTTATTAGTATCAGCAACTTATTTAGATTAACATCTCTGCTTACACAACAACAAAAAAATATAATACACAACACTTAAAAGGCATCGCTTTTTATGAAAAGCGTTGTTGTTTTTAGTTTAACAATGCTTTTAGTGTAAAACATTGTCTTTTAAGTATTGTGTTATCATAGACAATATTTTTTATAAAACCGTTGTGTATTAGTATTTTTATCAAAGACAACGGTTTTTAAATAACATTGTCTTTAACCTTTTTTTTTAAGTAGTAAAAGACAATATTTTTTAACAAGCGTTGTATATGAGCGTATTTTTTTTAGTATATATGACAACGTTTTTAGAAAAGTATTATCTTTAAAAAAATTCATAGACAATGTTTCTTTAAAAAAAACTTTTTGTGGAAAACGTTGTATTTTATAGAAAAAAAATTAAAAAATAATTTTATCACACACACTTGCAAAAGAAAAGTCCAATTTTTATCGAAAAAAAAATAAAAGAAAAACTTCAATTTTATTTTATATAATTGTGTGTGTAATCTAAGGTTATTAACCTAAGTTTAAACAGGAAAACTATTTGCTCTCTCATTTCTCACGATGCCGCCCAAAACTCCGATCCCTTTTTCTAGTTTCCTTCGTCGTCGTGCCCGATAGCCACCCACACCGGCGATCTCTCCCCAAGCCATCGTTCCTTTCTTCCCGCGACCTAATCACCGAAAACCATTCCTTCTTCCTCTGCCATGAGCTCTTGCGCCACCACCTCCTTTTTGCGCTCCGTCGATCCAGACGGCAGTGAGCGTCGATGCCCTATTCCTTGCATGTATTGTCATTGCCTCTTGCTCGTTCGTTACCGCAGCTGCTCATGCGACGTTGTCGATCCCCCCTTCAATCATCGCCCTTCTGTGATGGTCGCTTGGCGGTGAGCAAATCCTTTGCCACCGATCTATGATCCGAGGCTGAGTCACCATCTACCGGCCATTGCTTCGGCATTTGTCGCCAAGGCCAAGGAGGAGCCTAGTCCTTGTTGTGAGTATTCGGATCCATCGACGTTTGTTTTCATCTATTATCACCATTCACTCACTCGCCTATGTCACCATTCTCGGTGCACAGGTCGTTGTTGCTGTTCTGGTGTGCGACAACCATCATCCTTTTAGCAAAAGCCCTAGCTCAGCCACACCGTGGCTGTTTGATCTTTGCCGCCGAGGGCAGTAGCTATGCTGTTGCAGTGGGAAGATGTTGTCACCCCAAGAATGATCCACTGGTCGTTGGTTTCTTATATCCTCACGCATCAACCATTTGCATTTCCTATAGTCTATCATGAGCCACTAATCACTACCATTTTATTGCATTATTTTGGCCCTTAATATCACGGTTTTTATCCTCTCTAGTGATTTATTATTGATTATTTGCATGTTTTATGAGTTGGATCATCTTTTGAACCTTATTGTAAATTCTCCCTAATTTTGGACTTATATGCAAAATTTGTCTTTATTTATAGAAGATCGAGATGAGCCAATGGACTAGACTCAAGTTGGATCAAATATGGCTTCATCTAGGATCATAATGGGCATTTCAAGATGATTTAATTTGAGCCCTTCATCAAAATCAGAGGCAAGTCAATCAAGGGATCAGATCTGAGCATTATGGATCGTCCGATGAAAGTAGCTGATTCTGAGCCATCTATCCAGATCTGGAGAGATCCAGTCCGTACATTTAGATCTGGACATCTGAGCCCTTTATCCAGATTCGACCGATCTTGATTATCCCGTCAGATGGATCAGATCCGTCCATCCAGAGTTGGAGCAATCACCACCGTTGGATTGAGCAACCAAATTAAGCCAACTTAATTGATTCATCAAACCCTAGCTTAATTGGACTGCTGAGATCGGTGGTCAATTTGATCAGGCGGCTACAGAAAATCACCTTAAAAATCAACATTTTCACCCTTCTCCCTCAATCGCAGAATAGCATAACATGAGCGTCTTCCTCGCACGCGAGCGACGGCAGGTCCGGGCATCTCTTCCGGTGGCCTCCTTCCATCCAAGCCGGCGGCGATCCCCTTCCTCAGACGGCGACAAGATGCTGGGATTCCGGCCAGCTCATCGACAACAAGCAGTGAAGGTGATTCCGGTGCTTTTCACCGGCGAAACTTCCAATGCCAATTGTCAGAGCTGAGAGCCACAGTCGAACGGGATTTTGACGGTTGTGGTGCTTGCTACTATCGGGATTCCGTAGAAACTATTTCCAGCTCGTGGCAGTGATATCCCTTCTCCAATTTCCGGCGGCAGCACTTCATTCCATCGTCGACGAAGAGTTTCAGCTTCTACTCCGGTTCCATCCTCTCCACGTAGCTCAGACAGTTCTGTTGTAGTATAGTGGTGAGTATACTCGACTACAACCGAGAGACTCGGGTTTGGTCCCCGACGGCAGAACTACGGGCTGCTCCACCTTCACAGAGTCATCCATAGACTGTCAGGTTCTGGTGTTGTTATAGTATAGTGGTGAGTATACTCGGCTACAACCGAGAGACTCGAGTTCGGATCCAGGCAACTGCACCAGCCTTCGACAGTTCTGCACCATTCACCGGAGAAAAGGGCTCGCTTCATCCATCAATTCAGCACTTGTCGGAGGATTTCCGGCAAGGATCCAACCATCCCATCTACTGGAGGAGCTCATTTGGATTTTCATCATCGTCGTGGAGTGATCGGTGGTTATATTTGGATTTTGTCCATTGATTTGGATGTTTATCTTGTTTACTTTGATGTTTAATTTCAATGCATAATTCAGTTGTTATTCTGTAGTTAATTAGGAGCTTAACTGTAGTTTACTCTACATTTCAAATTCCTGCACTTTCTTTATGTTTTTAATGCTCTTGTTTTGAATGCTTTCCTTTACATGCTTAGTTTAGATCTTCTTTAATTTCATTGTCATCATAGTTAGTTAGATTAATGCTTTAATTACTTGCATTGTCTTTCATTCAGTAGAATTAGTCTTTTAAATTTCAAACCCCCATTCAGTAGCATTAGCAATAATTAGAAATTCTAAGTTTACTATTCTGTCGATTACACTCGTTGGGAAATGATCCGGGTCATCCACTATGTTATATTAGTGTAGTTAGGGGGGTTCGGTAATTAATTTGAAACGGTACCACGACACAAATAATCGCTCATCAAATTTTGGTGTCGTTGCCGGGGAAGGTAATGATGCTTAGTAAACTTAGGATTATTTTTCTATTTTTCTAAAAAAAAAAATTAGGGCTTCATTCTTTCATTTTCTGTATATCCATGTATTTTGTCATGTCTATTTCCTGTGTCTTTTGATTTGTGTGTTGGTGTTTCAGGAAAGACCAGAAATTCTCTTTTCTGAGAAACATGGATCTCTATAATCAGCAGTATGGAAACTACGGTGATAGTTAGCATCATTGATCAAACAGCTAAATCAAATTGCAACATCCTTCAGCCAGATGCAACACAAGAGTTCATTCAGCCTCCGTCAAAGACCACTTCTGTGGATATCGACGCGCTTAGGGAGATGGATTGTGGAGCGAGTGATAGGCATACTGCTCCATAGGACTCCTATGAACCATTGTGTTGTGATGTGATTTCGGACGCTGATGGATGTGATTTCATTGATGAAGTTGCTGTTGTTTCAGATGTTGAGGATGTTGACACAGGAGTGGTGGATAGCTGGACACCCCCAAACTGGACACTCCCACCTGAGATAGAGTCTCCAAGAAGTTGCTGATGAAAGTCCTAACAACAAACACAGTAATCCAGCTGCAAGGTTGGATACTTTTGCTGAAATGCCTCTAACCACCAGAGAGTACATATGATGAGGCGATGATCATTTCGGAGGGAGCAACATAGAACTACCCTGATCACATCAAGAGAGCACTCACCTCCATCCGATCCATCCCACTCCCAGCCTAGATTTCTTACTGAACCGCCTCCAATTGCCAGGACCTCAGGGGAGTTTATTCTATCCCATCTACTTTTCTTTTCATTGTATATACACTTCTTTCACTTCATTTTACTTTATTTGTTTTTTTTAGTTGTTATGTTTCATTTGTTGAGTTTTTGTTTTGTCGATGCTTTCAAATAAATTTCCTATGAATTCCTTTATATCATTTTAGAAGTCGTAAAAGCTAGTTAAATTTGATTGTCAAGTTTTGGGGATTTATTGTCATGAATGGATTATTCGATTTCATATGGTTACTACTTGGTGATGGATTCTGTGTTGATAGATTAAGATTTTTTTTTTCATTCACAATGAGGATTGTGCCTATTTTTATTGCTTGAGTATAGTGCACTTGTGGTTATTGTAACTCTAGAACTTGCTTTGATTCTTTCGAGATCACACAACCATAGGTTTGCATGATTACTATGAAGGCAATCTCACTTGTTTCCCTTTACTTCTTTTGTTGTCACATGCTATTCGAATAATTTTCTTATCACACGTCATATCATTTTCATTATTTATCCCATTATCTTTTCTACATTTTCATCATGTCATTTCTCTTCCATTTCTATTTTTGGATGTGGAATATTGAATATTACATGATGAGCATTTTGCCCGAGACGAACAAAAGTTTAAGTGTATGGGAGAGAGTAGCTCAGGAGAATTTAGTGGAAACATAGGCGAGTTGTGCTTGATCACCATGAGCTAGCCATTCTCTTTATCTTTTTAGCTGAACTTGATGTTGGAGCATAGGAAAGTGCACTACATGTTGAAAAAAAAAAGTGAAAAAAAAAGTTTGAAAAAAAAAAGAGCTGAAAAAAAAAGTTGAGAAAAAAAATAAATTGGGTACCTATGAAATAAAAAAAAAGTATTGTGAAAATTTTGACATGTGGTGTCATTCATTTTTATTTATGTGTGATAGTATTTCTGTGATAGACATCCCTTATTGTAACTATTGAGAGATTTATTGTATATCATATATGGATTTGTATTGTGAAAGTGATAGGGGTTGTTTACATGTTTAGTGATTTAGGAAAAGCTTGCTTGGATGAAAACTTTTGGGGCATTACTTTCTTGTACTCATCTATGTAGCATTCCAGTATTTCCACATCTTCTTGCATTTCTTTAGCTATTTCATTTCTTATCTTTCTTTCCTTTCACACATATTTTCATTTTTCTTGTATTCATGTTTCCCTTGCATTTTTAATAAGCATTCAGTGATTGTGCATTCTTATGTGTATATAGTGGTGAAGGTAGAAGAAAAGCAAGCATATGGTAGTGCATAAACCATGAGTAGCTTGAGTGAACTTCACTATTATCTGCTTATGAGAGCGAGAGAAGTCACCACTTATCTTATGAGACTTAATCATTCATAGTCAATTCAGAATGGATTGAAGTCACCATGTTTGTTAACCTGTGTAAGACTTAAGTCCATGATTGCTTGAGTCTTTGAGATTTGACAATCCTAGGTAACTTTCTTTCACGATCTTCTATGTATGCTTGGGAATTGCTAGGGAAGTATACTTTCAGTTTACTTTTAGTTTTCTTTCCTTGCTTGGGACACGCAAGAATAAGTGTGGGGTGTTGGTGCAATCGGCCCAGGTCACGATTGACCGGACTCGAGTTTAACTCGAGTGATGTTTTGATATTTCGACAAAAACATATGACAATATAATTGTCATGGGAAAGTCCAAGTCTTGAGTACTTGGCATGGGAAGTCCAAGTGGGACACTTGGCATTTGGTAAAGTCCAAGCATGGTTCTTGACAATGGAAAGTCCAACATGAGTTGGCATGGAAAGTCCAACATGGGTTGGCAAGGGAAAGTCCAAGCTTGAGTCTTGGCATGAGAAGTTCAAGGGGTTTGATATTGGCTGCGTAAAGTCCAAGCGGGAGTCTTGGCAGCATAAGTCCAATGGTTGGCTGCGTAAAGTCCAAGCGGGAGTCTTGGTAGCATAAGTCCAATGGTTGGCGACGTAAAGTCCAAGCGGAGTCTTGGCGGCGTAAGTCCAATGTGCCTTGGCGGTGTAGACACCGTTAGCATGACATAGCCGATGGAAGCACCTGAAGGCTAACGCGATGGATGAACAAGTCATGGATGACTTGGAGGGATCCGAGAGGCATGAGGCTGATGGAGGTGGCTAGAAGGCTTAGGTCTAGGCTAAGGGTGGTCTAGCAAGTATGGGGGCACCATACTTGGGCTAAAACCTCATGTTTGAGGTGTGCCAGTCGACTGGTGTCATGTGGCAGTCGACTGGACCGAGTCAACTAGGGTTTGACTGCGGGAAGTGGTCTAGCAGTCGACTGCCAGAGGTGGGCAGTCGACTGATCGTGTGATCAGTCGACTGGTGCTCGGATTTTCGGCCACAGAATGGAGTCTCACTCGACCGCTGCGACGAGCAGTCGAGTGATGGCTCATCAGTCGACTGATGCTCATGATCAGTCGACTGATGTCCTAGCCGTTGGATTTTTCCAGCGTGGATTACACCGTTGTCTCACAGTAATAGTGTGATCAGTCGACTGATGGTCCCGAGCAGTCGACTGATCGACTTTTTCCAGCACAGGTTGAAGCTATAAAAGGAGCTCGTGATGGAGAAAAAGATAGCGATTTTCTTGAGCAAAATTGAAGGGGGAAGTTGGTGCTTTCCAGTCCTTCAAAGCTAGTTCAAGGCAATCAAAGATCAAGCAATCCAAAGGCAATCGTAAAGTAGTTTTCTTTACTTGCATTATATTTCATTATTGTAATTGCTTGTATTTGTATCTTATTGTTGTAAGATTACTTGTAAGGGGTTTCTCCACCTCCGACTTGTGTCGAGAAGGAGTATTTGTGATTAGTGAGTGCGTGTGCATCACTAGAGCTCGTAGAGCTCGATCCGTGGAGTAGGAACCGTGCAGTTCCGAACCACGTTAAATATTTGTGTTTGCGTGTTGTATATTTTGTTATAATTATTATCTTTCTATTTCCGCTGCGCTAACAAAATTGTAGAGACAACCGCAAACGAATTCCATCTACGAACGGTCAAACGCTATTCACCCCCCCCCTCTAGCGGTGTCAAATA
This sequence comes from Wurfbainia villosa, assembly GCA_025175895.1. NCBI lineage: Eukaryota > Viridiplantae > Streptophyta > Magnoliopsida > Zingiberales > Zingiberaceae > Wurfbainia > Wurfbainia villosa. The sequence continues at coordinate 8,703,657 of CM045986.1, forward strand.
TCCTACAATTGGTATCAGCGCTCTCCGACAATTCGATAAAAATAAGAAGGTAATCAAACTTATTTTTGATCTAATTCCTAATGACCTCTTGTGTAGCCTAGGTGACCTTGAGGATTGTAAAGACGCCAAGGAGGTATGGAACAAATTGGCAAAATTCCATGAAGAGTCTCATTCAATCCATGAAGACAAGGAGGATGAAGAAGAGAGTTCATCCTCAAGTGAAAGTGAGGAATCGGAAGTTGAGATGGAGTCAACTTCCGGATCGGAGAAAGAAAAGGTGGAAGAAGTGGAAGAAGCATCCACTTCTAGGATTGAGGAGGAGAGACCATCCTCCACACCGGGGCAATCTCAAGAGGAGCCATCCACCTCCGGGAGAGATAAAGAATCCACTCCGGGGCCTACAACCACTCTAGGTAACTCAAGCAATTCGGTTTTAAACAAAAATCATATAATTTGCTTTGAGTGTAGGGAATCCGGGCACTACACGAGTAAGTGCCCAAAAAGGGTAAAGAAGGCTCAACCGGCACCAAAAGTCAAGGATGTCGGTCCCCAAAGTCAAAAGAGCAAGGAGCATATCATATGCTTCAAGTGCAACTCAAAGGGGCATTACCGGAGTCATTGCCCAAGGGGGAAGAAGAAAGGGCAAGAAGGAGCAACACAAGTAGGGGGAGCCTCTAAGGCAAACCCTAAGGTAAAATTTATTAATGCACCTTCAATTTCTAGGGATAAGAAGCATGCTAGGAATAATTTTAATAGTCTTGCTATTGTACATGAAAAGCATGCTAGAAATAATAGACATATTTGTTTAGGTGCTAAGAGTGTCCACTTAGGAAATAAGAAGAAATTTGGGACTAATGTCCCTAAAAATATTTTACCTAGGGAATCTATCAAGAAAATAGGAGAACACCTAGGTTTCAATCCTAAATGGACTAGGCATATGCCTAGGAAGTCCAATGCCCAAGGATTAAATCAAAATTCTAAAATTGGGCAACTAGAAAAGGAAAATCAAGTCTTGAGGTCAAGGCTTGAAAAGATGGAAAAGACCCTTGCAAAAATGCAAAATCTATTTAAAGGGGCAAATGATCAAACTCCTAGGTCAAAAACTCAAAGTCAACACTTAAGACCTAAGGATCAAAAGTCATCCAAGGGCAAACCTAAGCACAAGGAAACCTATCACAATGTTCCATTTGATTATGGAACTAAACCTAAGAAAACCAAGGTCAATAGGGAAGTCATCCCTAGAGTTGACCAAAGGTTGTGCCTAGTGGCTAGGGTTTCTAGGAAACCTAGGGTGGCCACTAAGAAGGTTGCAAGGGGAGTTACCCCTAGAGTCAACCTAGGTAAGACCACAATGACCAAGGCTAACAAGCCTAGGAGGGTCATTAGGAAGGTATCTAGGGAGGTTATCCCTAAGGAATACCTGATTAACCCTAGGAGCTTAAATCGGTTTTGGGTTCCTAAGAGCGTGATTGATTCACGCTAGATGGGTTTAGGGTGTGCCAACCTTTATTGGATGGGTAGTTAACTCAACCATGGTAAAGGTGGAATTTTAGGATATTTTCAAGGTTATGGTTACCTTGGAAATAGATTTGAATAAATATCCTAAAAGATTTTAGGATGTGCCAATGCACTTTTTGAAATTAAGAAGAATCAATTAAATTGGCACAATTTAGATTTAGAGGTTAATGTGTCATTTTGGGTTTTTGGCACACTAGGGAGATTAAGGATAATATGGCAAAATATATCTAATTATATCAAATGGCAATTAATATTAAAATTTAGGTATTACTATACCTATATATTTTATATGTCATGCTTTGTTTGCCATATAACATGCCATGACATCATATTTATTTTAATCATTTTATATGTCATGTTCATGTTTAGGATTAAGGTTTCAAATGTCATGTGTTTTTAGTTTTCATCTTATGTCATGACATCATGATTATGAGCTTATGCTTATTTATATCATCTCTTATGCCATGATCATTTCATGCATTAAATTGATTGAAAATTGAGTTAAGGACAATGGCATGACTTGGAGTCCCATTTATAAGGGAATCAAGTAGAGTTGCCTTAGAAAATGCATGAAACCCTAGATTAAATAAACCAAAACCCACATCTCACATCCAATGGACATGTATGTGTATTTATACACCCTAGATACATGTGAGATGCTAGGATATGAGTTATGTTCAAAGTGCATAGTTTTTGCATCTAGTTGAACTCAAATTCATATTAACCCAACATGTGGATCATTGGGAGAGCATGTGTACAAGTCATGTACATAGAGCCCAAGGAATATGATCCAAAATAAGGTTTTGAAAACATTTTAAAATCATTTTGAAAAACCTTGGTGAAGTCTATCTTTTGATAGCAATCACCATTGATAGAGTTGATACAAAATAGGGCCAAAACATTGAAAAGTTCAATGGTTTTGAGTTTTGTATCAAACTCACTATTTTATGGGTAAAATAATTTTCAAACATTTTTCGCCCATTGTATTAGTCATAGGTATTATATGTATCAATTTTCGTGATTTTTCGATAAACTTATAATTATTTATGAATTCTCAAATCTCATTTATGATAATTGAAAATCGGATTTTTGATTATCGATCATTTGCTCATAATTAGGCGGATCGGTGATGTGATTCGATCGTGATTTACGAATCACTTTCATTGATTACTTTGATTCAGGGATAAACAAGCATGCAACGATTTATTTTGATTAAGGTCCTAGCCACTCCTAACCCTAGGATATGCTTTGGGAAGCATGATGAAGGGTGAAAATCCATTGAATATGGATTAGGAGAGTTGTTTAGGGTTTGTATCAAAGTTAAGGTGTTGGAAAGTTCAATGTTGAATTTCTAACCTTAATTTTGATGGTTTAGAGTTCCTATTGGCTTAGGGACTTCCCAAGGACATTGTTGGTGCAATGGTCAAGGGGAGCAAGCCTTTAGGGGGAGGTATCCATCTTGGAGTGATGGATGTGTTTTTCTTTCTTCTTGAAGGGGAAAAGGTTATCAATTGGGAAAATTGATGGATTTTTAGAAACCCAATTTGGAAATTGGGAGAGTGTATAGGATTGCCTCTCTTGAGTGATATGGGACTTATCACTAAGAAGATGGTAGGCATCCTAGGTATTTTTGGACCAAGAGAGAGATTGTAAGATCTCATTGGGATATGAGACATTGACCTCCTTGGAGAGAAGACCTTTTTGATGTTAGTCAAAAAGGGGGAGAATGTTTGGGGGAGAACATTTAATAATTGGTAAGAGACTTGAGTTAGTGGTCTAACTCAAATGATTTGTTTGGTTTTTGTCAAACATCAAAAAGGGGGAGATTGTTGGTGCAATCGGCCTAGGTCACGATTGACCAGGACTCGAGTTTGACTCGAGTGATGTTTTGATGTTTCGACAAAAACATATGACAATATAATTGTCATGGGAAAGTCCAAGTCTTGAGTACTTGGCATGGGAAGTCCAAGTGGGACACTTGGCATTTGGTAAAGTCCAAGCATGGTTCTTGGCAATGAGTTGGCATGAAAAGTCCAACATGGGTTGGCAAGGGAAAGTCCAAGCTTGAGTCTTGGCATGAGAAGTCCAAGGGGTTTGATATTGGCTGCGTAAAGTCCAAGCGGGAGTCTTGACAACATAAGTCCAATGGTTGGCTGCGTAAAGTCCAAGCGAGAGTCTTGGCAGCATAAGTCCAATGGTTGGAGGCGTAAAGTCCAAGCGGAGTCTTGGCAGCGTAAGTCCAATGTGCCTTGGCGGTGTAGACACCATTAGCATGACATAGCCGATGGAAGCACCTGAAGGCTAACGCGATGGATGAATAAGTCATGGATGACTTGGAGGGATCCGAGAGGCATGAGGCTGATGGAGGTGGCTAGAAGGCTTAGGTCTAGGCTAAGGGTGGTCTAGCAAGTATGGGGGCACCATACTTGGGCTAAAACCTCATGTTTGAGGTGTGCCAGTCGACTGGTGCCATGTGGTAGTCGACTGGACCGAGTCAACTAGGGTTTGACTATGGGAAGTGGTCTAGCGATGACTACGAGGTGGTCGATCGGTGATGTCTCGGCGATCGATCATGTGATCGACCGGTCGTGCCTGATTTTCGGCCACGAGAATGGAGTCTCACTCGACCGCGAGCGATGGCGGTTGAGTGATGGCTCATCACCGATCGGCGATGCTCATGATCACCGATCGATGTCCTAGCCGATTGGATTTTTCGGCGTGGATTACCGTTGTCTCACAACAAGCGGTGTGATCGATCGGCCCGATGGTCCGAGCAATGATCGATCGACTTTTTCCAGCACAGGTTGAAGCTATAAAAGGAGCTCGTGATGGAGAAAAAGATAGCGATTTTCTTGAGCGAAATTGAAGGGGGAAGTTGGTGCTTTCCAGTCCTTCAAAGCTAGTTCAAGGCAATCAAAGATCAAGCAATCCAAAGGCAATCGTAAAGTAGTTTTCTTTACTTGCATTGTATTTCATTATTGTAATTGCTTGTATTTGTATCTTATTGTTGTAAGATTACTTGTAAGGGGTTTCTCCACCTCCGACTTGTGTCGAGAAGGAGTATTTGTGATTAGTGAGTGCATGTGCATCACTAGAGCTCGTAGAGCTCGATCCGTGGAGTAGGAATCGTGCGGTTCCGAACCACGTTAAATATTTATATTTGTGTGTTATATATTGTGTTATCATTATTATCTTTCTATTTTCGCTGTGCTAACGAAATTGTAGAGACAACCACAAACGAATTCCATCTACGAACGGTCAAACGCTATTCACCCCCCTCTAGCGGCGTCAAATATCCTACATGGGGGAATTGATCACTACCATTTTATTGTATTATTTTGGTCCTCAATATCACAATTTTTATCCTCTCTAGTGATTTATTATTGATTATTTATATGTTTATGAGTTGGATCATCTTTTGGACCTTATTGTAAATTCTCCCTAATTTTAGACTTATATGCAAAATTTGTCTTTATTTGTAGGAGATCGAGATGAGCCAATGGACTAGACTCAAGTTGGATCAAATATGGCTTCATCTAGGATCATAATGGGCATTTCAAGATGATTTAATCTGATCCCTTCATCAAGATCAGAGGCAAGTCAATCAAGGGATCAAATCTGAGCATTATGGATCGTCTAATGAAAGTAGCTAATTCTGAGCCATCTATCTAGATCTGGAGAGATCCAGTCCGTACATTTAGATCTGGACATCTGAGCCCTTCATCCAGATTCGACCGATCTTGATTATCCCGTCAGATGGATCAGATCCGTCCATCCAGAGTTGGATCAATCACCATCGTTGGATTGAGCAGCCAAATTAAGCCAACTTAATTGATTCATCAAACCCTAGCTTAATTGGACGGCTGAGATTGGTGGTCAATTTGACCGGACGGCTACAGAAAATCGCCTTAAAAATCAACATTTTCACCCTTCTCCCCCAATCGCAGAATAGCAGAATGCGAGCATCTTCCTCGTGTGCGAGCGGCAGCGACGCTGCTTCCTCGCGCGCGAGCCGCAAGTCATCGATCCTCCACGCAGCAGCGGCGAGTTCGGGCGTCTCTTCCAGCGGCCTCCTTCCATCCAAGCTGATGGTGATCCCCTTCCTCAGCCGGCAACGAGATGTTGGGATTCCGGCCAGCTCATCAGCAGTGAGCAGTGAAGGCGATTCCAACATTTTTCACCGACAAAACTTCCAACGCCAACTGCCGAAGCTGAGAGCCGCAGTCGGACGGGATTCCAACGACTGTGGTGCTTGCTACTGTCGGGATTCCACAGAAACTGTTTCCAGCTCGCGGCAGTGATATCCCTTCTCCAATTTTCGGCGGCAGCACTTCATTCCATCGTCGGCGAAGAGTTTTAGCTTCTACTCCAGTTCCATCCTCTCCACGCAGCTCAGGCAGTTCCGTTGTAGTATAGTGGTGAGTATACTCGGCTACAACCGAGAGACTCGGGTTCGGTCCCCGGCGGCGGAACTACAGGCTGCTCCACCTTCACAGAGTCATCCATAGACTGTCAGGTTCTGGTGTCGTTGTAGTATAGTGGTGAGTATACTCAGCTACAACCGAGAGACCCGGGTTTGGATCCCGACAACTGCACCAGCCTTCGACAGTTCCGCACCATCCACCGGAGAAAAGGGCTCGCTTCATCCATCAATTCAGCACTTGCCGGAGGATTTTAGGCAAGGATCCAACCATCCCATCCATCGGAGGAGCTCGTTTGGATTGTCGTCATCGTCGTGGAGTGATCGGTGGTTATATTTGGATTTTGTCCATTGATTTGGATGTTTATCTTGTTTACTTTGATGTTTAATTTCAATGCATAATTCAGTTGATATTTTGTAGTTAATTAGGAGCTTAGCTATAGTTTACTCTACATTTCAAATTCCTGCATTTTCTTTATGTTTTTAATGCTCTTGTTTTGAATGTTTTCCTTTACATGCTTAGTTTATATCTTCTTTAATTTCATTGTCATCATAATTAGTTAGATTAATGCTTTAATTACTTGCATTGTCTTTCATTCAGTAGAATTAGTCTTTTAAATTCTAAACCCCCATTCAGTAGGATTAGCAATAATTAGAAATCATAAGTTTACTATTCTATCTATTACACTCATTGGGAAATGATCCGAGTCATCCACTATGCTATATTAGTGTAGTTAGGGGGTTCGGTAATTAATTTGTAACGGTACCACGACACAAATCGCCGTTATCAGCCACCTTTAATTATCTTTTGTTTTCTTTAAGAGAGGTTAAATTAAGCACTAGTAAGATCTAGTATTTTGATATGAATCATGACCCTCTAACTCATATACTTCATCCCGAGTATGCTTAAGTGCTACATCTATAATACGAAAGGGAAAATGTAGCAGCTCTACTTATTGGAAGTTGCAATAAATTTTCCATCTTTAGCTTCAGCGACATGAATTTCACTTTTCTATCCATACAACTAAGCTTTTTCCCTTTTATTATTTTTTTAGTTATTGAAAATTTATCTAGCTAAAATGAAATCTCAGTCGGATAATGCAGATGCATTTTTCATAATACTACTAGAAACTTCGATGATGGATTCCCAAATCTTTTCATCAGCAATGCACATGATATTAGAGGACAACATATTGCTTTCCTAGCCTCTTTCAACTCACCAGGAGTCATTTTTTATCATTTTTTTGCAATGTTTTGCTTTACCTAAATTATTTGTCGCTTCTTTCCCCTTGGTACTACCATTCTTTCCAACTATAGCTCTTTTGAATGTGTGGAAGATGAAGGAGATGTTGCTACTGCATTTACAATGGCATGGATATTATCGATGATTCCTAAATCCAAAGGTGGTCCAACTAGTATTGTCATTTATGATATACATGCTTTAAAGGTTTGTCAAAGTTGTGTCAAGTTTAAGTGACTCTTTTCCTATTTAAGCAAATAGCTGCAAAATTAAATAACTTCACATCTATTTGGCAGCATTAGCAATGTGCAGAAGGTTGTCCAAGCAAAAAAAGGAAGCATGATTTTGACCTTAGCTATGGTAATTCATATGGTTCTAAATCTTCATAAATGTAAATCAATGCTTGATGAACTCGCTTTCTTTGGGTTGAATAATGTGGTTTCTTTTATTGGCAGCTATTTCCTTTTGGCGTACTCATGGCTGGAGTTCTTATCTAGTTTGTATACGGTAGTACTTAGTTGATGTTTTATGACATGTAGTTTTAGTGTGTCATGATACCACTATTATGATCACAGGTCATATTTATCACCTTCCAACATTATGCGTAATTACCCTCATTTGCTTGTAACTGGAACTGGATTTGCATTCGGATTTCTAGTTGTAAGCATACTAACAATTTGCAGGCTTTGAACATATTAGTTGTAATTGTATGCATGTGGCTTTTGTTTCCTAGGAGTTGATTGTTATGACATTAATATCAGTATGATTACATCTCAACCATTATTTTTGTCATATATGTTGTAAAAAAATTTGCTACCATTTGGAAACTAATATCGTTATTTTAATAGGGAAGAATGATCCTTGCTCACCTCTGCGACGAACCCAAAGGTTTAAAAACTGGAATGTGCATGGTATCTACTTATTCTGCCTTGCTTATTTGCAAATTTTATAGATCTCGCACCTGTGCACCTTTGAAATCTTCACCATTGCATTTTTGTTAACTTTGACAAATTTTTTATTGATAGCGAAGGAAAGTACTATAAGTTATCCCATAATTGTTAACTTAGTTTTCTCTCTCTTAACCGTCCCTGCTGCTTCTTCCTCTTGCCAAAGCAAATACTCTCACTGCAAAACTCAATGATGGGTATGTATATACTTTAGGACCTCTAAAGTTTCAAAATTTGATCTACAGAGCCAATTGGATTTTTTTTTTAGCTAGTTGCCTGCATTGGATTCTCATGGTACGTTCATTGAATCGTACAAGGAGATTATATATTTGTTGGATTCTTTAAGTCATCGCATTCGCGATGAAGATTGAAAATATATAATGGAAATGTGAGTTCATATTTTTAGGTCATCACATTCGCGATGAAGATTGTGACGGAACTTGGGTTGATGATGTTTTACCTTAGTGTGACAATTATATTTATTTTTAAATCCTACATCAATGTTTTGGATTGTCTGTGTCACCTTGTGTTACTTTGGGCTCAAACTCTTTATTTATTTGTCACTCAGCCTTCCTAGAGGTTTGCTATATCTTATGAGACTTGTAGGCATGCATGAGCTAGGCAACATTCCAGCAACCTTGCATTAGAGAAGGTTGCAGCTTCTCTTGAATTACCCTGCAAATATCAAAGCTTTGGTTGTTTGGGTATCTTTCCATACTACTGTAAGTTGAAACATGAATCACGTTGACTTGATTATTGTTTATTTATTCAGCAACATTAACTATAGTTTAATTAGGTTTCTACATTTATGGGAAATTATGAGTCACAACTTATAAATTAGCCAAGTCACCTGTAAATGGCCATCACTGTTGTTTTTGCAAATCTCCGCATAACTACTATAATTTTTTTCATCACAGATTCCCCTTCAATCGAATGGAGCTCAATGCGGTTATTTCATTTTGCGATATATGAGAGATATAATTGAAGGCGCCGCATCCATTGACAAACCTTCCCTACAATCAATAGTAATATTAGACATATTTTTAAATTTTCTTATTGATATATATTTGTAAAATGATTTGTGCAATTAATTATCACATAGTACTAGAGTGTTTACATTTTCGTTCATTTATTCACATGCAGTTCACAAAATCTGTGATAGCTGCAAAGGAAATTGATGAAGTACGTTCAGAGTGGGTTGAATGCATACAAGATCACATATCTGATGATTAGGAAATTTAAATGTAGATACATTTTTTGGTTAGATGTGGTAATCTATAAGTGTTTTGGTTATTATGCATAATACTTGTGGTGCGGTACTAAGCATATGATGTGTAGTTTTGCTACAGTACTTTTTTATATATATTTTTAAGAGTGATCATTTAAAATGGGATGATGTGACCTTGTACTTCACATTGCTATAAGTGCGAGTGTATATGTGTTTTCTATAATTCTTTTTGATGTTGTTGTATGATTTATATTAAAAACACAACACTATAAATCGACAACAGTTTATTGTTCTCTAGAGTAACCATTGATAAATGACAACGGTTAATAACCATTGTCTATAACTCAAAAAAGTTGAAAAAAATAGGACGCTCAAAGACAATGGCTATAATCCATTGCAATTTTAGTTGAAAGACAACGGTGAAAAACCGTTGTCTATGATCTAAAAAATCCATTGTAAATCAACCCATTGTGAAAAGCGGGTCGCTCAAAGACAACAGTTAAAAATCGTTGTCTTTTCCTTAAATCGACAACGGTTTTTAACCGTTGTCTATGCCCACACCACTTTTCACAATGGGTCAATTTACCACGGATCTTTTGGATCATAGACAACGGTTTTTCACCGTTGTCTATTCGAATTTTTGTTGTAGTGCAATAAGGAGAATCCCGTCTGGATGACAATCCACATCTCGACTTGGGTCTTAAGATAGCATTCCATTCGACCCTTCCAATAACGGAAGTCATCTCTGTTAAAGAACGGAGGTCAGGCGATACTATACCCCTCAAGATATGCCATTAAAAAAAACACAAACAACGAAAATTTCCAAGACTTTGTCTTGGATTAGTAGTGTGGGAGGAAAAGCTTAAATTAAATGAAAACCAAAAACACAAAAAGAAGAAAAATTGCTCAACCGATGGTTGCACCAAATCGGAGCGTCCCCGCTTTGATACCAATTGTTGAATCGAGAAATGCTAGAGGGGGTGAATAGCATTCAGAAACCTTTCTTTTCGTCGTTTAAAACAAAGTGCACAACGAAAATTAAAGTGAAAAACACAAGGACAAACTTTCTTTTTTACTTGGTTCACAACCAACCAGTTGCTAGTCCAAGGCCCTGTGATCCTAGATCACTTCCAATGGGAAATCCACTAAAAGAGTCTCTTCCTTATTAGAGGTAAGAGACAACGATTACAGAAGGAATATAGAGGAAGAGGCAACAAGCCTACCTCTCCTCTTAGCAATTAAAAGCACAAGAAAAACTACGAAAGAAGCTACTGACTTAAGATGTGAAGTTGTGCATGTTGTCGGCGTTACGATGGCATTGCATTGTTGAAGAGAGCTTGGATTTGTCGGAGCACTTTGGGAGCCTTTTTAGATGATAGAAAGAGGTGAATTGCTCCTCCTTTTATAGCCATTTGAACCCTATCTCGTTGAGATCCAGATCTGAGCCAAACCTCCACATCACCCCACTTTTAATGGATCTTATCTTAACTCTCCTCAAAGTGATCAGCTTAACTAGCAGTTGACTGATGCTCCACAGCAGTCAACTGATGGTAGTTCAGTCGATTGTCATTTACCTCCAGTCGACTGATAGCTTGATAACTCACTTATAATACATGGTTAGAACAAGAATCTTTATTGATGATAAATTTGATGTTCTTTTACCGTCCATCCTTGACTTAGATCTTCCTCCGGAAGCCCTATTCGAATCATCGCCTACGATCGTCCCCATACGGAGGATACGCCCTTACCATCACTCCACACTCGGAGCTTACTTTTGATCTTTCTGACCTGTTGCTTAGCTTCCGGTCACCATTGAGGTTCCTTGACTCCCCGAGGTTCTCCTGGTGTCGTTCAACCATCAAGGTTTCTCGTCCCAAGATTCTCCTAGTATCGTTGACCTTAGCAAAGCTTAATATATTACTTGCACACTCAACACAGCATGTGAGATAACAAGAATGACTTAACTTTGAATCTTTGCCATCATCAAAACCTAGATTCGATTATCTGGTTCCCCTACACCAATAGTAGGTAGAAAAGTGAAGGGAGAAGGGGGTGTACAAAGAAATAATGCTCTTTCTAGTCTTTGTGTGAGGAAGAGATGTCAGTTAGAAATTGAAAATCAGAACGAGCTTGAAAATCAAAGATGCCTAGCTCTGATGACTTTAATTGGAAGAAAGACTGGAATAAGAAGGTTGAGGGATTATTTACTAAGTATATTAAAACAAGATAAAAGCCTAACATAAAATGGAAGGAGTTTGGGCTTAATTAATTGGTTTACTGGAATGGAAAAATATTCAAATAAAGGGATGAAGAGGGAAATAGAGTCCAACTTCTAATTGTTCTAGGAAAAAGGTCTTGGTGCAGCCAGGAGGTAAATGAGGGTGCTCGGTAGAGGTGGCAGGGACTAGGCGAAATTCAGAGGGAATTTGGAGTTAGTAGGATAAGGATCAATAGTGTTCACCTGTCATCTTGGAGCATGTAAATGCAAACCATGGACGAGGATCCTTGGAAGGAAGATGATGCATTTTTCTATGAATAGAGTGTTTTCAGAAGGTATAGGTCAGGAGGAGGAAAAATGAGATGTAGGAAGGAATAGTAGTGGTTTTCTCTATATATATAGGAATAGAGAAGGGGGAAAAGGAGGGAAATAATAATTTTTTCCATTCATTTTTTATGAAGGGATAAGTGGGGTCAGGGAATCAAAGTGGTTTTTGTTATGAAAATGATGGGTAAATAAGTAGTTATGAAGGGGTCCATTTTGGTTACAAGAATATTTTATGTGTATAGATAGTTTTAATAATTGTGAAGGTGGAGTGGGCATATTTTGTATAGGAGTTATCTGTATTTAAAATGGGGGTAATATGACATTTGGGGATATATATCATGACGAGGTAATAAAAGTGCAAATATGAGACCAAGTATGGACATGGAAAAATATATTCAAGATGGTTCGACATACATTGGGTTATATTGGTTGATATTGAAGTGAAGTAAATGAAAAGGGAATGTACCCATTACAAAATTACAGTAATTGCATGAAGTGATGCTAATCTAAGTTAGTATCAAAATCAGTATCAAATGCTTCTGGAGGGAATTTATTAAATACAATTTCTACATCTAAAGAGATGGTGGACTGGGTGGAGGAGAGTAAGCCTTGAGCAGTGGCTTGCTAGATAGCCCCATCAAATCCTTGTTGGAAATAGGTGCCATGTTTGGCGACCATTTTGTTTAGCAGCTGGGTTTCTCAGGTTATCCAGTGTTGTTCTTTTGATTCTCATAGTTTTGATAGTTCTTGATGGAGGTTTGCGGCACGACATGTTTGGGTATTACAGACTTCTGATATACGTTGGAAATGTTGAGCAAATATTGACATATGAAACTGCATTTCTGATATGTTGTCATTGGCACATTTATTGAGTTCCTCGTAAGTGTTTCTGAGGTCATCCAGGGGTTGGAGACATTGCCAAGCAGAAAATGTCAATCGCTTTCTCTACGTGCCAGTGTTTAATTTTGGTCATGAGCTGCAGCTAATTCTAGTTGTTTTGCTTCTATTTGTTGATTTTGTGTTTGCACTCTTTCATGAAGCAAGCAGATTTCTATATCTTTATAAGAACTCCTCCATTCAACTTCTGATAGTTGATATTTGTATTGTTGAATTTGAAGGAGATGGGCTTCTTTTTCAAATAATAACTGATCTTTTTCAAATAATAACTGATCTTTTTCTGTAGTAAGAGTTTGTAATTTAGCTTGGAGTTCCTGTTGTTGGCTTAGATAAGTTTCTTTCTTTTTAGCCCGATCTTTTGGAGGATTTGATGGGCTGGTTTGGGTGCTCCTAGTAGGGAGTGGATATGTTGGTACAATGGTAGCTTGTGATGTTTTTTCAGGATGGGGTCGATGGTGGAGGGTTTGAGCTTAAAAATATATAAATCATTGTTGGAAGGTATGCAGTTTGGAGGTGCTCTGTAAGAAGGAAATAAAATTAAGTGACATTAGGAATATATTTTGTATATAGGTATGAATTAATAGAAAAGAAGGAAACTTACCAAGGCTAGGGCTTGATGAAGGTCTTGAAGAGGCTGGGGAATGTTAGAGAGGGAGGTGGGAGATATAGTTAGGGAGTGTGGTGGACTAGATGGTGTTGGTGCAATAGGCTCCAGGTCAATGTTGACCATACTCAAGTGGGACTCGAGTAATATTTTAATGTTTATCAATATGGTTGGATATGGTTTGACCATATGACTAGTGGATGATTGGAATATCCAAAGTCATATGGGGGAGATTATTAGAGCAATCAAACCTCAGATCAAGGTTGGCCTAGCTCGAGTGAGACTCAAGTAGAAGTCTAAGTATAGATACTTGGCAATGGAAAATCCAAGATTGGGTTCTTGGCAATGGAGAACTCCAAGTTTGAAGACTTGGCAAGGGAAAGTTCAAGAATGATCTTGTCATGGAAAAGTCCAAGTATGTACTTGGCAATGGAAAGTCCAAGATTAGATTCTTATCAACGGAGAAGTTCAAGTTTGGATACTTGGCAAATGGAAAGTCCAAGGGTCTAGTCTTGACGGTGAAAGTCCAAATATGGATATTTGGCAAAGAGAAAGTCCAAGGGTGTAGTCTTCACCACGTAGGTCCAAGTGTATAGTCTTGGCGGTGAAAGTCCAAACATTGAGGCTTGACAATGGAGAAGTCTTGGAGGCACGACCTCTTAGCAAAGGAGACCCAAAGGCATGACATAGCGATGGAAGCACCTGAAGGCTAACACGAAGGGTGAATGAGTCATGGAGGACTTGGACGGACCATGACGGTGTGAGGCTAATGAAGGTGGCTAGAAGACTTAGGTCTAGGCCAAGGGTGATTAATCAAGTATGAGGGAATTATACTTGGGTTAAATCTCATGATTGAGGTTTATCAGTCGTTTGGGACTTTGGATCAGTCGACTAGTTGAGTGTTCAACACTCAGAGCCTAGTCCACTCGGAGCAGTCGACTGGGATTATAACTAGTCAACTGGTCATGTAGTCGACTGAGGCTCGACTGTCGACTAAGTGCTCTGGCAGTCAACTGGTGGCTTGCACCAATCGACTGTCAATGATGGGAAGTCAACTGGTGATAGTGGACACAAGCACAGAAGCTTTGGTAGTAGGCTCGGTAGTCGACTGAGGCTTTGGCAGTCGATTGCTGGTAAGGGCAATCGATTGCTCAAATATATGTTAGAAAGAATCCAACGTAGATTAGTCTGTTGTGAGACAATGATACTGTGGGCAGTCGACTGGAGCCTTAACAGTCGACTGCCAGATGGAAATCCAAGTCATGAGGAGGCTTTAAATGGAGCTTGAGATGGAAAATTTCGACAATGATTCTAGGGCGATTTTAAGGCGAAGTGCTGCTGCATTTTAAGTATTCAAAGGCTTCCCAAAGCAACCAAATCATTAAGCAAGCATAGCTCATTTTTTGTAAAGCGTTTCAATTCTTTCTTTTTTTTGTATTTCATTTGCATTTGGTTATATTTCATTGTTTATTATTGTAAACACCTTGTAAGAGATTTCTCCACCTCTGGTGTCATACCAAGAAGGAGAAGTTCATAGTGAGGGTAGATCACTAGAGCACCGTCGTGGAGTAGGAACCATAGGTTCTGAACCATGTAAAAACCTTTGTGTTGTGCGTGTGCATTTATGTCTTGTATTCGTTTCTATTATTTTTGTATATTCCGTTGTGCTAACATTTTGTAGAGACACCAACACGTACAAAATTGAGAATCTCTATTCACCCCCCTCTAGCGCACGTCATGATCCCTACAATTGGTATCATAGCAGGTCGCTCTTCAAGGATTAAAAACCAAGAGAGCAAAAGCACTAGAGGAGTAGAGAAGGATGGTGTTTCCCAAAGACGAACTTGGATATGACATCAATGCTCCACCTGTCTTCGTTCGCATCGATTTTTGGTATTGGAAAAATAGAATGATGCATTTTCTTATGTGTAACATAGAAGATTGGTTTATCCTTGTAGATGGGTTTGAATATCCAAGGGGTCCAAAGGGTGAATTTCTTAAGGAAAAAAGATAGACCGAGAAGTAACTTCAAAAATCTGAGATCAATGATAAGGTAGGAAAAATATTAGTTAAATTAATACCTAACGACATTTTTCCCAATATAGGTAGTTATAAGGACGCAAGGGATTTATGGAACAACTTGGTCAAATTCCATGAAGATCCCTCACCAACCCAAGAAATAGAGGAGGAGTCTAAGGAGGAATGTTCATCCTCTCAAACTCATGAAGATTCGGAAGTTGATAGATGTTCAATATCCGAAGAAGAAATTGAGGAAGCTTCCAATTCTAAAAAAAAATATGAAACTACCACATTAGCCGGCCCCTCTGGCTGTCCCTACCAGTGGAAGAGGTAAATCAAGAACTTAGGTGGCAAGTGCAAAGGAGGGGATCAATTGATAGTCTAGAGTCATGACCTCCTCGGGAATTGATCCATGCCCACTTAAGAGTTACCCCTTTGCATTTACCAACTAGGCTAGCCTTGGGGGCTAAGAAAGCTTCCACTTCTAAGATTCAGGGGGGAGGAGAGACAATCTTCCATGCCGAAACAAGAAGATCATCTACATCCAGAAGGAGTGAAGAATCCGACCAAGCTTCCCTTACCATTCAAGGTAACTCAAGCATAATTATTAAAGATAAAAATCATATAATATGCTTTGAGTGTAGGGAACAAGGGCATTACAAGAGCAAATATCCAAAAAGATTTAAGAAAGCTCAACCGACACTAAAGGCGAAGAAGAAAATCAAGGAAGTCGGAGCCCCGGTACACAAAGGCAAGAAGTACATTGTGTGCTTTAAATACAATCAAAAAGAGCATTATAGAAGCCAATGTCCTAGGGGGAGGAACTCTAGCAAGGATAACGGAGGAGCTTTATATATATAGGGAGCTAAGGTCAACCCTAAGGTATATTAATTTCAATAATACTCATTCTTTATGCAATAATAAAAAACATGCTAATAATTTTCTTGCTATTGTGAATCATGAAAAGTATGTTAGAAAAAAGTATTTTTGTTTAGGAGATAAATCTTATGAATTTTTACTTAAAGACAATGCTAGACCAACCTTACCTAAGGATAGGAAGGTAGAGAACAAGAATCTAGGCATTGATCCTAAGAAGGGTAGGCATGTACCTAGAAAAAAGAATGCCCAAAGAACAAATGGAAATTCGAAATTTGAGGCATTAGTGTTAGAGAATCAAGCTTTGAGGTCAAAGGTCAAAGCATGAAAAAATGAAAAGGACCTTTAGAAAGATAGAAAACATGATTATGAGGTCTAATGGTCAAAACTTAGGTGTCAGGAGGCAACAACTAACCAAGGATAGGAAAGGCTTGGGTCACAAACCTAAGTCCAAGGTAGATAAGTTTACTTATCACAATGTTCTATTTAACTATAGAATAAGTCCTAGGTCTAGAAAAACCAAGGTCACAAGCAAGGTCATCCCTAGAGTTGACCATGGTATAGTAAGTGTCTAGTGGCTAAGGTTTCAAAGAAACTTAAGAAAGTCACTAACAATGTTATAAGGGAAGTAATCCCTAAAGTTAACTTTTAGAAGACCACAATAACCAAGGCTTCCAAGCCTAGGAGGGTCATTAGGAAGGTACTAAGGGAGGTCATCCATAGTGAGTACCTAGTAAATCCAAGAAGCTCAAATATGTATTGAGTTTCTAGGAGTGTGATTTCCTCATGCTAGATGGGTTTAGGGTGTGTCAACCCTAAATGGATGGGTAGTTAACCTAACAATGGTAGAGTTGACACTTTAGGACATTTTAAAGTGATGTTATATCTTGAAAATGAGTTTAGAGTTTAATCCTAAAAGATTTTAGGAAGAGCCAATAGAAAGTATAAAGTTTGAAAAATTGATCAAAATTGACACAAATAGATTAGAAGGTCATAGTGTGTCATTTTGGATTTTTGACACACTTGAGGGAAAGTTGGTATTATAGAAAATTGATATAATTTTAACAAATGATAATTAGAATTAAAATTTAGGTATTTTTATACCTTTAAGTTATTTATATGTCATGTTTTGGTTGTCATATGTCATGTCATGATAGCATGCTTCATTTGATCATATAAAATGTCATGATAATATTTAAGTTTAATTTTATTATGCTATGGAATCATGCATCATTGACAAATATGCTTAATTTATGCGGCAATTTACCAAACACAGCAGCCAAAGTTCGGATTTGCCCAAATCGCGCACTATAGTTTCAGAATGACCAAATCGCGCACGTAATTCCCAAAATATCCCTCCCGCCAAACAGCGTTTTTAATGCAAAGATCCCGCATGCATCCAAGGCACATTTCCAAATCCCGAGCCATCGAAACGTCCCATCCAAACAAGTCACCACATTACCGTCTTCGTGTCTTCAGCTTCCGGGAAATCTTCGAGCGCACAAAAAGTTGGAAAAGCTTAGACTCCATTTTTCCTCCTGCTTCATTACGTTAGTTTCCGAGTTCTTGGAATTTCGTCGAGACGCTTCGAGGTAATATGGTGTCGTCCTCTCATTTAACTAGAGTTTTACCCATTTCTTACTCGGTTTTAGGGTTTCCGTTGAAAGGCGTACATCTCATTGGGTTTTTTTCTACCATTTCGTGTTGCAGAATGAGTCAAGCATCCAGTTCAACCTCTCCTTCACCGGCCAAGGTATGTGTCGCATTCCTTGCTTTAGTCCAATATGAAGTATGTCATATGTTTAAAATGATTTCTTCGTTATGGTTTTGGAATGGTTTCAAACATTCAAATACAAATGGACGATCTCTTCAATCTGTATATGAATTAGATAAATAGAGCCAGAATTCAAAGACTGGTAATGGGATTAAAACTCCCAAAGACTGCAGAGATGAACTAGTCAAGAAAATGGTGGTGCTGGAATTTATATCCCAAAGACCACCGTGGTAATGGGATTAAAACTCCAGCAACACCATGGTGCTGGAAATGTAATTTCCAGCACCATGTACATATAAGTTGCCAGATTTGTTGGTGGTGCTGAGAATTAAAACCCCAAAGAACACAAAGGGTTCTGCATTTAAAAATCTCAGCACCAGAGAGATGAACTAGTCAAGAAAAAAGGTGGTGATGGGAATTTATATCCCAGCACCACCGTGGTAATGAGATTAAAACTCCCAGCAACACCATGGTGCTGGGAATGTAATTTCCAGTACCATGTACATATAAGTTGCCGGATTTGTTGGTGGTGCTGGGAATTAAAACCCCAAAGAACACAGTTGGTTCTGCTTAAAAATCCCAAAGACTGTGAGATGAACTAGTCAAGAAAATGGTGGTGCCGGGAATTTATATCCCAAAGACCACCATGGTAATGGATTAAAACTCCCAAAGAACACCATGGTGCCGGGAATGTAATTTCTCAAAGACCATGTACATAAAAGTTGCGGAATTGTTGGTGGTGTTGAACTAAAACCCCAAAGAACACAAAGTGGTTCTCAAGGCTTAAATATCCCAACACCGTGGAGATGGAACTGTCGAGATAAATGGTGGTGTTGAATTTATATCCCAAAGACCACCGTGGGCTCGATATAAATTTCCAAAGACTATGGAGAGGGAACCTGGCCGAGAAAAAGAGTGGTGCTGTCAATTTTTTTTTTTACAGGATTATTGCAAAGAATTGGCGAATCTTAAATTTGTTTTTTACAATTACAAAATGAAGGAATAAATTATGTATTTTGTAATTGTTAGGGAAATAATGAGTGTGCGAAGAAACTGCAATGGACCAGCATTTTAGGCCACTTTATTGAATTTTTTGGAGGTCCAAGTGCTAAAGGGAAGCAACGTTCGTCAGTTTGTTTACATGAAAGGCACAGAGAGATAATTAAACAAACCCCATTTGCTGTTTTTTTGAATATACAAGACATTCCACAAACTGGAATATTGGTCAATATATTTCAAAGTTGGGATTGTCAAAGCTTTAAGTTTTCAACTGCGCTACTGCTTTCACCGTAAGAGATGTGTCCTTTGCTTGGTATTGATAGAGGGGCTTATGTTCCTATGAATTCAACTAATGCATCGTGCTCTTTTCAATTCTCAATCCAAAAAGAACCAACTAGATCGAGGTTAGAGTTTTTGCTTAAAACCTTTGCTACTATAGTAGAAGTAGATGAAGATGTTTTGGTATTTTGTAAGTTGTATGTATTGTATATATTTGCTTGTGTGTTATTCTGTACTACTACATATAAGGTCCCCATAGGTCTTGTAGATATTGTAGATGATTTTGACAACATAGGTAGTTTCAATTGGCTCGAAGCCATCCATCAATTTATGGCTCCACAATTGCCTACTATTGGAGATATATGTTCATCTAATAATACGAGCAGAAGCAATTCCTTATCTAAAGGGGTTTTTCTACTTTTGGTCGTAAGTTCTTTCTTACTAAATAATTTTTTCTTTTATATTTACGTAAGTATGTAACACTTTCGAGCATGAGCAGACTTGGTTTCGAACATGTCCCAATCCAGAGACCATACACATCAAGGCCCACGAATAAATAAGTGGAGGGCAACTCCTTCACATATTAGCAAGGTCGAATTTATCGAGCAAGTCTCCTAATGTAAATAAGACCACAACTTAGCGCTTTTCATTTTCAAGCTATCTAAATAATTGTTGATTTTTGATAGGTCATTGTTGGTCTAGTATGTACCGTAGTGAAAATATATTGCTTGATAAGGTTGACTATTATATTGAAAATACTCTCATCCAATAGAGACATCATCATCACAAACTATACAAGAAAAATACCCTACTAGTGAATGCCATGAGTGTTTAGTTTATCGAGACAACTCAAAGAGTTAAGAATGGAAAACATGGCACTAATCAAAGGGTAAAAGAACTAATGGAAACTATAGGAAGAGAAGGTATGGAGCCCGAACCAAATAAGCTCAAGTTGACCTCAACCTCAACCAACCAATTGCCAAGAACAAGACCGCGAGATAGAACTCCGCTATGATTACATGTGGATACTCCCGCTGATAGTCCACTCAGGCAAAATTAGTACCTCAAAGCAAAAGAAAAAGATGAAATTTCGATGTTGAGTTATTAGAAGGGCAACCCGATAAAGTCGTAAAAAGAAGTAGAAGTGTTTGACAAGAAAGGCAAACAAAAATTGGTATGGATGAATTGTGCTTAGGATACTATCCGTATTTTGGAAGAAGATGAAAAGATCTTGACAGGATGAAGCAATAATTGATAAACTCAACCAAATGAGAATGGAAGCCATATCATGTTAGTCAGAATACTTCCCAAAATTAGTTTGTGTTATTTTATTTAAATAACTAATATTATTTTTGTATTATAGTATGTCAAGAAAAAGTGTAAGACAAAGAAAGAACCGTAAACAAGATCGATGTGACCTACTTGCTAAAAAGTTTAGAAAAAATAAAGTATGGTAGTTACATCCACCATTACATTCAAAAATTTTATTACAATATTATAAAGTGCAAATATTTATTTACGATTAAATTTTTGTAGGCCAATAAAAGTTATGTTTGGGAGGAAGGTCCTTTTCATTAACTCAATTCTTTATACTGAGTTAATGGATCTGTTTTCACAGATGGGGAGGATATCAATACATTTTGCTCAATTCTTTTTAGGGGGGCCTCCTCTTCACGTAGGTCATATAACAAGTCTGCGTATTGCTCATCCATGTTCATTGTAAGGGAGTTAAATTATCTTGTATTTTCACGACATTTGATGTTATACTAACTGCTTAAATATTTTTCCTCTACACACAATTTCAACAAGATTAAGATTATCGTGGAAGACCGCCACAAGATAAATCATAAACACACGTATACATGAATGATGGAGAGGTTAGATATATTTTATACCTCTAAATATCGACCAAACTCACTTTCACTGCTGTGTATCGACACAAAAGCAATGAGTTTCAATCATTACAACTCCATTTCATATGGTGGAAGATCAAAACGATTTTAGGCGGTGGTGAGTAGTTAAATATTTTAAATATAGATATTCCATCAATTTAACTTTGTTATCTGTTAATGAATAGTTATGTTAACTTAGTCATCGTGTAATTATAGGTATCCCAATTTAAAAGATATTCACCTAAGGAGCTTGCAAAGAATTCATCCATGTTTATACAAGGCTATTACCCCATCGATACCGGGTTTCGATATAACCGATTGTCCCCAACAAGTGGCAAGGTACTAAAAGAAAAAAAACGTGAAAATTATACTTTTGAATTGAAATATAAAATTTTTCTTTGCATGTTTACAAAGAATGATTGTGCCTTCTTTGTGATGCAATATACATGATATGTCCGCTTTATGGTGAGAAGATTGACTTCAAACAAGGCATACGACCAAATCTGTAATAGATGTCTCTGCCTCAATTTTAAGGGATGAGTTCTTCCGATGTAATTTTAGAAGTGTTCAGTGTGATGACAATGCATTGTTGTAATTAATGAAATTTGCTAATTTGTAAATGGTAATCGCTTCCCATAGATCAACAAGGATCAGAAATATGTTTATTATTTGTGTTTGAGCTTTAATAAATGTTATATAATATATTGTTCAATACTTTGTTGGTGCTGACAATGAAATCCCAGGAACACAATGGCCCTGGGATTAAATTTTCCAAAGAACATACAAAGGTTCCGGATTTTAATTCACAAAGACCATGTACAATTCGAACTCACCGAAGAAATACGGTGGCCGGGAATTTAACTCCTGTGAACACAAAGTGGTGGTGGAATTAAAGTCTCAAAGACACATGTACAATCAATGAAATAAGGTGGCCGAGAATTAAAATCACAGTGAACTCAATGATCTCGATTTTAATTCCCGTAACCACGCACAATTTCGAATCGTCCAGAATACGGTGGTGCTGGGAATTTAACTCCCAGGAACACAAGGGTGCTGGGAAAAAAAGTTCCAGCACCACGTACAGTTTCGAACTGGCCAAGAAATAAAGTGGTGCTGGGAATTAAAATCCCAAGAACACAATGGTCCTGGGATTCTAATTCCCAGGACCACGTACAATTTCGAACTAGCCGAGGAATACGGTGGTGCTGGTAATTATAATCCCAGAAACTCAGTGGTTATGGGCATTTCTTTCCACTAATGCATAATTTCAAATGGTGAGGAATAAGGTGGTCCCGGATTTCGATTGCCGTGACCACGCATAATTTAGAATCGCCGGGAACACACAGCTGGTCCTGGATTTCACCTGTGACCACGCATAATTTAGAATCGGAACACAAGGTCCCGGGATTTCACCTGTGACCACGCATAATTTAGAATCGCCGGAACACAATGGTCCGGGATTTCAATTCAGCATTACGTATACTTTCAAATAGGCCGGAAATAAGGTGGTGCTAGCAATTTAAATTCCAGGAACACAGTGGTCCTGTGTAGGGCCATCAATGGATTTTGGCCAAAAGCCATTGATGGACCTACATGAGTCCAAATTCTGAAATCTTTACATCGACTGAAAGACCTAACGGCTTCACATGGTGTCAAGTCGAGAAACTTCCTTCCGATCCTCCTACCTTTGCCGCGTGCGGCTGGCACGGGCCCGATTTCAAAATTGGGTGTAAACCTAATCCCGCCTTTGAAAATCGTAAATTTTGGACACGATACACAGAGGCAAGTCCCAAAGCCACCGGAGTTGGTTTGGATCGGTTAGGTGACTAGGGCCATCAATGGGTTTTGACCGAAACCCATTGATGGACCTACAGGAGTCCAAATTCCGAATTCTTTACATCGACTGAAAGACCTAACGGCTTCACATGTTGTTGCGTCGAGCAAATTTCGTTGTGATCCTCCTGCCTCCCAGTTTCGGCCTCGTGCCACTTGGCACGGGGCCATTCAAAATGTGTGCCGGGAATTAAATCTCAGAACACATGGTCCCGAAATTTAATTCTCATGACCACGTTCATTTGCGACCTGGCCGAGAAATAAGGTGGTGCTGGGAATCTCAATCCCAGGAACACCGTGGTGCTGGTAAGTGAATTCCCAGCACCACGTACAGTATCGAACTGGACGAGATAAAATGTGGTGCTGGGAATTAATCATGCCTTGAAAATCAGAAATTTTGGACACGATACACAGAGGGGAAAGTCCCAAAGCCACTGGAGTTGGTTTGGACCGATGTTGATGTGACTATGGCCATCTATGGGTTTTGACCTAAACTAATTGGTTGATCTAAAGGAGTCCAAATTCCGAATTTTTTACATCGACTGAAAGACCTAACAATTACATGTTGTCACGAGCAAACTTCGCGTGATCCTCCCGCCTCGGGCTTTAGGCCTCGTGCCACTCGCACGGGCCCGATTGAAAATGTGGTGTGGAATTAAATCCCAGAACATAGTGGTCCCGAAATTTAATTCTGTGACCACGCCCGCTTATGACCGCCGAGAAATAAGGTGGTGCTGGGCATCTAAATCCCAGGAACACCGTGGTGTCGTAAGTGAATTCAAAGACCACGCATGAGATCGAATCGACGAGATAAATGTGGTGCCGGGAATTAAATCCCAGAAGACAAAGGTGGTCCCGAAATTT
Organism: Wurfbainia villosa; assembly: GCA_025175895.1. Lineage (NCBI taxonomy): Eukaryota > Viridiplantae > Streptophyta > Magnoliopsida > Zingiberales > Zingiberaceae > Wurfbainia > Wurfbainia villosa. The sequence continues at coordinate 8,727,592 of CM045986.1, forward strand.
AATTCAAAGACCACGCCCATTCGCGAATCGCCGAAAAAAGGTGGTGCCGGGAATCTTAATCCCAAGAACACGCTGGTGCCGAAAGTGAATTCAAAGACCACGCATACAATTTCAAATTGGCCGAGGAATACGGGTGCCGAATGTAACTCCCAGAACACAGCTGATCCCGAAATATAATTTCGTGACCACGCCCATTTGCGAATCGCCGAGAATAAGGTGGTGCCGAATCTTAATCTAGAACACGGTGGTCCCGAAATTTAATTCTCGCACCACGTAGAAATCACATCACAAAATCATAAAGTCGAAGTGGTTGAAATATTTAACAAAGTATATATATTCCATAATTGTACAGATACTACACAGATTGCAAACACCTTTGCAGCTGACTAATGACTTTTACAGGCAGACACCTTGGTGTAGTTACATATCTAAAACTCTGTATAGTCTTACAACATATCCCACTATACAAAGATACCATAATTGCAAACAAAATTGTGAGTCACAGATTATTCTATTCCCACCACTTAATCAAGCTCCTCATATCCTCGTCAATCTTTAGGGTACCCAAATAGTAGGCTCTCAATGTATCAGATATAAAAAATGCGCAATCATAGTCAGTAAAATTAAAAATTATTAGTCTAATGCTAGCTTATAAAATATGGTATTTACAAAGATTATTAGATGTCTTACGAAGAGCTTTGTCTGGGACCCTGGACTCGACGCACGAAAAAGTTTGCATTACAAATTTTTTCAGCCAGGCCAGGATGCCAGTTATCATAATACGAAGAGTGCATCTTTTTAAAGAATTCAACCTGGGACCGAAATAAATGCTATGAATCCTCCATACACAAACGGTTTATTTAGCTGAAATCTAATCTAATGCTTACTTTTTCTTCAAATTGAGTAGTGTAAGCCTTCCCGACGACAAGGAGTCAGAGTGGATGAACTCACGAATTTCCAAGTCGGCCACTAGTAGGTGGCGTGATCGCCACGGATTATTGGACAAAATATGTATCCGATTGGATTGCTCGGGTTTTAAAAGTTTGCTCAATGCTTGGGCGCATATAATATTAAACATATCCCGTGTATAAAAATCACAAAACACCAAGCCGTAAAGTTTACAATTCCTTGCAAAAGGGCCAAAAACTTACCGAATCCAAATTTACGTAAAATTGAGTTATAGTACGCTTATCACCACCTTGCACCGCCACTAAGATCAAAATATGTGCTTATGCAATCCCTATGTCAAAACATTCCAATCAAATATTGTAAGGAAAGAGTCCATCTATAAGTTAATAGCATCGGTCTTCCACACTGTCCCGAGCATCGCTACACTACACAAGGAAAGGGTTATTAGCAACTCTCAAAACATAAGATAAAGGTATATACAAAGAATATAAGATTGTCTTACTCTATTTTTTTAGTTTCAATAAAGACTCTCGACGCTTGGATCCATCTTATCCGATGAATTCTTTATAAGCTTGTCAGATACAAAATAAAACTGCTGAGTTTCGTAAATATTTTGTCTAAAAAATAGATCGACAGATAACTTATGCTCACCTCCAATATCCTCCGCTTGACTTCATCGAGTGTTGGTTGTTTTTCTCGGAGACTTGTGTGCCGCAGATTCGATATTTCGGGTTCACCTCCTGCAATTGATTTCCCTTTATCCCCGGCCCGACTCGTCAATGTTTGGCTCAGGAGATATTAGGGTCTACTGAGGGACACTCAATAGCCTTGCTGGGGATAATTTGAGTTTCAACTCTCCTTCTTTTAGGGATGTTTGAAAACCATGCAGGAGGGAGGCTTCTAAGGCTAGGGGGTGATAGACCGTCAAGAGCCTTCTTCCTCACACAAACCTTCCACCTAGTGTATGCAGTAAGAAGGTCATGGGTTTGTCAGACTTTTGTATAGGTGGATTGTAACCCTCTACATCCCGGGATTGTAAATTGAGTGATTAAACCTGCTTTTTCAGATTAATGCTTCTTTTTCAGAATTATATCATCCCTTTCACTTATCTCGTTGTCCTTCCTCTTCCTCGAATTCTCCTCTAACTCTTGAAGAAGCTCCTGTATTGTCTTTTCTTGTTGTTCGATGGTCGCTTCCTTAAGTAGGGAGATGTTTTCAAAATCACACCTTGCTTCAACTAGCTTGGTGCTTAGAGTAGATACAATGTATGCATTCTCCTGGCATACTGGATAGGTCATTCTCTTAAGGGCCGACTGAGTTTCGTTGAGGAGTTGATGCGTAAAAATCTAGGTGGGGGAAGGAGATGTACAGATGCACCCCGATCAGGCCGGAATTAGATCGACAATTATTTTGTCGTGCAAGACCATCTACCATCTTCTTAACGACTTACATTTGTGGAACTCCACCTCCATCTCAAGATTCTCGCAAAGCATGAGGACGTGTGGAGGTAGGATACACAAATGCTCGCACATCCATACCGGAATGACAAGATTAGTTGTTAATAGACATGATTTATCTATACTATTTATGAAGACATAAAATATATTCACTCACGTACCAATAAGTGTGCGAAACCCTTAAGCATTGGTCTCGTGGATCCACCCACGACTCGCTGGTCGCAATGTGACTATACCAATTACCAATTGACTCCATTTGAGGAGCCATGTACGTATAAAGTGCTTCGCACCAATTGTACCGCCTAAGTTATCAAAAGCCTCTACACAATCTATAAGTGATCGATAGCTATTCTAGGCTTACCGGTGGTAGTAAAAACACACAAGAGAAAAATATAAAATAAACAACGACAATAAAGTTTTGCAGATCCTAAATTATCCGAGATCCGAAGTCTTCAATAAATCCTCCGATGCTTGTTAGAGCAATCACCTTCACAAAATATTGAATATATAGCTGTCTGCACGAGCTTCATTATTCATAGGAACTTCGAGTCCATCATCCGTAGACTAAGGACGAGGGAGACATCCGCCTTTGTGAAATGCAATTTCTTGTCTTGGAATATAAAACATTTCTCCGCAAATTCCCAATTATCAAAACATATTCAACGAGGGTCCGACATGGGTAATATCCGAATGTCCAAAACCCACGCAAAGGGGGAGCTCCAATAAGCGTTTCTTCTTCCACACTCGCGACACTTGCAATAAATTTTAAATCGGGAAACGTTGCTTTTCCAGTTCATTCTCTTGGTTCTTCCTCCCATCAACGCACGGGTTCTTGCAGAAGTATCGCTTGATGATTCACCAGTTGAAGCCATCGTTAACTGAAAAAATTTCCTAGGTTAACAACCAAATGCATCAGAATACAATAGCGATTTAAATCGATAGATGAAATGGATTGAAACATGTGTGATGATACAAACAAACGCTACTCTCGCTAAATGGTAACCCTAAAACCCTAAACCCTATCAGCCCGAAGTTTAAATGAGATCGTGAACTAAAAAGGCAAAACCCTAGATAGATCGGAAGAAACGAGAATGCATGTAATTTAAGAAATCTACAAAACTTACTTAGGTCGAAAATCGCGCTGAGATGGTGTTGAGTCGGTGTTGAGATGTTTTAACTCGACCGGGAGGTTTAATCGACACGGGGTTTGACCGCACCGGGAGTTTCAACTCGAACCAAGAGTTTGAACGGCCACGGAACTAAGCGAATTCCACAGAGACAGAACGCAAGGAGCGATAGAGAAATGAAATGTGGTGTTGAGATGTTTGAACTTCCACCGGGGAGTTTTATATTAATCTGCCTAAAAAGCGGCTGACGGATTTAGAATACTTCGTGCCGTAATTATAATCCCGTAAACAAAGTGGTCTCGAATTTATTTCAAAGACCACGCATAATTTCAAATGGCTAATGGAATAAGGTGGTGCCGATTTCATTTCAAAGACTCACGCATAATTTAGAAGTGGTGGGAATACACAAAGGGTCCCCGGGATTTCAATTCCTGTGACTGCGCATAATTTAGAATCGACTGGGAACACACTGGTCCCGGGATTTCACCCCGCTACATACACTTTCAAACAGCCAAATAAGGTGGTGGCTGATTTCACCTGTGACTACGCATAATTTAGAAGTGGTCGGGAACACACAGGGTCCCGGGATTTCACCCTGTGACCACGCACAATTTAGAACTAGCTGGAACACACAAGGGTCCTGGATTTCACCTCAGCATTCACGACACTTTCAAACAAAGCCAAATAAGGTGGTGCTGGATTTCACCTGTGACTACGCATAATTAATTTAGAAGTGGTGGAACACACAGTGGTCACAGGATTTCATTCTCGTGACCACATACAATTTAGAATGTCGGAAACACGGTGGTCTCAGGATTTTAATTCCCGATTACGTACACTTTCAAACAAAGCGTAAATAAGGTGGTGCGCAATTTAAATTCCAGAACACGTGGTCTCTGTAGGGCCATCAATGGATTTTGGCCAAAACCCGTTGATGGACTCCACAGAGTCCAAATTCAAATCTTTGCATCGACTGAAAGACCTAACGACTTCACATGTTGTTGCATCGAGGAAACTTCCTTCTGATCCTCCTACCACCATGTTTCGGCTGCGTGCCACTTGGCACGGGGCCTGATTTCTGAAAATTGACTGTGTAAACCTAATCCTGCCTTAAATATCGGAAATTTTGGACACGATACACAGAGATATTGAGATTAAAATTTTGCAAACTAACGTAACAAAATTTTCCATTACAATTCTGCAAAATAGCTTAACATTAACATTAACATTGACATTGACATTGACATTAACATTGTTTCCTTTAAAAATATTTACACAACCACAATAAACATACTTAGGAATTAGTAGCCGGTGGCATTCTACAAGACCTCCTATTATGCCCAAGCTGTTTGCATCTGCTGCATTTATTTTTCACCCTCGGTATGTTCTATGCGTGCCTTTTTTCTTCGCCCGGGCTGCACAAGGCTACGAGGAGGTAGAACTCCGAAAATTTTGTCACCATTAGGCCAAAATTTCTTACTTCGACATGGGTAAATACGATCCATGTAAGTGGCCTCCCAGGTTTCCCTTAGAAAATAATGCTCGCAGTAACGGTATGGATCCATGTTCCGATATATGATGACTGCAATAGCATGCGAGCAAGGAATTTTTGAAATTTGAAACTCACCGCAGATGCAACTTCGCCTATCCAAATCAACAATATACGAAGATGCTATTGTCTGTACTTCCATTTCCAGTTTGTGAATATGGGAATACCAATATAATCGAGTTCTTTCTCTCCTTTCATCAATCTCTTTAATGGCATAAGGTGTTAGAAAACTGACCTTTTGAAGATTCTTCCTACGGTTATAGAACCATTGAGCAAGCTTTCTTCTAGTGTTGTCAATTAAACTGGTGATGGGAGTTCACGTGCTTCCTTGAATAATGCATTTAAACTCTAACAATTAGTGGTTAACATTGTGTACCTCCCAGAAAGTGTGCATTGGCCCATCTTTTGGATCGATCTTTTGTAGCCACGCATATGCTTCCTTGTGTTTGTCATACATGTTCTACATTAATCGATCAAAGTCAACTCTTGTATTTGCTCTTGTCACGCTTCAAAATAAACCTAATGAGGATCTATCCCGGTATCTCATCACCATGTTACAAGACAAGTGATAGCAAAAACCATGATGGGCGATGGATACACTTTGTTAATCTGATATAATCCCCGATGTCTATCTCGATACAATGCTCAATGACTCGCAGACATCAAGGAATGTCTTTACATGATCCAAAAACCACTCCCAAGCAGATCCACATTCAACTTCGCAATTCCAAATGCAATCGGGCATAATTTTTGCATTATCACAATCGAGAGCTATTAGCAAAACACCGGGATACTTGCCATATATGTGTAGCATCAATTCCAATTAGTTTTCGCAAATACAACTCAATACTCTTCGACAAGCACCAAATGCCCAAAAATATCACTGAATTGATTTTCACCATTTCTTAGTATCGCAACATATGTATCGTGATCTCTAACTCTTAACTCACGCAAGTACATTGGAAGATCAATATAGGCCTGATCAAAATCACCTATCACTCTTTTTAATGTTTTCTGTCTGGCTGTGTATGCTTTCTTGTATGAAATGTGAACACCAAACCTAGCTTGTATTTCTCTTCGAATTGAACTTAGTTTGTAATCATCAGAGGTAGCTAACTGTCCCCTACAACTACGGTTTGCTACAAATGTGGATGTGCAAGCATGGTGATCTGTTGTTTCTAACATCACACATTCATGCTGCTTTACATATTTTGTGACAGTGAACTCCACGTCTTCACTTGCAACTAGACTCCATGAACAAGGCTGACTAAAGCAAATAACTTTAATTCTATTGAGTCTGGTGTCAACTGGCTTGTATCTGAAGTTTTTTAGCATCGCATGCCTTACTAGTGCATCTTTAAACTCTTGTCGAGAGGAAAAAACTTGTCCAGTGAAAAATTCATTTGGATCTGATGAACATCTGCCAATAGTCTTATTTATGGATTTAAAACATAGGGATCATCAGCAATTGGGAACACTTCCTCTAAGTCATCATCGATCCGATTTAACTCACCTTCTTCATGTTGGATATCATCAGCGAAGAATTCTTCCGAAGAATTTGTATATTCTAACTCTTCTATCCCATGTATATCACTTACCTCCTCTTCACTCCAAGTTTGTTCAAAATATTCATGATCTACTGTGGTAGCAGTGACAAACTCTTCTTCGAGTATGGAAGAAGCGTCTTTATTTATATCAAGGTGTTGATCACTGGTAATTCTATTGCCCACATCAGTAAACTGAGATGAAGATGGAATATTACTTGGGCACAGATTTATGGAATCTTGATCATCTAACTCTCTATCCTTCAAATTTGATTCAATTGTTTCCAAAAATGTTAACACTTCATCAGGAAGGGGGTCGTCCCTGCAAATATTTTTAAAATCAACACTATTATATGTAGTGTGCTATGAAAGTAAGCTGAATTTTTTTAACTAGGCTTTAGAAGTCTGAAGACAAGTGGAGGATGAGAGTTTATGGTTAGGTTTCCCAATTATGCACTTAACTAATTATAACATTTGATGTTGATAGATAGGGCCATTAATGGGTTTTTACCGAAACCCATTGATGGACCTTTCAATGTTGAAATTATGAACGGTTTATATGGAATGGAAGAGGAAGACATTTACCGGGTTTATGGCCAGAGGGATACTTAGTTCCCACACTCCTACAGGCAGTTATGGGTGCGTGCCAATTGGCACGCAAAGATGCCAATCGCACGCAAAGATGCTAATTGGCACACTCGTCTGAATGTTGGCACAGAGCATTAATTTTCATAACTACTGTTTGGAAGCATAAGGAAAGGTGGAGAATGATAGTATAGGTCACGCTTGGACTCGACCCGCCTAGACGACTTTATTTATCTCCAATATAAATTGACAAAGACCACTCTTTCTCACCTGTGTTCCTCTCCATGGTCGAAATTTATATCCTGTGCCCACGGTGGTCGGGATATAAATTTCAAAGACCACCATTTATCTCGACTGGCCTTCCATCTCCCCGGTGTCGATTTTTAAACGCAGAACCACTATGTTGCTGGGGTTTTAGTTCCCAGCACCACCAACAATTCCGGCAAATTTTATGTACATGGTGCTGGAAATTTCATTCTCATCACCATGGTGTTGCTGGGGGTTTTAATCCCATTACCACGGTGGTGCTGGGATATAAATTCCCAGCACCACTATTTATATGGACTAGTTCCATCTCCTCAGGCCGATATTTAAACGCAGAACCACTGTGTTGTTGGGGTTTTAGTTCACCACCAACAATTCCGGCAATTTATATGTACATGGTGCTGGAAATTACATTCCCAGCATCCTTGTGTTGCTGGGGGTTTTAATCTCATTACCACGGTGGTGCTGGGATATAAATTCCCAGCACCACCATTTATCTGGACTAGTTCCATCTCCCTGGTGCTGGGATATTTAAACGCAGAACCACTGTGTTGCTGGGGTTTTAGTTCCCAGCACCACCAACATTTCTGCCAACTTATATGAACATGGTGCTGGAAATTACATTCCCAGCACCATGGTGTTGCTAGGGGTTTTAATCCCATTACCATAGTGGTGCTGGGGTATAAATTCCCAGCACCACCATTTATCTCGACCAGTCCAATGCCAATGGTGCTGGGAGTCTTATTCGCAGGACCATAGTGTTGCTGAGGTTTCTAATCCCAGCACCACCCTTAATGTCGACCACTTATATCTCCCTGGTCTAGTGAATTAGATTCCCAGCACCAAGGTGTTGCTGGGAGTTTGAATCTCATTACCATCGTGGTGCTGGAATATAAATTACCAGCACCACAATTTATCTCGACAAGTTCATTCCCCATGGTGCTGGGAGTATTAAACTCAGCACCACGGTGGTGACGAGATTTAAATTCCCAGCACCATATTTTATCCCGAATTTGTTGAACCTTAATGGTGCTGAGAATTTGAAGCCCAGCGCCACGATGTTACTGGGATTTAAATTCCCAGCATCACTTTTTATCCAGACCAGCGAGCTGGGAATTTCATTGCCAGCACCACCTACTCTCCCATGGTGCTGGGATTTTAAATTTTAGGGATACTTCTCTCATGCATTGAATCTCCTAGTGCCGGAAATATCAATCAGGGAACTTCAGTAATCGTGGGATTTAATTGGAAGCATCACCTTTTAAGTTAGGTGGCATTTGTTTAGGTGGGGATAAAACTCGATTATGAATCTCCTGCATCGCAATTATGGGTGCATTGTGTTGGTGCAATCGGCCCAGGTCACGATTGACCAGGACTCGAGTTTGGATCGAGTAATGTTTTGATGTGTTTTGATGTTTCGACAAAAACATATGACAATGTAATTGTCAAGGTAAAGTCCAAGTCATGGGTACTTGGCATGAAAAGTCCAACATGGGTTGGCAAGGGAAAGTCCAAGCATGGTCTTGGCAATGTAAAAGTCCAACATGGGTTGGCAAGGGAAAATCCAAGCATGGTCTTGGCATTTGAGAAGTCCAACATGGGTTGGCAAGGAAAGTCCAAGCATGGTCTTGGCATGGAAAGTCCAACATGGGTTGGCATTTGAAGTCCAAGGGGATTGATATTGGCGGCTTAAAGTCCAAGCGGTAGTCTTGGCTGCATACGTCCAGTGGTTGGCGGCGTAAAGTCCAAGCGGAGTCTTGTCAGCGTAAGTCCAATGTGCCTTGGCGGTGTAAACACCATTAGCATGACATAGCCGATGAGAGCACCTGAAGGCTAGCGCATGGATGAACAAGTCATGGATGACTTGGAGGGATCCGAGAAGTGTGAGGCTGACGGAGGTGGCTAGAAGGCTTAGGTCTAGGCTAAGGGTGGTCTAGCAAGTATGGGGAACCATACTTGGGTTAAAACCTCATCCGTCGGTGTCATGTGCCGACCGGACTGAGTCAACTAGGGTTTCGATCGGGTTATGGCCTAGCGATCATTAGCCGATCGCCATAGGTGTGCAAATGATCGATGGCTCGAGCAATGATCGATAATGTAATCACGACGATCGGTGCTCGAAAATCGCCACGCATCGGAGTCGAGACTCGATCGTCGAGTGAGGACTCCATCGGGCCGATTGATGGTCACAATCACGATCGATGAAGGTTCCGCTTGGACTTATCCAATATGGATCTAGCCGTTGTCTCACGACAACAAAGGGCATCACCGATCGATGGTCCCGATCGATCGACCGATCGACTTTTCCAAAGACAGTTGAAGCTATATATGGAGCTCGTGATGGAGGAAAAACAATCGGTTCTTGAGGGCTATTGGGGCGATTTGTTGGTGCAAATCAGGTCTTCAAGTGCAAGCAAGCAACCAAGCATTCAAGCAATCAAAACAAGTGTTGTAAAGTCTTTTCTTTACTTGTATTTCGTATTTACATTATATATTGCTTGTATTTCATTCTTACTGTTGTAAGATATATTGTACGAGGTTTCTCCACCTCCGACTTGTGTCGAGAAGGAGTATTTGTCATTAGTGAGTGTATGTGCATCACTAGAGCTCGTAGAGCTCGATCCGTGGAGTAGGAACCGTGCGGTTCCGAACCACGTTACATACTCGTGTTAGCGTGTTGTTCATTTCGTTATTGTATCATTTCTATTTCCGATGCGTACTAACGAAATTGTAGACACGGACGCGATCGATTTCCGACATCGCACGAAAGACGCTATTCACCCCCCCTCTAGCCGTTCCAATATTCCTAACAAGTGGTATCAGAGCCTGGTGGCTCTTCAACGGATTAACAACCGGGAGCAAGACGCTAGAGGGTGAAGATGGAATTTCAAGACAAGCTTGGATGGGATATCAACACTCCACCACCATACGGCCGAGAAGATTTTTCGGCGTGGAGAGCAAGAATGGAAACATTCTTGATGATGAACATAGAGGATTGGTTCATCCTCATTGAAGGTCTTGAACCCCCTAGGGATAAGAAGGGAAATGTCCTAAAATTGAAAAAGTGGACCCAAGAGCAACGCCAAAAGCTCAAGACCGAAGTTAAGGTAACGAAACTTTTGGAAGATTTAATTCCTAATGATATTTTGTGCAAGCTAGGGGATTACACGTATGCCAAGGAGCTATGGAGGAAATTGGCAAGATTCCATGAAGAGAGCTCATCCTCTAGTGAAAGTGAGGAATCGGAAGATGAGATGGAGTCAACTTCCGGATCGGAGAAAGAAGAGGTGGAAGAAGTGGAAGGAGCATCCACTTCTAGGATTGAGGAGGAAAGACCATCCTCTATACCGGAGCAACCTCAAGAAGAGCCTTCAACATCCGGTCAAGATGAGGAAGCTCAAAATCCAACTCCGGCCTCCACCACTACCCTAGGTAACTCAAACATATGTGTTAATAATAAAATGCATATAATATGTTTTGAGTGTAGGGAAACCGGGCACTACAAGAGCAAGTGCCCAAAGAAGATTAGGAAAGCTCCACCGGCACAAATAGTCAATGAAGCCGGTGTTCCCAATGCCAAGAAAAGCAAGGAGCAAGTCATTTGCTTCAAGAACTGGGCATTAATAAATCAATGCCCTAGGGAGCAAAAAGACCCAAGAAGGAGCTATACATGTAGGGGGAGCCTCCAAGGCAAACCCTAAGGTATATTTTAATAATGCATCTTCTAAATTTAAAAGTCAAAAGCATGCTAGAAATTTTAATTCTCTTGCAATTTGCCATGAAAAGCATGCTAATAGAAATAAATACTTTTGTTTAGGTGCTAAGAGTGTTCACTTAGGAAATAAGAAGAAATTTGGGACTAATGTCCCTAAAAATATATTACCTAAGGAAAGCATTAAGAAAATAGGAGAACATCTAGGCTTTAATGCTAAGGAATCTAGACATATGCCTAGAAATAGAAATATCTCAAGAGAAAATGAAAAATTAAAAATTGAGATATTAGAAAAGGAAAATCAAGCCTTGAGGTCAAGGCTTGAAAAACTTGAAAAGACCCTCAACATTATGCAAAATCAAATGCAAGGGTCAATTGGTCAAACTTTTAGGTCAAATAATCAAAGTCAACAAGTAGGATCTAAAAGACAAAAGTCAACCAAAGGCAAGAAGGGTTTGGGTCAAAAACCTAAGCCTAAGGTGGCTTACCATAGTGTTCCATTTGACTATGGAACACTAACTAGGTCTAGGAAGACCAAGGTCAATGGGGAAGTCATCCCTAGAGTTGACCAAGGTTTGTGCCTAGTGGCCAAGGTTTCGAAGAAACCTAGGGTGGCCACTAAGAAGGTTGCTAGGGAGGCAATCCCTAAGGTTAACCTAGGCAAGACCAAAATGACCAAGGCTAATAAGCCTAGGAAGGTCATTAGGAAGGTATCTAGGGAGGTTATCCCTAAGTAATACCTAATTAACCCTAGGAGCTCCAATAGGTTTTGGGTTCCTAAGAGCGTGATTGATTCACGCTAGATGGGCTTAGGGTGTGCCAACCTTGATTGGATGGGTAGTTAACTCAACCATAATAAAGGTGGCACTTTAGGTTATTTTCAAGGTTATGGTTGCCTTGGAAATACATTTAAGTCTTAATCCTAAAAGTTTTTAGGATGTGCCAATATTACTTGAGAAGTTTGATAAAATGATCAAAATTGGCACAATTTAGGTTTAGAGGTTAGTGTGCCATTTTGGGTTTTTGGCACACTTGGGAGAAAACTAGAAATATGGCAAAATACAATTAATTATATGAAATGGTAATTAATATTAAAATTTAGGTATTATTATACCTATATATTTTATATGTCATGCTTTGATTGCTATATGTCATGTCATGACATCATGCCTATTTCTATGATTTTATATGTCATGAGTATGCTTAGGTTTTAGGTTAATGTCATGTATGCTTAGTTTTATATCATATGTCATGACATCATGATTATGAGCATGTATTTATTTATATCATCATTAATGCCATAATCATTCATGCATTTAAGAAAATTTTGATTGAAATTGATTTAAGGACTATGGCATGACTTGGAGTCCCATTTATAAGGGAATCAAGTAGAGTTGCCTTAGAAAAATGCATGAAACCCTAGATTAGGGAGAACAAAACCCACATCTCACATTCTAATTGACATGTATGTGTATTTATACACCATAGATACATGTGAGATGCTAGGATATGAGTTAAGTTCAAGGTGCATAGTTTTTGCATCTAGATGAATTAAAACTCATCTAATTCTAGTTGTGGATAATTGGGAGAGCATGTGTACAAGTCATGTACATAGAGCTCAAGGAATATGATCCAAAATAAGGTTTTTAAAATATTTTAAAATCATTTTGAAAAACCTTGGTGAAGTCTATCTTTTGATAGCAATCACCAGTGATGAGATTGATACAAAGTGAGCCAAAAGCTTAGAAGTTTTCTTCACTTTTGAATTTTGTATCAATTTCAATATTTTATGGGTAAAATATCTTTCAAACATTTTTCACCCATTGTATTGGTCATAGGAATTATTCGTACCAAATTTTGTGATTTTTCGATATACGTATAATTAGTTATGATTTTTCAAAACTTGTTTCTGATAATTGAAAATCGATTTTATATCACGATCGCTCTCGGTGGCGCAACCGATGAGTGTGTGTCGATCCGGGTAGCTGAACCACTCGACTGATTGTCTGATTTCGGGAAAACTATGGTTGTTTAACCCGATTTCAGCTACGGTTATGGTCCCTAATCACTCCTAACCCTAGGATATGCTTTGGGAAGCATTATAAAGGGTGAAAATCCATTGGATATGAATTAGGAGAAGTGTTTAGGGTTTGTATCAATTTCAAGGTGTTGGAAAGTTCAATGTTGAATTTCTAACCTTACTTTTAATGGCTTAGAGTTCCTATTGGCTTAGGGACTTCCCAAGGACATTGTTGGTGCAATGGTCAAGGGGGAGCAAGCCTTTAGGGGGAGGTATCCATCTTGGGATGATGGATGTATTTTTATCCTTGAAGAGAAGAAGTTATTGGAAGAGTATCATCAATTTGGGAAAATTGATGGGTTTTTGATACCCAATTTGGAAATTTGGAGAGTGAATAGGATTGCCTCTCTTGAGTGATATGGGACTTATCACTGGGAAGATGGTAGGCATCCTAGATATTTTTAGACCAAGGGGGAGATTGTAAGATCTCATTGGGACATGAGACATTGACCTCCTTGGAGAGAAGACCTTTTGATGTTAGTCAAAAAGGGAGAGAATGTTTGGGGAAGAACACTTAAGATTACCAATTTGGGATAATTGGTAAGGGATTTGAGTTAGTGTTCTAACTCAATAATTTGTTTGGTTTTTGTCAAACATCAAAAAGGGAGAGATTGTTGGTAATCGCCCAGTCATGATGACCGTGACTCGAGTTTGGCCTGAGTAATATTTTGATGTGTTTGATGTTTCGACAAAACATATGACAATGTAATTGTCAAGGTAAAGTCCAAGTCATGGGTACTTGCATGAAAAGTCCAACATGGTTTGGCAAGGGAAAGTCCAAGCATGGTCTTGGATATTTAAAAGTCCAACATGGGTTGGCAAGGGAAATTCCATGTATGTTCTTGGCTTTTGAGAAGTCCAACATGGGTTGGCAAGGAAAGTCCAAGCATGGTCTTGGCATGGAAAGTCCAACATGGGTTGGCATTTGTCCAAGGGGATTGATATTGGCGGCGAAAGTCCAAGCGTAGTCTTGGCAAAGATAAGTCCAATGGTTGGCGTGCAGAAGTCCAAGCAGCAGAGTCTTGGCGGCGTAAGTTCAATGTGCCTTGGCGGTGTAGACACCATTAGCATGACATAGCCGATGGAAGCACCTGAAGGCTAGCGCAATGGATGAACAAGTCATGGATGACTTGGAGGGATCCGAGAGGTGTGAGGCTGATGGAGGTGGCTAGAAGGCTTAGGTCTAGGCTAAGGGTGGTCTAGCAAGTATGGGGGAACCATACTTGGGTTAAAACCTCATGTTTGAGGTGTGCCACGATCGGTGTCATGTGCCACCGACCGACCGAGTCAACTAGGGTTTAATCTGCGGTTATGGAGCCTAGCAATGATCGCCATAGGTGTGCGCCGATCGATGAGCGAGCAAATGATCGATAATGTAATCACCGACCGTGCTCGAGAAATCGGCCACAGAATGGAGTCGAGATTCGACTGGTCGAGTGAGGACTCCATCAGTCGACTGATGGTCACAATCAGTCGACTGATGAAGGTTCCGTTGGACTTATCCAGCGTGGATCTAGCCGTTGTCTCACGACAACAAAGGGCATCATCGATCGATGGTCCCGATCACGATCGATCGACTTTTTCCAGACAGTCAAGCTATATATGGAGCTCGTGATGGAGGAAAAACAATCGGTTCTTGAGGGCTATTGGGGCGATTTGTTGGTGCAAATCAGGTCTTCAAGTGCAAGCAAGCAACCAAGCATTCAAGCAATCAAAACAAGTGTTGTAAAGTCTTTTCTTTACTTGTATTTCGTATTTACATTATATATTGCTTGTATTTCGTTCTTACTGTTGTAAGATATATTGTACGAGGTTTCTCCACCTCCGACTTGTGTCGAGAAGGAGTATTTGTCATTAGTGAGTGCGTGTGCATCACTAGAGCTCGTAGAGCTCGATCCGTGGAGTAGGAACCGTGCGGTTCCGAACCACGTTACATACTCGTGTTAGCGTGTTGTTCATTTCGTTATTGTATCATTTCTATTTCCGCTGCGTACTAACGAAATTGTAGACACGGACGCGATCGATTTCCGACATCGCACGAAAGACGCTATTCACCCCCCCCTCTAGTCGTTCCAATATTCCTAACACATTGGTCTACTTTGGTATGATATGCCTACATCGTATTTATGGGTGTGTGGCAAACTTGGTTATACAACCACCTACAATGCATTTATTAACCTCATAGCAGTCTCAAGAATAAAAACACATACATACATGATAATACTATGTGAAGCGGCTGGTGAGTGAGCTGCGCCAACTTCTGGATTAACTGCTGATAAATTCGTGGGAGCAGTGATGTCGTTGATAACTACTAGGGTTTCATCAAAAATGGTGTTGCTCGCTTGGTTTCATGGCGAAAGGCTGCGTGTGGTGCTCATCAACAGCATGGGACTGGCGCTCCCACGTGGCTGGAAGAGACGTTTGGATGGCTCAGGATTTCCAGATGTGCCTCGGATGGATGCAAACCTCTCTCTGCATTAAATTCCAAAGCTGTTTGGCGGGAGGGGTATTTTGGGAATTACGCGCGCGATTTGGTCATTATGAAACTATAGTGCGCGTTTTGGGCAAATCCGAACTTCGGCTGCTGTGTTTGGTAAATTGCCGTAATTTATGTATTCATTTATGTCATGATCATATTCATGCATTTAGGGTAATAAAATTGAACTTAAGGACAATGACATTGATTTGAAATCCTAAGATAAGGAAATCTAATTGGATATGTCTAGATATATGCATGCACCCTTAGATTTAGGGAATAACAAAATCCACATCTCACAAAAACTATAAGAATGACTTGTGTGTGTATTGATACACCCTAGACACATGTAAGATATTAAAAAATGAGTTAAGTTCATGTGCTTATATAGTACATCTATATGAACTCTAACTCTTTCAATCATAAGTATAAATCATGAGAAAAGTTAATATACAAGTCATGTACATCTACCCTATAGACCATGATTGAAATTAAGATTTTAAAAATATTTTAAAATTATTTTAGAAAACCTTGGTGAAGTCTATCTTTTGATAACAATCAACATTGATCATATTGACACAAAGTTAGACAAAATATTGAAAGGTTTCAATAGTTTTGAACTTTGTATCAATCTTGAAAATTTATGGATATTTTATTATAAAACTATTTTTCACCCATTATATTTCATGTAAGTAATGTACGTATGAAATTTCATGATTTTTAAAATTACATATAATTACTTATGAATTTTTATAATTTGATTCTAAAAATTATTTTCTGCATTCTGTAGAAATCAATCGACTGTTAGGTATGGCAGTCGACTGTCATGGTTCAGTTGATTGATTTCAGTCAACTGGCATGTCTAATATTGGTTGAACAAGGTTTGTTTAGTTAGTTACCAACACCCTTATTTTCGATTATTTAGATTTCCTATAGGCTTAAGAACTCTCCAAAGATATTGTTGGTGAAATAGTCAAGGGAGAGTAAGCCTTTAGGGGGAGGTCATCCATCTTGGTATGATAGATAAATTTTGATTAAAAGGAGGAGAAGTGAGGGTTAAGTAAACTTTCATTGTGGATTGTCTCTCATTTAGTGATAAGGGTTATATCACTAAGAAGAGTGAAAGCATCCAAGATGATTTTGGACCAAGGGAGAGAATGAGGGATATCATTGGGAGATGAGACATTGAAAATCCTTGGTAGATTTTTTGATGTATGCCAAAGAGGGAGAAGTGAAGATTTAAATTAGGAAAACCTTCATTATGCTTTGACATAGGAAGAGACAAGTTGGGCATATTGGTTAGCCTAACTTAAACGTATTGTGAAACATCAAAAAGAAGGACATTATTAGTCCAATAGACCCCAGGTCAATGTTGACCGGACTCGAGTATGACTCGAGTAGTATTTTGATGTTTGTTAATACGGTTGGATATAATTTGACCATATGACTAGCGAATGATTGGGATATCCAAAGTCATTTGGGGGAGATTATTGGAGCAATCAAATCTCAGGTCAAGGTTGACCTAGCTCGAGTGAGCCTCGAGTGAAAGTCCAAGTATGAATACTTGGCAATGGAAGTCCAAGATTGTATTCTTGGCAATAAAGAAGTTTAAGTTTGGAGACTTGGCAAGGGAAAGTCCAGGAATGATCTTGGCATGGAAAAGTCCAAGTATGGATATTTAATAATGGAAAATCCAAGATTGAATTCTTAGTAATGGAGAAGTCCAAGTTTGGTTACTTGGCAAATGGAAAGTCCAAGAGTGTAGTCTTGGCTAGACCTAACAAATTGGATAATAGATCGGATTTGTATCCTGACACAATCTAGACACTATCCGAAAATGTTAATCTATATTCAATTCGTTTAATTTTTCGTGTCAATGGGTTCAATCCAAACACGAACCACTTAATTTCGGATAGACATGACATGATCCGTTAGACACGAAAAAATATGTGTAAAATAGATTGCAAGACACGATCCGAACCAATAGACACAAAATGACCCATAATTACACGAAAATATAATAACTTAAACAAAGTATACAATAGATTACCAGATATGATCAAATTAGTAGACGTGAAAGGACCCATATGTACGCGATAATGTAATAATTTAAACAAATGAGCTTACAAAAAATTAGCAATCTCACAATCCATGCTACCCAATTAGGATTACAAGTGCATGGTCTTAAAATATACACCCTAGAATTATCATAAAAATACAAAATAAATTTCAAATATTGTCATCATCATTCAAACTTGTAGAGATTATGCAAATCTCATCCATACCCTTTCTTTTTCATGCCTAGATTTGTTTAAGTAAAAAAAAAGTAAACAAGTGTAATAGATCTAACGGGTCCAAAAGATAAGACACTAATCTAACACGAAATTTTTACATGTCTAACGGATAGACACGAAATAGATACAAATCCAAAAATGCACGATCCAAACACGAAAAAATCGGGTCATGTTCGTGTCGTATTTTCGTATCATGTCTAGAATTTTCTAGTCTAATCTTGGCCACGTAAGTCCAACGGTGTAGTCTTGACGGTGAAAATCCAAGGGTATAGTCTTGACCACATAAGTCCAAGTGTGTAGTCTTGGCAGTGAAAGTCCAAGCATTAAGGCTTAACAATAGAGAAGTTCCAGAGGCATGACCTCTTGGCAAAGGAGATCCGAAGGCATGACATAGCCGATGGAAGCATCTGAAGGCTAGCACGAAGAGTGAATGAGTCATAGAGGACTCAGACGAACCTTGAGGGTGTGAGGCTGATGAGGGTTGCTAGAAGGCTTAGGTCTAGGTCAAGAGTGGTTGATCAAGTATGAGGGGATCATACTTGGGTTAAACCTCATGGTTGAGATTTATTAGTCGATTGAGGCTTTAGATTAGTTGGTTGATCGAGTGTTCAATACTCGGGAGCCTAGTCAACTCAGAGCAGTAAACTGGGATTATGACCAGTCTACTGGTTGTATAGTCAATTGAGGTTCAACTGCCGACTAAGTGCTCTGGCAATCGATTGGTCCATGGCAGTCAACTATCAATGATGGACAGTCAACTGGTGGGAGTGGACAAGAGCACAAAAGCTCTAATAGTCGACTGCTGGTATGGACAATCGACTGCTCAATTATACGTTGGGTAGAATCCAATGTGGATTAGTCTGTTGTGAGATAACAGTACTATGAGCAGTCGACTACTAGGCAAAAATCCAAGTCGTGTGGAGGCTTTAAACAGAGCTCGAGATGGAGGATTTCGGCAACGGTTCTTGGGAAATTTTGAGGCGAAGTGCTTCTGCATTTCAAGTCTTCAAAGGCTTCCCAAAGCAACCAAATCATCAAGAAAGCAAAGCTCACTTCTTGTAAAGTATTTTAGTTCTTTGTTTTATATTTTATTTGTATTTGATTGTTTATTATTGTAAATATCTTGTAAGAGGTTTCTTCACTTTCGGTGTTATACTGAAAAGGAGAAGTTCATAGTGAGGGTAGATCACTAGAGCGACATCGTGTAGTAGGAACCTTAGGTTCCGATTCAAATAAAAACCTTTGTGTTGTGCGTTTTCATTTGTATCTTGTATTCATTTCTATTGTTTTCGCATATTCCATCGTGCTAATATTTTGTAGAGACACTAACATGTACGAAATTGAGAATTGCTATTCACCCCCCCCCCCTTCTCTAGTGCACATTACGATCCCTACAGATAGATGTATATCTAGTGAACTAGATGGATGTACGTCTGGTGGTCTAGATGGATAGGCATCTGGTGGACTAGATGGATGTACATCTAGAGGATTGGATGGGTGTATTGGGGATATGTTGGGGGGGGGGGGGGGGGTGGGGGGAGGGCGGGGTGAAGGGTTGATAGGTGATATATCTGATACAACCTATATCAGTAAATCAAGGGGAGAGGAGGTTACGGTTTTAGGAATGGTGGTACTGAGAGAAGGAGATAGGTCATGGTTTCTGGTGGGGAAAAAGGAAGATAAAGGAAGGTTGTCTTTGGAGGAAGTTGGTGAAGGGGAGGATGTGAGTTCAATAGGGGTGTTGGAGGGTGGCATAGAGGAAGAAGGTATTTCTATGGAAGGTGTAAGTTCAAGGGAGGAAGATGGATTTGGTAGTGGATCAGTTGGAAAAGAAGGATGGTCAGTGATGATGAAAGTTAAGGGTAGTTGTCCCGGTTCTTCGATTAATAGTATAGGGGTAGAAAGAGGTTTAGAAGGGACCTATGATAGGATGTATAAATAATTTTTTGAGTTGAATTTGTATGTGCATAGCAAAGTGAAGTAAAAATATTATTGTTAGGGGATGGAGTGGCTACTGTTATGGGGCAGGTCATTTGCTGGAGGGAGCTGAAGCAGTGTCTGTTGAAGTCTTTCTTTTCTTCTTTTTTGCGAGGGTCCTAGCGACATCAACATGCATCATATCTTATGAAAGAAAAATAAAAGACAATGTGTTAGTAAAAGTTGTGGAATGATTATGCCTTGGGGGGGGGGGGGGGGTATTGTACCTATGGGGTGAGTTTTGGTGGAAGGAATGGGGGATAGCGCATGATAATACAGTATGGGTTCTTGTAGAAACTCAGTGATGTTGTATCACCTATGTTGAAGCAGGGGTTGGATGGAGGAGAAATTGTAAAAGGATTTGATTCCTTTTAGTTTGGGGAGTCGGGCGAGTTCGATTTTCCAGGTTGAAGAGAATTGGAGGGGAGGATCCATGGAAACAAAGAAGTATAAGCTTTTCCATCTTTATGAGAAGAGGGCATGTCGGTAAGGAACTGGCAGTCTGAGCATGCCATGAAGTAAAAGACACCAGTATTGGCCATCTTGAGCTGGTATAAACAATAGAAGATGAAGGGAGTGGGAGGAATGTTTAGATGGTGGAATACGATTAAGGTTCCGACGAGTATGCAGATGGAGTTGGGGGAGAGCTAGTTTAGGGGTATGTTGAAGAAAGATAGTATGTCAAAGTAGGGTTTGGGGATGGGAAGACATAGTCCTCCTTCGAGTTGACCTATAAAGAAGGTGTTGGTTCCTATGGGAGGACGATGAGATCGTTGATGGGGGGCGAGGATGATGGAGGTGAAGCCTTCAAGAACGTATTTGGGCTCGTGATTGAAGAAAGAGTAGTTTAGGGTTAGTTGCTTGGGGGTGTCTTTGTACCGGGGGGCATTAGAAGAGGAGGCCATTAAGAGCTTTGGTGGCAGTTGGGAAGTTGCAGAAAGGAGGTGTCGGGGAAGAAGATGACGCTAGGGTTAAGGAAAAAGCAGGAGAGAGGTGTTGGGGTTGTGTTAAGATACGTTGATTAAAGGGGTTATTTTTAAAAAGAGGGGGATAATATTGGAAGGAGTTTAAATGAAAAATTAGTGTTGGATTTTGGGGGATTTAGAGTGGTTCAATATTAAGAAGAATGATTTAAAATATGAAGTAGGCTTCATGTAACTTCGCTTTTCAATCTAATTCAAAGAGGGACTTAGTGGTGTTATGGATACAGGACACAAGTGGAAAGTGGCTAAGTAAAGTTTAGACCCTGCACCTAATATAACAGCCTAAGGGTTAGGTAATTTTATTCTCCCTGCGTGATTATAACAACCCGCTATAGTGGCTAAGTAAAATTTTCAGGTCTTGCGCCTAATATAGTAGCCTAAGGGCTAGATAATTTTATTCTCTCTGAAATTATAACATCCGCTATAGTGGCTAAGTAAACTTTTCGCACTGCGGCCTAATATAACAGCTTAAGGGCTAGGTAATTTTATTTCCTCTACGGGATTATAACAACCCGTTATAGTGGCTAAGTAAAATTCTCAGGCCTTGCACCTAATGTGACAACCTAAGAGTTAAGTAAATTTATCAGACCCTGCGCCTAATATGACAATAGGTGATGTATACTTATTTTTGAAGTATCATACAACAAAGTATTGTGGTTATTTTTGAATTTAGTGTGGTATTTTTATAGACAGTTGTAAAATTTCATTCGACTTTCCTCTTCAGTTTTACTAAAGATGAGGAACTTATGATGGATTTGAGGGTTTTTATGCTTATATTGGAAGTATAGCATGGCAAAGTATTATGGTTGCCCGAGTTCAGTACGACATTCTTTATAGACAGTTGTAAAATTTTATTTAACTTTGCTCTTCAGTTTTACTAAAGAGGGGGAACTTATGATGGGTTCGGGGATTTTTATGCCTATGTTGGAAGTATAGCATGACAAAGTATTGTGGTTGTCCGAGTTCAATACGACATTCTTTATAGATAGTTATAAAACTTCAATCGACTTTACTCTTCTTCTTTTTTTGGGAATGGTAAATATGTATGTATAGAATGTAACTATGTACAATCTAGATGTCTACAAAGCGGTAGATATGAGTCTGAATCTTGAGAAATATCCTCTCGACCGATGGCTCACAACCCTCAAAACAACATCTATTGCGTGCTTGCCACACCAAGAAAACCATACATGATATAGCTAAATCCCTACACTTCCTCACACGCCCTTGGCCTCGCAATTCTTTGCTAAAAGCCCCAAAGAGATGCCCAACGGTGAAAATCTGTAATCGGATTTGGAGCCATTCCCGCACCCTATCCCAAAGGCGCCTTGTCCATGTACAACGGAAGAAAATGTGTTCGTTCGACTCCTCCGCTTCCTTGCACAGGTTGCACATCTTTTGTGGTTCATATGGAAGAATGTCAGCCGTCCGAAGCTTGCCCCTCGCCAAGAGCCAAAAGGTGAATCAATGCTTCGATAGAATGGCCGGTCTCCATACCACATTCGCCCACCGCATCTTCTCAGCACGCGGCCTGAAGAAGTCATAAGTTGCAGGAGCACCAGTGCGCCGGCTGGACTGCTCCATATGCCACCCCTCAATCGATATCTTCTTTGCATCTATGTGCTCTTTGAACCAGCAGCTCCTTAATCTGTCCCAGCCTTTTTAACATTGGTGAGTCTTCATCCTTGGGAGTCCAATGCCAAATATCCTATCGCTGCATATATCTATGGTGCACCCATCTCACCCAAAGTGAATCTATCTTGGCATGAATATTCCATAGAGCACGACATAGCAAAGCAGAATTCCATGCCCTCAAGTCTCGGAGCCCGTATTCGCCCTCTTCTTTGGACAAGCATAGAGAGCGCCAAGAAGCCACCGGATGTTTCGTAGTCCATACAAATGCCCGGCAGATGCTATATAGCTTGTCTATCACTCCAAAGGGGATCGGAAGAATAGATAGCCAGTAGCATTCTATACCCTGTAGAACATATCTGACTAGCTCCAACCGCCCAGCATATGACAATGTGTGCTTCGACCATGTACCTATCCTGTGACTCGCCGCTACAAGAAGTGGAGAATAGTCTGTTATGCGTAGCTTCTTCGCGGCTAGTGGAATACCCAGATATGGGAATGGAAAGGAGCCCTGCTGGAAGCCAGTGATCTGTAGTAGTTCCTCTCGCATCCGCACATCAACTCCCGCCATATACATGCTGGACTTTAGTGGATTGGCTCTCAAACCAGTCATATCCCCAAAGCCCCGTAGACACTCAGAGCGAAGATGGATCCGCCCTGGCAAACATGAGCAAATCATCTGCATACGCCAGGTGTGTCAGTTGCACCTCCTCGCACATCGGATGGTAGTGATAAGTGGGGTGTTGCGCCGCAGTCTTCATACGCCTCGAGAAGACCTCCAAGCATAACCCAAATAGCAACGGTGATAAAGGATCACCCTGTCTCAATCCCCTCTAACCTCTGAAAAATCCATGCATGCTCCCATTGATGCTAACCGAGTATGTAACCGTCGAGATGCACTCCGATATCCATGCACAGAACTGTCAGGGAAAACCATAACCGATTAGCGCTGCACTGAGAAACTTCCAATCCACTGTATCAAATGCTTTTCGGAGATCCACCTTTATCATGCATCGAGGAGAAATCCTTTTCCTCGCATACTTCCGAAGCAACTCTTGAGCCAAATTGATATTGTCCCCAATATATCGTCCCGGGACAAAGGCGACTTGAGCAGGGTCCAGGAGAGCATTCATTACCTTCGACATCCGGCCAGCAAGGATCTTGGCGATAACTTTATAGAATACCGAGCAACAAGATATCGGCCTATAATCCATAACCTCTGGTGCATGATCCGACTTTGGAACCAACACTATCAAAGTGTGATTCCATTCCTTAAGCAATTTACCGGTCTGGAAGAATTCCTGCACGGCTGCCATGAAGTCCATCTAAACCGTCTCCCACACTGTCCGATAGAAGGTCGCATTAAACCCATCTGGCCCTGGGGCTTTGTCCCTCCCAATACTAAACAATGCATCCTTTATCTCCTTAGCACTCGCACTCAGCCCAAAGATTCGCGCTCGCTCAAATGCACACCGCACTGTAACTATCCAAATGGCACACTTCCGCACTGCCCAAAAGTCCCCGAAAATATCTAACAAACTCTCCGCCACTTGATCAGCCCCTGAGGTTTGCTCCCCTGAACCCTTTTCTATGGTAATGATGGCATTACGTTTGTTGTTACGCTTCACAAGATCGTGGAAGAATTTTGTAGGGCGATCGCTGCCTTTGATGTACGCCGCCTTCACTCGCTGCTGATAGAACATTTTCTCAGCATCAGATAGGAGTGTGGCTCGTCGACGAAGATCGGCATATACCTCTCCAACAGCCCGCCGTGTTTCATCATGCACTGTAGCTCCCAAAATCTGCTGCTGCACGATTTCCAGCTCCTCATTTGCCCTCCTCGCCTTCTCTGAAATGTGCTTAAAATGTTGTCGGTCAAGCGCCCTCAGCTGTCCTTTGAGTCGACTCATCTTTTTCTTCAAAGCATATTGTGCATACCCCCTACTAGTTCTCGCCAAGCCTCCGCAACCACTGTTTGATAATCACTATGCAAGGTCCACATATTATAGAATTTGAACAGCTTTTTGCCTCCTTGCTCCCTAGACGAGGTTGTGACAATTGCGCATGAATGATCCGACAAGCAACCCAGCGATGTAAACTCTGCAAAGCTATCATAATCCTGCATGAGCCAATGTGAGTTGACCAAAACTCTATCAAGTTTGCTCGACACAATACCGTTTGTCCAAGTATGTTGACATCCGATGGAATGCAAATCAACCAGTCCGACCATGTGCACAAGCTGTCCCAAGTCATTCATCTTATAATTCGTCACCGGTTGACCACTCGAACTATCCTCAACCGATAGCACCGAGTTGAAGTCGCCCATGACAATCCATGGTTCCTCCGTCCGCCACACCCAAGAGCCGCAATAAGACTCCATAATGCCTGCGGCTCACAATGGAGTGCAGGCCATATACAAAGCTGATCAAGAATCTTCGTTGTGAGACGTTGCACGTTGCCCGGCATTGTATGTGTTGTGTCTCCGCCTCTAGTATCTCCATGGATACCTGTTGTGGATCCCATAACACTAATATCCACCCGCGGTTAGATGAAACAAAATTATGAGCCATGTGCATACCGCGAAAGTATCTCTCTGCTATAGCGCCCAGCTGCTCCTCCATTAGCTTGGTTTCTAGGAGAGCTATCACTTGAATTCTTCTACTCTTGAGGAGGTGTCGAACCCCCCCCCCCCCCCGCTTTAGGGGCTTGTCAAAGGCCCTAATATTCCAAGTTGCGATCTTCATGAACACTTCTTCCGAGCTGCTCCAACCCGTCTATTGTCAACCTTACGCTGCACCACTGTGATCCAGGTCGCATCCGCCAATTGGTCCTCTGTTGTTTCTACACAAGCATTCTACCCGCTGTCACTCTCTCCACCCTGCTCTACGGTATCCTTCGAGCCTAATGTCACACTTGCTGCAGTGCTTTCCTGTACCACTCCAGCCGAAGAAGTCCCCTCGCACAAGCTGCTATTTACACCCACACCGCTTACCGCACTCTGTGATTTGCGCTTGCTCTCACCCTGTTGACACTAGCCACCACATCCTGAGCCACCCTTCCCGTGGTTTGCTGCGCATCCTGCCTGCTGCTATCACCCATGACCTTCTTGCCTCAAGTGTCCGCCAACGCAGATCGTTAAACTCCAGCATTAGCAACCGTCTGACCCTCCACCGCCGCCACTCCACCGC
Source organism: Wurfbainia villosa (assembly GCA_025175895.1). Taxonomy (NCBI): domain Eukaryota; kingdom Viridiplantae; phylum Streptophyta; class Magnoliopsida; order Zingiberales; family Zingiberaceae; genus Wurfbainia; species Wurfbainia villosa. The sequence continues at coordinate 8,753,369 of CM045986.1, forward strand.
TTCCAATTCCACCCTTTTTGCACTCCGATTCCCTGTCCGCTGCCTGGAGCATGTCCGATATCGCCTTCTCGACCGAGACCTCCCCTCCCTTGGCATCGCAAGGCATGGCGCATTGGCGGCCGCCTCACCTTGCTCACCATGGCAGGGTCCGTTTGTTGTGCACATTCTGCTGGCACTTGTTCCGTCTGAACCATGGGGGATGTGACCGGTTTACAATGAGTTGTCTTGTGTCCCAACCATCGGCATATATTGCAAAAGTGAGGAACCACCTCGTATGTGACCCTGAGCTCAACCTTAGCTCCCGTTGGAAATTCAACTGGGATCTTACACACCCTCGGTCCTTGAACGTCTATCTCAACCAGAATTCGAGCAAAGGTAATACGTTCTCTTGTCCTGGTGAGTTTGTCGGTGTAGAGTGGTCGTCCAATCTCCGATCCAATCCAACTAAGGACTCTATGTGTCCAGCAATCGGGGGGAAGTCCGTGTATTTGCACCCACGCCGACACGTGCCTCCCATCCTTCGCAAAAAGGAAACATCGAGGCATGATTTTCAGAAATAATGGCGTGCCAAAGATAAAGTACGGCCCTCCAAGGAGCACCTTCTCCCTATCCTCCTCATCGTCAAACTTAAAAACAATCCATCCACTTGAATGCAAGTGAAAACTGCACGGAACACCCCACCTCTTGATCAACGCTTCAATTCCTTGTCTTCCTTAGTGTTTGCCCATAAAACAACCGACCAAACACAGCCCTAATACTATCTCCACGGCATCAATATCCCCATATCTGATCTGGATCATCGACCCCATACGCTCAAACTGATCAAGCTTCATGGCCGTCGATGCACTCCGATTATCCCTGAATAGATTTGTCCATGGCCCTGCTACACTACGTCCCTGGTTCTTCCCTCGCTGAGCAGCAGCAGAAGTTGTCGTTTGCCCAGTCTTCTCCGTGTTGACTATCTTCACCCGGGCCACCTCAGCCTCCACATCAGCCTGCACTTGGGCGTCTACATCCACCACTACATCTACATCAGCGTCCACCTGTACCATACCCTGCAACTCTCCTTCTGCAGCCACCACATCAGCACCTTCAGCTTGTTTCCCTTTGTCGGCACGGCACCCTGCAGCATCAGATCTTTCACAGCTTCCACAGATGTGGTGGCCACTGCTGATTGGATTCCTTTGGTGTTTGTTGAACCATGTTGCTGTTTGTCCCTTGTCATTTCCGTGAAAGATCACAACCACCACAGCCTGCAACCTTCCAAATGCGGCAAAACCCCAGACCTCGAGCCCTGCGCACCAACCAATCTATCACAAACGCTGCAACGCCACCCACACCTTTGTCCTCTAGTGATTCATCTTCCTCCAGCAGCTCGCCAGGGAGTTTCACGATGATCACCGGAAAACCCCTTGCTTGCCAAAATGTTGCACACACCTGAACTCCCAAGTCCCAACTCCTCCGCCCAAGCCGTGACTCACGCCGCGCCTGTCACCTGATGCCAGAGCACACCGCAGCCACCACTGTCTTAGCTCACCTCGCACTTCCTTTGGTCTCCACACCACATCACGCTAGCCACCACAACTTCCCTCATGAACGAGCAGGAGTTGCACCAACGTTAGCAGACCCAGACGAGCGAAACCAGAGCACGCACCACCCTTAGCACTGCAATCACTACCGGCAAAACTCCAGCAGCGCCTACACGAGCTTGTCGTCCCTCTTTACCTACTTCCAGCCGCCTTCACTCTAGGAATTCTAGAGAGAAGGGAGAGCCTCTCTCTCTAGGTTGGAAGGGAGAAGGACTGACTGAGAGCTTTTTCATGATCCGATTTTACTCTTTAGTTTTACTAAAGAGGAAGGATTTATGATGGGTCTGAGATTTTCAGCATGAGGTAGTGTTTGTAGTATGTTTCCTGAGTTCAATAAGAACCGAGCAGAATTAGAGTTCAGTATTGTTATGTATTTATGCTAAGCTTCCAACATAACCATGTGTATTTTCCGAGTACAAAAGGGTTGAGTATCATAGTTAAGATAGATTCATGTATCCTTATTTAAATTTGTGTTGAGCACCGTATGGATTTCCTGAGTATCAATTATGGTTCCCGAGCACAAAGGGGTTGAGTATTATAGTGGGTTCGTAACTGTGGTTATGATATGTGCCGAGATGTGTATGTTTTCTTAGTACAAAGGGGTTAAGTATTGCAGTTGAGTTCGTAATCCGTGTTATGATATGTGTCAACACCATGTATATTTCCGAGTACGAAGGTGAAACAGTGTAGTTCAATCAAAATTTAGTGTTGTAGTGTATGTACTGAGTACCTATGTATTTCTCAAATACCATATAAATTTTTCAAGCGCCATGTATATTTCTTGAGTACAGTAGGGTTAGACATTGTAGTTCAGTCAGAGCTCAGTGTTATAGTATCTATGCTGAGCACTTATATATTTCTTGAGCATCATGTATACTTCCTAAGAACCATGTGTATTTTCCGAGCATAGAAGGGTCAGACAGTGTAGTTCAATCAGGGCTCAGTGGTGTAGTTTATGTGTTGAGCACCTATATATTTCTCGAGTACCATGTATATTTTTCGAGCATTATATATATTTTTCGAACACAGTAGGGTCAAATAGTGTAGTTCAGTCAGAGCTTAGTGTTGTAGTGTTTGTGTTGAGCACCTATGTATTTCTTATCCCGAGCATTATAAGGTCAAACAGTGTAGTTCAATCAGAGCTCAGTATTGTAGTGTATGTGCTGAGCACCTATGTATTTCTCGTCTAGAGCACTGTAGGGTTAGACAAAGGTAGTTTAGTCGAGCTCTGTTGTAGTGTCCGTGTTGAGCACCTATATATGTATTTCAATCGTAAGATCGCATGTTGTAGTTCAAAGTCGAGTTCGTTGTTGTAGTGTCTGTGCTGAGCACCTATGTATTTCTTGAGTACCATGTATATTGCCCCAACACTGTATATTTCTTGAACACTATGTGTATTTCATGAGCACAATAGGGTCGGACAGTGTAGTTGAGTTAGAGCTTTGCATTGTAGTATCTGTGTTGAGCACCTATGTACTTCTTGAGCACCCTGTTCATTTTCCGAGCACCATATGAGTGAACATAAAGACAAGTGATGAGGGTATTCTTGAGTACAGTAAGATAGGATGTTAAGGAATCTTTTGGATAAGGAATACGGTGGGGAAAAAATATTTCTTATTATTTTTTATTTATTTGAAATTTATGTTTATTTTTTAGGTAATTAACAAGAAAAGAGAAATGATTCGTGGAAGATATAGAGGGAACTATTTTTGAAGAGAGGCGCGAAAAGTGGTTACGCCTCGACAGTTTAATAGGGATATTAAAGTACATTCATCTGAAAGTAAGACATGCTAATCTTCTCTAAAAGGGGGAGAGATTGAATGAAAGAGGTTAAGTTTTTCCTTTTTTTCGGTACACAAAGACTCTCTTATCATTTCTTCTTGTCAATTCACTATTCCATTCTCTCGATTGTAACTTGAACGTAAGAGGGATCACGTCTGCAATGCCAACCCACCTTTAATATTCTTGTGCATGATAAATCTAACATTCAGAAAGGAGATTCAAGATCTTTACGTTGCGACCATTATAACATTCTGAAAGGAAATTCAAAGTCTCCACGCTGATTCATATGAAAGAGAAAGATAATTTGGCAGTCTTAAAAACAGGGCCATCACCAAAAAATAATCATTATTTTTAAAAAGAAAAATCAAACTTTTGAATAAATCAAATCGAATTTTCAATTTAGATCAATTTATTCAATTTAATCAATCTTTTGCATTGGTGCAACGGTGTCATGCTTGGGGCCATTACAAATTGAAAATACTTGTCATTATTTTTTTTTACTTAATTATTATACCAACCATTGTATTGTATATGAAGGGAAGTAGAGGCCCCGTAGGAAAGAGCTAATGGTTAGTGCATATAGAAAATTGTACAAATGGATAACGGATTAATTCCTTGTAAAAGCGAGTTCTATCCCTTCATGCATTGGTTATTAGTCTCAAGGGTCAAAGGTTCACCGTGATTTATCTTTCTTACGATGATCCGAAAACAGATTGATAGGGACCGTCAAATTGACGATTTCAATCTTTTATACAAATAAAGAGAAGTATAGGGAGAATTTAGAGGAAGAGGTCCGAGATTTAAATTTTTATTTTGAAGTTTAACTGTTGAGTGTTAATAAATTACGCATGGATTTACTCAATAGATGAATTAAAAAAAAACGAAAGACTGAAGTGACTTTGCCGCCTAACGTATAGAACTATCCATATTTAATAACATCAATCACTTTCTTCCTTTTCTAATGTTTAAAAAAAAAAAGGATTGCGAGGTGTAGGAGTGTTCCACCGTTCGATGGACAAAAGTTAACTGTTATTTTAAGTGATTTATTTGCAAATAATTTAATTTAGCAATATCCAAATAATGAAATAATGGCCAATGAAAAATAGAAATAATAATACTTTCACACTGATTACTTGTGTTCGGGGAAGACGATGCAACGATTAGTACCGTATATTTTTATCATCAATGGAGTATAATTTATTTTATTTTATTTTATTTTTTTTTATATCAGAGTATTTGAATTTTCAATCTGATTAATTTTGTAGAGTGATCAATCCTGCTCCATGAACTTTCAAAACGTCTTACCAATAGTTAAATCGGATAAAATCGAAGTATAAGTGATCTCCACTGGCCATCAAAAATAAATCAGGAAAGTACACATAGTTTTTTTATGATTCAGTTGGGATTCCACAGCTGTGTCATCCCTGAATGACGATTCAACGTCGAAGTCGTACTCTGTCCATCGAGCAAACTCTTAGGTCCCGGGGACGTCCGAATGGATTTTTTCTAAATTTTATCGTCGAATGATATTACAGTAAAGGATCGAACTGTATTCTTATATAATCGCCTTTACTTTTGTTATCAGACCGGGGCACAGATCGATTTTTTGTGATTATAGGATAGAAAGGCCCACCAAGCATCTTCTCTTTATCGTGTATTAATCAATGAATCAAAGTCAAAAATTATTCGTAATTTATTTCCTTCGTATTAATTAAGAAATCGATTGACAAGGATAATGAGATGAACAAATCACTGTAAAAGATTGAAACCGTTAATCTAGTGGCCTCCACCGACCAGAAGCGACCCTGAGCAAGGACAGCTAGGGTCTCGTCCAGACCCAATGAAAGTTTTTTAAAAATTACATAGGAAAGGGGCTCGTTTTTTATGAAAAATAATTTTTTTTTATTTATAAAAGAGCCTTTTTTTTATTTCGCGCCCTAAAACATCAAGGACCGACTCTACCGTCGACTTATTTCACGATCATTATGAAAGAGATAAATCACGAAGATCTTTTTGAATCTTGATGTGTTAGTTAAAGACAATAAAAAATCATCTGAGTTTATAGATAAATTTTAAATATTCTTTCGTAATCAATTCATATATATTTTATAATTGATACACTGTCTTATTTTAGTCAATACGTGATCCCGTGGAGAGTAAGACGAGCAAATCACGTTTTTGCCATATGTGGACAATGAATGGTCAGCGAGAAGTAGCATATTTTTAGAATAAAAAAAATTTGAAATTTAATATTCGGGCCAAGCTACTACCATCTAGACAAAAATCGTGGACCCCACATCCACATGGCAAACAATAATTGCTAGTCAAATTCTTCGTCTTCGCCGACCTTTGCAAGCCAATTGACACTTGTCACGGTCACACTTTTTTAAAAGAGGCCATCGGTCCCTTTCAGTCGCGTTCTTCCAACCGCAATTGCAGCACTTTAATTTAAATACGAAGAAAAAGTATTTAAGGACTCTTTTTTTATTAAATATACTTTTAAGCAGACTCCAGTGGTGGTAGTACTGTAAACTAATCAAACTAAGTTAAATTTTATATTATTTAAGTTTATTTGATAAAATAATTAAAATTAATTAAGTTATTGAAATAATTATGCAAACTTGATTTTTTAAAAAAAAAAAATATTGATCGAGTTTGGTTCGAATTCGGATTCCAATTTAGATTGACTTATGTATTTTATATCAAAAACGTAGTTCAAATTTGAATTCAATTTGATCCAAACTAATTTAAATTTGATTAATTTAAATGTTATTAAGTTCTCAAATCAAATTTATTTATTTGATTTAAATTTTAATATTTATTTGATTGATTAGTATAAATAATTTAAGAAGTTCATAAACGAGTCTCATCGAAAATATAATTTATAAGTTGTGTTCATAAATATTGTTCATAGACATTAACAAATCAAACATGTATATATATTCAAATTTATTCATTTAATTTATTAAACTATTCAACCTCATTAATTTAATTGACTTTCACTAATATCTATTGAACGACTATAAATGAACTTTCACTAAATTAAATACTAAGTTTGTTTATGAATACTTAGTTTATTTATAATCCTATGCAATAAATCAAATTTAATCGGATTTTATATCTTCTATCTCCATTTCTATTTATTATATTCATTTATATTTTTATCTTACATCAAATATTCATATCATATTCAAATATTCTATATAACCTTCTACAATTATATTTTTTTTTCAAATTTAAATTATTTAAATGAATATTTATCAAATTCTCAAGATAACACTAAAAAAAATAAGAGAAAAATTAACAAATTAAATATTATAAAATAATAATAAAATATTAAAAATAATTTATCTTTAACACCAACCATTTATTGGAGTATTCAAATATGAAAATTCGATTATTTAATCATATAAAAAAACTCTCCGTACTCTCTCCATTCTATTGGAATCAGATATCAAATTCTTTATCATTATATAAAAGATTAGAATCGTCAATCTAGTGACTTCCTTACCCTAGTCTCTCAGGATTCGAGAGAGAGTAAATTACGAAAGGACTATGTCTGTGAACATGATTAGTAAGGCGATGGATGATATCCCTACGAGTGTGTTTGGTTAAGGTTATCATGGATAACTTTGATTATCCATTTAATATTATATTATCCATAATGACCTTGTTTGGTTCAAGAGATAAGTGAATTGTAAATAATGAAACATGCATGCCACATCAGCAAAATGGGTCATGCAACTCGGAATCACATTACCTAGGAGAGAGTAAGATTGTTCTTGATTCCGAGATTAACAAAAAAAATTTTTTCAAAATTATCCCTTAAATTTTATCAAATCTCAATTTCGTCCTAATATAATTAAAATCTTAGTCGATCACTCGCCGCTACCACTGTTGACAACCATCGTAGCCGTCGGTCCCTAACTATCGACATTATCATTGTCGATCGTCGATCGATCGTCACCGAAACCGGCCGTCGTCACCGATTGTCAACTCGGCCGATCGTCGTCATTGTCGGTCGTCGACCATCGATCACCACCCATCGCCCATCACTCATCGTCAGTTGGCGGTCGACGTCCGTTAGTTGTCAATCGTTACCACCGTCCATCATCACCTTCATTGTCATCCGGTGTCATCGACGGTCATTAATTGCCACAATCAATACCGATACCAATATCATCATTTTTCAAAATAAATAGAACCTTAAACCAAGAATAATATAGTAAAATATTAAACTAGGTAATGTACTAAAATCTCTAAGTAAATAAATTTTTATTGTATTATTTATGACTGAACTAAACAATATAAATAAATTATGTTTTATTCTCTATAATTTTAGTTATATGATTATTTGATAATCATATAATCAAAATTATGTACGATAACTTAATCAAATGCACCTTAGACGATCCCAAACAAACGCTAAAACTCACGGAGATTTGTGGAGAAAATAATTCTTTAATAAAGGACCAACTTTCTAATGCTAAAAGAAGCTCCTGAGCATATGATACATTATACATATTAATATTAATATGATTCGATCCTTTGTCATAATAAATTCGATTCTAATTTTAGAAGAATCTAAACAATATCTTGAGTTGAGTATGGATCGAAAATTTATATTTTCGAACGAAATATATCTTCGATATCAAATCTATCTTATAGGGACGGTGTGACTAGGTCGTTAGATTTAACTACTAAGCAGCAAATACTTTCTTGATTTACTTTAATAGTCGATAAAGTATATTTTACTTATAGATCGCTTAACACTCTGTCAAAGATTTATGAAGTCTGATCGATCCTCTCAAAATTAATCAAATCAAAATTTTAAATATTTAGTATTAGTCATCGCCCCTTTATATGTCCTTATATTTATTATATTGAAATAGTATTTTTTTTAAAATATATATAAATACTCTTATTTTAACTTAGTGCACGGTATCTAATTTTAAGCAAAATTATTTTAATATCAATTAAAATTATTCAAATATCAAAATTGTTATTGATTTAATTAAAATTAATCCAAGTTTAATAATTTATTGAAACGTGTTATAATAATATTGAAATAAAAATACTTTTCGTGTATATATATTTTTTTAAAAAGGCACCGTGGTTTACAGCAAATACGGCCGGTGGAGGTAGTTTGTCGCAGTGTCCCAACGCATCGCCATGGCTGGCACGGTGGAAGCTATAAATGGAAGCCATTAGGCAGTGGAAAGAAACGTATCGACAGTGCAAACCAACAAACAACACCTTTCCTTTTTCCATTTCGTCTCTCTTCGTCGTCCCCATTTGCACAAAGGTCGGACTTTTCCTCTCCGATCCGCCGTCCAATCAGATCAACTGACGGATTTCATGTGGGATCGCTCGGATCTCTCGGCTGATCAGCTTTGTTGCGGCGAGTGGTGCTCTTTTGTGGGTGCGGCGAGGGATCTCTCCGATTCTGAGGCGACCATCGGGTTCCCCGGTGATTACGCATGAACTGGTTCGTGAACCTGCGGTTGAATTCGAATTCCAATCACTTCGTCACCTGCCTGTTGATTTTTGTTCTCCATTACTCCCCCCAATTGGCCCCGTCCATTCTGAATTCGAGGACTCGTCGGAGCTTCAATTGCCGGTCTCGTAGTTATGGAGCATCGATTTGAGGGTAACCGTGACAAAAAAGGTGACTACTTTGGTTCAAAATTTTAGCTCTATCTTATTTTAGTCAGATATTTCTTGCTTTGTTTTGTTTTGTTTTGTTTTCTTTATTGGACGAATAACTCGCAAAATCCGAGCTTCTGATCCGGATCGGCCGGAATCAGCATCTGCGTATATATTTTTTTCTTCTAGGCCAGTAGTTGAATGGTTTGCAAAATCGACCAATTTCTATCCGGATCGGCCTGGAACGGCTGATACTATTTGCTGAGAAATAGGGCATCTGCCATAACATCTCTAGAAAATAATCGGAGCCGGAGGTAGCCAGCGATTGGAAATCAGCCTCAAGGAGTGGGAAATCGGCATGAAATCGGTGAATCTTCTCGGTTTACGCGTTTATTCAGCTGACAGAACAGGGGAAAACGTAATATTTTTCGACTCCAATAGAGGAGTAGAGATGAGTTGTGTATCGGAGGAGAAAGGAGGATGATTGATGCAGTCGTGGATGATCTCCGTTTCATCGCCACAAGGATCTGTATCATATAGTCATTCATTTTTGTCTCCAATCTTAAGCAGATTTGTCATTCCTTCACTGTATCAAAATCTCTGCTAGCTTCAGTAAAGATGAACTGCAGTGGAATCTGTATGGGATTCACGTAGAACCTTCCTGTTCTCTTCTTCCACCTAAGATGTTATCTAATTTTGGCTAACTCTTATTTATGTGACATTTTAGAGAGAGAATTTAGCGAAAATTTTGACTACTTGCTTAGTTAATCATTAATGCATATTACTTCACATTTATGTGCATACATGACCAAATGTTATTTGATTGCATACACATAAAACAGTATATGTTTTAAGTAATTGCCAATTAACATCAGCCAATATCAAACTTTTTCTACTGCTTGCAAATTGTAAACATAGAAGATTTTATGTTTATAACTAAACTAAAATCATCAGTAGTGATATAATGATATAGTGTTGCATAGAGTTCGATGGAGGGATAGTATTTGTTTGTATGGCCCCGAGCAGTTAGATGTTGGTCAGTATAAAATCACTATATGTTCTGTTTTGCGCTTTACTGCTTCACATCAGACGCAAACATATATTTATAGAAATTGTCTTAAATTTAGTTGCAGCATCTTTCTACCAGAAGACTGAAGGAAGGCAATCTCGCTCTCCTTCTGCCATTGTCATTGGTGGTGGATTTGCAGGGATTGCAGCTGCTCATGCACTGAAAAATGCAGCTTTTCAGGTATTATGAGGATATAATTTCACAGTTATTTCAGTTGCCTTTGCATATTAGATTCTAAGTTCTGATATGAATGTAGTGAGTGAAGGGGCTGGGTAAATTTGTATCACATGGAAGTTTATTTTATTCCTCAGGTTGTGCTTTTAGAATCTCGGGATAGAATTGGTGGTCGAGTTCACACTGACTACTCATTTGGTTTTCCTGTTGATATGGGAGCAGCCTGGTAAGTTTTTTTTTTGTGTTTTTGTTTTCATTCCTTCTGAAGAGGATTATGGCCAACCTTCAAAATGTCAGTGACTAGAAATTTTAATTTGGACACTTCAGGTTGCATGGCGTCTGCAACGAGAATCCATTGGCACCTTGGATCGGAAGACTTGGTCTACCAATTTATCGAACTTCTGGTGACAATTCTGTCTTGTATGATCATGACTTGGAGAGGTAATGGTTGACTTAATACTAACAGATATCACTGATCATGGAGACTATAATCTTACTGAACAAATTTACTTCTATTTTTCAGCTATGCACTCTTTGATGGTGATGGATATCAAGTGCCTCAAGATCTAGTGCAAAAAGTTGGTAAGGTGTTTGAAACCATTCTGGGAGAGGCAAGTTTTTTATTAACCTTATATCTGCAATGCTGATAACTTGGAAATATTTCTCTTGTGAAGTGAGTGTTCAACGTTTGCAGGCTAACAAACTCAGGTATGAAGGAAATGAAGACATGTCTATAGCACAGGCTATTAAGCTAGTTATGGAGAGGCATTCATATTTAAGGTTAGGCCAGCTTTTTCGATTTTCATAACTCTAGTAAGAATTTGTTTTTTCTTCTTGTGTTTAATCTCGAATTATCACCTTGCAGGCAAGAAGGGCTTGCTAATAACGTGCTGCAGTGGTACCTGTGCCGAATGGAAGGTTGGTTTGCTACTGATGCTGATAATATCTCACTAAAGAACTGGGACCAGGTGAAATCAAATGAATATACATTTAGAATGTTGTACATGACTCGTAGAGTTTGCAATATTTTATGTAATTAATGTTATTTTCAATTGTTCAGAAGTTCATCTGCAAGTTTATTATAAAGCTTCTACTTTGTTTGTATTTGATAATTCTGAATAGTAATAAAATGCAGGAAGTTTTGCTCCCTGGTGGTCATGGTCTGATGGTTCGTGGTTACCGTCCTATTATTAATACACTTGCAAAAGGCCTTGATATTCGACTTAGACATCGGTATGCTCTTCACTGACAATAGTAGATTGATTTCAAAAGTTCCATTACTTCTGGTTGCTTGCATCTCTACATCTGATTTTATTTCTTTAGTTTATTTGTGATTTCGCATATTTAAAACCTTTTCTCTTTCAAAAAGCTCACTTTAGTGTTCCTTCCAGAGTCACAAAAATTGTATGGGGAACAAAGGGAGTAAAAGTCACTGTAAACCATGACAAAACATTTCTTGCTGATGCTGCTATTGTAACTGTTCCCCTTGGTGTTCTCAAGGCCAAAATCATCAAGTTTGAACCAAGGCTTCCAGGCTGGAAAGAAGAAGCAATAGATGGAATTGGAGTTGGGACGGAGAATAAAATTGTTCTGCATTTTGACAAGGTTTTCTGGCCAAATGTGGAGTTTCTTGGAGTTGTCTCATCTAGTGCATATGGTTGCAGCTATTTTCTTAATCTTCACAAGGCAACTGGCAACCCTGTTCTTGTCTACATGCCTGCAGGTCGTCTTGCTTACGATATTGAGAAAATGTCCGATGAAGATGCTGCTAAATTTGCTTTTAGTCAGCTAAAAAGAATCCTTCCGGATGCAACTGAACCGGTATGCTTTCTCTCTAGTTCCTTCATTACATTATTTTTATTGTTACTTTCTAGCCGATTGTTTTTTTGTGCTTCGAATTATGAAACTTCAATGTTTGTTTTCCTGTGAATGTCTTATTGACAATGAAAATATTGTTTGGCCAGCTTTGATTTTGTTTATGGTTTATGAATTTCCTTTCCTTGATTTTGCCACTTTTTCATGATGCTGTAGCAACGCTTTAACGAAAAACAATTTTAGTGTTTTGTCTAATCAATGGAGTTATCATGTATCAATTATAAGCGGTGACATTGCAATTTGGAAGGGAATTTTTAAGAAATGTACAAACTCCTTTCGTTAAAAGCAAGTACAAACTCTTGGGAGAGTGACTCTACTGATTGGTTTCTTATACTTGGATTTCAGATTCAACATCTCGTGTCACACTGGGGGGTGGATGAAAACTCACTTGGTTCGTATAGCTACGACGCAGTTGGCAAACCTCGTGAATATTTTGAGAGATTGCGCATCCCCGTGGACAACCTCTTCTTTGCTGGAGAAGCTACATGTAACAAGTATACAGGCACTGTGCATGGTGCTTTCTCCACTGGGTTGATAGCGGCTGAAGAGTGTCGGATACGAGTCCTAGAAAAATATGGAGACCTCGAGAGCCTAGAGATGTTCCACCCAGCCATGGGGGAAGTATCTGCATCAATCTCTGCCCCGTTGCTTATCTCCCGCATGTAACATGTCTATCACCAAATTTCTAGTGTTAGCAGAGGTAGTTCTCTAACCATTCCATTCATTGCCGGAAAATATCTTAGGAAAGTTTTAAGTTTTCCTTAGAACTTTTCGAGCATGTGGTGTGGTTCATGTGCTACAGTGTGACACGAGTTCAGTATTAAAACAATAAATGACAAGGAGGGTAAACCTCCTTGTTGAAAACCTTATAATATGTACTCTCGAAGCCAAATAAGAAACCTGTGTGTTGCTTAAATACTATTGCGGTTGTTCAACTTGAGGGCTTAAAGCATCTTTTGAGCAAGGTTATGTTCTATGTTATGTGAATCCTCTTGCTCTATACTTTGCCAATGTGGCTGAAGAATGATCTAATCCAACAGAACAATTCGACTTGATGGATTTGATCTTGTTATCCTGACAGATATGTCAAATTCTTTTACATATATCTCATGGATATTTACTTTTATTTGCTAAGACAAGTCACTCACTAAATGCAAACTATGATAATTCATCCATTCATCATTACTAGTTCAGCCAATTACAAACTCATGGGATATCAGTCTAGATTAATCCATGTAAAACTAGTTCACTTAATTTATGGGCTTGTAAAAATTGATGTAGGATATCAAAACTAGATAGTTATAGATCCGACCATGGTTCAGAATCAACGGTTTGATGGTTCGGAATCGACGATTCGTAAAAGGTTGACTCCTAATCGTCTAAGACGGTTATACTTCGGAACCGTCGGTTCATGGTTCGAAATTGCCTGTTCACGATTCAAAACTGCTAGTTCATGGTTCAAAATTATCATTTTTTATTTAAAAATTTTAAATAATAAAAAAGACTTACACTTATTTAAGTTGTCTACTTATCTCTTTAGGATTTAGGGGAATCAAAGCTTACTTAATTCTCTTACTTTTTTATCCTTTTTACCTTAGGAAGTGACATTATTCACTTCCATTTTCTATTTCTGTAGTTGTAGTTCCTTCGATGTCGAACTCCTCTGCTTCGCCTTTAAAAAATTATATTCCTTGTATTCTTTTTTTTACTTATCCAATCATCAAATAATGCTTGTACTTCTAAAGAATCAAAAAACAAAATAGAACATAGTTTATCTAATATGTTCTCTCTAAAATTGAATATTTGTTCTATGGCGACGGTCGATACCAGACAAGCTAAGATTTCTTTTGTGATGATAGAGAGGATAGAAAAACTTTAAGTCTTCTGTGACAACCATCGTAAAATGTCAAAATTTGCTTCACTATCTGTATCATTAAAATCAAAAGAAGTCGTCAAATAATTCTCAATTATATTCCTGCTTGAAACTTGAGGATCCTCGTGAACGTTTCATCCGTTCTTTTAGTAAAAAATTGTACTTTTATAAATTTTACATTACTACTACTAATATTTTGAACTTCCGATATATTACTTTCTAATCCATATTTTAAATTATATTCTTTATAAATTATTTCTCATATTTTGTACTAGAATAACAAGATCAGAAGAAGGAAATTTTTTTATTTGAATTAAAATATCATAATACATAACTAACATTCCATATATAAAATATCTAATTTTATATTTAACTTTAATATAGGATCTAAAGCAAATATAACCAGACAATTATCAGGAATATAATAAAAATATTTTTCTCATTTTACTTTCATTGTGAATATATAAGAAGATAAAAATTCATCGTTAATATATTCATTTAAAATTAAAGTTATGATACAAAAATTTTTCATAATTAAATAAGAAGTAATATTACAAATACCGAAAAGTTGTTCGATTGTATCACTAAATACTTTTAAAATTTCATAAATACTACTATATATATTGAATTGATATGAAAATAAATATATATAAGGATTAGGAACTACTTAAGAAAAAAATATAATAATTTTTTGTATTGAAATGAATCTTCTAATAATTGATAAATTAAATTTCAACGTATTGGTATATCATGTGAAAATTTTTTAGGTATCATTCCATTAACTTTATAAAATTTACCTCATTTTTCATTGTAGTAGGATGTGGCAATAAATAAAAAATAATAATTTTAATCAATTTTATTTGATTTTTTAAATTTTTTAATCTATCTTGAACACATAAATATAAAATATGATATGTACAACGAATATGAAAAAATATACTATCAATAATAGATTGACAAATTAATTTAAGTTCATTTATACTTACGATATTAGAACTTGAATTATCAAATGAAATTGAAAATATTTTATTAGTTAATTCATATTCTTCTAAAATTAAACATAATAATTGAGAAATATTATCAGTAGTATATAATTCGTCAAAAACTCGATAGTCTAATAAATATTTTTGGATTGTCTAGGAGTTGTTGATCCAATGACAAGTCACATGAATGAGTTTACAAATGATCGCTCTAAATATTTAAACATAAAGATATTTTATTATTTAATTTACTATATTCTTTAAATAAATCTTTTCCCCTTGTTTAACTAATTTTTTAATTGTCCGAGTAAGTATAGTTCTAGGAACATATTTAGTAGATAGATTAAGAAATTCTTGATAAAAATCTTCAAATATGTATTTAGACTCAAAACTAAATGAAAGATGTTTTATCGAAATAAATATAGCTAATGATTCTCTTAATTTAATATTAGAATATTTAAATAAAGTTATATTTGTACCTTCGGTCATAAAGAAAATCTGAAAAATTGCATTTGCGAACAATCGATCTCAAATTCCGTGGGATGTTAGCTTTGTTTCAACATGTTACTTTAACGATTCATAACCATTGTCTGATTGAAATTTATACGAGATATTATAATATTTATATTTTTGCCTGTATATCTCTGTAGGAAAGAATGACTTTCTCAAAATATTTAGTAAAAAATGACGATTTTAAAGGTAAAGGATCCTGCACCACGGAAGTCTCGGTACCTCCTTGTGTATCGGTTGTCGAAAATTGATTTGGTTCGTCATCGGTGAATTGAACCTCCTCACACTCGGGATCAACATTCAGAATGAAGACCTCCTTGCCCCTATGTGATTGAGATGAATCATCTTCCATTAAAATCAGAGTTAAAAATCAAACCGATTGAAATCAGAGAATTGGAAGAGTTTGAAATAGTTAAATCGAAAGAGAAGAGTAGAGAAGATGTGATAAAAATAATGAAATGAGTTTTCTTGGGGCAATAAAGTGATGCGCTCACTTCAGACACCTCTCATCGTCAATCTCACAGCTAGGTGGAGGAAGATAAATCACAAGGAATATTTTTGCCCAACCAAGAACCAGCACGGTGGGATGGTAGACATCCCGAAAAACTTTGCAACTTCCGAGGATTGATCCTTGTTCCTTGGAGCAATTCTACCATCCGTGCTAGCCATTTGACCCTCTCGCGGAGACAATGAAATGAGTATCCTATATATAGAACTTAGAGCATAACTGCCACTAAATCGTAATCATTGATATAAAAAAATTAAATAATCTCAATGGTAAAAAAAAACTCATTTTATCCATTGGAACAGTTGATTACAATGATAAAAGTATAACCCTCCCCCATTGAACCGACTATTTGAATCATTGGTTAAGTGATTATGGAGTATTAGAATCGGAACCAACTTGATTTTTGATGGACCGATTTCGATTTAGTAACCCAAGTCAATGGGTAACCAATCTATTGACCCGATTACAAACCTAAGTCGGGTCCAGGTCGAACTCGACCGATGGTCGGGTCATCTTTAGCCATAGTTACTTGTATGTTTTATGATGTATAAATAATTTAACAATTTTTAATTGGATTTGTCCCGTATCAATACTGAGTGTAAATTTAATTTATCTATAATAAATATAGCAATTTTGAATACGGTTGATAATTTTAATAATTTTTAATTTTAACAGACCATTTTAATTTTTTTTTAAAATCTATTTTATTAAAAAAAAAGTATTTATCAACAATTTATTTGTTCAACCTTCGCTGCTGATTAATTTTAAAAGTAAATGATTTTTCTCTTGTTTCTGAGTAAATTCTTAGGAAAAAAAGTGTCATGTCACTTTTGAGTCTTCAACTTTACTCATTTTCTATCTTTTTTTTTTTTTATAAATAACTCAACATTCTTTAAACTTATTTCTCAAATATATGTAAAATTATATTAGATATAAAAAATCATAATTAATGGGCCATGTATCAAAGTAGTTATATGGGCTTGGTGCAAATCCAAGAGTAACCCCTGGCCTTGATTGGGTTGATTAATTTGTAAGGAAAAAGTAATTGAGGGATTTTTTATAAGCAAATAAAGGATAAACTCCACCCTCATTAACCTTAGATAATTAAGGGTTTTTTATTTCCCTTTCTTCATTTGCATTCAATATAATAGTAATAATAATAATCACGTTAGAATATAATTGACTTCTCTTAAAGAAGGCTGAGAAATTTTCTTTAGCTAAATTTAATAATAATTCTCCAGCTCCTGTCTCCTCTGAGGCAATCATGAAGGCGAAGAGAAAACAATGATAGTTCCCAAATCAAATTACAAGACAAACCCGACATGAGCTTTCTCTCGATAGCACAAAAATGTTCATACTAAAAACCTAGGAAAAACCTCAATCTGTTTTTTAAAGTGTTATCATCATCATCATCTTCTTTTTCAGCTACCTGTTTGCATGTTTATCCACTTGCTGCATGGAAATGTCCCACACAACTTTAGATGATGGCCTATGTCATCCTCGAGCTCTTCTCAGATTTATAATTCATTCTCCCCTTCTTCTTAGTAGTGATTCAGTAAACTATACATTGAATTGATGCCTGTGACTTTTTATACAGTAGTCATCCTTTCAAAGTTGTTCTTTTTTTTCTGCCTAATTAATTATGCAGTGACTTTTGTTCTTTTTTTCCCCTGCCACAAACCGAGTGTCCTTGCCACGACCCTAAAGCGGCTAAGGTGAAACCTTGGCGTCGCAGAGTTGTTCCTCTGGGGTTCTCAAAACGCATGTTCCTTGGCTCTCACTTTCTGCAAGAAAAATGATCAATTTCTCTGGCACATGCATGCATGCAATGCTTGCATGCCTTGCTAGCTTTGCCTCTCATTTTGATTGCGCAAGGACAGGGAATGGACCGACCCTTCAAAAATGTGAAGTAGGACGTGAGGTTAGGTGGTAGGTTCCATTCATGCCTACTGTGTAGGTTATCATTGTGTCCATGGCCTCGAGAAAGATGAATAATAATAAATGGATCGAGTTCCCTGCAAATGAGTTCTCTGACGGGTATTTAAAGCAGGCAGACACTCGTTTTCAATTACATTGCGTTCAGAAACATTTTTCCAGTGCATTAGAAGAGACTAATGTACGATGTAACTCGACTTAGTTTGTGCTAAATGGGTACATAACACAGCACTGCTGATACTGTTCGTATCATTGTGTCGTTTTGAAGTCATCGGCACTGTCATCTTTAGGAGCAAGGGGGCTCCATCCACACACAAACAAACTTCAATGTTCATGCATGAGGATTTGCAAGGGACAGTATCACGACAACTCATATATCAAGTTCAGTTTCCCAGCGGGCAATCTTTGGAACTGACAGGACACTAATGAATGCATGATTTTTAAGGTTACCATATATACTTCATTGGCTTCGTATCAATTCACCCTTCGTATATAGCTAGCTAGCTAGCAAACTTTGTTTCATCTTTATGCCTTGTTTGTCCTTTTTCTATGATATCAAATCTTACTGATGCAATAATCTTTAATTTAGTCATGGCTGAAAAGATTGTAGATCGAGGATGGTGTGGGGTATTATCCAACTCAGGATGCTTATTTGAGCCAATCAAGTGAGAAGGTTGAGTATATATCAGGGAGAGAAGATGAAATGTTGTTATATATATAAAAGAAGAGATCCTATCTCCTAATATATCAAATATATTTTAGAAACTCTATAGCAACATTGAATTTGGAGGCTTTCAAGGGATTTGATAGGGACAATCGATTGCGGAGAAGGATTTATTATATGCAGTTTTATTTTATTTTATAAAAGGTTATTTTTAGAATTTAAATCCATGATTTTTAAATTATAAAGTAATAATTTTATCGTTGTGTCAAGACTTAAATTCATCAAATTTAAGGATGAAAAACTAATAATTCATCAAATTAAATTCACGATGGGAAAAAAAGAAAGAAAGAAAGAAGAGGCAAGAAGAAAAATGGAGAGTAGAGTAGGCATCTGCCATGTGCTTGCAAGACATGCACCCATGTGGCCGCTACGAGCTTGGAAGTAGGCCATCCATGTGGCTGCCACAAGCCAGCAGCCACCTGTGCGGCTTGTGACCGCACTAGATAGCAAATCGTTTGTGCGACTATCGTCGACTCATGAGTAAACTGCAAGAAGGTCACAAGCTTGTGACATCAATAGTTTTGAGGTTGTTAATAAACCATTGGAAAAAATATTTAAGTTCAATTTAATATATGTTATTCAAATACTGTCAAAAAAATGATGGGCTGAGGTTCTCCCTTTTTCGACACGCTCAAACTTCTCCTTCTTCGAAGAGCATAATTGGTTAACTTTTGGAATTGTCACTGTGGCTCCCGATCTACAAAGGAAGAAGATATGAGAAGTGGATTGATTTTACCGACATGGCTAGTTCATCCGATGCTCAAATCAGTATTCATCGTGGAAAAGAGAAAATGTTATCGGGTAGAGAAAATTTAAAGAAGAAGAGTTGTCTTCGCGTATCAGAATAGAGAAAGAATTATTCCCTTTCTATTTAATTACCACTATGTGTCTTATATAAAAGTTGGGACATCGTCTCACCGATTAGGTTTATCCATCTGTCATATTCTTTAAAGGGTTATTAGGGAACAATCATTACGTACACTGAGCCTTCGTCTGTTCTGGCATACTCCTCTGCTATACGTTGAGGGGATCAAAATATTCTAGATAGATCACCACGTATTTCCCCTATGTTTAACGTCCGAACTAAGGGTCTGAAAGAGTAGGTAGTACTTAGGAAGATTGTCAATTCTTGATAGAATTGAGAATGGCCCGGAGAACCGATGACACTTGAGAGAACTCATAATGCTTAAGAAAATCAATATTACTTAGAAGACTAAATAGTGCTTGAAAAAATCATTAGTATTTGGAAGAACAGGTGATACTCGAGAAAATTAATAGTACTCGGGAGGCTAGATGGTACTCGAAAAAATCAATAGTACTCAGGAGAATCGATGGTACTCAAAAAAATTAATAGTAATCGGATCGGAGGACTAGATGGTACTCGAGAAAATTAGTAATACTCGAGAGGTTAGATAGTGCTTGAGAAAATTAATAATAAAAATCGATAGGACTTGGAAGAATCGATGGTATTCGAGAGAATAATTAAGTGGTGCTCGAGAAAACGATCGGACAACTATACTCTTATTCGGGATTTATCAAGAATCCTAAAATACCATCAAAAAATATGTAGGCATATAGACTAGGTCAGAGTTGAAAAAAATTCTTAGTAGGCAAAAAAGTATTTAGATGAGTAAACTCTTAGCAAATGTAGAAAGATTCAACAAACTTTTTCAAAAGGCTAAGGGAGCGCGTTTGGTTCGGAGAAAATTTTTCATTTTCTATTTTCATTTTCCTTTTAGAAAATAAAAATATTTTTTTGTGTTTTCTAATTTTAAAATACTTCTTTATTTTCTAGAAAACGAAAGTGAAAAACGTCAATCAAACGTCATTTCCCACATTTTTTATTTTCTCAGAAAATGAAAACCGAAAACAGAAACTTTTCTACGAACCAAACGATACCTAAGTGATTCTTAATGTATGAAATTTCAAAGGAGCTAAACCCTAAACTCTTATCAAATTCAATGGATATCAAAGAGTAACTACATGCTATGTAGATGTTAGATTGATGGTTCAAATTGTGCAATGTACTAAACTCATAGTCAACCTCGATTTACAAGCATTTTACTAAAAAATTTAAAGGAGAATTTTGATGCAATAGTAAAGTTATTATCTTACGATTTAGAGATCACGAATTCGAATATTTTTTTATAAAAACAAAATAAGACTATATAATAGACTCTTTTTTAAAAATTCATACATGAAAACTTCGTGAACTTCTTTAACAACTATCAAACCCTAGATCATCTATATAAGCAATCTCGACTTGGATTTCTTCATCACGATGAACCATTTATCAACCTTATCCTCTCGAAGTTCAATAAAGTTAACTTAAATCTTGTCAATAATATGAAGAAAAATTGATGGAACTTGACCACGTATTAAAAAAAAATAATTAAACTTAATCCCTCAAAGTTCTACAAAATATTGGATTCTAAATCAACTATATATATCCAATACACTCATTTAGAGTTCAATTAAAACCCGAATAGAACTCAACTAATATATCTAGATATCAAAAATCTCTAATAAACTCCAATTAAAGACCTAACCTCACTAAAAAATATTTTTATATTCAAGTCTAATACGAATAAACTAACTCTAATATAAAAATATTGGAATTCGTCAATCTAGCGGTCCCTATCAGTTTGTCCCCGGACCATCATAAGAGAGGTAAATCACGGTAGACCTTTTGACCCTTGAGACTAGTAACTAGCGCATGAAGGGACGACACCCTCGTATTTACGAGGGATTGATCCGTTGTCCTATGATACAACGTCACATGCACTAGCCACTAAGTCCTTACCACAGGAGCAAACTAACTCTAAATCATAGAACCCAACTCCAAAATCAACATGAACATAAATCAATTAGTTGCTATCTCTTTAATCTATTTCTATTTTTATTTCCAACTTATAAAATTTTCTAGGGTTTTATGAACAAAAATCTAATAACAAGGCCAAGATGAAGCATGAGCTTAATTAATGACCATCTTATACCGTGGAAAGTTATTTTAGCAATCTAAAAAAGTGTTAATTATAGAATTTGAAGACTTTAGATAATTATAAAATCTAAAATTCAAACTGTGTTAGACATAACTTCTTGTATTTTTTAAGATACAATAGTTCAACCACATTTATAAACATTAATAAATTTTCTTGGGCAATTTTTATTTTGATCGATCCAAAATATCACATTCATATATGAGTCAACTGAGTTTAGTACAATTTAAGCTCTAAATTTACATATCTTACGAGTGGACCTAGCTATGAAATAGAGTCTCTTATCCATGTATATTCACAACACCACGAGCTATGATTCAATATAAATTAACTTTCACGTCGTAAAACTTTTAATTAATACAGACTAATTAAACTGATCCTATTCATATTGAAAATACATTTTTCATCAATTTTCATTTATTTTTTTCTATAGCCACTTTTGTATGACAGGAGATTCATAGTTGATATTGCTGTAATAAGAATAAGTATAAAGAAGTGTGAGGTTGAGTCAGATGGACAATAGCTCGCGGAGATAAGTTGAGTTAAAAATGTTGCAGCTCGGAAAGATGAGCCGAGTTGAGAAGATAACAACTTAGGAAAAAGAGCCAAGTTGGGTCAGATAGATAGTAGCTTGAAGTTAGAGAGGAGCCAAAAGGAATATTAATTCTGTTAAGATGGGACCTCGTAAAATATACAAGAGATCGTTTGTTATAATCCTAGTATATACGTCATTATCCTTTTATAACAAATTGAAGATGCCTCATAGACCCACAAAATATTTCTGATATCTAACATTCTCTAACAGCATAACAGCATGATCACCTCCACTCGTGTGACTTTCCAGGTGGAGGGGAGATTCGTGGTTCGTTACAGGACAACTTGGCCTAACGTTAGAAAGGAGATAAAAAGACGGAAATGAAGGAAGGGGGAAGAAGATCATATCTCATTCGAAATACATTTACTATTTTCTAAGAGACTCATCTTATTCAATATTTACTGATGATTCTACTTGTTTTCTCTTTCTCAGACAAGCTCTAATTTAAGCATCGTAGGATCTCCGTTGGATAAACCAACGGTGATTTAACGTGAGTTAACTTTCATAGGAAGGGAATAAGGAAATTTTTCATATGGAGAGAATTCATCCTCGATAATGCATCCTCGAGAGAAAATCTGCGCATCAATAGTCGCTGCGACACGATCTCAATCCAATAGAGACTGATTATAAATTGTCCCAAAATAATAGATAATAGCTTTGAAAGCTGCCCCAAAAGAAGTGGAATCATCGATCTTTATTTGATATATACCTAAAGCCGAGGACCATGAAGTGATGGGTATCTATCTACTACATATGCATCAGATTATACCAGAATCAATCATGTAGGTCCTTCTTGATAGGCTGTTGTACCAGGCCATCAGGTAGGATAGATTCTCCCTTCATGAGATTGTGATGACAAGTGTGGCAGGCATAAAACCAACCAACCAACTAATTAACATCGTCTGCTTATAATTAATCTTCCAAACTTAAAATCTGAGGAATTGATGAAGAATTAAATTAAATTAAACCAGGCCAGCAGCAAGAGAAGAGCTAGAAAAGGACATCACTACAGCAGGAGCTGGCAGCAGCTTCGAGTGCTTAATTAATTAAACTAAGGCACATGCATGGCTAGCTAGCTAGGATCGTCCCTCACAGTTATAGCAGTGATATATCACACTTTTTTGATCGAGACCAGAAGAGTCTAACTCAAATGATACATTAAATATATAGCTAACGTATATATTATATATATATAATATTCCATCTATCAGACTCTTATATATATATCTCTCCTCATTTCTTTAATTTGTGTACGTGTGACTTCTTCCTCATGAAATTTATATATATAGCTCGACTACTACTGATCGATATGATATGGTATATATATATACAACAATAACAACAACAACACTAGCTAGTACTAGTGCACGTTTAATTTGAAGAATTCTTCGATCCCAGTCGATGTCACAGATGCCAGCACTGGTCTTTAATTAATGCTCCCTTTAGGGAGGTTCATGTGGGAAGATGATGATTTGCTGGAGTTGTTTGTGGATATCAGTGTCCGAGATGGAAGGTAACTCCAAACGAGTGAAAGGCTGGCCTCGACATTGCTGGCTAAGCGACAGCAATACCTACGGCAGACTTTATGGTCCACCTACCGGATCCAAGTTTAGGTTTGGAACTACTCGATCGAGTGTGTGTGTGTCTCTCTCTCTCTGTGCAGTGGCTTCCAGCTTAACCATGTTTCCCCAAGTTTTGGATCATAATAATCTCGATTGTATTGTATCATTAATTAATTAAAAACTCGCGAGTAATCGAAGCTTCGCGTTGAGACAGCGAAGGAAGTCCTAATTTAAAAATACAATTCAAATTAGACTTATTTATTGAGAGGACGTTTGATTAATCTCAAATACTATTGATCACCCTTGTAGATTGAATCGAGCTAAGTTGGCGTGGCTGAGTCGATGAGTAGTTGAGTGGTCGAGTCGTCGAGTGATCGAATGCCCAAATCATCGAGTGGCCGAATCGCTGAGTGCCTGAGTCGGCAGCCAAATTTCTCTAAAAATAAAGAGTCGATATCTGTGTTTAATACAAATTCCTTAAAACATATTCGTTCCCTCTCCGCGGTGCTTTAAAGTTTTCGTGGGTCGTTTGTTTCTCAAGACATAATTGTGGACTGCAATCTCTACAAAACAGTACTGATGGTCGTGATGAACAGAGAGGTATCTGAAGGCTATCATAGGGATTCTACTGAGTGTGGATGTTGGTGATGGACTCGCGTGTGATTCTGAATGCTTGTCGATTGCATGTGTATTGGTTCGAACCCGATTAAAGTAATTTAACTATTATGGTTTTGGTTAGTGAATTTGTATTATTATTGGATATGTGTTATTGGATTTTAGATCATAATGTATAAAACCCTTTAGCGCGTACCATTAATTAACATTGATGGGTTGTTAACGGGTTAAGGTTAGTTCTATATATAGTGTGATTCTCGTAGAAGAGAAGATTGATCAATCGTTTCTTTTTTCCCATTTGACAGAGCATACGGGGTCATCATTTTTGTACATGTGGAAGATCAAGTTCTATGACTCTCTCGACATCAAATCATCAGATTATTCCGACGATGACATGGTTATGCTTTATTTATGATCCTTCTTTTATTATGTATTTGCATGATTGTTATAAATTAGATGACAAAATCCTGTGTTTAGATCGTTCAATTTGTTTTTCGTTTTCGAATCATATGTGAATGTACGATCCATTGACGAATTAAAAAAATTCTTTAGTGGAAAAAAGTATTCTACGGACAAAGAGAGAATGAGAGGAGCAAGGTGACTTCCTATCATCTATTATGTTCAAGATTGTGGCTCCTTATATAAGAGTCTCACATGCACCGATACAATAATTGACAAAATAAAAGTTACTATTTATTTTTTTATTTGTCGGCAAACATCAATGATTTTAGATGGTAATAAATGTCAATGATCGAACAAAAATTCTTCAAATATTTATTCTGAAACATTCGACATACACAAATTGCACTCGCACACAAGTCACTTGGGTTCAATATAATTGGGGCTTTGGATTTACACCCTGTGAGCATGTGCATAAGAGAGAGTCTCTCCATATATAATTGTTCAAAATATACATGCTTATGAAATAATATAAATCAATTATGATATTTTGAAACTTTCAATGACAAATTAAAGTCTCGTACACAATGAAATCTTCTTCATCTTTTCCTATCATCTATTTCGTTCATTTTTTTTCCAACATGTTTTTCTTCTTGTCGATTCCATTATTAATTTTTTTTAGTTTTAAAGGATGTAAATTTCATAGTCCATCTCAATCTCAGTGAGAAAATATACTTCCACTGTTATTGTAAAATATCAATAAAATATATTATAATAGAGGAAGAACCTATGAAATTGTACTCGTTCTATGCGACGGCCAGTACCCGCATAATTTTTGTCCCCCTTATATTAAAAATGATAGAGACAAAATTCCAAATAAATTGATACGAGAAGTCACTAGAAGTGAGGAATAGAAGTAAATGACAATGACTAAATTAATCGATAGATTTGATAGAATTTTGGTTTGTGGTTTTAGTTAAGTGTTTCTCTTTGAAAATTTTAGAAAAAAAAAAAAATCTGAAAAGTACAAATTTAGTTAGTAATTAACTCATTAATTAAGACTATATATATATATATATATATATATAGAAGCTCTCGTCCAGTTGAATTCCATCACGAAACAATATTGTGAAACTAATATCGAAGATATCTGTTAAAAAATAGACAACAAAAAGTAATAAGATTTGCAATTCTTTTCTTTACCATCACAAATCAGAACTTTATGAAAGCTAATCTGATCATTTTGCTTTCGGATTACGCGGTTAGCTAAATTGGCCGTCCATAAGGTTTGATTTGCAAAGCATGGGCTCTAGTGCAGTTTTTGGGGTCATTCTTCAGTTATTTCTATAACGTTTGCCGTCTTACGAATTTAACGGATCAATTCGTGGACTAAAAAAAATTCTTTAAAATTACTCTCTCATTTTTTTAAAAAAATATTATCTTGCACTCGTATATAACTAAAGTCATTTTATTTGAAAAAAATAAGAATTTAATTAGAGATATTATTTTCTTATATTAATTGAGTATGATAATCGATAAATTAAAAATGTTTTATGAGAGAGAAGGTCTTTCAACTTTCTCAATTCGCAGATCAATTCAAATCTGTGGTTGATCGATCAATCTTGACTCATAACTCATGCGAATTGATCGATTTAAATCTAATTAATATAATTTTAATTCAATCCGTTTAAATTATTTGAAATTGATGGCTCTCTTTGTATACAATTTATTCTTTTATTATTCCTAAATTATCTGAGTTCGACCCTAGAAATATAAAGAAGGTGTTGGTTGACTAAATTCAATGAAAATAAATTGCATATAATAATTTATTTTTATCCTTATTTTTCTCATTTATTTTTTTCCCGAGTGCAAAATATCTAGACCTTTACTCTGACTTTTTTCAAAATGGTATTTCTAAATTTCTCAATATGGTGTTTTCATATTTATCAAGCATTTCTTTTCTAAAATAATATTTTCGTTAAAAAAAATAGACAATTATAAAAAAATTTCTATCGTACAACGCTGCCCCGCGCCGCGGGAGGCGGAAAATTTTTATTTATTTATTTATTTTAATGAAAATATTATTTTAGAAAAAGTATATGAAAATATGACGGGTCTTTTGGGAAATTTAAAAAACTAGATGCACGCTTTGAAAAAAATGCTAAAAACTATACGATTAAGATTCAAATTTTAATAAAAATAAATAAATTGTACTCAAACAACTAGATTATTAAAAAAAAAAACTCTATCTTGCGAAAGATCTTACAAAAAGACGATTTATCCACCTTTTAACAACAACTACTTGAAAAGAAATTCATCTTTTAGTGCTAAATAATAATAAAAATGTTTTGATTTAAAAAAATATAATGAGAATTTAGTCACAAATTGTCATTTCTTCTACTTAAATCTGTAAATTCTTGTACTTCTAATGCCCTAAAAATATATATAACAAAAGATAATTACGTTTACCTTCAATATTATTCATCATCAATTCTCGGTGAAAAAAAATAAATCACAAAAATATATCTCTTGATTAGAGGGCTTTTAAGATCAGATATAATTTTTAGATTTTATGTCAGAATCGATTTCATCGTTTATAATAATATCTATATTGCTTTAGCTAACGGATCATCTGAAGAGGTTTAAAAATATATAGACAAAATGATTTTTAAGTAAAATATTAATTTTGCATCTCGCCATATTATCGAAACGTTTTAACACCTCCATAGGGACGACGCGATAGTAAGATAGAGTATTCTTTGGTAGAATTGGATTCGATCTTACGGATGAAGTCTAAAATCTCTCTTGGTTTGAGATGCATAAAATCTTGTCGCCGTGTCGAAGAACTTGCGCGATGATTTATCTCTTTTTATCGATCTTTAAGACGGATGATAGAGATTGTTAGTTGGACAGATTCTCAACGTGACAGAAACGTTTTAACTTTTATTAGAGGGAAAACGCTGTTGACGAAATAGGAATGAACGAGAGGGAAAAAAAAGGATTTTTTTTATAAAAAAAAAACACTGGGAGGTCAATTTTGAAAAGTCTGAAAGAATATGGATGTTTTTGTAAAAGGATAAGTTGGGGAAGGGGCAAGCTGGAATTTGATCCCTCTTATAATTACAGTGAGATTACGAGAACGGAGCGATGGCGTTTTCTGCTTCCACCCTCGTTTTCCCACAAATTTATTCTGCATGTTTATCTTGCCCCAAGAACGATGACTTCATTCCACTACAAATCCAAATCCACAAAACTAGTGACCACAGAAATCTGAGAAAGCGAGAAAGAGAAAGGAGATGGTTTCTACGGATTGATTACCACTGGAATACTCTCACAGCGACGAGGTCAAGGGAGTAGTAATCGAGCAAGCAAGAGAGAGACACTGATGTATCCTCCCCCCTATTTCTCCCTCTCCGAGACCGACACGGAGCACCTCGTCAAACTCATTTTCCAGCCTTCAGTGGAAGCGATACCAACCCCTTGCTTACCCCACCCGGACGCCTCTGCGTGATGCTGTGCCTCCGCCTCATAAGTCATATTACTTCGCCGTGGAGATCTTGACTTACTCAGCTACAGGATGAGTTATCGCAGCTGGAGAGCTCAGGCTAGGGTTTCCGGAGCTCTTTGTTCGAGTTCGTGGCGGCCGAGCTGGCTGTGGCCGAGATAGGGTCCGCGGTCCACGATTTTAGTCGAAAGGCGGCTCCTTTTTGGTGTTGCGTTCGGGCAGGTGTGTGAAAAGGAGTCACTTTGCGGAGATTCAGTGCTTATTCGGTCGCCGTGGCCTTTTTCTTCTCAAATGCGTGGGGCATAGGTTGGCCTCTTGATGATTTTCAGCCTTTGTGTGGGGGTTTGTGAAGCTGCTGCTTCTTTGAAGCTTGAAATCAATTGAGGTTTGGGGGTTTTGCAGAAAAAAGTATATTATTATTGGGATTCAGCTTGGTTGCTTTGGTTGAGGTAACTGGTATTTTTATTTGGTTCTTTGTTCTTTTTCTTTTTTTACTTCCCCTTTTGAAGTTTGTCAGCCTTTTGGCTGTTCGTTTCAGCATCAGGTGAAGGAACTTTGTAGTGGTCGAGGTGAAGAGAAGAGCATGTGGTTTGGTATATGAAATGAATACCCTTCAGGAAGCTTCAGGAACTTGAACTTTTGAATATGCACCTTTGTCTCTTCTTTCATATCGGATTCCTAGGCTTTAACTTAAGAATTTCCTGATAAAGGTTTGAACTTGTAACCCTAGTGCCAGTATATTGAAGCTTTCTAACATATGGAATTAGAAGTTCAGCTTTTTCAATGAGGAATCAGCTACTGGTGAAGACATACGCTTATATTTCAAGGCCGGTGCCTAAATGGAGCGTGAGATACAATTTGAGCTTGCTTCTGACTTTGGTTCTGTAGATTACGGAGTACATAATTTGTACTAAGAGAGAAACAAGTAGTGGGTTCCTTCTAGTAGAACCAGGCCCATTGCAACCAATTCTTTTTGGCAAATCAGAAGATTATTTTGTTGCATAAGGTGATCGTCTCATGAATTTCATTCTGATAGCAGTTTTGTAGTCTCTCACTGCATTTGAGTTTCTTCTCAACTGCCGGAGATGAGGCTGTCATCTTCAAGTCTCACTGATCAGCCACTAGAAGGTATCTCTTTAACAGTTTCTTTATATGAAAATTGAGTCTTTTGCATTGTTATTAATAATTTCATATGTTATATCTTGCAGATTTTTATCCACGCCATGAACTAGTTTTTTTCTTTATTGGTAGTATTTTTTTTCGCTGGTGCTGTTTTTAGCCTTTAACTTATACCTTGAAAAAGGACTCCTTCCTTGTCAACTTACTTTCTTTCTAGTTCTCAAAGATCAATTGGTTAATGGTTTTGTGAGTTGCAAATGCCTATCCTCTTAATCTTTACTCATGAAAAGTTGCAACAAATATATTACATTTTATTCTTAGTTTTACTTGTCTCTGGAAATACTTTTATTGGTTGTTTTTCTTTTCTTTCAATTGCTCTTTTCTTAAAATGTTTCTTTCTCCTTTGCTTTTGTTACAATTTTTGCTGAACTACATTCCAATACTGGAAGAAATTCGTATGCATTTATATCACAACTTCTGGTAATGGAAACACATTGATTTAACATTACAGCCTTTATGCCTACTTGTTGATGACATAAAACTTAACATGCAGAATACCTTCCTCAAGTTATAGTCTAGATATCTGCAGTCTAGCTTTTATATATATATAGGCATAACAATTGTATCTAGGGGGAAAATGCTGTAGAAGAGGCATCATCTGGTAGTAATTATCAAGCCAATTTATATATTTGCTTTGTTATTAAGGTCAGCAGTAATCATCTATGCACTTGCTCTACATTTTAGACATTGCCAGCAGATAAAGGACCATGCACATTTACTTTTTGAATAAACATCTCCATATTGTTAGTATCAGTATTCTCTTATAGTTTAGTAATCTGTTTCAATTCTGATTCTTGCTGTTTGTGGATTTCATCTGCAGAAGAATCACGGTGTCTGAATTCAGAGTTATGGCATGCATGTGCTGGACCCTTAGTGTCATTACCAGTTGTAGGAAGTCGGGTGGTATACTTTCCACAAGGTCACAGTGAACAGGTTGGTTGGTTGAGTCAGATTTATATCAAAGTTCTTCAAATTTTTTTTTTTGAAACATGTCATATTCTTTCAGGCATGTTGTTTAATCATTTCAGCTTTGTCCTCAGGTTGCTGCATCAACCAACAAGGAAATTGATTCTCAGATTCCCAACTACCCTAACTTACCTCCTCAGTTGATCTGTCAGCTGCATAATGTTACTATGCATGTAGGTTTTGTAGTATTCTGAAAATTTACATACTTAGTATCTATTGTTGATGTAACTATAAAAGATGTGCATTCTCATCTTTATAGGCCGATGTGGAGTCTGATGAAGTTTATGCTCAGATGACACTACAACCATTGAGCTCGGTAATGAACTTTATGATCATGCTTTCTCCTTTCAATTGCATGAGTATTGTATTTTTGATTTGTATGCTCCTCTTTTGTTCTAATATACAGCAAGAGCAAAAAGATCCATATCTTCCTACAGAATTGGGTGCCCCTAGCAAACAACCAACTAATTATTTCTGTAAGTCATTAACTGCAAGTGACACCAGTACACATGGTGGATTTTCTGTTCCTCGCCGAGCAGCAGAAAAAGTATTTCCTCCACTGGTAAGTATTTGATGTACCATGCTGATTAATTCCTGAATTCCTGTTCTGACAATATCTGCCTATTTGCCAATGAAATTGGAAGGATTATTCACTGCAACCTCCTGCTCAAGAATTGGTTGCTAGGGATCTTCATGGAAATGAATGGAAATTCCGTCACATTTTCCGCGGTGAGTTTGTGTTCAATCAACTGACAATCTTTGTGAATGTTTTATACCATGTTCTTCTTGACACATAAGATTAGGCATCTGGAGATTGCTGATAGTACCCAACAATTGTGATAGATTCTGATTTTTTCCCTCAGACATGCATCAATACCTGCAAATTTTGTTTTATTTTTCATTATTTGACCACCAATGAATGGTATCTTCCTTCTTACTTGTTCCTTGTTCGACACCATAATTTATTTTAGTTGGCTTTCATATTGTGTTGCTTTTGCGGCTCTGTTTGGCTTGATACTTATGTTCAAATGTTTTTTTTCCATCAGTTGCAAGGTTTTATGATGTCACATACAGATTTATCAATATTCATATGCAGGTCAGCCAAAGAGGCATCTTCTTACCACAGGATGGAGTGTATTTGTGAGTGCAAAAAGACTTGTTGCAGGAGATTCTGTTCTTTTTATCTGGTATGACCATACTTTCTCTAGTTAAAAGTTTTGAACGTATTTATCACTTGCTCAAATTAATGAATTTATTCTTATTTAGGAATGACAACAATCAGTTACTTTTGGGTATTCGGCATGCTAATCGACCTCAAACAGTTATGCCCTCATCTGTACTGTCTAGTGATAGCATGCACATTGGCCTCCTTGCTGCTGCTGCTCATGCCGCTGCTACAAATAGCCGATTCACCATTTTCTATAACCCAAGGTAAATGGAGTTCATTATGAAAAATTATGTTTTTATTTTTATTTTTATTTAAAATAGAAAACAATATGTGCTCAGGGCAAGTCCTTCAGAATTTGTTATTCCATTAGCTAAATATGTTAAAGCAGTCTATCACACCCGTGTTTCTGTGGGTATGCGTTTCCGGATGCTGTTTGAAACTGAGGAGTCTAGTGTTCGAAGGTGAGTTCATTTTTGTTCTTCGATACTTCTGTCTTCAGCTCATTAGTATATTTTTAATTTTATGTAACCCTTCTTGCATAGTAAATAATTTCAGACTGCCTCTTTTGACTTTGCATATGATTCGTGAAATGATTTGGTGTGGGTCTTCAGATACATGGGCACAATTACAGGAATCAATGATCTTGACCCTGTCCGGTGGCCAAACTCACATTGGCGATCTGTCAAGGTGAGCATTTGAAAATATCTTGCTTTGCTTTGTGGTATGAGAGTGTATGCAATTATTTTGTCAGTCTTGCAAAAGTGTAATGGCAATAAAACATTACAAATGATTATACTTTTTTCAAGTTTGTTTTTTTTTCTGTTGCAGGTTGGTTGGGATGAATCAACAGCCGGAGAAAAACAGCCTAGAGTTTCACTTTGGGAGATTGAACCTCTAACAACCTTTCCTATGTACCCATCTTCCTTTCCTCTTAGGTTTAAGCGCCCATGGCCCACTGGACTTCCCTTCTTCCCTGGTATGCTTTAACGATTCTATGTGAGCTGCTAAAAATCTCATTACCAAGATCACGAACTGCTAGACCCATAATCTTCAAGTATTTGAGTACGTCATTAGTCAAATTCCTACTAATTCTTTTGTACATAACAATTTATATAGGTGGAAGAGATGACGATGTCAGTATAAATTTGCCTCTGATGTGGCTTAGAGGAGATGTTGGAAATCCCACATTTCAGTCACTGAATTTCCAGGGTGTTGGCGTTTCACCTTGGGTTCAACCTAGATTTGATACTTCATTGGTTAGTCTACAACCTGAGATCTACCAGGCAATGGCTGCAGGAGCCCTTCAAGAAATGCCGACCATGGATCATACCAAGCACGTATCTCCAGCCATGATTCAGTTCCAGCAACCTCAGAATACAACTAGCAGACCCAATCCCTTTCTACCACTAACTCAGGTCCTACATCTGCAACCTCAAACTCAGCAATCATATCTTCAAACCATCCAAGGAAGTCAACTGCAGACACAGACTCAGTCTCAACTTCTTCAGCATCCTTTGCAACAAAGAAATTCATTTGATGAGCAACAAGAGCAGCAACAAGCTCCCCAGCATCAGCAGAAACAGAATCTGCAATTGCAGACACCACAGAATCAACAAATTCAGCAACAGAAGGTTATGTCTGGTTATCAGAACCTTCCTAATTTATCAACCAATATTCCTAAGCATTGCTCTAGTTCTCAATCACCATCAACCACTCCGTCCATGGTTTCCCCATCTTCCAAGCTGAAGGATTTCCCTGATTCTAATTGTAATTCTGTTTCTGTATCTGCTGCCTCTCCCTTACATAATATTCTGCATCAATTTACAAGAGAAGAAACATCACAGCTTAGTTTGCCAAGGTATGCTCAAGTAGTTAATTCCAGTCCATGGTCATCAAAGAGAGTTGCAGTTGAATCTATACTCCCTTTAGGAGCTCAAAGTGTGCTTTCACAGACAGAACAGTTAGGTGTAACACAACCTACTGCACCTTTACAATGTGTTACATTACCATCATTTCCTGGAAGGCAATGCTCCATGAATGATGTTGGTAACATGGACAACCAAATCCAGCATTTATTTGGTGTCAGTGTCAACTCATCACTCTTGGAACCAAATGGCATTTCAAGCCTCAGCAATGGTGAGAATGAGACTGATTCACTGAGCATGTCTTACTCCGCATGCAATTTATTGAGTTCCTCTGGAAATGATTTCTCTTTCAATCAACCTATGGGCACTTCAAATGTTTTAGATGAATCTGGATTTTTGAGGACCACTGAGAATATGGATCAAACAAATACACAGAGTGGAACATTTGTTAAGGTGGATCTATCTTCTGTATTTTGAATTTATCTTGTATTTCTCTTATATGGAACTTATTTTAGTGCATGAAAAATTGGAACTGCAAAGCACAGCCTTTTGCATGTGTGCTGCTTCGTTTTAGCATGAATTCACTATAACGTGGACGATCACAGGTTTCAAAATCAGGGTCATTTGGGAGATCATTGGACATTACCAGATTTAGCAGCTACCATGAATTGCGAAGTGAGCTTGGGCATCTGTTTGGCCTAGAAGGCCAATTGGAAGACCCTTTGAGATCAGGCTGGCAGCTTGTATTTGTTGACAAGGAGAATGATATTCTTCTTGTCGGTGATGATCCTTGGCAGTAAGTTCTTTTAGCTAGCATTGTAATAGGATAATTCTCTTTCAAGCATTCTTTAAGATATTGTACATTGGCTCCTTAGTTTTCCTTGCACCACGCACTGGCATTTAATTTTCTCTGCCTTTGAACATTTACTGCCACCTTTACTCTTAATTGTTATCTTCTAATTTGTTTTTATATTTTATTAAGAATTTGAGATAGTCCTAAGCAGTTTTAGATTCTTGTTTATTTGGTAAGTTCATATTCTTTTGAAATGTGTTTGTTACAGGGAGTTTGTAAACAACGTCTCGTGCATAAAGATCCTTTCACCTGAAGAAGTGCAACAGATGAGCAAACAAGGTGTAGATCTGGCGAATTCAGCTCCAATGACTAGGCTTCAAAGTAACAACTGCGATGGCTATGCCAATCGGCAGGATGCAAGAAACATTAGCACCAGGATCACATCAGTTGGGACCTTCAAATACTGAAGACACTATCCTCTTTTCCCATCATCTAGATACCTCTCTGGCCAATATTTTTGTTGCATTTAGGAGATGTGACCGAGTGTTGCCTATTTGATTTGTGTATCGTTAATGATTGTACCAAAATTATATGTGCTCAGAACCTTGATACACATGCCAAAACTCTACTTTCGTTAGACTCATTAAGCTAATGCAGGCTATCCCATTATTTTGTTTTGTCATACATGATTCCTAGGACTTGTTGGTCGATGCATGCCGTCTCAAAATTTTACTTACTGGTAGTTGATATGTTTACCTAACATTTAACTAAGGCGTCAAGTTAATGTAGGTTATCCTATTATTCTATCCCTGGTGTCAAAGTATGGCACACTCCAGTACCTCATATCCCATTACTCAGGTAACTACAATACCTGCATCTGTATTTTGTTTTTGCCTACTGTAGAATTGTCTGAACTTTTCCCATCTCAGATTTGGAAGTTACATTTATTCAAGTATGGAATAAGTCTTTGGAGCAAAGACGTGGTGTCAGTTTCTGCCACAGCTGGAGTCTGTCACATTCCAGTGTGGAGCACCACAGCTAGAAAAGTCAGAGACCCACCCCATGTAAGTTGGTCCCTCTCCAAGCGTGAATTGCACTCATGGCCTAGTGGTAAAGAGGCTCTTCCTTTTACAGGTCAGAAACTAGTCTCTTTCTTACACCAACCCATGTATGATTTATCCTCCCCCCCCTCCCCCCGCCATTATTTTTCTCACACATCCCTCTCGCTGTCCTTTTCATGGAGATAACACATTATTAATTTCAGTATTGCTGCCTTGCTGCAGGAACTGATTAGTGTTTGGTTGGTTGAGTTTGAGTTGAGATGACACAATGCCACTGGGACTTAAAAGTGGGAGCATGTGGCCTCCATTAACTCCCACTTACTAAAGATCTGGACATCTTCCTCCTTGGCATCTTCTTTCTTCCATCACTATTATGGTCATTCTCCCATCCCTTTCATATCTGCATTGGCCCCAGTGGCCTCAGAACTGGGCATGTGCCCTTTGACTACTTTGTTGGAAAAGTGTCTTGTAGCTTCATCTGAGGTGACAGTAATAATCACTCGTTTGGATGGTTTTGTTATCCAGCGTTTCCAAACAGCAACAGTGTTGCTGGATGATTGATTTCTGTAGCCATACTTGGTTTAATTTGATAAAAATTCTACTTGCACTTCGTCTGGTCCCTCCATTCCTCCCAACTCATACAGTACTTTTGCCATCTCTTTCTGACTTTTTTAAAATTTGTTTTACTAAATGATGGCATTTTTTTTTTAAATTTTTGCATGGAAGAAACATTATCTAACTTCCCGTGTGCCTGGAACAAGCAATTAATTGTAATATCGCATCTAAAGATGTGGTATCCTGATAATTTTGTTTGCCGAATCAACCAAGATTTGAAGCATTGAACAGATGAAACACATCCAGGTATGAACTTTCAAGGACATTGAACAAATCCTGTAAATTGCCTGTAGAAAAAAAAAACCTTGTCATTTGTTTATTTGATTCATTCATTAAATCTTTTTTTCTATCCAAAAAAGGAGATTCTGTAAAGGAAATGGCAGAAGAAAACTACGCCCATTGAATAAACCAAGATTGAAGCATTGAACAGATTAAACACATCCAAGTTTGAATAGGACAATTAAATACATTCAAGTTTGCATAGGATTGTAAGTGTTTTAGTATTTAATAAGATCAAATTGAATCTAAAATTAATGATCTTTTGAATCGTTCAAATTTGATTTGAATTTGTTTTGATATTAAACTTTTAAATTAAGTTCAGTTAAATTTGATTCAAATTTATTTAAGTTTGATTTATTTAAATGTTATAAAATATTTAAATCAAGTTTGTTTATTTATTTGACATTTTGATATTTTAATATTTGTTTGATTGATTAGTATAAACAATTCAAGTGAATATAAATAATTATATAAATAAATTTAATCATGTTAAAATTTATTCATTGATTAAGCTGTTAAATTTATTTATTTAATTGATTTGATACAATAAATATAAATGAGTTTTATCAAATCGGATATTAAATTTTATTTGTGATTCATTTACGAACTTTCAGGACATTGAACAAATCCTGGTAAATTAACTGTAGAAAAAATTGTCATTTGTTTATTTGATTCATTCATTTATTTTTTTTTCTAAAAAAAGAGATTATGTAAAGAAAATGACAAACTAAGTCCACTTCATGATGATCGTATGATCATTCTTCTTTAGAATAAAAGATGATGTGTTCATCTTAAATGCCGTCCATCGGTCCTAAATCATGAAGGAAGGATAATCATCCTTCTTGGTCGGACGAACCATTTGAAAGTTCATCTTCTGTTGAGATATGTTACAAGTGACAAACCAAAGTTTGTGAGAAAATTTGAGGACACTTAAAAAATAAAGGTGTTTGTGAGAAAATTTGAGGACGCTTAAAAAATAAAAGGTATTGAAGATTCGAAGAGATTCTAAGGTAAAGAAGACTATTACATTGAGCAAGTACATTGTGGCAGCTCTAATTGCGACGAAAGATCCATGAATTGCCCACTGCAGAAGCAGATATTTGGCCAAAAGATATATCACATCAGATTGAGTTTACAGTTCAATAAAGAACTGTATCTTCACAAA